>OY282558.1:284132108-286620761 GCA_958295665.1 Tipula vernalis | reverse complement strand
TAATTATTAGTGTCATTTTTTACGACTGAAAAATTGATAAAAACTATATGTTCTAAAAATGTAAAAATTCATAGTAATGCATTTTTTTAGATATAGTATGTAATTTTTACAAACTTTTTTTTTGTTTCAAATTTGAGTTTTGTACATTTTTAATTATTTAGGCGCAAAATATTACAGTAAAAATGAAATATTATAATTCAATAACCTAATTTCTAATAATCGATGGTTTACAAAAAAAATTTGTTTATAAAAAAAGCAAAAAAACGGATTACGCATTTCTTAATCGCACAATCAGCAAAAAGCAAATTACGCATTTCTCATGTCGTAAATGTAATCGCACAATCAGGAAAGTACTAACAACTAAAATAAAAATCTCGCTTTATTTATATTTTCTCTGTATATACTGATCTACAATTTCCCCACCCTTGAACATAACATCGTACAGGAACAAACCGATTATCATGAGTTGCAACGCAATACTAAAGAAAATAAATAAAATCATTTTATTTTCATACATTTTGTTTTGTTAATTTTTTTTGTTTTGATTTTAGTCTCTCTCGCAGTTTTATAGACAAAAATTTTAGAAAACAGTGAAACGGCGTTGAATGAAAATATGCAAAATATTCAACAATAATTAATTTTTTTTTGCCCAATATTATAATTCAATACCCTAGTTTATTGTCAATGGAATGAAAATTCATTTTTGGCCTTATTTAAAAAGTTATTAAATGCGAAACCAAAAAGTATCAAAAAAAATTTTTTTTTTTCATAGAACTTTTTACGGTTTGTATGTAAATATTTTTGTTTGTGATCCTATAACACATACATAGGTAGCAATATTACTAAAACGGCCTTTAATACACTGGCACTGATACTACAATACAATAGGTATACAGATTGGCCATTGATCAGGGCACGTGTTTTTATTATACTCGAAAATCCACACACACACTATTTTTTTGTGTTTCATCATTTCGAATGACATTTTTTTGTACTGAAATTACTACTCTCATATAATAATCTTCAGTGTCAAAACGTTAAAATACGACGGTAAACAGCTTTTTTGCAATTTAAATGATTTAAATATTCTAAGTATGAGTACCTATGAATGTGTATCAGAGAGCAACAGCAAAAAACTAAAATAAATAGTAAAAAGATATTGCAAAGCCACCAAGTGTTTGTGCATCTTCACACTACGGTAACTTTTATCTGGTAACTACCTCGTTTTACCCCCTTTACCTACAAAACCGGTTTTTTTGCGGATTCATTTTTGAACCAAAATTTTCGTAGCTTCAAAAAATTTCAACACACCAACACAAAGAAAAATGAAATAGAAATATTCTCAAGGCCATTTTGTTGTATTTTTTTAGTTTAATTTTGTTTTTGAGCTGTGCACATAAAAAATAATTTTTTATATATATATATATATATATATATATATATATATATATATATATATATATATATATATATATATATATATATATATATATATATATATATATATATATATAAACAAGCAAAATGTTTTAGGAAAATTTATATAAAAGTGGTAATGTAATTTAATATTAAATTTATATTTAAATATAAAGTTATTTTTAATCTTTATTAAATATTTAAAAAAAAAAATTTTACTCGCCATTGTGGAAACAAATCGCACTACTCGTGGGAATAAAATTGAATTTAAATAAAGAATCTTTACCGTCTAATGCATCATTCTTGATAGTGATGATGATGATGACGAAGCTTTAGTTGTCGTTATGGCCTCAACAGCTGCAGCTTGTCTTATATTATCAGCTGCTATAGGGGAGGAAGAAGCACAACAACAAGAAAATAAAAGATTGTGGATTAAAGACTATAGAAAATCGAGAAAACGATGTGGCAACACCCAAAGTCTAATGATGGAACTTAAGCCAGATTCCAAGGACTTCAAAAATTTTATACGTATGGACGAAGAATCCTTAAATATACAAACGCCTAAAATCGCAATATCTAAAAGTGAATATTTAAAACACAAGTTCTATAAAATGTACTAATAAATAATAATTTCAGTTTCCGACTACCAAGGAAGAGTGGATTAAAATTGCGGATTACTTCAGTATTAAATGGCAGTATCCACACTGTTTGGGGGCGCTCGACGGGAAACATATTGCTTTCCGGCCAAAGAAAAAGGAGGTTCCACTCTTTTATAATTATAAGGGATTTCACAGCGTAGTATTGCTTGGCATTGCAGACGCTTACGGGAAGTTTATTTTCGTCGATGTTGGGTGCAATGGTCGTATTAGCGATGCTGGCGCTTTGCAACGATCCGATTTGATGTATATCCTGCAACAACCCGATAAATTTTTACCATCAAAACAATGAATCGGAAATTCAAGAATGCTGCCTTACATGTTTATTGCTGATAATGCCTTTCCGTTATCGGAAAATATGATGGTGCCATATTCCTTCACAACAACCGACGAAGCTAAAAAAACATTTAATCGACGATTAAGCCGGGCTCGCCAGAATATTGAAAGAGCTTTTGGAATTCTAAGTAACCGTTTCCAAGTGTTCCAAAAACCAATCAAATTGCATCAAGAAAAGGTTATCAAGACTGTACGATGTTGTTGCGTGCTACATAATTTTTTAATATCGAGAAGCCCTTGGTACCGAGAAGAAAACCAATCGCAATTTTCTAACATATCATCAGAACATCAAAATACCAACCAAGCCACGCTAGACAACGAGTTCGCAATCTAAATCGGGGCAAAACGTTCGAACAGAACTAACCGATTACTTTATTAATGAAGGTTTAATATAAATGTTAAAATATAAGCGATAAAAATGTGAACGACACCAAAATTTGTTTATAGAATTGTTTCTAGATTGTAAATGTACGTACATCAGATAACTTCAAGTCAGGAGAAAATTGTCCAAAGATTGTAGAGATTGTGAATTTGTTTTAAAATAAAATGCAAGTTTTGTGTATTTGTACATGTATATTTATTTATAAATTATTATCGTCGATGTCGAAAACACCGTCCATCGCCCTCTCCAAAACATTTCTTGTGGAATTGGATTTTTTTATCAAAATGTTTTGCAGAATAATGGGTTTATTGGATTGTTGAATGGGGATGGGGTTGGAATGTGGAACAGTTGGAATAAATGAGGTAATTTTAAATGAATTTCGGGAAAAAAAGTAGAAGATGGCGAATGGGATTTGGATAGATAAGGTTCAGGTGAAGGTACATGTAATGACGGAGTTGTATTACTGGATGAGGTAGATATGGACGATTCGAAATGTGAATTAAAATTAATAGGACTGGGAATTGTAGATGTTAAGTTCGGTGAAGTTATGGGGGAATGGTTTGCCAAATGTATTGATTTTGCTGGATGAGGTGGAAAGGCACGATTGAGGATGGGAATTAAAATGAATGGGACTGGGAATGGAAAAAAGTGTAGAACTTAAATTAGGAGTTATGGGGGAAGGGTAATGTGAAATTGCGGAAAAATAGGAGGCGCTTGATTTCATCTGTTTTCTCTCCTCTAAAATGGTTTGGTTCACCAAGGTGATTATCTTGAAGCTTAGTTCTTCAAACGTTTCTTCTAATTGAATGCGTTTCAAAAGACCGCATAAGTATTTGCATAATTCTTCCTCTTTGCCCGCTGGTTCTTTTGCCGGTTTGTTTTCGACGAACTTTTTCATAAAATGCAGGGCCTCCATGCCATAGGCTTCGAGTTGCTTTGATTTTTTTTTTTCGTTTCTGAAATTAATAATAAAATAAAATAAGTTATGTATATTAAAGAAATAAATAATTCTAATTTTAATAAATAAACTGACGGTTTTTGACGGGCATCCACGATCTTTGTGTTGTGAGGTGCTTCCACTGTCGGTTTCACTAATTTCGATTTGGGCGCTGGTTACACTGTGATCCAAATTATCTACTTCTACTGAAAGTGTAAATAAAATTGAATTAATAATAATATTGGAATTAGTTTTGAATAGCATAGATAAACAGATTTTACAGTAAACATTTTCACTAGTGTTCATAATTTCAATTAATACTTTTTTAATTTTCTCTAATTATCATCTAAAATATTTTCCATATACTAGAGGTTTATGAATAAATCGCATGATTTTACAAAACCATAGCACTAAATCGTTTTGTAGCATACATTAAAATCTGGATATTAACATTAGAATGAAAATATATATTCAACTTACCTCACGTAAATCTGCATTAGATTTGCTTGGCTCAGCATCATTAGTGTATAATAGAAACGATAACTCGTTATAACACCAAAGTTTTGGTTCATACAATTTTTCAGCTCCTGCGCCGTTTTTTTTTTTAACTTAATATATTTTTTTTTTCCTTCCACAACTGTATTTTTAAAGATTTTAATTTTTTTAGTATTTTGTCGATGGTTATGTTCGATTTGACACTTTTTAGTTTATCACACATTTTAGATAATTTTTGACTTCGGAAACTTTTATTCACAAAATTTACATCCACAGGATTATATAAACATTTTTTTTTTCATATTCGCTTATCAATAGTAGCGTTTGTGACCGCGTCCATCCTTCACTATTTCGTCCATTATTATTATTTGCACTATTATTATTTTCCATTTCATCTTCCATTTTAAAGTTTTAATAAAAGTAAGTTCAATTATAAGCACTTAATAATTGTAAAACTTTAATTTATTTTTTTTATTTCCCGAAATTCTTTTTCACCACAATTAAAATTTTTATTTTGCGCATTCAGCTCAAAAACAAAATCAGACAAAAAAAATACATCAAAAAATGTCCTTGAAAATGATTAATATTTTGTTTTACTTGTGTTGGTAGAAAATTATAAAAGTTACCGGGTACAAATAAAATGTGTGTGGACGTGGAGGGTGTAAAAAAAAAGTTGCGGATAGAAAAGTTACCTAAGTGTGAAGATGCACAATATACATACACTGCTTCACATTTATATTCATTTTTTATTTTACTAAAAATGAGAATAACATACATATTGTTCTCTTGTTAAAAATTTGTTGTTGTTTTTTACGATAAAACATAAATTCAAAAAACGAACAAAATGTTCTTTGCAGGTTTACTTCTGTATATTCTGTTTTCTGTGGTAAAGGACTTTTGTAATATTACAACAAAAGTTATATGTAGCAATATTGTTGTTTGTGTAAAACATTACACACTTTTTTAGTATATAAGATCATGGAATTTTAACCAATATCATTGTATTTTTAAACCTCATCGAATAACTATTGTATTTCTGAACTTCGTTTCGTCAAATCGAACATCACATTGTATTACCAAGCAGTGGCAAGCTCGGAATTGTTAAATCAATTAGTTTCTCACAATAATTGGACACATTAACCATCCCAATAGCTAGAAATAGTAACAATAAAGTTAGGGTAATCTTTAGTTTATATGATATAATCTATGACAACATGTTATAGTTTATAACAAACTGTAGCATGTCTTATAGGTATGTCAAGTGCGATAACGACCAGGAACCTGGCAAATGTTCAAAAATAAATACCACTGAGGCTTATTTATTGCATCAACTACAAAACCACAGGACATCCGGCAAATTACAGAAATTTCCAAAAGTATCAGGAAATTATATCTAGAATAAACTAAATTAGAGACAGTCGAGAAGCACAAACATTAAGTAAAATCCTAGCTATATCATAATGCTAAAGCAACAGAACCCAGAATTTTTACAACACCTCAGAATTCTCAGAATTCATATCAACAAACATCTCCAAAAAGCTCTCCAAAACCTTGGGACCAAACATGTTCAGAAAAGTTTGGGATAAATTTGACAGACACACTCCGCCAGTTTCATGAGTTTTCGCCTACGTTTAATAAAATAAGCGATCCAATTAAAAAAAATAGCCTGTTTCAATTTTTCGCCAATTTGACAAATCAAATCACCCAAGATGAGTCAAAATTCAACACTAACCATTACACAGATTAATGTAAATTCTCTAGTGAGTATAAAAAATCGCCATGAACTCAAAGTTCTTCTTAACACAGAAAAAACACATATTATTTTACTAAACGAAACCAGGCTAAACCCAAAATACAAAGTACAGTTTAAATACTATGCCTTTGTTAGAAATGATAGAACTCACAATAGTGGAGGTGGAACTGGAATTCTTATAAAACAAAATATATTTTAGTAGTAAACCCCCCACATAATATCAAATCATTTTAAACTTCATTAATAAAAATCTCATCTTCATTAAATAAGTTAATATTCATCATCATTTAATCTGCATATTTTACCCCTAGTCGTAGCAATCCGTCATTAAATGTACAGGATCTCACAGAGTTACTAAAACTCAGATCATCCGCTAACTCGAACATCATAATAGGTGGAGACCTTAATGCCAAACACACGTATTGCGGTTCCCATTAATGGCGGAGCTAACCTGTCCAACTGGTTCAGTACAAAATCTATATCGGAGAATATAAAGCTACTCCGCTCTGATCTTCCGTCTTACAACAGAAATAATGCGTGCTCATATTTAAACATCTTTTTAATGTCTGACAATATAACCGTGCACCATCATGTTCATAGTTACCCGAATCTAGAAACCAAAAATTTTGAATCCGATCACTGTGCTGTAGATCTTAAAATATCACTCAACTTTAGAATCCCGAGACAGCCACCTAAGCAAGTGCCAAACTATAGCGATGGAGATTGGACAAATATAAATGAATGCCTAGATGTAGAATTGGAGGGATTAGTTATGCCAGAAGACAAAGTCCACATGCGAAATAGACCAAATAATACTTAGATTAAGAGATTTATTAAATAATATCAAGCTTATGCATGTACCCTATACCACACTTAATTATAATACTCAGATCCCGCACTTCCATCCATTATACACAAATTAATAATGCGAATATAATCATAAAACAACTTCTACTCGTAGGAGTCGTAGTGAATTACGAGAGTCACTGGAAAACAAAATTATCAGGCATCAAGCTTAACAACAATACTTTCAAAGAATTAAATAAGATACTAACAGGGAAAACTACCACAGCATTATTCCCCTGATCAATCTAATCACATCAAAGGCAATTGATGGCGCTCTTGATAAATCAAACTTTTTAGGTCGGTCGTTGGAAGATACACACAAGTAAAATAATAAGTTAGGATGTGCACTATTTACTGAACATGTTGACCGTCAGGTGCAAATAACCCTGCTAAATGCCTCGCCTCACCATCAGATATTAAACTAATTATTAAGACTATATAAGCTAACATCATAAGCTCTAAAACAATTCTCGCTTAAATTAGTTGAAATAGGGTATTTCCTAGATCATTGGAAACAGCCATAATTTCCCCAGTGCATAAGCGAGGAAAGCCATCAGAGGCTTCCCACTATTTTTACACACAGATCTTACTACTTTCAAACCCCAGTAAAATATGCGAAAAATTCATATTGGAAAAAATTTAAACGCACTGCGATGACAATGAAGTAATCCCTTATAATCAATTTGGTTTCTGTCTGGCTCACTCCACCACGCACGCAGCTTTAATACTAAAAACCAATATCTCAGTTAAGTTAAATATTAAAACACCTACAGTTGCTTGTTTATTGGATGTGGAAAAGGCATTTGCACTACCTGGACTGAAGGGGTGATATTTAAATTAATAAAATTTAAATTTGACCCTCACTTAATAAAAATAATATAAAGTTTTCTCACAAATAGACGGTTCCAAGTCAAAGTAGACAACGTCTTATCTAACGAATTTATAACTCTTGCTTGTGTCAAGGGTCGCTACTGGTCCGATATTTTACACAATATTTACGGCGACATACCCTCACCAAATCCCCTTCCCAATTATTAAATCCCTTATATATACTGACGATATAGTTATATACACCTCAAGGAAAAATATAAAGAAAGCAGAATTTGAACTCAATAATTACCTAAGCTTCAAAGTAAGTAAAATCAACATCAAGACACAAAGGGATCATAACAATAACCTCATGCTGCAAATTAACCACACAATCATAAAGGAGTCAAGGTCTATAAAATACCTTGGAATCTCATTCACGGAGGATCCTAAACCATACAACCACGTTAAGAGCTGTTATGGATCTCAACAGCATTAAATCAACACTGCATTTCAACAACAACCTACAACAAAAAATTAAACTTGTCTGCTACAATCAACTTAACATACGGATTTCCGGCCTCGTCAGACCTGTCATCCAGTCAAATGGAAAACCTCTGGAAGGTTGAACCAGATCCTGCATCAAGATGAATCGTAAACCAGATTCATACGAATACGTAAACAATAAAACACTCCTCTACATGAATCAAGCATATAAAGAATTGACAGATACCATAAATAAACATTCACAAAAATATTGAAACATTATTCAGTTGAAATGTTGTTTTAAATTTGTTCATTATTCGTATAATGTCAATTTTTAGTGCAAAAAGTGAATTCTGATGTAAGTCAACAGATAGAAAGTAGTAGTTTGGTGCTGGCTGGTCTGACGTTTTGTAGTGGTGTACTTTTAAAATCTGGAAAAATATTACAAAGTGTTTTAAGTTAAGTGTTGGCATGATTTATAAAATTTAAGCTTGTGAAAATATATATTACAGATATGCAATACGAAGTTCAGTTTGAACTAAAATTTAGTTATTCATATATGTAATACTTGCATACGAGGGGCGAGTAGCAGGGACAGCAGAGACGCAACGATTTCAACAACAACGTCAAGCAACACTACCTACAGTTAGTACAAATTTGGGTGACCGCATGGGAACATGATGATGGAACGAAATCTCGCTCTCACAACCACCGATGGAAAAAATGGTGGAGGGGAATAATAATAGTTGTTTACAGCTTTTCAGAAAAAGAGTTTGCGGTACGAGGAAATTTGTGTTGTCATTATGTCTTCTTACAGGTTGGAGCAGTAGAATGAACTTTAAAATTGTATTGTCTTGTGCTAGATAAATTACTAAAAAATATATTACTAACAAATTTACTAACTATCAACTACTTAGCTGTCTGGAACCGGGTTGAGTCTGTTGCTAACATTCCTTTCCCATCCCTCGATCTTGTTGTTATATGTAAAAAGGTGTACGACGGCGGCCTGGCCAGGGGCGGATATCACAACATTAGACTGGTTATCGATGTGTCGCCTTTCTTTACGGGGTTTGGCTTCATGAATGGTGTCGTGTTGTGTAACATGGGTTGGTGTGGTATTCGCATTTATAATACGGGAGACTTGCTTTAATGCTTGATCGTACATCGCAATCAATCAATCAATCAATCATATAGTAATACTTGCATAAATGCATGATTACGGTAATATCGACTGAAAGTTTCAAAGTTTGTTTTAACGTGATATTGCTGCATATATGTTTTCTAAATGTTTTAGGACGAGCCGAAGAAAAGCCCCCATCGAAGAAGAAATTTTAAAAATGATTGATAGTTGGAGCGATAGTGAAGACGAATTTTACGATGATGTAGGCAATGATGATAATGATGATAATGACGATCAACGAGGCAATACAAGCTACACCAGAGAAGCCATTTGACATTGAGAATATGCCTTTTTATAAGTCCCTTCAAACGCTGGCCTACCAGAAGGAACTTCTACCTCACAAAAAAAAAAAAACATTTTATGGCGCTGCCAAGACTTTTGTAAAGAAGAGAATAACACAGTCTTTCAAGGCTACGAATCACTTCCCTACGAATATTTAGATTTATCAACACCTTACGCATGTTTTTATTATTTTTTTTTTTTTTTCGACGATAAATTGATAAATCTAATTGTTAACGAATCCAATTCATACGCATCCGGACAACTGGAAATAAACAAACCAGCAACAAACTGGAAATTCGAAAATTTTGGGAATTTGTGTTTTAATGTCGGTTATTCAAATACAAAAGTGATGGTTATAACATGTCACCCCTGGATTTTGATATACTATATGTAAGAATATTAAATGAGGTACAAAAAAAAAACAAAAAAAAATATGCATTGTCAGATAATTTCCTAGTTAGATTTTTTCCTTAATTGGCATACTTTTACCTACAAAACGAGGTGTCTATCATAATTTTTCGATAAATACATTTTTTTGGCATTGCCATCTCCGCGAATATTTCCCATCTTTGACACCCTATATCACGCCCAACAACACCAAAACACAAAAATCGTCTTCCATAATATTTAATCAAGCGCTAAACAATGAAAAACAAAAAAACATAAAATTTTGATATGACTTCCGGCTATTGAATTTTTGAGTTGAGGAATTTTGCACCAATACTTTACGATGTGGTGAATAAAAATCGGAAACGATGTATCCAACTCCAAAAAAATTCGATAAATAGTTCAATTCTTTCTTGGAATTGTTTGTATTCGATTATTCTTGTATAGTTACCAAAGCAAGACGGCATAAATCAATTTAGCCAAGCTATTTTTTTATTTTTTAAAACAAGAATTGAATGCGGGTTTAAGAATCTCATGTATAGATGGCAATGATAGTTTAAAAGAAATGTTTCTATGCTATAAATTAATTATGTATTTCGAAATTTCATAGATTTTTTTTCGAAATTAAATGTTTCAATTAAAAAAATTAATTTTAAATCGATTAATTACTTAATATTATATTGTTTAATATTTAATAATGTGTATCGAGTCGAGTGATATTAAGCAGTTCAATAATTAAAAGAAATTACAATTTACGATGTCATGATATAATATTGTGTCTATGCTTTTAAGTGACACTGTCTTGAGAGTTTCAACATAGTTTTAGTAACATCACCTATCGGAATTATAATGCAAATCTGGTTTGAGTCTGTGGTGCATACAGTATCGTGATAGTTTAATTATATATATGTATTGTAACACCATCTATTGATTATAAATTTAGTACAGTTATAATGCGCCAAAGCTACAATAATTTTGTTTCGATTTTGAAAACAAAAAATATTTTTTTAAGTTGTCTACCAGTGTTATTTATAACTCGTTTAAAAAGAATAGAGAACAATTAAAAAATAATGGGAAGTGAATTACTGTACCAACAAAATATCGTGAGATAACCTTTTGTTCGTTTGCTATTTGTTGAGAATTGACCGAAAGCCTGACTGGTATTTACTTTTCAGTTAAAATGTAGTTTAAATCAAATTATTCGCGCGCTTGAATAAAATAAACCTGTTTTATTTTATTTTGTTTATGCAACAGCTGCAAATATTTTCCGAACCGTACTTTTAACGAATTGGTGAACTTTGGCAGCCAAATTGACGATTTTACACACCACATTGTTTATGTCTGTCGAAGCATATTGTAATTATTAAAATTTTTCTTCAGAGGCTGAAACCGAACTGAAGAATGCGGCAAGAAACTCTCTTAGCCAGTGTGCTCATATGAAGCAGAAGTCACATGAAGCAGAAAAAGTCGCATATAGTGTTATAGATGAAGACTTTATTGAATCTTAGGCCCAAATTTATAGTTGTAACTATGCTATTATTATAGCAACGATTTCGAAAATCATTTCAAAATCATCTCTAAAACGATACGAATTTCGAATTTACTTTCTTGTTTTGGATATTTTGTAACAATATTTTTAGTGATGGATTTTGATCAATATAAGCGTGGTTACATTACAAACAAATCTTATAGTGAGGTTTAAAAATATATAGTTAATGTAGTTGTAGAAATAACTATAAATTCGGGCTTTACTATTTCGCTTGATGCATCACACATAAACAAACTACATTTATGTTATAAACGATATCTGTATAAATAATACAGGGTGATTGATTTAAGTTAAGTCTCGAATTTTCTCAGAAAGCAGAAAAGAAAGATAATGAAAATGGCATTTTTGTTCGGTTAGTGAGGACTCAGAATTTAAGAGATTTGGCGCAGAGTGCTGGATAATGGGCCAAATTTTTATTTTGCAATGATACTTTAAATTAAATGTATAATCTTTAAAAAAGGTAAAAATTAGATAAATCAATAAAATCTTAATAAGCAATAGGCAATAGTAATAGTAGGCTTTGAAAACGCGATTAAATTTTGTTTTGTAATGGAATAAATGTGAGCAAGCTCTGAAATAACTTGATTTTTTCTTGCTGTTTTAGCTTTATTCAGTATTTAACGTTTTTAAATATTTTAACGTGCGACAAAAATGTAATTAACGTTATATTTAATTATGAGTGGTTACAGTAATAGTGAAAAGATATAATAATGCTACTGAAGATGTAGAAAATCAGAAGAATTACCGCTTGGCAGTTACCACTAAAATTTACGTTAATGACGGTGTGACGAAACAAAATTCTTACAAAAAAAAATTAAAAAAAATACCAATTCAAAACATTTTTTTTAGAAATGGCGTTGTGTTTGTTGTCATAAATAATGGTAAAAAGTTGTTTGTTAAATTTAAACATAAACCAATTTGCGGGGTCATCTTCAATATCATACCTGCTTTCAATGAACATCAACTGTTTAGCAGTTGTGTACCCGGCAGTGTTACCATGTGTGAAGATTTATCTTCATTTTGAAGTTTTTCTACTCTAAAAAAGATTTGCAGTTTTGGCTCAAAAAATGAAGTTTTTATTGAAATTTTACCTTTTCGTAGTATTATCACTGAGCATAATACTAATAGAGGAGTAATTTGTATGAACGACAAATGTCCACTAAAAATAAAATCGATTTTTCCTCGATTTCAATTTCGAGCTCAACGAAACAATCATATAAATTTCTAATATTTCCGAATGCCTCTTTCTATCTTTCGTATTTTCTATAAGCAAAAATTAAAAGGGGAATTTAAAGGCGTTACTAAATTTTACGTTAAAACAAAACCAACCACCAAGCAGGCCATGGAAAACACTATAGGCTTTGAATACATAGGGATGGATCAAATTTTAATTAAACTGATTTCTAAGATCTTTACTCATTTTAATATTTAATGTGATTCCACGACGAACACGTATAACTAAATTTATTTCCCTGTATATTTATTCACCAATTGACAGAAAGCACTTTCGGAAATGGGGAATAAAAAGAGTTGGAAAAATTTATTTGGGGAATAACTGCTGTAAAAACAAAATATTGCCCATTCGCCGGGAATTACCAGAATAGAGCCACTGGCAAAGTTTTTATTAAATACTGAATTCTATGTTTTTTACCACTTTTTAATTGTTTTGAATTAAATCTATTATTTAAGTGTTTTTTTGAAGTTAAATTTTCTCTTTTCCAGAATTTAAACACGACTTATGCAACGCTAGATTTTAAAAATCTTTATTTTGAAATTGGACTTTAGAAAACTTAAGATAAAAACAGACATTCATACCTAACTCGCTCATTCTTTTCATTTTATATCTCAAGAATTTATTTAATACCAATAGGTTCCAAATGTTAGAGAGAGAAGCCTGTGAATCCAAAAAATAATGCAAACTATATGAAAATATTTCAGTAAATAGTTTCTAAAAGTTTTTTATTTTTTTCGACTAATTTTTTGGATTTTACTCTGACATAAAGACGGATCTTGTTGGCTACATTTGAACTGATTATGGTGAATCTCGCCATACCCGATCAACTTGGTGTCGCCCCTAATTTTTTAAAATGGATTGGTTCTTATCTGGTGGGAAGAAGACAATTTGTTTTATTGAATCAAGTCAAATCGGATTATAGATATTGCCATTCTGAGGTTCCGCAGGGATCACATTTGGGCCCAATCATTTTTCTTTTATTTGTGAATGACATTCCGAATATTTTCAAATTTTGTAACTGCTAATTGTTTGCAGACGATTTGAAGGTTTTTAAACATATTCAATCTTTAAATGACGCAGAAGTATTTCAATCAGAAATTAATTCATTATCTCGTTGGTGCTCTACGAATAAATTGTTGATCAATATTAATAAATGCAACATCATGTCGTTCTATAGAACATCCAATCCGATTGTTTTCAATTATCAGTTGGAGGGTAATGAACTTTGTAGAGTAACTTCGATTGTTGACTTAGGTGTAGTCTTTGATCAAAAATTAACTTTTGCTTTACATCTAGACAAAATAATATTAAAAGCCAATTCTATGTTGGGTTTTATTTTTAGAATGACAAAAGAGTTTGCTGATATTTTTTCATGTGTTAGTTTATATACTTCTCTAGTTAAATCTCACCTGGAATATGCGGCGGTTGTTTGGTATCCTCACCATGAAGTACAGATTAAAAGATTGGAATCAATTCAGAAACGTTTTACCATTTACATTTATAGAAAACTTGGTTATCTTTCAGATCGTAATCAGCCTATGTAAGCAAGTGCGTAACCTTCCAGGGTATGAAAATCGGTGTCAAAGCCTTCGAATTGATACTTTAGCGAAGCGTCGAAAAATTGCGTCAGCAATGTTTGTCGGGGATTCTTTGAACGGTCGTATAAGATGCCCTAATCTTATTTCTGCCTGGAACATTTATGTGCCGGGTAGAAGTTTGCGGCAAAGGGAATTTCTATTTATCGAATTTCATAGAACTAATTATGGCTATAACGAACCGACGGCCTCTATGGCCAGAATTTTCAATGATTATTATCATTTGTTTCATTTTGAAAAATCGAGAAAATGCTTTCGGTACGAAATTCGTAGTTGCAATTGCAATTTTTGATTTTGGATTTTATAATATTTTTGACATATATTCCGTATTGTACAAATTTTAATTATTATAATATACTATGTAGTTACTATTCATTAAGTTGTTTTTTTAAACTGTAGAATAGATTTTTTTTTTGTAAATAAACCGGATACTAAAATGATTTTTAGATGAAATTCTGGAATAGAAAAACAAAAAAATATTGTTTCCCAAAAAGCAATAAAATATATGAACTATTATTCACTGAAGTCTGTGTTTTCACGAATACTAATATTTTCGAGGTTAATGCCGGATACCCCTTCTTGTAGCTATATGAAATATACTGTCCTTATTTCCCTTTTGGGTACAATTTTTAGGAAGCATGAATACTCGCAGGCGTGATCTTATGCCAAACACATGCAACACAAAAACTATGTGCGAACGGTGTTGAAGTGTCAATCAACACAATTCGATGAAGGCTTGGAGAATTTGACGTTAAAAATAGGTACACGTAGTATAAACCTTTGTTGAAAGAGTGGCACATCGGAAAAAAACTAATTTGGCCAAAAAAAACTGGGGTCTTTTGAAGGCAAGGCTTAGAGGAAATATAATAATAAATACATAGCAGTTTGTTCGCATTCTCAAAAACATTCGAAAATACCCTACTCCAGAATATGCGGCCAAATTAAGTGAAAGTTCCACTAGGAGATGTAAGTTTTTAATATACAAAAAAGCGCAACTGGACTACATACTAAAGTATTTGCGAAATTAGTTTTAATATCTATTATGAGAAATAAATATCAATTAGTATATTTTTGTGTTTTTGTTGTTTTCTTTGAGATATTTTCTTGCGAAACATACTCTAGTTCATTCTACATAACTGCCCATTACCATAATTCTCTAAGAAATAAAATGGGTAGAGTTAATAAAACCAAATAAGTGCTTTTAGTTCGGTTTTTTCCAGTATATAAAATATGTGTATTTTCTTGTTTCTCGGTTCACTTGAAGTTTTAAGTAACTGTTTCTTTTATTAGCAAACACTTAAGATCTTCCAATAGAGAACTAAAAAACTGTGAACAAAGAAAGGAAATCCTTGTTCTTCTTTCTAGTATACTTGATTTACTAGATTGGATACCAGGAGACTTTATTAGAATGCCCAGAATTATCAATAATCAAAAAATGAAAAACTTTCGTGAATGGCTATTTCTTGGCGTTCTACCAAAACTAAACCACTTTTGAGAATTAACCATGAAAAAGAGAGTTTGTAGCGGTCTACCTTTTGGTTGAAAATGGCGACAGTAGCGGTGGGGCGCATTAATCTTTTTCGCTACTCAGGTGATCTTGGGTATCAAAGTGGCTTGCCTGAAGTGTTAATTCTCATGTGGCTCTTGAAACGTATCATGGTTGTGATGCGCAGTTCTGTCGAATAATGTGGAGCATTTAAATGATGGTTATGAGGGGCATGCAAACAACAGCACCTGTCACGTCTAGGATTTGGTGGAAAAGACACAGATGAAGACCAACAGGTAAGGACTCGGGACAACCAAATTAGCTGATTAGTAGATTCAAGTTTTTTTTACTGAATTTTCACAAAATGAGTACAAAATTATTTACATAAATAAATAGAATTAAATTATCAAAAGAACTACTATTGAAATGAGTAAAAACCCGTACCCGTAATAATTAATTGTAAGTATAGGGCAACTATTATGTACTTTAAAATTAGAGAAAACTTTTATTTAAAAGTTTACCAGCTTAGGTTTTACAGTCAACCCTAAACGAAAATTTCGGTGTAATATATTTGTTAAGGGTTGACTTTAAAAACTAAGTTGATTTTTTTTTTATATTACTAAGGACCATTATCTTTTACGGAAAATTTAACTCTAATCAGAACTTAATTTTTTTATACATTTACCCATTAATACAAAATAAATACTGATAACAAGAGTTACATTTTTCGTAAAAAACAATACTGTTAAGTATAGGTTTTCTCTAATTTTTCTGAACGAATAATAGTTACTGTATACTTAGAAGTTTTTACATATTCACTTATTCCTAGAGTAGTTCTTTTGATAAATTAATTCTATTTATTTATGAAAATATTTTATTATTTTGTATTTTATAACCAGCTCTTGTTTGTTGGCGCAGCATTCTTATCAGTCGGTCTCCCTTTTCGCGTTCTCCATTTAGTTCTTTATCGTGATTGCTGTTATTGTCTATATCTTCTAGACTCCATATACACAATTCAAGTGCTTTCCAATAATATGAAGAATTGCCAAATAAATAACAACTTTAAGACCATTTCGGCAGCTAAACGAATTCGACCAGACCCAATATTTTTTTAATTTGATTAACACATTTCTTTAAGATCATCCTACCCGGGTATTTAATTAAGAGCCCTGTTTTGTTTTGGGGGACGAGCAACATAATTGCTGAGAAACATTGTGAATTATTTACAGTTGTAGATTCCATCCCTGTCCAACTGTCTACGCTTGAAATATAAGATTTTATATGGTGACAAACATGTTTCTAGTTTACATATACTCGTATAATATATAAAAGCTTTTGGTTGTAAGTAAATTAAATAATTCTCTCTAAAATTATTTTGAGTCGTAAATGAGTACTGATTAAAAATATTGATGGTGAAAAAAATTTCCGCCGTTTTTACAATAGGTGTCAGTAAAATTAATATTTTATTTGTTTAAAGACTGACAAGTCATTTTTGATATGTCATTTTAAAGGTGACATTTCCTAAATCATTATAAAAAAAAATTTGACATTTGTTTATTCCGTGAAGAGCTATTCCGTGTAAAATATGAGTGAAATTATAGAAGAAATTAGATATATTTTAAAATTCTATTTCAAAAAAAGAAAGACAACGCAGGCTGCTAAAAAAAATGTATGCGGTTTATTAAGCCGATAGAATCATGCAAACAGTGGTGCAAGACAAGCACCTAGGTTAGAGAAAACTACGTTGAGAAGTTGTAATGCCTCCACCGTATAGTCCTGATTTTACACCATCAGACTGTCATTTGTGTCGTTCACTGCAGAACATTTTTTCGCCTAAAGAGCACAGAAATTTTACTGTGACGGGATTATGGTTTTACCAGAAACATAGCAGTAAGTTGTCAACCAGAATAGTACATATTTAGTTTAATAAAGTTAAAAAGAAAATAAATACAGGCATTTGTAATTTTAGACAAAAATGGCGGAAACGTTTTAGACTAACTACTATTAATGATCATCAATTCTTAGATAACTACTATCAAATAAATGATCATCAATTCTTAGATAAAAAGTTGTAATCCAAACTTTTTATAAAATTTCGATGAAACCGTTAATACGCTAATTTTCACTAATGGAAATGTCTCGTACTAAATTGTACCTGAAAAGGTCCCGACTTTAATTAAACGATCACGTAATAAAAAAAAATAGTGGTTGCCAATTACATTTTCACGATGACCCTTACGAATCTTTTAAAGGTCAATCTATAAAATTTTTTAAACCTTAACAATTTTGTAAGTACATTTTTTACCAAAAACTCAATCCCCTCGAAATACTTGATCTTACCTATCGATAACTTTCGATAACCTCACGTTGCACCGCTACCTCATACAACGGTAAAACTAAAAGTGTGTTTGAATTCCCACTGAGTTCACTTGATAAACCTAATATTTTAATAATAAGTTATGAATTGGAGAAATGGCAGACATAAAATAAAAAAAAAAGATATTTTCGAGAAATTTAAAATATGTTTTGCTTTGAGTTTTGGCCTAAGTTATGAAGTTTTTCATATTCTACACATATTAAAGTAACTTTTAAAGCACAAAAAAAGAAATCGATTTTTTGAAACTTCTAAATGGTTGTCCCTCTCATTATGTGCAACATTATTAGAGTTTATGTGAAATACTATTTCGAATAAAGCTTTATATTAGATTGTTATTCATTTTTAATTAACAAATTAAGGATATTGTGTAAAATTCATATTCAAATACAATCGAGTAAGAAACTTTACATTATGCAATATGTAATTCAAAATATTTAAAAATTCTAACCTAATAACACTTTAAATGCGATTTCGATATATTTTGTTTTTTGCGGTTTCATAATTTTCTATTTCTAAACAAGCAACTAAAAATAATACCAACACTGTAAAGTGGTAGTTTGGTTTATTTTTAACGAAAACTGACAACATTGTCAGTTCATTGATAAATTTACGGTTGTATTTATTTTTAATTCTTTATTTTCAGCGTAAAATTTAGTAACGCCCTTAAATTCTCCTTTTAATTTTTGCTTATAGAAAATACGAAAGATAGCAAGAGGCATTCGGAAATATTGGAAATTTATATGATTGTTTCGCTCAGCTCGAAATTGAAATCGAGGAAAAATCGACTTTATTTTTAGTGGACATTTTTCGTTCATACAAATTACTCCTCTATTAATATTATGCTCAGTGGTATTATCACAAAATTATGTTTGGGGTGGTTAAAAAAGCAAATTCAAAAACGAAAAAGAAAATTGAACCAATTTGCTTTTCTCGGTTTTTTAGGTAATTTGCTTTCGTTTTATACTTTTTGGTTTATTGGGGAAAATATTACATCAGTCACATTTTAGTTTAGTGGTTTTTCAAGTTATGTAGTCGCGGTGTTCGATACATTTGTAACATTTAAATAATAAAAATATTACTACATATACTTAAAAATTATTTTGCTGTGAAAGGTAATAAATACATTATGATATCTTTTATTTAAAAATTACACATTTGAAATTTATTTTAATAGCTTCAACTTCAAATAATGTAGAAAATGAGCCACCATCACCATCTTCCACATCCGTAACGGAAAAAAGTGCGGACAATGAACTTCAATTAATTGAAGATGAATCCTCCCCGGTAGGTTAATACAAATTTCACAAGGAAATTTTTTTTCTTAATATTTATCGGCTAATTTTTAGAAATCAAAAAAGCGTAACATCGTACGGAATTACATTGTAAATTGGGAAAATGATAGCGTATTGAAATCATGGATTCGTAAAAGTGAAAATAATTTAGCATGTTGCAAAGTATGCAATATTGAGCTAAAAGCTAAAGGGGGTATTCGAGATTTGTATAATCATGCCAAAAGTAAAAAACATATTGAAAACAGCGCAGCTCTAGACGATTTTCAAAACAGCCCATTCAATTTGAAATCGATTGATGCGCTTACCAGTCATAACAAAAAAGTATGTATGGCTGAAATACAGTTAAGTGCCTTTTGTGCAGAGCACAATATATCGTTTTTGAGTATGGATCATTTGATACCAATGCTAAAAACAAGAATTAATGATTCTACATTAATGGGCGATGTTTCTTGTGCAAGAACCAAAACCACTGCCATAATAAAAAATGTAATTGGAGAAACCCAATTTCAAGAGCTTTGCGATATAATGAGAACTACCCCATTTTCAATTTGCATAGACGAATCCACGGATATTTCAACCACAAAACTGCTAAGTATAGTTGTTCAAATACACTTTAAAAAAAAATTCAAGATTTATTTTTTGCACTTATTAAAATTGAAAATTGCGATGCGCTTAGTATATACTCTAAAATTGTCGAAATATTTAACGATCAAAATATTGAATATGCAAAACTATTGATAGGTTTCGCTGCAGATGGCGCAAATGTTATGACAGGGTCAAACGGTAGGTATTCAGTAGCGGTATTATTAAAACGAGACTGTCCAAATTTGATAATTTTAAAATTTTCATGCCATTCATTTGCGCTATGCGCGAATCACGCTTGTGGATTTCTTCCAAAATATGTAGAAGGAACCTGTCGTGATATCTATAATTATATACAAAATAGCCCAAAGCAGATTGGACTTTTCCAAGATTTACAAATTTTGTTGGACTATAAACCCAGAAAAATGCTACATCCATCAGCAACGCGTGGGTTATCGTTAGAATTAACAGTAGTTCAAATTTTAAGTCGGATAGAAGTTCTTAAACTTTTTTTTCTACATGAAGATCTAGAGAAATTCAGTTCGACAGAGTTATTAATTAAATGCCTGCACAATCCCCTGTTTGAGTTGTATTTAAAATTTTTGAAATTCATCTTGGGTAAGTAAATTTCATTAAATTGTTTGTTGTTATAATAATTTTTGAAGAAAAGTTGTTGTTTGTTGTATGAATAATTTCTGAGTAATATAATTACTTTCATAATTTTAGGTGATGTGAACAGATTAAATCGCGTTTTTCAAAGTGAATCTCCGCAAGTGCACATTTTGACGTCAGAGATAAGTCGGTTATATTTAAAGATATACGAATATTTTGTTGAAGACAGTTTTGTTTCTGTCGTGGCTTTTAATAAACTCAACATTAACACTCCGGGCATTACCGAAAAACTAGATGAGGTTTATTTGGGTTCAGAAGTTATTTCAGCTTTATCAACCACAACCACTCATATTTTAAATAGAAAGGATGAGCTAGATTTCAGATCTACCTGTTTAACATTCTATATAGAACTTTGCAATCATTTATCAAAGAAATTTGATTTTAATGATACATTTTTACTATCTGCGGAAGCCTTAGCTCCCGCGAATGTGATTAATAGAAAAAAATATTTCTATTTCACATTTATGAAATTTTTTACCAAATATAATTAAACTTGAAAATTTACAAGAAATTGATGATAAGTGGCGTGAAATTCGACGGCTTGATTTTAAATCTTTACATATAGACGAAACTACAGCTGTTAATGAATTTTGGAATACAATACTTTTTATTAAGCGCGGCGATGAGACAATTGCGTTTCCTTTTCTATATACTGTAATAATGGCTGTACTAACAATACCAATAGCAACAGTTAACGTGGAACGCATTTTTTCCCAAATTAATTTAAATAAGACAAAAATAAGAAATAGGTTAGATCCGGAAACCTTAAGAGGAATACTATTGACAAAAGATTATATGCGGCAAATGGATAATAATTGTATAACATTTTAGCATGATAGTAAAATGTTAAAAAAAACTAAATCAAAACATTTACAAAAAGTGAAAAACCAATATATATATATATATATATATATATATATATATATATATATATATATATATATATATATATATATATATATATATATATATATATATATATATATATATATATATATATATATATATATATATATATATATATATATATATATATATATATCTTTAAGAAAGTTTAGTCAAAAGAAGGCTGTTATTATTTGTTAAATAATTCTTATAATTATAAAAGACTGAATTATATTAATTTTTATTGCATAAAATCAATTTCTAAGGTAACCAAGAAGGTTCGTTATAAAAATGTTGTTTTTTGAAAGATTCCACTTAAAAATAAAAATGAAGTTTTTTTTTTGAAATGAAGTTTTTATTTTGCCTTCCATGAAGTTTTTATTTTTGAAACATATGGTAACACCGGTACCCGGTCAAAACCAGCGAAATATGTATATACATGGAGAGGGTATCGCCCAAAAATCGCATTGATTACGTCAAAAAAAATGGAGCAAATTTTATTTTATAGTCTTACTATTCTTTTACGTAACCCTCTTTATCTAAAAACGTATTTCCGGATAAGTACCGTACTTGAACAAATTTCATTTCGAAATTTTTCGAAACAGATTTTTTTTAAATTGAATTGAATAAATATTGGATAATGTTTAATTATAATAAAAATAATTAATTAATTATATCAAATTTTAATAGTTAAACATTATATAAATTTACCTTCACCAAAATACTGGTGATTATATATAGCTAATAACCGAGGATTATACATAATTACCAATTAATCATTTTAACCGTAACAAATACATAGTTATGTTCGAGACAACATAATTCAATATGCAAGGTATAATGCTAATACCGCTGAGCCACAGAAGATAGATTAACCAGAATAGACATTGCGTGGACCAATTTTTTTTTTTCATCTTACCTTCTTTTTTGGACATTGAAGTATAATTATTTTTGAATATTATAGTAGTTAATACAAATTATGCTGTCAAAACAAAACTTGTCAAATAATTTCACTAACTACACTGTTAAGGATTCTCAATTTTTATTATTTCAAATCAAAACCAGTAAACCAAAGAATACATAACCCAACTTTCTCTTACCTTCGGCAAATCAAGGTCAAAAAAATTAGTCCAAATTTTTCCATACAAAAACAGTGTTATGTCTCTTCTGGTTGTATTCTGTGGCTGAGCGCTGAATAGTAAAAATAAAAATTATAACTCCAACTCCAAATTAAATAAAAAAAGGTTTAAAAAAAAAATATATTGTATTTAGTTCTAAATAACTTCTGTTGTAGTAATTTTTGAGATCTAATAATACACACGCTCCAGTATGGAGCAGGACGTGGCTCTATTTAACAAAATAATAATTCAATTTTGAAGTATACATTTTATCGTTGGTTTATTTTCTTTTAGACAACTTTTGTTCATTAGGTAGCCAAGTAGCATCATTAGTAATTACTGCCTGAAGGAAGGTTTCCATTTATGAATCAATTTTCACAAAAAAAATTGAAACCCAAAATTGCTTAAAACGGACGGTTTTTGGGAGGAAGATAAGACGAATCAAAAATACTAAAACAACATTATTCGAAACTGAGACGTGATGGAGAAATTTTAATTTGATGTTCAGAAGCTTATCAAAATTGATTAAAATCATCTGATGCCGCCTCCGTTTCTAAAAAATAGAAATTAAAAAAAAGGTCAGCCAGTATAGTTAACGGATGTCCAAATTAGGTTATTAAAATTATTCAAACTTACAAATCTCAAAAGTATTGTTTAATGTTTATGAATGTAGAGAAAAATCTACCGATTTTAATATCTAATTAAGTAGAAACCCGTTAATTTGTGGTGACACTTCCACAAAATGTAAACCTCTTGAAACATTTAAATTATAGTATTGAAGGTACCATTCGGCATGATATGATAGGTGAAATAAATAGGTAAAGTTAGTGTCTCCATAGTGCCACATTTTGGTATTTGTATTGAAATTGGCTTTGTTTGAGTTTGTCTGGATATATTTCTGATCCGATATGAACTTTACACCCCAGAGATGAAATTTTGGTAACTTAGCCGTTTTTCAAAAAATTCCTTTCTGTAGTTCAACCAATTAATCTATTTATATTTTGACCTGCTTCTGCCTTAGCATAGTACCCACTTGATTGAATTTAAGTGGACAGCGATACAGTAATGAATAAACTTTTAAAGTTTCAAAAAACGATTCCTGATGTGAAGTGATATGATTGATTTTATGTTGATTTCCAAGTCTCTTGAACCAACAATAACCATATGACCTAGTAAATTTACAACAGCGTCCAGCCAAAGAAATAAAAGACATAGTTTAAATGATGGTAAGTAATATATTCATGAAATTTATCTTTAAAAAATTTAAATTTCTGTATCGATTTAACTTTTAAGTTAATACGATTTTAAGAACATGTCACTTCTATAAACGAGTTAAATAAAAATTACAGAAATCTAAATTGTGTTTTTACCACATTTTTTTTGTAATACACTAACCTAGTATTAACATACATACTTTCTATCAATTATCTGGCTTGATTTTAATTTGCAGCGTTTACTCGTATTTTTTCCGTCTCTAGGTAACGGCTACTTTGCTTTATCGCCTCCTACACATTTGAATTTGGTATTCAAAAATTCGGATTTAAAGACAAGGACGAAGATTTGTTTCTTTGTCTGTCACACACTAAATACTTTTTCAGTTTCTCCATAAATTGTGTTCTATCCCGTATCCATATTATATATTTCGCTGGTCAAAACCAACACAAATTTCTCAAATAAGCCTTGCTCCAAAACCAATAAAAATGTTTATACAAGCCAAACAGTACAAACTTAAGATATAAAAAAGTACGTTAAGGCGTAGTTATTAGTGATGCGTATAAAATAAATCAGAAAGTGTGTATACACAAATGTCTATAATTCTAGGAAAAAATCTGTCAAATGCCGATATATAAATACCAATACATAAATAAATATAGCGTACATTTTTTTGATAGGATCTGTGTAAGGAGCGAACGAGACGGCTTGTATAAACACTTTTGTTGGTTTTGCTTGGTCGTAAAACAAATGTACATTGACCTATGTCGGTGTGTTAGTGAGTTTTATAAAATATTTAAATAAAAAATTTGAATATTTATTCGTGTATTTGACGTGTTTCCCTAGTAGAAAAAGTTCATCAAGTAACCAATACAAGAATGCATCAACTCAAACAATTCAACAAAGTATATAGAATTTTGCTCAAGTGAATAATTTTCAACTGTTCAAGTTTAGTGGTATATGTAAAAAATGTGAGTAAGTGAAAATACCATATTGAAGAATAATTCAGGGAAGTTACTGATGCCATTCTGGTCCTTATTCGGTTTAAGAAATTTAATGTTATAACTCAGAAAAAACCGTTAAAAAATGCTATATTATATTTTTCTTTCTCCCTTCTTCCCCGGTTGTATCTCAATTTGTTTTACGTTTTGTTCAGTTTGTTTTTAAACATTGTCTAAATCAGTCACAGATAAATAATTTTGTTTTATGCCAAAAACATCTGTATCACAGCTCAAAATTAAGTAAATTAAAATTTTATTAAGTAAATTATAATTAATAAAAATCATCGCAAATGACCTGAATGAATGATATTTTGAATTTTACTGCGAGCTTTCCCTTCCATTTTACTACAGATATGTATATTGATTTTACACACGCAATTCATTTTGGAACTCATGCGAAATTACTTACTATTTTAGAACACACTTTCTATCCAAGTATTAGTAATTACTCAATGATTATGTTACGTAAACTTGCAATGAGTACATTGATGAATCGCTCTTCAACATTCATAATGAACCTCATTTAATTATTCACAGAAATATTCATCGAGAAATAAAAATTATATAAATGAGTTTAATCCCGGGCTCTGAATATAGTTCATTTAATGGGTCATTAGGAATTTCATTAAGAATTCATCGGTAAATTCATCGATTAACTTCTACTAGGATTGTAGACGGCGTGTTTGTATCACTACCAATATACCTCAATGTTTATACATTTTTATATCCAATGAACCCAATTCATTGGACGTTCATTGGGGATGTGAATCAAGTGAGGGTGCTTGCACAGCTTGGTTTGTTTCTTTAAAAGGATTATTTCCTTCTTTAGTTAGGCTAATTTGCCATAATTCTTACAATCAAATTAACACTATGGAAGGAAATGATCTTTTTGAAGAATCAAACCAATCTCTACAAGCACCCTTGATTTACTTCCCCAAAAGGTCTAGTAGTACTGGACGAAAACAGTACCCTAACAGTATTCATGAATTGTCAGCTTCTTGGCTCAGTATTGGGTCAGGCTAAGCCGCAGCCATATTCACGTCGATAATCTTCTTGTCCTAAAAATATCTACCAAAAGAAAATTGGGATCGGTACGTAATTCTGTTTTAAAAAATTCTGTTTTTTCGAAATTTTGGTTTCTCGAATAATTCTGCTTTGAAAAATTCCGTTCTATAAAATTCTCTTCACACACATAAAGACACCCATAAACATCACGAAACCTAAGATTTTATAATTCTTCAAAAAATTAATTCTGCAATTAATTTCTTTGCGGCAAAAAAATTTAATTGCAGAATTAGTTTTTTGCAGAATTATGTGAAACAGAATTTTGTGAAACGGAATTATATAAAACAGAATTTTGTACAATAGGACTTTGTTAAACATAATTATGTAAAACAGAATTTTGTAAAACAGAATTTCGTAACCCAAGAAAATAATTAATAATTATAGAGACTGATGTTTTGTTCCTCTGATTTGGGCGTCATTTGTAATGATGTTGAGTAAAGTTCAGGTTAGACCTGAATTTCGCCGTTGCAAAATTTATCCTAAGAGGAAGAATGCTACCACGACTTAATCCCGGTGCTCAGTCGGGTAGAGTTTAAGTTGGTTGTAGGTTTTGGTAGCTACTCTTAAGATCTAGATGAAGTCGTGTATATAAAAAAGTTCGTTGTAAACAACCGAAACAGAGTGAAATAAGAAAAAAATTGGTATCGGACCTCTGGCTTATTTGTTTCGTCCTGGAATATCCTTTTGACCCCACTTTCGAGTTCACGGAACGTTTGATTTACGAAACAACTCAAAAAAACTCGTTATTAACCTGCTTCATTTATTTTTTACTTTTATTTATTAGATCGCATTGGGCTTGTTCAATCTACACCATTAACATCCGAAATAGTTGTTATCTCAAGAAGTTTGTACCTAAAATGGTCACCAAAACAGGCCTTGATAGTCCCACTGATTTTGGACGCTTATTTACACTAACTGGACTTCCTTTTTTATATGTAAGTTGGGCAATACAAATGGGGTTTCTGTACTTTTATTCGTTCCAAAGTGATAAGCGATTAGTTTATAACAATTTTTGTGCACACGGCTAAAAAATGCCGCTCATTTTTGAGATGTTACCAGCTATCTCAGACGCAACTCATCTGAACCATTCATATATTTTCTAAATCTCTTTTCTTACCGGTATATATGAGTAAATCATCTTTCTAGATCTTTCCATTCCCGCGCAATAATCGTTAAATAGGGCAGCAGTTCTACGTCAAAAATTAAAATAATTAGTAACGGATTCAAATTCAAGATACTCTGAACCAAATATTATCGTTCCACTTGCGCTACTAAGAAAATGATGTAGCGATCCAAAAATCATATTGTCTAGAAAGCAGCCTTAGATTATTCAGTAAAAATTGTTCGTCGATATGTGTTACCTTCGACAACTTTTTGCTGCGACAGACAAACACATTTTGTTATAAGCAGTTAAATTTACTCATCAACAAAGTAGTAGTACCTACACACTTAGAAATTTTGCGTCGATTTTCGATGCAACTTTTGTATCGAGCCATATATGTACATACGATCCAGTCCTGAATCGAATTTAGATACAAAGCTAACATCGTTCATATTTACGATGTAACTCCATTTAAAACCAATGCAAAAATACATCGAATTAATTTTAAAATACATCGAATTAATAGCCTAAACTGCGGTAGTATATGGGGTTTCCCCATTTATAAAAAATAAAAATAAAATATGAGATAAATTAACCCTATACATAACTTCGTTCTCCTTATGCATACATGAATGTGTAAACATATAGTAAATTTTCCTGAAACATTTACTAATCCCGGCAATTGAGGGGTTAATAATGTTTAATCATTTTTTTAGTTTAGTTGAGATTTTTATTCTAGTTGGTGTCGTCGTATTGTGAACAAGTGAAATTGTTGGAACAAATCATTGTGGTACAGTTAGTGTGAAATTAATAATGAAAAATAATAAAATATAGTATTTAGTATTGTGGTGTAATTTTTGACTAATTTTTGTAATATAGGATTAAGAATAAGTGTAAAAGTGGTACAGACTTTAAGTGAATAATATTTTCGTCAAAAAAATGGAAGCCAAAGAGTACATTTATACTAAAATGTTTTATAATAATAAGATCAGTTACATGAAAATTATTAAACATGGCGAGTTGTGGGCCTACGACGATTTTGTAGTGTCAGGTAAATATAATTATGGTCCATATCAAATAATTTAATTGTTATTTTATTTAACAACCATGAAAATTGACGATGCCAAAAACGTGGTAAATTTTTTCTTATGCGATGCAATTTGTATCTAAAATGGAATAATTTAATGTAACTTACATTAAAAACATATTGTTTTATTTGAGGTAAAATCAAACACACTTTTATTATTATGGAATTTATTAATATAAGTATTATGGCACAACTTAATGCTTTCGCAATCACAACTAGACTACTCCTCAATATGATCATGAGGTGATCAATATAAACCGCGTACACATAATTGTTGTATACGGTAAACACAAGTACGACGTTACAATATTTATAGGGTGCAGATTAAGAACGAGTACATTACATCCCTCCACCTTTGATTAGGACACATATGTAGAAGGAGTTGTTTTCGGTCTGGCTGATCTACGGAGGGAAGCTTCATCGGTTTCAGATGGTGTCTTTTTTGCTCGTTTCTTTGGCTGTGCATTTTCTTGTTGTACGGTTGATGATGGACCAATGGTTGATTCTAGCGTGCCTGATGTTGATGGTTGAACATCTTTCGGTGTTGAAATACCGTCTTCCGAATTGGCAACATCTTTCGGAAGAATCGATTGAGGTTCATCTATCGGAATGGTAGTTGAATTGTCCATCTGTTCATCGGTTGCTCGACTTCGCAACTGATCAATATGACGTCTCATTGATTGGCCTTGTTCAGTCTCTACAGCATAAGAAATAGGCCCTGTTGTTCTTGTAACAGAAGCAGGTATCCACTTTGGACCCGACGAGTAGTTTCGCGCCCAGACTGTGGAACCCTCAGACAGTTTTCGCGGTTGGTCGACCACTGGTTTGGTCTTGTGAACGCGAATATTATCCGGATGAAGATGATCGAAGAAAGTTCGAATACGACGATTAAATAAGAGTTCGGCGGGTGATCTGCCGGTTGCGGTTGATGGAGTTGCATGATGGTGGTGCAGAAACTTCGCCAAACGATGTTGAATGTCGCCAGAACTCTCCTTCTTAAGGAAATCTTTCGTCGTTTTGACCATTATCTCCGCCTGCCCATTTGAACGTGGATGGTATGGAGCCACATACACCGAGCGAATACCATTCGTATCACAGAATTGTCGGAATTCCGCGGAGTCGAAAGCTGTACCGTTGTCACTCACAATGATCTCTGGAATTCCATGAGTGGCAAATATCTTTCGAAGAGCCTGTATGCCACAAGCAGCTGATGTTGTGGCCACTTGAACTACCTCTAACCACTTGGAATAAGAATCGATGAGTATAAAATAAGTCTTACCATGATGAGGTCCGGCATAATCAATATGGATTCTCGACCATGGTTTTGTTGTCTCCTCCCATGGGTGTACGGGAGCCTGTGCCACCTCAGGACGGTTTGATTGACACTTTTTACAAAGACGCACAGTCTTCTCTATGTCTGCATCTAGTTTGGGCCACCACACGTAATTCCTCGCTAGTGCCTTCATTCTAACAATACCCGGATGAGCAGTGTGTAGCGCGGACAAAATTTGTGCATGGTGACATGGTGGAATTATTACTCTATATCCCCAGAGGAGGCATCCTTTGAGTGTACTCACTTCGGCACGACGAACCCAAAATGGCTGAAACTGTTCCACGGGTTTACTCTCTGGCCAGCCCTGCAGTGTCCACTGAAGGATCTGCGAGAGAACTGGATCTTTGTTCGTCGAAGCGGCAATGTCATCGGCATGGACGGTCGGCTTGTGTACCGTATCTATAAGCAGCACCTCTTCTTCCTCTGTGACGATCGTAGTGCCCGGAACAGGAAGTCTACTAAGACCATCAGCATTTCCCACATCCTTCCCGGCACGGTAGACGAGTTTGAATGTGTATGCATTCAGGAAAGTACTCCAACGAATCATTCTCGGCGATAGGATTTGTGGAGTTGGAACATCTGTGGTAAAACGACCAAGAAGCGGCTTATGGTCCGTCACAATAACGAACTCTCGACCGTAGAGAAATTCATGGAACTTTCTCACTCCCGCAATAATCGCCAAAGCCTCGCGATCACCTTGGCTGTATCGTCGTTCTGTTTCGGTCATCGTTCTCGAGTGGTAAGCTATGGGACGCTCTTTCGTGCCCACTCTATGTGACAGTATAACGCCAATTCCATAGGGGGAAGCGTCACATACCAGCAACAACGGATATTTCTCACTAAATGGCATTAGGACGTTGCTGGACATCAAGGCATCTTTAAGCGCATCGAAACTGCGCTGCTCGGCAGGTCCCCATCTCCACAGAATATTTTTGTGAAGTAGCTGGTGCAAAGGTTCCGCAAGCGTTGCCTTATCTTGAATAAAAGAATGGTAAAAATTAATTAAGCCTAGGAAAGCTTGTAGCTGCCCTTTATCAGTTGGTGGTGGGGTGCTTCTAATTGTGTCGATCTTCTGTTGCATTGGATGCAGACCTTCGGCATCGATTCTGTACCCGAGAAAATCGGTGGATGAACAACCAATTTGACATTTGTCTTGTTTTAGACGAATACCAGCTTGATCAAATCGTTGGAAGATGTCGATCAACTTCTGTCGTAAATCTGTATCGGACGACGCGATGACGATGATATCGTCGAAATACGGTATGACTCCCGGAATCCCTCGAAGTAGATTCTCCATGAAATTTTGGAAAATTCCTGGCGCCGTACTAATACCGAATTGGAGTCGGTTCACCTTGAATGCTCCCTTGTGTGTTGTAATTGTTTGTACTAGCGCGGATGCATCGTCTACGATGAGCTGTTGGTATGCTTGGGCGAGATCGAGTTTTGCAAATACAGTACCGTTTGGTATCGTCGATAACAGGTGATTTGCTGATGGAACCGGAAAACAATGCGGTGTGAGAGCTTTATTCACCGTTGATTTGTAATCGCCGCAAATTCTCACACTGCCATCGGCTTTCGGAACAGGTACAATAGGCGTAGCCCACTCGCTGTACTCGACCGGCTCCAGAATTCCCTGTCCAACCAATTTATCTAATTCAACTTCAACTGCTGCTCGCATGGCAATAGGAATTCTTCGTGCTGGCAAACGTATCGGAATTACTTTTGGATCCACCTGAAGAATAATTGGAGGCCCACTGTACGAACCCAGCTCAGGTGAAAATAGGTGGCTGTATTTCACCAGTACATCGGAAAAACTGGTGTCTGTGATTGCATGGACTCCTTGGATGGAAATCCCTAAAGGCTCGAACCAATCGATACCAAGAACACTGGTTTTGTTCCCGGTGGTGATGTATAACGGTAGACTGGAAACTGATTTACCATTGTAATAAACATCAATGTCCAAACATCCCAAAATGTCGATTGGATTCCGTTGGAAATCGACCAATTTCAAATTTGCCTCACGAAGTGGTGGTGATTTTCGAAACATTTTTTTAAAAGTTATCTCGGAGATAATAGTGTGCCTTGAACCAGAATCCACTTCGAAACGACACGGAACATGGTTTATGTTGACGGTAGCAGATGTATTAACAGCAGAAGGATTGGAAATACTTTTCACTTCTCTGTAACGACGATTCGAACGCTTCTGGTTGCTTTTAGGCTTGTTGCTGCTGCTGGCCATCGCACGACAGACCCGTTGGAGGTGTCCCATTATACCACAAAAGGAACACGTGGTAGTACGGTATCGGCAGGTGGATCGGTCATGGTCCTCCCCGCAGCTGAAACACCCTTGTGAGCGTGACGGATTCTTCTGTTGATTAGCTTTGCCCGGTGTTGCTTGATGTTTAGGCATGATTTGTTGCACTTTGTGAGCTTCAGCAATGACCTGTTGATTCTTCTCGGCAGCTTCTGCGGCAATGCTGCGATCGATAGCAGTATCTAACTGTAAATCCTTCTCAGCTAAAAACATCTGTTGCAATTGAATATTGCGCAACCCGCAAACCAGGCGATCTCGTAGCATGCGATCTAGGCTATCCTTGTGGAAATTGCAACTTTTGGCAAGACGTCGAAGCTCGGCTATGTAATCGGCGACGCATTCTCCCGAACGTTGATCACGTTTGAAGAACGTGTACGACGCCGCAATTTCCGATGGGCGAGGGGAAAAGTGATTAGATAAAGTGTCCATGATTTCTTTGATCACTAAATCACTGACCTTTTTTGGTGCTATAAGATTCTCTAGCAACTCAAAAGTATCCGCCCCGCATAGTGTAAGAAACGTGGCCCGCTTCAATTGCACATCTTCGATTTTATTGGCCTCACAAAACAGTTCAAAACGCCTTGAATATGTGCCCCATTCATTTGGCTTCGTTGTATCGAAATTTTCAATATTTCCGATAGGCATGATCACTCACTCACTAATAACACGATTTTTTTTTTTTTTTTTCGTAATATTTTTACCGTAACTATAACTTGTGTAAAACACGCGGTCACAATATTATTTTAATTTGATTAATTTATTAAAGAGCAATAAATTAATCACAATTCAGGTATTATGTAATAAAATATTATTTCCGTTTTAATCCTCGTCGCCAATGTTTTATTTGAGGTAAAATCAAACACACTTTTATTATTATGGAATTTATTAATATAAGTATTATGGCACAACTTAATGCTTTCGCAATCACAACTAGACTACTCCTCAATATGATCATGAGGTGATCAATATAAACCGCGTACACATAATTGTTGTATACGGTAAACACAAGTACGACGTTACAATATTTATACGGTGCAGATTAAGAACGAGTACATTACACATATTCAGTGAAAAAATTATTTTATAATTATAGTTGCCATTCATCTAAATATTTCGGCATTCGAAATAGAATCGCTTTCGGATTCCCAAGATATTATAATTCCTAAAGAAAGTTTCGTCGAGATTGTGGAACAATTTTATCAACAAAGTAATTTCTTCATCAAAATAAATATTAAAAAGAATTCGGAAATTGGGACACCAGTAGTGAAACAGAATTGTATAATTGGAAGTAGCATTTATATATCTTCAAATGTAACTATGTTTTTTATATATTATATAATATTATGTATTTGATTACTGGATTTGTCACCAAACATTAGTATATGTAGTATACCAAACATTTTATTGGGATAATGCCACTTTATGTTAATTTGATTAGTGTGTTATATAGTATCTGAACATGCTTTATGCTGTGCATACTTTATTTTAAACTGAAGTACGAAAGTTTCACTTCATTTGGTGCATGAATTAATTGTAATAATTCGTCAAAAATTTATTTTTTGAAATAAAAGAAGTTAAAAAGTAAAACATAATTTCAACTTTGCCGACTTCAATCTGCAGGAACTGGAAACATACATCTTCGAATCCCAAAGCGGGTTTACTTTGGGTAAAAAATTGTGTACATCTATAAAATTGCACGGTCTTTCTGATATGGAAAGGAGAGCTATCGTAAGGGAAAGTGTGGATTTACTGGTGAAAAAATATAGCCACCATCCAGAACCCATTTATATTGAGTCTTTAGCCCAAGCAATGATCGAATTGTTCCCACAACTAAAATCAACACATGAAAATGAAATCGTAAGAAACTAACCAATTCATTTTAAATAATTTTTTTATATTTAATCTAACAATTGGTCAAGATTTCAAAACAATAAACAACCTATTAAATAAGTAACAGATTATTTTTAACCTAAATTAATTCCTCTTATTAGAAGCTGCTCTATAATAGAAAACAGAACCGAGGATATATACTATCAAGGCTGCAACGACTTCGTAGAAAAATTTATTCAGTAGAGGACGAAGACACAACCACTAGAAAACGGAAATCGAAATATTCCATCGTACTTGAAGAATCAACTACAAATTCGTGCATTAGTTTTGAAGATAGCGAGGATTTCATTATATTGTAAAATGCAAATGTGGTAACTCAAAAGGAATTGATTAAATCTAAATTACAATCAACTTTAAAATTACGTATCCAAACACTAAAATATAATAAGGATATAAAATATTCAATAAGCTTCCCATTTTATTTTACTGCACCTGATCTGGTAAATAAATTTTAAAAATTTTAACATAAACATAATTTTGATTAAAAACTTTGTTAACAGATATCATTTGATTTTGAACTGTGTTATCCTGACGCACAAAATTTTATGTCGAAGTGGACTACTGTTCATCCCCATGTCTTCAAAGTGTATTTGGAGCTAAAGGGAGAAACTTATCGAAAAATTCCCGAAATAGAAGGTATATAATCCGCATCAATAGTAATTGTAAAATAATATAAATGAAATCAAATTGATTGATTTTTTATCATCAATTAAAACTTTTCTTTTAACTAATTTTTAGAGGTTTTTATTTAAATTTACAGCAATTCTTAAACTGAACCCTAATTTTAAATTTTTTTTTATATTTTAAGAGTGGACTGAATCATTGAAGCCTATACTCTTAAATTTATTGCCACAAAATATAGGTGGAGTTTCTTCTTCAAAAAAATCAAGAGCCGGTTTTTCTACAGTAATTAAAAAAATTGTTGTGTTCAAAAATGTAAAATAACAATTCATTAACCCTTAGAATGTGGAAATAATTGTTTATCTTTTCATTTCAGATTAACCTAACCATTGACGAATTAAAGGAATTTAATGCAATTCATCCATATATAATAGCGGTGGGTGAAAACAGATTAGCAATATCATCCTACTATTTATGCGTGGAAGACGAAATTATAATATTACCTCCAAATATTTCAGCAATTGAGGCTTTTGACTACCTTTTTAAAGCTCATTACATATTTAACCAAGATTTTGATTATTCAACAAAAACCTTTTTTAATTTTGTAGCTTCTTATTTTTATAAAATAGAATCGACAGATTCCAAAATTCTAAGAATAAAAGAAATTTATAGTAAATTAGAACTAGAGATAAGTAATCATAATTAACTATAAGACCCTATTATAAGAAACAATAATTTGAAGTTTAAGAGTTTAAGTTAAGTTTAAAAATATGATTTTATTTTGCTTTGTTTGTAGTAAGGAATTTAACAGCTTTAAAAGTTTAGAAATTCATTTAAAATATGTAGAATTTATAAAAGAAAATTCGTTAATGAAATTAAAATGTGTCGTAAATAAAAACTGCCAAAGGTCGTTTATAAGATATCTCTCTTTAAAAAAACACATAGAAAAACATAATGAAATAAGTGAAAATGAAACTCTCAAAACTGAGCAACCACTCTTAACAGAACAGCCTGAAACGTCATTAAATAGTCTGAGATGCATTGATACACACTACTTGAATGACGATAGTTCCAAATCTAAAGAAAATGTTATTTGGGATATATTTGAAAATAGTGTACATCAAATGTACACTACAATGAATAAATTGGGTTTGCCCGAGGAAACTATTTGAACCATTTTCACCGAAGCTCGAACTGTTGTGAAAAATGCTGTTAAAGTTGTAACCCCTTCGACACATAATCACAGTGCTGAAGCTAAGATAAATAATACTTTAAATAATTTTACTTCGAAATATAGAAGGCGAAAGCTTTTCAGTAAAAATCAGTATTTTACGAAGCCAACTCAAATACCGATCGGTTTCCGTTGGGAGTTACGATTTAATCAGCAATTACGTTCATATAAAAAGGTGCTAGTTCAAAATTTGTTTCAATTTATTCCTATTTCCATGACTATTAAAACCATTTTTAAAAACAACCATTTTGCTACTTCATTTAAAGATTTTAATAAATCTCATTCATGTACAGAAGGATTATATACAAATATGTGTTGCGGGGCCGTATTTCAAGCACTAAATTCCAAATATAAATTTAAAAATGTTGTGCTTATTCAGTTATATTATGACGATTTTGAGGTTGCTAAAGTTATGGGGAGCAAAACCTTAATTCACAAAATTGGCGCTATTTATTTTACAATAGTCAACTGCCCACTACACTTAAAATCTAAATTACAGAACATTTTTTTAGTTTCTCTGTTTTTTGTTAATGATTTGCACGGAGATTTTAATTTAAATACGGTATTAAAACCTATAATTGATGACATTAAGCTTTTGGAGGTCGACGGAATTATCGTAGAAAACATAGGATTAATAAATTGCGCATTAATATCATTAGCACACGATAACCTTGCAGCTAATGATATGTTAGGATTTACTAAATCGTTCTCCGCGAATTATTTTTGTCGTATATGCACAATGACCAAAAGTATAACGAAGGTAACACCCACAGAAGATCCTGAACTATTACGAACGTCAGACTGTTACGATATTTTAAAAAATTGGCCACCAGAACATGGCATAAATTTGATTGAAACGAAAGGCATTAATCGAACATCTATTCTAAACGAACTTTTATTTTTTGATACCATCAAAAACTATAGCGTAGATCTCATGCATGATGGTCTAGAGGGCTTTGTTCCCCTTACTCTGAAATATTTGTTCGAGTTTCTCATATCCAAAAAAATCTTATTAAATGTGCAACATTTAAATGATTGTGTATCGTCCTATAATTTTGGTTTTGTTGATAGAAAATCTAAACCATCCAATATAAATTTGGATAGAAGTAATTTAGGGCAAAATGCTTCTCAAATTTTATGTTTAGCGGTTCATTTTCCATTTATATTTGATCGATTTCATCATTCAAGTCATGACGACTATTGGAGAAGTATAATTACAATGCTCCAAATTTTAACTAGTTTATTTTCATATGAAATCACCGAAGGTGATATTAAGAATTTACAAGACCTTATTTCCCAACATTTACATATTATTTTAAATGTTTTTAATAAAACCCTGACTCCAAAACAACATTTTTTAATACACTATCCGAGAATTATCAGACAAATGGGGCCTATAATTAATATGTGGACAATGCGTTACGAGGGTAAACATCGTTATTTCACCAAAAACGTGAATCCAAATTTTATAAATATATGTCATACATTTGCTCATAGACATCAACAAATGTTAGCAACCTGTTGGTTACAATTTGGCACCGAATTAAATTACAAAACGGGGGAAAAAAGTCAGATAACATTACCAGAATCAAATTACAGAAATTATTAGGCCCCACTTTATAAATTAACGAATTTTGAAAATGAGTTTCGTTACAAAAAGGGGTTTTTCATCCTCAAAGAAAAATTTAGCATTCGTGAAACCATACATTTATATATGATTGAGGAAATATTGGAAAACAAAAACGAAATTTATTTTCATCTTAATGAATATATAGGAATTGTTGATCAATTTTACTGCAGTTTTATGCTTATTAAAAAAAACGAAGATCCTGTATATATATTATATAAAAATTTAAAATACAAAAAAAGTTATGAAGCACATTGTTGTTATAATACGAATAATTCATATATTTTAAGTTATAATATTCATAAAATTTAATGTATAAGATGTTTTAATTTGTAATTTCTTAATAGTAGGAGTACTTACTTATAATTGTAATTTTCATTTATATTTAAAATAAATATAATTATCATAATTATTTTGTAATTGTGTATATTATTCGGTAACCAAATCGGTTCGTACAGTACAATTCTTTATACAACGCCGGTTTCGACAGTGAAATCAGTTTTGAGGCTATGTTGCACCTATCAAGGTAATTGGACGCTATTTCCATCGAAATTGTTTTTGACACAATTAACAGTGAATTGGTGTTTCCAGTGCAAAATACATTGAACAGATTTTCGACGTAATATTGAATCTTTCATTATTTTATAACGTAAGTTACGTCGAAACTGCAATGGATGCATCTTACTTCATATTTCGCTTACTGAAGCAAGTAACTTCGAAAATGTATTCGATACAAACTTTACATCGAATTTCGGTGCAAGTATATGTCGGACGTATATGCGATGCTAATAGAATCGTATATCAAAAAATTGAGGTGTGGCCAACACACGACTTTCTTTTACGAACAGAGAATTTTGAGAAATTTTATTTTTTTAATTTTTAAATTTTTAAATTTTTTTTTTAAATTTTTTATTTTTATTGTTTTTAATTTTTGGAAATATTTTGTTTTAAGTAGTTTTTTGTAAACCTTATATTTTCTAAGATATTTGCAAAATAAATTTTCTGGACCAAGGGAGTGGCCACTTCCGGTTAGCCGATTTGGAGTAAAATTCACTGGGACCTCCCAATTTATCCAAAAAGCTTAAATCTGAAGTTTCAGTTCGATTGGTTAAACCATCTGGGCTGTAGAGAGGACACAGACAGACTGACAGACAGACAGACAGACACCATTTCGAAACCCACTTTTTCGGACTCAGGGGACCTCAAAACAAATAAATTTCTAAAAATCTCATGGTCCAAAATTTTCATGATTACTATACTTTATTTTACTAGAGTAAAAGAAAGTAACAAATTTCTAAGTGTGTAGCAATAACAGCTGTTTTTCTTAGTATTTTCTGTTTAGCAACTTTTGAAACCGAGCGTACTCTGATAATTAGGCTTATCATTGTTATATTCCCGACATTAAGAATGAGTACGCTGATTTGGTTGTGTTCTGCGTGCTGATCAGGAAAGAGTGTTGAGTGATCCCTGATAGGCAACGAAAGCTCTTCGGAGTAGAGAATGGGCTCGGCATCGTAACTGATGGAGCTAGATTGCTGATTCGGCACGTGCCAGCTAAGGCCTTGCTTGTGACGGGCCAACTTGTGATTTCAGTTCGATTTTTGTGTCATCCAAATAAATTAACCAAATTATTGCTTATGGAAACTACGGCAGCTCGTGAGTTTAGTTAATTATATCGATTACGTAATTTGAGTTTTCTTATTAAACTTCCTTATTAATTATATTGATAGAATGGTTATGTAATCCATGTACATATGTACATATGTTGTGCAATTGTGCATAAGTTATTCATATAATTCGTTATATGTAATGAGGTTATACACATCAAACGATATTATATCTAGACTTTTACTCAAATAGTTCCACAATGTGATTTGGAAATGGAAATTTGGTGTAAGTAGTAGTGACATTTTTATACAATTGTTTTGTTTATGATATGCGTGACGTAAGAGAAATTTTAATGCATAACAAATGTTTGTATACAACATTACAAAATAATTATAAGTATAATTTGAATAGCAACAATCAACGAATCAATATTAAAGCTAACTGTGAGCAAAACTAGTACAGGCATAGATGCCGAATATGTATGATAAGATTACATTTTTTTGGGTGGTCGATCTATTTATTACTTAGTGGAAACGAATAAACGTACATATAAAATTAAACTTCATATTAAGTCTGTGAAATCTTCCCATCGTAAATCTGAGATAATTTGTGTTTTTGCCAAAAATTATAAAATCGAATGCGAGTGAAAAAATATAATTTTCATTGATTTCGTTTTTTAAACATGTTTTTCCGTATATAAATGTTACGACTTGATGGATTTCTCGAAACAGGTGGTGTGTTTTAAATTTTTGTTTAGAATATCGTACACAAATTGTTCAAAGTTAACAGTAAGTTGCGTACCCCATGCAAATTTGTCTAAAAAGCGGTAAAATCAAATATTAACCCTTTGCGCTCCAAATCTTTTTGCTGTAGCTGGTGGTGGCCCTACGTAATATTTTTAAAGAAAAGTCTTATCTTCTAACTATCGTTATGATTGGCTGAAGTAGTGGTCAAGTTTTATTTGTTTTGTTTTGTACAATTGGTATACATTTAACTGATATACAGTAAAACTTTTTACATATACGAAGCAAACACAATGCCACAACAACATTGTTTTATTAATCGATTTCAAAAAGATGGAGGTTCTCAGTTCGTTAGTTGTATTTTTTTATATATGTTTGTTTGCGCATAACTTTTGATGTGAAGCGTATATTCGAATGTGGGGTGTTATAAAGTTGATCCCGTATTAGTGTCATTAAGCGGCGAAAATTGTAAGATAGGCAGAATCATTAAAAACTAGAATTCTAGAAATTATTTTCTCAGTCGAACCACAAATGATAGTACGCCTTGAGAAAAATCCTTTTTATATTTTAAAGATTGCATTTTTGAAATTGCCTCGGATTAATTTCAACAGAGAGAGGGAACTCCTAAAATAATTGGCAAATTAAACGTAAATAAATATGTTAATATAAAAAAAACTGACTTCAATGGCGCACAAAAAAATATAAAATAATTGTTTGCTGAAGTCGGTGCCAAAATAGAAACATTTAATAATATCGACGAAGTTCAAAGATATCTTACGAATATTTACGGATAAAATGCTCATTTCAAGTGACTTGTGAATCGATCTAACCAAACATCCTTGTCACGGATTCAGAGATATGTTACCTAATGTCGAGGTATCCAGCCGGTTTGTTAGGTTTTATTAGATTGATTTTAGGTTGTAATGTTGATAAAGTTTCATAAATTGATTTCATATTGTTTCTATTTTAGCACCAACTTCAGAAAACAATTATTTTATCCTTTTTGTGCGCCATTGAAGTCGGTTTTTGGTTACCTTTTTTCAAAGGTTTTTTTATTGCATTTGCATTCGTCACCGAAAATAAACTATTCGATGATTAGTGAGCTTGTGTCATTGGGGTTGGTGAGCGTAGCGAATATGGAGCGGAGCTCTCTAGTAAATATAATATTTAATCAGTAGGATTAAAGAACTCCATAAAATTCTCTGGTATTTTACAAAAAAAAAACCCAAGGTGCATTGCAGGCATTTCGGTTTTATAATACAGGTGAATAATTATTATATAAAATATTAATCCAAGTGTCTTATTCCTAAAATAAAAGTTATTAATTAATCAATACATTCTAATACCGAAGAGAAGACAGAAAAACACCAGGCGGATAGGCTTAGAGTTTCTAAGGATATTAGAAAAATAAAAGAAAATAAATTTAAATTCCTAAAAGAAAAGTGGTTAGCCGAGGAAAAATTCAGAGCATTAAGAACTGGAATTGAAACGATTGGAACTCGAGCTCAAAGAAAGAGAATTAAATGCAAGAATCTAAAAAAAAATATTTTATTTGACCTACGTATTTCTTACATAAATTGTGGAGAAGGCAACACACAATAACGATTTGTGCAGCTTTCTCAGATGCATAAGGCAGTTCTCTGGAATGTAGCGGACATCTGAATCTTCCTTTCAAAATACCAAAAACTGTTTGTATTATTGAGCGTGCCTTTGAATGAGCAGTGTTGCACCGGGATTCACTTGAACCTTCAATGCTTTTCCTGTATGGCGTCATCATCCATGGCTCAAGTGTATATCCGGAGTCACCTAAATAATTTAAGAAAAAAAAATTAGCATGTGTACAAAATTTATTTGTAATTATATTTTTACCTAACAGCCAAGATGACTTATCTCCTGCTCTCCATTTTTTCTCCATGACAATACGAATACTGCTTTCACTCCAAATCACTGAATCGTGAGAGCAACCTCCGAAACGCGCATCGACTGCAAGTCTAGATGCAAAATATTTTAAAATTTATAACTATTACCACCAATACGTACAATTTTTAAACAATAAATGATTACCATCATAACGTTTAAGCTATGCGAGACTTTTCTGTTAAAAAAATGATGTTCATTTATAGCTGGCCTCTACTATGTTGATATGTGTGCCATCGACACATTCAATAACCCCTGGAAACCCGCATTTCTGTAAGAAATACTCGTTCGATCTAATCTGCTCATCTTCCGATAAATGGAAATTTATATATTACTGCTTCAAGAATATTGAGGATTTCGCTTAATGCTACTGAAACAGTTGACTGGGCCAATCATAAAATCTTGCCCAACTACTTGCTGATAAGAGCCTTCTGCCAGAAATCTATGAGTTTTAGCAAGTTTTATTATTTGTGGGATCTCGTCCTTGTGTTTGGTTGGCTTGAAGAGTTGGTCTTTGTCTTAAAGTAACATATAAAACTTCCTTTGAAACCCTGAATAAACGAATGAATCTAAAAAAAATGAGTTGTTAAATATATCCAATTCAAATAAAATAACCTAATTGTTTAACATTACCTTGTGTTTGTCATGTCTAATGAATTGGAATTCGTCCGCAATCGTTTCCTTTAAATGTAAGATGGTGTCACTTGGTCATCTTCACCTGAATCATCTTCGCTAAATTTATCGCCAAATTAAAAAATTTTGTAACTTTAAATTTTTTAGTTTTATTAAAAATAAATTTCTGTATACAAAAACTTTGTCACAACGAACTGCCAAGGAAAGCTCTGGTGAAGCTCACAATTCTCGCCCATCGCTCTCAAAACCCGGGAGGAAACCACCACGCATAACCTCGTCGTATAGGCCAATTTCGCTATCGCCAGTCATGTCCAAACACTTTGAGAAGCTTCTAGTAAAAAGGTTAAATCCGATAATCGAGAGTAACAACTGTGTCCCAAATCATCAGTTCGGTTTTCATAACCAACACTTAACAATTGATCAAGAACACAGAAACCAGTATAATTGAGAAAGCAGTAGAGGAGAAAAAGGTATGTTCAACAGTATTTCTAGATGGTGCACAAGCGTTTGACAGAGTGTGGCATGAAGGACTTAACCGCAAGTTAAGAAATCTTCTACCAATGCAATTTGCTAAGATACTGGAATCTTACTTGAAAGATAGATTCTTCAGGACTAAGTTAGATGATACCTTTACTGAATTGAAAGAAATCAATGCAGGAGTTCCACAGGGCAGTGTATTAGGGCCGTTTTTATACCTACTATACACTTATGATCTTTCTAGATTAGAAAACAACACAGTGGCGACAGTGGTTGGAAAAAGCAACGTAGAATCAACACAGAAGTTACAATCAGCAATAACTCAAATATATAAATGGACAAAAAGATGGAGAATAAAACTTAATGAAACTAAATCAATTCACATCAACTTTACAAACAGATGATTCGAACATATTCCGATTACCATAAATCGGGAAATAATACCACAGCTTGTCCAGAAGAAAAGTGAAGAATTAAGACTTAAATAGAGAAAAATGTATTGGCTGATGCGAAGGAACTCTTCTTTATCAACATACAACGAGCTTCTACATTACAAGCGGTGACATATTATGGTATTCAGCCGATTTGGACTTATGGTATTTAGCTTTGCGGTTGTACCAAACAGAGCAAAATAAATATCATCCAAAGATTTCAGAATATGGTGTTAAGGAACATCATTGATACACCTTGGTATGTCAGGAACAATGACCTCCATAGTGATCTTAAAGTGAACCTCATCTGAAATTAAATCCAGGAAAAAGCGCGGAGACATGAAGAAAGGCTCCGCCAACATGTGAACATTGAGGCAACTCAGCTCCCAAGCAACACGAATTTAGTACGCAGACTTAAAAGAACCAAACCTTTTGAGCTGGTGTGATTGTCAGCCTTAACAGCATTGTGTTGATCTGAAATCTACTACAAAGATGTGGTTTACTTCAATTTACCAGACACTATGGAACGCCAATGTAATTACGTAAAACAAAAAAATTGTTTTTAAAAAATCCATCAGTTTGGAAAAATTTAGGAAAATCCTTTCAGCTGGGAATTATAGAGGTAAATATATGGTATATATTTTTTTAAATGTTTGTTTAATATAAATAATGCAGTTTTATCAAGCGACGAAATAAGTAAGCCAAACTATTTGAATCAACTTTCGGACCCAAAAAGAAAAATTATTGGTCCGATTAGAAGTTGTTCCTCTAAAACCTCTGTAACCTCACATCTAGTGGCGTAAATGCAAATTGGGCCGATTAGAAAGAAGTTCGATCGGCATATTTTACTGTAATTTGAATTTATTCATTTTATATGTCAAAGAAACAAACATGTATGGCATTGAAAATTTACTGATGGAAAAATTGACATTCGATCAAATTTTCGATAAATCGGTTGCATTCAGAAAATAACATGATTGTTTTACTCAACATGTTGCCAAGAGTTGGCGGACTTGAAAGTACCCATTGTATAGCAGTACTGTGATTTTGTTGTGTACATGAGAGTATGGGAGTAAATAACAGGAACGCGTATTTTCAAATTTTGATGTGTTAGTGAATATTTTGTTTTTGTTTATTTTTTATTTGAGATTGACGCGAGTTAATTTTAAAATATTAGGGATTTAGAATATAAATTATATTAGATTTTTAAAATTTAATTGGGGCAAAAATCAGTAGCCGCCAAAAGCTAAACTTGAGCCAAATTATTTAAAAATACTACAATATATTAAAATAAAAAATAAAAAATAAATATTCCACTGTATTGTACGTGTACATGTATTAAAAATACTCCACTATATTGTACGCACTAATGTATTACACACATTCATTACTTAGCAAATATATGTATATATTAATTTAGTTTAATTTAAATTTGTTCTCAATCTAAAACCAAATTTTATTAAAATTGACAAAAAAAAATTGCAAACCTAAAACATACAATTCAAAATGTCAATATTCCCAATCTAAAAATCATGGGGAAAAAATATTCCCATAGGAAGATAAGCACCAACAAATTTGAACCGATTTCACCCGATTGAATAATTTTTGATGCTTACTGGTACAAATACCACACGAACACAAATAAAACTAATGACAACACACAGTAACAAAATTTTATACTTTACATGGTATACGTATACAAAACTCCCCGTGAGTAAATTCCCATGTACATAACAAAATCGCACTACAGGAATATAATATTTTGCAAAATTAACGAACTATACATTGTAAACAAATTTCTAACCGCGGAACCTGCCAGATTTCTGATTGTAAAAAAAAATGTATCTATAGCTGCGTGTAAGCACATTTCGTTTTCGTACAATATTTAGCTATAACGGTCTATTTTTGCCTATTAAATCTGTTTTAGTTGACGATACTTGCATATTGTTCGATTCTCATTTCACATTTAGAATATTACCATTGAGAAGTACTTTAAGTAGAGTGAGATTTTGTATGACTAAAATATGCATATAGAAATAATTTTTGTTTCGTTTTACAATTTTATTTGTGAAGTTGTGAAAAGAATATAAAAATTTTAATTGTCTCTTTCTATACGCAATAGAATTAGTTCGTCTATAAAGTACAAAGCAAACAATACATATTCATTTTGTTTTTATACACAAATACTTAAATATTATTGAAATCTACCTTCTCATGACATTTATTCATTTCGTATTTTTTATTTCGTGTTTGTTGTGTGTTTCTGAATTAAAATTTGTCCACGCCTTTCTGTCTAATCTATTTAAATGCGCATAGAAACATTATAGGATAAAAAGGGACATTAGAAATTTATGTTGTTTATACTTTCTTTTCATAACAACGTAATATCGCTCTCAACGATTTAGATAAAGATGCAAAATTTTATTTCATGTGATTTTTCGTCCATTCAAAATCCTTCTCTATTGTCATTCCTCAATGATATTAGTACAAATAACGGTAAATTTAAATAATATTTTATAAAAGTAAGTAAGGATATATTAGAATTTATTTTGGTTTTATTTGGTAAGTTTAAAATAGAGGACAAATTGGATATTTACTAGTGAAGCAGTTTATCTACAAGAAAATGACTTTATTAACGACAGCATCGATTGGTACCAGAAAACGCAAAGAAGTTTGGCTGATTGGTCACACTTCAGGATGTTTAAGTCAAACCGCGCTTCCTACGAAGAAATAAGTAACAATGCATGACATTCTACTGTTAACGATGTTCTGGTTGTATGGGCAAAAGCTAGAATTCCAGATTAAAGAAACATGTAACATATAAAGTGGAAAGCTGCTTTAAGGAATGGATATCTACAAAGTAAGAAAGAGACCTGGAAAGTAGCTCTGGATGGCTAACTTGGTATTGCTTAATTGATTGATTGATTGATTGCGATGTACGATCAAGCATTAAGCAAGTCTCCCGTATTATAAATGCGAATACCACACACCACATACCCATGTTACACAACACGACACCATTCTTCATGAAGCCAAACATAGCAATTTCACCCCGTAAAGAAAGGCGCCACATCGATAACCAACATCGATAACCACATAAGTCTAATAGTTGTGATATCCGCCCCTGGCCAGGCCTCCTTTTTACATATAACAAGATCGAGGGATGGGGAAAGGAATGTTAGCAACAATGACTCAACCCGGTTCCAGACACCTAAGTAGAGATAAGTTAGTAAAATTTGTTAGTAATATTTTTTTTAGTAATTTCACAAGACAATTTTTTTTTTTTTTTTTTAAAGTTTATCTATTGTTCCAACCTGTAAGAAGACACAATGACAACACAAATTTCCTGGTGCCGCAAACTCTTTTTTCTGAAAACCTGTAAACAACTATATTATTCCCTCCACCATTTTTCCATCGGCGGTTGTGAGGGGGGCGAGATTTCGTTCCATCATCATGTTCCCATGCGGTCACCCAAATTTGTACTAACTGTAGGTAGTGTTGCTTGACGTTGTTGTTGAAATCGTTGCGTCTCTGCTGTCCCTGGTACTCGCCCCCCTACAAGCTTACCTGGTATTGCTTAATGCTGTTAAAATAATGTCTATTGAAGATGATAAAGATTTTTTATTAGATCAGCGGCAGGGCCGTTGGGGTAAAATTGATAACTTTTTGACAAGGAAAGTAGCTAATTCACGAAAGAAACAAGAAAGGCTGAAAGCTAAAGTAGCTAATTCACGAAAGAAATGGAAAGGGAAGCCCTTGAAGAAAAAAAATCGTCCTTCAGTATTCCACATCCAAATGTGAAGACGAAAACATGTTGACAAAAACTATATAACATTTCATAAAGACGTCTCGGGAACAAAAAAAATAAAATAACCACAAACAAACAATGGAAAATACAGTAGAACCGTGATAACCTTACATTCTTACTCTCTTCAAATCAGACTCTCTGTTATTAGTTTCTCACTACCATACATTTATTTTTGATTTGCGTTTCACTTTGGATTTACTTTGTTTTTAAAGAACACAAAAAACAAATACGATAGAACAAAACTCGTATTTTTCACTACTTTTCTTTAAATATGTAAGTAAAAGTAAAAGGTTGTTTCATTGCGAATGCTACTTTATGTTACGCACTGTTTTTATTTACTGTTACGCATTTATTTTTATAATATATGGAAAATTCCTTGAGAAACTAATAAGTTTTATTGGCGTTATTTTACTTTACGTATACATCGGGAAAATCAGGTAAGATGTTTATATTTTGGAAATTTTTGAATGTATGATTTTGAATCTGTAGTTTTTAGGAGGGGGAGGGGGGGCTCCCGCATATTCTTCCTGCTTCAAATTTTATTTATAATTTGAAACTAAGTAAAACAAAAAGTGGAAAAACTTCAGAATTTTCCTGGAAAAATTGCAACATTTTCTCGGAAAAATTACTTGCACTGTCGAAAAATTGTTAAGATACAATCCTAATATCAAAATTTTTATAAAAATTGCACGTTTTTACGTATTTTGAATGAAATAACACTCTTTTTTTCAACTAAAAAGTGAAAATTTTCCCGGAAAATGGGGAAATTTGGCTTCCCCCTCCTAATAAACACTATAGATGGACAATCCTAAATTCAAAAATTTCCAAAATATATACTCCTTACCTGATTTTCCCGATGTATACGTAAAGTAAACTTTAACCGTTTTTTTTTCTTAAATTTGCGTAAACGTAACATTTCTATAAGTAATACTGCTTGTGCCTTCAATTTTGTGATCCTCTGTACAAACAAAACGTGCGCTTGTTTGCAACAAATAAATATTGTTACGTTTTTGCCTTGCCAATCAAGGTTCGAATCACTGGATTGTGAATAGAAACAAAACAATTCAATTTATCACGAACGGATTTATTTATTTAACATCAAAAATAAATTCAACACAATTTTTTATTTAACAATTATTTACTTTTTATTTTGCACTAAAATACTTTTCAAATCACTTTTTAATGTCTTTTTAATCTTCACACTATCGCTTACCAAATATTAATCATCCAATTCGACTCCATTCGCCTTTTTATATACACAAACCAAACTTCTAGAAAGTTCATTACTTTTCCAGTAAGAATAGTGTAGAAACATTTAGAACAGTTTTATCATAGAAAATTTCATATTAGTACCATAGACAAATTACTTTAAAAGATAAACAACTTTGGTACTAACCTGTTACCTATAAATAAAGTATTATAATTTTTCGAACAGTTTGGAGGACGAAAGGAATATATGTTTTATCTCTTTTCGTCATAAACTTTCCTACTGATCAATGAACATGAATGACGAAAAAAAATAAACACATTCTCTATACTCCTTTAATTAAGCAATTGGTTTTGATATCTGTAGTTTTTATTTTCCTATATCAAAATAACATAGCCTCTCTCCCTTTACATTATGTTACAACCATATTCAAATGTGGAACAGATATATGTACTTCGATATTTTTATTGTTTAAAAAAAATGTAAACAGAAAATAGTAAAACCCAACACACATACATATATTTCAAAACAAAATTTACAGAAGCAGCTAAACATAAAAAACAATGGAAAATAAAGGAATTACATTTACCTTTAAATTATTTGCTTTGCAAATGTGATTCGTAAAATATAAAAATCGATTTTTTCGATTTAATTTTTATCTTTTATGATGCTAATTCTCCTGTTTCTCTGTCAAATATTTAAGTATTTTATTCGTTCAATCTTTAATTAAATAATTTGAATTATTTTTTGAATTACTTAATTTCTCTGCCTAGTGCAATTGTTGTTGTAAATTTCTCAACAAAATACGCTAAATATTTGTTCTTCATTCGTGATATTCGAGATAAATGTTTGATGACAATGAATCGCCTGGGCTTTACATAAACAAATCAGTGTAATGTAATTTATAATTTAATTTATTTAGTTTTAATGTTATAATTTAATTAATTTTAAATAATTATAATAAAATAAAAATTTAATCCAAAATTAATATTTAATTACTCAAAATTTTTAATTTTCTTGAAGCTGCTGGTGTATTTTTACGTACCCCTTTAGAAACAACTAGCCATTTGCAATTTTTGCGAAGCAAAACCAATAAAAGAAAATAAACTAATTTATGAAAATGCTCATAGCAAAGGTCGTTTTGATCTGGCATAAATGACACAAATCTGGAATTTAGTTTTTCGAAACTAAATTTGGTCATTTCTTCCAATATATTATTAACATGACTTTTTTATTAAAAATTTTTTCAAATATTTGTACCAAAAATGTAGCTATTTCAAACCACTCATCCGTTGGCGCTTTTAGAGATCCGAAGTTGGAGCTATCTTTTCTGAATTTTTTTTCATGAATATACACCTCATTCGCATTAATTACTGTGTCAGGTTTTAATAATTTTGCGATACATTGTCGCAATCAATTTTTTGGCGCACACAATAGTCAGCAAAATACGCTATTGCATTGGAAGTTAATTGGGTGGATTGCGAAATCCTTCTGTTTGATAAAATGGATATACATTTATATTTTCAACCGATTGTACATCAAAACATGTTCAAACTGATCCAGTGGACGAATAAGTGGAATTTTTAAATCTTATAAATATAAATAATCTTATTTATCTTGCGAATTCTGATGTTTGATGCTTTTTTTATATTCATCCTTGAATTGTTTCCAATTTAGCTTTAAATTTAATTCATCGTCAGATAAACAGTTAGAATGTATGGAATGAAACAAAATTTTCGCAACTACAATGTTGGCAAAATGTACCCCGATCTGGTAGCTCGACGGCATATAATTAAAGCCATTTTTGCCTCTTAATTCCGAAAAAAAAATCTCCAGAGCATCCTGATTGGTTTTTCCGGTAAGTATAAATTCTACATTAAAGGTAGAATTTACATGATTTATCAGCGATAATTGGGCACTTATCGTTAATTCAAGCCCTTTTATAAACTTAAAATAATTTTCGTTTTTTGATAAAATTTCAATTTTTTTAAAAATACCAAGCGTTCTAAATAAATACATATGGTACGAGTATATGTATTGTTATTTATACTAAGCGGCTTCTCAAATGGATTTTTTGATGAAAAATTGCGACAGTTCAGATAATCAAAAAAAATGTTGATGAATCGTTCTATGATGTTTGCTGTCGGCATCACGTGCTCCTTATAATTGTCAAAAATGGATGGTGGATGGATTAAAGTAATTTGTCTATGTTAGTACAGTAAACATTGAGCTATTAATTTAACTTATTCTATTACACCCTAGGTGTCACCGTAACAATGCAAAACATTATGCTAGATAGAAAATACACGCTTCTTGGATAGTTTCCTAATTAGTTTATGTTATTGGTTGTGAATTTTTTAACCTTTATCTAACCTTTATCCGGTTGAATAAAAACACAACATATTTCGGCTGGATAGCTACAATTGTACGTTGATTTGTTTTACATATATGCAAATAACGCGAATTTAGGATACTAACATGGGTTTGCTTTGCGACATGGGTTATTTGTTGTGCCAACCCAGAAGTATTCATTTGATTATGATACTTACTAAATGTGGCATTCTAAATTGATTTTTAAATAAAGTTCTGGAATATGGCCAAGTTACAATGGAATTGGGATTCTGAAATTATTTTTAAATGAAGTTCGGGAATAAGGACGATTAGGACATACGTATGTTTAGATGAAATTCTGGAATATGGCCAAATAGAAAGGAACTAGGTCATTTCATAACCGATTAAGATAAAATTCGACAAATACGGTCGAAACGTAATTCTAAAATGATTCTAGGTAAAGTTCTGAAATATAACCAATTAGAATGGAGCTTGCCTATATATTTATAAGAGGTTCTGGAATATAGCCTATTAGTGGGGAACTTGGTTATTCCTCAACCGATTCTAGTGAAATTCGACATGTACGATGGAAATGGGATTCGAAAATGATATTTCGAAGAAGCTCCGGAATATGGCCAATTAGGAAGGAACTCAGTTAGTTCTCCACCGATTATAGTGAAATTCGACATGTACGATGGAAATGGGATTCTAAAGTGATTGTTAGATGAAGTTAGAGGCCAATTAGGAAGGAACTCGGGTATTTCTTAATTGAGTATTATGAAATTCGACATGCACGATGAAAATGGATCCTAAAATAATTTTTAGATGAAGTTCTGAAATATGGCCAAATAGGGTGAAACAGGCGTTTTCTTAAACGATTTAATGAAATTTAACATGTACGATGGAATTGACATGCTAAAATGATTATTAGATGAAGTTCCGGAATATGGCCAATTAACATGGAACAATTAATCCTTTGCATTAATGTTTCGGCTGTGTTTTGTGAGTATGATTGCTGTTAGAGCAGGAAGATCGGCTCCTATTTAAGCTGTATCCGGTGGGGTAGGTACTTTGTACCTGTTGTGTTTTAAAATTGCGGTAACTTGGTTTCTATAAAAGCAGAATGATCGATTCTAATCACATCTCTACAATTTTAGAGTAGATTATTATAGCTTGATTTAAAACAAAATTAAGTTTTTCTAATGAAAATGGTACAATTGTACTGCCATATAATTATATAAGAAAATAAAATAAATTTAAATTAAAACCAGCTATATGTACTGAGCAGAATGTTCCTAAATACCATATGTATTTATTGTAATGAAGCTGCCTAAATGTTTACTTTCCGTCTTTACTAAAATTACTTAGATTTTTTTTTCTAATAAAATGAAATTAAGCATGGTAAACCATTGTTTTTAATTTAAATTTATTTTATTATCTTATATAATTATATGACGGTACAACTTTACCATTTTCAATAGGAAACTTGATTACTTTTAAACCAAGCTAAAATAATCTACTCCAAAATTGCAAAGACGTGACGAGGATCGATCATTCTAATTTTGGAGAAACAAAGTGGTCCCAATTTTAAAACAGAAAAGGTACAAAGTACCTGACCCAAAAAATAAAGTTAAGGATTAACGAGGCCAATTCCTAACTGAACTTGATCCCATATATCATCTTGATTGTTCGATCCTAATTAGTCATATTCCAGAACTTCATCTACTAATAATTTCAGGATGCCAATTCAATCGTACATGTCTAATTTCATCAAAATAGTTTAAAGAAAAGCAAAGTTCCATTCTTCTTGGCCATATTCTTTAACTTCATCTAAAAATCATTTTAAGATCCCATTTCTACTGTTCAGGTCGAATTTCATCATAATCGGTTAAGAAATATCCGAGTTCCTTCCTAATTTGTAGTTTTCCAGAAAGTCATCAAGCAATCGTTTTAGAATCCCACTTCCATCGTTCATGTCGAATTTCACAAAAATTGGTTAAGAAATAACCGAGTTCCTACCTAACAGGCCATATTCCAGAACTTCTCTCAAGTATCATTTTAGAATCGCATTTCCATCGCACGTGTCGAATTTCACCAAAATCAGTTGAGATCTAACTGAGTTCCTTCCTAATTTTCCATATTCCAGAGCTTCTCCCAAATATCATTTTAGAATCCCATTTTCATCGTACATGTCGAATTTCGTAACACTTCTTTAAGAAATAACCGAGTTCCTTTCTAACTGGCCATAATCGATAACCTCATCTAACAATCATTTTAGAATCTCATTTCCATCGCTCATCTCGAATTTCATCAAAATCGCTTAAGAAATAGGCAAGTTCCACCCTACTTGGCCATATTTCAGAACTTCATCTAAAAATCAATTTAGGATCCCATTTTCATAGTACTTGTCGAATTTCATAATACTCGGTTAAAAGAACTTCACTTAGCAATCATTTTAGAATTCCATTTTAAATCATTTTAAATTAACAATAACCGGTAATTTTTTGACAGAATGTATGTAGATACATACATATTTTTCTAAACAATTACTTACACGACAGAAATTCACAATATTTCACATGATGCAAAAATAAAATTTAATCTTTTTTTCCATTTGAATATTAGCTTCTTGACGTTTCATCTGATCCGGATCAGATCATGTTTCATGAAAATCTAAATTTTGATCCAAAAAAACAAAATTTGTTAAATAATTTGTTGTTGCTTTCAGTGTAAACTTTTATCTGATCCAGATCACTATGCGTCAAAACTGCAGCTATTGTTACAATTTTTACAATCGTGATTTTATTTTGATTCTTTATTATTGATACACAAATATTAAATATATATTTCTGTTTTTTTGATTTTACTGGGGAGAAGAGTCAAAGTAGCCTTAGCGAACGGTTTTGTTTTTTCGCGGAGAAAATAATTTTTCTATAAAAAATTTATATTCTAATTTCAACTTTAATTATAAAATTTTTTATCGAAAATCGTTATATTTTGCCGCTGTGGATTTATTCTGCAGATAATAGAGTCAATTTTTTTGGATTCAATCTTTCCTTTTTGAAAAAATGGCGTACGAGTGAAAAGTTGCGTGATGGGGCTCTAACCGAACGTCAAACGGAGTAGACGTGTTTTTGTAGTGAAGCAAATTAAATCGAAATAAGTCGTACTGTGCTTTAAAATCACAAGTACATTTAAAATTGTCCTGGATTCGGTTAATTTCTTCATTTAAAGTATGGCAAAAAGAAAAGGTCAAAAACAGACGTTTATAATAACAGGCCCCGCAGGCGGGTGAGTATACGTTGTTTCTTTATTACTTTCTTTTACTCTAGTAAAATAAAGTATAATAATCATGAAAATTTTGGACCTTGAGATTTTCAGAGATTTATCTGTTTTGAGGTCCCCTGAGTCCGAAAAAGTGGGTTTCGAAATGGTATCTGTCTGTCAGTTTGAGTCCTCTACAGCCCAGATGGTTTAACCAATCGAACTGAAACTTCAGATTTAAGCTTTTTTGATAAATTGGGAGGTCCCAGTGAATTTTACTCCAAATCGGTAACCACAAGTGGCCACTCCCTTGGTCCAGAAAATTTATTTTCCAAATATCTTAAAAAGTAGGTTTACAAAAAACTACTTTAAACAAAATGTTTCCAAAAATTAAAAACAAATAAAAATACAAAATAAAAAATTTAAAAAAAAATTCAAAAATTTAAAAATTAAAAAAAAATAAAAAATTAAAAAAAAAATTTAAAAAATTATAAAAATAAAAAATAAAATTTCTCAAAATTCTCTGTTCGTAAAAGAAAGTCGTGTTTTGGCCACACCTCCATTTTTCATTAATAAGATTCACATGATCCTAATATATAAATTATAATCAAATTGAATTGAAACAAAATTGTTCAAAGTTTAGACGAAGCTGGTGAAAGTGTGTCGTGAACAAAGCACTTGTATACACTTGAACAAATCATTTGTATACGTATGTAAAAAACCAACAGTGTCCGAACCAGTTGAATCTGTAGGAATTCGAAGTAGTGTTATTAGTGAAAGCATAAATAATCCACCTAATTTCGTGCTGGTTTGTGATTATATCATTCTGTTATATAAAATAGGCGAATGCAGGGACCACAGAAGTGTGATCCTCCAGTTACTGGAACTCTACCGGTGTGTGATGTGATTTACAGTAAAGAATTACGAGCATATCATTGAAATCAACCAGATGGTCGTGTTTGTTAGCGGTTAATGGGAATGTATACGATGTTACGAAAGGGAAACGATTCTATGGCACAGGTACGTGGTGTCTATTTAACAAAAACGTCATAATAAGCAATGTAAAATTAAAAAGGTAAGCACATTTAAATATATACTCGGTGATTATGATTCGCCTCTTCATCCATTCACATATTTAGTTGCGCGGATATATGTTAGCAAGTCATTTTTGTCTTTAATTGACTGACACAGTTATTTAATGTAATGTAGCAATTGGTTTGAGCATTATCACATTTTGATAGGACAAAGTATGAGCAGTGTTATTGGAAAAACACTGATGTTTTTGGTAAACAGTATTTAATTTAATAATTATAACTTATCAATTTACCAATGTTAAATTTATTAGAATTATTTTACTAATTATTGAAGTTGAGTTTAGTTTATAGTGGGACAAAACCCAGGTGCGACAAAACCCAGGATATAAATAAGATAAGGAAGCATGATTGTGTTAAGATAAAATGAGAAGTTAGTGCAAGTTAAGGCAAAAGAAGGAAATGGAGTAAACTGTAACTGTTTGGATACAAGCGACTGAACACAGGACCGGGCTAGAACTGCTTGTGTAGATGAAGACCACGGGTGTCGTTTACACAAAAGAGTAACAAATTATTAAAAATCTGATTCGTTGATATACCGGGTGTTTTTTTTAACCTGATACACTCAAATATCTCGGAAAATAAGGACTCTACGAAAAAAATGGTTAAGATCAAAATTTAATTATTCCGTGGGGGAAATACATTAGTGTTAAAATTAGTATCCTCCCCCTCCTCCTTATTGGTGGGGCGGGGGTAACTTTGAAACCAAAATACAAACCCCTATTTTTTATTGCAGATTCGGATTCTACGGCTAAAAATACGTAGGATTTGACTGAAACATTTTTTTCGATTCATGATAGATGGTGCTGTAAATGACGATATTCGTCGCTATAACGATAGTGTTACGATAATGAGCAGCCATTTTCAGTAATTGAAAATTTAAGAATTACAAATTGTTTAAGGCTAACTTCATGGGTTCGGGTTCATATTTTGGTTTCAAAGTTACCCCGCCCCTCCTACAAGGAGGAGGGAGCGGGTACTAATTTTAACACTAATGTATTTCCCCCACGGAATAATTAAATTTTGATCTTAACCATTTTTTTTCGTAGAGTGCTGATTTTCCGAGATATTTGAGTGTATCAGGTTAAAAAAATCACCCGGTATATGTACATTCAGAAATAGGGGTTGATCTAATATGCAGAGACGTTAATCTAAATCTCGAGATGAAGTTGGGTTGGAATTGTGTGTATTCAGCGCTGGCTTTGCTTCTTCTTAGGTGATTATTAACTATTGTGCGATTCACGTCAGCAAAGTTGTCTAGCGTACCTACATGTAAAGGTTCGAAATAGAAGGTGACATTGAAATTTAAATTTTTAATTTAAATCTGTGAATTGTTAAATTTTAAATTTAACTTAAATGTGGGTCTGAATTATATAAGTAGTGAAACAGAAAAGAAGAAAATACAAAAATAAAAATTCATAGAACAAAGGCCTTTATAAACTGGTTTAGCCGGGACTCAAACCAGTTATAGTCAAGACATGTGTGTGATTTATGCACCGGTTCAATGTTCCATAGGACAAATTATTTATGCGGTTGCGTTGTAAAGTTATAGTGCAGTTTTTACTGGACACTTGGTCAATATTTAGCATCACACTAACATAGCCGCATTTCGGTAAGAAATTTACTGATGGGTAGGGTGTCTCGCTCGCACATATACCGATTAAATATTTATTTCCCAAACTGTCGATTAACCTTTCGGATAAAGAAAAGGAATTACTTATGATTATTACCTTTGTCAATACTCTGTTGTTCGTTGTCATTCCGGTAACATCAAATAAAATACAGTGCGTATGTATTCGCAAAAATAAAATAGAAGAAGACAATAACAAATAAATTGTAACACCTTAAAACGGTGAATCAAATAGATCCTAAAATTAATAATATGCCACTATACACAATTAACATTACAATTGGAAATTAATAAACCCCACCACGAAGTTTTAACCTATTGTAAATAGGCAATCTTTATAAGTTGGTGCGGAAACATAAGCTGCTATTTAAATTCTTAAAACATTATAATCGATTTCCGATCGACTAGCAGTGGACGCCTGCTGCCGAGCTGTGGTGGAGGCTTACAACCTTGCTATGGTCGATTGGTAAGCTCACAAAAGGGCATTAGAAGTAAATATAACTTCAAATATTAATGGAGTGTATGATTGTCAAAATCAAATTACAAACAAGCGCAATGTAATATTTGATAAACTTTTTCTTCATTATTTGAAAAGCGATCAGATGGCGCAAAACTTACCGTTTTTTTATCAATATTTAGCAAGTTTTTTCTAAATATCGCAACTTTTTTTCATATCTCAAGGATCCTCAACAATCATGCTCAATTGGACAATTACGGTTTGAGATAGTCAAATTTATACAAAATTGCTCTAATTTAGACAATTTTATCCCGGCACTCATCGATTGAAAGAACTTTATGAATTAAACGAATCCGACTCCAACGATCTATTCGAGAATCCAGAGGAAGAAGAAATAAATTGCTTGCCATAGTAAACGAACTAATTGTTTTTTATATTTGGTTTGGTTTTACAGTTAATTTTCGTACAAAGGATATCAAGGATATCTACATGTAGCACTTTCCAAAACTGCTAAATTGTTTGATTCGTCCTTGGTATTATCAAAAGACACACCAAAAAGTAGCTGATCGGGTGTGTCAACTATAGTTTGCACCACAAATACCAAGGATAAATGAAATAGAAATATCAGTCCACCAGCTCTGCTTGTTCTATTCTTCTGCTGCCTCCATTTAAAAGATAAGATGTTGTACCTGATTGATATGAAACATGTAAATAGTTTATTTATTCTTTATAATTCCTTCTTAATATCTGCCCATTTCCTCATCTCCAACTATTGTTGTTCATTTCATATGGTTTGTTTCTAAATTAACTCAACTCCTAACAACAATTGCGCACTTTGGAGACGAATTAGGAATCACATTTGCACACAATGGAATGGGTTAAATCTCCCAATTAAAACCTACAAATGTACCCAACTTGGAACCAACGCAATCTCACAACGGCAACCTGAATTCAATCTATGTAACGAATCCTTTAGTTAAAACGAAATGAGAACAATTTGAATTTCCATTTCCACTATAGTTTCAGTAAGCAAAGGATTCCAAATTTTAAAAATAAATCATTAAGAATGTATACACTGAAATATTCACACGTTCTATTTCCTTAGCGTTCAAGTACAGAGACTTTATTATTTATTATTATGTGACGGAAGAGACCTGAAGAAGGTAGTGATATAATTGATAATAATAAATCTAGATTATGAAGGGAATAGCCATGAGGAATTAATGGTAAGAGATATGAACGGCCTGATAAAAGGCAGTATCTAAATAATTGACTGATGATGAGTTAAGGCCAATATCGCATTCACAGGTACCGGAGAAGCCGGACAGCACTCCAGAATTTCAAGGGTACAAGCGCAGAGTGAGGAACTGGATGGCTTTCATAAACCTATCTTACTAACATGTTTCAATCCTATAATGGGGTATTAACCCCATGAATCGAATTTTCCCGTTCTTCAACGAAACCAACCAACTCTTTAACTGATGCCAGTCGATTTGATAAACAAACTAATCATTATAATTTGACGTCTCCGAGATTATTTTATCGTAATGTTGGCCGTATGTCGTCTAAGTCAGCTGAATTTTTGAATTTCTTTTATTCAACGGATTTTCAATTTTTTGCTCTTGTGGAAACTGGATTTCATGTGGGGATCTTTAATAATGAGTTCTTTTCTGATGACTTTGTCGTTTATAGATGTGATAGATCTATTCTTAACAGCGCTGGAAGTGGAGGTGGTGTGCTGTTTGCAGCCCATTCTTCTATGCAAAGTGAGCTGGTTGTAGTACCTGGATGTGGCTCTATTGAATTTTTATGTGTCAAAGTTTTAATTTGTAATAATTTATTTTATTTTATAGTTTTGTACATACCACCTAGCTCACCTACTGATGTTTATTTGAGTCATGTAGATTGTATATGTGAATTGGTTAATATAATTAATTATAATGATACTTTAGTTGTATTAGGTGATTTTAATTTAAGTAATATTAATTGGTTGGTTGATAGTGAAACTGAGTCTTTGGGGTTACTCCCTTCGGATATTCTATCTGCAAATGATGCAGCGGTGGTGGATGCACTGTTCAGTTTCAATCTCAAACAAGTTAATTTATTTTGTAATGATAACAATTCGTTTTTAGATTTAATTTTTGTTAATAATACGGAATATTTGTCAGTTCATGAGTCTTTGACATCTTTCAAGGAAAATGATATTCATCATAATCCCCTCGAGATTATATTTCATGTTGGTAATCGAGATGATAAATGTCGGGTTTTTTCTTTTGATGATTCGTTTTATGATTTTAAAGAATGCGACACACCTGGTCTCTCTGAATATCTCCGTGGCGTTTGTTGGGATGATTTTTTTCGAGCCAATGATGTTAATGAAAATGTAAAAAATTTTAATGACTTACTATTTGTTGCTTTTGATAAATTCGTACCTTTGAGGAAAAAACGTAACTATAATTACCCACCATGGTTTGATTCTGATTTGATCAACTTACGTAACCGTAAAAATAAAGCTTACTATAGATTCAGATCCAATAATTGTCAACTGAATAAATCCAAATTTGTTGATCTACGTGAACAATTTAAATCTGCATTTCATTCTAAATATTGTCAGTATATAAGTGTGATTGAAACTAATATCAAACAAAACCCTAAAACATTTTGGAAGTTTGTTAACGAAAAACGTAACACAACTGGCTATCCATCGGTAATGATTTTTAATGGAGGTAAACTGAGCACGGTTCCTGAAATCTGCGAGGGTTTTGCTAGTTTCTTTCAATCGGTATATAAAGTTAATTACGGATCCTTTGAAAGCGACCCTACTGTTAGTAATTGCCAATTTAACATTCCGTCGTACCTATCAATAACTGAAGATGACATTTATGAATATCTGTCAGATTTTAATGATGGATGTGGGCCTGATGGGATACCTTCGTCAATACTTAAATGTGTGAGCTCATATATTGTAACTCCATTATGTTATCTTTTCAACCAATCATTAATTTCTGGACAATTTCCTTCAGCTTGGAAAATTTCTCACATTGTTCCAATTTACAAAAAGGGTAACCGTTCTGATATATCAAATTATCGTGGTATTTCAATTCTTTCGTCTATACCAAAACTTTTCGAATTAATTGTGTCGAAACATTTGTTATTCCATACTAAAGAGATAATTTCTTGTTTCCAGCATGGTTTCACCAGTGGAAAATCTACGACTACCAATCTGTTGCAATTTACTAAATTCACTATTGAGTCACTTGAATCTAAAGGCGCCCAAGTTGATTCAATTTACTTTAATTTTGCTAAAGCTTTTGATTCAATCGACCATAAAATTATTATTGAAAAACTTTCGGTTATTGGTCTTGATCCAAATTTTCTTAAATGGATTTCTTCTTATCTAGTTGGTAGGAAGCAGTATGTTCTATTGAATGATGTTAAGTCAGATTATATCTATTGTCATTCAGGAGTCCCTCAGGGGTCCCATTTAGGCCCAATTATATTTCTTTTATTCGTGAATGATATTCCTAATATTTTTAAATTCTGTAAATGTTTATTATTTGCTGATGATTTGAAGATTTTCATGCATCTTCAATCTGTAAGTGATGCTGAGGTTTTGCAATCCGAAATTAATATATTGTCTAGTTGGTGCTCTAAGAATAAATTGTTCATCAATGTACAGAAGTGTAAGGTGATGTCGTTTTTCAGAACACTCAATCCAAATATTGTCAATTATTATTTTGATGGAGATCTACTTTGTAGAGTAACTTCAACTGTTGATTTAGGAGTTCTGTTTGATCAGAAATTAACTTTTGCTTTACACATAGATAAAATAATATTAAAGGCCAATTCTATGTTAGGTTTTATTTTTAGAATGACAAAGGATTTTATGGATGCATTTTCGTGTGTTAGTCTATATACTTCTTTAGTAAGATCTCACCTTGAATATGCTGTAGTGGTTTGGTATCCTCATCAGGCTGTGCATATTGCAAGATTGGAATCTATTCAGAAACGTTTTACTATCTATATGGCCAGGAAGCTTGGTCATTTATCTGATCGTCATCTACCTATGTGGGAACAGGTGCGAAGTCTCCCATCGTATGTGATTCGGTGTGAGTTCCTTCATATTGATACGTTGGTTAAACGCCGAAAAATTGCATCTGCCTTGTTTGTTAGTGATTCCCTTAGTGGCCGCATTAAGTGTCCTGAACTCATTTCTGCTTGGAGCATTTATGTACCTACCAGAAGCTTGCGTCCAAGGGAATTTTTGTTTGTTGACTTTCATAGAACGAATTATGATTCCAATGAGCCAACCAAGTCAATGGCTAGAATTTTTAATGAGTTTTACCATTTATTTAATTTTGAGAGATCCAGAGTATATTTTCGGAGGGCAATCAGAAATTGCAATTTTTAATTTCATTTTACGTTTTTAAAGTTTTCGTTTTTTCATGTTCCGTATTGTTAGTATTCCTTTTATTTCTTTTTAATCTATAATAATTCTTTTTTTACTATTCATTAAGTTTTTAACTGTAGAATAGATTTAAATAAATAAATAAAAAATAAATAAATAAATAAATAACATTACTTAGAATAATTGAATTTAATTTGGATTGTAGAGATACCTGAGTAACCGGACAAGGCTTCCAGAGAAACAAGAATCCAAGCTCCATGAAGAAAAAATTGTGTTGTCTTGTGCTAACTGATTTACCATAAATTATATTAACAATGTTACTAACTATTGACTACATAGGTGTATATAACCGAGTCAAGTCTATAATACTAACATTCCTTTCCTATACTTCCTTTTTTGTTATCTGTAATGGGTGTACGGTGGGACCGGCGGCATCCGGGAGATAGGCTTAGGCTTGGTCTTACACTCCAATCAATCAATTTCTGTATTTTGATTTTACTGGGTGTAAAACGAATTTTTTTTATTTTTTATTTTTCATTTCCTTAACTCACAGACTTTTTTCCAACTCTCCAAATTTTCTTTTTTTTTTATTAAAAATTTAAAACCTGAACTAACTTAATTTTGCATCAAAATTTTCCCTTTGAACCAGTTGAATAAAATTAAAGCTCGGTCGCAATAAGATTTAATTGTTACATAATCTTTTATTTAGATCTTTTAATATCTTTAATGTACATGCCTGTCTAATAGGCCAAATTGATCTGTTTTACTAATAACACCAAGAATATTACCATTATAATAAATATGTAAGCACGCTCCGTTCCAACAAAACACTAATGATTTTTATTTTTATGTGGTTTATCACACACAGCAGTAATTTTACCAATTACTGAACCTTGGCTAAAATGTTGTCCCATTTTCACTAATCAATCATCTTTCGTAGAAAAATTCAAAAAAATTTCGTTAGAAAATGCCTCTCCTAAAGAATTTTGGGAAATATTTTACAAGTATTGCAGGTATTAGATTATTGTTAAGTGAGATAATCTTATATGTAATAAACGCCCATAACCAATCTTCAAAATACCAAAGTATCAGCATTGTACACCTATAAAAAATATATACCCTAATTAAATGATATTTTGCATTTAATTTATAAATTAACCACAATCTAATTTAATTATAACACCTAATTTATCTTTAACAATACCAATTCACCAAACAATTTTACATTTTTTTAAAGTTACAACAACATAAGGTTCAACCTCTGTAAGACATAAGCAAAGTTACTTAGGTATGTAAATTTAATTATTATTTTGTGTTTGTGTGTGCAGTCAGTAAAATGTTATCGACTTATAATTGTACCTAAAAATTTATTTGTGTTGTAAAGTTTATTCAGTTTTACTTTTATTTGAATGTAAAAAAAAAACATTTGGAACGACTTTAATAATGATCATCTTCAAAAACCACATGGTAACATTACGAAAGTGAAATGTGTCATTTAATGATATTATATTATTTTTATGGTTTATGATTTCTTTAAAATAAATCATAATTTGTTAAAATATTGCGTTTGTTATAAACATAATCATAATAATAAAAAAAAAACAATAATTGAAGGTAAAAACTAATTTTTATAATATGAACGCGACACATGGATTCAACGAATTTTATAAGCACAATTCTATTATATATTGTTTAAAATTGCTCCTCCATGACAAGTTGATTTCATATATAAAGTTAAATCTTCGTTTCAAACACTCCATAATCAGTTTGTCTCTTGTGTTCTGTGGATTACTATAACGAGAATATTAAAATACCTGTAGCTTGTGGTTTTAAATATGGAAAATAAAATCATCATTGCCGTTTTTTTGGGATTATGTATAGCAGTTTGTGAAAGTGTACCTCAAAAATATGAAGGAGGCGCGAACAGGTTAGTTTAACTAATTCCTATTATGTCATTTGGGATATTTAATCGATTTATAAAATTTTTCATTAGTAACCCATTCTCAACATATTCCGATAATTCGGATTGGAGACGGTCTTATAAGGAAGTAAATGATTCGGCAGCTGATAGTACTAATAATGATCGTACACAGCGATTAGGATATTCAACTGGATATGGTAGTGGAATACAAGGATATCCAAATTCTGGATCCGGTGTGGGTGTGTATAGTCCACTTAAAATTGATTTAGGTGGTGTTGTTATTGGGGCATTAGTCGGCATTGGTGCTCTTTTAATTTTGCCAAAACTTATTAATGCAATCGGCGGTGGCGGATCCAGTTACTATAGAACTGCTGATAATGATGTTTCGGGTGTAACAGAAATGTTAACGAAATTAGACGATTTTCTTGGGCAAAACAATATTGATTCAGCGGCTTGTATGCAACGGGCTGTTTGTACATATGTTCGTACGTCTGAATATCACACAACAATGGGAACAGCCGATCAAATGGAAGGATTAATTCACGCATTATCAAGTAATTCCCTAGTAGATTATGTTATCGATGGTACAGCAATAAAAGAAGCGGTTGAAAATGGTAAAAATCCAAGCGGCAGAGAATGTGACTTTCTGTATCCAACATGTCCGCTAGACAGAAAATCTGCAATGAATTTATTAAATCAATTTTTACCAAATAAAAACAACAATCATAATCTAAATAACAATAATAGTAACTTGAACAATAATGTTATTAACAATAATAATGTAAGACCGTAAAAATTATAGTGAGCTCTTTATAAAAATGTCCATAGTAGAGTGTCTGTATTTTTCTTGAAAACATTCCAAATGTTTAAAATAAATGTTTTAAAAATTATCCGTTGTTTTTAAAACATTTTATTACAGTGAAATGTTTATTTTAACTAAATTTATGTTAGGAAAAGAATATAAAAATATAAACACAAGAGTTTTATTTAAAAAAATAATCAAATCTACATTTTTTTCTTTAAATATTGTTAATCGTAAATTTAATTTGCGTATTGTCGTATTGGGCATTAACCATTAGGAATATATTTAAAATTATGGATGTAATAAAATATAAGACACGTTGCAAATTTTTTTAGTGAATTAAATTACATAAATTAAATTTACAGCGGTTTGGAATGGAAAATAAAACTGACTCATTAGATAAGTCCCGCTGCTAGAGTAACGAATGTTCTATTTCGATATCGTACTAGATTTCCCTAACGTCTCATAGGACAAACGTATCCCTCATTGGTGATATGTGAATAGCTATGAGATGTTTAATACACAAATTAATTACAGTATGTTCCACAAGAAAATATCTTTAAGAAAACAATAAAAACACAAAAATTAAACAAATTAATGTTTATTTCTGATTATAGACTTTAAAATTAATTTCGTGGTTGTCTTAGTATGCAGTCCCAATGTCATCTTTGAATATTATAGATTGAAATCTCCTAGTTCAACTTTCATTTAATTTGCCCGCATATTCTGAAAAAAATTATTTAAGGGATGGACTCTGTAACTGCCAGCCAATCTAAAGTTTGAATTCCATTTTGCTCTTCCCACCGAGTATAAAAGCGGCTGCGATATACTAAGAACACCACTTCAAAACGCTTTTTACACACGGAATTTCTTTTAATATTGTTGTTTACCACTGAAATACTCAAACGGAACAAAGGAAAGGAGTTAACGCGAAAAAGGTAAAAGAGTGAAGAGAATAAATGTACCTACTATATTGTGGTGAGGGTTAAACAGAATAAATTGAGATACATTCTTGTGGAACATACTGTAATTAATTCGAATTAAAATAAACATTTATTAATATTAGGTTAGGTTAGGTTAGGTTGGAGTGGCTGCTTACGCACACTTAGACCGGTGACGGTCCATTGTGATACCACGGGATGTATCCCCTTTTACCCCTATTGGAACCATTTCGAGCTACTTATGTAGCGTAAGACGTCCCGCACTTTAATGTTTTCGAGATCCGAGAGGCAGTCCATCCTGAACTTACCTAAGTGTTTGTGCCTTCTGAGAGCCAATGCTGGACACGAGCAAAGGAAGTGGACCAACGTCTCTTCCTCCTCTTCGTCCAAGCAGCTTCTGCAGAAGTCATTAGCCTCCAGACCCAGCCTTCTTGCATGTTCTCCAAAAAGGCAGTGTCCAGTGAGAATTCCTACGACCGTTCTTAATTCACGTCTTCGTAAGGATATTAATGCCCTAGTGCGCCCCACATCCAGCTTTGGCCAAACTTGTCTTGCAACTCTACAGGTGAGGGCGTTAGACCACCTTTCCCCCCCTGAGGATAGCGCCTGCTTCCCAAGTGCTTGTCTCAGCGCTGTGATAGGCCTCCCCAGACTTGCCCTTTCCGGTTGCAGCTGGAGAGTCGTACCATGCCTAGCAAGTTCATCTGCCCTGCAGTTCCCCATGACGCCCGAGTGACCTGGGACCCAGACTACCTGGATGTTGAAATGCTCACCCATCTCATTTAGAGATGAGTGACAACTCAACGCCACCCGTGACGCCAAAGACACCGATTCTAACGACCGGATCCCCGCTTGACTGTCCACATAGATTGTGATATCGTCTCAGGATAACACATTATGCTTCAACCACGTCATGACCTCCTCAATCGCTACGACTTCAGCTTGGTACACGCTGCAGTAATCAGGGAGACGAACAGAAATATTTACATTTAATTTGTCACAGAATACTCCAGCTCCTACTTTGCCGTCTAGCTTGGAGCCATCTGTGAAGAATTGCAACGCTTCGGTTTCCAATAACGGTCTATCCCTCCAGGATTCCCTTGAAGGGAAGGAGGTCCGAAATCGCTTCTCGAAGCGTAGAGTAGGTTTAATGTAGTCAAGATTCGCCAGCTCATCCTTCAACGATCTGACGATAGTAGAGTGTCCTATACTAAGACACCTCCACTGAGAGACGGCTGCAAGTCGTACAGTCGTATTTGCCGCCATCTGTTTGCCAAAAATGTCGACCGGAAGAAGGTGCAACATAACGTCTAAGGCACTTGTCGGTGTCGACCTCAATGCCCCGCTAACAAGCATACAGGCCGTTCTTTGCACTCTCTCAATCTTACTTTTGTAAGTTACCTTGTCCAGAGCTGGCCACCAAACACCCACCCCGTACATGAGTACAGGTCTCACTACGGCGGTGTAGAGCCAGTGTACCAGCTCCGGCTTCAGACCCCATCTATGACCAATGGCGTTCCTACAGGAGTACAAAGCAATAGTAGCTTTGTTTATTCTCTCCAACATGTTGGGCTTCCAACTAAGCTTACTGTCCAAGATAATGCCCAGATATCTAGCTCTGTCAGTAAAAGCAAGTCTCGTGCCATTTAAGGTAGGAGGGACAACTACCGGGATTTTGTATTTCTTAGTAAAGAGTACCAGCTCTGTCTTGGACGGGTTAATACCAAGTCCACATTTGCCAGCCCATTTCGTAACGATGGTAAGCGCATTCTGCATTACGTCTACAATCGTGCCCAGGAATTTCCCGGTAACAGCTAAAGCTACGTCATCTGCGTACGCGATAACTCCAATACCCTCTCTCTCCAATTCAAATAGTAACCCGTTTACCACTATGTTCCAGAGAAGAGGGGACAGAACCCCCCCCCCCCCGCCCTGCGGTGTTCCCCTAGTTACTCGCCTCTTGAAGGTGGAGTCCCCCAACTTCGAGCTAACAATCCTGCTTCCCAGCATATAATTGATTAACCCTATCAGAGGAACGTCCACCTCCAAAAATGACAATCCCTCCTTGATTGCCTCCGCTTTCACATTATTAAAGGCGCCTTCTATATCCAGGAAGGCCACCAAACAGAATTCCTTCGAATTAATCGATTTCTCAATCGTAGACACCAAGGCGTGCAGAGCCGTGTCCACAGATCTACCCTTTGTGTACGCATGCTGAGACGATGCCCACTTCCTGGCACCTATTTTATCTCTGATGTATACATCCAGCAGCCTTTCCAAGGTTTTCAAAAGAAAGGATGATAGAGTCATTGGTCTTAGGTCCTTAGGATAGACATGTGAGCTTTTCCCCGCTTTCGGTATGAACACCACATTGACCTCCGTCCAGTACCTAGGAATATAGCCCAGCTTCAAACACCCTTTGAATATAGCTTCCAGGTAAGGAAGAATAATTACTGAGTTGTTTTGAAGTTCCGCTGGTATAATTTGATCCGGACCAGCCGATTTAAATGGTTTAAAACCCCTCAGTGCCCATAGGATCCGTTTTCTGGTTACGATATCCTCTGTGGTTACTTACAGTGATTCCTGATGATTGCTACGCACCAACAGGTCTTCAAAGCTCCCTGGGAAGTGTGTCTCGAAGAGAAGCTCCGGAGATTCTCCACTAGAAGCTGTCCAAGATCCGTCCGGTTTTAACAAAAAACTAGGACTAGATGTACTTTTGGAAAGAATCTTCCTAAGGCGGGAGGTTTCGGATACCTCTTCCATATTATCACAGAAGATTCTCCAAGACCTCCTTTGTGCCTTTCTTAATTCTTTCTTATAAGTTCCGAGTTTCTCCTTATAGGAGTCCCAATCCTGAGCCTCCCTTGTATTTTTGGCTCTATTAAAGGCTATCCTACAAGCCTTTCGATAGGTTCCCAGTTCCCTGGACCACCATACCGGTTTTTGCCTACCCCTAGGCTTAGCCAGTGGGCAGGCAGCGCGAAAGGATCGGTTGCATGCGCTAGTAACGCTAGCCACCATGTCCTCCAGCTCCCCAACGGTCGTCGGGGGCTCCATAGCCCTCGTCGGTAACATTTCCTCCAATAATTCCCCATATTTGCTCCAGTTGGTCCTTCTAGGGTTCCTGAAGGCTTCCCGGGTAGCAGGGTGAATATCGAGGCTATAGGTTAAATATCGATGATCAGAAAAGGAGTGTTCCTTATCCACCCTCCAATTTTTAACCATATGAAGAATATTATTTGAGGCAAGGGTCACGTCTAGAACCTCCTGCCTGTTACTAGTAATAAATGTGGGTTCCCGCCCAATATTACACACTGAAAGGTTAGTACTCATCAAATAATCAAAAAGCGACTCACCTTTTTCATTAATGTCTGTGCTTCCCCAGATAGTGTGATGCGCATTAGCATCCACTCCCAGTACCACACCTACCTTTGATTGTTCCGCTTTACGGATCAGCTCCTCCAGGTTATCCGGAGGAACCTCCTTCTCCCGGTCCATGTAGGCTGAAACTAGCCAGAATCTACAAGTGCCTACTTCCAGGCTAACTGCAGTAGTGTCACCATTGCTGTATTGAGAGAGAAGGAAAAGATTAATATTATTTTTCTCAAGAATATAAGATCTGATCTTCCCAGACCTACAAGAGGATATAATTTTGTACCCTTTGGTTCTGAGGCCACAGATCCTGTTATTGTTAATCCAAGGTTCTTGGATTAGTATCACATCCTCACCCGAACTAGTCAGCCTGAGGAGTAGAGCTGCCGAAGCAGCCTTAGAATGGTGAAGGTTAATTTGAGTTATTTTAATCATAACCAATTCACCTCTACCTACCTCTATGATAAATTCCTGCTACCGCAGGAATATTAATTCCCGGTAATTTGGGATGCGCCGGATACGCCCGTCTCGCCACCCCTCATACCCTCTATAGAGGACTTGTCAGTGCCCCCCCGTCTGGCCGGGCTGTCGACATCCTCCTCCATCGGTACACCAGCTCCTTCGCTTATGTGCACCTCCTCATCCTTCGAGAGAGTCCTTGCCCTACCGAGGTCGCCGGATTCACTCTCCCCCCTACCCTCAGCTTCTTCCCCCATGCTGCTGGTACCCCCTTCAGGCCTGGGCGCGTTGCCACCGTCCTCCGGTTGGCCTCCCGTACGCGCTTCCGCCCCATCCTTCTTATAAACGTTATTAATATTAAGTATGATTACCTTACATAGGAATAGAACCATGTGAATGATTGATTGATTGATTCAGAATGTACGTTCAAGCTTAAGCAAGTTTCCCGGAATACGTTGGTCTACCGTATACCTCTTTACACATAATAAAACCGGAGGATAAGGAAAATTTGTTTGTATTAAAAAATCGACCCGATTCCAGACATCTAAGCAGTCTATGGTTAGTATGATTTTGTTAGTAATAGTTGCTTTCCAATCGACCAACCGCAAGTACCCGCTAGCAAACTGCTAGTAGAAAGGTTTTTGTCTTCGCTCAATGAACTACTCGTAACTGCTCTTGTTATTTTTCACGAGCAGTTAGAAGCAGTTACGCAAAATTTCACCGCTAGACGGTTGAGTGTAGAACCGCTTGGTAAACCGCCTTTTTATGTCAAAAATATTTTTTTTTTTTGTGTCAAAAATAAACATTTTTCTATCGCATTTGTCAATACGTTGGATAAGTTGTTAAAAAAAAAAAATTATTTTTAATTGTTCGCCACACTAAAATTTTGACAGCATTTGCAAAACATATACGATTTATAGGGTATGTTTTACTAACATCATCCATTTTAATCGTTCCAATCGACCATAGCAAGGACAAAAACCTATCTACTAGCGGTTTGCTAGCGGGTGGTTGCGGTTGGTCGATTGGAAAACAACTATTAATCACTTTCCAATAGAACAACCGCGTCACCCGCTAGCAAACCGCTAGTAGAAATGTTTTTGTCTTTGCTATTGTCGATTGGTAAGCTTACAAATGGATGTTATGAATAAAATTTATCCTCAATTATTAATCAGTTCATCAACAAAATTAATCAGTTTTTAATAAGTAAACGAACTCCAATATTATTTTAAATCTCCAAACAAGAACAACATGTATATATGGTAATTTTTTGTCGAAATAGGGGGTTAGCACAGGTCAGGTTAAACTTACTGACTGTGCGAATCAGAGATCTCTCCTCCTTTAAAAGAATACCGTCCAGCGACTTGGCAAGGTATCGCCCTGAACCAGCCTTTTTTTTTTTTTTTTTTTTTTTTTTTTTTTTTTCGTCCCTGCCCAAAAGCGGCTAGCACTACGACCTAAAAGATCTTTTGTGCTGTTGGGTACTGTTACTCCAGGAGCTTCTCCACCTCTCTAATAAAGGCGAGAATGCTGTTTATAGAGGCCAATTTACATTTCTCCGGGGTCAGATACCTCTCTTCAAAATGAATCCACCTCCGTGTGCACAGAGCAACACACTCACATAGTATGTGTTCTGCGGTTTCTGTCTCTTCCAAACAGAGTCGGCACTCCGTCTCTGTGGACAGGTTCATTTTGTTCAAATGATATCTCAGGTTACAGTGACCTGAGAGAAAACTCACAAGTTTCCTAATATTTCCTTTGCTGAAATTGATCGCCAAATTTTTGTGGTGAAATGGTCTGATCAAAGATTTGGCTTGTCTAAGGCCGGGAATACAGTTCCAATAAGTCAAGCACTGTATTTTTTCCCATTTACTGATTGTGTAGGTTGCAGAAGCCCACGGGATACCACAAAAAGGCTCAGGGCCAATGAGTGTAGTCGACGAGCCTGCCCGTGCAAGTTCGTCGGCTATCTCATTTCCAGTGATGCCCATGTGACCAGGCACCCACCACAACCTTACTTTGTTTTGACAAGAGAGAGATTGTAGCAGTTTATAACAACTTTGAACCGACTTGGAAACCAAGCAGTTAGAAGCCAATGCTTTCAGTGCTGCTTGGCTGTCAGACAAAATGTGGATGGATGCGCCTTTAAGACCTTTTGTCATAATAATAGAGGCGCAGATTTCGATGGCGTGAATTTCGGCTAGAAAAACACTGGGGTAAGTACCCAGTGATTTCGATATTTTGTGGTTGGGTCCAAAGACACCAATGCCGACTCCACTATCCATTTTTGATCCATCAGTGTACCAGACTAGGCTGTTAGGTTCCATCTGCGGTAACCCAGTATCCCAGTCTGTTCTATCGGGGATTGTTACCACGAAATTCCTGCCAAAGCAGAGTTCTTTCGGCATAACGTCCGGGACACTAAAGAACATATTCAGGTCTGGAAGTTCATTCAAAATGTCCAGGTGACCCATATGGTCATCATGACTGTATTGATTCGCGAGCTTCAATCTAGCTGCACAGGTAGCAGCTGATTTTTTGACGTGGATATGAAGTGGAGTGAGCCCGATGAGAGCTTCCATTGCCGCCGTAGGGCAGGTGCGCATAGCACCTGTAATTCCGAGACATGCTAGTCTCTGTAATGAGGTCAGCTTGTTCATAATAACTTTTTGCTGTACCTTAGGCCACCAAACTATTGCCCCATATGTTACAATTGGCCTCACTATCATGATGTACATCCAGTAAATCATTTTTGAGTTCAGGCCCCAGGTCCTGCCGAACATACGCCGGCAGGCCCACATGGCCCTGGCCGCGCGTTCGGTAGTTGAAGTAATATGAGAGTTCCAAGTTAGTTTCTTATCTAGGACAACACCCAGATATTTGACTTCATTGGAGTATCCGATATTTATATTATTAAGACTAATTGAACCAAGGTTCAAATTACGTCTTTTGGTGAAGGGCACCAGGACTGTTTTGCTAGGGTTAATCGAAAGGCCCTCCCCAGTGCACCAATTCGAAATAACAAGCAAAGCCTGTTGCATGCTGGCGGACATCGTACGTTCATGCCCTCCAGAGACTATGATAACCAAATCGTCCGCATAACCAATGGCATCGTACCCAAGTAGATGTAAATTATCAAGCAACTCGTCGATCACGAGTGACCACAGCAAAGGGGACAGGACACCGCCCTGCGGACACCCTCTTGCTGCCGTAATCGTGACTGACTCATTACCTAATTTAGATGTAATCTTCCTACTAACCAACATGGAACTAATCCAGTGGTTAGTCGGATCGTCAATACCTCTACGCTTGATTGCCCTAGCAATTGAGTCGTATCCAGTATTGTCAAAAGCTCCCTCAATATCCAGAAATGCACACAGAGCAATTTCTTTCGAGCGATAGGCTGCTTCAATCTTGGTGACAAGTAGATGCAGCGCACCCTCTGTGGATTTGCCTTTCCTATAGGCGAATTGATTTGGATTTAGAGGTCTGGTTGCCGTTAACCAGTCTCTGATATGAAGATCTATAAGTCGTTCCATGGTTTTAAGAATAAACGATGTAAGACTGATAGGTCGAAAGGACTTAGGAAGTTCACATGGCCGATTGCCAGGCTTTGGGATAAAAACCACGTTTACTTGACTCCAAGCCTGTGGTATGTGACCCCAATTGAAGCTAGTTCTAAACAAGGCCACCAGAGCAGGGGTAATCAAGTCCAGGCCCCTTTGAAGGAGGGCTGGGAAGATTCCATCCCCTCCTGGAGCCTTGAAAGGCTGAAAAGAGTTAATGGCCCATTTGACTTTATCCGGAGTAAAAAGCTTACCGGATAAACTATTAACCCAACCCATATTTACACCCATGTGTGTACCAGATATGGAGTTAGTGATTGTATTTGTGTCGCAAACAGTGCAGCCCGGAAAGTGCACTTGAAGCAGGGTTTCGAGCGACTCTTTGCGACCTGATGTATAACTACCATCGGATTTCAGAAGAAGCCCAATCCCGTTGGACTGATCTTTAGCTAGAACTTTATGGAGTCGAGCAGCTGTAGGTATATCCTCGATATTTCCACAGTTTTTCCTCCACGTGAGGCGTTTGGAACGCCTTAGTTCTGTGTTGTAACTGGTTAGGGCTTGCCTATATTCATTCCACTCATTGGAATGCTTTGCCCTATTAAATAATTTCCTAACCTTCTTACGAAGTTTAGCCAGCTGTTCGTTCCACCATGGAACTTTGCGATTAACCACAACGTTACGCACCACACAGCTGCTTTCGTAGGAAGATAGGAGCACGTCATTAAGCAGACCAGCTGCGGTTTCTAGGTCACTAATTGAACTCAAAGATGTTGGCAGCATGTCTGCTTTGATAAATAAAATATCCCTATATGTTTTCCAATTTGTAAAACAAGGGATACGACGCTCTGTTGCCTGTATGATCACTCCCGGTATATCGAACCTGATGTGCATGTGGTCCGATAGAGAAGCTTCGCTTGAAACATGCCAGTTTGCAACAGAGTTGGAAATAAACTGACTTGACAAAGTGAGGTCCAACACCTCTCGCCGAGTCGAGTTTATGAAAGTGGGGTTCGAACCTTTATTTAAAATGTCTATGTGACTACTCATAAGATAATTTAAAAGGGACTCACCTCTGCCATTTGTATCACTGCTGCCCCAAATGATATGGTGTGCATTAGCATCGCAGCCTATGATGAAATGCTTGTTTTTTAGGTTGCAGTAATCCACCAGATCCTGTACAACTACAGGTGGAGCACTAACCGACTCACCAGGGAAGTACGCAGAGGCACATATTGTCTCCTGCATTCCCCTGCTAGTCGGAACCTCCAGGATTACTGCAACCAAATCCTTAGTGGTGAACTCTGGAATTGGAAGAACGTTAATATTAGATGAAACAAATATTGCTGCTCGGGGAACTTCCTCCCTTCGATCGTAAATCAACTTACATGACTTGAGGTGGAGGCCTCTGATTTTTCCTCCATTAACCCAAGGTTCCTGGATAAGGCCAAGGGTTAAGTGTTGTTTCGCGAACCTGTTGCAAAAGGTATCCGAAGCTCCTTTTGCGTGATGCAGATTCGCTTGTAGTACCCTAATAGTACCAGCCATACTGGATGATTAGGGTAAAGGAGCTCTACGCTCCTGGCTGCTTGCCAGCCGTCTGATTTGCGGGATTTGGCCTGTTTCTGCCACTTTTCCCAGTAACACCCCGAGCGCCCATATGCTTAATTTTCGGGGTGAGTGCTGATTTACTCGATCCCACAGTAGGAGTTGCGGAGAGATCCGTTGATCGTGCTCCCGACGAAGAGGCAGCAGGAACAGAATGCTCAATAGCGCTGCTGTCCCTGGATGCCTCCTCGTCTGTGATTGTGCCTACTACTGGGGCTGGTAAAGTACCCTCCTTACTGGAGCTGACTCCAGTGGTTGGGTTGGTAGAGGGGGAATCCTTCTTGAGAAGGAGTTTTATCCTACCAAAGCGGTATGCGATGTTCCCGTTGGATTCGCGTAGTTTCTTCATGGAAGACTCGCCTATGGCCATAACCAAATGGACGAGTACGCCAGTTGTCGTCCGTTGCAGTATCTTCCATGAGTTGGCCGCGAGACCATCGTTCTGCGCGGCCATGGTAGCGAGAATCTTCTCGCTAGTTAAGCTAAGGCTCTGTGGAAAGAACCCCCTAACGATGTTTGGCCGAGGAAAATCATCCTCTTCCACCAAAGTTATGTTCAGACCAATTTTTTCCCTTAGGCTTACAAAACTGTTCCTCATCCATTCCGCTGTGGAATGATCGGAACATATAAAAAATAGCCAACCTGTTCTCCGGAAACAGCCAAGGAATTGCGGCTTGTGGTTTGAGCCTTGCATCCCAATAATGAGGTCAATGACACACTCCTGTATGTTTGCCATTTGCTCCATACTAAGAGGATTGCCACTGAGATCACCTGGTACGATGCCCAGCTTAACACTGCCAGCTACCTGGCTGAAAGAGGGCTTTACCGGAGAAGGCCCTTCTTTTGCTTTTTTGGCAGGTGGTTTATTTGGTTCCGGAGCAACCTCGAAAGACCTCTCACGCTTACCACCAGACCTCTTGTCTAGGGTAGGAGCAACAGGCCCCGAGGATGCTTTCAGAGGGGTCGCGGACTTAGCAGCAGCTAGAGCCTCTTCTCTAGTTTTGCCTTCCTTGAGCCCCTTTTTAAAACGCCTTCTTTCGAAGGAGTTGAGCTTAACCCATTCCCCGGCATTGAGGGACATGTTCCCAATATCAACACCAATGGTTGAGGTGCCCGATAACTGTGAGATTACACTTATGTTGTCGTCACAGAAGGTGTCCGTAGTAGAAGAGGTGGACTGTTCCACCTTTTCCTTGGTCCGGACGTTAAGATAATCAAGAGTGGTGGCCCTTGTGGCATCTACCATTCCATCATAGCTTAGGAGACCCAACTCAATAGCTGGTGAAGTTGATGCTTTTAAAGAGGCATCACCCTCTATGTTTTTTTTAAATTCGGTTTCCATTTGAATCCCACGAGTATCCGAGAAATGAAGGTCACCCACAGCAGAGATCGGTATACTGTGGGAAGGCTACTTTAAACCGGGGGTCGCCTGGTACCCGGAGTTCACATACTAAAGACTAAGCTCCCCCTTAGCCACGCAGCTCTCAGCGTATGTTGTCCCACCAAAGCTTGGGGCAATGGATTTACCGCCATTGCACGGTCGTGTAAGTTACTTGGCTACATTCTAGGATGCATTGCCCGGTTGTCGCCACGAGGAGGCGTAACTACACTAGAAAGAAGTCTTATGAGAATCGCATATCCTAGAAAGCTTTGACTCCTAAAACTACTCCCCCAACAACCCTGAACCAGCCTTGCTGTTATTGTTATGAAAGAGATCTCCTGTAGGTCGAGTGCCCAAATATTGGTCCTTTCAGAACCTAGTTATGCCAAGGTGGAACCCTGCCAAACTCCAGGAGCCAAATAGGTCAGCCATCATTACCGTAAACAGAGGGTCACTTACTACACTGGAAGAAACCAATGGCACTATTAGCTATGGTTTCATTGCAACAAAACTATGCAGTAATAACTATGGTTTCAGTGCAGTCATACTCAAAGTTTATTGGCAGGTGCGGACAAGCCGGAGGCGCCGTGGTTGCTCATTTGGCCGCCTGAGGAAGCGAACAACCAAGTTGAAACTCTCTAAACCTTGGATTATTGGAGACCCGGTGCTTGGACTCAAGACTCCCAAGTATGAAACTAAGCAATGGTAACTTTTCCGGAAATTGAAGAGGCCTTTAGTAACGTGCTACCGGAGGCTATAACTCGGGCACTTTCGAATCTAGGAGTGGATGGATTACTCAAGGGCTGGATAGGTAAAATGCTATGAGGCAGGACCCTAAATGCCAGTTTGACTAGTTATCCGTTAAAAAATTTGTAAGTAGAGGTGCACCGCATGGTGGCGCACTGTCCCCTTTACTTTAGAATTTGGTTATTAATGTGCTTTTGCTATTGGTACCTGTGGTAAATATTCCAGTACCCTTAGGGAACACAAGCAAAATGCCCGGTGCATTCTTTCCATATGAGCCATTGGTTGTGGGCTAAATGTAAACCCACCCAAAACTGAATTAATTCTCTTTTGTAGGAAATACAAACTTCCTCATATTGAACCATCCACTTGAAATGATACCAGTTTGAGCTCCATGGATGGAACCTAATGTTATAGAAAATTCTAAGGTAACGATGGAGGCTGGCGCTCAATGGCTCTACACCGCAGTAGTCAGATCCATTCTATTGTAGGGGTGACGAAGAAAGTTTAGAGAACAGCCTCCCAGTGGACTTGCGGTGCACTGAGGCACTGAACACTCTGCTACATCTGACTCATTTAGACATCTTGGGCAAACAATTGGATGTATGTACTGGCGCACGACTGAAGTCTATCTCATCTATTTTGTGTAACAAGTCAGTGCTGCTGCCTTCTGTGAGGAACTTCTTATAAACTTCTTCTTCGGCCTCCCCGACTATTGTAGCTTTTATCAAGCTGAAGTAACTACCGTAAATGAAGTCGTAGTCTAGTTGAGGTATAATGTAATAGCAGCCGTTGATACTTGAATTTCTACGGACAGTCAGGCTACCATTAAAGCCCTTCAATCATACCTCTTCACGTCTAAAGTAGTCCAGAACTGTGTCCCAGCGCTTTATCAGCAGCTCAAAATGGTTACAATGAGTAGATTGAAAACAATAATGGATACCGATGGTGACAAGAAAAATGTTCTTGATTGGTTGTTGTGTGAATTGTGAAGGTCCAAGTATAATTATCATTATTATTGAAGGGCGATGTGGGCCTTCAGCCATCTCGCACTGCGACCTAAAAGATCTTTTGTACTCGAACCAAAAACTACAGTAGATTTCATAGAGACGTCTCGTGTCGAATAAATAAAAATTCAAATTAGTTGGGTGTAGAAAATACCTAATTGGGTGTAGAAATTTTATTTCGAACAATACAGTGAGCCCATAAACAATATACTTAAAACCACAAAAACATAATTCTCTCTTTGAGTAAATTTAATCTCCAACTAATGCGAGATGGTTTTGAGCGAAGTGAAAAATATGTATTCAAAAAAATTTTCATGTGTTAAACTAGTTAGTATGCACTGGAACCTGGAACACCGGTTAGCATAATTTAAACAAAGTTAGCTCGATCTTTCGAGTTAAGTGTTCATGAGGTCATACAATTCCGCCACGTGTTTATAAATAAATAGAGAAAAATCGGATGAAACATTTATTGTATTTTTTTTTTTTTTCGTTTTTTTACTTGTGTGGTAATTTATAGGTATCCTTTAATCCCAGAGTTGAGTGTTGTCATAAAAAAAATAGTCAGTCTAAATACATACTATATTTAGAGCTAATCTGGTATTAAGGGAGAACGCTACTGTGAGATTTTCAAAAAATGTTTTCTTTTGCCTTTAAAAAATCCTTTAGACCCTCAATAATATGATACAAATTCGTTTATAGCTAAAAAATATTTTTTGAAGAAGGTTTTCAAGCATTTTCCTGAGAGCTCTCTAAGAGCCGAAAAACGCTGTCGGCAATATAACCCTGTTATTTTTAGTTTCTTCTTCATTTAATTTTATTATCCATAGAAATTAAGTTTCCGACTGAAAAAGTTCTCTTTTTGACCTATAGGTGCGCTGAAAAAAAAAATTCCCATCAGCTGAAGCTCATTTTCGGAGTGCGCGTCTGTTCCCTTGCTCATGTTTTAGAAACAATAGGTGTGAAAATCGGGCCTAATTGTTATCATTTCTGCGTTGAAAGTGATGCCAAGAGAATTTCAATGCCGAGTACTCGATGACGGATGTGGCAAAGGAGGCTCTGAGAGGCAATTTGGCAGCTTCCAAGGCCAGAAATGAAGCTAATATCAACGTAGAAGGACAACTGTATGGAGCTGGCATTGCTGATTAGTGATATGTAAAAAATTTCTAAAGTTATTGAGCAGTTATTAATACCAAAAACAAAAAGCGTTTTTTTCGAAACCGTGTTTTGGAAATCTGCACGCAGCAGAACTCAATCAATTTTTGTTCAATCGACTTGAAATTTTAACTCGATGACGGATGTGGCAAAGAAGGCTCGGAGAGGCAACTTGGCAGCTTCCAAGGCCAGAAATGAAGCTTATATCAACGTAGAAGGACAACTGTATGGAGCTGGCATTGCTGATTAGTGATATGTAAAAAATTTCTAAAGTTATTGAGAAGTTATTAATACCAAAAACGAAAAGCGTTTTTCTCGAAACCGTGTTTTGGAAATCTGCACGCAGCAGAACTCAATCAATTTTTGTTCAATCGACTTGAACTTTTAACTGTAGCTTCTTAAATAGATTTAAAATCGAAGTACCTGAGTTTTTTTTTTGATTCATTAAAAATTAAAAAATATATACAACTTTTTATATGAAAATTATAGTGGAAAAATGAAACATTTTCTTCAAATTTGTCACCATTTTCTTTTCGATTTTTTTAATTTCCTCAGGTACTTCGATGCTAAAACTAATATATTTCATGAAAATATTTTATTTTTTGTTCCAGGAACAAATTTAAGACACTTCTACTGCAACTTGGCTACTGTAACTTGGCTATTTCTCAACCGATTATGATGAAATTCGACTTGTATGATGGAAATGGGATTTCAAATGATTTTTAAATGAAGTTCTGGAATATGGCAAAGTAGAATGGAACTTGGCTATTTCTTAACCGATTATGATGAAATTCCACTTGTACGACGGAAAGGGGATCTTCAAATGATTTTTAGAAGAAGTTCAGGAATATGGCCAAGTAGGAAGGAACTTGGCTATTTCTTAACGGATTATAATAAATTTTGACTTGTATGATGAAAATGGGATTTCAAAAATTTTTAGATGAAGTTCTGGAATATGGCCAAGTAGGATGGAACCTGGCTATTTCTGGAACGATTTTGATGATATTCGATACTTGCGACAGAAATAGAATTCTAAAATGATATTTAGATTAAGTTCTGGAATATGGCTTATTAGGAAGGAACTGTGTTAGTTCTCAACCGGTTGTGGTAAAATTCGACTAATACGATGGAAAAGGGATTCTTAAATAAAATTTAGAAGAAGCTCTGGAATATGGCCAAGTAGGATGGAACTTGGCTATTTCTCAACCGATTATGATGAAATTAGAGTTTTACGGTGGAAGTGGGATCCTAAAATAATTTTTAGATGAAGTTCTGGAATATGGCCTATTAGGATCTAACTTTGCCATTTCTCTACCGATTATGATTAAATTCGACACTTTAACAATACATAATCAACACAAAGCTAATTACCGATCATGACGAAATTCAGCATATAAGATGGAAATTGGATTCTAAACTATTTTTTAGAAGAAATTCTGGGATGCTTCTAGGGAGTCGAAAGGGAGTCGACAAACCCAATTAGAAAGGAATCTGGCCACATCTTAACCGATTATGATGAAAGTCAGCATATAAGATAATAAAATAATTTGTTGATGTACTTTAAGGACTTCTTCTAAAAATCATTATAAAATTCAGTTTGATGAAATTCCCGAACTTAAACTAAAATTCATTTAGGAATCTAATTTATTTCGTTCCAGTGGAATTTCATCAAAATCCGTTAAGAAATGACCAAGCTCCTTACTAATTGGCCATACTGCAGAAGTTCATCTAAAAATCATTTGATAATCCCATTTCCTTAGTCCATGCTGAATTTCAATTAAACAGTTAAAAAGTGGTCAAGTTCCTTCCGAATTAGCCTTGTTCCACAACATCATCTAAACATCAATTGAGAATCCCATTTCTATCATACATGATTAATTTCATCAAAATCGGTTCAGAAATAGCGGAATTCCATCCTAATTGGCCATGTTCAAAAGCCTAAACTAAAAATCATTTGAGAATCCCATCTCGATCGAACATGTCGCATTTCATCACACTTGGTTAAAAAATAACCGAGTTTCTTCCTTATTGACCATATTCCGGAATTTCATCTAAAAATAATTTTAGAATCCCATTTCCATGGTACAAGCCGAATTTCATCATAATCGGTTGATAAATAACCGAGTTCCTTCCTAGTTGACCATATTCCAGAACTTCTTCTAAATGAGGAGTGTCTGATCAAAAGTCGCTATTTACATTTTCCAAAATGGTATTTTTTTTTCTATCAGGGCAGAATTTTTTAAGTGAAATAGACTTAAAGTGGCTATTTCCAGCATGGACCAAAAATTGCCAATTTCTCTATGAAAAATATTCCTAAAATTCTTGATTTTGGTAAAACAAGATATTTGCTACAAAAAAGTGATCAAAAGTAAGTAGCAAAAAGTAAGATGTAAATAGCGACTTTTGATCAGACACTCCTCAAATATCATTTTAGAATCCCATTTCTTCCGATTAGAGACAAGTTCCATCATACTTGGGCATATTCCAGAACTTCATCTAAAAATAAATTTAGAATGCCACATTTAGTATCATAATCATATGTACATATTTGCAATGTAAACCCATGTTAAGGCATTGCTACAGCTATTTTTCCCGCATCGCGATTTTTTTTCTATTTTCAAATTTTACTGGAATTGAAACAAATTTGATTGTAAATGTTTGAAGAAACAATTTATTTACAAAAATTTTGTGTTAAGAGCAACCATACTTAAACAATCTATTTTGAGCACGAAGCTGAGAAATTAGATCTACTGCATTTTTACAACAATAAAATTCAATTTCAATCTATAACATCTTTCAATAATTTTTTTGGAAAATAATAATCATTCAAAATCCGCGAACGAAATTTTAATATTCGCGCAACAAAATTTAAAATTTATAATTTATCAATAAAAATGATTAATTTACCAAAAAATTAATAAGACGTTTTATAGAATGCAATTTAATTTGATAGTTTCTTCAATCATTTAGAATCAAATTTGTTTCAATTCCAGTAAAATTTGAAAATAGAAAAAAAATCGAGTCGCGCGAAAAATAGCTGTGGTAATGCCTTAAGTACCATAAATTTGCTTTATTTTCATATATGTATAACATATGAATAGTCCAGCCGAAATATGTAGTTTTATTCAGCCAGTAGAAGGTTAAAAAATCCAAAACCAATAACATAAATTTTTTAGGAAACCACGCGAAAAGCGATTATTTTCTTTATATCTAGCATAATGTTTTTTATTTATTTGTTGCAAACAATCACACATTTTGTTTTTATGTACTCACACATAAAAATTTTAAACACAAAAAATAAACAAAAATAAATGTAGTGACACATACGAATTTTTGTTCGATTTGTTTTTTGTATTCTTTATGCCCGCTGTTTGCCTTTCAAAAAATGTTTGCCTTGCATAGAGCTGCACGCAATAAAAAAATATCCATTAGTTAAAATGAGAAAGGACTATGTAAACCAAAATGGTGATGCTATGGACATATGGCAAAAATAAAATTTATAACAATAAATAAAATTGGTAGTAACAAAAATAAAATTGGGAAAACTGCTTTTGATTTGATTTTTTCTACTATAACATTTGACTAATAATATACTTTTTATTGTGTTTGTGTTTGTTTGTTACTATAAAATATTAAAAAAATATAGTGGGGTCAAGTACATCTTATCATATTTATTTTGTGTTATATTTATTATGTTTTTATAGTAACAATTGGTAAAAAAAACAAAAAAAATCGCTAACATAATTTTGCATGTTTATGTTTTGTTCTTGTCATTCAAACGAAAATTGTAATGTACTAATATCTTCTTTTTGCAAGGCAAACATTTTTCTTCATCTAAATCGGGCATTATACTCGTAGAGCAAACTCAATTCAAAGTCAAACGCAAATCAAAAACAAATTTATGGTAGTAAATAACATAGTAAGAAGAAATTAACAGTAGAGAGTCTGATTTAAAGAGAGTAAGAAGATAAAGTTATTACAGTTCTACTGTATTTTCCATTTTTTGTCTCGGTATTATATCGTTTTTGCTCGAACCCTGCTTAATTATCCTTCAAGTCAATATTCAGGCTCCTAATGAACCTGATAATACTGCCGGCCGGTAAGTGATACATACTATCTCTTCCTCCTAGATGTTCACTGCAGCTAGAAAGGCGGTAGTATTGGTACCCAAGAACTTCGAGAGGGCTGTCCCATTCCAGTATACTCCTAACCCTGCCAGTCTTCCGGTTTTATTTTACTACAGGAAGGCTAAATAAAACTGGAGGGTGCCTGGTATCCAGAGCCCGCATACTTTGGACTTATTAACCTATCAGCCATCGGCATATACTCTTCCACCATATAGTTTTTTGTCAAGGATTTCTCCCTTAGCGCCATAATTTAGCATGTGCCAAATGACCAAAATGTGCCAAATGGTCTTAGTTACCGGTGGTTGCTACGAGGAGGCAGCACGTACACTTCCAAATTGTGAATAGGTTACTCCTTGCACAATTGTACCCATCACGCAGCAACCTAATACATGACCAAAACAGCTCACGTGATGCGCACCCTACTGAAAGGATGATAATTTTTGAAGAGGGCTGGAAAAAATCGGCTCGTTACTCAGAAAACAAAAATTTTCCATATCATTGATAAAGCTACGGATGTTAGCACCAAAAAGTGCTTGGTACTAGTTGTTCGATTTTTTTATTACTCTGCTGGTAATGTAACACAAATTTTTTGGACTTGTGCAAATACAAAATGCAGGTGCTAAAAGCAAGCATTAGCTATGATAAAATTATTAATTACTTTGAGTTGGTTAAAGTGCCATTATCAAACATAATAGGATTTAAAATCGTAAAAGTTTTTTTCCAAAATATAAATCCTGGTAATCCTGGTATCCCTCCTAAATAGATTGCATATGTCACTCAATACATTTGTGTTTCTCGGCCACATCTAAAATGATACCTTAAAAATCGAGCATCTAGCTAGGAATATTTATTTATATTTTGCGCGTAGCTCGAAACGGCAACATGAAAATACACAACTAAATACATACTTCAACGTTAAGAAAGACAAACTTTTAAAGACTGCACCAACTAGGTGGCTATCATTCGAGAATGTAGTGTCACGAATACTGGAACAGTGGGCTCCATTAAATCACTATTTTATATCGAATGAATTTTTATTTTCTTTCATATATACATAATATGACAAACAAAATAAGCGTTGAATACCAAGCAGAAACACCTCGCATCTATCTGTTGCTGTCTACTGTAAAATCCTATTATACTCGTAAAACTATTTTGTCAAATTTTATTAAATAATGCCCCTATTATGGTTCTCACATTTGAGTCAGTCGGTGACTACTCGCCAAATTTAAAATTTGGTATTATGGTTCTCGCAGTGAGTGAGTCAAATGTCAAAAATGCGTCTATAGTAAATTATTATTTTCCTTAGAGCAACAAAGCAAGATGGACGTCAAAAATACGCGGTATGTAATTTTTTATTTTATTGTTATTTTTACGGGTGTGAAGTTTTCAACAAATAACAAAAAATAACAAAACGTATACGTATACGAAATTTGTTAAATTAACAAAAAAAATTACATGTATTAGTAAAACAGTCGGTAAAAGCAATTTTATAAATTAAAATAACATGTTAAAATTTTAAACAAAGTTATTACTGAGAATTTTTTTGTTAAAATGGCAAGCCCGTTAAACCAGTCTTTGTTGAGTTACGTGTACAAAATAAACTAATCATAATAACATTAGACTGAAAAATACCATAGAGCATTATCAGCTGTTATGGTTTTAATTGGTATATTTCGTACATGTGATTCGAATTTGACTGATTTAATAGGCTCGCTAGTTACTCGGCCCACGACCTCGGCCTGTTATCAAGCAACGTGCTTTCGAAAAATCTATTAAAATCATTACTGCTAATAACTTTTCCTTACGAAAATAAAATAAAATTTTAAAAATAATAACAAAAATTATGTTTGGCCTCGACCACAAAAAGTATATATGGTATTACATAATTCGTATTAATATTATTTATTTATTACAAACATTGGTGAACCGCCGGAATTTCGAGCTTAAGAACTCAGTAAGTACGGTTCACTGTATAGACGATTGTCCAGCTCACAGAGTTTTCACCGGGATTCGGCTTAAGTGAGTAACATATTGGGGAGTGTTCTTTGAAATAAAATCAGCCCCATTCCTATATGATGGATTATAGGCCTTGTTATTGAGGTTGATAAATGGTAATTTTTGTTTTTTTTATATGGATTTAATTAGTTTACTATATAGAGGATTGGCCAGCTCACAGAGTTTTTACCGGGATTTGGATTATGTGTTTGGATTATATTACCATTTATCAACCTCAATAACAAGGCCTATAATCCATCATATAGGAATGGGGCTAATTTTATTTGAAAGAACACTCCCTATTATGTTACTCACATAATCCAAATCCAGGTGAAAACTCTGTGAGCTGACCAATCCTCTATACAGTAAACCACTTAAATCCATATAAAAAAAACAAAAATTACCATTTATCAACCTCAATAACAAGGCCTATAATCCATCATATAGAAATGGGGCTAATTTTATTTGAAAGAACACTCCCTAATATGTTACTCACATAAGCCAAATCCCGGTAAAAACTCTGTGAGCTGGATAATCCTCTATACAATGAACTTTACAAAAATTAACGGGAGCATTGTACGGGAGCATTATCTTGCTGGAAAATCCAGCTTTCGTCTTGATGTATGTACAAATAAGGTAACAGATGGTTTTCTAAGACGCCAATGTACTCCACGCTGTTCATTTTAGTGGATGGAAATGACAAGGTAAGGGTTCCCGCTGAACAAAAAGCCCCCCATACCATTAAGCTACCACCACCAAAATTCCGTTTAGAGAAGTACTTTGGCTCTTTCCTAAGATCCCTCCAATAGTACTGAATGCCATCTGGCCCATCAAGGTTAAATTTTTTTTCATCGGAAAAAATCACCTGTAATTGAATAATGGTTAGTTATGATAAAATCGGATAGTTATTTAAAAAACAAAACAAGTAATTCTTTAATTACCTTTGACCAGTCGCGACTCATGTTTGCCCTAACAAATTCAAGACGAGCGGCTTTGTGCCGTGGCAATAATTTTGGTGCTGACATCGTTTTGCTGTATTTCAGATGCCCAGCAACTTTCAAACACCGGCTGATTGTGCTTCGAGATACATTTAATTTAAGCTCGCTTTTCAGGCGCTTAAGGCTTTTAAAAGAATTACTCGCGGCTTTAACCAACCCACGAGTTTCGCAAGAACTCAACTTTTTTTTTGGTCCTCCGGTTTTGTTTGTTCCGTAATTAACCGTATCGGCTAAAAAATTACCAACGGTAACATGATTACGGTTTAATTTTCGCCCGATTTGCCTAAGCGAAAAACCTTCTTCGGAAAGGGCTAGAATTTTGCCCTTTTCCACGTCCGATAAATATTTTCCACGTGGCATTATTTTTCTGCGACACTGATTTTTATTCGGAAGACTAATTAATACTAAAATTTGTATAATTTATAAAGTTGAGCGAGAAAAATGATCAAAAGGTTACTATGGTTATATAGTTATGCAACAAGGCAATTTTTAAAAAATTGTTTTTTTGTTTAAAACAATTGAATTTTGAAACGTTTATTTTTATATTTTGCTGTATTTCGTCCTTTTTCAACTTTTTGCATTAAAAGTATTGAAATTTTTTAATCCGTTATTTAAAAAAATTCTAAAAACGGGTGGTTATATAGTTATGCAACGTACTGTATATTTCTTTTAAATTGGGAAATTTATATTTTAATAATTTTATTTTTATTAAATTTTCTCAAATATTTCGAAATAACAATTTATTTGCCTGCTGTTGCATTTATTCACTAATACATTTAAACATTTTGTTATTTGTTGAAAACTGCACACCCGTTTATTTTTATAAATTATTATTTTTGTTTTACATATTTTTAGGCAAAAAATAAAAATTACAAACCGCAACTAATTTGAGAAATTGGTTCAAAAAATGGAACAAAATCCCGACATCGCAACAGGTTTTCCAGTGTGTGAAAAACCAAACTGTCAATCAATGAATTTTGGAAGGAATTAGCCATTATTTGAAATTGTTTCGAACCCAGCGTAAAAGAATCCACAGAATGAAGAAAGGCAAGTTTTTATACAAATTATGTGTTATTGTTAGTATTATTTCAATATTTGTTTACACATCATATAGGTTTGGAATGACTTTAAAAGGAACGTGAAACAAAAAAATACCCATAAACAAAGGAGAAGTTGTTAAAACTGAAGGTGGCCCAAAGTCTCAAGTTTCCTTAAGCCCACTCGAACAACCGGTGGATTCGCTTATTAATTTAAGTAAATCTGCAGCTCCCAGATGGGTAAAAGCACAACAAGAGTAAATCCTGAAATGCAGGTTGAAATAAATTCAAATGTTATAGCTTCAACATAAAACCCATCATTATCAGTGTTGCGTTCAATAGAAAATACTTTGGATGAAAATGAGAATATCTACTTTGGATGAAAATGAGATAATTTGGTAGAACTTCAAAACAGACAGAAACCAAAAACCGGCAACCGCTGACAGATAGACAACGATTAAACTTATTACAAAACAAACTAACCACCAAACAGAAATAATTACAATTTTAAGGAAAACAGAAAAAATATATACAATTTACAATATTTTTCTAAAAAAAATTATGAACTTCAAAGACGAATCTGAAAGACAGCAGATAAATGAATTTAAAACTTAAAAACCGGAAATTGGCACTAGAGGCAAAAAAAAGGGGCATTACCAAACGCGACTCTGGCTCTTCTAGCGATTCTGAAGCGTGAGCTATAAATAATACACAAAAACTTGTGATTTTTTATAATTACATATTTTATTTCTGATACAAAACTATGAATTTAAAATGACTAAATTGAATTTATTTTATGTGATTAATTTTTAATTTTATTTACTATATATACTACTTTTAAACTTAATATTATTAAATATATACACTATAAACTATTCATAATCTCGTTTCATATTCTCTGTCCGCCTTGCAACAAATTGGTATTCGCGTGTCTGAATTCGTTTCATTGTCTATGTTGCGACTATCAACATCTTTGTCTTCTGGAGAGTCTATATTATAATATCTACATATGTATATTATGTAGTGCGCAATACGCGTTTTCTATTCGCTTCGTTTTATTTGGTTAGTAATGGAGCTCCCTGGCCCCAAACAAGCAACGAAACCGAAATTTGAGCACAACTATAGTTCTTTCCACAATGTTTCTCGCAGAGCAGTGCACTTTATTGAATTTTGCTTCACGACTTTCTTCAACAGCTTGCCTAAAAGGTGTTATTAAGTAAGGCAGTAATGGATACCCCGAATCAGCTTAAAATAATTCGGCCTGTGAGTAATTTACATGATATTCATTTTATATTAATATAACTTACCAAGAAGCCAGCTATTGGAATTGTCGTTTTCATAATTTTGAGCCATACTTGTATTTATGAGACTGTGGTGCAACACAAAGGAGTTGCGGTTTCCGCCAGGATGCCTAGAATCGACGCAACGTATAACGAGATTGTGGTCACAAATCTAAGAAATTGTAGTGCCTACATGATTTTTGTTCACGGTATTGAATATAAGTTTTACCAATTGTCAATAAAAATTGTAACAACATTGTCCAATTTTCTCCGCGCTTATGTATGAAAATCAAGTTTTTCGAATTATGTTTACGATAGATAGCGTCACTGATTAAACATAGAAACATAGAAATTATATTAATTATATTTACAATAAATAGCATTAATAATTTCACATACTACATTACCTTTTGAATTTCATTTAAAACATGTAAATGCATTGGTAGATTTTTATTATTTTGTTACAAATATAGAATAAAGAATCGGACTCTTTTGCTGCTGACCACCGAAGAGATCACATCGTACCACTTATCATATTATGGTGCATACTTATGATTTAATAAATTAATTCTAATAATAATCATAATAAATGTTATAATAAAAATATTTTAAATTCTATGTGTATTAATTAATATTTTGAATGAGAATTTATACGAGAACACAACAAAATAAAAGAGATATGAAATACATATCAACATATTGGTTTAACTACATACATATATGGAATTCCAGTTACTTACTATCATTACGTTCAAGCTATAATATCCTTTTTTATTTTATAAGTGGCGCTTATCTCCCACAATTTAAAGAACCCACTATAAATCCTTTACTTAAACGGTTTCCAAACCTCATTGAAGAAAACTATATTCAAGAATTAGTTGACCAATAGATGCAATTATTGAATCAGGAGTGTATATAAATATGGATATTGAGGAATCCTGGGCGGGAACTTTTAATTTAAAAAATGCGACAAGTGGCAAAATGTTCCCTCATCTAACTAATTTTATAGGAGCAATAGTAATCTTTCCCCATAGGAGAGCAACTGCAGAACGTGTGTTTTCGCAAGTAGCTTTAATTAAAAATAACCAAAGGAATTCATTAGCTACCTGAACAGTGAATTCAATTCATACGGGGAAAAAATGCTAAAACAAATTGATGCGAGTAAATGGGTTCCATCCAAAGATCTTTCAACGAAATATAAAAAATAACATTCTTTTATAATAAAAATTAATTACAAATTTCTGTTATTAATCTTAGTTTTTTTGTGATAACCGCAACGAATGTGATAAGATTTTGTTTATAAATGAATTAATTTTGTTTTATACATAAACATAAATATTAATTATATAAAATATATATATACTAGCCGGTAAACTCGGTGTGGTCCGGCGAAATATTATTAACCGCTGAAAATTTATACATAACAGGTGAAAATTTATGAATGAAAAAGATATTTCAGCCATTTTCTGAAAATGTATTCACTCATTTAAGTCAGTGCTTTTTAGTAAACGTGATAGGTCACATTCCGTGTACAATTCTGGTGAAAAATTACACCACGAAGTTAGCTATGAGTTAAATTATTTCCAACTAAAACAAAAAAATTGATCAGGGTTACCAACATAACGTAACCAAAATGTTTCACAGGACAACAATTTTTGTCCACAGGGCACAAATCCGTAGAGTTACAAACCTAGCAACCATTTGGTTATGTATTCAACTGATGTAGCTAACTTCGTGGTGTACATTTTTTTACCAGAAGTGTACCACGTACACACCTTCAAAGCAAATTCTAATAGAAAACGGGGAAATACTCGTAACATAATATAACATGAATTTATGATGCCATAATAAAGACATGCATGACCTCGTTTTACGTGCATAAAATTCATTTTATGTTATTTAATTTTCCCATTTCCTATTTGAATTTGTCTTGAAAAACAAAAATAACATAACATAACATAAAATATTAAATCGCGAGACAAACGCATATTATTGGAGACAAACGCATATTAGTGGGAATCTCTGAAATTATCAACATAAAGGTGCGCCTAATGCCTCGTTCCCAGTGTTAGTTACTTATTTATTTGTATTAGGTTGTATCCCAAAGAAGTAAACATTGAATGTGAGCTTCTGAGTCAGAATAGCTAATCAATGAGACCCTCTTGATTAAAGTAATTGAGTTCTATGTTTATAAAAATATATCTCTGAAGTTCTTCGTTACCTTTACATTCTTTCTCTACATTTTAGAAGAAGTTGGCCTAAAACTCACGATGAGATGTAGATTTGCAGTTGAACACCATGTTGTTATTAAATCTGTTTGATATGCTCCCAAAGAAGGATTTTGCGAATGACACCATAATCATACATCCCGTCATACATAATTACCATCCTACCATTATACCATAATACTATCGAACTATGTTAGCATCTTACCACGGTACCATAATGCAGTCATACCACCAAACCAGCATATCGTTTAATCCAAACCATGATACAATGATACTAACAAAACGTCACAACACCGTACCATCATACAATAATAACTACATTCCGGCATACCAAAAAACCATCTCACCATTGTACTATGTTACCTTCATACCATCATAAAATCATACCACATACCAAGTAACAATTTGACAGGTAAGTTGTCCTAGACAGCAAAAACAAAGCTGTTACAACGTCGTGAAATCAGAAAAATTAGACAAATTAGTTATAAATGTTAAATAGATATTCAATAACGTTGTGACAGTAAAAAAAAAGCTGATTAGCTTAAGTTGGTATATAGTATACGGCATTCCAGCAGGGATTTTGTTAAATGCCATAAAGGAAAACAGTCGGGAGAAAAGCAATTTTGCTGTGGTAGTCAACTAAACAAGTATGACAGCTATAATACTTTATTTATTTTTTTGTGTAATTTTCTAACATATTTGCATTTAATCAAAATTACTGTTAAAATAACAAAATAGTTAGAAAACAAGTCTAAAAGAAATTTATAAATAATTTTGGAGGTGGGGAAAGGGTTTTTTCGGCTATGATTATTTACGGATACAGAAATCCAATATGCTGTGCGGTCTAGTTTTACGTTTTATGACATAAAATCAAATAATTCGAATATAATGGCGAATAAAAATTTATGTATATATTTATTTAGAATTTTATTTATGTATTATTTATAATAATTCTAAATAATTATGTGTTATGTTGCAAATGAATCTTGCCAAATGCTCTGTTTGAAGAGGCATCTTGCAATTGAATAGTACCAGTTGATGCGGATGGGTCGTTTTTCCATTGTTTTTCTGCGACTTTCTATTACATCATCAAACCAGCACGCCCAACACACGAACAATTCCATATTGCTTACAGTTTCGAGAACACAGAAAACCTAATAATCATAACAAACGTATTAAATAATATTCTTATAATATTAAATAAACTTAAAATCACTAGAAAAAATGATTTCATAGCAAACACTTACCATTATTAAAGATAAAATGTACTATTTCAGTAATTACCGCGTTAATCTGACAATAATGTTGATTAACAAATTACAGAAATCCAACTTGATATGACAATTGGTTTGGAAAACGAAAAACTGCTTAACTCAAAGCAAAATTGTTTAACACACAGCAAAACTGCTTAGCACACCGCAGAATCTATATGTGTACTATATGTAAATTTTTAACTAAAACAATGTTGTTAACCCTCTAGCAGGTATTTCCGCTTTGAATGTGAACAAAATTGGGCAGACACAATTTAATTGTCACGTCACAATGCCCAAATGTACAAGAAATATTATGTGGGTCTTGTTTTCCTTGTCGTAGAAATCAGAGAGTAGGAAGATAGAACATTCATCATATTCTGATCTACAGTGCAGTATATTGTTGGTGTGCTTGAGAGGCACCCTTCAAGTATAACGCCAAATGTTGACAGTACTTGGGAGGAGTACTTCGAGCGGAAAGAGCTAATAATGTAAAATGTAGAAAACATCGATACGTCGTGTGAGCTATGTTAGCTGACATAGCGAGGCAATAGTAAAATAGTTTGCATTGCTCAAAACAGGAAAACGTATCTCGCTTGATTTAACGCAAGTGTACTAGTAAGTTTTAAAAGACTTCGTTTGCAATTGAGTGATATGAATAAACAAAATTATCTCACGTCGAATAGCTTAGCTTTACTGAAAGGCGCAACGGACCCTTTTATTTCTGGTATGCATTCGTGAGACCAAATTTTATTTGACTGGTGGTTGGTGCTTGTACAGTTCAACCGGGAATTAGAATTTCAATTAGTGATGTTTTTGTATTATATAATGTTTGTTAATATAGTAATATGTTAGTAATTTTAACCTGAGACAATTTTAGACCTAATTTTCGATTTTTTCACATTAAAATTACCTTACCATAATTTTCCCAGTTACAAAAAATTGCCTGCTAGAGGGTTAGAGTAAATAATATTCCATGCAAAGTCCACCAGCTAAAACGCATAACACAAAACAATAATGTTTTATGATCAGTGATTTTCTCATTCAAAAGCTAATTAGTTACTTAAAACATTTAATATATTTCGGTTACTTTTTCGTAAGTTCGTAAGACACTTTAGCTGTAATAATATTTAATTTAGGACAAATAGTTAAAATGGTTATCTATTATGCTATTTAGCTGTTACATATATTAAAGCCATCTTTTAATCTAGTTTTTCTTCTCATAAAAATGACTGCATCATTTATCTGGTTAAAAAACTTCGACAAAAACAACTTTATCACATGCAAATATTAAAAAAATGCCAATCTTCAGCTTTTGGTTGATTACCAGAAGCTTTTTAACAGATTTGGATGTATTTTTCAGCAAAAATAGATTTTTCGAAAAAAAATTTGATTTTAATTTTATTATTAATATCAAATATTTTTAAGTCGCGTTTTGCTTTTCTGACCTACTTTTTCAAACTGGTCGATGAAATTTGTTTCCCGTGTATTTTTACGATTAAAAATCACAAGCAAAGTCATATTTTCCCTGTCAATATTTCATAAAATATTTATGACATTTATTATTGAAGTATAGAAAACATAATTCAAATAACATCATTAAAATTGTAAATGCAATTATAGAAATAGGTTTTTACCAATCATTAAGCAACAAATTGTTATTGTTACAATAATTTTCAAAATAATAGCTCTTTAGTTATTTCTGACTGTTTTGCTATTTTGAAACCGATTCCCTTACCTACGTGTTTGCTGCAAAAACATTATTCTTATGTAACTATTTTGCGTGAAGCACAGCGAAACTGCAAATATTATTTTTTTGCTATTTGGGAACCTATATTTTTTAATAAATCAAACTGCTTTCTAAAGTAATTTACCATTTATTACGAGTTTGCTATTTGACGTTGCTATAACATATCGGCAAGCAAACTACGATTACCATTTTTTCTGCTATTACGTCGACAAACCAACAAACTGACGTTTTTTGCACAATGTCTTGACAACTGCAAATTGTTACTTGGGATACCTTCTTACCATCATACTATCATACCATCAAACTATCAAAACTATCACACAACCAACATACAATTATAGCATCACACCATCATATCATCACAACATCTCACCATCATTCCTTCTTACAATGATATCATTAAACCATCTTTCCATCAAACCAATATTCCATCATATCAGAATCATACCATTATATCATCATTATTATGATGGAATGATTCATACTAATATTCCATCGTACCATCATACCATCATATCAGAATACCATTATATCATCATACCACGACTATAACATCATACCATCTTACAATCATACATTCGTACCATCATACAATCATAACATCATTCCATCATCGTACAATCGTACATCATCGTCATCACTATCACCATTAGAAACACAATCACCCTCACCTAACATCAACACTATCCCCATCACCTAGCATAAAAATTTCTTTTTCCAGATTTGTTAAGGATTTAAAGAAATATAAAGTGTCAATAGCCATAAATTTCGTGGTACACTGCTTTCATAAAATTTATTCATTAAAACCCTCACTAATTTTATTTTTTATTAAAAAATTAAAATTGAAGGAAGAAAATCTCATCGTTATAACTGACTACTAGAATAGTTATTATAATTAGGAGAACTTCCATTACCAAAAAACGTCAGTTCTGTACTTGTTATTCATTAAAATGAAGCCGACACATTTTTCTCGCCATATTTTGAAATCTAAACAATAAAAAAATTCATTCAACAGTATACTAGTATTTCTAACAAGCATCACTTCACCTCTCTAAGAAAATTTCCGTTTTCGACCACAGACTCTTTGGAGTTAATACAGTCAGTCTAAATTTTACAAAATACTTAGAATGCGAATTCCACGTTGCCCGGGGCTAGAGGGCTAAAGATATTTCGGCTTTTCTTTCACTTTTAGGTTTATTAACATCCGTTCTATGGAGGGTATCTGGTTATTTGTCAATTAGCACATAATTAAATATACGCCTCTAATTTTATTGAAAACACAAACAACAAAACAATCTAATTTTAGTAGTCTATAAATACACCGTATTCACAATTTTTAAAATAAACCAAAAAAAATTATTCTGTTTTATTGTAACTCGAAAATAAACATTCGTGAGGTAATTTAAATGACGTTGTTAACGTGTCAATGATTCATGTGTATGTTGAAAATGACTTAACAACTAACGTGTTATTATTATTTAAAACAATTTGGCCGCGAAAAATTTTGATATTTTTCATTTAGTTATTTTTACAAATTTGATTAACCATCCGTATTTTCGTATACATATAGTATAGTTTGAAAATTACCAACATTGTTTTGAAGATTTTTATTATAACGTTAATTAAACATTTATTGACAACATAAATATAAAATAAAAGGATTTTGTGATTTTTTTTGTTTTTGTTTGATAATATTTTGTTATATTAAGATTTAGACGATATTTTTATTTAAGAAAAAAATAAGGTCATTTAAATCGAATGCACTGACCAAATTCACAGCCAACAGCATGATATAAGTATTTTTGATCAGCAGCAGTAGTAGGAGGCACAAAAAAATCGTTAAATTAAATTTTTGAAATTGCATTTTGATCGTTCTTTTGCCACCACGCAATTTAACAAGGAATTTATTTTTTTATCGACGTCAGAAAATTATGAATTTTTTTTTCTCTCAAATAACAAGCTGCCAAAAATGTCAAGTTAAATTTTGATTAAAGTTCTGCTGAGCAAGTGCGTTTGAACTCTAAATTATAATTTATTCAATTACGGAGCTAACTTAGAGTGTTTTCGAAACAAAAATGTATATGTGAAACCTCATTTATTGAAATAATTATCTTGACGAGCTGATTTAATTTCTATTTCATCTTACAAAAAAATCTAAATTGCTTGTGCTCATAGGGAAACTATGAAAATATTATTAAGGTAGTGTGATATATAGTAGAAAAAATTTAAATTTGCTAGTTTTCAAAGTAAATTAGAAAATAATCTGTCCCAATTAAAACGAGGAGTTATTACTCTGACAGATACTCGTAATTTAGAAAAAATGCAGGTTTACATAGCCATGTATATACAAACTTAACAGGAATACAAATATAAATCATGATTTAGGAATTTTAAGCAATTGGTAAATTCATATATCGGTACTATTTCTTTCATGAATTCTTAAAATATTTGACCATGCCTTGGTTGAGTCCCGATTGCGTTATTGTATCTGCTGCCAGGGCGCTCCTTATTTTGAGAAAATTCAACATTTAGCTGCCGCTGACAAGTACATTTTAAGATTAATGCGTTTTAAGAAGAAATTGTATTCATCATGGTCATTATTTAAATTAAGTAATGTTCTCACGTTGAACCACCTTTATGTCTATAAAGTCATGAATACATACTTTATAAGTAGTGAAAATCGTTATTTGAGTTGCCTAAGTTACAAATTATTGAAAAATGTAATGAATTTTAGAATTGTTCCTAAGTTTATAAAAAGTTAGTTTAGTAAGAGCACTTAGAATTTTTAATAAGCTTCAGGTGACACGTTGCTTAAATTCGAAAACAAGGTTTTTGCCTTCCTTGAAGAATTGACTATTCCAGTTTTCATCAATCGTTTTTCAGTTTGAGCGGATTGTGTAACGTATATTTAATTTTAATTAGTCAGTTTGCCGTTTGGGAACTATCCATAGATTGGGTAAATTTTGAAATCCGATCGATCTGATCATTTCAGATTTGGTAGATTAAAAAATAAATCACAAAATGTCAGACAAAAAAAATATAAAATTTTATTTTCATCGCTAGTGGCCAATGCAAAAATGAAAAGTGATTTATTGGGTGTACAAATAAGTTTTGAGGGATTTACAAAGGATGGCGTAACTAGTATTAAATCGCATCGGACCATCTTGTAACTATATTCATGTTAAAGCGTTATCATTTCCCTCTAAAAATCAGTATGTGTCATTTCGCTGAAGTGTAAAGAACATATTTTTTTGTGATCTAACCATGTCAACCTTTGTGCCAACAAAACACAGTTGGCGGGAAGCGCTGCTTTCTGGTTTTAATTTGAAGAAAAGTGCGGCTGATGGACATCAATTGCTATGTGAAGCATATGGGGCAGCATTCGGGAACAAGCTCCATCAATAAAAAAATGTGAGTACTTGTTTCGGCGTTTTAAAAGTGGCGATTTTGACATCAGTGACGAAGATAAGTTGCTTCCTTGCAGGACTGTGCTAGCGCCATATACTCAGCTTCGGCAGTGCTTAATGCCACTGATGTCTGCTTCTTACTTTCCCATGAAAATGCGGACCCAGCAATGTAAAAAACGTATCCGGTATACGATTTCCGGTCATCAATATTTGCTCCCCAATCAACATCGACGTACCCGTATAGTAGTTTGCCAGTACATTGGTATGTTAATTTTGAATTACTGGTGTTATTCAAATAACGTAGCAAATATTTCGCTGCAACCATATTTTCAACATGACGTGATTTATTGAAATGTGTTAATTTGCTGAGGGAGTGTAAGATGTCAGGTCTAGTTGATATTGCCAAAGGAGTATGACAAATTCGACATTCCAACATGTCCATCTTGTTTAACAACTGCATTGTGTGTTTTGTCTGATGTATACTAATTGAACCTCGTTCGCCTTCCCTATCTATTTCGATGCCAAGGCAATAGTGAATTTTTCCTTCGTCCACTATTTCGAATTGTTCCCATAAATGTTGTTTTATCCGATTCATAAATTCGTGACTAACACATGCAATTATTAAATCGTCTACGTAAACTGTAATAATACAAATTTCGCTCGTATTATTTTTCATCGTGTACACACACTTATCACCATTACATTGCATAAATCCAAATGATTTTAACACAGAATCTAATTTATTATACCACTCACGACCAGATTGTTTGAGACCATACAATGATTTCTTCAATTTTCAAACTTTGTTACTTTTAACTGTTTGCAAAATGGCCGCGTTTTCCGCAATTACAACACTTGAATCGAGTTTGTCAAAATGTTTCGGCTTTGACTTTACCGCTAACACTTGTTGCTCAATGCCTCGAATATCTCTTTCACCTCGTCGTTGTTCTTCTTCCAAAATCTTGATTTTTACCTTACTTAATTTTGGTAATTCATCTCTGGATTCAATTGCGACAATAAAATTACAACAATAGCTTAATGGTTAGCACCTCCTCTGATATGACAATATCCATTTCTTCTAATTTCTGGCGTGATATTGAAAAAATTGCACACTTGACTTTCAATCGATTCACCGCTTCCAATTTTTGTATGAATTAGTTCCTTGAACAATGAAACTTTACGAACCGGACCCTTAGGTTGGTATCTGGCTTCTAATTTTAACCACGCTTCCGATGACGTTACACAATTTCGAATATGTATTAACTGCACAGGTTTTATGTGTAGTGTAATTAACGCCAACGCCTTGGAATATTTATTTTTCCATTTTTCCTTTTCCTCCGCCGTTTCACATTTTACAGTATCATTTGTATAAGGCCATAATTCTTGGTGTATCAAAATGCTTTTCATTTGCATTTTCCAGCTATCATAATTGGTATCATCCAACTTATCAATTTAAAAATTAGCCATTATACAACACTAATTTCTACTAATAAAATTATACGGTCAGTAAACCTGGGCCCATAACCTGTTGGGACTCAGTAATGGAGTATAATAATAACAAACGCGGTTTCAATTTAATGTTTAATACAAAGTATATCTTTATTTCTCAAAGATTGGCAAAGTAATAATAAAATAAAGGAATACAAAAAACCGTTTTTTTAGACCGATTAACAAATACATAAATATGATTCAAACGTGTACTCGTATATACTATACATACATATGTATATTCAATAGAATTAAGAAAGCTTACAATTCACAATATGTAATTTAAATATGCATATACATACTTCCAACAAAAAACAATGAAATTTGGTTCCATATGAACTCAAGCCAAGCGACAAGACAAAATCGGAAGAACTTTTCGCATCGAAACGTGACGGGGGACAAAAAGTGGATCCACTACGACAACCCAAAGCGCAGAAAATCATGTGGTAAGCCCGTTATGCATCAACTTCAACGGCTAAACCGAATATTCATGTCAAGAAGTTAATGATGTGCATCTGGTGGAATCAGTTCGGAGTGATCTACTATGAGCTACTCGAGCCTGAAGCTCAAACGCCCACAATATGCCAAAAGACAGGACAAAGTAATCTTTCAGCACGACAACGTTCGGGCACATGTTGCAAAAGTCGTTGAGGAAACTTTGGAGGCGCTTCAATGGAATGTCCTACTCCGCCCGCCATATTCACCAGACATTGCTCCTTCCGACTACTACTTGTTTCGGGCTTTTGACTCGTGCTCTGGCCGAGCAGCACTCCATTGCTTAAGAAAAAGCCAAAAATTGGGTTGACTCTTGGATCGCCTCAAAAGACGAGGAATTTTTCGACGCGGAATCCGTATGCTGCCTGGAAGATGCAATACTTTGAGAATATTTTGAATAAAATATGTTGTACCAATTTCTCTGAACGAAGCTTCGAAGTTATAAAAATAACCCTAAAACTAATTTGTACCCCAATAAAAGTGATTTTTATTGATCCACGCTTACATTGGACACAAGAAACAGCTAAACGTATTTTAGATCTAGCCATAAAAATTGGACACGAGAAACTACTAAACGGGGGAATGAACGATTTTAAAAAACAGCGCGTTTTTGCTTTATTGTATGGATCCCGAATGGTAATGTTTTTCGACTCCGAAGAAGAAGAGGAGTACTGTGAAGGAAATTGTACCACGAATGTTGGATGGGGAGATCAAATGCAGATTCGAATAAACAATGAAACATTCCAACACGTGCATGGGTATTCAGCGACCTTCTTTTCAAATGAAACAAGGCCTGAAATGGGAATATAAAAGCAATTGATGGTGAATCTGTGATATTTAGCAAATACAAAAGTATTTGGGTATTATTTGTTTCATTTTTACTTTATGCTGGAATTCATCATATAACTTGTACAATACTGGATGGTGGCTAATAGGTTCAACTTATGCAGAGCCTCTTGTTTTTGTTATATAGAACGGTCAAAATAAAATCAATGTCGATCAGTTTTTGAAAATCAATGTCCCGCACCACTTTATAGAATGTCTTTCACAAACCGAGCAGCATCGGATATCTAGTGGGTTTCTAAAATTTCCAGGTAAGTGATGAGATACATATTTAACAATTGTGAATATTAATATTAAATGATTATTTAAATTATAGGAGTAATTTCTCTATTGGGCCTTGAGTCACTGCAAGTCGCTTCGGAATCCATCATAATATTCAAAATGTACCCTGTTGCAGCCACTACTGTTAGCTTTGTAATTTTTTTTTAATCTTATTTTAATGGAATATTTTTGCAGATCGAAAAAATCGATCTAATTCATCTGAAAAAATAGCAACAAAATTAATCGGATAGATTTCAGTGGAAATAAGAAGCAGACTTTTTGTGCTCAGATTAACTAGATCGGAAATAAGAAACACAGCAATTGTATTTTTGGTTATTAAAGATCACCTAATACTAGATTGCATATATTCTATTGTATATTTATTATTTTATTGGTATTATTTAGTCTTCTTGTGTTTTTTTTTTAGTGCTTAGTTATAATGATCGCTTGCTACTGTAATAAGCCTGCAATAAGTTCAGAAGTCCTATATTCTGAAGCCTAAGCTAGACTTCCGGGCCCTCCATATACCCTTTACACATAACAAAACCGAAGGAACAGACACCTCAGTAATCGATAGTTAGTATGCTTTGTTGGTACTATATCTGATATGCAAGACAACACAATTTATAAAATAAATGTACGTTGGATATTTGAAATTTTTGAAAAGCAGCTTCAGGTTCCCAAAATACTCCGGCAGGAATCAAAATTATTTCTGATAGATACTCAGTGGTTTAAACCTACTCAAAAATAATTCACATCTCGGTACAAATTTTAAATTCGCCTCTTAAAATTCTTAAAATATCCTAAATTAAGTTTTGTTAGATATTAATATGTAAATGTTACCCTAATATCTGTTAATAAATGTTCTTACATTAGTTCCTGGCATCTTGCAAATGATGTATTAACAAGTATAACTGAAAATTAATTTAAAATTTAAAAAATTTTATAATTTGTTTACAGGATATTGATTTATTGAAGCTTACGGCGCAGCCTAAGGCAGTCTCCCGGACACATAACAAAAACCAAAGAATGGGACAGGTTAGTTAATAATGGCTGAAATGGCTCGGTTACAGACACTCATGCAGTCAATAGTCACTATGTTTTATGAGTAATATACATGATAAATGGTTGGCACAAGACAACACAATTTCTTAACAAAGTGGCCGTTAGTTGCTTGAATTTATGGATAGCTGTCAAGTTCTGAAACTCAATTAGTCAATTTTTACTAAATACTACTTAATAATCGAACCTCGGATTCCTTGAAACAGATTATAAATTGGAATTTCACAGATACCCTAAATAAATGAATAAATTAGCTTAAATTGCTTTTTCACTTGTGATTTCAGTTCCTGAAGATACATATTAAAATCAAATGGTGCTTCCTTTGTCTGGATTACTGTTGCTATTAACTCTTGAACTTTGGTTGTGATTAAACTTTTTTCTTATAAATAATAAACAAATCAAGGAAAATTACACTACAACAACAACCACAAGTGTTAATAATATAAATTATGACTGTCAGTTGGGAAATTACATATAAAAAATGTGATGTTATTTTCAAAGGCCTATGAATTTTGTACATTAACTGGAGTTTGTGGTGATGAAAAATATGTGCATGAATAGAAATGTGTGCAAATACTCGGACATAGATATCTAAAAGGTGATCGCAAAATGGAATCGTTAATCAAGGATATGAAAATCAAGAAATGTCAACATTTAGATGCTTGCGAAACATGTCTTGAAAATGCAAAACATGCTTGATTTAATTCACACAGATCTATGCACTAACCCCAAGGGGTAACAAATATATTTTCACTTTAATAGATAATTTCAAGAGATACTCGCACGTATATTTGTTGAAACAATATTCCGCTACGGCCAGGAAAATGGTCGAGTTCATTAAGTTAATGCGAACTCAATACAGTAACATACCAAAGGCGATAAGATCAGATAGGGGCGCCGCTTACATGGATGCCATGAATAATGAAGGAAATCTATATTAATCAACAAACATGTGTGCTATGCTTAATTCAACTTCAAAGCTAAACTCGAGTAATACCGAAAATTCTAATAATCTTAAAATAGTAAAATCTCAAACAATTTAATAATCAACACCAAGCATACCTGAAATAAGCTAATAATCCTCGAAAATCCCTTAAAATATTGAAAATATCATATAGAATTTTACAAATTTTAGGGTAATATCGAATATTCCATCATATTGTGATGGCCTAAATCGATCTTTTTTGTTAAAAATCATATGAGAAAATAAACAAAACAGAACAAAAAAGATCGATTTAGCACATCACTAATATTTAAATGAAGTTACATTTTTGGTTCACATAATCAATATGGGAATCAAATTTAGACTTAGAGGCGGACCATTAACAATGATTGGTAAGTCATTCCTAGTAGAATCGAATCGATATTTGCTTATGAAACGAAATTTATAAATTGTATATCCTCGGTAATTTATGGCCATCGAGTCATATAACTTTTCTTCGTTCATTGGTCGTGTTTCGGTGAGCCAGGGCAAAGTACAGCTTCGTTAACTTAAAACCCCGAATCTTCTATATGTGCTTTAAATTAATCATGCATGATCTTGACGAACGCTCTGCCTTGATACCATTATCGGGGATCAAAGGAAATTAGCGTGTTTTTATCACAATACACCTTTTCGATTTAAATGAAATAGAACTTGACTATAATAATTATACCAATGTCGCACGCATCACTGAAAAATGTCAAGCATTTTACTTAACACTTCTATAGTTTTTATATTCTTTATGGTCCGCTTAACTAAGCCCAACAACAGCATGAGCAATACTAAATTTTGTTAATAATTTGAAAATTATTATTACATGAACAATGTTTATGTATTAGTAAACTCGAATTTTTGTCTTTGTTTCAAAAATATATCCCTTTCATTTTATTCGAGTCACTTACATCACATGCAAACTTTATGTTGGTTTTGCTCGTGTGTGATTTTCGTTTTCATTTTTACCGGAATTTCTCTTAATCGTATAATCTCGTATTTTATTTATTCACTTTGATTTTGAAATGCCGGATGCTATTGTATATGTATGCGTAGATATTCTCAGATTGATACGCGTAATTCAATCCAAACAAACTCGAATAATATCGAAAATCTTGAATAATATTGAACTTCTAATGGCTTAAAAACTATGAAAAGTCACTTAACATATCGAAAATTCCAATGTACCAGTAATTCCTGGTGGCCGATTTTGTAAGCATTATGTAAGCTTGAAATTTTTTTTTTGGAAATGCGGCAAAACGTCATTTTGCGATAACTTCTTTAATTGCGAGTTCGACGCTCGTAATCCGAAATATGAGAGATACATAGCAGGTGAAATTGAAATGTGAATCGATTATAATAACTGTGTATAACTTGCTGTGAAATTGAAGTATAGTAGGCTGATAATTCGCTTGTTGAAGAATTTGTTTTTCCCAAACCAATTTGTGTAAAAAATTGTTAAGAAGTGGTGCGCGATAAACGCTCGAACGAGAAAGACGTGTTTTGTCTTCTCTGGAGTCAAAGAAGTTTTAATTTTAATTTATTTAATTTTGGTTTAATTTCTTTAGTAAATGTAGTCAATTTGTTTAAATTTATTTTGTTAATTTATATTAAGTGATTAAAAATATACTAAATATTTAAATTATGGATAAAATAAATCCGCGTGATAGTGGAAGTGTATATGTGGGATTGTTGTAATTCAGGGTACCATGCATGTAACTCTATGGCCGGGGATTTTATGGTTCCTGAAATAAGCTCCCTAGGATACGATTTTGAGAAATTTTATTTTTTTTTTATAATTTTTTAATTTTGTTTTTAAATTTTTAAATTTATTTTTTTAATTATTATTTTTTATTTTTTGGAAACATTTTGTATTAAGTAGTTTTTTTTTAACCTTATATTTTTTAAGATATTTGCAAAATAAATTTTCTGAACCAAGGGAGTGGCCACTTCCAGTTAGCCGATTTGGAGTAAAATTCACTGGGGCCTCCCAATTTATCAAAAAAGCTTAAATCTGAAGTTCCATTCGATTGGTTAAACTATCTGGACTGTAGATGGGACACAGACAGACACCATTTCGAAATCCACTTTTTCGGACTCAGTGGACCTCAAAACAGATAAATCTCTAAATATCTCAAGGTACAAAATTTTCAAGAATACTTTACTTTATTTTACCTCAAAATCGGAAGTGGCCACTCCACAAAAAACTTCTTAATACAAAATGATTCCAAAAAAAAGGAAAAAATTAAAAATTAAAAAAAAGATTAAAAAAAAAATAAAATTGAGGTGTGATTGAAAAATAAATTTGCATAAAAAATTTCTCAAAATTCGCTATTCGTAAAGTAAGTCGTGTGTTGGCCATACCTCAAGTTTTTAATTTAGTTTAGTAAGGATTCCTTTAAACTTATTATTTAATGTGTTCCAGATTTAATTTAAACTATTTTGCAATGGACTTTTAAGCACTATGGAATAAACAATAAGTAATTATTTTAGGTATTTAGGTGTTTTCTGGAATGGTTAATTAATATTAAGTTTATAATTTGAAAATGAACATTTTAATGATAGTGTTTCAGATTTTTTATAGTTTAAAATTAAGATTTCAAATTTTAGAATTTAAAAAAAAAATGTTAGATCATTTTAGAACTTCAAAGTTCATAATGTTAGATTTGATTGATTGATTGATTGATTGCGATGTACGATCAAGCATTAAGCAAGTCTCCCCCGCATTATAAATGCGAATTACCACAAGCACTATTACCCATGTTACACAACTCGACACCAATCTTCATGAAGCCAAACAAAGCAATATTCACCCTGTAAAGAAAGGTGCCAACATCGATAACCACATAAGTTTTAAGTTGTGTTAACCGCCCCTGGCCAGGCCGCCGTCGTACACCTTTTTACATAGGTATAACAAGATCGAGGGATGGGAAAGGAATGTTAGCAACAAAGACTCAACCCGGTTCCAGACACCTAAGTAGTTAAATTTGTTAGTAATATATTTTTTAGTAATTTATTTAGCACAAGATAATACCAACCTGTAAGAAGACACAATATGAACAATACAAATTTCCTGGTGCTACAACTATTATTATTCCCTCCACCATTTTTTTCCATCGGCGGTTGTGAGGGGGAGGCGAGATTTCATTCCATCATCATGTTCCCATGCGGTCACCCAAATTTATACTAACTGTAGGTAGTGTTGCTTGACGTTGTTGTTGAAATCGTTGCGTCTCTGCTGTCCCTGCTACTCGCCCCCCTCAAAGTTCATAATGTTAGAATTAAAAAAAGCGTGCTCTGTAATGGTAGCCACCCAGCCAATCAATTATATAGAGGTTGCAGTGTCTATAAGAAGTTCAAACTGGTAGATTTCTCCCTCTCAGAGAAAAAATAGTATACATCTATAGTATACATATGCACAGAAACTCAAAGATTCAATTATAAGTCAAACTTCGACATTTCAATAAATCATGAACAACTGCCCGGGCAGTGTTCTACACAACGGTTGGAAATTATGATGGAAAAATTAAAATAACGAATAAAAGATTGAAGTACTTACAGACCATTTTGAAAGGGTATTTCACCCATATCCGTCAGAAAGTACAGATGAAGAGAATAACAACATTCAAAACTACTTGGAAACAAACATTGGAAATGAATCATGCTATCACGAAGTTTTCTATGTTAGAAATAAGATCTGTGAAACAGAGCGCCAGGATGTGATCCTATCACAGGAAAGATTTTGCACCAGTTGCCAAATAAGGGTTAATGATTTATAACCCACTGATTCAACGCTATACTTAGAACAGGATATTTCCCAATACAATGGCAGGTTTCACGAGTAATATTAATACCAAAACCAGGCAAGCCCCCAGAAGAAGCTAAGTCGTACAGACTTACAAGCTTGCTACCAATTACATATGTCAAAATTACTTGAAAAATTACTACTTAAGCGTCTAAAGCCTATATTGTTGGAGAAAAAGCTGATTCCGGATCATCTGGAGGAAAAAGATATTGTTACAAAATTAAGCGATATTTGCCACATGATTTTTACAGAATATTAATGTCATATCTACTGAACAGATATTTTATAATAAAACATCAAGATGCGTATACAAATGTTCGCCCAATTAAATCTGGTGTACCACAGGGCAGCGTGCTTGATCCGATATTATATCTGCTATATACCGCAGAAATACCTACAAGCAATCAATTAACTGTCGCAACATTTACAGACGACACGGCAGTACTCTTACAGGAGAATATTAACCGAATTCAAGCATGGATGAAAAAATGGCAAATTAAAGTTAAGGATACTAAATCTAATCATGTAACCTTTACAATGCGAAGATATACGTAATACAAATGAATAACCAGGATGTACCTCAAACTGATGATCCTGAATATTCCAGCGCCAGGTATCACTCAAGATTAACAATTCATCCTAGCGATCTGGTGAGCAAGCTTCTCACTACCACAACGAGGTAAAAATTAAAACGACACAAAAATTTTTGATTTGCCAAATAGGTCTTAGATATATAGTACGTTTAGACATTAATTTTTAAAATCTCTAATGAATCAAATCAATGATAGTTAATTTTATGGGTTATATCAATTTATACTAATCGTAATGTAAGTGAGATTTGGTATGGTAAAAAGACAAAAAGTTTACTGAATGTCACATAATGAGGTAGATTGTAAAATAAGGAAACAAAAAAAAAAACAAAATGATTGACAAATGATTGGAACCTGGTTCGATCCTAGATTCAAAAATAATTAATTGCTTTGAATTGTGTTGTCATGGTCAACCAAATTTATTAGAGATCCTTATTAGGGCTTGCCCGTTCCCGTACTTTTTCCCTGCAATTCCCGGGATTCGGGACACGACAGGTTTTCCTTCCAACATATCATTATCAAATACAAATGACCCACTATACTGTCAAGCCAACATCCACCAAAAATGAGAGGGATCGATAAGCGGGTGGGTTTCCAATGAAAATTAAATCTTTATTAAGCGTATGGGATGAAAAATTTTCTTGTGCCAAACCCAGGGAATTCCCGGGCAAGCCCTATTATTTTTCTATATTTGAAAACAATTTAAAAAGCAAATTGATTTGAATGTTCTTGTTATTTTTAAAACCATGCACCCTTATGGTAGTGGTAGAACTAAAGTCGACCTTATTTTCAACCAGCTATCATGTAGTATGTATAAGGTCATGATCTTGCGAGACACCCTGTTTGTATTTTACAATCTGAATCGGAAACATTTTATTTGCCAATATTTTTAAATACTTTTAATTTGTAAAATACTTAACAAATTTACATATTTGAAGTGCGCCAATCTCTAAAGCAAAACTTAAAATAATTAATATTGATAACTACTTAAAGCAATATGGTTTTTTTGTTCAGATAAAATTCAGAATGGTCATAATAAATCAGTCAGCAAATTCCATTTACCACATTTTAAAATTTAATTATTATTAATAATTTAAAAACAAAAAAATGAATTTAAATTCCTTGTGGAAAATTAATTCACCATGTCGGTGTTTGTATACATCAAATACATTGAAATACAATAAGAAAATCAAAATACTGAGAAAACTAATTTACAATATTTTCATGTTCTACACTTATTATAAAAATAGAATTATTCATTTAAAAATTTTGTTTGATTCATGTATAATATTTGCTAAGTTGTTAAACAATTAAACTCCATTGGTTTGGTGTTATACTAAATCTTAGAATTGGTACACTCAATTGGGTGTCCGTTGGACACAATTTTTATTTTTTCACATTGGTTCTTTATTCTACACGCTTTTATAATTATAAGCCTTTATAATTTAAAAACTTTTAACTTGTAATGAAGAAGGTGCCGTACATAAGTTGTAATAAAAATAAAATGTGAAAAATGTTTATGTGAAAAATGAAAAATAAACAATCTAGAATATCAAGTTATTGTTTATTTGAAGGCTGCTAAAAATATGTATCTTTAAACTAAGTGTGTGTGTATTTAATTCTAAGGGTTATACATTTATTGAGAATGAAATAAATGCCTGTGAAGCAGTACAGCTTAGCAATAATATTGTAATGTTACTACTAAAGTAGTAAGAAAGAATTCATCAATTTTAGATTAGTTTCAAATTTGCCGTTTAATTAGATCTATAGTTTAGGGTATCTCAAAATAGACCATTGTTATTTTAAAAGTCTACTTTTTTTTTATCTCACTTAATCATTTTTACTTGCTCGTAACTGTTTAAATTAATTGTTTATTTAAAATATTCACCAAACTAAAATGGGTCACACATGTTCATTCATCTAAATTTCTTTTGTTGCTAAAAAATTCGTAAAATAAATCATAAAAATAATATTTAATGGAAGTAGAACAAATAAAACCGAAATACAAATGTATATACTGTAAATTTGCGCGAAAGTTAGCACTTTGCTGTCTTAATATTTGATTTAAATATGTTTATCATTGCAGCCAGTTGCTTCTAATCAATCAAAAATTCCTGATAGTATAATTTTCATGTGTTATCATAATCTCAAAAAGCGCATTAGCGAGCATCACAGACACAATGTTGTTGTAGCAATTTGTATTTTTGTCAAAAAAACAAAAAAAAAACACTTTTTATGAATTTTTGTTTTAAATAATCCCCTTGACACAGAATAAATAAAAAAAATTAAAATTAATTAATGATATTTTAAGTATCTGAATATTAGTCAAAAACATTTGCCTTTGCAATTTGTTCGAGTGAAAATTGTTATTTTCTATTCAAATATTGGTTGAAACTCAAAATTTTAGTTTAAGAAAAATTTAGAAGATCGTTGAATGTTACTTGATCTATGTAAAACGAAACAAAAAATCATTGAGATTTTAATTTTTGTTTATAAAAAATTAAAAGAAAAACAAAATTGGAAAAACAAATGCTAATTTCAGATTATTACTCATCATTCCAACCTACACTTTTCCGTTGATAAACTTAGTTCCAAAAAAATTAATACGTATTCATGGTTTACGATTTATATTTTTCGAAGGTGTAAGAAACGTAAAAAAATTTATATTTATACTTTTCAAAAAAAAAAAAAAAAAAAAAGACAATGAGTGTAGTACGTGGGATGGTTGGGTGTCTAGTTCATTAAGAAATATTTCAAATAACTAGAATTTTCTTTATGTTAAGTATTATTTCAAAAATTCTAATTAAATGCCAATTATTTTTATGCAGTCAATATACAAACAATATGTACTTAGAATTATTTAATATTTTGTGCTCGATTAACAATACATACGTTAATTAGGCGGATCGCATTATGTTTTGCACATGCTCGTGTGTACTCGTGTAATATAAATACGTAAGCAAGTTTTTAAAGATAGTATAATATGTTGATAATAAAAAATTTATGTTGCGAACTAATGATATTGCATTACATTGTTACAAAGATTCGGCAGTATTACTTAAGGAGATTGACTCAGCTAAAACCATATCCCTCCCGAATTAAAGCAGATGAATTTTATTGGAATTCTCACGTTCAATGAATTTCAGTTATTTTCAAAATATCTTTGGGTTTGATTCTTTTTCTGGGGCGAGTGGCGGTTTTAATATATTTTTTCGAAGGTGTAGTAAATATATTGGCTCTGGTTCCGTCAATGATGTCGAAACTTATCTATTTGAATGGAAACAAAATCACAGTTGCCGAGTGATTTTGGAAAGAAAATGTCGTGTTTTTTGTTTGATGAGCGGTTATGGGAACAAGGTTTTGCATGGTTTGCCGCAGTTGATCGGTAAATGTGTCGATATTTGGTAAAAATGAAAGGGGATTTTCGACGCAGAAGTTACCAGCTAGCGTGATAATTTGACCATAAACCATTTCAGGTGGTAAGCACTTCAGATTTTCTTTCACTATTGCTTGGATTCCAAGCAAAACGCTTGATACTTCTGAGCTCCAATGGACTGTGTTACTTCTGGTGATGGGCGCGGCTTTGAGCTGTCGATGGAAGCGTTCTATTCAAGCCGTTAGGTTCTGGATGAGATTATGTTTGTCATGCAGTAAGCTTTGGGATCCTAAGTGGTCCTCCGATGTCTTTGAGGATATGTGGTGAGTTTGAATGCCATTGGAGTTTAGCATGTTGACGGAATAAGCAAGAAAGGCCAGAAGTAGCGAGCACTAAGTAATTTGCGAGTAGTACGGACACCAGGATAAGAAATGTTGTGTAAAGGCTTAAAGACGGTTCTACGAGTGATTCTGCGATGTATACACGGAAACAAAACATTGTATATCACAAAAAATGTGGATAATAATCTCTAAAATCGGCTCAACTCGAATTGACAGTAATTAACACAGAATTCCTTTAGTAATTTATTTGATTTTTGAATACTACAAAACAATCAATGAAATTTACAAAATCTTATAGTAACAAACTATTGACGTCAAACCTGTTTTATTATGAAAATCATAAAAGATTTGGTGAACTATTTTCTGCCCCTAGAAACTTTAGTCTGTTTCGTACCAGACGAGGACAGGTGCAAAGAAAATGAAGTATTGTCTGTTTCTCCTCTTCGCCCTTACAACTGCCACAGTAGTCATCAGTCACTCCAACAACCATACTGATCTGACTTCGCTGAAGTGAGATCTGCTGTTTGGATCTCGCCAAGTCCAACTTGGGCCAGACCTGCCGAGTTATTACGCATGAGGTGCTGCTTGACTACATGTCATTCGTCAAGTTACTAGCTTCTTCCTGAAGAAGCTGTTTGCAAGACGCTTAGAGGTATTTCAATACGCTTTCCGGTTTTTGAAATGTGGTCCATTGTACCACTTCGAGCGAGTTCATCGGCTTTTATATTCCCTGTACTAATGAAATATCCTGGAACCCATATAGTATGGATGTTGAACTGATCTGTCATCTCGTTAAGAGATGAGGGACAGTTCTGGACTACTTTCGACGTGAGGAGGTGTGGTTGAAGCGCTTTAAGGGCAGACTGACTGTCCGTATATGCGAATATCACAAGTCGATATTACATTATATCTCAACCAGTCCACGACTTCATTTGTCGCAGTTACTTCAGCTTGAAAAATGCTGCAGTAGTCGGGAAGCCAAAAGGGTAGGTTTACCATAAGTTCCCGGCAGAACACCCCAGCCATGAATTTTCCATCCCGTTTTGACCAATCAATGTCGGTATTTACCGACAAATCTAATCGAGTTTGAGAAGAAATTCACAACACATAAACTGAATTGAATACAGAAATCTATCTGTCAAAACAACAATCTTTTATAGTATGCGTTCACACTACCAATTGCAAAGCTAGTGTAAACCGCAGTGAAAAAATAATTAAATAGCAAAAAAGTACATACTTATTAGGTACGTATAATGTAAACGTGGTATAAACAATCGAAATAATTTTAAAACAAATTTTGTAAAACGGAAGCCGTGCAATTGACGAATGGAACGCTGTGCTCTAGCGGACAATAGTGAAATATGTGATAGGCTGTAACAAAAATTTGCTATATTAAGTTATATGGAAATAGTGTCTATTTAAATTACATTTTTATTTGTGAAAATTGTAATGATTGGAAAATTGCATTAATCCGATGCGTATTTTAAAGTGTGATTTTTCTATATCTGATTCCTTTGGGACATTCTTATAATTTTAAATATCAGAAAATTGTGCTTATAAACTGCAGAAATTTAATGTTAAGCTCACTATAAATATATAAGTGGGTCATTAAAGATTTTTGAAGCTTTATTAGACCACAGTTGCTACGATTTGACTTATTAATGCAATCTAAAATTTAATATTTTTAAAACATTTATTTTTTTAGTAACACTAGCTTATATAGAAATTTCTGCAATGTTTAAGTACACATTTCTGTGAACACACATCCCAAATGAATCAGATATACAAAAATCACACTTTAAACTACATATCGGATTAATTCAATTTTCCATATGCATGGCAGTTTTGAAATGTATTGCCGATGGGAGCAATCCGTCGGCAGTTGATCGTCAGTTTGATATACCAAAATCAACTGTAAATGAGTGGTGTCAAAATTAATACGTACCACGGACGTTAGAGCACAAGATTCGATCTGGACGACGTCGCAAGGCCACAAAAAAGAAGATTCCATCATTGTAAGACAGTTACTAGCAAATCCGAGACTGTACGCTCCAGCGATATTGAGTGATTTCAACGTCCAATATCGGAGAAACCTTTCGCTTTCGGTTTGTAAGACAAAAATTCGCCTGACTAATGCTGGACTTCACACGAAAGAGCATTTAAGTTGGACATCCGAAAAGTGTTCAAAAATCTTATGGAGCGACGAGAGTAAATTTAATACGTTCCCTTCTGGTGGAATTCAATATGCTCGTCGCATAATGATCCGGATCAGATCAAATTTACTCTAAGCGTATTTTGTTGACCAACATTTAATTCGAATTATTTTGGCGTTTATTTTTTTTTTAAGAAAATAGCCAATTTGATTTAATTGACAAAAGCCAACCTTTCGAAATAAAATAAAAATTTACTATGTATTATGACTCTGGTGGCAAGTATCATAACCAAGAATTAGAATTATGTATAATTAAACCCAATTTTTTTTTTGGTTAATGTATTCTTGCGGGGATTTATTATACGCAATTGTTGTTGTAAATTTGTCAAGGAAATACGCTAATTGAAAGCAACAAGAAAAATTTAACACATTCTTGTTTTAGGGTCAAAATTTAAATTTAAGTAGCTGTTGCATTTCTTTGTCATTTCATGACACTTGATTTGAGGTGAGTGGGCTTTGACTTTCGAGTCAGTCGGCCTTGTATTTTTGTTTTTTTTAAATATTTTTTCTGAAATTTTGGCGTTAAAATTTTCTTTTTGAAATTGTAAAGTGAGATTTAACTAAAATACTGTTAATAAATATAGTGCGGAGGGAGTGACTGAAGTGTAATGACGCGTTACATTAGATTCCTTCCTGTATCACCTTCCTCGTTTTGGTCCTAGTCTAATTCAAGTGGAAAAATAAAAGAAAAAAGATATTATTGATTTCGGCCTTTGGGTTCTGGACCTTGGAAAGAACAATCTTCAGTGTATGACGAATACTTTCCCATTTAAGGCAATTAAAAGAAGAAAAAAAAGGGAACATAGAAATTACATGGCCCAAGGGTGAAAAAACACGAGGGACTTGAAGTAGATGGAGACAAGTCGGGCAGGCTTTGTGAATGAGTGGAGTGATGAAGGCGAGAAACAAGGGTGTGATTTGGTGTCCGAGGTTTAACAGCCAAAAAGTGAATGATAAGCGAATGATCTTGGATCTTGATGAGGGACCGGTGAGAGGCGGACCCCAACGGAACGGTGCCGAAAACACTGCGAAATGAGATAGCGGGATAGATCTGTCGACTGTCCCAGAGAAGGGTAAGTGCAAAAAACCTGAAAAAAAACGTCGTTGCGAATGAAGCAAGACTGGGTAATTAAGGTAAGCGTCATTTTTTTTCCTTTTTCTTTCTTGTTCTTCACTAAATTATATGAACTACGAAGACCAACTGCATAATGCATATTGCGTGGTCCAGAGCAAGAATGGGTATGCTCGATAAAATCCCTAGTTCAGATGCAGCTGAGGGTTTTAACGTTGATTTGGCCAAAAGGAAAAAAAGGAGAAAAAGGGGAGGGGGACAACGGATTGCTCAAGGGATGAAGGCATCGAAAGGCCAAACTGATTGCAGATTTGTAACCATTGTGGCTGTAACCATGGCGACTTAGAATATAGTAAGCACTGGGAGGGTAATGCAAATTGCCGTTGTTGTGTGGCACATTACGCGGCTTTAAACCAAATTTTCGTACACGGTGCATAGTGGCAAGGGATTGGCCACAAGAAAGTGGTGCTTATCCCTGTCAGTAGATATAAGCCTTTAGGTGGCCTATCTGGCGAAACATTAAGCTGAAAACTTCGCGTTGGAAAGGGTTTACGCCAATACAGCTTGCGATGGGTTCGCCACGATTACTGAAAACCAAACTTCCTACGAATATTGCACTCGTATGGGTTTTTCCGCGATGAGCAGGAAAATGGCTTGGAGGCACCGAAGGGCTACCTAACACTTTTACAGTAGGCACTAAGGAATGTTTGATAGGTGTTGCACTCGGTCTCTCAACGTATGGTCTGAATTAGCGCGGGTCCATTGGTCCATGCGGCTCGTTATGCGGATTTGGGTGGCACTATGTTGTGTTTCTTGCAAAGGCGCCACATTCAAGTAGCCTTACCAGAAGACGAACGGTGCGACGTCGTAGGGTGGTTGGTCGCGAAAATTCCTTATGTACGGTCCGGTTACAGACACCAATGCGATCGATAGTTAGTAAATTATTAGTACAATATATAGTAAATAGGTTATCACAAGACAACACAATCTAACTACATTATTAGATGATCATTTCTCTGGAATCCAGGGCCGGTTACTCAAGACTCCCTAAATTTAAATTAGGACTTAAAAAATTATTAATGTTGTAATTTCCCCCTGTCCGCCTTTCATTAATTTACCTGATAAAATATTTAAGAAAAATTAAAATTACTAAGCTAAGATTACAAAAACAGCGCTTCTTTCATTTTTCATGGTCCTTCTATATCTAATTAATTAATTATTAAATACTGCAACAAGAATTAAAATAAACATTAAAAACCATTTTAAACATAAAATTTTACTTAAAACTCATCATAAATTTCCTACCGATCAAAAAAAAGAGAATAAATAATTAAAAATTCAATTATTTTATAAAATTTATAATAAATAATTTAAAAATGATAATGTTACAGCACCACCCACGACAGCCTAAAACCATCAATAATTCAGTTATGTACTATAAGTATATCAGGAATCAACAAATAAAATTAATATACAAATTCCCAGGCAACTCTGAAAACTAATTTTTATTAATAAATGACCATAATACCAAACTAAAATTTAATTCTGAAATTCAGGATTAATTTTAATCCCTACAATAACGATTGATTCTGGAACTATGGTATATTCTGAAAATTAAATTAATTATTAGCAAATTAAGAAAGAGAAACCTTTAAATATTCTTTAAACTAAATTAATTAAATTAATTAATTAATTAAATGGGTAAAATAAATTAATTTAATGTGTAAAAAACCTTCTATTTTCTGGAAAACCACCTAAATAAAAATTCATAAGGCGACTAATTATTACACGTGCCCATTATATTTTCATTTAAATTTTGGATTTTAAAATTAATTTGACACTCAGTTATCTATGTAGATAACGGTAAATAATATACAGAATAAAGTCTCTAAAATGATCGAAAATTAGTATAAATCCACTTTATAGAAGTGTAATGGTGAAAATAAGTTTTTGGAGTAATCAATAATAATATTAAGAGCTATTGCACACACAATGAATTAAGAAAGAAAATTTTGACATTTAATTTTGTTTATTTTTCGCGTTCGAGGATTCCAAAAACATAAATTAGTACTGAACGGCGAAATTTCGTTGTGTCTCAGGAGATTTCGCGTTAAAGGTGAACTTTCCTGGAAATTAGCATAACGGAGATAATTTTATAATTTTTTCGCCTCTCACAAGTTTTCGTGAAAAATGGAGGGCGATGAACGCTCGATAGAGATGGACGTGTTTTGGTCTGTCTCCGTAAGCGAAATTTATTTTAAATTTTAATTTGTATTTTTAAATTTAAATTAAATAAATTAATATTAAATTAGTGTTAATACGAAAGTGTAAATTAAATTAAAAGTGTTTAAATGAAGGTTAGTGTTTCGGAAAGCGATTTGAGGATAGATTAGGAATTGAAGTTGAAATTCAAAATGTTGGAATATACAATATGGATTTCGATTTTAAATTACAACTAAAATCGTTTATTCTAAACTTTTGGTTTTATTGTAGTGGAAAAGTTAAAATGGGAAACAAGAAGAAAACGTGGTCCAAGAAATAACTAACGGTACCGATCAGATATCGTAGATATCGTTACAACTAATTAATTATTTAATTTGATTTTAAAGGTATTTCTGGAATTGGCTAATTAAGTTTTAAATTTGGAAATTAAACTTATATGGTTTCAGGTTTTAGAATTTGTTTAAAAATTAAGTAAATATATTAAATTTTTTGTGTGGGGATTATTTGGTTAATAATTAGGAGCGGATTTGATGCATTGGGATTTTCAGATGAAAAACCGATGATTTCTTTTATTTCTATCAACAATTCACAGTACATCATAGTAATTCATTTAATATAAAACTATTAAAAAAAAATATAAAGGAAAAATAAATTCTATAATAAATTCAAAATAGAAATAAATCGATATCGCAATTCGCTTAGAGTCCTCCTAGAAATAAGCTTTGTAAAATGCTGCTTCTATATCTGGCATATATTTTAGCATCGACCTAATATCTTTTTCTTTCTCCTTTGCCAGTTTGGGCTTCGATACACACCAGTAAACATTAGGTAACTGATGAGGTTAATGATCGCTTTTTCTGTGATTTTTGTTTTTTATTTCGGCCTTTGTTTTCTTTATATATGTAACAATTTGTTAATACAGCATCCATAAAGTTTTGTTATGTATTGTATGTTGGTTAAATTTAATCGTGTGTGTATTAGAGCTTTTACTGAATGGTATGGTGAAAATATGTAATTTTTAGAATCTGCATTGAAATTGAAAAAATCTTTGTCTCTCATCTGATAAAGATCCAACGAAACGTTCGGGTAACTGAAAGAATTGAGTTGACGTAAAAGATAAACCGGATTCGAAATATTTAAGTGTTTAATATGTCGCTCAATAACACTGTGTACAGCATCTATCTGTTGGATTGCTGAATGACCTGGTTCGGAAAACTTCTGCACAAGGCTATCTTTGGATGCCTCGATAAAAAGTTTAAAAGTGCAATCGAAGTTAACCACTTTTTATTTTGGGGAATACAGGAATCACTCCAAAGTATAATATCTGTAACCTGATGGCTTGGGTCAATGGGTACCGCGTGGCCGCAAACAATCAACGTCCATGGGATCAGCAGCTAATCGGTCGGGAGGGTTCCGTTAACCACGAGCGTACCACAACCATCTTACAAATTCAAATGAAATAAGAGACACTACTGCTCTGTGTGCGTGAATAAACAAAATTGGTTAACTAAACTTCCTTAATAATAAAAAAACTAAATCTGGAGGAATTTCCAAAAACAACACATTGCATGGCCCGTTCATCCCCTCTAAGCAAAATCAATTCCACATGCCTATATAGTTGACATTCAATCAAATATATAACAAATTAAATACAAACAGAAGAAAGAGTGGGAAAAACATTTACACATACGCACCTACATATACATAATATATATCTATATATCTAGATATTGCGGTTGAAATGTTTACAATGAAAAAAAAATTGTAAAATTATAACAATAATCAAAAAAAATATGAGGAAAACTAATATGAATAACAGGAACAAAAAAAAAATGAGCCAACAAAAAAAATACAGAGTACCAATTAAAATTTATAATGATAAATATAAAAAAGAAAATAACGAACGATTTGTTTTTCTTATATCCACCCGGCTGCAATGATGACCCTAACACGTTCCATTTGGACCAAATTACGCCAATAGTCCTGGATTCGCTTTGTACGCCGTAAACAGCTTTACTTATAATATGGCACTTCAATCGACCGTATGATCCGCGTATATATGTAAACAAAAAACGCGACAACTTATGCGTTATTGTCACCAACCAAACCGAAATCCGCAAGCGGTAACTGGTATCAAAGTTTCCACAATCAACTAGTTGCGAATAATAAACCAGATAAAATTGGTGAATTATTTGTGTGTTCTTTATCTCATTCTGTGTTTAAATGCACAGCAAGGCACTCGGGGTTGTTGTTTTTTCTTAGTTTTCAATTTTTTTAGGTAGGCCGGTCAAACCAGGAAAAAAAACACAAAAAAATAAATTTTCTAGAACAAACGATTTACTAGAAATAGTTCATCTTTTATTAACAAATTGTTTTAATTATACAAAAGCCAAACAACAGGTATCACAATATTTTCGACCGTTCTTACAGTTATTTTTCATTCATCGTTTTTTTTTTACTATAAGTATTACTCAACTGAACATAGCCACTAAGATTTTACTTTAAACAGAAGCTCATTTTACACACAAATTACTTATATTTATTTAAATTTTTCTTTAGAAAACTAAGCATTTTAAATATCTAAATACTATACATATGTTATATATCACATATACGTGCTTTTATAGTTTTTTGGTTTTAATTTATAATTATTTCTGGGCTTTTACTTAATTATCCCTTTTTATTTATTTATTTTTATTTTTTTTATTTTTCGCACAACAAAACTTAATCCACTCGAGTCGAGAGCGGTTACTTCCTGACTAACTAATTTTGCTTTTTTCCCTCTTAACATCTTTTTTTTCGCGCCCAAAATTTGTCTACACAACGGCTAGTACCATCGCGCAATCATGTAATTGTCCTTGCTCTCGCTTATCTATCCAAACGAGATTTTGTTTACATACCAGTATGTACCGGTATTAGTCGTGTTATTCATTGATTATTCATTTTCAACATTGTTAACACAGTAAGAGACCACAATCGCTAATCAAATGAAAATTTCAAAGCCTACTTAAGGGTGCAACATCTTTACTGGTGGCAATAGTTGTGCATCTCATGAACGATCGTTACATATCTTTTACGTCTTTATTGTCTGTAATGACTCGCTCCAGTATGCTAAGCAATGCAAACGAAATGTCATTCCCAGCCCGGCCTTTCATTAGTTCAAGCCATATGGAACAATAAGTCTTCTTGTTTAGTTGACAGAAGCCAGTAAGATTATAAACGGAAAACTGGCGTTTATAATAAAGATTTGACGTATTGGCTTTCGGAAGGTTAAAAACATTTTGCAAATTGTAGCTTATTATAGCTGTTGTCGAACATGTTGAATCCTTATCTCTACGTTTCTCTTCTCGGGCAGAAGCAGTGGCTAATTTGTGTCTTTCAAATTCAGTGTTTTCTTATGAATGAAAAAAATAAATAGTTGAACTTCGTGTTAATAAAAATGTTACAATAAATATTTCGCTTAACAGTCGACGATTGGTATTGTTTTAGATATAGGCGGTACATTTTGCTAATACTTAGGCTACTGTCTAAATATTTTTTTGATGTGTTAGCCCTACAGTAATGAGAATCTACTGCAGGAAAGCTACGAATATGATTGCGCACATCTTCAATTTTACCTTCTGCAATTTTTCGCTTGACATGCTTGCCATGTTCTGATGTTGATGCAACTCCAAAATTGGAATTTTCTCGGTTTTTATAAAAAATAGTAAATTCTGCTTTCACTGCTATTTAGCGTTTTAAAGAATAATGATTTACAAACTTGCAATTGGACAAAATCTTTTTCGAAATAGTACTCAAAGGTACTCGTTCTATGTGAAACTGCTTTGTTTGTTCGTTTTCTGGATATTGGTATTTGTTTGACAAATTTGCTGCAAAAATGTTTTTTTCCATTTGAATCGAGCGCCCAAAATGCGGCGTTTATATTTTTTTGTTCTGTCTCGCAAAAAATTGCTGGGCATTTACTTTTGTAATCGTATTTTCCGGCAACCGATTTCTCTGGGTGCCAATTTCCTTTAGGATCTTGGTATGCTTTTCCTTGTTTTCTGCGATTTTTTCGGATAGTAGATCTCCAAAGTTGTTCATGTACTTGTTTTTTTCTTGTGGGCTTCATTGGTAAATTATTAGGATCCACATTGGAAGAAACTTCTGAATTTTCTGTTATGTTATCGCTGGTTGACGGTTCATACAACGAATTGCCTTTTGTTTGAGTGACTGACTGGCCGAGATGTGATTGATTTCGCCTGTTCTTTGAATTTCTCTAACAGTTCGAAAGATTTAAAAAATCTTGTTTTGGTCATTTTTGATTTTTCAATAATAGAACATACATAACACGTTATGTAAATGATAATGCATTTCATGAAACACTAAAATCATATTAGTAATATAATGGTACTTACTTTTTCTAGGACGAGGTAAACTTAAGTTCTCATTGTTGGGGAACTGTCACTATTTGCCGTTACGTTATTATTTTCATTGTCTGATGACATCATTATATCATAATATAACCATGAATAAAAATTAAGGAAAATATCGTTTACTACTTCCTAATATTTGAATTGTAATAACAGCATTTTAACAACTTAAATTATAATACTTTATAAGATTTGATGGAATATCCGGTACTGGAGAACTCATTTTCAAATTTTACGGAACCAAAACAAAAAATTTAAATATTAAAAACACAAGCGTCACTAAACGAAAAATTTGATTTTCCTTTATATATATTATGGTCACGTGATATAGCGCAATTATTTGATTGGTTTATTATGTGACTTACGACAAAACAGAATTGAAAAAAAAAAACTTTGTGATGTACAACAAAAATTAAATTCGTTATAGGACATACAACATTTCGGAAATAATACTATTTTGTGACTTACCACAAAAAACGATCTTGATGGGACATACAACAATACAAAATAACAATATTTCCTTGTGACTTGCGACAATAATTGCTGTTGAAAGGATATACAACACTTGGGAAATTATTTTGGTTTGTCAATTTTGTCGTTAGGTCTGAGATATGCAGATACGACAAAAAAAAGAAAGATATTTGAGGTATATGGACTTACAATAAATAAATTCTCTGTAACACTAAAACTAAAGTACATATGCCAAATCTGGTTGAAAATTTAAAAAAAGCGGAAAAAATTAGGTATAGTGCCAAAAAAACTCAAATTCGTCATTTTGGCACTTACGACAAGATAATTCAATGGGAATGCAAATGTGCTGTTGCAACAAATTCCATAGTTATAAATTTTTCTAAATTTAGAAAAGATAGATATTATGCCTAATTTCAGAATCTCATCTGACAAAAGATTCATTCGTTAGAAATCGACTATACCACGCAATCCACCCAGCAAGAAAATTAAGAGGAGGCTCGTACAGATTTATATTAGCTTTGGAAATATCCAGGAAAATCACACCGACTAATTTGTTTTTGTTTAATCCTTCATTACAGAAATACAAAATGATATAAGTGCCCCTTCCGTGCTTTGTCCACTTCCAAAAATATATTGGAAGTCACTCAAAAACTGAATTCCATCCAAATATATCATCATCCACGCCGCGAGTGAAACAATAATAGGTAGATGATCGGTTACTTGAAATTTCGCCACCTCAGCATTAATACTTAAATTTTTTGAGGTAAATCGATAAACTGCTTTGTATATACAAGAAGAGCTTAATTTTCTATTCGAGTAGGTACTCGTATATTGTTCAACGACAAAAGTCAACAGCTACATTTGCCTTTAAAATGTCTAGGGTTACGATGTTTATCTAAAATTTGAACAACATCTGACAATGATACCTATAATAAATACATAAAATATTCATTAAAATACCTACCAAAGTAAATTCAAGCTCCATGCAATCCGCAGTTATTAAATTTTAATTCCGCTTGTTTACTATAATGCTTTGTTTGACCAAAGCCGCAACTCCACCTCTTCGTGATTTTTTATCACTACAAATTTAAAAACTGCAGCCAGGTATTTGATAATTATTTAATTCATCTTCATTAATCCATATTTCTGTTAGGAGAATTATGTCAGGGAGAATCATATTTTAACCCATAAATTGGCCAGAAGCGAATTAAAATTAGCAATAAAATCTTGAAAACTCCGAACTATGATAATTTCCATTAATTATTAAATCACTATCACCTTGATGAATAGAACTTGACATTAATTAGAAAAGGTATAATTGATCACTGCATAAATAGTGAATAATTTAGATTAAATATTACCAAGGTCAGATAGTGATTTAATTAATTTTGTTACGCAACCTTCAGCTTTTCTCACCAAAATATTTCCTTTGCGGAACCATAGGTTGTCTTCTGAATTTTGTGAGGTTTTCATTTAGAAATATATTCACTGGTGGAGATAATCTGAAACACTCGGTGGTTAAATATTGTTTCTCTTAGCCGTCAAAATTGCATCACGAACCTGATGAACATTAAACTTCAGTATGACCTTTCTCATACGCGGTGTAATAAGCTGACTGTACGGTATTCACGTCAATGTTTAAGCTTAACCCCTTATTAACTAATTTAACTGTTTCCTCAGTTATTTTGCTTTTGATTTTTCTATACTATGTGCGAACAGTGTTGAAGTCTGTTAAACGTTTGGAGAATTCGATATTAAAAATAGAACCACACAATATAAACCTTTTTTGACAGAGCGAGCAACACATTGAAAAGGCTGACTTGGGCAAACACAACTGAGGTCTTATGAAGACAGAGCTTAGAGGAAAAAGAATAACAAAGACTTTACTCCAGAGTATGCTTCCAAATTAAGTTAAAATTGCACTTGGAGATGTCTTGGAAATTAATTGTATTATCTATTATGAGAAGTAATTATCAACTAATTTATTTATTGTATTTTTATTGTTTTCTTTGAGATATTTTCTTGTGGCACATACTGTATATGTTGAGTCATTGTTGAATTATTCAATGAACTCCGTACAAAAATTACAATACTTGGCAACGAAACTATATAATATGTAAATACAAAGTTAATTCTGAAAATGTCCATTCAATTTCAATGAACTCTAATAGCCATCTGCAGTTTTTCTGTGATTTAATACGATAATGATTTTTCGGGAACTTACTATGTGTTGTCTTTACAGTTGTATCGCATTCTTCACCTTGATTTTGTTGTACTAAGGGATATGTCATCAGATGCGTCAAAGAGATGCATTTTTTTCAAATTAAATTATTAAAATTGATTTCTGTTACGAAATTACAATTCCCGATAATCTATAAGTTAAAATAATATAAATATTGTAATAGATATTTTTAATTTTAAATTGACCAATATCAATTAATCAAACATTTAAAAATAATTTTTTTACGTATTGTTAATGGCAAGAATAAAAAGTTTCATCATTGCTCAAAAATTTTAGAGAGGAAAAAAATGAAAACAAAAATGATTTTCGTTACATTTTCAATCGTATTATTTTTAGAAATTTTCTTCTGCTCTTCAGTCTCCACTAAATGTTTTTTTTTGTGGTTACATGAAACTATTTTGCTTACACATAGTAAAATTGAAGAAATTTATTAGTATGTAGTAGTATTTGTTAGTTAGTACAAACACAATGATGAAATTTTGATAATTTTTTAAAAATAACATTAACAAACAAATAAATTTAATAACAGGTGTTTGCGAATGTTATGGCAATTTTAATTTTAATTACAAGTCATATTAAAAGAAATCTAAAACTTGGGTCCAACCTTTGTGATGACTATATTTTACATTGAAAAAAAAAAAAAAGAAAAAAGAAAATGATGACGAAGTATCAGACCATGGTTTTCTACTACAATTATTTTACAAATGTATTTGCATACTTACTCAAGAACATATATGAATGACTATGAGTAAATGTATCTGTAAACATAGCATAATTGTTTAAAAAATAACTTTCCAAAAATAATTTGGCACGGCGTAATACACAGTAAATTCGTGAAAATTTTGAAAATATCCGAAAATTTTTTCAGCAACAACAAAATAAATAAATAAAAGTAAAACTACGAAAATTTATACATATAATACTTTTGTTAATTTAATTTTTAGAACATCTCGAACCGGCATTAAGTGAACATATTTTTGAAAAACGAATAGGCTTAATTGGTGATTTAATTTTAATTTAATTATTATAATTTGAACAGAAGTGAAAAGTGATTTTTTTTTAAATTTTTGAAAAAAATATAACAAATTTTAAACAAAATGGTTTATGAAAGTGATTTTTACACTTCTCGCAGGCCCTATTCGACGAGGCCCACAGTATCGTCTTATTCTGTGACGGTAAGATTTTTGTGAACAATTTATAGAAAAAAAAAAAAAAACATTTGAGTGCTTTACGTTTGTAAAAATTCCCTAATTTTCCCTAATTTCTTTAAAAAAAAAAACACAATCAAAATTAATTAATATTACTAAATTAGGCTGTCTGAACAAAAATATAATTTATTAAATTGAACTAAAATATAAATTTGTATATTTATTTTCTATACATACTTATATAACTTATGTTCTTTAGTAAATAATACCTCTATCTTTTAAATAATAACCAAGTTACAAAACAAATTAATTAATTTATCTAGCAAATTATTATTTTAATCAAAAATCCAAAGGAATTGAAACAAGTTTGAAACATTTATTTTTATAAGATAATTTTTGTAATAAATAAAAATATTTTTTTTTTTTAATAATTGAAATGAATATCGCACTGTTGGTTCTATTTATTCGTATTTTGATTTTATAATTTTGTGATTATTGAAAAATTGTGTCAAATATTTAGAACAGTTATAAAATAATAATAATATTATTATTTTATTGTGTACATTAATTTATAAATAAAAATCCATAAAAACAATAATTCCCGAATGAAATTGTGAAAATCTACTTACTACTAATCTATCTATCTATCTATTTGAAACATACCACTAGATCATGGCATCATTTCGCTACATAGTTTTTATTTTTGTAAAATGAGCAAAGAAATTTTTGAAAGTCAAAGTGAAAAAAATCTAATTTTGAATTTAACTAAATTAAACCAAGTTCATCTTACTACAACAATTATAGAAATTGATTCAATGTCAATATAATCGAACCGCAACAATAAATTGATTTTAAACCGAATTGGATGATTTACGAGACTTGTAAATTTTGTATTTGTCGTTCAAAATTGTATAATATGACTACACAAAATTAAAAATAAGTCGTGCCAAGTTTTCTTTTTTCTTTTTTTTTTTTTTTAATTCTAAATAAAATTTAACAGAAAAATTCTTGTAAAAAAATGTAAACATACATTTTTATTTTTTTTTTTATTAAATTAGAGGAAAATTCAAGCAAATTCAGAGTTTATTTTTATCTCTTCGTCGGATTGTATAAAATTACGTTTTTTGCGAGAATTTTTTTCTGTTTGAGAAAAATAAAAAAGTTAAATGATGAAAAATCCAGAGATGCTGTCCAAATTAAGACATAACTAATTTGGTTTTTTGTTGGTTAAGATCATGTAAAATCAAATATTTTTCGTTTTCAGCGTCGTTAATTAAAATGATTATTTTAATTTAGGTTATATTATTTTTTAAATCATTCAAGGAAAGTAAAACCATCGTTTAATTATTCTTTTTTTATGTTTTTATTTTTGTATTTTGAAACTATTTTTGACGGTACTTTACTTGTAATTTTTGTTGATCGCTTTTTGTAAAAGGTTTAGAGATGTATAAAGATTTTTTTGTTTTTGAATCTTTATCATTTTATCTCTGTACAACATATGAGACGTTCCATCTTTTATTTATTAATTATAAAGAAAAAGTCCATTTACAAGGACAATTTACATATACATGTGTAAATTCATAAAAAATATACAACTATAAATTTTACTGTACTCGTTACATGCTACAGTGCTAAATATTAAATCATTTCGATATTATGTATTCGCTTTGTTTGTCAAGACAAGTTTACAAAATGTTCTGCTTTACAGGATTATATTTCACTGTATCACATTTTAATTATTTATTTGTGTGGATTTCTGAAATTTATTTAAAGCTTTAAATATAATTTAAATACTGAGTTTTAAAAATACCGATTACACATCGCACCAAAACAACGATGTATAGTTTCACCAAATTTAAAAATAAATACTTAAAACGTGTGGAGTTGGCCTCCACCCAATAATGCAATAAATTTAGCAAAAAATAAAAAATAAAAAAATTTCAATACACCCTATTTAGTAGAAAACTCAGTATTAAAATTATTTACTAGTGTAGAATTTTTAGTTGAAGTTATTTAGTTAGATTAAACGTTTTTATTATTTTTTACGCAACACTATGGCTTAATTATTTTTGTTATTATAACATAAAATGCTTGTAGTTTTTTTATATTGTATTTTGTGAATTGGATGTAAAAAAGGAATGATTAAAATTAAAGAAACAAAACAGTTAGAAACTCTTTCCGACAAATTATTTTTTTACAGAGACGCGAAGTACCTTGGGAGAAAGTTCCTTTCGTACCAAGGCCCAGCCTAATAGCAGATCCGATTACTGCATTTGGTAAACGTAAACCAAAAAGAGAAGAAAAAAAATCAATCTTGCAAACGATTAATCGCGAAGCAATACGGCCTGATCCAAAAGTTTTAAATCGCCCAATTAAACCATACGTCTCAGCTAGAGACGAAACTCGTAATAAAGTATTCGAAGAGGCCCGAAAACAATCTGAATTACGTGAACGAGGCGGCAGTGCTGCAATAACAACCGAACGTAATCATATGGACCTTTTACTAAGAGATAAACATAGAACTGTACCAGTTCGAGAAAATCATCGACGAGTATTTTTTGTTTCAGACCCGATTTATCTAAATTATATGCGAAATTAATAATGTAATGTTAGAATTAAGCTTTATATGTAAACGTTTATATGTAAATTTTGTAGTACATACTAATCCTAGTTTATTATATCAATAGTATTAAAAAACAATTAAAATTAGACACGTTTACCAGTAGAAGGCAGCTGATTGCATTCTAAGGCTCAGCTTTCATTTTGCGAACCAATTTAAAGTTACTTATTTAATGAGCCCAATTTGACATTAAATATTACTTTCTTTGTAATGTCATCCGAGCGATTTTCGACGAACATAATTTTAATCAACCATTTGTTGTATCGACATTTTTTATAAAAAAAAGACTTTCAAATGATTCAAACATGTTTCAATTTCATTTGAAAATATTTATTATATTATCTAGACTAGGAAAAATTATTTAAAATATTTGTTTTTGATTAATAATTAATTTGAAGATAAAATGGATAAATATCCAATATATAAATTGTTAAATTTTAAACGACGCCGTTATGATATGTACATTTTCACAGACTCCACGCCTTTATACTCCAACAACAACATCATATGAAACAGTAAGGACACCACGTCGTGATCAATCATATTCGTATACCTATCAAGCTACAAATGAAGTAAAAAGTTCAAGTGATCCTTACTCACGCCCACAACGTTCTTCATATTCAGCAACTACTGAAAAACGTAGCCAAGGTGGTCCAGGTGCCGACTATAATTATACTACAGAAAGAACTTCAACATCAGGCAGCCGCCCCGGAGACTATAGCTACAGTTCAACTACATCAGGACGTTTGCCTCATGGTACCGCATACAGACACTATTCTTACCGTGTCTAGAAAAGGTGCAAATCACCTACAAATAATACAAGAGTAATTACCACACATATTATGTCTGGATAATTGTCATGTATTTATTTTTAAATTCACATTTTTTTTTGTATAATTAACCAAAAAATTAAACAATATAATTAAATTTGACTAATAACAAAAACGAAATTTAAAGAATTTTCTAAGGTTTGCAAAAAACGTGTGATATTTTATTGGCTTTAACATACAATACAAAAATTTATTTTATAAATATGTTCACGAATTTAATAATATTTTGAATCGAAACTAAATAAAATGTAAAAAAAACAACAAAAAACTGATTGTTTTATTTGTATAAACAGCAATAGATTTAGAAAATTATAAAGTTTAAAATAAATAATAACGACAGTGGCGATATTCAATTCGAACAATTTTTTTAAGTATTCTAGGACAATTTTATTTTTCATTTTTATTTATTTGTTGAAGCTTTATTTATCCTAATAATCCTTTATTAATATGTTTATCTTCACATTTTCTAATAAACAAGCCATTTCATTTAATAAGACAAAACGAAAATGGCAATACTCTATTAAGGCACATAATCTGAATGTATAAATGTATATATATTTACATACTTATATGTATATATAAAACTGTTGAACTGTAACCCTGAAATCCTCCAAAAAGCTAATTTTTATATATAAATTGAAAATTATATTCTTTAATTGAAAATTACAACATGGATTTTCTTTCTTTTTGTTTTTGAATATAGACACCATCAGTTCGATTCGTCCCAGGATTTACAAGGGTAAGTTTCTCTTGAAACAAAACAAAAACATAAATCTTTTTTTAAAAAAAATCTACGTTTTGATTGTACTGAGAATATTAAATTTTTAATCGTCTTATTTTCCGACAGTAATATTTTTCAAATTTGATAAATAAAAAAGTGATTTTGTTCGTCAATAAAGTTATTAATTTGCTCGTGTAGCACCTATCTCACCAAAAACAGTTCAAACATTTTTTTCCCCATATCAAGTTACACTAATTACATATTATTGGAATAGCCCAACCTCGATATATTTAAAAAGCGTAGGCTTTGTAAAGAAAATAAAATTTTTATTTATTTTAATGAAATGTTGGCAGACGCAAACAAAATTGATTAATATAAAAAAATACGCTGCCCACAACTCCGTCACCTTAATTCTCGCATTCTAAAATAATGTGTAAAAGTGAAAACCACAGCTGTTTTTGTTAGTGTACAATTTAACGAAATTGCTTTCAAGTAGCAAATTTCCACTTAGTTTTCGCCTAAATACGTTAATTTTACAACAAGCACAGAAACGGATATTGATTGTAGTCAATTGTAAACGAAACATACTTAAATCCTTGATAGACAACTAGTACAAATTAAATTAAAGGACTGATCGTAAGTTATCTTAAAAAAATATCTTCAAAACGAAAATAAATTTAATACGGCACCTAATAGCACTAGTCTAAAAATATGCGCTGAGTTTGTTTTAGCGTAAAGAAAAAAACAGCAACATAATAAAATTATACACTAATGGCCAATTTCACAAAAAAAGAAGCAAACTCTGGTTAAATAATATTTGTTCCCTTTCTTCTTTTATTAAATTGCAATTTATTTCATAATACAAAATCAACGCATGCTAATTTTATTTCTTTTTTTGCATGAACATTTTAACTGGAAAGCTAAATATTTAACTGTCCAATTTCGTCGAGGTAAATATTTAGCTGAAGGCTAAATATTTCTATGTAAAATAAAATATAATCAATATGCATAGAATTTGTATTATGAAACAAAGCGTAATTTTATAAAAGAAGAAAGAGAGGAAATATTATTTAACTAGGGATTGGATATGTTTTTGTGAAACCGGGCATGAGAAAAATTAAGTTACGTACACCATAAACTGATGCGTCACCTAAGCAACCTAAATAAGCGTTTCTCAAATATGATGAATAATATTTCATAACAAATATAGAGTGGGAATTTCAAACATGATTGTTTGGTTGTTAGTATAAAGACATGGGTTCCATTATTTTGGAAGCAGAAGTTTTCCGAACCCAATTGAACCAATTTAGGCACAAGGAACTAGGACGTTTTGGAACATCGCACGATGGTACTTACCAGTAATAGTAGCTGCACTTCAAAATCTTTAACTACACGCACGCAGGTGGTTACTTATGGTTGACTTATTCAGTGCTTGATAATAAGCAACAAATCATACAGAGGAAGAAGATTCAACAACAGACGATTAATTTTGATAAACTGTTTCAAATACAATAACACATTTTTGAAAGTTTAAGGTTGAATTCGAATGCGATGACTAAAATGACCAAAACCTGGCAGCAAGAGTAGCGTGACTTTAAATATGCTGCAATATGTATGGCTTTTCGTGGGCTCAAATGTCGTTCAAAGTTAACACTTTGTGTTAAAATATTTTAAAATCCTTTAGTATATCTTGCTATTTGCTAAATACATACCCTTTGAGTAGATGAAAAACACAAGTTTTTCTGCCTCTATTTGTAATAAAAAACTCTCAACAACTGTGAAAATAAAAACTGAATAAGGGACACTGATCGCGCGACATTTTTGCATTCGAATTCGACCTGATGTTCTATAAAAATTGGTCATGGACCTTTGAAAACTGGCAGATATTCCGAATTATCTTTAAATAGTATAGCAAAATCTGAGAGGCGATCTTTCTCAGCTATTTTTCTTTGCTCAGAGCAACCCGAATAAAAATTCCGATGTTTCCTTGAATTTAATTACATCATCCCAAGTTACACATAGATATTTTGTAAATTTCGTCCTCGAGCCATATAATTCTTGTTACTGGTAAACTACTGATAGTTATTAGTAACATCAGCCTTGTAGTTCGGAATTTGTCAAATTTCTTGTCTGCTTAGTTGCTAAATCTAACGGCATTTAGCCATTTGAAAATTCACAGCTTTACCGTGTTTTTTAAACTTATATTATAAAAGTGTGACTGTCAAGTCTAATGATTTTTTTAAGCACCTTTTATTTTTCATAAAAAACATGTCTTGTGACTCAACCTTGAGCTTATGAATTAATCCAAAATCGTATAGATAAAATAAAATCAACAAAATTTCTTGTAACTTACTCAAAAAACATTGGCCGCACTTAGAGAGTGCAAGTTTACCGATTTTTTTGTTTATCGGAAATCGATAAATATAAATACAGAACACTAAAAATCGAGAATAATGAAATATTTAAAATAGAAAAATTATTTCGAATTGTTAGTTCTCCAAAATTATTATCAAAAGGTATTTCATTATTGTTTGCTGAATTTTGGAATGAGTTGAAAGTACCAAAGCACATCGAAACCGAAACAATCAATTTCTATTCAACAAGACATAAAATCATTAATGCTTTATGATTTCTTCTCATCATTGCGGAAAGAGGTCCAATGCTGAGCTGCTTTGAGAAGTTTTTAATTTTAGTATGTGATTTGTAGAAAAGAAAAGTTGATGCCTTCTATAAATTCTGGAATACCTGCAAATTCTGGAGATGAGGCCCTAATCCTCTATTGTAAAAAACAAATAAAAATGACCTTGAACAAATTATTATACGAGTATTTAATAAACTTACTGTACCAATTGTTATTTTTTTAAACATTTTGCCAGTTAGTCACAATGTTAATTTGTAACAACAAATGAATGTTTGGTTTGTAAGGTTTGTAACTTGTTAAAATGAATAAGTTTATACCTGTTTAGGTTACCACTGGTGGGACAAGACTAGTTAGAGATTAAACATTGCTGTTTTATTTTAAGAATTTTCAGTGTTTATCTACAAAACTATGATTGAGTAATTGGTTTTATTAAACGGAAGGTAACGTAAATCTACTTCAGCACATTAAGCTTATTATAGTACTTAGCATTTTACATTTGACTGAAAACTTTCTTAATGTTAAACATAAATGAGCTTAGGGTTCCAAAGAAAAACAAATCATAAGAGTTAAAAGGGAGTTTTGAATTCTAAGTAATGGTGAGTTAGTTCTCAGGTTGTTAAGATACGTGGAAACATTAAAGGTAAGTTGATTACGAATTAGATATAAATCATTATTATGGAATTTAATTTTATCGCCGATGGAAGAATTATGAACAAATTTGAACAAAACCGATTCACCAAAATCTTTAAATTTTCTAATGAAATCATATTCAATTTAATAGTCTTTGGTTATAAGCAACATAGGCTGAATTAAGTTTAAAGTACAGGAATCGTGTGAATTTCTTCTAGACTCGATCAATATTATTAATGTGAAAGCAGTATTGCGGATTCCAGGTCGTGGTAAGGTATTCCAAATTTGATCGAACCAACCCATTAGATGTATATACTTAAAAACGGTGACATGATCCAGTTCTCATAATGCACTTTGTAAGCATTGCTTATGATATTATAAATATGAATTGTGAATGAAAATTTATCATCAATTGCGATTAACCTTGAAGTCCATTTGATTCACATCACACCAATTACGATATTTAAGCAAATGACATGAATAAACAAAATAAATAGTTGCGGAAATAAGATGGACCCTTGTGATATGGTACAGCTGATGTTGGAGTAAACTAATCCGGTTTATAAGCACCTATTTGTACATAGCGCAATTCGTTAGACAAGTAAGAGTTGAACCATGAAACATCATCATAACTAAACCCAAAGTTCAATAATTTACGTGTAAATAACATCAACTCCAAGACCCTCATTTAACCCAACATACACATATTCACTAAAATCTAATAAGTTAGTTAAGGTTGACCTATTTGCAATAAATCCATGTTATTCGGAAGAAATTAAAAGATTGGTTAGTCCAATTAATTAAATAACTTTTTCAAATAATTTTAAAATCACGTTCAGAATAGCAATTGGTATATAGTTGAAGACTAGGCTTTTAGCACAAGATTTAAAAATTGGTATACCCATGGTATTCTTGAATAAATTGGGAAATATCCTTTTTTCTAGTGATCTACTAAAAATTAAAAAAGAGTCAACTCAATCGGGTTTACTGTAGAAACCGATAGTGAGGTCGAACAAATTATATCATCGAGTTCGAACAAATTATATCGTAAACGTTGCCATTTTACATTATTAGGTATTTTATTCAAGATACGATGGATCCACCTAAAAGGCTTTACATTGCAAACCGAGATTTTTTGGATTTTTTCTGTTTAAGGTAGTGAACCTTTCCTTATAAATTAGCTATTTACCGGCTATTTTTTATCTTGAGTAGTGTTTTATACAAACCTTTTTAAAACAATATGCCGATAAAGGAAAAGATTTGCCTATTATCATGATGTGACAGAATAATTCTTGAAATTTACGTAATATGACGGTAAATTTATATAAAAACTACCGATAATACGGTAATGAATTTTAATCGGTAAATCCGGTAAATCAGTAATACATTCCCTAGTCGCGCTAAACAGTTAATAAAATCAATCTGATCTCTAAAAATAATATACGTATTTACCTATAGAAAATATTGGGATTGAGTGAGTGATTGTAGACTGCCGTCGTAAAATCAAATGCGGTATCGACTGATAGCTTCTTGTTAAAATTTAAGATTCACTATCACATCCAAAAATCCGATTAACGATTTTTTTTAGATACCGCGTTTGATTCTAGCACGGCCGTATACAACAAGACAATCGAAAATTTTCATTACTCCATTTATTGCTTTTAAAAGTACCTCCCGACCTTCGATTTCATGCTGTCTCAGGCAATACGTCTATTATAATTACGAATTTTCCATCGCCTCGTTATATAATAAATGACTATACGCAAATTACACAATATATCATAAAAATCACAGTATTCCTGGTTGATCTTATAACTAAATTGTAGTAACAATGGTCACATCGACTATACGAATCTTTGTAAAATAGACTATACGAACCAATTTTTGTATAATCACAATAATAAATGTATCGTCACATGAGTACTAAAGTGTCCTATACGCCATTTGGAGAATTTTCGAGAAATCGAATTTTAAATAAAGTTATAACATTGCTGCATATTTTACAAAAAATACAAATTAAATTTTCTTACTATTAAAACCGGAAAATACGTTTTGCCGTAAAATATCAAAAATGGATATATCGTAGGACACTTTTCATATATTTTGCTATAAGTTTTTTTTTACAATAATGCTAAAATGCAATCGATATAGGAGAAACTCAAAATAAAAATACAAAATAGAAAATCAAAATAAAGTGCCAAAGATATTTTATTTCAAAGTTTCCTCATACCATAGGATAATTGGACATATAAGAATTAAAATAATGGTACACAACACAAAACAATTATTAATTATTTCAAAATTTAAAGGAGATATGACAATTTGGGTTAAAAAATCTGAAATAGCATGGCCGAATATATAAGGAGCCATTAATAAATCATTTTTGGGGAAAAATGGTCTTTATTACGCTATATTACTCAAATGACGGTACTTAGCCATGAGTTAAAAATCCTTTTTTTTTCTACTCCTGTTTAGTAAGACGTTTATTAAGTATGCTCTTTTTCGTAGAGAAAACAAAACTCACGATGAATTTATTACTCAATACCATGCCAACGCAATAAAATCGTTTTTCTCCAAATGTCTTAAATCGTTATGCGGTATTAAAATTGGCCATTTTGTTACGATTACAAAAATATACGTGTTGACTGGCTACACTTTTAATCCGAGGCGGAAAACTACTTTCTTAATTGACGATTGGAAAAGTTGGAAATGCGATACCTATCTTCCGAAAATAAAGCCTCGTACCCATTAAAATAATCTATTCGCCTTTCAACGCAAAGTGGCTGACATCTGGTGGACCTTATTCGAACTGGAGCCGATGGTTGAAAATTTATTTAGGTATCAAACTGCATATAAAAATAGTGTCCTGTGCGTATAATTAATGAAATAGTTGTATTTCACAATAATTTAACGAAGAGAAAATCAATTAATTCATCAAAATACATTTGAGGTTTTGTTGTATTGACAGCCTACAAATTTTTTTTAAATTTATTTGAGAATGGCTAAACCTAATAGTAAAAGAATGTGTTCTATGCCTGGATGTCGTAATTACTGCGACCAAATAAATAAAATTGCTACCGCAATGTCCAATTGTTAATGAAATTGAAATTTCAAATGTTCCATCTCCGTCGTCATATTATATAAACAATTACTTTCAAGGAACTTTGTAATTAATTCTTAATTAATTTAGTGAAAAAAATGTAAGCATATATTTTATAGGTATTACCACTGTTAATTTAAAAATAAAACATACCTTACACACCAATTGTCTATATGCTATTTGACATACACATACTACATAATTTTTCACCACCATTGGCTCTTACAACGATGGCGTCTCTAGCGGCGCTTTAAAAGTGAATAGTAACCGGAATGTGACTTCATGCCGCGCTTTGATATAGTCATCAGTTTCATATAATATTTGAGTGAATGCTTACAGTGATTTTTTCTTTCAAATTTGTCAAGATAGAAAGTCAAGGCCTTCTTAGCTATACAAAATTTTTCAATAAAATTTTCAACTTTGAAATTTTAAATGCCTGTAATTTGTGCTTATAATTTGGGCAAGCAATGAATACTCTTCGTTGGAAAAAAATAGTATGCGTTATTCGGATTAAAAGTAGCTTAGTCAGCTACGCTGCGCTTCGCCTCATTTGCTAATCAAACAAAGTATACTTTTAATCCTAATGAAACAATGTACTATTAATATTAATTTTCCCATAGCAAAAACATATTATTTGAAATACCATATTATCTTAGCAGGCTTTGGTTTTATTAATTTTGCTTTTGAAATAAAGTAAACAACTTCTCTATGCGATAAATTTTCGTCGTATTAAACAATTGCGATTGAACTGACTTCAAGTCGAAAGAAGACAGAAAACTTATCCGTTAGAGTGACAAAGATAAAGCATTTTTTATATTTTTGTACATCAAGATTTTATGGGTAAATTTTGATATCAAACAAAAACATAACCAATAATTATTAAAATAAATTAAGATAATTAATCAATTAACTATCAATTACTTCGATTATTTTCACATCTCAAAATTATTATTAATACTCATATCAGGTTTTTTTTTTTTCGAATGTTTTTCCGTCATAAAATATAAAATTAAAAAAATCTCTACCATAAAATCACCATGCATTGTACACAATATTTATGCAGATGTGTTAGTTGAACTGATCTCGATTTGATTCTTTTTGCCATTAATTAAGGTAGTCCACCAACCCAGACACACTTTTTTTGTAAGTCAAATCTTGACCGACTCCATTTTTCGTTCACATAACCACCGAGACAAACTTTTATTAGCAGTGGAATTCAGGCTTAATACTAATAAACTTTTATATACTAATAATCGGATAACCAAATGAATGTTTCATAATTTCATATAATTACCGACTATATTTAGTCTGCGTATTTTATTGTGTATAATTGACCAATATTTGGAAAAATCTCAATCCCCTCGTTACTGAGTAGTCGCCCATCTAAATACTATAAAAAAGTTGATTTCTTTTTCCGAATAAAGAACAAAAAGTGATTTAGATCGAATTTTTTAAATCATTTTTTTTTTAATTTAAATCCAATATTGTAGTCCGACAATTCAATATTTCGTACGAGGAATATTCGAGTCGAATCGGATTTTTTGATTTATCGTATTTTTTAATAAGCATAAAAAGTATTCATTGTCTTACTATAACTCGATTCATATTATTTGCGGACTAAATAAAATTCAAAAACTTGTTGGTGATTAAATAGTGTTTGCTTTGCAAAAAGAAATAAAAATTGGAAGAAAAAAAAATACAAATTATAATAGCTGTTAATGCAACAAGTTACGACATGCCTCGCTTCGTTCGTTTCGCAAATATCCCACTCCTTACACAAAATGACCAACAACATTTTTTTTTTCTAATTTTGATAAATAACTGTGAATTATTGAATTTTGATACAAAAAATTAGTCTTCAAATCGTAAAATATCAAATTAATTTCAATTTTTTATTGTAAATCAAGTAGGGATCCAACCAAACTAGTGTTGAAATTAATATTTCGCACCAGTTGTCGTGTCCATGCCGTTTCGGCATGCAGATGAAATGGGGATAAGTATTTAGAGCCAAAAGTAGTTTGAGTAGTATTTTTCAAAAATGTTACATAGCTTCTTGGTTTTTAATCATTTAGTGATGTCAATTATTTTCTGGGTATGTCATTCCAAGCAGTTTGAGGTTGGTTAAAAAATCATCTACGTTTCTGGCAGTTAGATGTGGCTTCTCTCAAATTAAATATGCTATCCCGAAAATATTTTTCGGTTTCCATATCTCGCCTATCCAGTTAATCTGAAGTTCCGCAAATTCGATTCTAGTTCTCCTAACAGTAGAAATTAGTACAAATAATCTAATTTTTAGCTGAGGCCTTATTGAAATGTTCGACTTTAGTTCAATTTTAATTAATCTTCTCGTCATAAAGCCATCAGTTTATGTCAACAGGAGCGATCAGTTTATGTCAGATCCTGTCATATTCAGTAGATAATTTCCACAGAACCGGAAGAACGGTAACTGTTCATAATCTTCGAAACATTGAAATGGTTGATGCCACATTTATTAGGAATACAATTTACTGTTTCATCATTATAAAAACCACAAATAAACTTCTGCTTAAATGTGACGTTTAAGTTCAATTATTTCCGTTCTTTTAGATAGATAAGGGATGAAAGTAAATTTAACCATATTTATGTGCGCACATTTTTTTAAGAAAACGCCGTCAACATTTTGTCTTTCTAAGAAATAGTCTAAAAAATATCTGTAATGGCGAACAAAATCACATGAAATTTAAATAACGATCAATTAATTTGAAAATATTTTCTTAAGGCAATTTAATTTTCAAATTTAAATCAAAGTAGTATTTATGTATCTAACAAAAACTATCCTTTACCATTCAAACCAAAAAATTAATAAAAAAAAAAATTTAGGTACACACCTACTCCTATCCAATTGTAACAACAACACATCGAACAATTCCTTACTACGGTTCATACGGTTCATACGGTTACGGTAACACATATGGTGGTACGTCTTACGGTTCCAACCGTTTGGTCACAACACGTGTTATATCATCGCCAGTACGTGACCTTTATTCACCAGTGCGTGACATTTATTCACCAATACGTGACACTTATTCACCAATTCGTGTTATTAGATCACCAGTGCGTGTTGTTACATCACCTGTAAGAGTTATCCGTTCAACAGGTGTTAGAGCTATTCGTTCACCATTTAGAGTTGTAACATCACCATTTAGAGATGTTACCTCACCAATACGGATTACAAAAGTACGAAAATCTGTGGTCACACGATCAAGACCACATTCAGGATATTTACCAACCCAAGAATATTTAAATTCTGAAGCAACAAGAGTAAGTTTGGATCTTCTTTATGTTAAAGAAACAAATCATATTTAATTATATTTCATACACAGTGGCGCTTCATTAGTTTATAACACGTTCTCATCACCTTTGCTTTGTTGTTAACTAAATGAAAAAATAATTTTAAATAAAATATTAATACACTTATATTTCTCTCATCTTTGATACAGTTATTCGACGACGAAACAAGAGATATTCGTGCCGATTCGAACCATCTTTTGAAACAGATTCATTTAAAATCAATTCGTGCTGCATCAATTCCGTCGGGAAATTATTTATCTAAATATGAATCTGTGTTCCCATCAAAACCAGCAACGGATGCATATATGCAACGAATTTTTGATCCAATTCGTAGTGTACAAAATGACACAAACGCAAACTACGAACCAACTAGAAAATATGTTGGTAAGTTACAATTAATTTTTAGTACGAGTAAATATTTTTGCTTAGGATTTGGTACTTAGCTCGAACGAGTTAAGTGTCATTTCCTTAGGAAAAAAAACATATTTTTTGATAATTCATATATTTTTTCATTGAATTTTGCTATCTACTTTATCGACAATTTTAATATTTAAAATTTTTGGGTCATATATAATAATTCAGACCACTATTCAGATGATTTTGACTATTTAGATCCTGTATATACAGTATGTATCTATTGCGGTTAGTATTACACAAAAAAAAAAAAACATTTCGAATGTCAAACATGGAAATTTATTTTTTTATATATTTTTGTGATTTTTTATTTGTTTTTTGCTTCCAAATGACATTTTTTTTTTCGGCCAGCACTATTCAAAATTTTAGTCATTTGTATTTTTTATTATATAACAAGGTAAACCTTTTCACCATTACGATGTCTGTGTATCTTTTATTCAAAAGACCTAGGTCCTTGTATTTGTGTGTGGTGTAAATAAAATGTTTACCCACCAAACATTGTTCTAATTTAAAATATTAAATTGTAACTAACCGATAAAACTTTATGTCATATTCACATCACCTAAACAAAACAAAATATGCTCTATCGTATTCTTAAAGGAAAGAGCCATTTGGCATCTGTTCGTATTGTAGGCAACAAAGGATATTATAAGAGACAAGCTGTCCGTGAAAGTTACACACCAAATTCCAAAGTTCAGAATGATGTTAAATTTATGTCTTATTACTTGAAACAACGTCAAGAAGCTAACAAGACGTCCGATATCGAGTCAGGTAAATACAATTATTATCTGCGCAAAAAGTAAATTATGGTATAAAACGCCAACCAACAATATATATATATGAAGTAATTTGATTATTATTAATCTTATGTTTAATTTTAAAAAATCTATTTATTATTATTTTGTAAAAACTGTTAACATTTTTAATTTTTCTTAAGGTTGTAAGGCCGCAAAAAAAACAATAAATTATTTATTAAGTTGCATGATTGATTATTATTCTTATACATAATAATTAATTCTTTTAACCAAATATTTTCCAAAAAAACAAAACATCTAAGGCTTATTTATTATATTAATTACGTTATTTATTACACTAATTAATTTTGTAAATATATTTTGTAAATATTTTTGAAAATTTTTAAATCAACCAATGAAAAATTAAAACATGTAAATTAAATTAAAAAAAATTATACTTTTGTTTTTTGAATCATTTCAAATCATTAATTTTTAAATTTTCTTGAATTAATATTTATTCAAACAATTATTATAATATTTTAGAGTGTTTAAAAATTAAAAAAATAATCGAAATTTTTAAATAATATATATGGCATTTATAGTTCAGCTGAACAATTTTTTTTTTATTGTTATCAGATCAAGAGGTAGAATATTCCTAAGATTTTTTATTTATTTTTTTTTTTTTTTTTGAGATAGTATTAAATTCCCAACTCATTTTCTATATAAAGACAGACGCATTGACTTCGAAATTTGTCTGATAATTTTATCAATTGGTAATTTGTGGAAGTATATTGTACGTTGCTTTTTTTGGTTTCTTCTATAAAAATTGGCTTCTATTAATACATACATATTTAAGAAAAACACTTTAAAATATTATGAACATATCAGCGCCCATAAATTACATTATTTTTTGGTTACGAAAAAAAAAATGTAATTGTTATAAATATTTATAAAAAAATTATAAATAAATAAATTTTTTTCTAATTGTTTTTGCTTTTTGATTTTTCGCGATATCTATTTTTGTATTTTGAGATAAATATCAATGTAATTATATATAGTATATGTATATTTAAACATGAAGATATGAGTGTGGCTTCTGGATTAACAAAAATATTTTTGATGTAAGGATGACCGAATGATGATCAAGCGATTAATGCAAATACCGTTAACAGTTCATTTTTTTTACTAACCATTATTTTATTTTCATTAATTCAATATTTTACATATATTTATATTAATTGATGGTTACATTTTTCAAATAGCGATACATTGTCATATAAAATGTAATTGAGACATGTAAAATATATTCTTTAGCACAAAATCATATTACCTACCACAACCACCTACACACTTTTTTTAGAAAAAGCTATCTGACATGATTTTGATTGATTCTTCTTTCCAGCTGAACCACCCCAAGAAAACGAGGCCAATACCACGCCTGCTTGTGGATAAACTAAAAATAAAATAAAAAAATAAAAACTATATAAAGAGAATACATTTTACTTCTATTTTTCGCACCACTCATCTTCAAAAAAATATCAAATTTAATTTAAACAAAAATTCACTTAATACTTTACAAACAAACAATAAAATTTATATATTTTTTAGTACTAAAATTATTTGTAATCTCTATAGCTGTATTATACTATTTAAATTTATATAGTTTACAAATAATTTTCATAACTTTACACACAAATCATTTAATTTATGTATTTAAAAAAAACACCTAATTTACAAGGAAATTAAATTTACAAAAGTTATATATAAATAAGTGTTTAATTTCTTGTAAACCATTTACAAGCCAAACATATTTTTGTAAAAGATATATACATTTTTTTGCCAGTTTTGTAATCGTCATATACTTATATTTATTTTTTTATGTTTGTGTTGTGATATTGAAGAAACTTAACTGAACTAATTAATTTTAATTAAAATATTTCCGCAGAGTATAAACCGAAGTACCTAAATCACAGACATGCATTTGTAACTGCTTGTCTGTGCCTTAATGTTATTGACATTCGTGCGTGATTTTTTTATATAAATATATTTTTCTAATCTAAGCTTAGCTTACATGTACATATATATATTCGTATTTTGTTTTTTCTTAAATAATTCGTATTTTTTTATTTTTTAAATAATAATTTAATTTCGAAATTATTTATTCTACTATTATATATTATAATCGAAATAAAACATAATATGTTTCACTTAACGACCTAATTAAATAATTGAATTCGACTTCGCTATCACAACACATATCACAAGCTTTTTTTTACAATAATAAAATTTTGAAATAATTTATATATTTCATTTGGAACAAAGTCGCTTTTTTATGTACGTCGTATTCACACAAAAAAATTATATTTCTTTTTATATCAACGTGTTTTGAAATTGTTCCCACCCGATCATCAACTTCATGTTAATTGAAAACGCTTTATAAAACAAGTCATTCATTGTTTTTTTTTTAAATATCATTTTATACACCTTCTTCATTTGGGATTTTGTTTTTAAGGCATGTATCTAATAATATATAAAGATATATATCATTGGCCCATGCTTTAGTTTTTCAAACATTTTTGCTTTTTGTGATGCTCAAATGCTGTATGTCCAGACACAAAAAAATGTATAACAAAAATTAAATTAAAAACCGTAATGAAAATCATTAAATGATATATATATACAAAATTCTTCCTCTGCCAAACTACTATGCTCCGTTTGTTAAGCTTTGATATGGATGATGATAGTCAAATTGTAATAGATTTTTATTAAAAAAAAAAAAAAACAAATAGTAAGTAGTAGTTATATTTAAAAAAAATAAAAATAAAAAACTAAACTCAATTTTTTTTAAAAACAACATGAAATATTTTTGTTTAACAGCCTAATGTTTATGAGAGTGAGTTAGTTGATTTTTTTTATTATGGTTTTGTTTTTTCTTCTTCTGTTATTTGTTTATAGCTAAGCTTGATCCATATCGTCCATCACGTAAATTTACTCAACCACTACCACTTGAAGATCCCAATGAGGAGATTAAACAAAAACAAGCTGAAAGGCTTGAGCGTGCAGGTAATGTTAGGGCAGTGTCACAAGATATTGATCTAGAAAAAATCAAAGCAAAAAGACTTGAAGAAGCCAAACGTTTAGAAGAAAGGTATATTTTGTACTAACCACACATGAAAACCTTGAATGAATTTTTAACAAATATTATTTTAGTGCACTTTTGGAAGAAGCAAACAGAAAAGCTGAGTCGAAGAAAAGGGAGGAAGAAGCCCGTGCAGCCGAATTGGCTAGACAAGAAAAACTAGCTGCCCAAGCTGCCGCAGAACGTGCCAACGAACTGGAGAAAAAACGTCAAGAGGAAGAAGCTGAAGCAGCCAAATTGGCTGAAGCAGCAAGACTTGCCGAAGAAGCTCAATTAGCAGAAGAAGCTAGAATAGCCGAAGAAGTTAGATTGGCTGAGGAAGCACAATTAGCTGAAGAAGCTAGATTAGCTGAAGAAGCTAAATTAGCTGAAGAAGCAAGAATTGCTGAGGAAGCAAGATTAGCAGAAGAAGCTAAATTAGCTGAAGAAAAACGACAACGTGACGAAGAATTAATCCGATTGGCTGAAATCGAAAGAATTGCCGAGGAAGAAAAAGAAGGCGAACTTGCCAGACAAGCAGCTGAATTATCCGAAATTGCACGTCAAGAGGCTGAATTAGCCGAAAAAAGAGCAAAACGTAATCAAGAAGATGGTGACGGTTTTGGATTTGAAGATGTTCCAGAAGCAGAACCAGAAGCAGAACCAGAAGTAGAACCAGTTGTTGAAGAACCACAATCTCCAGCCATAGAGGATACAGTCGAAGAAACAGAGATTGTTGCAACTGAAGAAAGTGAAGCAGTATTTGAATTTGGGGACGAAGAAGATTAAAATCATCCTTACATACATATATCAAAAACTTTTAATTTTAAAGACAATGAAAAATTTCACACAAAACAATACACGCACGCAGCAAAAAATTATTACACGAACCATTTATAAAATTTTTCAAATTTTCGTTTGCATTTTAAAAATGTTTTTGGTTGTTCTGATGTTTTTTTTTTGTACTTAAGTAAATGTTTTTTATGCTAATGTAATTTTTTTAACGAAAATATCGAAATTTGTTTTATGACCATCAAATCATCAATGAATGTACGATATCGTATATATGACATAAATTAGTAATAATTTTAATGATAAAAATTAAAGTAATATTATTGAAAATTGAATTTGGTTTTGGTTCTTTGGCTTCATTCAGTTTTGTCTTTGGGCTTTATATGTGCTAGCTTTAAAATTTGATTTTTTATATTTGTTTGTCGTAAAATATTACACCAGGCATAAATCATCGCATTGTGTCTGTATATAAAAAATTATGGGAATCCAAAAAGAAAAACTCGGGAATAGTAAAAAATTATGTGCTGCATAACTCATAATTTTAATTTCAAGTGGAAATACAATATTTGTCAACTGCCAACAAAATCTTTTTCGTTTTTTTTTTTTTTTTTTTCTTTGGCGTATTTCCAACCGAGCAATATTGTATTAAATAATAGTTCAACCATGGCATATTTTTATTATAAAGTTGACGAAAAAAAATATTATTAATAAGGCTGTTCCAATTAAGTTTAGTATGGCACATCTAAAATTAGAAAATGAACAAAACGATCAAAATCTGGGGAGATTTTATAAACAAAATATTCATTCCATGGTTTCCAAATAATAAAGTATTCTCGAATGCCTCGAATTTTTATTTTTCACCTTGAATAATTTCGAAAATAAGTGTTAGTATGTATGGTATGTTAATTTACGTTTTAATTTTCCAAACTGCGTTCTAGCTCAGTGAATTGAAAACAATCAACAACAAATTTTTCAAACTTTACGAGCAATTTGATATTTTTCAGAAGATAACCTTGTGACATGTGAAATCACTAAAACTGTGCTTAACAATTATTAAGTTCAATTATAAAACAAATACACCATTTTATGAAAATATTTTAAGGTTGTGTTTTATTAACACCCATGAGTTTAATTAAGAATTGTAAGTAAACCAAAGTTTAAACTAAAACAGGTAATGAATCATATTTTTTTTAACGTTGGTACTGTTATTTTATTTTATTGTTTACTATAGGGACCAAAAATATAACAATAACCACTTTTAACCAAATTTGGAAATGGTTTATAGCCAGTGGCGCGTAAAACTACAAGCCTACTGATTATAAGTTTATAATGTGTTAAAGCATTTTAGTGCAGTGAATTTTCGCCGGTTTATAAAACCGGTGTATTTGTTAAACATTTTAGTGCAGCTGTTATTCTCCGTTAAACAAAAACCGTTCACCGTTAGTCCAAAATTACAAAGTATAAATCGAAATTGGATGTTATTGCGGGCGAAATAGGTCGAATAGAAGATTTTGTTGAAAGTGGATTATCAACGGCAGTAGATTTTGAAGAAGACTAACGTTTAAATTCATTAGAAAAATATTTTGAAAATTTTGTGAATAATTATTATTATTATTATTATTACTATCTTTATTTCAATAAAATAAATACAAAATTAAAATCTAATTGAAACAACATTATAAAATATGAAATAAAGTACAGCTCCTATAGACATTATGTCTGTAGTGGAGCAATTTAAAACAAATTTTAATTAAAATTTATATAATATTCTTTGTTTACATAATTAACAATAATCTTCAACAAAATACAAGCTCAGTTATTAAAATAGATATATTTAACTACACGACGGCACATTAGAACATAATGTAATTTAACATTTATACTAAAAATATTGCTCGATATCATCGATGTCAAGTAACCAAGTCCGAATTTCCCTGTTAAATTTATGCCTCTGCGCAGATGGAAGCATTTTCACATTTTTAGGTAAAAGATGGAACCAAAAAGGTGCCATATATAAATAAAATCTTCTAAACCTTTCACTATTACAACGAAGACCGACAAAATTGTTTGGATTTCTCATATTATACACGTGGTATATTCGACTATGATAACTATTGCTACGAACAAAAAACATTTTCAATACTTTAAAAACATACAAATACCTTAGAGGCAACAAGTTTAACTCGCGAAAAAGCGGAATAGTGGGTGTATTCCTTGGACAAGCATAAATTAATTTGATAATTCTTTTTTGCGCTACAAAAAGATCTGCAATATTAGCAAAGTAAATTCCACCCCAACTAGTTATACCATACATTAAGATAGATTCAACAAGAGCATGATATAACCTTCTTAAAATAAAAGAAGGGCACAAAGGTCGAAGATTATAAAATTTATGCACTGCAGTAATAACAATTTTCCTGATATTAGTTAGGTGGGAGGTCCAATTTAGCTGCGAGTCAATTGTTACACCTAAGTATTTAAACTCATTTATGCAGGGCAAATCAAAACATTGCCCAAAACATGGATTCTTATCACACGGGTATACGTGATACTTGAAAAAGTTTTGATCAACTGTTATGTCGGGCCGTCTAAAATGCATAATTCTATATTTTTCACTAGCAACAAGTCGGTGATAAAAAAACCATTTACTTAGAGTGCATAAATCAAAATTGATAAACCGTTGAATATCAACGTAATCATTAGACGCATATGTCAAAGCCAAATCATCTGCAAACGCTGTAGCACACCCTCTAAGATTAATTTCAAAGATAGAATTGAAATAAATCGGCAAATAATAAATAACCAAGCGGCATTAGAAGAAATAGACATAAATGAATCAAAAAAACCAATTCCCGAGCAACTTTTGAGAGAAAATATCATAAAATAAAACCTGCGTTGTTAGTTGACATTACTCGAAGAAAAAACGCAGCTAGAGTAAATTTGAAATCTGAATTAAGCGACGAAAATCTCACTAATTTAGAGCTACCTAAAATTAAGTTACCTTCTTTTCCTGGAGAATTTATGAATTGGATTCTATTTTATGAAACATTTAAATCACTAACGGTTAGATGACATACAGAAATTTTACCATTTGAGAAGTAGTTTAACGGGCGCAGCGTTCTATAGAATCAGGTCATTGGAGGTCACTGCTAACCGATAGATATGATAATCAAAAGTTAGTAGTACACGATCATATTAAAACACTCTTTAATGTGCCACTTTGAAAAGTGTCGGCCGTTCAACATCTCAATGGGATGACCTAATGGTCTAGGTAGTATTGTATTACAAAGACTAGATACATTTAGGAGAACAAAATGGGAGGATTAGTGTCCTCATGATAGATTAGCTGGGTTGTATGAACTTTTGACCTGTTTGGACAAATGGTCCCACACCTTAGAAGGTCTTAGCTTATTAAAGGAACAAACATCAGAACAGCCATCACTACGACTCCAACTTCAACTCTCGCTTCATCAAACAACGTTGATACCCCGGTGTCATCGCTTGTGTCGCGAACCACTGCAGTTAAAATTGTTCGTATTGTGCTATGCCAAAACACAACATATATAGATGAAGGCGCTTTATCAACCTTTCAATAAATAAACGGCGGACTCGTGCAAACAATCAGGATCTCATGAGTGTTCAGTCATACAACACACCAGTCGGAAGCTCAAAGCCAAAGTGTCATTAGTCAGCCAGCTGCATCAAACACGTTACATGCAGCTGTTGGCTCTATTATTTCAAAAGAATCAAATACTAGAATCAAGTCACAATGTCACATATTGGCTACTGCCGTAATACACGTAACAGATAAGTTTGGATTACCCATAGCATATAGAGTCCTACTTGATTCAAGGTCACAATCGCACTTTATTACAGAAAATTGGGCCAAAAAATTAGGAGTTAAGGCTTCAATACCCTCAGCCCTATCGCTGGAATTGGCAACTGTGAGGTTAATGCTAAGGAATGTACGATTCTTGCAATTAAATCCCACCTTAGCCAGTACTCCACATAACATAGAATTAGCGGATCCCAAGTTCAACTATCCACAAACAATAGACATGTTAATTGGGGCTGAGCTTACTGTTCACTAATGTCGGCTGGATAAATAAAATTCAACCATAATATGCGAGTACTGCAAAACACAGCCTACGGTTGGATTGTCATTGGTAGAACTATGTCTGCTCCAAAGAAATAGCTGCTCCAAAGATGGACTAGGTACTATAGAGACCATATTGCAATGGATAGTTGGTAGCGGGCTATCCATTGCAATATGGTCTCTACAGTCCCTAGTCCATCTTTGGAGCAGCTCCAATGAACCAATTCACTTTTTAGGAACAGGAATGTGAAACATTTTTCCAAATTACTAAAATTAGAAAATTAGATCGGGATCAGCCTCTTCGAAAGGCTTACAACCAATTTATGGCAGAGTAGGACATGTGCAACCTGTCGAACTAAGTGATATTCTGCAACCACATAATTTTTTACCACCATTGTGTACATCAAATAAACAGTTCATCTACGAAACTAAGAGTGGCTTCGATGGCTCCTGCAAAACCTCTTCGAAATTGGCTCTCAACGACATACTGATGGTTCGGCCGACCATGCAGCCCAATTTGTTTTCTGTTATTGCAAAATTTCGTACCCATAAATACGTATACACTGCGGATATTTCGAAGATGTATCGCCGAATGGTACTTCATGAATCGGATCGCAAATATCTATGTATATTTTGGCGCGATAGTCCAGTGAAAGGCATATACGTTGAATACCGTCGTCACATACGGTACAACTTTGGGACCATACCTAGCAAACCGATGTCTCACCTAATTGGTCGTTGAAAAAGGAACTCCATATCATCTGGCTGCTAGTGCCATTAAAGAAAATTTCTATGTGGACGATGTCAAGACTGGCTCCAACACGATTGATGGCTGCGTTAAATTGCGGGATGAACTAAATTCACTATTGAAAAGGGGAGGATTCGAGCTACGTACCATAAATTTTGCTCAAACCATTCTGCTGTTCTGGAATCCATTCCAAAGGCCACCGGGAAGTGCTTCACAACATTATGGATAACGATATCATAAAAATTCTCGGGTTGAATTGGTAGCCATCAAAAGATTATTTTCATTTCCACATAATTCCAGTCGAGAACGAGGTTCTAACTAGGCGAATTGTACTATCAGATCAACATTACAAAATTCAATTAACATAACAACAGAAGCCTAATGACCATGCACAGCGAAGAGAGTTCGTTGAATGGATTATTGAACATCAACAAGTGGATGCTAATTTTTCGAGCAAAATCATCCTAAGCGATGAAGCACATTTACACCTTGTTGGATTTGTTAATCGCCAAAATTGCCGTGTTTGGGGTTCGGAGAACCCACATGTGATTGTCGAAAAATAAATGCATCCACAACGTGTCACTGTTTGGTGCGGATTTTGAGCTGGAGGAATCATTGGACCATACTTTTTTGAAAATGAGGCTGGTCAAGCAGTTACTGTTACTGGTGCTCGATATTGCGACATGATAACACAGTTCTTTCTGCCGAAATTGTGTGATATTGAAGTGGCCAATATGTGGTTTCAACAAGACGGTGCCACATGCTATACAGCCCGTGAAACAATTCAATTACTGCATGAGACATTTTCTGGTCGTGTATTCTCTCGTTTCGCTGATCAGAATTGGCCCCCTAAATTGTGTGATTTAACACCATTAGATTTTTTTATGGGGTTATTTGAAGTCAATAGTCTATGTCAATAAGCCCACAACCACCGGTGCATTACAGGAAAAAATTAAACGCTACATCAACGAAATTCAGCCACATTTATGCAGAATGGTCATGGAAAATTTCGACAAAAGAGTGCGTATGTGCCAGCAAAGCCGTGGGTCATTTGCCCGATGTGTTATTCCATAAATAACCCTATCCTATGTACTTTATGATTCAATAAAAAAAATAACAATCTAAAGACTAAAAACTGTGTTTTCTATTTAATTCAAATTTTGCGTTAATTTTTTGGACACCCTTGATATAATTACCCTATTCATTCACTGGCTCCGGAACGCTTTTCTTTTATTTCCAAATTACATGTCTAGTATGTATAGCTGAGTAGCTTAAGTGATATAAGTCTTGACACAAAATTTATATAAGAAAATTTTTCAATTTTCTTGTTCGATGCTCGCCAAAGGTTCTTATATTTTATTATTATTTTTATTTCATAACGGCTGTTCATTGAGACATACGAATTGGAAAACATAAAATTTTCTATTGTAAAACCTAATTATGTATGTATAAATGTAAATATGTAGTAATACAATTTTTACAACTCGTAATCAAGATATAGGCTGATACAAACAATTGTTTCATTCGGTATTCAATTATTTCAAATAAATTTTCCGGTTCGATTCTCCCCAAGGGCGTTTTCATTCATTCTTCTTTCATTCATTAAGCCTTCGATGTAACCCTCAGCTGCTATGCCTCTTAAGACTTACAATATCGGATTCTCCATTCGCCAGCAGTGTTGCACATGCACGGCGGAAGCAGTATCCAGTATATTGGGCAGCGTTGTGGGTAGTTTTAAAGATTCTGCAATTTTCGCTGGTATTGTACCAAAAGTATTTATCCCTATTGGTTAACATGTACAATTTCCTTTGCGGTAAAATACAAAGAGTTGGTGATGAGGAGTATTTTTTAGTCTTAACGATACATATTTCCTAAAAATTTCCACACCACTTGTCACTGTAAATGTTCGGGACATCATTCAAAAATCATCCTCAGGTGCTTCTCGTAAATTTTTTGACCGGTAGCCAAGAGCTTTTTGTTTCAATAAAGCAATTTACTTTGGAAATTTGGGAATGTCAATATTGTCTTGCAGTATCAACGTGCTTCTCAGCATTGTGTAGCAGCATCAAAGCGTCGAAATCTTCATAGTATTTGATTTATCTGAGAAATACACTAAAACTGAATTTTTATTGATGGATATTTTACATTATAACTTCACACCATTTTATAAAACTTAATCTTTCGTTTTGGTATCTTTTCCTTGATTTTTTCGGCAGCAAATCAAGAGAAATAGTATCCGCCATTTTGGCCATATTCGCAACTGCCATATTAATTTTTTAAGGCTTCAAAATTATATCTATTTATTTTAATAGATTTTTTTTTTTTTTTTTTGTTTCGTTTACTTTGGTCGGAATAACACTATCCACATGACCTATCGATGTGTCAAAATGACTTTGTTTTATGTTAAAACTAATCACAAAAGTATTGAAATATTTGGGTTTTCACAAATCGTGTAGCAATTGAGAAATTGTTGTGCAATGAAATTGCAAAGGATCCTTTTCTTATATAGCTAATTTAAATTCAAAAATCATCTTCGAAAGCATAGGTTACTGCACTATCGTAGAAAAAAATTATTATATTATGTGTTGTAGGTTGTAGTAAGCCATGAAAATTTTTCTGTAAAATATTTTTGTGTATCACAAAATGCATGGAATAAGTATAAAGCATGCTATGTTTGAATAAAACAATATACAAATGACAATTAAATGCAGTGTGTTGCGCGAGATGTGGGTTAGTAGTAGAGCGGCTATAGGGTTTGAAGTTCGATTTTGCTCAAGGCATTTTAGTTTGCTTTTTTCAATTAAATTTTATTTTTATAAAAACCCAGACTCTGCATCTTTGTCGGTCGGTCTGTAAGGTTTTTTGAGTGATGCCCCAACGGGTTGGGTACTAAATCTTGCTTTAGAAAATCAACAAATCAATCAAAATTACTTTTGTAACTCGAGCAGCCGCTTTTGGTGAAGGAGAATTTTAATGGGATCACATCATGAAAATATTTCGTGATTAAACCGGGAAACACCTTACTTTTAAAAACCGTGGTTACTTACGGATTTGGTTGTTTTTTACGTTTTTTCATTCTCTTTTCAGAGTGGATTCATGATTTCGGATTTTTAACCTAGAGTATTTTTCCCGAGCTTCAATCAAATCAATCAATCAAATCACATTTTGTTTAGCTAGTTTAGTAATTTATCGTTTAAGAAGCAGCACGGAAATAAATACCAAGGGTAAAAAACCGAGCTGTTGGTTAAGCAGCTCGAACCGTCGGGTATCCACCATCATTGCTCTAACGCCATTTTTAGGAACATTTTATGATTTTATAAATAAAACACATTTATTTTGGTTTTGTCACTTTCTTATTGTGATCTTTATTTTTATTTGAAAAAGTTTTCGTACTTACAATTTTCAAATAAAAATAATTAAGAAAGTGACAAAACCAAAATAATTGTGTTTTAATATATAAAATCTTTTATAGTGATATTAGTACACGAATAAACAATGAAAACATTTTATAATCGGAATTGAATCACATTGAAATGCTGGTTTTACTTGCCCTCCAAGAGCTTGTGACAAATATGGAAAAGTCATTTAAAATATCGATATTCGAGTTGATGCCTGCAGACGTATTTTTGGTAAACATTTAAATTATATTCTGTTCCACATATAATTGTAGTGGGTCATTGCTACTTTTGGGTGCCTCTTTATTTCTTTATTTAAAACTGACAAAACGTTAAGATAAAAATAGCAGAATACGGCCATTATTTTTTAGAATCGTCACTAAAATACAAAATATATGTTGAACTTTCTTAATCAGAGATTTAGAAATAATTATAAGAAAATTAATATTTTTAGATGCTGGTGTTGGGAAAATAAAAATATCAGATTTCGGTATATCCAAATTTATTTTTAAAATTTCAACCTAGGTCTTTCATTAGGAAAAGTTAAAATAAGTTAAAAGTTTTTTAGTTTCTACCTTGAGAATTTTTGTTACTAAAAAAATTCGGTCTCCTAAATAATCACAACATGGCTTTTGGCCGTAGAAATATGTAAAAGTTGGGTAACCACGTTTCTATTGCCATATTTAATTATGATATAAAATCTGCTGAGATATTGCTTTTTTACAAGAAAGATATTCCGAGAAAGTTTGACAAAATAAACAAAAATTTCATTAAATTTTTTCACTTCTTCGACGTTTTCGTGTAAAGCCGCGGCCCTACGATTGCAAATAGTAGACGAATATAGCATGGTTTCCACGATGGCGAGGCGAAAAAATTAGTCAAATTAAAAAGTGGAAGGAATAAAAAAAATAACAGAAGAGTGAGGGAAACTGCAACAAGTCGTTACTCCGAATTTTTATTTATTTATTTTTGACGTTTCGATTATTAAAATTAAATTTTGTTAAAAATGGATACTGTTGAGGAACTAATGGCAATATATGCCGTTATGTTTTCAAGTAGCACTAAGAGTGCGTTCATCTGGCGATGAAAAATGTGTTCCCCCAATCAAAAAAAAAAAAAATTATATTTAATAATAAAATAAATATAAAATTTTCTTCAAATTGACAATATGAATTCCGAAAATCAGCGACTAATCCGAAAAAAGATGATCCATCTAATCTTTTTTTAGTATTAGATGTCCTATTTCGGAGTGCTGAATTAAAATTTTTAAAACTGGACATCCCAATTTTTCTGTCAAAATGGTATTTTATCTCTATCGTACTATTGGTGAATTTTTGCTTTCTCTTTTTAGTTTGGCTAATTTTTTCGCCTCGCCATCGTGGAAACCATGCTTATGACGTTTGCGATATTGGACAAATATAAATTTGGCTGTCTACTATGATCGCCTGTATAGCAAATAGAGCACAAATATGTATATTTGTATTTGTTTTCTGTCCACTCGATTTGTCATTGCACAAATAGCATCATATTCGTGTATTATTTGCAATCGTCTGGCCGCGGCTGAACTGGCTTTGGTATTTTACTAAAATGTGACGCTAATTGAATACAACAAAGCCATAAAACTACCATAAAAACGTGATTCCTTATCCGTCAAATAGCTCCAATTTTAAGTGCTCTCAAGAATGTTGATATCTAAGATATATTTTTACCATAAGAAAAAACTTATATTTAGATGCTATTTCACAAACTGTGGCTTCGCTGGTTTTAGTTGTCAAAGTTGATGGAGGGTGTCACCGTCACAATATTGTTACGGTTTTGCCTTGTCAATTAAGATTCGTATCACTGGATTGTGAATAATACAAAATCAATTTAATTTATCAGCAACGAATTTATTTATTTCACAAAATTTATTACAACACAGTTTATCAATAAAAATTCACAAAATCACTTTATGTATATAAATTATTCTCAAATTTTACTGATCACTTTTACTTTTTATTTTTACACTTTTTGGTCACACTACCCCCCCACCTAAGCCTGTTCGTCCCGAACAGGACCCAAATCACCTGCTCTGTATAGGGCCAGCCTCTCCAAATTCACCACCTTTGCTTTACCTCGATGTCCCTTCCGTATGTAAGGTCCTTCCCATGCTGGTTGCAGCTTCGGTGATAATCCCTTTTTCCGTTGCGGGTTGTGAAGCCATACTAATTGCCCTTTCTGGAAGCCCTGCTTATTTCCTCGTATATCATATCGAGCCTTCATCCGGTTACTTGACATCTGTATTTTTCCCCGTACAAATTGATGAATCTCATTAAGTTCCTCTTTTATCCTGTCTACATAATCCTGTCCACATAAAGCCGCTGATGGTACAGACCCAAACTTAAGATCTCCAGGTAATCGTAGGTTATCCCCAAATAACCTTTTAGCTGGTGTCATTCCGGTTGTGTCATGTATTGCAGATCGATAGGCCATCAGAAACATCGGTATATGTCGATCCCAGTTGCGTTGGTTTTCTCAATGACTTTTGCTAGATATTCCTCCAATGTACCATTGAATCTTTCCACCATACAATCAGACTGTGGATGCAAAGGCGTTGTTCTCGTTTTATTTATACCGAGTTTCCGCAATCCGGCACTTTGGTATCACCAGCAACAATTGCTTCACTTTGCCATCCGTGCTTTCCACAATCGTTTTAAACAGCCATTCTCAAGACGGAGGCTATCCCATTGAGCCCAATAAGCCTTAACAATGGGAGTTTTGTCCGCGATCTCGCTCCAAATTGGCCGGTGTTCCTTTTCCTTCCATTCCATTATAACTGATAAATCCGTATCATCCAATTGCTCTTTTCTGATCATTTCATCGGTCCACTTCTCATCAGGCAGCACTTGCGTAAGCCTAACGTCGATGATGCCTTCCTTTGCTTCAAAATGGCCACAATGCTTACGTTCTACTGGACACGGCCGTCTTGATAATGCGTCGGAATTTCTGTGTGCACTTCCCTACCGATGTTCAATTTGGAAATCGTAGCTTTGAAGACGTTCGATCCAGCGTGCTACTTGTCCCTGGGGATTCTTGAATTGTAACAGCCTTCGTAAAGCGCCGTGATCTGTCCGTAAATGGAATTTTTGGCCATAAAGATACTTATGGAAATGCTTGACACACTCCACTATAGCCAACAATTCTTTTCGTGTCATGTCAAGTACGCAATAACTCGTTCTTGGCCATTGGTTTCCTGTGATAACACACCTCCTATACCGTCATTATATGCAACGGTGTCCAAAATAAATTTCACGTTGGGTATAGGGTACGCGAGGATTGGCGCAACACATAACCGTCTCCTTAGTTCCACGAATGCTTCCTCTTGGTCATTCTTCCATTCGAATGCCTTGTTCTTCCTGGTCAACTCGTGTAAATTCTTGGCGATGTTGGCGAATCCTGGCACGAAGCGTCTGTAATAGGTGCACAATCCCAGAAAGCTTCGTTATTCGTGTACATTTTTAGGTCTTGGCCAGTTTAGATGTGAATCCCATTAATCGTTACGAGATGACCGAAATATTTGACTTCAGTTCTGAACAGCTTACACTTCTTTGAACTTTAATCCGGCGGCCTGTATCCGATCCAAAACTTCCGCCAAGTTCCTTAGATGCTCGTCAAAATCCTTCCCCATAACGATGATGTCGTCCAGATATATTAAGCAAATCTTCCAATGTAATCCCTTTAACACCCGCTCCATTAATCGTTCAAAAGTCGCAGGGGCATTACATAATCCGAACGGCATAACATTAAATTGCCAAAGTCCGTTACCCACACTGAACGCTGTTTTCTCGCGATCGTCCTCATGGACTTCCACCTGCCAATAGCCGCTTTGTAGATCTAATGTAGAAAATATTCGAGCATCCGATAATGTGTCTAATATATCGTCGATCCTTGGCAATGGGTAGCTATCTTTTTTAGTCACAGCATTGAGTTTTCGATAATCAACACAGAATCTCAAGCTACCGTCCTTCTTCTCGACCAATACTACCGGTGAGCTCCATGGGCTGTTAGATGGTTTGATTACTCCTGCTGCCTGCATATCTGTTACCATCCGGTCGACTTCTTGTTGTTTGGCCAATGGTAATCTCCTGGGTGGTTGACGAATTGGCATCTCTGCTCCCGTATTAATTCGGTGCTTTACCATTGAAGTTCTTCCGTTATTATCCGATGTACTGCAGAATATGGATGTGTACCGTTTGAGTAGTTGATATGCAGAACCTTTCTGTGCCTCGGTAAGATCTTCGGTCCATTTCTGCATAAGTTGTTCTACCATTTCTTTCTGGCCTTGCATGTCGGCTTTGCGGACTTTTCTGTTCACACTTTACTATAGTAGATACCTCGTTACATTTGCCGATGACTGTCCCTTTCTTGATGGTTTTCGTCTTATCCGAGAAATTTAGAGTCCTAATTGGTACTTTATGGTCGTTATCTGGTTTAACTAGGGCTTTTCCGATTATAATTTCCTTGGGTCCGTTCTCCTCTTCATTAGCTTCAACAACCCACAACCTGGGTGACCCAGAACCTCTCTCCAATTTTCCCTACACGATCGTTTCCGAGTTTGGTGGCAGCTTCTCCCGATGATCAATAATAATTCGCCTGGTAGTTACTCCGGCACTGCTAGTGTGAAGTGGCAACTCGATGTTATCGTAAATTAAAACTCCTCGTCCAACAACCACCACGAAGCCATTTGCCCTCATGAAGTCCATCCCCATAATGACTTCATCCACAATATCTGCAATCAGCACTTCGTGTTGGAAAAGAGTTCTTCCGATCTTTATTTTCACGACCTTTTTGCCTTTTATTATTGAACTACCTCCAGTTGCTGTTTTTATCTTCAATCCATTAGCTGGTTGTATATCTCCATCGATCAGACCTTTACAAACAATCGTGCGATTTGCTCCCGTATCGAGGGTGATGATGCAATCCGTGCCATCAATGTCGCCTTTGATTGTTAAGCTGTCACCGCCTCTTGCTACTTTCGAAACGCGGATGGAGGTTATGGGGCAATCGGTTGTGGGAGTCAGCTTCTGCCCCTTTAAGCTGACTCTTTGTAGTTTAACGGCTCCGTCGTCATTTGGCCTTCTTGCCTGGCCACTGCCTGTTCCCCGCTTGGTCGTCCCTGCATAAGAGATGTTGATCTTACCGTTTTTCTTCTTATTTCTCAGCAGTCCCGAGAGATGTGACCGATTTTATCACATACCCAACATCTGATTTTGCCGCTTCCGTCTCGGTAACTTGGTGTTGACCGTTCTGTTTTTATGATGGTGTCGATTTCCACTCGACGAATTTTCATTGACGGCTGGGTAATGGCTTATGCAGTGTCATTTGTTAACGCAAAAGCGATGGTTTCCGCGAAGGTCGCTTTAGGTGACAACATCACCGCTTTCAAAGAACGCGTCCATTTTTAGCCTTTCCATATAATCGGCCGACGTACTGGTATGTGCTAGATGTACTAGTCGCTCGATTGCCGAGGCAAATTCCTGAAGTGATTCTCCTCCCTTTTGGTAGCGGCTTTTCAATTCCATTCGATAGATTTCACGCTTGCGGTTACTGCCGTACTTCCTATCCAGCGCCTTCATAATTTCAAGATAACTGTTGCGATCTTTTTCCGATTTTATAAAAAAATCTTTTGTTTTACAAGAATCAAAATCTGATAGTTGAAGATTGTTAATAGGAAAAGTGTCAATGCTTTGTACGTTAATCGTTGAGTTTGAATTTTGATTCAACGCTTCAACCATTTTTTTCCTTTCTTCATATTCCACTTGAGGATCAAAAAAAACCAAACCAACCAGATATTCATTGAAATATCATAGATGCCTTTTAAATTTTTTAGTATTTTCGTATGCTATTTTTTTGTTTTTGTATTGATTTAAATTTTTAAGGAAGTTTAAATAAGATCGTGGGGCCGATGCGGCATTCGAGGTAGTATACAAATAATTTGTGTACAGGCAAACAAAAATAAGAAAAGTTCGAACACCATCCGTTTCTTTCTTAGAAAGATTTAATTGCGATTTGAACATAAAAATTTTGAAGCAATATATTAATTTTGCCTTCCATCTCGCACGATGGAACGCTCCGGGTATGTTGAATCTCCAGTTATCAATTTTTTCTCCCAAAAATATAAGGCACAGCTGTAGGAGTTCTTTATGTATAATCGCCACGTGGGTGTTTTTTTAGTATCTGGAGATTGACGAATTTAACGAGATCACTTTTACAGTCCTTTAGCTCCATTGAAATTGTTTCATCTTCCCAACCACTTTAAAATTCGTCTTTTTTTAAATTTTCCCACGACAATCGGAATTTTTTAAACATGGTTAAATCCGGACTTGATGTTGCACTTTCAATCGTTAATTGATATGTATTAGATAATACTAATTCTGCTATGTGATGTCGGCAGGCTAATTGAAACAACGGTTTTCCCATTAGATTTCGAAGAAGTTGGCAAGCTCCAACATGGACACCATTATTGCATTAGTGGAATCAAAGCACATTAATTGAATGTTACTTTGCAGCTTCCATTCTTCAATTAACGCAAATATTGCTTCGGATTGTGTCTTTCCTGTTCCATTTGCTATTTTGGCTATTCCTAAAAGTTTCGTGTAGTTTTCGGTTACTCCCGTAACATATACTGCTAAATGATTAACAATTTTTTTGAGTTTATTTCTTCTAAGTGTTTTGAATCCCAATGGATTGTTAAAAATTTAGACAGAATGAATTTTCGCTGTCATACAAAAATTGTTTTCTGCAATTTGTACGAGCTTTTCTAAATGATTCCCGATTTAACACAAAGCTGCTTACATCGCATCCTACAGCCTTTGTAGTGGCAGCAAGGATATGGACGGCGTTTCTATTGCTAGTTTTTGTTCTGTCCAATGCAAATGTTAATTCAGGTGTAATCAACAATTTTTGCCTTTTCGGTTTATTTCTTTCGATGGGTAACGGTTGAATCTTTCAGTGGATCATTTTCATTTTCTTCTTTCTCACCATCACTAATCTCACTATACGATAACTTTGTTACACTCAAATTGTTTTTTACATTCGATGTATTTTTATATTTTTTAATGTAATAAATGTTAAACGTTGTATTTAAATTTTGTTTTTTGTTTTACAAATGTTGTGTTATTTGCACTTTTTTTAATATTTCGCCAGTTTTGGTGCAATTTTTTAATACGAATTATTAAATATTTTTTTAATATTAATTGCTTCTGTCCTTTTCCGGCTACCACTAACTCTGTGGCAACTTCTGAGGCGCTTTGCTTGATTGCAATACCTTGATTAATATACAAGTACAAAAAACGTTGAAGAACAACAAGTTTTTTAGGTTCTGTAAAACTATTTTTAAATGGAGTTTTCTTAAATTCAATCGAAAGAGCCTTGAGCGAAGAGAAGAAGACCAAATATATAAATGAATATAAATAAACATACAACAAATATATTCGATATACTTTGACAGTTTTTCGATTTTTGTACCACCTACTTTGTATTGTGAATATATTCTTGCTGTACAACAGCATCTAGTTTAACGACCGCCAAACGTCACAATAAAAAAAATTTAAATTGTTGCTTGTTTAATAAACTTTTTTGTTCGATTAGTTAATTCTTTATCAAAGTTATTGAAGTAAAATAAACTCGAAGCAAAATTCTCAAATTGCATGGATTTTAATTTTTGTTAATTTTATATGGTTTGATTTAGATCAAAGTTTTCAAAAAAAAATTCTAGATACATTTTATAAGTAGCTTAAATATGATTTCTGAATAGTAAAAATGTTTATCAAATAAAAAGTTTATTTGGTGTAAAAGCTAGGTAAAACAAATTTTATTAAACTTTTAAAGTTTCGCCATTTAAGTACAACCAGAAAATTTACCATTTTGCGTCGAAGTCCCACTAAGAAATAACAAGTGTATAATTATAATCTTGATAAAATATTCTGCTGTTATCAGTGATGGAAAACGTTTTTTGTGTAACGTTACACATATAACGTTATGTTATAATTATAATAATTTATTATAATTATTTTTTTTAATTTATTTTTTTTTATTTTTTATTTTTTCATGTCATAACGTTTTTGTGTCAAAACGTTACATAATTCGTCTGCTACACAAAAATATTAAAAATTTATAACGTTACACATAACGTTATGGTAACGTTACACATAACGTTATGTAGTGTGTTAAACTTAACGTTTTCCGTCACTGGCTGTTATACAAATATTCTAACGCTGGGCCGTGCAAATTGATATGGAGGTGACTTTACAATATTTAATAAGGAAGCGATTAAAATAAAAACTAAATTTATCCACTTTTAATTAGATTAATTTTAATGATGGAAACCATGTCGATTTCAAACAAAGTAAAAAATAATGCATTGCCATTCCATGTCATTAAAAAAAATCTATACAAAGAAATTGATTGCATGAAAAACTAGATAAGAGGAATTTCGATTTTTACACATAGTTTTGAAATTATGATTTTGCGGATTTCTCAAAAGTTTGTTAGAAAACCAAAAAACAAAATATTAAAACAAAAAAGTTTTGTAATTCAATTTGGCTTAAGACTAGGTTGCTCTTTTTACGTTTCGACCATTTTCCAGATGATCTGCTACGATTTTTGGTGTAATTTTGTTCAGCGAGTTTGAAAATTCACACTGTAATGTTCGTTTAAATACATATTATTAAAAATAAAAATAATAGTAATATACATTATTTTATTGGAAAGTTCATAAGATTTCCCGCGCCATATAGATTATTGTTCTATCTCTCTTAGTTTTCCAGTTATGGAGTATAAACCAGCACAATGTCCAAAATTGGACGAAAAATCAGAAATCCGCCGGGCGGCATCTCTAAACTTCATCGGATTTGGCTAATTTTTTAAAGGGGTTATTTCAACATAATAATGAAACAAAAAAACAAAAGGCTCCCAGGTAGCTCATTTTTCGGTTTTTGCTATAATATATGTATATGTTTTTGCTATAATACATATATGTACATATATGTATATAAACGTTTTTTCTTTTTGTATCTGCACTTATTGCCGCCCCAACACCAATTCCTCTCCCTGATAGTCCTGATAGCTCTTTCCTGAAATATTATAAATATAAAAATATGATAAAAAAACACATTATATTTATGTAGCCATCGTCAAAATTATATTATTAGTTCCCACACGATACCACAAAATATGCATGGAAACAACCTTAAACATTTTGTGCATGGCTGTACATACGTATTGATCTGTACAAAATTCTCAAATCAAATTCAACTATTTTAAAATGATTTTTGGATAAAGTTCTGGAATATGGCCAACTAGAATTGAACTTGGCTATAACCAGGAGCAAATCCTGGTGTGTAAAAAAGAACTCATACCACAGCGACCCTCATTAAACTGAACATTCACTCGTATTCGGCATTTCAATGAGGAATGGAAAAAATGTGTTGAATTATTCATTTAGGAGATTCATTTAAAATCTAATTTCATTTGACTTTCTTCTTCAGTCATTTCGTTAATAAATTTTTTCACTTGAGTGAACTTTTAAAATAATAAATCAACGTTAACATTGATTTTGTATGTACCTATTCACAATTTCTGTTATGTTTTGAAAAGATGGTGATGTTGTGAGATTTTAATGATTTAGGATTTTTAGCTTTGTATTTTTAAAATCAAAGCACAGTTCCAAATATTTAATTGATTCGTCAAAAAAATTTGTAACGTCAATTTTAAATCTTGCTACTGCGTTGTCGTTGTCACATTTTCGAATTATTTGGGTAGCCAGAGAACCATACAATTCTTCGTTCCTTCTTTGTAATAACGATCGTCTAATGTTATCCATAATTAAATAAACTTCTGTTATTAAAACATCGCTTCCCTGCAATTTCTTTAAAGAAATATCAAATACTTTGAACGCCCGCATTCATTAGAAATCCGAGATATGCTTCGCTTAATTCATCTTCAAAAAATTGTCGCAAAATTAGTGAAATATGCTCCTGACTCAAGAAGTATGCTTTAATTGGTGCTTAATTTAATAGCATTTTCTCTACGGCTGGCAGTAAAGATAACCATCTTGTTGGCACATGCTTAAGCAATTCGGACCAATTTGTTTGTGTCGGTTCGAAAAACTCTTTTAATGTCGTTGTTCTTTTTGTGGAACTGCTAAATTCATTATAAGATTTGATTATAATTGTCTCTAGATCAATTTTAAAAAAAAATTGTTTTAGCTGCATTATGTATAATGTGATCATTGCAACCACTAGGGAAAATGTTTTCATTTTCTATTTTAAGCGCTGTAAATACACTTTTATGTTTGCCAAAATGTATCGGAGCATTATCGGCACAATAAGTCGTCACATTTGCTAAGGAAAGTTCATTTTTATTTAGTTGACTTTTAAGGGGAATAAAAATACAGAGAGAATCTTCCTCGTCTAACGAAAAAAATTAAGCTAAAGCTAGAGAAGATGGTATCTTTCCAACTTTACTTCAAAAAGGTATTGAGGAAATACTCCCCAGCTTGATCCAGATGTTTCGGGCAAGTACCAGGAAGGACTCAGTGTCAATCCAAGCAAAACTGTCATTGTTCCTTTTACGAGGAGGAAAAAGCTTGCGCTTACAGCTCCCTCGTTAAACGGTACTACTGTGCCTTTTTCCAGCGATGTTAAATATCTAGGGGTTATCCTAGATCAAAGACTGAACTGGAACCAACATTTGTTGAAAGTTCAAAATAGAGCCATCAAGGCTCTCTGGGCCTGTCAAAGACTATATGGGCGTACTTGGGGACTACAACCAAAAATGATCTACTGGTCATTTCTTACAATCATTAGGCCTATGGTCACCTACGCATCGGTTGTATGGTGGCCTAAAACTGAGCAGAAGACAACGCAAACCTTATTGAATAAGGTTCAGCGTGTAGCCTGCATCGGTGTTACGGGCTCAATGAAGTCATGTCCAACCGCGGGGGTGGAGACACTTCTAGGACTGACGCCGTTACACCTGCATATTAAAAAGAATGCTGCAAGTATGGCCCTTAAAATGCAGGCGGAAGGAAATTTCAAACCAGGCAATATGGTGGGTCATCTGGAAATCCTTAAGGAATTTCAGACAGACCCTACCATAGGAATGCCTTCCGACTGTATGCCAGCTAAACTGGACTTCCACAAACCATTCTGTGTTAGGTTACCTGACCGGGATGTGTCGAGGGCAGGTTGACCATCATTTGAGCTAGGGTCCATGGTATGGGGCGGGGATAGGAATACACGGGAATGGCACTACCCTCTCGAAGTCCTTGGGTACCAATGCTACCGTTTTTCAAGCAGAAGTACATGCTATAGAACTTTGCGCTAGGATAGGCATAGCAAAAGGCCTAAACAATGCAAAGATTTATATTGTATCAGACAGCCAATCAGCCTTAAAAGCTCTTATTTCTTGCACCGTTAAGTCAAGGCTGGTATGGGATTGTCTGAAGGTTATTAAACATCTGGCAGGCTCAAATAAGGTAACACTTATGTGGGTGCCAGGTCATACTGGAATCGAAGGAAACGAGGCAGCTAATGGCCTCGCCCGTGAGGGTTCTGCCTCTCCATTTATTGGACCAGAACCCTTCTGCGGTGTCACTAAGGGACACCTTAGTGCAGCCGTAAAACGCTGGGAGGATGTTCAAAAGTCCTCCTACTGGCGCAGAATTCCAGGTTTACGGCAGGCGAAGAAATTTATATCACCTTCGTCTGTCAGGGTTAAGGAGTGTCTTGAACTTAGGAAACCTGAGTTGAGGCTGCTTACTGGCTTCCTCACAGGTCATGTCCCCTTAAGGTATCACCTTAAGAAGATGGGCCTAAGTTCGACAAATGAATGCCGCTTCTGCGGTCTGGAAGCGGAATCAGCGGAACATGTTCTGTGCCATTGCCCAGCCATTTTCCAGCAAAGACTGCAACATCTAGGAGGGAGAACAATGAGCCCGGATAGTATGTATCTTGTACCGGCCAGTAGTATTGTCAGATTCATTAAGAGCCTGAATATTGACTGGACGGATAATTAAGTAGGGTCCAGCAGAATAGATCTTTTAGGTCGCGGTGCGAGATGGCTTATCGCCCACATGGCCCTCCAGTAAATAATAATAATAAGCTAAAGCTAATTGCATTCCATTGTTATGATCAAAAAACACACTATAAGGCGAATGTTTACATCTATGCTGATTGAGAATGGCACATTTCCTTGAACTTTTTTGAAAACCAAATCCTTTTAATGCGGTCCAAGAACTTTTGTTATAATAGCAGCTATTTTAGTTTTTCCACACGAGTATTTTGCCGAAATGCAGGAATCCTGAAACATGGTTTTGAATAATGGACTGGCACAATTCTCAGAAACATAACTATGTGAACGCAGGGCTGAATGGTAACTAAATAAAATTTCTGCGAATAATAAATACATTTCTTTCAGTTATGCTATTCTTTTTAGCGAAAAAATTAGAAATCGTCGAACTACTTGCAGCAGATTTTAAGTTTTCGATGTGTATTTTAGTTTGAGTTTACCGAGTTATGTATTCTTCTGAATTGGATATATTAAAGCTAACATTATTGGAAACTGTACAAACTGCACAAAAATCATTCCTTCCGCGTCGTAGCCAAGGATATTTTTCTACCAATGTTGATTAAACGTAACAATTCGCTTAATTTTCTTTTTAGGTGATGCATTTTCTGTATTTTCATCGCTGTTCGACATAGTTTAAAAAATAAAAAAACTTACACAAAAAAACTTATAAGTTAAAATTACTCAATCACATGAATTTGATTTTTAACGTGTGGTATCATTGCTCAAGGGTCTTGTTCGTTTGTTCATTTTCATTCGCAATATCATTAATGGTGTTGTTTGTTATTTAAAATGCTTGAAGGGTTTGTCTTTTTAAGATACATTTCGAATGAGAGATCAAATATAAAGTTTTCAAACATAATTTATGGAACGGGGGGGCGTCTGCCATCCCTGTTCCAAGCCATGTGCTTTGTCGTTTCTTACGCTTGTCAATTCCCATAATGTAAAGCCAAATCTATTAATAAAAAGAATAAGTCAAAATAAATGATGGGGTAGCATACCTGCCGAGAGTAGAATACTTCGCCAACAGCGGCTGATTCTGTTGCATGTCAAATACAATATTTACTGTGCCATCAAGCGGTTTGTTCATTATTGAATGAAATTTTTTTAGCACGGAGCTGGTGTGGTTTTATTTTGTTCCCTCCTCTTGAAATTCTGTTAGATTATTTTTCAAACTCGATAATTTAAGATGGAAAAGCTTGCACGTAAAACGGGTGTCACTATGGGGCTTTTCGAATCCCCGTATGAACTCAGACTAAAATACTTTTTTATATTTTGAAAACGAGTACCCTGTTTTTGTTTGCATTTGTTTGTGGTTCAAGGAACAAATGGACCATCTTCTTTAAATTAAGCTCCGATGAAAAATAACTTCCTTTTAACTTGCCTCGTAAGTAGTGACTCTCACGGCAGTAGAACGAAGTTACATGACTACGGATTGCTTCTGTCATTTCTCTGCCTACATCAGTCAATCTGCTCCCACCTCGCCGATCTTTCGGAGCATCCATAGCATGTAATTGGCACCTTAAGCAGCTGTTTGTTGAAAGTTTCAGTATTTAAAAATAGATATATGTCTAACGTATAAACCTTGCCAACAGGGCTAGCCTGTTTGTAGAAGCTCCAATGACATTTTTGAAAAACTAAGCATAGACACGCACTAAAGTACTATCTCTCTTTCGTTATACTAGTAGCATGAGGTTTTTTATGCACCTGCTTTCTTTTCCTTTTAGGGTAACAAATCCTCATATGTTTTTCCAAAAATACGTCCTGGTTCCCCTTAGATACTTTGCTTTTAAGATGATGAGAAAACCCTAAATTAATCCACAACAAACATAAGTTATAGCTACTTACAACCTAAGTCATTTTGTGAAAATCGTTTTGATGCCCATCGAACATTTAATTTATTATTTGTATAGTTTTGTAAAGACTCTTTTATTTTTACTAATTTTCTCCTTTCGAGTTTTTCTGCTCTTTGACGTTGCGAAACTGTTGTTCTGTATTCACTATTTTCCTGCATATTTATTTCCATGATGATCATTCTTAGAAACTGAATACCAACTGAGCAGCAGTGAGACTATTTGTTCGACACAGAACAGAAGTAAGGTTTAAAAACAGGTTCAAAACAGAAGTAACTGTATCCACATAATATTTACGTTACATCCTACAAATTTCATTCGGTTAAGCTTGTATCTCTATTTCTATCTCTCACACAAAACAAATTAAAAACCATGTGGAGATGAAACAAATTTAGAAGAAAATGCGACTGGTTCAGTGATTATATGTGTTTATTTATTTTCGAAAATAGATAGTAACGGTTTTTAAAACAGACCATCTTCTAACTCTATCATACCTATTTACATATATCCATGTGGATAGTAAAAAAAATGTACAGCTTCCACTTAGAACTAGTTTAATTGGTTATAGCAAATAAAAACACGAAAATTTTGCCACCTATATCTCATTTTGGAAAACGGTCCACAATTGAACTACGAGTATGAACAATGGTGTTATGGCCAAATTAGTATGTTTTTGCCTTAATTTTATAATATGGAAGATATTTTTATCATTACATAAACATCGAGTATCATTTATTGTGGATACTCCCACACCGTTAATAATTAGAATTTAAAAACTAACATGAGAGTACACCTTGGAGGTAGGGATATATAACTCCCATTACAAATACTCAGTATTGGAAATGGAACAATACCACATGAAATAGTATTATTTTGGGCCAAGTAAAAATATGTGATAAAAAAAGAAATACTGGTCAATCGATACTGTAGTGAACACTGAAGATGCAGTTAAATATCCACAAGAATTATTAAATTTACTTTATCCAGCTGGCTTTCCAATACACAGTTTGCAGCTTAAAGTATGAGTTTATACTACTACGCAATCAATATCCGTAATCCCCACCGATTCACTCTCTATTTAAGCGATTTCCATTCCCAATCAAGCTTTCCTTTACAATAACAGTAAATAAGGCTCAAGATCAGACATTTAAATATATTGGAAATGATTTACACTCTGACCGTTTTCCTCATGGCCAGTTGTATCTCATAGCCTTTCACGAACTGGTAAATCAGAAAACCGCGTTTTGCTATATCGCAACGTATTAAGGGTATCAGAGCTATTTCATCGACTTGCAATTTGTTCTAATTCTTCGGTCGTTCTGATTATTTTGTTAAACAATCTTACTCCATGAAAATTGCCTTGCCGTTCATATTTCTTTGATTGGTTAAGCAAACTTATCGTAAATTAAAAAAATTCTGGAAAGGCTGGGATTGAGGGCCCATGCTCTTTTAAGATATAAAATTAAAAGAAATAACATTGACAAATTGTTATATTTAGTACACTTGCAGTAAGTCTATCGTAAAATTATTATTTTTTAATTTGTGATACTATCAATAGAAGTGATAGTAACGATAAAAACTATTTGATCTGTGTCTGCAAATAAAAGATTGACGATATCTGTAAATAAATACCAAGATTTGTATTACAAAAATTCAAAGTTGTCTCAGTTGTGTATCAATGTGTCGTTTTATCTCTCGCCATTGAATCAGGTAACCTAATTACGTATCAATAATTATATTTCAGATGTAAATCAAATAGCTAATGGTTATTTGCTCAGGTGCGAAGAGAAAAGTTGCTACTAAAGGTTCTGGGATGCCCTGTACTTACTTTTGAATCAAAATACAAAATAAAATTTTTTTGTTTTCATTTCTTTGTAGTTTCATGAAACATGATTTAATCCAGATCAGATCAAATGCCAGTAAATTCCATATTTACTAGTTCCACCTTTCTCAGTTTTTTTAAATAATAAAACAAACATTTTACGAAAAATTTATTTTATTAAATTAATAATTTAACAATGACTTATTTATAGAAAATTATACGATTATTATAAGATCAATGAAATGATGATTTTAGAATAATTATTTAACAATAACCCAATTGTGCGCCATTTTGTTTTCTTCAATTTATTTATTTTCTCAGGTTGATGTTTCACTCGGGTGTCCAAAATGCTTACTACTCATTGCACTTTTCAATACTTTATTTCTAAAGCGAGTTTAAATAATTAGGTAAAAAAGCAGTAATTGTGAAAATGTTTTTTTAAGCAGAAGATCGATGCCTTTGAAGTAATATTACGAAATAAGTATATTGAATGTTACTGTTCAGCAACTTAAGATAACTGGTGTGAAAATTTATTGACAAGACAGCACCTATTTATCGAGTTAAAAACGTTTAAAAGAACAAACGGCAAAATATAACTGAAAACTGTGCTCTCGTGTGATCACATATTTTTAACTTTGTCAGATTCATCCAAATGATAAATGTCACGTGCCAACCTTTACGCGCAAATTGCATATTTTACTCAAAAATAATAAAATTTATTGTACACGTGTTAAGAAGTCGGATGCCTAATTTTAATTAATGAATTTCGAGAAGGTTTCTTCTTATTCCCGCGCTTACTATTTTCGCATATGATTATTATATCAAACGGAAAATCGTTACCATACAGTTGCCCCCAAAATATTGAGGCTTTCTTTGTACTCTGCATTTTTATCTTTGCACTCTGCATCTCATTGAAAAATTGTAGATGTCTGGCATGTGTGGTCGGATACACCAATTGTTTGTAAATAAAAACTGAAATAAGCTAACGACATTATCTGCTGAGGATAACAAGTCTTAAATGTAATTTGTTATGTATAACATAAAAACAAACAGTTAAATGCTTATGGCATTCTGCAAACTAACTGGAAGACACTTATATTTTAATAAAAGTTATTCTTAGGCTGCACCTGATTCTTGGGTAAACCACGTACTACGTTACATGCTGACTGTGAATCGAGCTTTTTCAAATTCCTCGATTTTTAAATCAATCAAAAAGGAATAACCTAAAAACGTAGACACACGTTAACATTATTTTTGGAGGACGGTAAATTCGTTTACCGAATTTAGTTTAGTTACCCTGAGAATTGGCCCGCAAACCTAAATAGTTCTTTTATGCTTAGTAAAAAAATTATTTTAGTGAAACTGCGCGAAAAATACAGGTTTTGGTGGAATCATATTCAATCTCTTCTCTATTCCAAAGAAAAAAAAAAAAAAGGAGGTTTGAGAAATAATGCCTTACATGCTTACGTTATTTGATAAATGTTGTATGCAATATTTTTTGGTGTAGTAAAATAACTTTTTGTTGCCTATAAAATATTTCTAAAATTTTAGTAACATTCTGGAATGAAATAATTAAACTTTGAGTAGGTTTGCCTCATTTTTAAACTTGGATAAAATAATATATTAGCACTTTCTCTCGAATTTCTATTGTTTTGGAATAGAAAAGGAACATTCATTCTGAGTGTAGTTCCACCATTACTCTGTTATAAATTTCACTTTTACAATATTTTTCTTACTTCACATATGAGACGCTAAATTGTCATTGTTGTTTATATCATAATTTTCATATTCCAGGTACTCTTCAGATAAAGGTTGAGACTCTCTAAATTCTATTGGCTTAATTTGATTGATTTTATGTTCCAATAAGTCACAAGATTTTGTTAAGGCACTGTCCAGTTCGAATGGCGGTAACATGTTGTCTCCTAAATTTGGAATATCATTTAATTTAATATCTGGTCCCAGCAACATTGATACTTGATCAAACATTTCCATTAATGCATTTGCTTCGTTAACTAAATTTGATACTATTCTATGTTGAGCATCGCTCCATGTCACTCGTTTTAAATTTGGACGTATTCTTCTGTTAGGTATAGGTGATAGTCTCATCTTTGCTAACCTATTTAAAAAAATTGTCCGTATGAATTAAATAAAATTAAAAGCGTGTAAGTGATTTGTAAAAGCATACCTTTGGCCCATTAACAAATCTTTGAAATCACACCAAGTCTTTTTACCATGGGTCATATATCGCCTGGGAAATTGTGGGTATTCTTCCTCGTCCGATGAAAAATCAATATTATGCCAACAATTTCGAGTATTTAATCCCTTTTTATTTGAAGTACTGGGTGTGCTTGTGCTTTCATTATCACTAATCGAATCAGCTGTTAAGGAAAATATTTTGTTTGTAAATTTAAATACTTAAAATAATATGTTGACATACTTTCCACATCCGACCAATTTGTATCATTCTTAACCTTATTTAGATTATTTTTATCGTGAGTAAAATTATTTTGGATTTCAGGCACATTATTTTCATTTTTGTTTCGGCTGTTATCATTCCAATAAAATTCAGAATTTGAATTCAATTTCTCATCAATTTGTAATAAATCATTTTTCTGTTCCTTTATAAGTTGGTCATATTTTTTAATCTCTTTAAAAGTGGTTTGGCTATCTTTTATAATATTTTTATTAAATCTGATACTATTACGAGGTAAGGCGGTTTGTGTTTGTGATTCTCGATTTACAATTGCATCGGTCATTTGTGAAACAGAGTGTGTCAAAATCACTGAAATCAAATATGTATATATATTGAATAAATCTAACTTAACAAATAAATATTTAGCTACTACTTACAATTACCAGCTTTGTCTTTAACGGTAATTACGCCATCTGTAAGACATTCTTTATCTGCAACGGGAATCAAATCATTTTGTATTCCTACGGCCGCTTCTCTAAGTAATTTTGTTGGTGGTTTATCTGTTTGCACACCTACACTCGGGTTTCTATTCGCCCTAGCTATTCTTCTATAAAATAACATTTATATTCAAATAAAATGCAATAAACTAAACAGAAAATATTTACCTGGATGCTTCTAATAACTTTGCTCTTAATAACGCATTTTTGTCAACTTTCGGCTGTGCGGCTACGCTGATTGTTGCTCGCCATGGTGGCCTCTCTACTTCTTTTTGTTTTTTAGTGGTTTTATTTGACCTAAGAGCAATTAAATTAAAACAAAAATAATTATTTAACTCTGATAGGAAAAACCATTTTCCAATTACATTTTACGTGTTGAACTAAACGTCTACGTGAATTGCTTTCAAAACTAAAATACGGAATGGAGTAAGCATATTTACTTGCTTTGAATAAAATCATTTGTTTAAAAATAGAAACACTCGGGTAAGACAAAAAAATTGGAAAATACAGAAGATTGTTTAAGACTAAAAATAGAAATAAATTTGATGCACAGATATTAAACAAATAAAATGCAGTGATTTCGTATTATAATAACAAGAACATTTACTATTTGAAACAAACAATATTTAGCTAACTATTTATATGCTTATTTCGTATTAAATTAATACCACCGCACATAAAAAACTTATTAAAACATAAATTTTTGATTTTATTCACGAATATATAATAAAACATAAATATTTGGTTAAGTTTTCAGCACAAATTTTATGGTTTTATTAGAGTATAAACAATAATATTTATTACATTTCCTACTCATATGTTAAAACTGCATGAACATGTCTCATAAAAATAAATACATGTTGATATTGGCTCATTTTATCACTTGAGGATCTCGGATTCCATCCCCGGTGGTGAGAAGTATAAAATGTCACAATGGGCGTGTATGTATATTATGAGTGCATTCGTCAGATTGTGGATAAGCACCAAAGGCCCAATAATGGCGTTGAGTGCAGTATTTTGGGCAAAGTTGAACTTTTATTATAAACATCATGCTATCAAATTATATGCAGTATGTTCAAAAAGAAAGGGTTATCGATTATGAAAGAATAAAAGAACATTTTTGGAAAATTGTTATAAATTTTGAAAACATACAGTCCGTTACAGTTGATTAAATCCAATGAAAACAATGTAGGAAATACCCTAGTATGATTTAATTTTAACCCCCGTGCTATTTGGGTTTTTACTAATATTTAAAGAACATTATCACTAAAATAAAAGGATGAACCTTTTTTTTTTTTTTTTATTTTTAAAGTCGTACATTTTGTTATTTTTTTGGGAAGAACCAAAAAATGCATTTTTTTATTGTTACTTGTGAATAAATCCACGCCAGAATTTGAATAAATACACGAAATATTTTTATGAAATTATAATTTTTTTTAATATTTAAATTTTTTTATTTATTTTAATAATGAGTGCTGCCTCCATTTTTTGAAATAAGCTCAAATATTCGTCGAACTATTCGAAAATAACCCCTCCTTCTCTGCTATGATCTCGATTGAGAACTAGCTCTTCTTTTCGTAGGTCATGGAAATAATAGTTATAACCATCGGGCCCGTCTAAATTGAATTTTTTTTCATCCGAAAACACGACTTTATACCACGTGGCTTTTTCTTAATTTTCAATCGTTTAAGATGTTTAGCTTTCTGTATGGCACGACGAACGGTTTGTACACAGACATTAACACCGGCTTTCTCCTTGATTCTGCGAGCAGATAGAGCAGAACTGGAGGCAATACGAATTATTTTACGCTTATCTACCGGTTTTAATTTCGAAACAGAACAGCCTTTCATGTTTTTTTCCATAGTTTTCAGGATTTCTTAAATAATTTAGCACAACAGTGTGACTTCGGCCTAGTTTTTCGGCTATGAATCGGCTCGAATGTCTTTGATCGTGTTAAGCATCAATTTTTCTCTTGTCAACATCATTTAGGCTTTTGTTTTTTCCCATTTTTTTAAAAAATAATTTACAACACTAATTTAATTATTAATTAATATTTTTTATTTTATTAAAACTAAACAAAAGAAAGGAAAATGAACCGGATTTATTCACGTGTAACAATAAAGATGAATTTTTTTTACCATGTTTAAATGAAAAACAAAAAAAGGAACATTTCCAAAGCCAACTACGAGTAGAAAACCAATTTTTAGTCATTTGATTAGTGATGCATCTACCTTTCAGTATAGAAAAAACAATAGCGATAGAATCAAAAAGAGATGAATTCTCCATTCCCATTTTTTTATTTAGTGGATTTAATCTGTTGTAACGAACTATATTTGTTTCCCATATCCGACATAAAGTTTAATAGACAATCCAATCAGCTTTCTTATCAATAATTTGCTGCAACTAATTGTTTAACATATTTGTTTGAGTGCAACCATAAGCTGTTTAGCCGTCATGTATTTTTTTCCAGCTGGTTTGAACTTCATAATGGCCCAAACATTTTCTATGGGATTTGCATCTGGTGACTGTGATGGCCAATCCAAAGTAGTTATACAATTTTCTGATTTACATTGCGTGCAAAGACGACTTCGATGTTTTGGGTCCAATCTATTGTATTGTGTTTTATTGCAGTATGCAGCCAAAACGATGACTCATCTGTGAGTATTACATTGCTCCAATCACGACAGATATTCTCCTGTGGTCATTTCAATCGTTTTTTCATATGGTGTTCGTTCAGTAAAGGCTTTTTAATAGTGCTTCTATATAAGACGCTATTTTCTTTTAATTGTTGCCTTATAGTATTCAGTGATATATCGATACCAAAAGCACCAAGTTTTTTCTTAGCTTGTCGTAATGTTAACATAGGATTCTTGACAAAAAACTAACAATATTCTTATCTTGTTGCTCTGAAGTTGTCCTAGTTAATCCTCTACCATGCTCATCATCGACGTTTCCTGTATCTTTACATCGCTCAGACCATTTGGTTACATAGTGCCTCGATACTTCCAGATACTTTGCTTAGCAGAGTTGGGATTGGTGTTGTTTTTAGCATTCCCGTGCATATTCTTATGCTGTTATTTAGGAATTTTTGTTTGGTTTTCATTATTTATTTTTTATCCGTGTACATGATGACATCAGCAAAACGTTTTCTTGTATTTATGATTATCTTTTGGCTGTTTAACATGGTATATGGATGAGCTCCACCTTTCGTGTGAGTTAAAATGTTTAATAGGTTTAGTGTGTTCGCCATCTCTAGTTCTAGATTTTTTTAGTGAGTGTGGGGAAAATGACATTTTGTTATTGATTGTAACACCGAGTAGTTTAGTGCTTCGATTTTATTGAAGTTATCTATTTTTGCATCAAATGTTGAATTTTAAGTTTTGAATAGCCTCATATAGTGACATTTTTTTGGGGTTAAATTTTAAATTTAATTTGATTAGTTCTTGTGATAGGCTCAAACGTTTCGTTTGTTGCAATTACTGCAAAGTGTGAGGCTTAGACAGCTGCATGCGGAATTCCTTTCTCTGTTATACGTTTGAGTTAGGTCGTTTGGTTCTCCGTTACAATTATTCGGTTTGTGAGGAATTTATAAATCCAGTCTTGTGTGGAATGTTTTTTCTTTTGAATACTTCTATTAATGTAGCCTTTTTCACATTATGGTGCTAGTTCACTGTGGTGACTAGTATTTGAAATTTGCAAGTATGTTCTGCGTCAAAAATTCCTATTAATCGGTTCGTGACATAATCTGTTGTTCCTAGAGCTGCCCTAAAGCCTTATTATATATGTGACAGAATATTGTTTTGCATGATGTGAATATTTTAGACATTGCATTTAATAGGCATATAAGCCTACAAATTTCAATCAGCAAGTCGTCTTTATTTATCTTTTTGATGGCTATACATTTGGAGATTTTCCAGTTTTTTTTGGATAAGGTTGCTTAGTCCATTTCAGCCCAAAATAATTTGCAATATTGTTCAAAATATTCTCGTTACTTTTTATCAACATTTTTAGAAACTTGTAAGACATTTTGTTTTCGCCTGGAACCGTGTCTTGCTACGTCTCCTAATGATGTCTTCATTAAATTCTCTGTGTGGTTTTGTTCTCGCTCGCTTGGCTATATGATGTCTTCTGTTGATTCTGAATAATTATCGTGTATGAATTTCTTTGCACTGTCAGGGTCTTCCATAAAGTTAAAAGAATTGTTTCTGGTGGTTTTTAGTTTATTTATTTTATTCCATAACATTTTAGTGTTTATGTTCGGCTTAATTGAGTTCAAAAATGTGTTCCATCATATTTTTCATACTTAACTGAATACATATTTCTGTGTATGTTTCACAGGGTTTGTTTATTTCTTTTTATGTTCCATAACCTTTGGATTTGTTCATTCCAACATTTTTTTACTGTGTGTTTAGTGTGGCAATATGTTGCTTTGGTATTCTACTCTATTGTTTTTACAATGATTGATACTAAATTTTTCTCGTCTTGAATATTATTGTATTATTATTTGTTGGTGCATTGCCAGGTCTTATTGTTGTATATGTTGGGACTGCAAACTGCTATGTCTAGTGAAGATGTGGTGTGTTTGAAGAGATTTTATCACGAATTTTTTTTCTTTTCTGAGTAATTGAAAATCGTTCTCCGAGATTATTTGTGGAATTTGCTATCCTAGTTTGGCATTTATGTTGTTGCTTCCCCACATACTACTATGTGCATTGATATCACCGGCTCTTATTATAACTGTTTTATTTTTTTGTGAGTCTATTTAGTTTTCTGAATTCGGTTTCTATTATTATGTTACAATTTCTTTTTTTTTTTTTTTGGTTGATTGTGAAACGAAATTATTTTGAATGCTTTGTTTTTCTATTTTATACTAGCCGCAATTCTTTTAATATGTGAACAGTGGCGGATTAAGGAAAATTCGAACCCTAGGCAAGGTTTCATTTCCGGCCGTATCAAAATAATTGGGAAATCTTGGCCCTAAGCAAGCTTTCGTTTCCCGAAGCAAATTTGATCTTTTCCTATAAAATGGGTGAAAAGCAGGCTTTTTCTCTGTTTCCCTTGACCAAAAGGTCTAATCTTCCATTCCCCAAAAAAAGACATACGTTTATTAAGTAATTACCTATAAGAAAAGTAAACTGTGTAACATGCCCATAATTCGTTAAAACAATTTTAAATTTTTTTATTTTTTTTTTAAATTTTTACACAACACAATTTCGTTTCTTTTTAAAGAAAGCTAAATAAATTTGAAGTTAGCTAAATATTTTGAAGATTCATCATCAATTGATTAAGACCATATTAACTGGTGGAAATAATGCGGGACACTGCGGGACATCTAAACGTATGTACAGTATACAGTACCTACAAAACCATGAATACTTGACAATGATCTTGTTACAAATCATGATGCAACTGATTTTAAAGCAATAACTCAACAAGTCAACCCTAATAAACTATCAAATAACTTCGATTAATTTTCAATATTATAAATCTTGTAAATTTGAAATACTCTCGATGAATCCAGTAACATCTTCAACAATTTTGAATAATCCGTAACATCAAGCGAGTAAGATCAATGAATCATCTCCAATAAAAATCTTGAAAGTATTGGATAATCTCGGAACGAAACCACCAAATGTTGTTTGAATATTTTCTTAATTATTTCGAGTATATCGGAAAATCTAAAATATCCTAGGAAAATGTCATCTATATATGTGACGTAACTTCCTACAAATGTATGTTAACTGTATCTGTATATGTAACACAACGTTTCGTGAGAGGCTTAAAAACGAAATTTGCGATAAACCACTAATTACAATATGTAACAAGATACAAGAAGAAACAAGAACTCTAGAACAATCTCGATATTTATTCACATAAAATTTCAAATACTCTGGAAAAACTTAGATAAACATAAAATCATAGAATAATCTTGGTAAACCAAAAATCATTAAGAATCTCGAATAATGATCTGAAAAATCCCTTGCAGTCTTTGCAAAAAAAAAAAGAATAATCTTGAAAATATGACAATGACGATAAGTTCGAATAACTTCGGTGTGTGGCTACACAACGCTATTTAAATCTGAAAATATTGATAAATCCACAAATCTTGAAACTCGGGTGCTTTGCTTATTCATAATTCAACTGCAACTTTAACTCGAATAATAACGAATATTAAATTTCGAATAATAAATATGATCGATCTCGAAGGATCACTATTCTTTAAATTCAATTTCGAGTATAAGCGAGAAATTCCAATAAAACCAAATAATTTCGAAAAATTCGAATAATCTTAGAGTTCTAAAATAATCTTGAAAAATATCAATGCAAAGTCTCAGAAATGTTGACTAAAGTTAGATACCAAGCAACTCAACGTCTTAAGTCTCGAGAACCAATACGTCAAATTAGACAAAATACGCTGACTAGACTGTCGCTTAGATCTCTAAACTTAAAGAGTTATTAATGAATTGAATTCAAATTTAAAATTACGCATTTTTTCTAAATTTTAATTTCATAGTCCTATAATTTAAAATATGTTAAGCAATTTGATTAAAATAATTCTTTATTTACTGATTCATACACTGATTTTTATATAATTAATTATTTATTTATTTTTTTTTTTTTTTTTTATAATTATTAAACGCAAATTTCGGAGCTAGACAGAATCCGTAAATTAGTAACATTATAATTAAATCCCGATAATGTTTTTCCTTAGGATAAAAATTGTTGATTTCGAATCCCGATTGCCACGGGATTCGAGGTCACATTTTTGAGAATTTGAATTCGAGTTTCGAGAATTTTTTTTTTTCGAAACTGTTTGAGTTCTTGTACTGCTTACATAATCCTTTCCTCGCAATTGCAACACTGAAACATAATCGACAGCCAGAGCCTGAACTGCAGTAGGCTGACTCTTTTGCTTGCGAGTCTTAAATTTCGTGATTTTTTCATAATATTTAATAAATAGTTCAGTATAAATTTTATACTCGGTACAATTCGATTAAAATCGGATTAATTAACCGAAAGGATTAAATTAAACGCTTAAACTTAATCTCCTTTTATAAGTATGTTACTGGGTGGAGAACTACCAGTAACGTCTCCAAGAGCTATGCGGTGGAGTCTAATGTATTTGTATATGTTTTTATATTAGAGCGTATCAAATGAACGTTGTCAATTTGATAAAATTGATTTGATTAAAAAAATTGAATTTTTGCATGCGTGATAATTTAAGTCGCGTACCATTTTACGTGGTAAAAAACTAAATTTTTGTGTGAGTGACTTTCAACAATAACCTTGCGAGGCATTTCTGAATATTGGTATAAGCGAGAAATTCCAATAGAACCAAATAGTTTCGAAAAATTCATTGGGATGAGCGGAAATTGTTTAATGTTGATTGGTTGCCAATTTGTATATCTAATAATTGTTAAAAAAAAATTAAACCAGTTAATTAGAAACAGCACAATAAATAAAACTTCATTCTTTAAATTTAATAGTAAGTCTTTTTTTAAATTTAAATATTGATTTCGATAGTTTAGAGTATTTATTGCAGAAACAAAAGCTTTACAGTAGAATTGAGGAAGCTGATAGTATGAAAACATTGCAAATAAAATGCAACAAATGGAGCAATTACAGCTGATTTTGTGTGCTCAATTTTCTCGATTTCAAAATCAGACCCAGAAAAGAACGAGCTCGAAAAACAACGAAAATGGAAGGTGAAACCAGTAGGTCTACTATGTATTTCGATCTGAAAGTAAAACCGATCTGAAAGTTAAAAATCATACCGCGTAATCCGATTTTAAACGTCATTTGGAAGTTTCGGATTTTTTCGTACTACGTATTCCGATTTTCGGAGTATAAACAGCTAAACATCAAATAAATTTATTTGATCACCAATTAGTTATCAAAAGTACTAAGCAGAAAAATAAAATAATTGATTTGCAAAATCAATCAATAGAAATTCGAAAACAGTACATCCAACTTTTAACACGACAAAATATTAAAAACATTAGAGTGCAACACGAAAAATTAAATATCAAAAAACGGGCTTTAGAAATAAAGAAATGAAATTGACTCGAATGCCGTAAAGCACCAAATAACTTATAAGGCAAAAGCAACATACTATAAATGTGATACAAAATCCGATAATTTTTGAAATTTATAAAGACTAAATTTATTATTTTTATTTGATTATTTAGTTTTAAGTATTTATATTAAAATAAAATCTTTTAATTAAATTAAAAAGATTTGAATTTTATAAAATGTCTCTTATTTGATTTCGAATTGGTTTCGCTTCCTTCTGGAGCTACACGGTACGCTGTCAAAAGCCACGGTCCCAACGGATATCCTGAATCACTTGATAAATAATAAATAAAAATAAATTTCTCGAATTTAACCTAATTCAATTGATTTACCTAACAGCCAGTTTTGTTCTCCTTTTGAATGCCATACCTTAAAACATTTCCTTTCTTCGCTTAGCGACTATACAAAAGAATCATTCATGAGACAATCCTCCGAACCGACCGTCGACGGATTTTATGTACTTTTTATGGTCACATATCTAAAAAAACAATTATAAATTATCAGAACACACTAAATCAAATTTTTGTCGCAAAATGTATTATACCAGCATAGCACTGATGCTATGGTTAAGTTTAATGTTAAAAAATAGGTGATCATTTCGTGTGGGAGAATTATTTGGATATGAGTACCATATTTTTCAAAAAAATACATTTTAGATTCTCTCTCTCCTTTCACTTGATGCCATTTCCATTTTTATCCAATTTGAACAAATTTTATTTTCGATGGCATCAGAAATTGTACATACTACTACAACAGACACACTCTGTTGGGACAGCCCAATAAAAAGGTCTTCCTCCAACACTTAACTGATAACCAGCCTGTGCCTAAAACCGAAGCGCTGCCACTTGTTTTATTGAAGGTGGAATAGAGGTTGATCTGAGCATTGGTCTCAACTCATCTTTTATTTGCTGTAATGTATAAATAAAAGATTCCGTAGATCAGCGTTCTTCAAACTTATCATTCCGTGGAACACTTTTTCTATTCAAACACAAATAAATTTGCGGCGGAACCCTCCATAACAACATAAATAATTGTTTATTATTCCATATAATGTACATCTCGTGGAAACTTACAGTTCCACGGAACCCTAGTTTGAAGAACGCTGCCTTAGATAAACGGAAAACTTGGTAAAAATCTTGTTTATTTTATTATATAAATATTACATTAATATCTGTAAAAATACAAACAAGCTTGAAGGAATTTCCAAAACATTCGATTTATCTCGAAGTATTTTCCTCTCAACAACCATCGATAATTCACTGTCGCTCTCATCATCATCACTATAAATTTTATTTTGATTTTCAAAATAACTGTATTCTCTTGTTCTTAATTTCAAATGAAATTAAATATTTTGACGCTAAATTTCAGATTGATATGTGGCAATACGAGCAATAAAGTTTGCATAGTACCGATTTAATTTCAAATCAGATTTAAATTTCAGATCGGTTTTACTTTCAGATCGAAATACATAGTAGACCTACAGGAAAATAAATGAAGCCGAATCGCCACAAATTGCACAGAGACAAAACCTAAATCGAAAGATAAATTTCGCAAAATAACACTTGCACAAATCATTGGTTTAAAAAAATGATTTGCTTAGGTAGGACGGCAACGTCTACGAAGATGGGGACGTTATAGTTTGCGAAAGAACCAATACGTGTTCAAATATCTATTATATATCATGAAAAATGTGGTAGAGCCTGATTCCTTCTCATTAAAGAATAAATGTTTTGAACTGGCCACCGCAAATGCCTGACCTTAACACAATTGAGAAAACTTATGGGCAAAAGTTAAGCAACAAAAACAAAAGTTCCAGGAGTCCAGACGAACCGTTCGAAAATATTAAGCAAATCTGGAAAACATTCCAATGTCGCATGTGTATCCTTTACGATTTTGTTGTCCCTATTCCATGATTTTATTCTTTCAATATACATATACAATCTCCTTCTCTGCTGAACTGTTTTTTGTTATTTCTGTATTCATTTTTTTTAATTCAATGTGAGTTGGGTCGTGTTCTCTGACGCATTTGTTTGCCTTGTAGAAAGTTAGTTTAGACGTTCGATATTCAAAGATTACAACAGTTATCCGTTGTTAAATATAGTATGTATTATCAGGATTTTTTGGTTCCGCTATGTTTTTATTTTTATCGCTATTTGTTGTTCCTTGTGATGTTAACCTTGAGCGTGTTTTTTTATTAGCTCCGGATAGCTGGTATCCGGAGCAGCTAATTTTCTATTATAAAACTTATGTTTGACAAGCTATTTATACATATAAATAATTTATTTAAAACTAATCTATAATTTTTAATTCAACTTTTTAACTAAAAACCTATAAAAAAATATTTAGCTCTACCTATTTATCTGGAGCTGCTATCCGGAGCTGCTATCCGGAGCAAAGGGAAATTTGAAATATTTTTGAATTTTGTACAACCCTAATTGTGGCAAACTTCATTTTGGTTTAAAAATTTTGATAGATGTCAAATTCAAATGTCATATGGTTGTATGACATTTCTTCCAAATAAAAAATCATCGGGATATTGATGAGGAATACGTTAAAGTAGAAGCTGCAAAATATTTTTAAAAGCTGCAAAGTAAAACGATAATCGAGATGCATCATTGTCGGAAGGTGGCGAAGATGAAGATAAATAATATTTTGATGAAATTGACATGCCTGGTACAAAAGTTAAGTCGATTCAAAACAAAGAATTACTGTACGTATTCTACGTATACGTGAAGACACAGCTTAATATCACAGAAATTTGAACCAAAATTCCGCATATTATGATCCAAAACACCACATCCATTTTCCACATGCAGACATCTGTCAAAATTCATCAAAACGTTCGGAAATTTTAATTGGTATATAAAAAACTTGATACATGGCCATTTTCCTATATGGAGAATTTCTTCCACCTGCTTATATCCATTCGGAAATATTCCCTTAGTACCAAAAAAATCCATTTTTATGAATTTTAACTGATGTCCACATGTGGAAAATGGATGTGGAATTCAAGAATAGGGCCCCTGAAGAGTAAATAATTTTTGTTCACTAAGTTTAGAATTAAATAAATTAATTAATTTTATTATTTTAGAGTTGAGTTGTGTACTGGAGACATGGAAAAATATTCTAAAGCAGAACTATTTGCTTGGGAAGCTTATGGTAAAATATTCTCGAAGTGGAAAAATCATTAAAGGACAAGAGAAACAAATCATTCGAAGCCGATATGAAAAGATGTACATATATGTATTTAAATAATCACTGAATATATTAAAAAGAATCCAACATGTATTTATGCTTCTTATCTTCCACGATTTCCAATAATGATTATTAATTTTATTCAAAGATTCAGTTTTATTAAATCATAATTTGTATACTCCTTCGAATATAACTTACAAACTTAAATCGTTTGCTTGCTGTTCGTTAAACAACCTTGACATGTTACCTGACCGCAAATTAAAATTTTGTACAAGGTAATTCCGCTGCCGCTAGATAGTAAACATTTTACAGCAATCCGAGTAACAATCTTCGCCTGTTTCCCTTTACCTTCCACAAATTCTAGCCTTTTTAATATTTTTCAAGGCATTTAATACTAATAATTTAAGAAATGGATACTCGATACTCAAAAAACGAACAACAGCTGAAATGGATGGAATTTATTCAAAGTGGTGCGCCAAAATCATTGGCTTTGGAAGCTCGCGTTTTTGATCGGAGAAAATGTTCACCAAGAGATAGGTATTCAGGTCTTTTGAATCTAACTAAAAGGGACTCTCTATTTTTAGTAGTATTTTAAACCAATTGTATTTATTGCAAATCCCGGTGCAGAATGGGCCTATCTAGGATCGGATAACGCCGCAGTTATGTCTGGCCAATTTAATGGGGCTCAAGCAAGACTAAAAAGGCTAGAGTTTGAGAAGGAGAAATAGGTGAAGATTGTTACTCGGATTGCTGTAAAATGTTTACTATCTAGCGGCAGCGGAATTACATTGTACAAAATTTTAATTTGCGGTCATGTAACATGTCAAGGTTGTTTAACGAACAGCAAGCAAACGATTTAAGTTTGTAAGTTATATTCGAAGGAGTATACAAATTATGATTTAATAAAACTGAATCTTTGAATAAAATTAATAATCATTATTGGAAATCGTGGAAGATAATAAGCATAAATACATGTTGGATTATTTTTAATATATTCAGTGATTATTTAAATACATATATGTACATCTATTCATATCGGCTTCGAATGATTTGTTTCTCTTGTCCTTTAATGATTTTTCCACTTCGAGAATATTTTACCATAAGCTTCCCAAGCAAATAGTTCTGCTTTAGAATATTTTTCCATGTCTCCAGTACACAACTCAACTCTAAAATAATAAAATTAATTAATTTATTTAATTCTAAACTTAGTAAACAAAAATTATTTACTCTTCAGGATGTGATTTTGGATCAGGAATATTCCTCATAGAACGTGTTTTGGATCATAATCTGCCGAATTGGGGTTCAGATTTCCGTAATATGAAGCTGTGCCTTCACGTATACGTAGAATAAGTACAGTAATTTTTTGTTTTGAATCGACTTGACTTTTGTACCAGGCATGTCCATTTCATCAAAATATTATTTATATTCATCTACGTCACTTTTCGACAATGATGCATCTCGATTATCGTTTTGCTTTCCAGATTGTAAAAATATTTTTGCAGCTTCTACATTAACGTATTGCTCAACAATCTCCCGATGATTTTAAGATATTTTTATTCCGATTTTTTATTCGGAAGAAATGTCATACAACTGCATGAAATTAGGTAAAATTTTAGTTTTTTGTTTATTAGCGACACATGTGTATAATAGAACAACTTTCAATAGAAATTTCCCTTGTGCTCCCGATAGCTTGCTATCCGGAGCTAATAAAAAAACACGCTACTTGTTGCTTTCTCCTATGCTTCGCCTGCTATTTTAATATTCTCTAGTTTCCTTTTGCCAGGGAGAATTTCTAAATCCGAAAATCCATGAAAATCGGATAGTTCATTCATTGAATGTGTTATTTTAGACATTTTTAAGAATGGTGATCCGATTGGGTGACCAATATCTTTTCTAGCATTTGATGATCGATCACCAATTTCCGCTCTATTTATTTCTGTCTTTTTATCACTGTATCTATCACTACTATGATTTATTTATTTATTGATTGAAATTTATATTTTTTATTATGACTACAATTTTTTTCACTTTTTTGACTGAATGAATCTTAATTTAACCATACATTAAATTTGTAGAGTTTTTAATATTTGCGGTTTTTTTTTTGGTTGACAAAATTTGGTTAACTAGATTATTATAAATTTTGTCCTACAACAAACCTGTGGTATAGCAATGTATTATATTGTGAAAAAGTTAGTATAGCTTCAATTAAATACATAACCTGTGAAAAATGACTGGTTCAATTAATCTTAGTTTAAGCAAATATATTTTGATTGAAAACCAACATCGAAATTTTAACTCTAGCTGCGGGTTTAATTTAGGATTAAAGAGCATTGAAGTACCGGCCCTAAATGTATGCAAATAACGGTAACACAAATCTGCTAGTTCATGGTATATGGGCCACAGCGATTGAAAAATTTCATGTTTTTTCGCAACGAAAACTTTTGTCGGTGCTGTATTTCATACACGATGTTGTAACATGTTGGCGACTATTTTGAGCAACGTTATAGACAGACTGTGGTTTAATAAATCCGATTTAGCTAATCTAGTTTAAGTTTCTATGCAAAAACAAAGGGATTAGCTAAATCGAAGTTGACACACTGCGACTAATCTCGAAAAATTCACTAAATCGGTTTTATTAAATCGCAGTGTATCTAGGGTATTAGACTATATTGAAACCATAGTATGTTGCGCTTTTCTTTTCAAGACAGTAGAAGTTGGGGCATATTACCTTGGGTAACATTTTAATCCTATGCACCGACGAAGATGAAAGGGGCGATAAATCAGTAATGTTTTCTTCTTTACTTTTTGTGAAAATGTATGGTTTCTAGCTTCTTTTTGGACGAAGTATAAATTTTATTGTGAGACATAATAATAACTCTTCCCTTCTTTGTCTTTAAGTTTTATTGTTTCTTGGTGAAAATAAATTGGTTAATTGGACGTTTTAGGTTAATTGTGCCTTACAGTTTCGCTTTCATTTACATTTTTAGTCTATTAGAATTACGAGCTTTTATATTATTTTTATACAAAAATGTTCATTCAATTCTATTTTTATTAAGTCATGAAACTGTTTATTTCTTAGGGTCTGCTCGAATACTGTGGAAATTATTTTCCTCTTGTAGTTTTTGACATTGTAAAGTTAAAACATTCTCCTACGCTCCTTTCGCCGCCCGGTCACGTTTATCGTGTAAATGTGAATTTGATATCTTATTCTAACTAACATAGGGTGACCAGATTTTGTTGGAGTGAAGGTGGTACAGATAGAATGGTTATTTTTAAAAAAAATGTGTATGTAAAATTATTTATTTTTTAAATTGTAAATTCCTAAATTTAAATACAAAAAAATAATAGTTTGCACTGTACGGGCAAGCACAACGAATATTCTAGCAAGTTTTAAGAAAATCCCAGTTAAAAATATCATGGGTGGAAAATTGCAGGGCTATGGAGTCGGGCTCATAGAACTTCTGATTATTTTCATATTTTTAAAGGAACAGGAGCCGAAGCACTGAGGAATCAAGGGGTCCAACTTAGTTTTTATTTTTATACTAGTGTATATATTTGGCCGAAAAAAAATTATGAAATTTCAAAACCCAGAATCATAAAACATTTAAAATCCAGAAAGAAAATCCTGAAAAAATCAAATAAATGAAAACAATTCAATTTTAAATGCATTATTGGGCTTTTGTTATAAATTGAAACATTTTTCAAACGATACAATTTCTATCAGGTTGGTATCGTTATCCAAAACAAAAAAATTCCAAATAAACAAAAATTCCCAAAAAATCAAGTTTTTTAAATAGGTACGAGTATAACAAATCTTGGACATGTTATTTTGGAGTGCCGCCCCAAAATCGTGCTTGGACGATTTTTTGAAATTCTAGCATTCATAAAAATTAGAAAATTTTTGAAAAGTTTGTGGTTTTTAATAATTATTCACATACTAAAATAAAAAACTTCCCAAAGCCGCTTAGCATTGGTCTTTTCTGCACAGTTGGAGCCGGAGCCGAACATTTTTTCTCAGAGTACACAACCCTGGAAAATTGGCTCGAGTGGTTTTTCAAATGCTTCAAACGTCAGATTTGATAATATTGTTGAACGTCGGAATCAAGTTTCATTGATAAAGCCATCAAGTCAGTCTATAATTTTGTTAAACTACATTTTGACTATTCGAAAGAGTAACCACAATGTTTGGACATGCTATAAAGAGTTTTTGCGTCGATTAATAACAGTTTATGAGACATGAATTCATTATTACACACTAGAATCAGGATAACAGTCCGCGCAGTGAATATGGAACCTAGTCCAAGCCGACTAAAGCCACCATAAATACAATAATCAGCTGGAAAGGTTATGGCCATTATTTTTGGGGCACACATGGAATATTTCTCATTCATCGACTGTTCAAAAGAAGGAAAAACAATCAAGGCAAATCGAACACAATTGGCGAGGAGAAAATTCTCTTTAATATGACTGCAAGGAAAGTGATTTGCGTCACTGGTGTAGTAATATCTGAAACAAACGCATATTTTGAATGGTTTGAAAAAATGCTTTACAATACAGATATTAAAATGTTGAAAAATCATTGGAGAAGAGATTGTATTGAATATTACATAATTAAAAACATTCCCAAGAAGTTGTGTTTTATTGCAATACAGGAAACTTTTAAACCCATGTCGTCATGTTGTCTTTTTTACTTTTGGTTTTAGATGGTTTGGTTACAATGTGGTCATTTGAAAAAAGAATTTCCACCCGAATTATCTCGAAAACCAAGCGTTTCTGACAAATATGTTTCTTACAAAAATTATATAGTTTTGATGGGGAAGGAGGATAATGTTATTTATTCTATATTTTAGGGTTGTTTAAAAGGTTATTTCAAGGTCAAACTAGTTTTTGGAAAAGGAACCTATCTTTTTTAACCAGCAATATATTGTAACCATTGAACATCTTTTATTTGAAACATTTTTTTATTCAACGTTCATTTTTGAATCAGTTTACTATCAACTCTCTCTATGCTATTCGAAAAAATACTTCTGCAAAAACTCGGATTTAGAGAAGAACAGGCAACCATAGAATAGGTTCATAGAGTCGAATATGAAATCAGGAACGGCCTAGAACAAAAAAAGTACTGCTCTGCAGCGTTTTAAGCATTGCACGAGCTTTCGGTAAAGTGTAGCATAAAGGACTTATACACAAAGTTAGAAGACATTTACCGGAGGGTGCGTTTTATGTTTCAGGTAGATTTTGTTTGTCCGCCATTTTGTGTTCGGATGACATTTGTCAGTTGGCATTTGACAGTCGAGAGAGTGGTCGATAACAATTTATTTAATTATTCATTTTAGTAAAGAAATCGATTTTGTCATATTAACATTTATGACTTCATAAAAAAAATAATCACCAAAAAAAAATTTAGAAAATAATAAAATTAAGCTCAAATTAAGCCAAAATTTAAAATGGTGTTCTTTAAAGTTGAAGCTGTCAGAAAAATTTATCATAAATTTAAAAAATAAGTTTTCAAATTTTTTTTAAAATTGTTTTTTGATAGATTAAAATCGAATTGATCCTCTGCGTGGAATGATGTTATAGCGCCAAAGATCGGCGGTTACGCAATGTCCTGCTTGGAACATTTATGGATATATTTTCCAATACAAAAGCTGAATCGATGTGGCCAAGTAGGACGTTTCCAATAAAAGCAGCACACAGAAGATGAAGCCTGTTTTCAAGGGTGCAAATTTTATATTCCTTACACCTTGTCGAATATGGTGGTAAGCGAGCCACATTTTGATAAAAGATACGTTGTAGTCATATTCCCAGCCAGTTTTTTTCAAAAGGAATATCAAAAACTTTTTTGTATGCTTTCAATTCTTTTGATGTACACATCATAATAAGGATTCCAGACGATTACAGCATATTCCATTTGTGATCTTATATAAGCGACATATATTGTAAATAAAGTTTGTGTATCTCTGAATTCCCAATTATTATGGAGCATCTAGCGCCGCAACAACGTGTTGAAATTTTGTTTAATTGTGAATACGCGGAGGAAATTTCGACGAAGCACATTTCGACTTGGCTGGCTTTGTTAATAAACAGAATAGCCGCCATTGCGGCACTGTAAACCCTCAATTGAGGCATCAAAGACCACTACACCGTCGTAGAGTAACTGTATGGTGCGCCATTAGGTCCGGCGGCATGATTGACTCATAGCTAGAGGCAACGCTGTAACAGTTACTGGTGACCGCTATCGGGATATGTTGGAAAACTTTCTTGTGCCCGAATTGGATCAAATAGGCCTACAGAATATGTGGCCCCAACAAGACGTTGCCACATCATACACAGCTCGTCCTACGATGCGAATTTTGAATGGAATTTTTCTCGGCCGAATAATGTCAAAAAGTGGTGATATCGACTGGCGCCCACGATCCTCTGATTTGACCCTTTCCTATTTCTACCTATGGGGGGGGGGGTCGATGCTTAATCCACTTGGCCACTTGACCGACATTATATTCCAAAAAAATTTTAAAGACCATATAATCAATCAATAGAATATAAATTATAAAATTGGTATTTCATTTAAAAGTTATTAAAAAAAAATCATCGACCTGGAACATAAAACGCACCCTGTCGAAGGCGTCCATGGAAAAAGCATATCGAAGCTAAACAACAACATATCAACAAGTAAGGTGTGTTAAAATGAACTGGTTAATAGGGAAACATTCCAACTTATGCCTAAACTGTGAGGTTTTGCTTTATAAAATAGTACTTAAATCTAAAATTGCAAAGAATGCAGTCAAGAATACTAAGAATAATGGTAAATGCACCCTGGTATATATGAATGTAACACAAACATACATCGGCATCTAAACATCGAAACACTAGCAGACACAATCAACCAGTACAGTTAAAATTACCAGTGGAAATTAGAACAACATCCCAACGTTTTAGCCAGAAAATTTTTAAAAAGGCCCTGATAATAGCGTCTTAAAAGAAGATCCTTTAGATCTAGCTTAATAATAAGAACTAACATAGGTTAAGTCTTACTGAAAAGTTTGTATTAGTTTGTAAGATTTGATTACATCTTTTGAGTTTCCTATAAAGGGAAGATTCAAGAATAAAGCCTTAGGCAGTTAAGAAAAATTTGGAAACGGTCTCATTTTATTCGAAAACTGTTTATTAGTAGGAAATAGTTTCGTTTTGGTTGTAAACAACTTTGATTAATTCGTAAAGGGTTTGATTAATTCGCCAACCTGATTGAACTGTCGGTGCACTTCTACAAAAGATGTATTCCAACATAAGATTAAAGAGTATCGGCGGCAGAGTGTCTCCTGATCGAACACTGGAGCTAATTACAGAAAGTATGTCCTAATATTGCTTCGCTTCGGCATACTAATTGGACAAGGTCGAATATCAAGAGCACCGAATTAATGCTATCAGCCATGTAAAATTTATTTATTTTTCTGATGTGCTATTAAAGGCTGGCAAATTCACATTAAAAATAATAAAAACGACATTATAGAAATAATTTTATAAACAACACTGACAAAATCAAGCAAACTACTACTCAAAATATTACAAAGACAAAATCGATACAAGCACAATAGTTAATGTAAATATATACGTGTAAATAAAATGAGTATAATGTACGTAGAATTAGTACAATACACAGTTAAATATATTAATAACTCTTAAAAAATCACTCATGAAATTATTGTAACATAAACAAACAATTTAATTTCAATTTACTTACTTTAGAAATTACAATATATACCAAAAGCTTGTGAACTAAATTAATTTACAATATAACAAATTACAATATACTTCAAGTGACACTTTCCTTGCATTAGGTGGACCCCATTCATCACTGATACTTTGTGTTTCACTTGTTTCTGACGATGCAATGCTAGCAGCACGAGATTCACTTCTCAATGCATGGGAATTATTTCCATTATCAGTGCCATTATTTCCCGCAGTTAAGCTATTACTACTCATCCTGCGACTATTCATTCTGCATATCGCAATAAATTAATCAGCTTTCATACAAAAAAAAACAAGACAAAATTTTCTAATTTAATCACTATTTGAATAGTTGTAGAATTCACTTCATACCTCATCAAATTTAAATAAAAAACTAAACTTGATTTGTGAATCAAAAAAAGTAAAAAAGCTTTCGGTTGTTATAGAAAAATAAAATTCATGCGCCCTGCAAACCACTCAAAACTTGTAAGATTGTAAAATGCGAGTAGCAAAACATACAAAGAAAATGTTTCTGGATGAAGTATTAGAAAATATTTTATTTATTGAATTAGGTCACGAGGGTAGCACGTACCAACAATTTCTTTATTTCACTGTTACTTAAATTTATTGGAATGAGAACAAAAGTTTCCAACCCACTATTGTGTTTTATGAATAAAGAAATACATATGTGTTATTTTGATAAGGTAAATCAAATATTATATAGTTTGTTTATGTGCGGTATGACTACTTAAATATTTATTTGTGCAATCAAATCAATACAATATAATTTAATTGTCCAAGGTTGATTTCCAAAGCTTCAGAAAATATTTATTTTTAAAAGTTTATCTTTTCGTTTGTATTACACAATAATGTTTGCATTTCAGGGTAACCTCCCACAATAAAAAAAAATAAATCACAACTAAATCTACAACAAATTGCAATGGAAAGGATTTATAGTAATCAGCTATATGTAGTTCTTATATTAAGTACATGATTTTGATTTATTTATGAAAATGGTTGCCTCAAATTCGACCACCAAAATGGTAAATGAGAAATGATTTTGTTTTATATATCGACTAGCCGATTGCAATGTTATTCAGAGTAGACGAAATTAAAAATCAAGTCATTCCTCAATATCGTTTATTATATTGTACATAACCGGAATTCGGGCGCTGGCGCCAATACAGATCGCACAACAGTTATACCAATTGAAAAGCCATCTGGAAATGCTTATGTTTTTTTTTTGCAACTTTTCAATAAATAGCGATTTAGTTTGAAAATTTAAGGTTATCCAGCACAAAACTATTCGATACAAAAACATGTATTGACCATTGTGATGCAGAGGTTTTTCCTAACAACACTTCCAGTTGAAAGTTCCGAAATGTATTGTTCAACAAAAAAACAAGACGTGCTTGGATTCAATCTAAAGGGTGTTTTTTTAAGCCTGATAGAACTTGAAATTGTAAAAAATAAAACAAAAAATTAAATTTTTATGAAAAATATACTTTGGCAGTATACAATATACGGGCGCCGTTTAAATGGCAAACGACATTTAACAAAGTTATGTTTCATCAAAATATCTTTGGCAAATTTGCATATTTGGCAAATATCAAATAACAAAACAAATTGAATGGCAAATGTACGTTTAATCAAAAAAACTATAATCAAAGTATGTTTAGCCAAATTACAAGTTTATTTTATTTTAAATATTTTTTCTTAGTAATATAAAGTTGGCTATGGCAAAAATTATTTTTTCTCCAAACGTCTTAAAAGTAGCTTGTTTTAATACTATTATTGGGCATTAAAGTTGGCCTTTTTGTTACGATTAAAAAAATGTGAGTGTTGCTAGGCTGAACTTTTAATCCTAGGTGTAAATGCTCTTTTAACACTGTTTTCAATATTAAAAGTAAATGAGACGTCATAACTTGGTAAGATACACAAACAAAAAAAAAAGTCAAGGCCTCCTTAACTATACAAAATATTTCAATAAAATGTTCAATCTTGATTTTGATGGCAATAGGTTTAATACAATTTCCTTTGCTGTTTGAACCACATCCGGAGGTAAATTTGATAAATCTTCTGATTCAAACATTTTGTTCGCAAGAAAAATATTATAATTATAGCTTGGCAGTTTGACACTTACAATAGTCAAACCAAACAAAAGTCATGATCTCCTTAGTTTCACAAAATATTTCAACAAAATTACTTTCAATTTTGAAATTTTAATTACATAATTTGTACTTACTTGTATAATTAGTTTATAATAAGCATTTCTTCGTTGAAGAAAAAATAGTATGTGTTATTCGGATTAAAAGTGACTTTGTTTGACTCGCAAATATTTGCTTTTGCTCGGCTACGCTGCGCTTCGCCTCGCATGCAAATATAATTGCTCGTCAAACAAAGTATCACTTTTAATCCTAATGACACAATGTACTATTTTTAATTGAAAATAGGAATAAATTCTGAAGAAAACAATAGTTTTGATTCTAATGCAAAATGCAATTCCAAAAATAGGAACGAATAGTGAGCATAAGTTGCAGAAGGAAACCGGGCATCATAACAATGATCCCAATGATGTGACCATAAGGGTAGCAAACGCATTAACGAATTTGAAAGATGATCCATCGAAGAATGAACGAAAACGGGTGTGCCAAATGGTTTAAGATCTGGTTTTCTCGAGTACAGATGATATAGGAAGTAATTTGCCATCGACCAGAGCTATGAGATAAATTGTAACTCACATAAAAAACAAACAAAATACATTTCCAAAGGAGCCGGAAAATTTGAAATTTCATTTGGATGTTAATTTCATCAAAGAAAAGGACAAAACCTTTGTAGCGCTGGATGAATTTGTCGACGACCAACGCGTCATTGTGATTACAAATCTGCAATTTGTGTAATTCTTGGGGGTGTGCTAAATATTGGATACTATATGGCACTTTTAAAATAGTTCCTTCCATATTTCAGCAACTGTACACCATACACGCAGATGTTAATGGCTCGAAGGCTTTCCTTTAGCGTTTGTCTTTGTTCAGCGAAGAGTGAATCAGTTTATGACAAGATGTTTCAAACGCTCATTGATTACGCAGCGGAAAATAACGTTAAGTTGGAGCCAAAATTATCAATCACAGATTTTGGCTAATTATTCTTCAGGAATTATGAGGCATTTTGATCGCGCGCGCGATCAAAATGCCTCATAATTCCTGAAGAATAATTTGCCAAAAATTAATTTGTCAAACATATATTTGACATTCATCCCTTTTTGCTAAAGATGATTTTGCCGGACAATAATTGGTTAAAAGTGTATTTGCCATTGAAACTTCTTTGCCAAATAATTGTTTGCCAAACGTTTTTTTTGCTTAAAGTAATTTGATCAAACTTTGATTTGCGAAACGTTTTTTTGCCAAAAAATGTATACTCCAATATACATATATATCTCAGTATACTCTGGCAAATCATCATGAATGAACCACACGCACGCTTGAACCACGCTACGAAATTATTAAAATTTGATGATTCGCGCAACTTATAGACGATTTCGTGATTTTTATGGCGTATATAATCGTCCATCTGAGCAAGCCATCCGTCGAACTGTGGATAGATTTCGTATCACATACTCTCTAGAGGATGCAATAACATCAACACGTCGAAAGAATGTGCGTACTGAAGAGAATATCGCCGCTGTAAACGAAAGTATGGAAGAAGATCCAAATTTATTGATTCGTCGTCGTTCGCAGGAATTTGGGCTCTGTCCGCCCACTACATGTAAAATTTTGCGCAAAGATCGAGCAACAATTGACGCCTTGGAGGCTAGCATTGTTCGTGTTATTCGTGACCGAAAAAGTGGCCCAAAATTTAAGGTCAAGAACAGCCGCGGTGCCCATATGCCCGAAATCATTTTCAAATATTAATGCCATGTATTGATCTTTCGAATAAAAAAAATTTTTTGATTACAATTTAATCTTTTGTGTTATTTTTTACAATTTCATGTTCCACCGGCTTAAAAAAACACCCTTTAATACGACTAAAACCCAAACAGTTAGGACAGATCTCCATAAATATTCACAGTGATATTGCGAGGGAAATTCGACCATAAGAAATCATCGATCGCAAAGCGATAAGGCATTCGAACAGATCTAGTTTTGTAGTTTTGCAGTAGTGTACCATATGCCTTACTGAAATAAGCCGTATTGAAACATGCCGTAATGAATGGATCCCAACCTTAAAACGGGAAATTAATACAATTAAAATAAAATGACTGATAAAAGAAGAATATTTAACATTATATAATACAAAACAGTTATTGCAATCAGGTAGCATTCAGGTCCCCCAAGATGTTGGCAGCGGAAATCTGGGCGTACAATACCCAACGCATTGATTTTACTCCATGAGTTGATTTTACGCAACGTGTTGCGAACAGTTGGCGGAGCTGAATGCACGCAATGACTATAGCTACCTAAACAAATCTGTACTATCCCTTTTTTATGTTTTGGGTCATTTTACATTTATTTTTGAAAAACATTTTTTCTTGACGAGCACCAAATCTTTTTGATTTAGTAATATACCAGTTGATTTGAAAAGTTCATGGAACGGAAATGAAAAAACAAGCCTTGTTTGTTTATTTGTTTTTATCTCAGCAATCTTTTCTGGGGCTCAAGGCACTCTCAACTCTTTCGCAGTTCGCGTTTTACGTCCTACCTTACGCAGTACCCAAATCGAGGACGTACGGCTATAGACCCGTTTTCGTTTGAACCACCTGCACATTGCATTGCTTCATGCCAACCTATAGTGCTGACATGAAAGATGGGTCGGCCCATGGATTCCGCAATCTCAACAGAGGCTTATAGATTGGTTCATCTTCATCACCGATCGTAATCAGATGATGAAAAATCCCTTTTGCATCCCGCCCCTATAGGGATTCGTACCCGGTACCTCCCGATGCAACCGCCGCAGTTTTAACCACTGCACCATTTGCTCGGTAAAACAAGCCTTTAGTTCTGAAAATTCATCTCTGAAGTAATTTTCCGGAAGACCTTCAAAATAGTCCTTTACGGCAGCAATAACCTCGTAACGCTTTCCTCGCAAAATTCTTTTGAGGTTAGGGAATAGATGGAAGTCAGAGAGAGACAGAACTGGAAACACCTTTCTGAGCCGGTGTATTGTCTTGATGAAAGATGATTTTTTCTTTTGTTTTAAACCGGGTCATATCTCCAGATTTTTTTCATCCAGTTCATCCAAAAGGTTTGAATAATACTCTCTGGTTATTTCTTTTGCATGTCAAAAAACTGTTGCTATAACCTTCCTTGCCGAACCTTCCTTGTCATGAAATGTCTATAAAACGACACAGGAATGTCAATGTCACAGAAATGGTTTATATTTTAATTTTAAACGAGACGGTATTATTTACCACCAGCAAAGTGTTTTAGGTAAATTTAGAAATTTAAATTCCATATTACATGGTAATCTATCCATTTTGTTTAAAGACACCTAGAGAACAATTGTTGGAATTTGGAAGGTGTATTAACCGTAGAAAAATATTTCTTCGAAAAGTTCGACATTACCTCGGAAAACAGATCAACAAATTTATATTACTCCTTTTTGTTAAAATGACCCCTACGCAATGCTTCAATTGACTTCAAATTTTGTAAACAGGTAGATAATATTTATCATCAACATAAAAAAAATCGTCGGTTCCATTTTTGAGAAAATCTGTTTGATAGTTTTCTTCTCCACTGCAACCCCTTCTATTCTAGACTCGAATTGACCCGAAGGTTAACATAAACTGCTTATTACTAAAATCTATCTTTGTACAAAATATTGACCAAAACTATCACTTCTGAGAATTGGAGGCAAAACAAAAATAATTAAAATGTATGAGTGGAAGGACGGAAGGACAAAAAATTTTAGAGTAAAATTTTTAGAGTGTTAAATTTTCAAACATCGTTGGATGAAACCATTAAGAACGTTTATCAGAAAATTAAAAGTCAGTTAATTGTAATTGACTTCTACTCCAATCCGATTAAGACTAATTTCCTTCTATCGTATAAAATATAATCGCGAGATATAGCTCCACATGGTATTGGTTTACCAAAATTCAAATGGAATATTTGATTTTGTTCCGTCTTGGAAAAAATCTTTATTTTATAATGCAAGGTCATTGAAGATTTCACCGTATAATTTTAAAAATATTTGAATGAAAAATAATAACATATTCCGTAAAAGAAATGAAAATGCTCAACCATTGATCATACTCACAAAGTGTTTTGAATAAAATTCTTTAAGATCATAATCCTAATTATGGAAAAATTACTGCAACTCAATATGAAGGTTTACCTGATCCAGCTCTCAGACAGTTCCATTTTTCATTTTAATAGAAAAACGCACCTAGCATAAATACAATCAGTGGAAAAAAAGTTAATTTGTTGTAAAATTCGAAGATTAAATTTGTTAATATTTTTCCAATAACAATAACATGAAAAATTACCACAGCAAATTTTCATGTTATTGTTGTTGTTATTTTGATATATTTATGTGACCAAATGAACCGCAATTTATTATCGATCAAAACGCTTCTTCGAATTTTTTACTATTGAATTCCAAATATGGGCGAGATAATTTCAGTAAACTTTTAACGTTATAATAATGAATTAATTATTATTTTGAACCATTATAATAATTTTGAAGAGTAATACATTTGTATAACTCTTGGCTACTTTTTTCAGAAGATATGTTATGAGGGATTGGCCTCTTATTTTTCTGATTTACCAAATCGAAAATATTGGGAATGCCATGAACAATTAATATGTATGTTTGTCTATAAAAAGCCGAAAAAATCAATTCATTATAATAAAAATAAGTTTTACTATAAATTTACTACAGTCTTTTTCCAAATCTACTGACAGTTTTCAGATGATTTTTTTTCTAAAGAAAACAAGTCACGAATTATTTGGTCGATTTAATTTTGATCTTGTATGTTGGTACTTCTCCTGTTTTTCTGTAATATTTAGCACATTCGGAAAAAGACCATAATAAATATAATTATAATAATAGACATAATAATTTTAGAATCCCATTTCCAGTGTACCTATCGAATTACGTCATAATCGGTTAAGAAATAACCAGGTTCCATTTTACTTGGCCAAATTCCAGAACTTCATCCAAAAATTATTTTAGAATCCCATTTCCAATGCAAATGTCGAATTTCATTATAATCTGTTAAGGAATAGCCAAGCTGTAGTACTTTTGTGTAAACAAGTATATAATATTATTTTTCTAGGATAGTGCAGTAACCTTGTTTTCGATGATAATTTTTGAATTTAAATTATATAAGAAAAGAATGCTTTTCACAAATCGTGTTGCAATTTCATTGCACAACGATTTCTCAATTGCCAAACGATTTGTGAAAACCCAAATGTTTCAATTATTATCGTGAACGTTTCAGTTATTAATTTTGTTGATCCGTACAAGTTTGTTATTTTTTGTCTTGCTAATTATTTATAAATATTACAGGACCATTGTATCGTAGAAAAAATAGCGTGTATACTTCGTGTGAAAACATGTAATTTCAATACTCAAATTTCACGTTTGTATTGCAATGACTCGTTTCCTTCACTTGGTATACAAAATACAATGCGCTAGTTCAGTTGCCAAACCAGTTAACTCCCTCAAAATTGTATTAAATTAATATAAAAATTTAAATTGATATTCCTTACAACCATGGTTTTGAGAGCGAAGGTAAATGAATTGAGTCATTTAACTATCACCTTGTTCATTTAACCCACCTTACCCAAGAAGGTGTACTTACCCACATAGTAAATAAATATTATAAAAATATAAATAACAAAGATTACGATATTTTATTTACGATATCTCGGTAATAGATAAAGATATTTAGACGTTTAAAATTGGAAATGAGGAGGGGATGAATGGTACTTTTCGATGGAGCCATTGGTTTTACTGCTGAAATTCCCTAACATAACAAAACAGTAAAATTTTGGAAACCCATCAAAATTCAAAACAGCCTTTTTTTCATTTTTAGGTTAGGATATCCCAAAATCCGACGTGATAGGACAATTCTGCTTCCAGATTGGGATTCAGCATCAAAAAATACGTTGATACGTCGTTTCTGTTACTTTTTTTATTTTTATTTTTGTTGGGCTGTGTCATCAGCCATTTTCAAAATACTAAAAAAAAACATGTGAACAATAATTGAACACTACATATCAGTTCAAAAGTGGATGGAACGTATATTAAACTAGCTATCTGTATCTGGAGATATCGTTTTATTCGATATTTTATTTAGAGCGTGTGAAGTTTTTCAGAGAGTCTTCCATATGTATACGTATACGAATCCAATTTGAATTGCACGAATTTATATTGAATTATTATAGATTTGATACTTATTATTGCAGAGTACACAGCTTAATTCTAATGTAAAGAAACTTTTATTAGAAATAAAGGATTTTTAAAAATAAAAATAAAGAAGTTATGAATTGTATGACAAATTTTAGTATAATTTATAATTTTTACCGACCATTTTCATTCTGATAAACTAATCTCCGCTGTGAAATAATAACAGAAGATTCGCATGATAGTATTTGCAACATTCGATATTTTATATGAACATGATATAAATAACAATAAAATATATTATTAGTGTACTAATAACTATAATTTAATAAAACTAAACAGACGTAAAACCAATATTTCAAATGATTAAGGGCTTTTACATTTCCATTTATCAAATTCCATGATGAATGTGAAATTTTTCACGCTTCTTTCCACAGTAATACGTATACAAATCACATTGGAAAAAACCAAAGCTTGTGCGTATTATACACTTTTATGAATCGATGTTTATAATTTGATATTATTATAAAACGGTGTAATCTAATAAATTGAATTGTTTAATCTCAAGTTTATAAGCACAGCTGTAACGGAATGTTAAACTAATTTAATTAAATTTATTTAAGTATTTATACTTTTTTGCTACCAGTTAAGCTTTTTCAACCAAACATCGAAGTTCTAAAACTAGAAACCAAAGTTACAAACCCTTAAAATATTAAATAGTTTTAGGTCAATATATTTATTATTTGGTTCCAATTGGAATCCAGCTATACTGTATTCAATAACAAATTACACTAAAGAAAAATAAATCAAAGTTTTGTTTTATTACGAGCTAGAGGGTAAATTCTGGACTGATTGTATGGGGAATTTAGTCATCTACCTCGTGTACTGTTGGAACCTGAGTTCAAACCTCAGACAAGGGGTGTTAATGGCCAATTAATAATTTCAATCGAAATCGCAATACAAACTCCAAGATTAATACATTCCTTAGGGTACAGGGAAGTTTTTGGCTTGGTTAATTAAAATTTTAGTAATCTACATCATATGCCAACGGAATTCGAGTCCAAATCTCCAACAAGGGTGTTAACAACATTTAACAATTTTAGTCGAAATCGCAATTCAATGCCGTGGTGAGGGGCCATTTATCAGTTTCAGTCAAAATTTCAATTGGTATACAAAGCTTGCAGACTAATTTATTCCCCCAGATAGGGGGTTATTTCTGGGCTCGATGGACGGATTATTAGGTCAGCTACTACGTGTACTAACGGAAAGTGAATCCAAATCTCTGACAAGGAGTCCTAAGGCCCATTTACTTAACAGCTTCAGCTAAAATCTCAATTGGTACCTAAAGTTTCCAAACTAATTTATTCCCCTGTATAGGGATAGTGTTTGAGATCGATGGTTGAAGAAATTGGTCAGCTACTACTTGTACTATCGGAAACGGAATTCAAATTTCTGGCCACGTCGGCTAAGCCCATTGATCAGTTTCAGTCAAAATTTCTTGTGGTATAAAAAGTTTCCAGACTATATAATTCCTCTGAATTGGGGTTAGTTTTGGGCTCGATGGAAGGAGTAGTAGCTCAACTACTATGTGTACTATCGGAAAGTGAATTCAAATCACTGGCAAGGAGTACTAAGGGCGATTTATAAATTTCAGTGAAAATCTCAATTGGTACCTAAAGTTTCCATACTGATTTATTCCCCTGGATAGGGGGATATTTTTGGGCTCGATGGTTGAAGAAATTTTTGCTGTCATTTATCTCATTTGAAAAAACATCGACAAAACTAAAAAAAACTTAGGTTTTAAACCTCGGCTATTGGTTGCTCGGCGTCTATTAGAGGTGGGGACCAAAGTTGAGTAGGTTAATCTACCAGCTCCCTAACCTTCCAGTATGGTGCGCATCACGTGAGATGTTCTGGTCAATTATTAGGCAGCTGCGTGATGGGCATAATGCTGTAAGGGGTAACCTGCTGGTTACAAACGGAAGACGGGGCAGGGCTAGGAATATACGGGAATGGGACAGCCCTATCGAAGTCCTTGGGTTCCCATGCTACCGTTTTTCTAGCAGAACTACATGCTGTAGTAAACATCTAGGAGGGAGAGCAAGAAGCCCAGATAGTGTGTATCATGTACCGGCTGGCAGTGTTATCAGGTTCATTAAGAGCCTGAATGTTATCTGGACGGATACTTAGGCAGGCTCCAGCACAAAAAATCTTTTACGCCCATATGGCCCTTCAATAATAACAACCTCGGCTATTGATATACAATCATTTTAGAACTCTTTAAAATGTATTCTAAGATTTTTAAAAAGGTAATTTGAAACGAAATCTATACCTTACTCGAAATTTTAAAAAAGTAATTTTGTGGAACTTTTATTAAATGAATGGATTCGTTAGGGTTTTTGACTAGGTAATCTAGAGGCCTGATCTATGTACCTGCCAAACATTTGTCATAAGTGTTGGCAAGAGTTGAGTGCGGTTTCAAAATAATAATTTTGTAGAACTTTTATTAAACGAACGATTCGTATGAATTAGGGTTTTTTGGCTAGGTAATCTAGAGGCATATTGCATGTGCTAGCCAAACCTTGGTCATCATTGTTGGCAATGGTCGATATTGACCCTTATTTAGGGTTGAGTGCGACTTCAAAATAATAATTTTGTAGAACTTTTCCTAAACGAACGTTTCATACGGATTATGGTTTTTTGATTAGGTAATCTAGATGCCTATCCCATGTGTTAGCCAAACCTTTCTCATCATTGTTGATAATGGTCGATATTCGCCCTTTGAGATTTGGTGTGTTGGTATGATGGTATTATTATAACATTGAGGTTAGGTTTTAAAATAAACAAACTTTATCTTTTTAACGTATTATTTATTTATCTTACACTTATTACAATAAAAAGAAATTTTCACAAAACACGAAAAAATTAATTTTAACTTTACACCAACTTTTGGTCTTTAAATCTGCACAGTTATTTTCTGAATTTATATAATCAAAATGAATTAAATATTTATCAATTAAATCATTAATATAGTGTGCACGAATATCAATGTGCTTTGTCCTCTTTGAGTTCTCATAACTCTTTATCATTGAGATTGCTCCTTTATTGTCCACTAATTCTTCCTCAAGTCCTAGATGCTTTCTGATGCTTCTTAGAAAATCCCGCTACTGGGTTCTCTCCATAAAATATTATACATCCAATTACAGTTTTTCTGTCACATTTGTCTCCTACTGATGATCTTTTAAATATGAGTCCTTTGTTTTTTGTTTGCTTTAAGTATCTCAATACTCTTGGTTTATTCAAGTATCTACTTAGGTATGATACTGAATATGTCAAATGCGGTTTTGAAATCACCGTTAGGTACATTAAGCTTCTAATGAGTTCTCTGTAAGGGAAATCATGTTCTTTTCTTTCTTCATTATCTATCAATTGTTCGTTTGCTTCCATAGGTCCATAGGTCCATAGGTTCCAATTTTTTTAATATTTCATCAATTAATTTCTCATGTCTGATTATTATTAACTCTCCTGTATTTCTTTCAATTTCCATTCTCAAAAATGGTTTTCATCTGTCTTAAATCTTTTGCTCTAGATTATTTTATTAATGAATTTACTGTCTCTCCTATTTCTCCGATTAGTCAAATATCGTCTACATATATTACCATCCAGGAGTCTTCTTTGTAATATAAGTAGTAATCGTATTCTGAACGTTTATATCAATTTTGTTTTGCAAATTTGTCTATTCTTTCGTTTCGACATTTTGCTGACTCTACTAAGCCACACAATGCTTTTCTTAATTTCAACATTTTATTTTTATCTTTAATTTCAAATCCTTGTGGAACTTTTATGTAAATGTCTGATTTTAACTCGCCATTTAGGAAACGGTTGGTATATCAAGCTGTATTATCGGCAGGTCCTCTAGTATTGCTTTTGATATCAGCATTCTTACTATAGAATGTCTAGCAACAGGTGCATACATTATATTAAATGAATCATTGTTTTTGACTGGAAATCCCTTAGCACAAGTCTAGCCTTCTTAGTTCCATCTTCTTTTACTTTATATATTGATTTTGTATCTACTATCATTGTATTTATACGTTTTTCTACTTCTTGCCAAGTCTTTAATTCTTTTAGTGCTGTTAAATCGTTGCCCATTGCCTCTTTCCACTCATTATATATTACTTCTTCTTCAAAAAGTGTGGGTTCTTCTCTTTGTGTTAACACAGTGCGCATAGTACTATGTTTCATATTGTTCTAGGTATTGCGGTTTTTAACCTGTCTTCCTCATCTAGAATACTCTTCCTTACTTTTAACTTCTGTTTCTTTTTCTTCTGTTATTTTATTTTATTCTGGTGACCACAATCTGTATCCCCCTTTATGGTAGCCAACCAAAAATTTTCAATTTTGATAGGTTATTTTGTTTACAACATATTTTAGATGGAGCTTTGCCATTTAAGCATATACAGTAAGATCTTCGGAAGATTGGTATCGATGAACTTAATTCATACTTTGTCTAATAATGTCCTGTGCATACGTTCAGCTTTAAAATTTTGCTGCGGTATATAAGGCATTGTGTATTCCAATTTTATTCCTTTATTTCTAGAAAAGGTTCTCAAACTATTACTAGAAAATTCTCCTCCATTATTTAGTCTTATTCTGGCTGTTTTCGTATTAAACGATGCTTTCAGCTCTTGTATATGTATCATTACATTTTCTTCTGCTTCACTTTTTTTCTTGAGCAAGTAACTACTGTGAATTACCGGAAAATATTTATATCCTTCTGACGTAATCTGTTCTTCTTTCACAAGTTCACATACATCTGTATGTATTAACTCGCCTAACCCCTTTGATCTTTTTTTATTTTCCTTAAATGGTATTCTATTTACTAGCTTTTCCTTCTATACATGTCTCACATTTTTCTTTTGAGTATAATGGTACGCCTAATATTTTCGTACATTTCCTGTTAATGTGTCCCAACCTTTGATGACAAATTTCTGCACTGAGTACTTCATGTTCATATTTTTCTATTATTTCCAATTTTAATGTATATAATCTGTTTACTTTTGGGGCTGGAGATGTATATGTTGATCCTTTTGTAATGTCAATCCGACATATTTTTATTGTCAATTAATTTTGAAATTGACAACAGTTTACACCTCATTTATTCAACCAATAACGTTCTCATTCTTATTTTTATTTTATTTAAATGTACTGCCAGTTCAACCTTTTTATAAGCTACCATTATAAACTTTATTGTTTGCTGCTACATATTATTTTTGCTGGTCTAGCTAACATTGTTACTTTTCTCATATATGGTTCCAAGTTTGTTCGCACTAAATGATTTGTTTCTCCATTATCTAATATAAAACTTTTTATGTCTATTTTTGTATCTGCGCTGAGAGCTATAGTTTTGCCGGGCGTTGTCAATGTTATCAACGTATACCAAAAAAAATTGATTTCGTATATGACGGTTCAAATGATCAGGAAATAAAAAAATTACTTAACCTTTGTTTTTAAAATGGCCACACAAATTTATTTTTGGCGTGTGCCGCATTTATTTATAATTTTCAATGTTATAATTATGTGGATGAAAATCCACCACCACTTACCTTAATGGCTACGGACCATTTTTGTGTCTATGCCTGGTCCTAGACTCCTAGTGGACTGCCACCCAAACCTAACCTACCTTAATTTACTATTAATATTAATGGTATTAATTTGCTTAAGGTAATTAACTACTCGCGACGCGGTTTTAATTATCACCAAAAAATTTTTAAAGATTTTATTTATTTGTTAAAGCAAAATTTTTAAATGTCACTAATGGATGTTGCTATGGCGCTATACCATGAGAGAGTGTTTCAAAATTGTGTGTCTGTGTCTGTGGTTGAGACAGCATGCAAAACGAAAATGGTACAATTGGTACAATCTAAGCGAAAAATTGCTGATTGGTTGTGAATGATAATAAGGCCGTGCCCGAATACTGTGATAATACCGTGATAAATAATAATTTATGACATTTACTTGAGAAATTTTCCCCTCCGCAAATATTTTTTATTTTTACTGCCCGAATTCAATAATAATTTTTACGTGATAATTTCCCCGCCAATTTTTTTAAACCAAATCAAATGAATCAAAATTCCGAAGTAAGCAAAATTATTATATGTATACATTATTATTGTAATGTAAAAATGCTTAGGGAATTAATAGGTACTAAATTAATACGAGTATTATCAAGCGATTAGATTACATACCGCGATCCCACATGAAGAAATATTTAAAGCTTTTTAGGGTTTATTTCACAAAATTACGGATTTTTATCACGCAAAATGCATGGATGGTAACTTGCGTTAGAACTCTTGGCTTTATTTTATTGCGGCTTGCCAGTGAGACAAACCATAGAATGGTGGGAGCAGTAATAGAAATGCATAGCCAAACAGTTACAGAGTCAATTATGTTCCAAGTTATTAAGTAGCCGAAGAGGTACACCTGTATTGAAAAATGTGGTCGGAGCTTACGATGGGACTCATGTTTTTTCCTTCAAATTTATTTTGTTGGTTGCTATATCTAATCACATTCCCTACTAAAATATTTCACATGGATATGTCAAAATGTATCATAGGGAACGATTGTAATAATTCGAATGAGTGTGTTTTATACCAAAAATTATTACGTATGAATATTTAACATGGTATTCGGGCACGGCCTAAGTATATATTCTCTGTGATATTATTACTCTAAATTTATTTGAAAAAAAATAGAAAATAATTCAAGTTAAAATGTATTTATTAACACTTTATATAAATAAAGATCCCTTACAAAAATCTGACAACTTAATTAAAATGATTCAATAATTTAAATTTTTAATGACTTACCGAGCATTCACAATGCAAAAACTTTTTACCTTTTACTTACAGGTTTGTATGAATTTCCTACATAACAAACAAAAATTTTTCCTCGTTATGTTGAAAATTCATACAAACCTGTAAGTCAAAAGAAAAAAGTTTTTTCATTGTGAATGCTCTGTTATATAACTAACTGTTTGACATTTATGTTTTTACTGTTCTGCACGCTGAAGCACTTGAGTGCGAGTTTACGTAAATATTCTGCTGAAAATTTTTCAGCAGGCAACTAATCGACGTAGTCTATTTCGTAAAAAAATTTCCCTTTTCGAACAGAACACAATTGCATGCGATCCTGCTAAAAATTGTTCAGCAGAATATTTACGTAAACTCTCACTGAAGGCGGCCGCATGCCAAAAGACTTCAGATTTTTTGACACGCAGTCTACACTAAAAAGATAAAATTTTTCGATCAAGTCTTTTGGCATGCGGCCGCCTTGAGGTTTACACCCCAATTCTCATAATCGTATCGCGTCATTTTTCATGACTATAGTCACATCACATCAATTTGGCGATTCTCTTAAGTCGTTTGTTACGACTAAAGTCACTTTATACGACAGATGTCACTTGAATTTTGTAGGTACAGGCGATTACTATAAAATGAAACGGAAAAATTTTAGTCCTAATGTTTTTTTAAAACGTTTTTAATCGCGTAATTTTGTTCACTTGTTTAAATAAATTAATAGTTTTTTGTTCTAAAACGATTTTATTTATAATTTAACCGATATCTTTTAGTTACAGTTGTGTCACTTGAACTGACTTCAAGAATATCAATTTTCATGCGACGTGACGTGAGTCAAGTCACGTCGTCTGAAATGACACGACTATGAGAATTGGGGTGTTAATTTTTATTTGAAAATCTTTCCCTTTTACGACTTTAGGGTTAAATAAATATAAAATAATAAAAACATTTATTTTCCAAAGTAATTACTTCAAAAATATCAACAAATGCTACCAAACGTGGTTAATATTTTCTGATAATTAGGTTGTGGGAAAAATAAATACAGCTATTAGTAATAATACGATTTTTTTCTTTAATTAGCAACAATTTACATGAAACAATACAAAAAACTCAATTTAATATGTTAGGAGATAAGTGATTTTGCTTAAATTTTTCCAAAAAAATTCTTATTAGACGAGTTAAATAGATTTTCTTACTTGTAATACAAGCATTACTATGAACCTCATATATTTTTTTGTCCAACAAATAAATAATATGTAGTAAAAACCTTGAAGAAATCAAGCAGAAGCATTTACTTTTTTTTTGTTCACTTCACCCATTCGGTTTCAATCAAATTCAATCCACTTTGGAAGACTATTGGTTTTCTTTGATTCGTCGACTCTCTTAAAATAATCTGAAAAATCAACGTAAGGCAATATTTTTTTATTAACATCGTAAATTTCAGTAGAATCACTACGATCCGAACAGGTCGATGTATTTGTATCAGCATAGCCTGAACCCGACGATTCAAAAGTGCTAAATATATATTCTTTTTCAGACTCGGTGTAATGAACTAGATTAGAATGTTCTCGTACCACTGGATTGAATCGAACTTGACTGTTACGTTTTTGAATACCATTTGGCATAGGAAAATTAAAATTTTTTACTAAAAATGTTATATCACAACGATTTTTAAAGGACGCTCGATTATTTTCTTGAACTTGTTGCATGTACGTGTCATGGTGGAGTTGGACAGCTTTATGAACCACAGATTGGGCAACTCCCATAAGAGTTGATTGGCTGCGAAGTTGTTCGACTGTCATCAGGACAATCTCTTTATTTACTTGTGTAATTTCAGTAGAAAATATATCCTCCAATGTTCTGCATAAACCGCCCGAGATTAAAAGAAGAAATCGACACGAATTATCAATTTTGATTCCTCCTATTATTTCAGGTTGCAATATAACTGGTTCAGATGATGCAGCATAGAGGTAATCGCATTCTTTATAACCGCTTTTCCCCATATAATTTCCAATGCAACGAGTACTTTCTAATGGTGAAGATTTTAAAGCTTGCATATCTAGGCCTAATTGGCTTAATCTTAATATCTCATCTTCGTTTAGCAGATTGTGGTCCACACTAAGTTGAATAACACGTAAAACATTATTTGAATCATCCTTACAAAGAAGAGCGCGACAATTTCCTATGTTACATATATAAAGTTTTTGATAATGGATTAAGACTATGACAACACTTGCGCCAACTGTTAATTTTTGGTTTATGGTATTCAACTGATCTAATATGTTTTGATACTTTTGTGATATTTCATATTGGCTTAGCCCTTCGGGAATTTCATATTGTAGCATTGTTTTCTGAGCTACAAGGTTGTCCACTGAATCTAAATAACCTTTTTCGACCGAGATGAACGCTTGTCTGAAAAATATATAGAAATGAAAGTTAGAACCAAACAAATTACAAAGGTTATGAAATTTATGCTGTGTTTCTTATTTCCGATCTAATCGATCTAATCTGAGTACTAAAAATCTAAGTAAAAACACAGATTTTTAGTACTCAGATCGATCAGAGGCCCTATTCTCGAATTCCACAACTATTTTCCACATGCAGACATCTGTCAAAATTCATAAAAACGTTCGGAGATTTAGATTCAATTACTAATGGAATATTACCGAATGGCTATAAGCAGGTGAAAAAATTCCCCATATACGAAAACGTCAATATAATTACATAGATTTTGACAGATGTCCACATGTGGAAAATGGTGGTGGAATTCGAGAATAGGGCCCCAGGGGGTACATTCCGATGAAATTTTTCGTGACATTTTGTTATTAGTACAAAATATTGTCACAGAAAATTTACGATTCTGATGAAATGAACATTACCAGCAAAAATAAATGGCACGAGACTTGCTTTACTGATAGTGCTAGATATCTGGGCATTGTCTTGGACAGTAAGCTTAGTTGGAGGCCCAATATAATAAACAAAGCTAGTATCGCTTTGTACTCCTGCAGGAACGCCATTGGTCATAGATGGGGTCTGAAGCCGGAGCTGGTACACTGGCTCTACACCGCTGTAGTGAGACCTGTACTCTTATACGGGGTCGGTGTTTGGTGGCCAGCTCTGGATAAGGTAACTTATAAAAGTAGGATTGAGAGGGTGCAAAGAACGGCCTGTATGCTTGTTAGCGAGGCCTTGAGGTCGACACAGACAAGTGCCTTAGAGGTTATGTTTCACCTTCTTCCGGTCGACATTTTTGGCAAACAGATGGCGACAAATACGGCTGTACGACTTGCAGCAGTCTCTCAGTTGAGGTGTCTTAGTACAGGACACTCTACTTTCGTTAGATCGTTGAAGGATGAGCTGGCGAATCTTGACTACATTAGACCTACTATTCGCTTCGAGAAGTGATTTCGGACCTCCTTCCCTTCAAGGGAATCCTAGAGGGATAGACCGTTACCGGAAATCGAAGCGTTACAATTCTTCACAGATGGCTCCAAGCTAGACGGCAAAGTGGGAGCTGGAGTATTCTGTAACAAATTAAATGTAAACATTTCTATTCGTCTCCCTGATTACTGCAGCGTGTACCAAGCTGAAGTCGTAGCGATTGAGGAGGTCATGACGTGGTTGAAGCATAATGTGGTATCCTCAGATGATATTGCAATCTATGTGAACCGTCAAGCGGCGATCCGGTCGTTAGAATCGGTGTCTTTGGCGTCACGGATGGCGTTGAGTTGTCACTCATCTAAATGAGATGGGTGAGCATTCCAATATCCAGATAATCTGAGTCCCAGGTCACTCGGACGTCATGGGGAACTGCAGGGCGGATGAACTTGCTAGGCATGGTACGACTCTCCAGCTGCAACCGGAAAGGGCAAGTCTGGGGAGGCCTATTACAGCGCTGAGACAAGCATTTGGGAAGCAGGCGCTATCCTCAGCGGGGAGGAAAGGTGGTCTAACACCCTCACCTGTAGAGTTGCAAGACAAGTTTGGCCAAAGCTGGACTTGGGGCGCACTAGGGCATTAATATCCCTACGCAGACGTGAATTAAGAACGGTCGTAGGAATTCTCACGGGAGCCTTTTTGGAGAACATGCAAGAAGGCTGGGTCTGGAGGCAAATGACTTCTGCAGAAGCTGCTTGGACGAAAAGGAGGAAGAGACGTTGATCCACTTCCTCTGCTCGTGTCCAGCATTGGCACTCAGAAGACACAAACACTTGGGTAAGTTCAGGATGGACTGCCTCTCGGATCTCGAAAACATTAAAGTGCGAGACGTCTTACACTACATAAGTAGCTCGAAACGGTTCCAATAGGGGTAAAGGGGATATATTCTGTGGTATCACAATGGACCGTCACCGGTCTAAGTGTGCCTAAGCAGCCACTCCAACCTAACCTAACCTACTTTTTCACGGTATTGAAAATTCAATTCCAAAATATAGTTTCAGTGTTCAACAAAAGAATCGCAATATTTCATTTTTTTTATTTCTAAAGGTTGTCAGGTTGTTATTTGAACGTTAAAAAGTTTAAAATTTAATGATATTGAATATTCAATCCAAATACTCACTAAGGTTTTCTTTTTCGGTTTGATGTAAATGCTGTTTCGTCCATATTGGAATATTATTTATACATTTATTGATTATGGAATTTTGTATATTTATTATATTATGCGAAATATATTAATTAAGGAATATTATATATTTATTGAATTTGTAGGGATATGTATATGACATAATTAATTTAAAAAGAACGTTAAATTTAAAATGACGCGCAAATACCATATACAAAATGCTACCAACCTTTAGAAAATAAGTCCAATTCCAAATAAGAATTCGTTTTGTCATTTCTTTTGACGAAAATTCAATTCCAATTCCCTGGTCAAATAAAATACTGCAATAATAAATTTCACAAAGACATTTCACAGAACTAAAAAAAATGTGGTTTAGCGCATCCAACAACAATTGCATAGGATTAATCTCCGCAAGAATAAAATTAACCCAAACAAAAATTTAAACATAATTCTAATTCTTGGTTATGATACCTGCCACCAGAGTCATAAAACATATTACATTTATATTTTATTTCGAAAGGTTGGCATTTGCCAATTAAATCAATTTGGCTATTTTCTTGGAGAAAACTTTAGCCCAAAATAATTCGAATTAAATTTTGGTCAACAACATATGCTTAATAAGCGTATTAAAGCCGTATTTCCATGAGAATTTTACAACAACAATTGCTCGCGACACGATTTAAATAATTCAAACAAAAAGTTTGAATTATTTAATTCATTCCTAATTTTAGTTATACCACCTGATACCAGATGCCAAATTGCTCTTTCTTTGTTGTTTTATTTCAATTCAAAAAAATAATTCGCGACTGGTTTTCTTGAGAGAAAATACAGCTTTTGTTGACCAAAATTTAATTCGAATTAAGTATTTTGGGCTTATTTTTTCCAAGAAAATAGCCAATTTGATTTAAGCATGGTTTCCACGATGGCGAGGCGAAAAAATTAGTCAAACTAAAAAGAGAAAGCAAAAATTCACCAATAGTACGATAGAGAGAAAATACCATTTTGACAGAAAAATTGGGACGTCCAATTTTAAAAATTTTAATTCGGCACTCCGAAATAGGACGTCTAATCCGAAAAAAAGATTAGATGGATCATCTTTTTTCGGATTAGTCGCTGATTTCGGAATTCATATTGTCAATTTGAAGAAAATTTTATATTTATTTTATTATTAAATATATTTTTTATTTTTTTTGATTTAGAGAACACATTTTTCATCCCCAGAATCACTCTCAGTGCTACTTGAAAACATAACGGCATATATTGCCATTAGTTCCTCAACAGTATCCATTTTTAACAAAATTTAATTTTAATAATCGAAACGTCAAAAATAAATAAATAAAAATTAGGAGTAACCACTTGTTGCAGTTTCATTCCTTCTTATGTTATTTTTTTTTATTCCTTCCTCTTTTTAATTTGACTAATTTTTTCGCCTCGCCATCGTGGAAACCATGCTTTAGTTGACAAAAGCCAAACTTTCGAAAAAAAATAAATTTAATATGTAATCTGGCTCTGGTGGCAGGTATCATAACCAAGAATTAGAATTATGTTTTAAAAAAACGCATTTTTTGTGGGTTGCTACGCCACTACATAAAAAGCCATGACACAAAAATGTGTGGTAGTATGTGTTAAGACTGATTTACATTCAAAAAATTTCGCAGATGCAGATGTCAAATCAAAAATTCGTTTTCTTTACACATAAAAAGGAATTTTTTTTTTTTTTTTTTTTTTTAAACTATGCAATCTTTTCTGGGGCTCAAGGCACTCCCAACTCTTTCGCAGTTAATTTTACCGTCCTACTTTACGCAGTATTAGCCAAATCGAGGACGTACGGCTATAGACCCGCTTTGTATAAACCACCTGCACATTGCATTGCTTCATGCCAACCTATAGTGCTGACATGAAAGGTGGGTCGGCCCATGGATTCTGCACTCTCAACAGGGGGTCATAGTTGTGTTCATCGTCATCACCGATCGTAATCAGATGATGAAAAATCCCTTTTGCATCCCGCCCCTATCGGGATTCGAACCCGGTACCTCCCGATCCAAACGCCGCAGCTTTAACCACTGCGCCGTTTGCTCGGTAAAAAAAAAAAAAAAAAAAAAAAAAAAAAAAAAGTAAATTTAAACAAAAAATGTCATAAACCAATGCAAATGATTGGTTTTCTTATTTATGTAACCTTATTATAGTTATTTATTCACGCATCGATGATTTTACAGAAAAAAGATGAAACTCGACATCTGCAAAAAAAAGCAGACGAGGTTTTTTTGGTTTGTTTCTCGGGTTTCAATTGACTTTTTAAAGCAGATGATTATTTTTTCTCTTTTTGTCTTTGTACTTTTTCCTATGTTGTGTTTCAATTTTTTTGCAGACGTCGATTGTCGTTGAATGTAAATATAGATTTTTATTTTCCTATGAAACGTAAACAAAATACTATGGGATTTTCAAACACATTTTTTTATATCGTCTCTATTTTCAATTTAAATAAATATTTTTATTTACAAATATAAATAATTTGATATCAAATATATTGAAATGTAAATTGTGAACAATTTTGATTGAAATTAATAATCATTTATTAAGTAATTTTGCATTTTTATAAAAATATTTGTTTCTCAAAACATCGTCGTGCTTCGTGTTCCTCTAAACATTTCATTTTCATAATAAATTTATTATGATTAGAGGAACACGAAGCATGCCGATGTTTTGAGAAACAAATATTTTTATAAAAATGCAAAATTACTTAATAAATGATTATTAATTTCAATCAAAATTGTTCACAATTTACATTTCGATATATTTGATATCAAATTATTTACATTTGTAAATAAAAATATTTATTTAAATTGAAAATAGAGACGATATAAAAAAATGTGTTTGAAAATCACATTGTATTTTGTTTACGTTTCATAGGAAAATAAAAATCTTTATTCCCCTCTTTATATTAATGATTTGACTTTTTTAGACTGATGTCACGTCTATTTATGTAGTGGCATTGGTTAATGTTATTCTTGCAGGGAATTGCTGCTGTAAATTTGTCAAGGAAATATGCAAGGAAGGAGGAATTCAACAGTGCAATTGTTGTAAATTGTCAAATAAAATACGGCTCTAGTTTGTAAAACTAGATTTCGATAATCAAGTTGAGAAACGCGGTAACCCTGAAAGCTTTAGAATCGTGTTATGAAAGACTGAAATAAATGACTACATAATCCCGAATTCGCGATTACCTGTTGGAATTCATTCCGCCTCGGGTCTTCAAATATATTTTATTTTTGTATTTGGGTAAGATGTGTTAGGTTACCAGACCGCATCAATCAAAATCCTAGCTACAAGAAAATGTGACATTATTGGCTGAGTACAAAAGGTCAACAAATTTGCCAAAAAATGGAACAAGATATATCATCAAGGTAGCAATAAAAACCACCAACATTCATTACTTCCAAAATTACTGCTTCACAAAACTTGCTAATTAATTTACCTTAAAACCTCTTTTACTTCTTCCTCTGATGTTTTACCGGACAGCTGACCAAGTAATATTTCAGCCGCCATTCTTTGTATTGAAAATTCAGCAACGTTGGACCCATGATGACCAGAGAATATGACATAAAGTGATCTGTAAATAGATTTGTTATCATTTCAGTAGATTATTCTATTTAATTAGCGTCTTTGGTATTACGTATTCTCATCCACTTTGCAGTGGAAACTTCGATCACGGAACGCATACGACTCATGTCGAGTACCATCTTCACGATACGATTGATTAGTAGATGAACCAGCTCCACAATCGGGACATGAAGGTAAATCATCTGTCCAAGATTTAGTTTTTAATTCGTTATCTAAATCCATTTTGTATGTATTTATTACATCTGTCAAGATCTCCGACCAAAACACACATTTCTTTATCAATCTGACGTTTATATTTTTGACAGCTACATGTATCACCAAAACATTTGTTCCAATGCGGATATTCCGTGAACTATCTGAAATGGTGAATAAAATTTTTATTATTTTCCATCGGATCGCATCGTAATGATTCGTTGGAAAACATAAATATTTTTTTTTTTTTTTTTTTTTTGGAAGTATTGAAGTTCGTCAACAACTCAGTGTTTTGACACAGTGAATAAAATACAAATTAAATATTTTATGTGTAAAATAAATATGATAATTCCTTTTTTTAATTATTAGCTATGTTAAATATTTGAATTATGTGAAAAATCTTATTTTAATTGTTCAGTTTAGTTGTAGATCTTAAATAATTTTATTTGAATTTGATTCAAATGTGCAATTTGTTCGAAACAAAAAAAAGGCAATATGGCTGCTGACTAGAACCAGAAGAAAATTAATATAAAATAATCTCGATTTGTTATTTATACATAATATTTTATTTGTGAATTACATACCGAAATAGTCACATTTATAAACGTTGAGTTAAAAAGTTTTAAGTTTCATAAATTAATTGCATCTTAAAAATACAGTGTTTTCAAAAATGGTTTCAGGTAGGTTACTTAAATAAAACACCATGTAAAAAAACCTCACCCCTTTACAAATCTTAGGATAAAATATGGATAGAAATTAATTTAAAAAAAGAACTACAGTTATGCGGTAATAAATAATAATATTTCGTTCGAATTAATTTTCTCTTGCATAATCTGTAATGAAATTATGTTTTTGTTTTATTGTTTTCGATGTTACAAATCTTTTTCATGTCATTTTAAAATGGATGTCAAACTTAAAAAGAAAAAAAATGCAAAGAAGAAAATATAGAAAAATAAGGAAACATTCAATGAACTTTAAACAAGTGGATTGTGAAAACACACAAGAGAAATATATTGAAACTAATTTGCTTATGCTGAGATTCCATAGTATTTTATGACAACAGGTTTATTGTGCTGTGTGTTTTATAATAAGATGCAAAATTCCATATAATTTGAAAGCAAAATTCATCTTACAAAATTTCAAATGTTGTCGGTTCCAAGTTGTAACCTTTGCCCGTTAGTCTTGTCCTTTATCCACCTACCAAAGAAGAAACAAATTAATAAAGTTTTCTTACCCAATCTATACTACAAATAGTTTGATTTTAGTCAGAATTAAATATAATATTTTAGTTGCGTTCAAATTGTCAATAAACTACATATATTGCTCCTAACAGGTGGGTAAACAATTTAAAACCGTTGTCTTTCATTTGGAATTTGTCTACATTTAATCTGATTAGGCAACCGATTTCTGATGTGAGGTTCATCAGCTTTCGAAAAATATAAGAAGTGAGTTTCACAAACAAGCCTATTTGAGAAGTTTCTGTATCGCTTTTCAATTCTTACCCTGGCAACTTTAATTTATAAGCGGCCAACTTTAATTTATAAGCGTTAATTTATTAGCCTCTTAAATAAGTCAAATTCTAATTTCATTTTGCAATCTTTAATTTGACCAATTTTTATTAATTCCTCAAAGGTAAAAATATTCTAAAATATTTGGAGTTAACACTAGAACGGATTTACGGATTGAATTTATTGTGTTTTATTAAAAGGAAATACAGTAATTATATTAAAAATCATCAAAAATTGTCAAAACAATTCTAATATAATAATTAAAAAAATGAATTCAATAAATCTAAATCGGTCATTTTTACCGGTCGGTGGTTCTAGTGTTAAATTGAACTATGATAAATTGAATATTGATTGTGGCTTCTTAAGATTAATAGTATAAACATTGGATTGAACATTGACATTAACAATTTTGTAACTTTATTTTTAGATCTCTACAAGATATGAACCCAAATCTATGGGGTTGTCTTATGCCCTGTAGATTTTATTGGTGCGATACTAAATCGGATCCGTCTATGATTGAAAGCACCATGGGGGCAACAGTATCAACAACAGAATGTCCTGGTGGTGGGTTATCAGTAACTATTCCGAATTCGAGTAATGGTTTAATTGGAGGCGGTGTTATTACACGTGAACGTCGTAAAAAAGTTACGGGGTTTGCAACATTAAAAAAGAAATTTATACGAAAACGTCGTTCGTCGAAAGGTTGGGATCATGGAAGGGTATTACGTGATTTTGTTGCTGATTGGAGTCCTATGGAATTGGCCGCATTACTCGATGAATATGAATCGTTAGCAGCATTAAAAGATCTATCAGTACAAGCGGAATTAGCTCGTCCACCAGCTACCACATACAAACAAGATTTATCAGCACTTTATGATTTTAAACATTGCACCGATTGCGATGTTGTTTTTCGAGGTACAGTATTTCCGGTGCACCGTGCAATACTATCGGTAAGATGTCCTTACTTTCGTGATTTACTTCTTGGTTGTCCTGGATATGGTGCTAGAATATGTTTAGAATTACGTTCATCTCCGGTGGATGTACATCTGTTCTCCTCGTTATTACGCTATTTATATACGGGAGACTTATGTCCACATGATCCATCAATAGATATTCAAGTTTTACGGCGACTTGGCGAAGATTTTGGTACACCAAATCCATTAGAACATGATTTACGTTATTTATTAGAAACCGGTGAATATGCTGATGCATCATTAGTCTTTACGTCAGAAGATCATGATAATTATCATCGACCTGAGTCCGGCAGTTCTGAATACGGTTTTCGACCAAAACTGGAATTATTATGCCACAAAGCAATTTTAAGTGCTCGTTCGCCATTCTTTAGAAATTTGATTCAGCGCCGATTAAGAAATGGTGATGAACAGACGGAAAGATCATTAAATGTACCAACTCGTATTGTCTTAGATGAAACTGTTATTCCTAAAAAATATGCTCGAATACTATTAAATGCAATTTATTTAGATACAGTTGATTTATCGTTAATATTAAGAGGAAATGGTTGTGGAAATTCTAGTGGAAGTTTGGGAGAGGTTCAAGCCTTAACGCATCAAGGTAGAGCAAGGTCGACTTCACTGGAAGAAGCTATGGAATTATATCAAATTGGGCGTTTTTTAGAACTAGATATTTTATCACAAGGATGCGAAGACCTAATATTAGAATGGCTAACCATAGAAACATTGCCAACTGTCCTAAAATGGGGCAATCAAGCTTATGGTTCAGCATGGATATATCGCCAAGCATGCCATTTCCTGCGAGAAGAATTTTCAGCAATTTCTGCTTCACAAGTTTTACATTTACTCGATAAATCGCAATTAATTTGCGCACTACAAAGTAATTTTTTACAAGCATCTGAGTTGGAAGTGTTGCAAGCTGTTTTAAAATGGGGTGAACAAGAATTGATTCGCCGCATGGAAGATCGTGAACCAAATTTATTATCACATACAGCTCATTCTGTAACTCGCAAAGGTATTAAGAAACGTGATTTAAGTGATATTGAACTAAGGGAAATTTTATCTGAATTGCTTCCTTTGGTGCGTATGGATCATGTTCTCCCACCGAACAGTGAAATATTAAATCAAGCAATACGGCGAGGACTTGTTAGTACCCCGCCGTCTCATATGATTGGTGACGATCGAGAAAGTTTACGAATCAACGCGTGGATAAGAGGTGGAAAAAATCGCGGTCTTTTTGTTCGCCCACGATTATTTATGCCATACTATGAAGAAGTGAAATCATTGCTCGAAGATCACATGGCATCACAACAAATGGAATTACTTCGTTTACGGCGGTCAAGACATTTACCTGAAATCCCTGATACTCTTTATATGGTATCACGATTGGGTGGCGGAACAACAAACGTTGACGTGTTATCGTCCGTCATACCAGCACCTAGTCCTCAAACAATGGCAGCTATGTCGAAACGAGAACAAAAACTAAGACAACATCCAAGTTGCCAACGTGCCCTATCATTAGCGCTCTCATCGAAACATGAAATTTTGCGACAAATTCGCCTACGTGTTGTTCGTGAATTTAATTACCCGGATGACATAGCAGATTTACTAGAAAATGCCGCGTGTTTTTGTGTTGATGACATAAAACAAGAAAATACTGGAAACAATATGGAAATGCAAATAGGTAATATACTTTAATATTTTATTTTAAATTTCTAATACACATTTTCTAATTTTATTTTTATGTTTTTTCTTAGAATATGTAAGAATTTGTTATTTGGTGATATTTCTCTTGTTGAATTTGATTGAGTTAAAAAACGCGAATCTGTGAACGTTAAAAATCGTTTAAGAAGGTGCTAAAGGGTATATTTTAAAACCAATCTATAGTGAGACTAATTTTCGAGGCTTTATTACTGCAAGCTTCGAGGCTTTATTACTTACCGAAATCACCACTTGAATAATTCTATAATTGTATACACAATTAGATTATTATTATTATTATTGGGGAGGCCATGCGGGCGATCAGCCACTTCGCACTGCGACCTAAAAGATCTATTGTGCTGGCCCCTGCTTAATTATCCGTCCAGTCAATATTCAGGTTCTTAATGAACCTGACGATACTGCCTCCCGGTACGTGATACATACTATCTGGGCTTATTGCTCTCCCTCCTAGATGTTTACTACAGCATGTAGTTCCGCTAGAAAGACGGTAGCATTGGAGCTCAAGGACCTCGAGAGGGTTGTCCCACTCTCGTATATTCCTACTCCTGCCCCGTATTCCGTTTGATTTTACTCTTACGAGTTGCTCGGAATTGCAAATCACCTGTAGGTCACCCAGCTTTACTACAGGAAGGCTAAATAAAACTGGAGGGTGCCTGGTATCCAGAGTCCGCATATTTTGGGCTGATTAACCTATCAGCCATTCATCTTTCGGCATATGCTGTTCCACCTTAGATTAGGGTTTTTTGTCAAGGTTTTCTCCTTTAGCGCCGTACTTTAGCCTGTGCCAAATGGCCAAAAATGTGCCAAGTGGCCTTAGTTACCAGTGGTTGCCACGAGGAGGCAGTACGTACACTTGCGAATTGTGAACAGGTTACCCCTTACACAATTGTACCCATCACGCAGCTGCCTAATGACAAGACCAGAACAGCTCACGTGATGCGCACCCTACTGGAAGGTTACGGAGCTGGTAGATTAATCTACTCAACTTTAGTCCCCCCCCCCCCCTCCAATAGTCGCCAAACCACCACACAATTAGATTAAAATAGATTATTTTGAAATTTGTTAAACCCATGGTAATTGTAGGTTTTTTTTTTTTTGTCTATTAATTTGTTGTGGTCAGCCGTTCCCAGTCATATGACCTAGTTTTCCTGTGGCATCCAGTTAGCGTTTACAGACACTTCTCAAGGGAAGGGCTGAAACTGTGAATTTTTATATTGTAGACTAATTATTTAAATTTCTATCTCTAGAGATTTAATAATAGTTCCTTAAATGTTGTTGGTCTTTGTTGTCGGATATAGCGTCTTATTAACTACAAATTTATTTAAACTTAATTTTCCTTATCTTTACAAATTTACTTATTATTTTTTTTTTTTCATTGACTATGTATACTTAAAACTTTTAAGTAGATTAATACATACTTTGAAATGTATTGATTTGTTTTGTTAATAAAATTTTTTTTTTTTTTTTTTTAAACATAAGATCAAAGTTATTTTTTACTAGTTTTATATTATTATTATTAATTCAGATTTTGATTTTAGGAGGTAGATGTTATTTTATATAATGCAATTTTATATTTTATATCTGTCATTATTGACCCTTATTAATAATTTGACTCTAATTACGTCATTTGATGTTAGTAGTGTTATCCCTCCACCCTTATACTAATGTTAGTGGGTTAGTATGATCAAGAGTTTGATATTTAACCACATTAAGGAAACATTACAGTGTGTATTTACGTGTAATAATGTTTTCCTGATGACCTACTGTGGTTTTGTATTATGATTTCATTTTTTTTCTTATTATTTTTTATTTATTTTTTTTAAACCCTGATTCTTTTCAGATTTTTAATTGTTTTGTTTTACTAATGTTAATACCGCCACCTTATTTTTATAATATTGCTAGTTAGTGATACGTGTATTTATATGTGTATTAATGATTGAATAGTTTTGATTGTTTTTTCTTTTCTCCATTTTAAAATTCACTTTTGACATATACATACACGTCTCCCTATTCGTAACTACTTCATGCAGATACTTCTGATTGTGCTAAAACAAAAGGAAAAAAAGGACAAGACAAACATAGTTAGAAGTACAGCCATAATGTTTTTTATATTTTTTTATTAATCTTTTTTGAGGTGAGCCCTTGAACTTTTGTATTACAAAGCATAGTTTATTTCTTTTAAGAAATCTAATATGGATTTCAGATGATTGTGGTCGTTTCTATTTATCATATCCATAAGCGAGTGGTTTATTCGTGAGTCATACCTGTTTCTTACATTTTCGTATTTTATACAGTTGTTAATGATATGTGAGCTGTCTTCTAATACTCCACAATAATCACAATTTCCATTATCCTCAGTTCCTATGATTGCTTTGAATTTCTTGTCGAATGGGTGCCCTGATCTTATTCTCGAGATTGTTTTTATATCTGCGACTTTTAAGTTAGAGTTTTTGAACCAAAGTGCCTTTGGAGGAGATGAATTGATTGTCTTGTAGAAATTCCCTTTGTTTTGAGTTTGATTTGCATACATTATTTCCCATTCGTTATCAATTGATTGTTTTATAAGTTTGCTAATGTCATTAGTGGTGAGGTTGTTTTCGTAGTTGTGCGTGGGTCTAAACAGCGCTTCTTTAGCTTATTTGTCTGCAATCTCATTTCCTATTAAGTTTATATGTCCTGGGATCCATTTGATTTTGATATGCTTGTTTGTGTTGTGTCCAATAATGTCTATAATTTTATTTTCAAAGTGTTTCTCGGTATTTTGTAGTCTTGCTGTATTGATGGATATGCAAGCACTCTGAGAGTCTGAGATGATTAGGATATTTTTTTTCTTGCAGAGTTGTGCTAAGATCGTTGCGATTTTTATTCCTATGCATTCCGTATTTTTGATATCCGTGGGCTTGCTAATTTTATTGAGAGATGTTTATTTATGTTGACCATATATATTCCTATTCCAGCCCGGTCGTCTTTTACTGATCCATCTGTGTAGATATGATCCCAGTCCTTGAATTTCGATAAAGATTCCTTTACTAGTTTTTTTATTATATCTTTGTTGGTTGAGTTTATGTTGTTTAGTCCTATGATATTTGATTCTATTTCGATATTATTAGGATCGGTTTTTTTCATGTGGATTGGTTTTATTCTCCCCAATATTGCGTGTTCTTCGTAGAGCTTATTTAGTTTTTCTAGTGACTTATTTTTTTTTATTTCTTCCTCTATCTTGGTGTTCCTAAATAGTTGGTCAGCTATGTATTTTAGCGATTTGTATTTGTTGTTGAGAGCATTCGACATTTGTAACGTTTCAGCTAAGATCACTGGTATTGGGGTAGTTCTTGAAAGACCTAGGCAGAGTCTGAAGCAGTGTTATTAATTTTTTGACATATATCATTCACTTTGTTATTGTTTATATCCGTTATTAAGAAAGAAAATTCAATTTTAGGTTTTATTAACGTTTTATATAGGTTTAGGAGAATTTCAGGATGAGAACCTCCATCTTTATGAGTTAATGATTTGATGATGTTTATTGAACTTAGGGTTTCGTTCTTTATTTTATTGTAGTGTGTTGTAAGATTTAAGAAGTTAGTAAATGTTGTTCCCAGTATTTTAGTGACGGTTTTTTCTTTGATGTTTGTGTCCTCTATTTTTATAGTTATTTTGTTTTTGTTGCAGTTATTTGTGAAGAGCTTCATAAAGTGTGTTTTATCTTTGTTGGTTTTTAGTTTTAAATAATTTAATTTCATCTGTAATTTACCCATAACTTGATCTGATGTTTTTTGTAGTTCCTCAAAATTTCGTCCACTTATGATTAAGCATTTTTTTTTTTTTTTTTTTTTTTTTTCGTCCCTGCCCAAAAGCGGCTAGCACTACGACCTAAAAGATCTTTTGTGCTATTGGGTACTGTTACTCCAGGAGCTTCTCCACCTCTCTAATAAAGGCGAGAATGCTGTTTATAGAGGCCAATTTACATTTCTCCGGGGTCAGATACCTCTCTTCAAAATGAATCCACCTCCGTGTGCACAGAGCAACACACTCACATAGTATGTGTTCTGCGGTTTCTGTCTCTTCCAAACAGAGTCGGCACTCCGTCTCTGTGGACAGGTTCATTTTGTTCAAATGATATCTCAGGTTACAGTGACCTGAGAGAAAACTCACAAGTTTCCTAATATTTCCTTTGCTGAAATTGATCGCCAAATTTTTGTGGTGAAATGGTCTGATCAAAGATTTGGCTTGTCTAAGGCCGGGAATACAGTTCCAATAAGTCAAGCACTGTATTTTTCCCCATTTACTGATTGTGTAGGTTGCAGAAGCCCACGGGATACCACAAAAAGGCTCAGGGCCAATGAGTGTAGTCGACGAGCCTGCCCGTGCAAGTTCGTCGGCTATCTCATTTCCAGTGATGCCCATGTGACCAGGCACCCACCACAACCTTACTTTGTTTTGACAAGAGAGAGATTGTAGCAGTTTATAACAACTTTGAACCGACTTGGAAACCAAGCAGTTAGAAGCCAATGCTTTCAGTGCTGCTTGGCTGTCAGACAAAATGTGGATGGATGCGCCTTTAAGACCTTTGGTCATAATAATAGAGGCGCAGATTTCGATGGCGTGAATTTCGGCTAGAAAAACACTGGGGTAAGTACCCAGTGATTTCGATATTTTGTGATTGGGTCCAAAGACACCAATGCCGACTCCACTATCCATTTTTGATCCATCAGTGTACCAGACTAGGCTGTTAGGTTCCATCTGCGGTAACCCAGTATCCCAGTCTGTTCTATCGGGGATTGTTACCACGAAATTCCTGCCAAAGCAGAGTTCTTTCGGCATAACGTCCGGGACACTAAAGAACATATTCAGGTCTGGAAGTTCATTCAAAATGTCCAGGTGACCCATATGGTCATCATGACTGTATTGATTCGCGAGCTTCAATCTAGCTGCACAGGTAGCAGCTGATTTTTTGACGTGGATATGAAGTGGAGTGAGCCCGATGAGAGCTTCCATTGCCGCCGTAGGGCAGGTGCGCATAGCACCTGTAATTCCGAGACATGCTAGTCTCTGTAATGAGGTCAGCTTGTTCATAATAACTTTTTGCTGTACCTTAGGCCACCAAACTATTGCCCCATATGTTACAATTGGCCTCACTATCATGATGTACATCCAGTAAATCATTTTTGAGTTCAGGCCCCAGGTCCTGCCGAACATACGCCGGCAGGCCCACATGGCCCTGGCCGCGCGTTCGGTAGTTGAAGTAATATGAGAGTTCCAAGTTAGTTTCTTATCTAGGACAACACCCAGATATTTGACTTCATTGGAGTATCCGATATTTATATTATTAAGACTAATTGAACCAAGGTTCAAATTACGTCTTTTGGTGAAGGGCACCAGGACTGTTTTGCTAGGGTTAATCGAAAGGCCCTCCCCAGTGCACCAATTCGAAATAACAAGCAAAGCCTGTTGCATGCTGGCGGACATCGTACGTTCATGCCCTCCAGAGACTATGATAACCAAATCGTCCGCATAACCAATGGCATCGTACCCAAGTAGATGTAAATTATCAAGCAACTCGTCGATCACGAGTGACCACAGCAAAGGGGACAGGACACCGCCCTGCGGACACCCTCTTGCTGCCGTAATCGTGACTGACTCATTACCTAATTTAGATGTAATCTTCCTACTAACCAACATGGAACTAATCCAGTGGTTAGTCGGATCGTCAATACCTCTACGCTTGATTGCCCTAGCAATTGAGTCGTATCCAGTATTGTCAAAAGCTCCCTCAATATCCAGAAATGCACACAGAGCAATTTCTTTCGAGCGATAGGCTGCTTCAATCTTGGTGACAAGTAGATGCAGCGCACCCTCTGTGGATTTGCCTTTCCTATAGGCGAATTGATTTGGATTTAGAGGTCTGGTTGCCGTTAACCAGTCTCTGATATGAAGATCTATAAGTCGTTCCATGGTTTTAAGAATAAACGATGTAAGACTGATAGGTCGAAAGGACTTAGGAAGTTCACATGGCCGATTGCCAGGCTTTGGGATAAAAACCACGTTTACTTGACTCCAAGCCTGTGGTATGTGACCCCAATTGAAGCTAGTTCTAAACAAGGCCACCAGAGCAGGGGTAATCAAGTCCAGGCCCCTTTGAAGGAGGGCTGGGAAGATTCCATCCCCTCCTGGAGCCTTGAAAGGCTGAAAAGAGTTAATGGCCCATTTGACTTTATCCGGAGTAAAAAGCTTACCGGATAAACTATTAACCCAACCCATATTTACACCCATGTGTGTACCAGATATGGAGTTAGTGATTGTATTTGTGTCGCAAACAGTGCAGCCCGGAAAGTGCACTTGAAGCAGGGTTTCGAGCGACTCTTTGCGACCTGATGTATAACTACCATCGGATTTCAGAAGAAACCCAATCCCGTTGGACTGATCTTTAGCTAGAACTTTATGGAGTCGAGCAGCTGTAGGTATATCCTCGATATTTCCACAGTCATCTGCGAATTGGAAAAGTTTTGTCTGTTCGTTGCTGAGTTCATGGAGTTCATAAGTGTATATGTTAAAAAGTGTGGAGCTCAGGCAACTTCCTTGAGGTACTCCCGCATTCGTGATGTGATTATTTTTTGTTTTTTTGTTAGTGGTGATGATTCTGTTTGTTAGAAAGAGGTATATCCAATTGATCTGATCTTTAGGGAATTTTAGAGATTTTAAAATTGATATCAGTACGTTTTTGTTAACACTATCGAACGCTTTAGAGATGTCCATGTTTATTAGTATGGTTTCGACCCTTTCTTTTTCTCGTAATTTATATATTTGAATAGTTCCGTCATGTAATCATTTATACTTTTTTTCCTAAATCCAAAATTCTGGTGATTGAGTAATTTGTTGTCTTCTATGTGTTTATTGATTCTCACTAGTAGTAATTTGCTAAAAATTTTTGAGATAGTTGGTAATAGACATATAGGTCTGTAGCTCTGAACTTTTCTTTTATCTAGCCCTTTTTTTTTGTAGATCGCTATTGTTGTTATCCTTCTCCAACTCTCCCGAAACGTCTTACCAGTCCAGATTTTGTTTAAGTGATCTGATAGGGTATTTATAAATTTTGGATTTGATGAGTTTATTCTTTTTATCAGTTTGTAGCTGATCATGTCGTAACCGGGTGCTGAGTTTTTTGATTTATGGATGATGTCTTTGATTGCTCTGGAGTTGAATTCTTTATCTTTTATTGTAATATCTTCCTTGTTGAATGGAGTTAGTATTATTTCTTCTGATCTGGGGAAGTTTAGTTCCAGGAAATTGTTAGCTGTGATGAAGTCTTCTAGGATATCGAAATTATGATTTCTTTTGTTTCTAATTTTGTTAATTTTATTCCAAATATCCGAGCAGCTTGAGCCTTTGTTGATTTCTTCTAGGTATTTTAGCCAGCATCTTTTTTTCCCCTTTTAATATTTTGTTTCAGCTTGTTAGTCGCTGCAATCAATTCTTCGGCTGTATATGAGTTTTTGTTTCTATTATACATATATGGTTTGTTTGGTTGATTTAATGTCCCATAATTTTTGTAGATCTCTATTCCACCATGGTTTGGGTTTGGATGTATGTTTGGTCGTTATTATGGATGAATGTTTGTTTATAATTTCTTTTATGATGTTTTCGACGTTTTCTGTATTTTCCGGATTTATTTGGTTGATCTCTTTTATAATTTTACTCCAATTGGTTATTCTGGTTTTGCATTGTATGTTTGAATTAAATTTTAATATTATTGGGAAATGGTCGCTGCCAATATTATCTGTTGTAGATCTCCAAACGATTTTGTCTGTCAGATTTCTGCTGCATAGGGTAATGTCCGGTGCTGATGAGGAGTGGTGTCTCAAGTCTTGCCTGGTTGCTGATCCGTCGTTAAGTAGAGTGTAGCTACTCCCAGATATTGAGTTTGCTATCATGTTTCCGAGTTTATTATATTTTGCATTTGTTTCCCATAGTGAGTTGTGGGCATTTATGTCCCCCGCTATTATGTTGTTATCCTTGTTATCTAGATTTAAAATTTTTACAAAGTCCTCTGTGGTTTCTTTAGGAATATTATTGTTGTTGTTGTAAAAGACTGAAATATTAAGCTCTATATTCTTGTATTTAATATTTATTTTGATGAATTCCAATTTATTAAGTATTAGATTGTGATTTATTTTCTTCCAGGCGAATTTTTTGTTTATTAATAGACCTACCCCACCGTATCCATCTTGTCTGTCTTCCGTAATCAAATCCATATTATTTATGTGTATTGGTTTATTTATCTTTGGCCAGGTGTCGATTAGTATGGCAATGTGAATATTATTTATGTTTAAGTACTGTTCTAATAAATGTTTGTTGTTGATTAAGCTTCTTATATTAATTTGTACAATATTGATATCTTTTAACATAATTTATTACTTTTCCCAATAGATTTTGCGATCTCTATTGATAATAGGTCTGCATCTCCCGGGTGTATCACTGTATTAGACTTGGTTAGTTTTTTATCTGCAGTTTCTAGAAGTGTGTCTTTTTTTTTGAGTTGATCTTTTAGCTCTTTGATAACATTATAAAGTATCTTCATTTTTTCGTCCGACTCCTTTAATGATTTAGTTAATTTGTTTTTTTCATCTTGCTCTAGTTCTGTTATATTTTTGAATTCCCACGGGTTGGGGACCATCTGCTTTACACCAAATAATTTTTCCCTAGCGAATTTAAATGAACATTTTTGGATCGTCATGAATTCTGTTATCTTTCTTTGCCTTTGCTTTTCACGACACGAGTTGTGATTTGTGATGTGGTCTTCTCCACAGAACTTACATTTTGCTTTCAGATCACATAGATGAACTTCTTCTTTGGGTTTAGAGCAAATATCACATTTAATGTCCTCCTTAGATCTGCATCTGGTTATTGTATGCCCGTAGTTCTGGCAGTTCCTGCAGTACATTGGGTTAGGTACGTAATAATTCACTTTAATTAAAATATTGTCGTAGAATACCACATTGTTGGGGATGACATTTGAAGCGAAGGTAATCTTGACTAGTTCCATAGGAACGCTTTCCTTATTTGTATTGTCCCATTTGCACATCCTCTCAATCTTGACTATCTCTTTCCCGGATTTAATATTTTGAGTTAATTCTGCTTCGGAAACGTCTGTAGGGATGTCTCTGATTACTCCCACTGTTTTGTTAAAATTGTCCGGAATGTATGCCTCATATCCATCAAAGTCCTGAAAAATTTTATTTTGTACGCATTTGTTAGCGTCACTGTAGTTTTTGAAAGTTATCATGGCAAGAAATTTGCTAGTCTGTTCGACTGCTTCGACGTTATTTAGCTTGTTTAGTTTAATTGCCCTCCCCAAATGCATTAGATTGATATTTTCTTTTTTGATTATGATCTTGAACGGTCCTCTGTCCTGTATGGAATATAGGTTGATTTTTTTTGGCGTTCCCAATATTGTGTTTCCTTGTATAGGTAGGGATTCTGCTTTACCTGATGTATTTTGATTTATTATTGACGATCGGCTTTCTCCATTTTCGGTTAAATCCTCCATATTCTCCATATTTGGGAGAGTAGCTTGATTTTTTTGATTTATTTTGTTTTTTAGGTTAAGCACATCACTAACACTACGCACATGTTTTTTATATTTTTTTATAATTTTCCTGTTCTTTTTTATGGTATTGTATTTAGAAACGCTATTCACGCCGATTTTATCATCATCATCCGTACATGAAAACGACAAATCGCTAGAACCAACGTTCTCCGCGTGCCTTTTTTTTGGGAAAAGGGTTTCCCCTATTCCCTTAATATTTTCGGAATCCTCCGACAAAGTTATGTTTTTTTTTTTTTTAGCTTTATACAAAAGTTTAGGACTCACCTCAATTTATCTGTTGAAAATTTTAACCCGATTCGAATTAAATTAATATAAAATATACACAAGTTTCAAGTTTATAAGATTTTATCCACTATAAATTTTTTTTTTTTTTTTTCAAAATGGCTTCACTTTTTCACTAGTTTAATTTCTTTGACTCTTTTCCATGCGGAAGTCACAATCAGAATGCAATTGTAGGGTTTATGTGACTTTATGGCGGCAGATTCCACCTGTTTTCCTTTTAGCAAGATATTAACCCCCTAGAACTAATTGTACAGGTACAGGATCATACATTTTATTTTTCTACTTCCAAGGGAAATAATAATACATAATATAATTTCTTTAGTAGTATAGAATTTTATCGGATTTCGCTTTAGTTAAAACACGAAAACTGATTGTATGTGCAATGTCCATTAAAAAATATTAACTTTTAGGAAATAAATGGTTTCTTCACAATATTTTGCTAACCCAAAATGTAAGAATTTGCAAATTTTTTAGTCCCTCCTTTTTAGTCCTGTGAAAATGTTAATAATACCTTAGTTAAAAAAACTAATGAAATAATACAAAAGATTTTTTTTAAACACAAAAATTGCTTTTTCTGTGTGAAATAACATAGGTACTTAAAATTTTGGACACTCAAAATCGTAAATATGATACTGTCGACCGCAAAGAAATAATGCCAACTTACTGTTTTGAATTAATTTTAATTCATTTATAAAATGTATCTATAAAATTTACGTTAGTAAATAAATAAACTAATAATTTAATTAATTAATAATTATGTATAATACCTAGTTTACACCGTAGATATTATAATAGACAAATAGAATTATACTATTTTGCTATCTGGTGTTAAAGCGATGTTTTGATAGTATAATAGCAAGAATAAAATATAATATTTTGATTTGATAGCTGTCAAATTTTAATACTTATTTATACACTCCTGGACAAAATTAACGCATATTTTTTTTGGTAATAAAAAAAATCCCGCTGGTCAATTTCATCCCAAATTTATATTTTTCTCAAAAGAGGCACAAATGTGGTGTTTTTTTAATTTTCAAAAGCGGTTTATAAACATTAAAATTAGCTTTATTACAATTTAGTTTGATTAATTCAGTAATGAGTATTCCCCCCCCCCCCCCCCCCCGCCGTGCACTTATTACAGCTTCTATCCTTCTGGGCATACTAAGTAGAAGGTTTTGTATCATTTCTTGCGGGATGAGATTCCACTCTTCTTCCGTTGCAACTTTCAGCCCTGCTAACGAATTTGGTGCGGGATTTCTAGCTCTAATGCGGCGTTTTAGAATGTCCCATACTTGTTCGATCGGAATAAGATCGGAACTCATTGGTGGCCACTTAAGTACACGAATGCCGGTATCTTGGAGATATTGTCGTACCGTTGCAGCTACGTGGACTGGAGCGTTATCATGCATTAACACAAAACTGTCATAACCTATGAAGCCCACATATGGCAAAACGTGATCGTCAAGAATGTTCCGAACATACCAGTCTGCATTCATCCTCAAACCAATCTCCACTAGCTATGTACGGCCCTCCCAACTGATTCCACCCCAAAACATTATTGAACCTCCACCAAAGCTTACAGTTTGCAACGTAACACGGTGGGTAGCGTTCTCCAGGTCTTCTGTATACAAGATTACGTCCATCTGGTTTCCATAATTGGATTCTGGCCTCATCTGAAAAGAGAACAGTGGCCCATTGATCAGTTCCCCAATTTGCATGAGAATGAACAAATTCTAAACGGCTAGATTTATGGCGGAGAAGAAGCCGTGGAACTTTTACGGGCCGTTTTGGAGTTAGGTTCGCTTCTTTTAATCTTCGTCTAATTGTTCTGGCACTAACATTCGCTTGGCGCGCACTAAGTAACTCATTTTTTAGTTTAGTAGAAGTACGCTTTCGATCACGTAACGAATTAATTTTTAAAAATCGGTCATCATGCTCGGTTGTGTACCTTTTACGTCCTTGTCCGGGCTTTCTTTTATACTCTCCGGTCTCACGATATCGCTTAAGTATTCGTGAAGCTGAAGACTGGTTCACTCCTAATTTTCGTGCGATTTGTACTTGAGTATAATCTTCCTGATACAACATGACGACTTTAACCGCCTCCAGCTCACGAACGGGTGCCACATTGCATTAGGTGTTTGCTTTAGAACACATTTACAAGAACTATTTTTTACTTTTTCGATTCACACACGACCTTAGATATGTTGGAAGGTAATGGATTAAATTAAACACATGTTATAAAATAAATCACAGAAAACTTAACTGTGAAGTAGGTATTTATTGACAATTTTGAAATTTGCTGTTGTAAATATGAGATAACACAACTTTTTTTTTCGATTATAATACATATGTTGATTGTCATCAATTATGTTACATGCACAGAAAAAAAACATTCTTTCATTTCATATAAAAAGTGGTTTGATTTCAACTAAAGTTTTCGTTAATAGTTAGTCATAGAATCATATTTTCCAATATAACTTATTATGATTCTCTAATTCTACCCCAATCGCATTGGGTAAATTAACGAATTTATTTGTCAATTTCAAACTAAAGATTGGCGTATACAGAGAAATGAAAATTTGCTGGTTTAAAGAATTTCTTCTAATGTTTTGTTGGTTTATAGAATTAATTGTACGATAAGACTGGTAAATCCACAGATTTTGTTTACCAATTTCAAAGAATACATTCGCAAGCTCAGAGAATCGAAAATTATATGATTTATAGAATTTATAATACTATTTTGTTGGTTTATATAATTAATTGTATGATTTAGTGAAGTTCGAATTTCCGAAATTAAATAATTTAATTTTATTATTAGAGACTTCTTTCCATGTTTGATAGAATAAAAATTGGCAATAACAAAGAATGATTTCTGTGGTATTTTTAATAAAAATTCTATGAAATGGTGAAAATAATCCATAATTTGTATACAATATTTTCATAATTACTTACCATATTTCTTTTAATTTCATTTAGAAATTATGGAGTTCTTTTAATCTTGTCAATAAACAACTTTTTAAAAAATATAAATACACATTTAACTCAATTCAACATTTTAAATATAATTTATTTCAATTCCAAATGTAGAAGTTTTACATACACAAGTGAATTACTAAACATATAACTAAAAGAATATAACTTTAAGGAGCTTTTATTAATTGAACAATATAAAATTTATATTAATAATAAGCTACCTTTAATTTTACAACGGTTCGACCATCTGGTAGCTTAATTAAATGCAATGGAGGAAACCTTATATCACGCCTTTTAATTAATTCATATTTCTTAGATGTATTTACATTTTGTTGTACGACGAAACAAATCAAATGATTGTCTATTTCTATTATGCGGAGCTCCTCAGAAACAAAAAACGTTTTTTCGTTTGTATCTATTAGCAAATATTTTAATTCAAATAATCTAATTTCATTTATTTCATTTGCTAGTACAATTATGTTGCCTAAAGAGTAAGGTGTACAGTTTAGAGTAATTTCCGAAACAGAAAATATATTGGAAAAATCAGAATTATTTTTTTCGTCTGTTGGAATATGTTTCCATATATCGGAAATTGTAAGATCAATAAATTTTCCGTCGCCATAATTTTCAATTTTATTAAATTCACAATTTTGTTTTAAATTAACATGGTATCCAAACACATAATTCGATTTAATGGCTAAACTTAATAATATGTTTTTTCTAGAAGTAGTTGTGTTTGCGTAATTTTTACTTTCCTTGTGTTTTGCTTCAAATCTCATCGTCCAAAGACGCTTAATTGGTCCAAGTTTACGTATAGAAGTGACATAATGCAGTATAAAATGGTGTTTCGGATACAAATGCCCACCAAAAAGATTTAAATATTTTTGATGATGTTCTGCTATAATATCACAAAACTCTATTAAACGATTTTCAGTATAGTTAGGCAAAATAGCAGTATCTACTAATTTTATCAGTAGTTTCAGCAATCCCCAAATTTTATCATTGTGAGGTACAAAATCTCCAATCATCAAAGGTAAGAAATGTAAAAAACATTTAGTTTGAGAAGCTGACATTTTTAATTTCTTTTTATTTAAGTGCCGAATTTGAATATCGATGGATTTATTTTTGTTATCGACTGCGCCATAATCAAAGGAACCTTTACGAGAATTTAGGTTAGATAAAGAAAAAAAATTTTTCTGACAAATAAAATATTCTAGAATATTACAAATTTCATAATGAGCTATTCCCTCAAAAATATCGTGCATGATATCGCACGTTACATTATCTATGACATTAAACGATTTAATAAAATTAAAAATACAATTTTCTTTTATACCTGTCTCGAAAACGTTACCCATATCTACAGCGGCATTGTAATTCTGGTTGTTTCTAAATTTTAATGGATCCTCGACTACTTGCGTTCGCATGGTCTGTTTATCTACGTTGCAAATTCTACAACAATGATTGGCCGAAAAAGATTTTACAAATCCCAAAATAGAATTCATACCTAAATTATCTCCCGTTATTGCTGCTAATATTAAATAAACATGAATGTTTCCTTTGCTTGTTTCAACTAATATACCATCTTCTTCTAGCTCTTTCAGAATATGTATTAGGGGCATAAAATTAGAATCATTTCCATGAATTATATCAGTAGATTTAGTAAAACAACAAGTAATTATATTTTCTAGCTTAGAAATTTTATAATCTTCTAATAATGGAAAGCTTAAATAAGCACCTGTGATTTTATCAACTCCAGCTTTTGACCCGAGCGGATTGTTAAGTTCAAAGTCATCCTGATAAAAAATATAGGGAATGCAAACTTTATTTTTATGTTCTTTAATTTTGTCTTTCCAAACAGAACCTTGAATAATATTACAAAATGTTGAACACGATTCTATTTCTTGAATTTTATCCATCATACTCCCTAAGTTATTGTTTATCTCTAAGAAAAGTTTAATATTATGTTTTATAGGTAGCAAAACCCCTTTGGACGACTTCGAATATATATTTTCTATTGTTTTGGTACTACTTATTAAGAATTCCGTTGGTTCAGAAAACAAACCTTTATTCTCCAAAATTTTCCTAACTTTGTATTCCGAATTTATTTTGGAAAAACTTTCTTTAAATAAATTCAATTTACTTTTTATATCAACGATATTATCTGAAGCTTCAATACACGTTTGAAAGTTTTCAATAGCATCTTCGACGTCTTTTATTATTTCAAGTGCTAATTTACGATTTAGGGCTGTGTGCCCTAATAATCTTAAAGCAAATTGTAATGCTATATCACAAAAATTTAATGAAGCTTCATTAATATCAATTATTGGTGGATCCTTATCTGTGCTACAAACAGGTAAGTTTTCGCGATTTAACGACGGATTTGAAGGGATATTTGGTAATGAATCATTTTTATTTTCTGTGTGATAATCATTTTTTAAATGCCTGTTCAAATGACGACTAAATGCGTATAAATTTTGAAATGATTGCGGACAAATTGTACATTGGAAAAAAGAAGAGTTACGTGATAATTTATGAATTAATTTTAAGTGTGTGATATAAGGTTTCACTTCGGTAAATTGAGCGCGACAAACAAAACAACAAACCATTTTTTAATTTTTAAGTTCCGATAACAATTGAAGTAATTGGTTGGATTGTTTTGTTTCGCATGGAATTTCGAAAAAAAAGTTAGTGATAAATTCCAAGGCTTGTTTGCATGGATCAGGGAATTTTAGATTTAATACATAAAAAATTTGTATAATGACCGATACAGATTTTAAAAAGGAATCTACCTTATAAAAATTATCATTTAAATTAATAAAAAAATTTTTTAAGTCCTTTAGCTCACCAACAACAATAATCAGTGGCTGATTTGTTAACCCTCTTTCAGTCAGACGTTCTCTATGCTGCTTCACTGTCGTTTCAAAATTGTTTTCAGCCTAAAAGAAAAATACAACTATTACTCAATATAATCAACCATTAGTCTATAATTTCATACCTCGACATGAAGCACCATAAACTCCTGAGCTTGTACTATTGATGGCTTCCAAAAAAAATGTTTCCCGTTCTTTTTTGCATGAATACCTGTTGGTACCAATATAGCGTTAAGTAGAATGGTCAATAAATAATCTTCTGGATCTAAAAATATTAATACATGGATTACAAAATTATTCGCATGTACGTCACAAAATATTTTGTTTAATTATATTATAATAATAACTATGATTTTTACCAGCACTAAGTTTACCGCGTAATAGTTCTAGTTGCGCTTTTGAAGTTCGATCCTTTATATTTTTGCTATAAATATCTTTAATTTTAAATTTGAATGATTCCCACTTTGCAAACAACAGTTGGTTTTTATCTTGATAGATTTGATCAAAATCTAATTCAATCTATATGTGAAACATGAAAATATTAACATTTAGGTTAGTTATCTGAAATATTGCTAACTTACTAATGCTAATCCAATTTGTTGTTTTAATATCGGCCATTCAAGAAACAGATCTAGATTTTTGCTGTTGTGTTTTTTTCGCAAATTAAAAGTGGCTCGCCATTTTTCTACAACCAACGCTTCCGGTTGCTTATTAGCTTTGAGCCACTGCTGGTTTCCAATGGCCGTTTCATCAATTTCGTGGTCCTGAAGTAGTTGGTCTTCAAACGTGCTATCATCCACAGTTTTTGGTCGTTTCAGTTTATATCGACTTTCGATCACACCTTTTTCACGGTATTTTCGGCATAGGCAGTAGTATTTCTGCGCTAGTTTTCCTTTAATTCGTTTGTCCTTACTTATGTAGTACTCCTTTAAAAATAATAAGATAATAAATTTAATTGCTTTTATTATTTTATGGAATTGTTATACAAATACATGTATTTGTATAAGAGGTTGCCCAACGAAAATGCAGCAGTACTGGTTATCTCGAAAAGCATCCACATACCTTAAAAAAGTAGAAACACGTTAATTTTAAATTCGAGGGGTCATAAAATTACGGTAATCTGCTTAACATTATCCCTGTAGAGATGACTACTCTTTCATTTCATTTACTTTAACAAATTAATGTGATATCGTTAAAAAGAGAATTTAAACCTCTTTAAAATGGTACGACCGTTGTCACTATAATGATATATGATATGATAGGAGTAGCCACCCCCGCCAAAGGGGCGAAATTATTTAATCAGTATCTGTTTCATTTTCGTTTGACCCTGGTGTGCATTGTGTATAATATAAAATGTACCTCAACTTCATCGGGAAATAAATTAATGATTTCTCCAACTATTTTTTTGTGATAAGGTGATGACAAAATTTGACCAAATTCGTTTTTAATCCAATAGTTTACGATTATTTCACACAAATCACTGCGGTTCGATGAAGTAAGACCACAATTCGTTTTCGACAAATCCAAAATCGACTTTCCGATAAATGAAGCACATAAAATTTGTTCCAACGTCTAAAATATATTATAATTAATACAAACAAAAACAAATTTAATATAATTTGGATTAGAAAAACTCACGTGATGCTGATTTGGATATAACTGTCTTGTTGAAGAGGTTGAAGATTCGGTTAGATTCGGAGATAACGGTGACGCAGAATTAGATGAAACATTTGAAGAATTTATTTCGAAATTCGAACTATTTAACCAACTATTTATACTGCTGTTGACGGATAATGTTTCAGCAATTGATGATAAAGTAAAGCCCTTAACGTAAAACAAGAAAAAAAACAGAAAAATCAAACTTTCCAATGAAAGTTAAGAAAATTTAAATAATTTTACATTTGATTTCCGCCAATTTAAAAGATGTGTCCGAAATTTTATTCGCAATCCATACTTTTCTTTCGGTATCAAATTGTCTATATCCGCCATTGTCATTTCTTTAAAACTGTCTATTTTTATATTTTTCTCAAAAAAATCCGCCATTAATTCTTCACAACCCCACTTTAATAAAAGGTCGTGTTCTTCATCCCACACGATCAAAATGTTAGTTTCTGCTCCATCTCCATCTGTGTGTGAATTATTTGGCACATCACTTAGATTTTCACTCATTTTCCACAAGATCACAATTGTATTTTATGAAATAAACTTTATTTTAAATTTTTATTAATCCGTGTATGCATCGCTCGGAACTTACAATTATAATAAACCCAAACTGAAACAAAAGACAAACATCTAAAAAGTAACGGTACCCAAAAATACGAATCTGCCATTTATACAAAGTGTTTCTAAATTCATATAATTCGATCTATAATTCAACAAAAGTGTTGTGTACTGTCTGTCATTTATTTAATGTGTTTGTAAATTCATAAAAAGCCGTTCTATGATTCAACAAAAGAGTTGTGTAAAAATATAGAAAAATATTGCTGAAATTCAAACCAAGAAAATCATGTAATCAAAGAATATATTTTGGAAAATTCATAAAATGTTAGTCTCTGTTTCATTATGTTATGTTTCAGAAATATAGAAATGTTTATTTAAAATTGAAAATGAGACCAATCTATTAATCATCCAATGTATGTTCACTAAATCATAAAATGTTATTGTACGAATCAAATAACCAATTACAAGAAATATATATTATTTTGTTTAAATCTTCTAAATTTTTATCAAAGAATTAAGAATCTTTGATTAACCCAATTCAGTTTTTTCTGTGTGTGTGTATGTCGTCGCATAGGTTGAAATCTTCGATTCACACGGTGTTTTTAAGTTTATTTTTAGCGCAGTGTCCTGTTGTAATGTCCTGCTCGTAATCTATTTATTCGCCTGGTGTAGGAGCTTAAATTTGATTTGTTTTACCATGGTTTTGTTGGAGGAGAGTTGTTGATTTGCTTGTTGTAGTTTCGCATTATCGTAGTCCAGTTATTATATTTTTGTTTCCATTCTTGTTTTATTTCTCTCATTTATAATTCCATATGCGGCGTCTTCAATTGTTTTTAAATTTTCAATTATCTCAGTTGGGTCTTTTTCCGCTCTTTTAGCTAATTTTTCTGCTTTTTTATTGCCTACTATCCCCATGTGCCCGATCCATTGTATTCTAATTGTAATATTTGGTTTATTATTCTATTACTAGGTAGAGCAATTTTTGATAGAAATTTATGTTCAATGTATAACTTCCATAATTTCTCCATTATATAATTTTGAATTCTTTTTCCTATACCGCTGTTTTTATTTATGTGATTTGCTATGTACTTAAGTGTTATATCTTGCTGTATAGTTCTGCTGTCAGTATGACTTCCCGTGCTTATCCTCAGATTTTCGTTGATTATTTTTTTATCCTTTTGCAGTTTTTTATATTAGTAGGTGTGATGATATCTGCATACTTTATTCTGGTTTAAATTATACCTTTAAATACATTATGTAATATTAGTCGATAGGCACCTCCATTTTTATGTATAACTGTTTTTAAGAGGTTTGATGCATTGACTATTTGTTTATCTAGTTTTTTATAATGAGGTAATAATAATTCTTCTTTAAGCCTAATGTTATCTATTTTTGCTTCAAAGTTTGATGGTTTATTTTTAAATAAACTTATATAGATACATTTGTTTTGATTGATTTTTAGCCCCACTGCTTTAATTCTTCATTTAGTCTTTTTAAAATAAAATTGATAGGAGTTTGCGCTTCTATCTCATTTTTCTCTTTTACTAGTATCACGATGTCATCTGCAAATTGGTAAATAGTTATATTTCTTTGTTATAGTTTATGTAGCTTATGGATATAAATATTAAATAGGCAAGAGCTTAAATAACTTCCTTGTGAAATTTATTTTTTTGTATATGCTTTTTTGTTGTTGTTGCATTATTATCTAGGCCGCGGTCGAATTCTTGAGTAAATCCGCTAAATTCCGTATATGGATTTACCTTTTTTTATGAAGGGTAAACGAAATAAAAAAAGGGAAATGTTTAACGTTTAGACACTTTATCCTTCATTGTTAAAAGAAATGAACGACTATAAAATAGAAAAAAATGTGTAATTTAACAAAAAACCAACACTGAAAATCTACATTTACCGTAGTAAATGATTTACCCGAGAATTCGACCGCAGTCCTAGTTTGTGATGTGGTTTGGTCTATCCATTTTTTTTTAAGTGTTGCCAATGGCTTTATTCTTGAATCTTTCTATAAAAGAAACTGACAAGAAGTAATCAAATCTTAAGCTAAAATTATTTCATATTTTAAGTCTTAACCAATGATACTTATTGTTAGTGCTCAAAATTTAATTTTACGTATAACATAATCATTTAATAAATTTGCAGGTTCACAGGTTCATCAGTCCGAGTGGATCTGTTCTTCTCAGTCGCCTAAATCGCGGCTGTTTTAGTATCTCCCTGGCCAATTCGTTGGGATGTGCTTCTAGTTTTGAGTAATATTTCGAACTGAATTCTTTAATTGGTTCTTTAACAGTTTTAATCCCAACGTCGTCATGTATATTACTATTTCGAATTAGTAAAACTGCGAAGTATTTTCGCTTGGGTTCGTTGCAGGAGAAAAATATGTGTAATTTAACTAAAAACTAACACTAAAAATCTACATCTACCGTAGTAAATGATTTACCCGAGCATTCGACCGCAGCCCTAGTTTGTGATGTGTTTTGGTGTATCCATTTGAATTAGTTTTACTTTCGTTTACTCTAGTAAAATAAAGTATAGTAATCACGAAAATTTTGGACCTTGAGATTTTTAGAGATTTATTTGTTTTGAGGTCCCCTGAGTCCGAAAAAGTGGGTTTCGAAATGGTGTCTGTCTGTCAGTCTGTCTGTGTCCTCTCTACAGCCCAGATGGTTTAACCAATCAAATTGAAACTTCAGATTTAAGCTTTTTTGATAAATTGGGAGGTCCCAGTGAAATTTACTCCAAATCGGCTAACCGGAAGTGGCCACTCCCTTGGTCCAGAAAATTTATTTTGCAAATATCTTAAAAAGTATAAGGTTTACAAAAACTACTTAAACAAAATGTTTCCAAAAATTAAAAACAAATAAAAATAAAAAACAAAAAATTAAAAAAAAACAAATTTAAAAATTAAAAAAAAAACAAATTAAAAATTTAAAAATTAAAAAAAAAAAAATTAAGACAAAAATAAAATTTCTCAAAATTCTCTGTTCGTAAAAGAAAGTCGTGTGTTGGCCACACCTCAATTTTTTTTATTAGGGTGGTTTTATTAACGTGGTCAAATGCTTTTGTTATATCTGTTATTATTATTTGCGTTTTGAAGTATGGTTTTTCTGCCATTATTTTACTGAATATGTTAATACAATAGTCCATGATATTATGACCTTTTCTGAAACAATATGAATTTCTCGGTAGTATTTGATTTCGTTCAAGATGTTGATTTAGATCTTCCAGAATTACTTTATTATATATTTTGGAGAAAGTATTTACTAGGCATATTGGTCTATAACTTTCTGTTTCATTTTCGTCTTTGTGAAGTTTTTTAATAGCTGTTATTTTCGCTATTTTTCAATTTTCTGTGTAATGTTGAGTTGTATAAATAATATTAAAATAATTTGCTATTATATTAGTAAAATTTGGGTTCATTTCTGCTAAGCTTTTTATGGTTTTATAAGAAATGTTTTCTCCTGGAGCCGTATTGTGTTTGTAATATTATTTCTTCTATTGTAACTGAAAAATTTTTGCTCCTCATGATTTTTTGATGAAACGTAAGCTTTTCGAGTTATTCGTGAAAAATCGCTCTAAAACATGCATTTTTAAGAGAAAAAATCAACATTTTCAATCGCGAATAACTCGAAAAATATTAATTTATCGAAAAAACTTCATAGAACATTTTTGGCTTAGAATTCATCCCTCTATCGATTCTGCGGTTATTTTGACTGTACTAATTTGTACCCCCGAGAAGGGGTGGCACTATATAACTTTTATTCCTTAAGCCATTCCTTACTTACTTTCCAAATTTCACGTTAATCGGTTTTGTCCGTAAGAATTCTGAGCGAAAAACAGTCAAACACTGAACAATTAGTGTTTATTGTTGGGTTTCGGTGGCGAAAATTTTCCATGAATTCCTTTTTGCTTTCTTTATTTCCCTCTTTAGTATTGCTATTGATCTTAATAATTGGGCTGTACATAGACTTTTGTACATGTTGTAGCACTTTTGTTTTTTTAATTTAACATTACATAATCATTGGAGTATTATATCATTCCAACAGGGTTTTGGACTGTTTTTATTGTTTATATTTATGATTTTTGTGTTTTCTTTTATTATCTCCATTTTGGCTTCAATATTATTATTCTCGTTACACTCTATTTCTGATATTTTGGAAATTCCCTGTGTTACTTTACTCCAATTGGTGGTTTCTTTTTGAGAGTATTTATTATATTAAAGTTTATTAATATAGGTAAATGGTCAGTTCCTATGTTATGTTCGAGACAATCGCATATCGATAAGTAAAAAAAGGCCCTGAGTGCATAATGTTATATCTATTGCTGACGATGTGTGCTTGCTTAACCTTCGTGTCAACACGACAGACCTGGGTGTGTATTTGGATTTCACATTTTTTGGAAATAATGGAAATTTTTTGTCATACTGAGTTTTTCAGTAGTCGCCAATAAAATTGGGCCAATATTTACGATTTTCATATGAAACGCACTGTAAAATTTAATACACACCAGGATATGCTCGTGTTAATGAAAAGTAGTTCGATACTCGTGTTGACACAAAGGTTAAATTTAATCTGGTCGGTTTACCATTAATTAGCATTTGCGGTCTGCTATTAGTTATTATTTCCGAAATTTATTTCCTCATACTACCTACTTTAGTGTCCTTTCGCCATAGGTTACTGTGGACATTGATACGAGTACCTCCTGCTAGTACATATTGTGAAATTATTTTCGGCGTTTTCTAATAGTTTACTAAATTGGATGAGGTGGATTGTAAAATCCTATTACAGCGAAATCTCCTTATAACGAAGCCATAGGGACCACAGGGTATTCATTTAGTTTATTTAGTTATGTATTTATAGCGGCGTTTTTTTATTCGCTCCGGATAGCTGCTATCGAGAGCCGTCATATAAAAAGTGGCTCCCGATAGCGCTCCGTATAAATAGGTAGAGCCAAATATTTTTTTTATGAAGTTTTTGCTAAACAATTGGATTAAAAATGATAGTTTGATGTTAAATAAGTTTAATTTACCAATAAATAGCGCGTCAAATTTAAATTTAGTAGTAAAAAAATGACGGCTCTCGATAGCAGCTATCCGGAGCGAATAAAAAAATACTACATATGTAAAGTTTTTTCTTAAATGTAAAGTAAATTCTTTATAACTCATTTGGTTAGCCATAGTACATTTCCACCTAAAAAATTTACATTTTAGCGAATAAAAATTCGTTGTGAAATTTCAATTTCGTTAAACCGGTATTCGTTAAAAGGAAGTTTCACCGTATTTGTATTTTTTCTTTCCCGTAGTTTATTTGAATTTGTAATTCTTCGATGTGAGTTAGTTTTATATTCAGGGGCCCTATTATGAAATTTTCGATAGCATTTTTTTGATAATATCGAGCGTTTCGATAGCGTCGAAAATACCTATTATGAAATTTTCGGTAGGGTTTTTTTTCGATAATTTCGATAGATTCGATAACATCGAAAATAGCTATTAGATATCGAAAATTACCTCAATTTAAATGTGACATCATAGATATATGTATATACTATATACATAAGACATTTACTTGGCATATATTTATACATCAGACATTTGCTTGGCACATACTTGGCAGATATGTACACACAGACGGTGGATAAAATTTTGCAAACACCTCGGTTTATTATCATTTTACTACTTTAAAATAATAAAAAAAAATTTTTCTAACACCCCCCAATTGTCGGTTTTATGTAAAACTAACAATTGGGTGGTGTTAGAAAAAAATAATATTTTATTATTTTAAAGTAGTAAAATAATAACAAACCGAGGTGTTTGCAAAATTTTGTCCACCGTCTGTATATATAAGACATTTAGTTGGAACTTGGCCATATCTTATCGGATTTTGAAGAAATTCAGCATGCAATATGGAAATGGGATTCTAAAATGATTTTTAGATACACGATGAAAATGGGATTCTAAAATGATTTTTGGATAAAGTTCTAGAATATGGCCAAGTATGATGGAACTTGCCTAGCTCTCAACCGAATATGATGAAATTTGACATGTGCGTTGCAAATTTTTAGATGAAGTACTGGAATACAGCCAAGTATGATGGAACTTGCCTATTTCTCAACCAATTATGATGAAATTCGACATGTACGTTGGAAATGGGATTCTCAAATGATCTTTGAATGAAGTACTGGAATATGGCCAAGTACGAGTATGGTTTTTCTGCCATTATTTTACTGAATATGTTAATACAATAGTCCATGATATTATGACCTTTTCTGAAACAATATGAATTTCTCGGTAGTATTTGATTTCGTTCAAGATGTTGATTTAGATCTTCCAGAATTACTTTATTATATATTTTGGAGAAAGTATTTACTAGGCATATTGGTCTATAACTTTCTGTTTCATTTTCGTCTTTGTGAAGTTTTTTAATAGCTGTTATTTTCGCTATTTTTCAATTTTCTGTGTAATGTTGAGTTGTATAAATAATATTAAAATAATTTGCTATTATATTAGTAAAATTTGGGTTCATTTCTGCTAAGCTTTTTATGGTTTTATAAGAAATGTTTTCTCCTGGAGCCGTATTGTGTTTGTAATATTATTTCTTCTATTGTAACTGAAAAATTTTTGCTCCTCATGATTTTTTGATGAAACGTAAGCTTTTCGAGTTATTCGTGAAAAATCGCTCTAAAACATGCATTTTTAAGAGAAAAAATCAACATTTTCAATCGCGAATAACTCGAAAAATATTAATTTATCGAAAAAACTTCATAGAACATTTTTGGCTTAGAATTCATCCCTCTATCGATTCTGCGGTTATTTTGACTGTACTAATTTGTACCCCCGAGAAGGGGTGGCACTATATAACTTTTATTCCTTAAGCCATTCCTTACTTACTTTCCAAATTTCACGTTAATCGGTTTTGTCCGTAAGAATTCTGAGCGAAAAACAGTCAAACACTGAACAATTAGTGTTTATTGTTGGGTTTCGGTGGCGAAAATTTCCCATGAATTCCTTTTTGCTTTCTTTATTTCCCTCTTTAGTATTGCTATTGATCTTAATAATTGGGCTGTACATAGACTTTTGTACATGTTGTAGCACTTTTGTTTTTTTAATTTAACATTACATAATCATTGGAGTATTATATCATTCCAACAGGGTTTTGGACTGTTTTTATTGTTTATATTTATGATTTTTGTGTTTTCTTTTATTATCTCCATTTTGGCTTCAATATTATTATTCTCGTTACACTCTATTTCTGATATTTTGGAAATTCCCTGTGTTACTTTACTCCAATTGGTGGTTTCTTTTTGAGAGTATTTATTATATTAAAGTTTATTAATATAGGTAAATGGTCAGTTCCTATGTTATGTTCGAGACAATCGCATATCGATAAGTAAAAAAAGGCCCTGAGTGCATAATGTTATATCTATTGCTGACGATGTGTGCTTGCTTAACCTTCGTGTCAACACGACAGACCTGGGTGTGTATTTGGATTTCACATTTTTTGGAAATAATGGAAATTTTTTGTCATACTGAGTTTTTCAGTAGTCGCCAATAAAATTGGGCCAATATTTACGATTTTCATATGAAACGCACTGTAAAATTTAATACACACCAGGATATGCTCGTGTTAATGAAAAGTAGTTCGATACTCGTGTTGACACAAAGGTTAAATTTAATCTGGTCGGTTTACCATTAATTAGCATTTGCGGTCTGCTATTAGTTATTATTTCCGAAATTTATTTCCTCATACTACCTACTTTAGTGTCCTTTCGCCATAGGTTACTGTGGACATTGATACGAGTACCTCCTGCTAGTACATATTGTGAAATTATTTTCGGCGTTTTCTAATAGTTTACTAAATTGGATGAGGTGGATTGTAAAATCCTATTACAGCGAAATCTCCTTATAACGAAGCCATAGGGACCACAGGGTATTCATTTAGTTTATTTAGTTATGTATTTATAGCGGCGTTTTTTTATTCGCTCCGGATAGCTGCTATCGAGAGCCGTCATATAAAAAGTGGCTCCCGATAGCGCTCCGTATAAATAGGTAGAGCCAAATATTTTTTTTATGAAGTTTTTGCTAAACAATTGGATTAAAAATGATAGTTTGATGTTAAATAAGTTTAATTTACCAATAAATAGCGCGTCAAATTTAAATTTAGTAGTAAAAAAATGACGGCTCTCGATAGCAGCTATCCGGAGCGAATAAAAAAATACTACATATGTAAAGTTTTTTCTTAAATGTAAAGTAAATTCTTTATAACTCATTTGGTTAGCCATAGTACATTTCCACCTAAAAAATTTACATTTTAGCGAATAAAAATTCGTTGTGAAATTTCAATTTCGTTAAACCGGTATTCGTTAAAAGGAAGTTTCACCGTATTTGTATTTTTTCTTTCCCGTAGTTTATTTGAATTTGTAATTCTTCGATGTGAGTTAGTTTTATATTCAGGGGCCCTATTATGAAATTTTCGATAGCATTTTTTTGATAATATCGAGCGTTTCGATAGCGTCGAAAATACCTATTATGAAATTTTCGGTAGGGTTTTTTTTCGATAATTTCGATAGATTCGATAACATCGAAAATAGCTATTAGATATCGAAAATTACCTCAATTTAAATGTGACATCATAGATATATGTATATACTATATACATAAGACATTTACTTGGCATATATTTATACATCAGACATTTGCTTGGCACATACTTGGCAGATATGTACACACAGACGGTGGATAAAATTTTGCAAACACCTCGGTTTATTATCATTTTACTACTTTAAAATAATAAAAAAATTTTTTTCTAACACCCCCCAATTGTCGGTTTTATGTAAAACTAACAATTGGGTGGTGTTAGAAAAAAATAATATTTTATTATTTTAAAGTAGTAAAATAATAACAAACCGAGGTGTTTGCAAAATTTTGTCCACCGTCTGTATATATAAGACATTTAGTTGGAACTTGGCCATATCTTATCGGATTTTGAAGAAATTCAGCATGCAATATGGAAATGGGATTCTAAAATGATTTTTAGATACACGATGAAAATGGGATTCTAAAATGATTTTTGGATAAAGTTCTAGAATATGGCCAAGTATGATGGAACTTGCCTAGCTCTCAACCGAATATGATGAAATTTGACATGTGCGTTGCAAATTTTTAGATGAAGTACTGGAATACAGCCAAGTATGATGGAACTTGCCTATTTCTCAACCAATTATGATGAAATTCGACATGTACGTTGGAAATGGGATTCTCAAATGATCTTTGAATGAAGTACTGGAATATGGCCAAGTACGACGCAACTTGTCTATTCCTCAACCGATTATGTTGAAATTCGACTTGTGCGTTGGAAATAGGATCCACTATCGAAAAATTTGGTAATAGCTCATTTTCTATACTGTCGAAAAAATACACTATTGAAAATTTTAATAATTTCAAATTATAGGATATAATTATATTCTATATTGTTTTTTTTTGTGTATATAACTTACATAACGGGTGGTCCATCTAGCGTTTGCAATTTCAATTAACGATTATTTCGAGTGTGGCAAGACTTACTGGGCCGCTTTACGCGTGAATAAAATTGGGAACTATTGAAAACTTACTTTCAACGTGGTGACTCTTCTACCCAAACTGTAAGAAATTTACGTGGAAAATTAGTAGAAATGAAATGCCTACTTGGCAATTTGTGGATTAATTTGTGAAGCGAGTTCTTGAAATTCAATTGTTATTGGATAAACTGAGACTAATAAACTGAAAGACTATACAAGACTTGAAAGATCAAATCGAAGTTGCCATTGATGAGGTAAGAGCCCATGTAATCGAAAATGTTCTGAAAAATTGGGTTGACAGAATGGGGCACTGTAAAGCCAACCGTGAAAGTCATTTGAATGAAACTGTGTTCCATACTTAATGGCAATGGTATACTCTTTCTATTAAAACAAACCGATTTGAAAAATATTCATTCTTCTTTGAATTTAGAGCCAAATTAAAGTGTACAACAACATAGTACACTATTAGCGTTATAATACTGCATTGTTTTATGTAATTTTTTGTATTTTGTCAAAGGAATACAGTTCTTCTATTGAAGCGAAAAAAGTGATGTTACAAAATGTAGGCCCTAAATTACGAGTTAACTCGTGACAGGTGCAAAATGTACTAAAATAAGTGTAAAAGGCGGGAAAAGCCAACGAACCGTCGGAGTACTTTTATAAAATAAAAATAAACTAGCTACATATTTATGTAACGAAAACATTTTATGATGATGCAAATTTTATTATTTAATAAATTAACTGGCTGAATTATATCTGAAAATTGCGTCTTTTACTTTTCTAAATTATTTTAAAATTTTCAGAATTGCCGAATTTTCGATGCAATTAAGCTAGCTCCAAGTCAAAAAATAAAATAAAAAATAAAAATATTAAACAACGAACAAAATTTGAATTATTCTTGCCATAATTTAAAATAAAATAAAAAATGGGTTATTTACAGCTAAATTACTTAACACATTTTTTATTTTAAATTATTGCAAGAATAATTAAAATTTTGGTCGTTATATAACACATTTTTTTTTTTTTTTACTTTATTAATTTTTTGTTGAATATTAATTAATTCATGTAATATCTAATATGCTACCGGTCGTTAGACCATTTTAATTGTGTTTCGATTAACACGAGAAGTATATTAGTATTTACGAACAGTAATTCAACGAAACCGACTAATAGACATAATTCTATTTATTTAATTATATGATTTTAATTCAACAATCTTCGGAACATACTCGTATTAAAATCATACATTTTTTTGTCTGCATTGAAAATTAATTGCACGAAAAATTCGGTAAATATTTTTAAAATAATATCAATTCAATATAAAATTTCAATTCTTTGTGTAGCACGTTTCTTGTTCATCTCGAGCTAAAGCTTCAAAACCAAATGAGAATATACATTTACATTCAAAAATACAGCGGAAAAGGGCAAGAACGATGGTATGGTGAGAATGTCACGCAACGTTACAACAATGACTCATGTGAACAGGCGCATTGTAATGAGTCAGATTGCCTTTCGTTTTTCTCAAATGTAGTAATTTCTTTAGTAAGATTTGTAAAAATACCACCCCTTTTTAGCTGAAATTCATTAGCAGAAAGATGTGGTTTCAGATGTGACAATATTCGAATCAGGTGACATTAAACTTTCAGTTTTACCAACGAAATCGTTTTCGTCTCCATCCTTTGAAGAATGCATGTATTGAAATATTCATTGTATATATTTTGTTTTTGTTTTAAAACTAATTCTTGATAATTGAGATCAAAATATTTAATCGACCACAACTCTCAATTGTAGCGGGGCTAAAATTTATTGCTTACATATGAATTTGTTAGTTTGGAACTTTATGTTTATGATATGGTATAGTTGTCTTTGGATTTTAAGCGTAAAACGGACGGAAGAACCTATTTCATTGGAAAATAAATATTTAATTGAGATTTATTTATTCGGCAACGACACATTACTAAATGCTAATAAACCATGTTATCTCTAATCTGCCTAAATAATTTTTTTTTTAATTTTATGTTTTACAATAATTTTAAATATTTCTTACCAAACTCTTATTATTTATTTGGCAGAAAATATATCACCACCTTCTACGCCAGTTTTAATATCTGAACCGACTGATCATACACAAAATTCATCCATGTACTTTGGACGAAATATGACGTTCCCCCGACACCAACAGCAACCTCAAATGCGTCATGGCACAGTTGGCAGTGGATGTTTGAATCAAAGACAAGATTTACCGGCGATAATATCAGAAGGCGACACAACATATCGATTACCATGTGGTGAACCGGAATCTAATTCATGTTCGGATGGGCATTTATCTGACATCATGCCCGATGTGGCAATGGCGACTGCTTCATTAGGCCAATTACAATTAAATGAAGTTCCAGAAAGTTTACAGCTAGATTTAGGCGATGGCCCAAGCCATTTAACAGGAGCAACAGCAAGCGGTGATATTCGAAATGTTCCGGTAAATTTAGTTGTTACATTTTGCGATTATGATTTCGAAAACTAATTCTCTTTTCGTTTTTGTTTTAAAAAATGACAGCTCTACCATATGCCACCGCCAACGTTTAATAATTATCATCGATTTTTAAATGGACGACCAGCGTCACCGTATGATGTTCATCGTCCAAGCCCAGGACCTAGCTCACATCATACTGGGCTTCCACGTTTTTTATAGAGACTGCAAGTGGCCCCAGACGAGGGCCTTTACTTTAATAATCCATTTTAAATTATTTATTCTTCAATTATTCTAATTAGCTATTATTTTATATTTTTAATTAAATATACATATGTATATCATATCATTCCAAGAAAAACATGGTAACTCGAATTACCATGATTTAAAGCAAATTGTTGTAATGGATTATCCTGTTTCACCTCTACCTATTACGTCCAAATACCTCGGAAATTACTCGATTTTTAAAGTAGTTGTACACATTTTAATGTGGTTTTCTTTTTGTCCAACAAACCAAAAACACATCAAAAACCAAACTATTTACCCCAAAAATTTTTTTCGCTTTTTTGATGCCCATCAAAACAGAAAAATAGACATTTTTTCATCAATTTGCACTAACACCAATAACAAAAAGAAACTTTATTTGATCAGAACTCAAATTCAAAATAACAATAGAAAGATATCCGAATTCAAATATGAATGGAGGCAATTTTCTATACATCAAACAAGTGAACATAAAACCGGTTTATTGTCACCAATGCAAACATAAAAATCGTCAATTTTGTTTGAAACGTCAGGTTGTTCTTTTTGGGCCATAAAATTCAAGTAAATTGAAATGGTAAAAAGAAATCGACATAAATGTTACCGTAGTGCAAAAAAGTTAATTTTTCCATAGTAAAACATGGTATGGTGTTGGTAATCTATGTTTAAAACCAAATTATTTTTTAAACTTGTAATCAAAGCATTCTAACTGCTTGAGCTGAGATAAAATAATTTAAATAAAATAATTATTATGTTTGCACTAACCGAAGTTTATGAAAATTTGAAAGGTTTATCTGATATTTACCAAGGGTGACATGTTGTACTCGATAGTGTTTTGTCTCTTGCAGCAAGAACAAAATTGTACTCAATTTCGCTTTTTCAATTATGCTTTTTCTAAAGCTACCTCAGCTTGCTCTAATAAAAAAACATTCTATTACTATCACTCTTTATCACCTAAATTTTTGTTTGCGATATTTCATCGATGTGAAAAAAAGGGAAAGTACGCAATAGGCTGGGATCGCATTAGAAAAATAGTAATGGAAAAAGGAAATAGAGTACAAGTTTCTTCTCCTTATAAGAGACAAAACACTATCGAAAACAAATCGAAAGTTACCATAAAATATTTTGAACTTTGGTTACTATAAAATATTTTGAACGGTGGGCGCTTCTAGAAATTATAATCTAAATTATCTGAACAAAGATAATTGGGTTGAATTTTTTTCCTATTTTGTATCAAAAAGTTTGCAAAAATTAAACTTGATTATTTTTGTTTGGACAATTTATACTAGACTACTTTCTATTTGTGCCTACCTTAATTCGGTCACAGTGAGTGAATTGCTTAATATTAATAAACATAAAGATGCGATGGGAAGCTTCAAGCGATTCTGGTAAGTCTTAATTTGTGTTTTCTTAATTCAATTTGTTCTCTTAAATAAATAATTATTAGATCCTTTTGAGTGCTGTGCTACTGGTTAAATTTGGCGTCTCCAATAAACAGTGGGAGTATCTCATTAAGTACATAAAAAGTACCGAACCAAAAAACGAAAGGTTTCAAACGACAATCGGAGAAAATGCGCTCGCCATTTGATTTTACTTGGTGTTACTGAATTACGAGTTTGTTTAAAAACGTTCAAGGACACGTTTGTAAAATCACACCAAACTATAAAAACTGCTTTCAAAAAAGGTATTAATGGTACATACATAATGATCAAAGAGGATGAAAAAGTCGAATTAATGAAGAGTTACAAACGAAGGAGATTAAAAATTTCTGAGATATATAAACTTTATGTTCACTGATATATATATATATCATATGACACCATCACGATAATCAAAATATTGGAAGTGAAAGGCAATATCGTGTCGTATTCACCAACCAAATTAATGGGCCCGATTCAATACAAATCTTTCATTTGGTTTTTGTTCCATTCTCCTGTTATTTCTAGGAAAACTAGATACGATATTCGAAAAATCCATAAATTTATGTGGACCTTGTTTTAACCAAATGGAGTTTTCATAGAAATAATAAGCGTATTTCCTACAAATTTACAACAACAATTGTATTAGATATAAAGCATCGCACGATTTAAATAAAGCAAACAATTTTTTTCTTATTTAAATCATAGTACTAGATAGGAAACAAAAGGATGAAAAATATGTAAATCAAAACTAATCTTATTTAAATTTTTCTCAACAAAATACCGCTAATAGAAGATTAGGAGAAAAGACAAATAGAAGATTTACGTTGCGATCAATGCGACAGATGAGACTCTAAAAATCTAAGAAACTGAAAAATCTGATAAGTATGAATCGTTTAATTTTCATATTTATAATAAAGAAAAATTCCGTCAATTAAAAATATGATCGCTAAATGAATGCTATTGAAATAAACACCCCTCAAGGAGAAGCAAGCATATTATAAATGAAAATTAAGTGTTTATTCTCTCAATTTTTGACGTCGGATCGCAGGATGGCTACTGCTTACTTGGGATGAGACTTGTGGGGTGAAAGAATCAACAGAAGTTTTAAGTTGCATTAAAAAGTGTATAGCATTGAAATGCAATCAGGGTAAATAATAATTAAACCGATGAGTAAGGGCTGAGTCTCGCAGACTCATTTTAATTTTATTAGCTTAAAAATAACCGGAAAATAAATTATTTTGAAAATTGAGCTTCGTTTCCTTAAGATCTAGAATCACCTATTAATATTGTTTACCTAATGTTGGCCTAACCGGCCCAATTTCAAAAAATAGTCAATAGGCAGTTTCAATATAGGTAAATGAAGGAAATAACATCGTATTTGATCATTTTAAACTTGCTTGGTATGAAAAGCTCAGTATTTTAGTTCTTTTACTGATTACTGATAGAATAGAAATTTAATATAAAGGTGTATTTCTATTATCTTATGCATTTTGATTAAATAGTCCAATTTTGCAAATGAAAATTGTGATAAATGAATTTATAAATTATTTGATTTATAATAACAAAATTAAAGGATATCAAAATTTGCGATTTGATAATTCAGAAGACGGATCAGTCAGAAGTAGTTTAAAAACTGCGTACTGTTGATGTGCCGCATGTAGCAATTTCGAGAAAGATTTCTTTCCAGCACTAAGTTTCATCAAAACTTGACAAACATGGAATTAAAATTTAGTTCAACAATCAATCCAAGGAATTTTTTATAAGAAAAGGGGAAGGTCACATACATTCGAGTAGTTTAAAGTTAGCACAAATAGTGCTGAATAAAGGATTTCACTTGTTTTAACAGATTTTAAGAAATCAAAAGGTATAGAGGATTTACTTCCCAAGCGTGAAAGCCTAATGAATGAAATGTTTTTGTTTCTCAAAAGTTGCTTAAACCTTGCTCAAGAACAAAATCGAGCCATAAGTTTATATTGTCAATGCACCTCGATCCCAATATGGATTTTGGAAATCATAATTTTATTTTATGCTAAAATTCGGGGAGTTGAGAGGATGGTTGAAACTTTGCGTCATCTGTGACACGTATTTTCTTCAAAAAAAAAAACCTAACTAAAGACCCCTGGCATTACTTTATAAAATATATATGGAAGTGAAGCCGCAGTACTATTCTAATGTTCCAGCAAGACAATTAGCAAAACGATATGACGATTAGCAATTCTTGTAAATTTTTAACATTTGGTACAACCAAATAGAAATAGACGCAGTTAAGGGATTAATCCGACAACTTACAGGAGGTACTTACTGGGTCTTTGTATATTTTCGCCAACCAATTCCAGTACTAAATTTTATAGAAATATTGTGTTACGGTTATTTGGTCTTTAACATATAAAATGCTTAAGTAATGTGTTTTTCCCAAAGCACTAAAACACTTGGGCCGGTTCGTCAGCAATGTAATTGTCAATGAATTTTATTTTTGTTATTGTAATTTATAAATAATTTTTTTTTAAATATGTAAATGTTTTCATTTTTCTTTGCTGATTAGGATTAAATAATCATTGAATAATATTTTAAATTTAACAGGTATACAAAAAATGATTTTTTGATCAAATAATTGCGCCACTCAATCATCATCTCATTTGCCATCGTTTTCTGGAGAAAGGTCATACGGTAAAATGCTACGCATGATTCGATGCATGTGGCTACAGAACGCTTAGCCAAGGAGAAATAATTTATTTTCCTTCCCTTTTTTGTTTTTAATGCCGTGGCCAGAAATCGATAATACAATGTTTTAGAAATTAATTTTTTTGATTTTCTCGAAAAAAAATTCATTTGCCAAACAAACCAAATGGCTTAAAAATGCAGATAATGAGAAATTTATGGTTTCAAAAGTGAAGGTCATTTTATTCAACGCGAATGAACCTAATCAAATGGAGTACCGATACGATTGGTGTGATGAATCGAAGTTAATAAGTATTCAGAATTCTAGTAAAAAGAAAAATGGAAGACGAAAGAACATTGTTGAACATCCTGAATTATTTCACACTAAATATGAGGCAAATTTACTTTTATCAGACAATAAATATACCTTCTGGTATTTGCAATATTAATACCAAATGATCGCGAATTTTATCATACGTAAGTAGTCGTCCCATTGATATTATAAAATATAATAAAGATGAAACGTAAGATACGTAAATAGTCGTCCCATTGATATTATAAAATATAATAGTGTTGAGTAGTTGAGTGTTTGTAAGAAATTTGATAAAGGAGTAACATGCGAAACGATCGTAATTTCAATTTTAATTAAAAATAAATATCACGTTAAGAAAATGACAAAACCAAAATATTGTGTTTTATTATATAAAATCTCATTATAAAATATGATTAATTAAATAAATAATGAATATGTAAATTTTGTTTGAATTCGGGTTATTTTTATTTGTTTGTTTGTTTTTATCTTTACAATCTGTTCTGAGGCTTGATGCACTCAAAAGTTAAGTGACGGTGTTTTTGTCGGTGGATAACAGTAAAAAACTAACTCAAATGTCTATAAAAGCCGCGCTGTCCGGATACATTGGATAGAAAAATGTACATTGGGATGTATTAATATTAGTTTTAATGATATGTACCCGAGTGCAAACACGACAAAATAAATATTCATATTTAAATTTAATATAAAACACACTGATCGAAGTCGGTACATTTTATTATGATATCTGTCATATGAGAGAACCGCATAGCTTGTATAAGATATTAGCGTTGGTTTTAGTCAATATCTATGCTTGTCTGTTTGTGGCTGAATATGATTACCTATTTTATTAAATATTAGTAAAATATTTATAAAATAATCATTTTCTTATATCTTTTTATTATATTGTATTTATGGAGAATACATATTTAAACGCTGCATATTGGCAACTAATGCTACCTATAGTGTTAATGACCATTATGAATATTTAAAACGGAGTGGATTTTTTTTAAAACATTCTAACTAGAGACACAGTGTAAAGACCACATTATGCAACCTGATTTGATAAGTTTGAATAATTATAACTGACACAGATGTCCCAAAAAAGGATAAAGTAATTTTTCCAACCTTCATCTAACAAACTATAACATTTAATATGTGCTTAATTAATAAGAAATTAAGGAAGATGTGATTTTAGTAAAGTTAATTTCTATGAAAATTTATGTTTTGGACATACTATGTTTTTTCTTGGAATGATCGATATATATATATATATATATATATATATATATATATATATATATATATATATATATATATATATATATATATATATATATATATCGATACATATATATAGAAAGTTTTTTAAATTATTTTTAAAAAGTTATATTTAGTACTTTAAATTATTTATTATTATTTGGATTAAGTTAAAATATAAATAAATAAAAATCGTTATAATTATTATTGGAGATCTGCATATCCGTTTATATGTTTAGTGTTAAATATTTTTTAACAGACTATTTTTAGTTTCATCATACTTTTTTGTTGTTTTCATTTTTAATGTCTTAATTTGATTTAATGTAACTTTTAATTTTTTTTTTTTTTTTGGTACATCGACGTGGTATTTATTTATTACTTATTGCTTTTTTTGAATGCAAAAGGTTATTATCTTACTCTTTTGTGTATAAAGTTGATTTTGTTTAGTGATTAAATCGCTCGTACTAGACAAATAATTTATAATTTAGTACAAATTATTTTGGAATCTAAATAGCTATTTAAAGGAATTGATATTTTAGTTTACAACCAACTACACTTATGGGTTTTAATTAAATAAATTTCGTAAAACGAATATACATATTTGATATAATAAATTGAATGGTAAAGGAGTTAGGTTAGAGAAAAATCATAACAAGAATAACATATGTTAAGAAAGTTTTGAGTAGTATTGTTTATTAAATTTTTATTTTTAAGATTGTAAAATGTTTGGCTGCTTTAATATAATTTTATATCTTTTTATATCGTCCACGAAACTTGATGTCGAATTAAACAGAATTCCAAATGTTGAAAGAATTTTTTGCCAAATTATTTAATGCTAAAACTATTTCAAACCGGAACCTAAAATAATTAACAATTTTTTTTCTTAAATTTAAACCGTTAAGCCTTATCAATCAGAAGACGTTTTTTTTCTTCATCGCCAAATGTTATAAACAACACATTAACCCTTTTCAATTCGGGCGAAAACCCATAAATGAACGAAAGGGGCAATGTTTTGAGATAGATGAACTAAGAATAAATTAAGCCGACCTAAGTATTTGTGACACAAATTTAGAAAATATTGATCTAAGTAAAACAATTTTAGGGCTTACTATTATTGTAATCAGAAGTAAATTTTGAAAAATTATCTTCAATTTTATCTAATCACAAACAGTGGTTTTCATTTATAACGACCTCCGAGGGACCGACCGGATTCAGTCGCTGTACCCCAAATAGTCGTTATAATCATTTCGATCTAAACGAATGATTTTACATATATAAAACTTGAAAAATTTAAAGACTAATGATTAAGTCGTTATATGACAAATGTTGGGAAAACCGTAGTCGCTTTAATGCTCTATATATGAACGATACTAAAGCGCAGTGGCAATTAAATGCTTATTTAAAAATTTGTTTTCCTACTTGCTCCTTACAAAATGAAAGTGAAGAAAGAAATTGACGCTGTAAATATTTAGTCGTTCAATTGTTTTGCTTCATTTTCCCCTTTAACTTAATCCTCTTAAAAGTTAAAATAAGTTATACTTTGCTGTGGACGAATTCTCAGCTAAATCCGCTGAATAAATGCTTTTGCCTTTCTCAAAACGGAATAAAAAACGAACTACACCTAGAGGAAACATTTACTTTATGTTTAGATTATATATTTTATTTATTTATTTTCTATTGTTAAAAGTATTCAACGAACAAACAATAGAAAAATCTGCGTGAATTAACAAAAAATAAACACTAAAAGCCAACCGGTTTACCGTAGTAAATGATTTGTTGATGATGTATGTCGAAAATCAGATAAATTGATTAAATTTTCTAAAAACTTATTTTTATAATACAACCAAAACATAAAAACAATTTCACCTCGGATCTCTGATTTAACTAAACTAAACTACTTCAAAGGAGTAACATTTTTTCTCAAGTTCAGTTGGTTATCATAGACCGTACAATTTTTTTTGGTACTGAATGTCACTTAGTAAATTAATTAGCTAAAATAAGTACGAATACGGCTAGAAACAAGTAATCAGTTAAAAGAATTGTGTTTCTAATCGAGTGGTAAGCAAACTCTAGAATTTGAAAATAAACGATAGCTCACGTTTTTTATTGTAATAAATTAACAATTACCGAAATGAGACGATTATTAATTTTACATATCACTGCGAAATAAATTAAATTATAATTGTATAAACAAATAATATATATTGAAATCACAAGTTTAATTATTACCGAGTGTTATTAGGATTAAAATAAATACAGAAAAAGTTTCGTTAAATTATTATTTTTCCTGCGGCACTGCCTAAATATGACACAAGCAAAATTAAATTTTCGAGATTTTCTTCGGATTAAAAAATGTCTTAACCCTCCCCTACCCTTCAATATTTAATTTTATACGTTTGTAAAAACATAATTACGAAAAAGTCATTCATTTAGCCAGCCATTAATGTGAAATTATATTATCAAAATATAAATATCGTTATTCTTGTTTTGATTGTGGAATGAAATAAAATATAAATAAACTTTTTTTAATTTTACATAGTGCTTTCATCATGCATCTAAAGGCGATGCCACATGCACAAATGGCAAACCGGATTTCAAACCATTAAACCCATATGTTGACATAATTGTTTCAAATCCAAAATCAAAATTATTAAAAAATGGTTCAAATCTATATTTAGTATAGTGGTAGTTCAAGTCTATAGTATTCTTAGAAAATTGTATTAAAAATGATTTAATTTCATACAAAAACACCCAATTTTATATTTTGCGGACGGATTTGATATTGAGAGCCGGCAAAATTTAAAGTTGGGTCTTTTTGTATTTAATCATTTATTATTAAAATTTTCTAAGATTATAGTGGCACTTATAGATTTGAACTATTTTTTAATAACTTCCCTATTCCTTATGGAACAATTTCGGCAAAAATTGGATTTAATGGTTTGAAATTCCGGTTTGCAGTTTGGCATAGAGCAATGCCTTTACACGCATTAGTGTGTAATAAATTATAAATCGGCAGATCTGATTAAATATTGTTATATTATTTTTTTAATTTATTTGGCTTAACCTTTCGTTTTTTTTAAATTTATTAGAGCCTAAAAATGGCTTCAAAAATAATTTTGTTTTTAATTCAAATTTTTTATAATACATATTCTATACATCTATTATTTAAAAAATGATGTGCGTTTGATTTTTTATGTTCTCAAAGAAAAAAAAAAAGATATATTGTTAGATTTCCGAAAAATAAATATAAGAAATAATAAAATTTATTTTAATAATAAAACATTAAAAAAATACAATTGAGTGAATGAAATTAATTATTGGTTATTAAAAAATAAATTAAATATTCCCGTGAGATTATTCTGTAAAAAAGTATAAAAAATAACTGATTCAATACAAAAAAAAAAAAAAAAAAAAATTAATTAAATAAATTTATAAAATTTAATCAAATAAAAAACATTTATGTAATTTATTATTTATGGTTTATTAAATTAAAATCTAAGTTATAAAAAAAATAAAAGTAATAATTATTATTTTACTAAATAAACTACAAAGATGAAATTTAAATATTGTAAATAAATTATTATTATATTAAAAAAAACAAAGAAAAAAAAAAAAACAAAAAACAAAAATTACGATTGAAATATAAATTGAAAAATTATTTAAACAAAATTTTATTTTATACATTTTTATCTACGACAGTAATATTCTAAACTTATTTGTTCCAAAACCTTAATGATTTTCTATAATTTACCAAAACATGGCTTATTGGCTTACTGTGGCCAGTACCGCTGAAACTTTAAGCAGGTATTTTAATTACAAGATTATATTGTGTTGTGGAAATTATCCACAAGGGCCTATTCTTAGTTCTTTTAGATTCGATTTGTTTTTGTTTTTTCATATAATATATAATTTCTTTCAGAAGATAAATACCTATATACTTTTACCAGTATTTTAGGGAAAAGTTTATTTATAGCTAAAATTAGGATTATCTGGGTAAACTTAATTTTATCCACAAAGCTATGGATAAAGTCTGAAGTTTAATTTGAAGTATATTTCCAACTTTACTCGAGTGAACCTTTTCTATCCGATGCTGCTTTTTTCTTGTTTTTTTTTTTTAATAAATTTAATCAGGAATCTAGTACAATTTTAAACCAATAAATTTTTTCAAATATTATTTCTTTATTTTTAAAGGCTATAATCACGATTTAGCAATAAATGATTATTTATTGCTAAATATAGGTATTTTGTTTATTGTTAATTATTATGACCTAAAATAAATTTGATAAATTCGATTTTAAATGTTAATTTATATTCACTGAATGTAGTCGCCGATATCCATGACAACAGCTTCAACACATACTTTGATCTGTGATTTTATTGAGGTTTAAAAATACCTAAACAGACAATTTAGTCGTAGTTGCGAATTAATCGTGGTCTGTCGATTTGGCCCTTATATTTGACCTCATACATTTGAAAACACACTCACAATTTAATCACTGCTTCCTTTCCAAGAAATGGTCCTTTCCAAGAAACTTTACTTTTTTTGTGATAAATAAGAGTTTCATACAAATACAAAATACAACCAGAAAAAATGTTTATACAAAAGATCCTGTGTAAACCATCGTTCAAAGTTTCCCAATTTTTTATTTTGCTGTTTAAACAATTATTTTGTTTTAGCCATTTTCAAAAGGAAACTTATTTTCAAAATATTTGTATGAAATCCCTTGATCCCAGTCCGATCAATTTGAAAATTTAATAGAAAGTGTTATCATTGAAGACAAGAAAGTGCGGGGTGTCCTTTTCCAAACATGACTCATTTTTATTTAATTATTTTTTTTTTTATTTATCAAAGATGGTTTTACCTTTTAGGTTAATAAAAATCTGTATTGTATTTTCATTCAAATTAAACGAACGAAAAAATCTTCATTGTAATGGAATTTATGAGTGAAAAAAGGCAATTGAAGAAATAAAGCGTGAATTTCAAATGAAAGCGCAAAATGAATGATTTTCAAAGCGTGAATATTTAGGTTGTCTAAGAAATTTAAAATATTTGGGACAGTTAAAAATCATCATCGATGTCGACCCGCGGCCTGGTCAATAAATCTTCCCCAAAATCAAGAGCGAATACTTTATCTTATGAAGACCATCTAAGAATATCCATTCGAAAACTTTCCTGTGTTGTCCAAGTCTCCCGAACAAGTACAAATAAAATTATTTAAATATAAAGTATTGTCCATACAAAATCCTGAAAGTTCAAGAGATTACCGAAAGAGCTGAAGTGAATCGTCTTTTTTTTTGCGCAAAACTTTTTGGAACACCTAAACTAAGGGTATCAGTAACACCCCAATTCCCTTAGTCGTATCACGTCATTTTTCATGACTATAGTCACGTCACATCAATTTTCCTATTCTCCTAGTCGTTTGTTACGCCTAAAGTCACTTTATGCGACAAATGTCACTTGAATTTTGTAAGTGACAGGCGACTACAACAAAATGGAAGGGCGAAATTTTCGTCCGAATATTCTTTTTAAAGTTTTTTAATTGTGTAATTTTGTGTTGTTTGTAATTTGGCCCACATCTTTATAGTCACAGTCATATCACTTGAACCGACTTCAAGAATATCAATTTTCATGCGACGTGACGTGACTTAAGTCACGTCGCCTGAAATTGCATGACTATGGGAATTCGGGTGTAAATTCGGTATAGATTTAGGATTTTTTAAACTGATTTTCATAAAGGTATTTGTAATTTTGATGTTCATTTGTCCGAACCACAAGTAGAACCAACACCATTTACCTTTAGGTCAAAACCAAAAATTGAAAATTTTAAAAACTAAAACCGGAACCAAAAGTTTAATTTAACTTTGAACCAAAACCAAACCAGCTCCAAACATTCTTTGTTTTCCATCTCTGCAACACACCCTCAAAAGGTAACTCTTGGTATGCTTTACGTGTTAAAGGTATTATAATGGTTGTTGTACGAGGAAATGTTACTTCAGCAAATTATTTGGAGCTGCTTGATGTACCCTTTATTCCAATACTAATAGGAATGGGACAAAATGAAATTAGCGATTGTGCTCGTCCGCATACTGCAGATGTGGTTTGGATTAGCTGTACGATTTGTTTGATAATAGAGCCATCTCGAATCGCTTTCCTGGACGTTTTAAAATCAGTTTCCAATGGCCACCGGATTTAAACCTCTGTGACTTTTTTCTAAGGGGCTATGTAAAAGACCGGGTGGGCTATACTTTACTCTTTTGACGCCGTCGATTTTCGCCGTCGATTAAAAAGCGCTATTTTTTTATGTTAGATTTTCCATGAATTAAAAATAAAAATTAAGTTAGTACAAAATATGAATAAATTACGACTATACGACTATATTGTATCTTTTAACTTACGATTTCCTTAAGAATTTTTATTGCTGTAAAATTCTTAATCGTGGATGTCGACTAAATTTTGGCGGTTTTCGAATATTATTTAACATCCATTGAAAATGTATCTTGATGAGCACTAATATTATAAAATTAACAACTTTTTTACGATGGTTGAAACATTCATTATTTAATGAAAACCATTCCTCATGTTCTGCTAAACTATTTATTTTTTCCACACAACTTTCCACAATTATGCTTTCAATATTTCTTTCGTGTGATCTGTTCTTAAAATTTGTTCTTGTAGTTTGCAAATAAAAAAAAATTGTTGGTCTGGAGATTTCAACAATCCAAAGGTGTTATCATTATAATAATTTTTGTTATATAAAAAGTATTCGTTTTCCAAATGAACATTACTATTTGATAACATCTCTTGTATACACTTTTGGCAATTAATCTCACCCATCACCTTAACCTTCGCATGGGCAGGATTTACAAATGTAAAGATTTCAATTTTTTTTTTGAATAACTACGACGTTTTTCCTTCATCTGGTAATTCTTCCTAGTCAGTGAATATTTCTTTGTTTTGTTTTTGAAAAATGCATTTTATATAGATAAACAAAAAAATCTAAAAAAAATTTCCATACAAAACAGACACAGAAAAATTATCTTTACAGGTGTAAAAAAAAATTGCTGCCCATGCGAAGGTTAAAAACTACGTAGCTGACAAAATATTTGATTGAATTTTCTTCTAAATCGGATGTAACATTCATCGATTGATCGATTTCGCACAATCCCTCATCATTTGCCGCTTCTACATTAAATTCTCCAATTAAAAATGCATTATCATCTGTTTCACAATTAGAGAAGTTTGATTTCAACTGCAATTTTGATGGAACAATATGTGATATAATCAAGGGTGGGCAGTAACGAATTACATGTATTTAAATTACGTAATTAAAATACAAATTACAATTTGTAATTTGTATTTTAATTACTCATTTTCCAAGTAACAGTATCTTGTATTTTAATTACTTAAATTCTAAGTAATTGTAATTTGTATTTTAATTACCTGTTTTTAAAATTTCTTATTTAAATTTTTACAAGGCTTATTAAAATCTGGTTCCAGAGCCATCAGTATAAAACAAAATTTTGTCAAATAAAATTTGTCAATTTACAAATGTAAAGTAATTGTAATTTGTATTTTAATTACTAATTACAATTCAAAGCAATTGTAACTTGTATTTTAATTACTCCACCCAAAAGTAATTGTAATTTGTATTTTAATTACTGAGTTTGCTGTAATTTGTAAAAGCATTTTAATTACTCAGTGTAATGTAATTTGCCCAGCCTTGGATATAATATTATTAAAGTGTTGTAATGTTGGGTTTTTATTGTTGCCTCCTTTACCTATACCTGACCTGCGCAAATAGATTTTCTATGGGATCTTGATTAAGGCGATTTGTTAAAATAAAAGTAATTTTGTTTTCCTTAAGGTGGCTAATATGGCTGTAATTGTTTGGACCAAGCCATCGATACAATAAATTGATTTAGCGCCACAATAGGAAGTGTTTGAAAAATATTGTAATATCCTTTTTAATGTTTGGCAGGCTATGTTTTCATCCATTAAAGCACAATTATAAGGGTTGGTAGTAAACGATGATCTGCTATTTAAGCAATCAAATAATTTATTTATAAGATCAAAACACTGATGTTGGAACAGCTAACGCTTCATTTTCGAATAGTTTTACTCGTAAGTCTATTCCGGTTGTTATTCCAGCAAAAACACTTCTGCTAAGAATCTGAGTAGCATATCGAACTCGCATCTTCTCAAACGTATTTGGATATATATGCTTAGAAGTGAGTTTTGGACATAATTTGTTTGTAGAATTTCGTTCACAATTATATAGTTGTTGAATTATGCTCCAGCACACGGTGCCGTCTGAACAAATATATTTTGTTCCCTTCATCAAATTATTGCGCAATGACTTCACTAAATGACAGATATCATATAGACAAAAGATTTTGTTATCACCGTAATAAAAATATGAATGTTCCTTTTACATTTAGGGCGCTAAAACATTTTCTATTATTACTACCTTGGTCACAAATTATAGCTGATACAGTCAAGCCAACGGTATTGCAAATATCTATATTTTCGTATATCATTTTTTAAAATCACTACCGGAAATATTTGATTTTGCGGCATAGTAGTTAAGAACAAACTTCCATTTAGAAAAAAGGCCTCTTATCATAAACACACGTACTGTTTGGGCTAAAGAAGGTACTCTTACATATCCGTAATCTTGAAATCCTTGAATTTCATCGTGAACTTCATTGTATGATAAATTTTGCCTAATTTTTATTTAATCAAAATGAAGGTTACAAAACGGTCTCTTGATTCCAAATGTTCTACAGTAACCCGTAACCCATTTATTAAAACATTATTTGTGCCCGGTCTCAAATTTTTAATATGTCGCCATCGAATAATAGAGGATTTCGATGGTAAATTAAAATTTAAATTATTCCTCATAAAAAAAAATTAGCTGGCGACTTGTAATACAATGATTGTGCTACCTGTTTTTGAAAGCCTGAGAAAACATATTTTTTGTATAGCGCTAGCATCATTTCAACGAAAGATTTCACAGTAGGCTCAATATCATTTCGTTCATTAAGTACCTCAATGAACGATTTTTTGTTTCCTTCACTAAATTTTGAGGTTTTCTTTCCAAAATAAATACTTTAGATGTAAGCATTTTGATTCTCTTAGATTTATATTGTAATTGCTTTTTTAACTGTTCCGATTTAATCAGTAACTTATGATTTAATTTCCTATATTGCTCGATAGTTTTTATTGATCGGACACATGTATCACAAGCAAAATCGTCACTATAAGTATTTTTACAGCTGTATGGGCCATCGTAATTTGTTAACTCTGGAGGTATTTTATCACGAGAGGATGATGGATATTTATTCAAAGTATTTTGGTAAGTTTTAATATTAATATATCGAGCATGAAATGGAGATTCAGGAGGTATGCAAATACAATAAAATTCTATTATATCAGGCGGTTACATTCTATCTATAGACTGTATGTCAGAAGATAAATAAATTTGTCCAGGAGATAAACAATCAAGATTATTTATGTTAATTGTGATCTTACTCATTTAAAGTTGAAGTGCTTTCGGCATTTTCTTTCTGATTCATAAGCGTTTGTGAAAGGAAAAATTATGCTTCCATTTTCGTTTATTGGCATATAAAATGAACAACATTTTTGTTTTCAATAATTTCGTTATTTTTCGAATCTTACTCGAAACTATTTTAAAAGCATACCACTTTAAAATTTTGGTATTTCTAGATCTATTGACAGTAAATGTTCCGTTTTTAATTAAACCATCATAAATTTAAACCGGAGCTGTCTTGCCCGCGGTAACTTATTATTTCATGACCTAACTAATTATTTCGTAACAATGATTCTTCCCTTATGTTTGGCAGCATTATTCATAAAGAATAAATCGATGGCTGTTTAATTTATTATATTATCGACTACATAGTAATTGTATCACATTCAATAAACACCGAAATTGAAGAATTTATGGAGAACATACCCAAAAGGAAAATGATTTGCCGTCAGTTATTTCCTGAGCGTGAACGTTATAATATTCATACATCCATTGGCCTTCGGAGGACAGCTTTATGTCCAAATTAGTATATTTCACAATTTAATCACGTGGAAGGCAATTTTATCATTTCAATAACGGTGATTTCTGCTTGGTGGTGGGTTTCGTGTAACAGTTGATGACACCTGTCACGACATATCGAACATAAATATACATCGTAATCAATCTGCCTTTTTTACTAAGATTGCTCGTGAATCCTGGAATATGATCATGTGGTCATGGATTTTCTGTGGTGACTCCTTTGTACCCATTCTACGTATTTAGGCGCATTCTTCGTTAAGCATCGGACTCTGGCTTAGGGGCTCGCTTAATGGGAGGCTTATTATTTTTATTGGAGGGCCATGTGGGATCTAAAGAAAGATCTATTGTGCTGGACCCTATACAATATTCAAGTTCTTAATGAACTTGATAATACTGCCAGCCGGTACGTGATACATACTATCTGGGTTATTGCTCTCCCTCCTAGATGTTTACTACAGCATGTAGTTCCGCTAGAAAGATGGTAGCATTGGAGCCCAAGGACTTCGAGAGGACTGTCCCACTCCCGTATATTCCTACCCCTGCCCCGTCTTCCGTTTGATTTTACTCTTACGAGTTGCTGGGAATTGCAAATCGCCTGTAGGTCACCCAGCTTTACTACAGGAAGGCTAAATAAATGGAGAGTGCCTGGTTTCCGGAATTCCCATATTTTGGACTGATTAACCTATCAGCCATTCATCCATTGGCATATGCTGCCCCACCTTAGATTAGGTTTTCTTCCAAGGTTTTCTGCTTTACAATGATAATGAGAAATGACTTTATGTTTTATTTCGCCTACTCTAAATAAAAATGCAACCGACTAGTTGAAATAAAAAATCAAGTCATTTCTCATTATCATTTGTCACCGAACCGGAATTCAGGCCCTGGTTAGCCCTTACACAATTGTACCCATCATGCAGCTGCCTAATACATGACCAGAACTGCTTACGTGATGCGCACCCTACTGGAAGGTTACGGAGATGGTATATTAATCTACTCAACTTTGGTCTAAGGCATTTATTCACAAACATTTAGAGCCTTCTTGTGATTTTCTGTGTGTGCTTTCATGTTTCACATCCATACAGCAGTACTGATTTTACACATGCGTTGAACATTCGCAGCTTTGTGTTTCTGGACATGATGGACGCACTCCAGACCTTGTGGAGCATGTTGAAAGTATTTCTTGCTTTGTTGATGCGTTGGCTTATTTATGTCTTCTGCTAAAGGAGGTAGTGCTGTTATAATTAGTTCCACTGCTAAAGGAGGTAGTGCTGTTAAAATTACAAATAGTATTCATCACTATGAGGAGTTAAAATATGAAACGGAAGAAATACAAGCAACTGCTGTTATTGTCAAATCCAAAAGTAGTTCTATTTGTATTGCTAGTATTTACTGCCCACCGAAGCACTCAATGAAAGAAAAAGATTATCTCGAGTTCCTCAGTAAATTAGGAAAACGATTTGTACTTGGACTTTAATGCAAAAAATGTCCACCGGGGATCCAGTTTAACAACGACTAAGGGTAAAGAACTCCTAAAAGCTATCAGAAAATGCAGTTGTGAAGCCCTCTCAACTGGAAAACCAACCTACTTGCCAACTGATCCAAACAAAGTACCAGATCTGATTGATTTCTTTATAATAAAGAACATATCTGTAAATTATGTACAAGTAGATGAAAGCCACGACTTAAACTCTGATCATTCACCAATACTTCTAACGTTAAGTGAAAAAATCATTCAGAAAGAAAGAAACCCATTCCTAGTAAATAATCGCACTAATTGGGCATGCTTTAGACTATCGCTAGAAAAAAAAATTAACTTAATGGTTCCATTAAAGACTGAAGAACAATTAGACAAAGAAGTTCACAAATTTGTAAACGATATACTGCAATCAGCTTGGGAAAATACTCCTGAAATTAAAACGAAAATCAAGGGAAACAATTACCCTATGGAAATTAGGGAACTCCTCGCAGAAAAAAGAAGAGCGAGAAGAGTATGGCAACAAACAAGGGCCCCCCAAGATAAAACTCATTTGAACAATCTCACTCAACAATTAAGAAGAGAGTTTAAGTATCTCGGCATGACCCTGGATGCTAAACTACGATGGAAAGCACACGTCAAGAAGAAAAGTGAAGAATTAAGACTTACATACAGAAAAATGTATTGGCTGATGGGAAGGAACTCTTATTTTTCAACATACAACAAGCTTCTACTTTATAAGCAAATATTGAAACCGATTTGGACTTATGGTATTCAGCTTTGGGGTTGTACCAAACAGAGCAACATAAATACTATCCAAAGATTTCAGAATATGGTATTAAGGAACATCGTTGATGCACCTTGGTATGTCAGGAACAATGACCTTCATAGGGACCTTAAAATGAACCTAATCTTAAATGAAATCCAGGAAAAAGCACGGAAACATGAAGAAAGGCTCCGCCAACATGTGAACATTGAGGCAACTCAGCTCCTAAGCATCACGAATTTAGTACGCAGACTTAAAAGAACCAAACCTTTTGAGCTGGTGTGATTGTCAGTTTAAGCAGCATTATGCTGATCTAAAATCCACTACAAAGATGTGGTTTACTTCAATTTATCAAACACTATGGAACGCCAATGGGAAGAAGCCATAGATTTTTTAAGTTAGTAAATTAAGTCAGAAAAAAATTGCTCTTTAGTCCAGGAGACTAGATTGTAATTACATAAAATAAATAAATAAATAAAATTTATTTTAAATAACAAAAAAAAAAAAAAAAAAATTATGTCTTCTTCAGTGCCGCCTGTTTTTACGTTTTTACTGCAATACCAACAAGGTATACGAATTTTTCAATCTCTTCGATTGGCGTATTGTTGATGGTGACTGCTGTACTAATGTTCGTGTTCAGTCTGATGGCTTTTGTTTTACTGATGTTAATTTTGGGACCAACTTCATGTGCTATGTCTGACAGCATCTGAATTTCCCGCTATATGTCGGCATACATTTATGTGTTAGCAGGCATGTGTTATTTATATCATTGAGCTGCCTTAGCGGTCTCCATCGGATACAATTTGGTGGTGTCTTGTCGAGTTTGTGCATTACGTTGTCCAGTACTATCCGAAACAGCAGTGGATATAGTATACACCCTTCTCTTACTCCTCGTCCATTGAAGTATTTATTACTTTGCTTTCCCTTGGGTTGAACCTTGTTTCCGGCATCCCGATACATTTCTTGGAATAATTCAATTATTTTCTTCGGTATGCTTATTTCCCAAAGTGCTTTCCATATTGCGCCTCTGTTGATACAGTCGAATATGCGCTTAAAGTCCACGAAGGGTCGATATAGTGGTGAGTTCCATTCATTCGATTACTCTATGATGATACGGATTGTGTTGATATAATCTGTACAGGTCCTGCGTGGCCTAAAGCCGGTTTGTTCAATTCTTACGCGTTGATTAAATGATCATCGCTAATACGTTGATTGTGCTGATGAGAAGGGGTATGCCTCGTCAGTTTCTGCATTCTCTTAGGTCGCCTTCCTTTGCGATTGTTATGGTCAAACCTTCTTTTCATTTCTACGGAATTAGAGTTTATGCTGCTATATATGCGTTGCCTTTGAAAATTTCCGCTTGTATATTGTCTGTGTCAGCCCTTATTATTCTTTAGTTGCCGCCATGCGGAAGCCCGAAATTGTCTTCGCTATCTACTACGCAGTTGTTCTCAAAGTGTTCTCTCCATCTATTAAGTTGTTGCTCATGTGTGGTTAAGATTTGTCCAGCTTTATCCTTTATGGGTGGAATATTCGTGTATTTGCCGATGGCCTTCTTTACACATTGGTGTAGTGTGCGCATGTTTCATAATTTCAGTGGCATCAATTTAACCAGACAGTATCGAATTATAGGTAAACCTACAATTCTAGTTAATAGTTTAAGCCTAACAATGTAATTAATGCCCCATTTCTATTGTTGCAGACTAGCTTGGATACGACCTTAGAGGCGTTCAGGCATAATCCAACGGACGTTGCATCATACCACTGTTCTCTCGAACAAGTATTGAACTATGGGTCCATACCTGCGGTTCCTCTCGTACTACGCCGGAATGCTATCGCAACAACGACTCTTCAGTAGGGTAAAACTAACCTGTCTTACGACGGTCTAAACCCAGCTCACGTTCCCTTGCATGGGTGAACAATCCAACGCTTGGTGAATTTTGCTTCACAATGATACGAAGAGCCGACATCGAAGGATTAAAAAGCGAGGTCGCTATGAACGCTTGGCCGCCACAAGCCAGTTATCCCTGTGGTAACTTTTCTGACACCTCTTGCTAAAAACTCTTAAATGCCAAAAGGATCGATATACCATGCTTTAGCAGTCTCTTTGTGTACTGAACATCGAGATCAAGCCAGCATATACCCTTTTGCTCAATGTGTGGTTCGAGAACGTCTTTTGTGTATTTTCTGCGATCCCTTCTTGTCATCTTCTTTACTTATTGAGCTGTAGTCTCTTACTTCCTTCAGATTTCCATCGGATCTTGATGACATAATACCTTAAGTTGACGAAGTTCTTCGATTTTCTTTCACGCATCATCGCTAATCCATGGCTTTGTGGTGTTGTCTTGGTAGCCGAGCACTTCTATTTGTTCTCATTTTTGACTGACTGTATTGGTTCCATTTCTTGCTAGATTGAGTTGGAACGTTTCCTTGCAGGTATTTTTTGTGCCGGTGTTTCTCAATCTATTGATCTAATGATCGCTATGAATGTCCGCTGCTCGTATTGTTCTGAGATCTTGGAGGGAACTTAGGAATTTCTTATTAACCAGTACATGATCAATTTGGTTCTTGGTTCTGCCATCTGGTGATAAGTGTATATTTATGTATATCTTGGTGTGGGAATTTGCTGCCTTGTTTCGTGTAGCACCTAATGCACATTTACCCATTATTGATGTCATTCCGGTATCAATTTTAGATGCTAGATATTGTTGTTGGCAATTATTCGTAGAACTCATCTTCTGTTATGTCATCTGCCTCTACCGTATGAGCACAGCACTGTATACTAATTGGTTTTCATTCGAGTAGTGTCTCTGCTCTACCAGAGTACATGAAATAATTACCCTTGCTTGTTGTAAGTTATCCACAATTTTTCCATCCTACTTCTCTGAGGTCTAGTATCTCGATAATATACCGCTTCGTTTCCTTCTATACTTGTGTGAACCGTGAAGTTTCTGTTAGAGTCCTGATGTTCCAGTCTCCGATTCGTGCCCGTGTGCGATAGTCGATATTTGCGTTGTTTACCGGTTTGTGTTATTTCTTCTAGTATTCGTTTCTGTAATCAGGATTAGCTGCTGGCTTAATGGGTAGCTTATTCGTCCCTGATGCTTCCAACGACTGATTCAGGAATTTCTCTAGTTTTTAAACCACCTCTTCGCCGTGCCAGACTTGTTTCGTAGTGCTGCAGTATGCCGCACCTAACTTCTTCATTACAACGTGTGATATGAGCGTTTCGAACGGATTTCCAAATCCAGCTTTTTGATGTTGTGCATCATTTCGAAGAAAGTTTTGTCTAAACTAATATTGAGGCCACCGCAACCTCTATATATGCAGAGATTTGGTGTCGCAAGCAGACGTTTGATAGTATATCTCGCTTGCAGATATTCCACGCCACCTCTTTGTTTGCCTTTATTTAGGATAAGTGGGCGATGAGTCTTGCCGCGTCTTTTTTCCATATGTGATTTCAAATTGCATATCTTCTCGGATTTTGAATATGTGCTTTAATGGATGATACCTTGTTGAATATGTCCTTAAATGGCGGACAATTCTTGTATTCACCGTAAAAAACAGAAATTTTCGTATGGGGAAGCCGCATGTTGGTAGGCTCCGAAGGTTTTGGATGGTCGTTGCTCAAAAGTTGATGTAGTTTGAGCAATGTGAACTCCGCATTAGGCGTGACCGATCCGTAGTAATCGTCTACGAAATACTGCGCGGTTTAACTCTTTTCTTCGATGTTGATGAGCATGGTTCAATGTTGCTGAGCAATGCCCTCTAAATACCAGTTGATCTGCTCGAACTTTATATGGCACAGCTCCGGGAGTAGCTGCCGGTATCCCACTCTCGATCGATAGTTTCTTGCTTTCTGTCTAGGAGATTAAAGTTGATGTTTTGCTTATGTTGAAGATGTTATTGCCGGTTTGGAAGAGATAAAGAATTTAATGCTGACTGTCGGGTTGTAAATCCGGTGCTTAATTTGTCCGTTTAACTAGTGAGAGAAGAAAAATTTTGTTAAAACTTTAATTAATTTTGATTCATTGTAATTAATGTTGTAGTATTTGTAAAAATTTAGAATAAACACTAATTATAATTTACTAAGTACAATGTACCTGTAAGCGACGACGGAATATTTGTGTGCTCATCATTGTAAGTTAAGATTCGTGGGTTGTTGCAATCGGCGAACTTCTCAAGGTAAATTAATATTGAATTTTTGATAGAAAATAAAAACTATGTATAGTTACAATAGTTTTGGGTTGTATACAGTATTTTATAAGCTCATTTACAATGTATTAATATACGAAAACCAATCAATATTTTTGTTAAGAACTGTTTATACACGATAACAAGATTAAAGGGAATACCATTTCGCAGCCGCTCAACTTCAGTTCGTTACACTGCTAAATTTTGGATAAAACTTCCACTTGGTAGAGGGCACCCTACATTACTGGCGAAGAACATCAAGAGAGTGTGTCTTGGCATATTTTGCTTTACAACTAAAAATACTCATGCATAATTTAATTTTAATTATAAATAATTAATAAAAAAATACTAATTAAAGTGATTATTTCTAAGGAATAAATAAAATTAAAAAAAAATAAATTCGACTTTCTGACTGGATAATCAATGCCAACACATTTAGTACTCTAAATAATGCTAAATTTCACTAAATTATGAGTAAAAATGAGCTGGCAAAAGCAAGTCGAGAACCGAACCAAAACACGTACTTATGTATGTAATTTCTGGCAAAGTAACATGTTTTTCAAAAGTTACAATAAAATTACGTCCCGACGTTAAAAACTCTTTGTTGTATCACCTTTTGATATTCTTTTATCTTTAATGGGTTTTGTAAACTCCAAAATTGGTATTAGGCTGTGCTGGAATGTTCTAACATCACTATTTTCGATATTCGATACGCTATATGTCTCATATTTATGTCTAAGTATTTTCGATTCAGCCTGCTATTTCTTCATCACTTTATCACTACAAAAGTTTTTTGTGATACTTTGTCGATTATGTTGAAAACGGATAGTATAGAAATTTATTCTAATAGGCTGAGATCGCAATAGATGAGCGTAATTGAGGAAGCGAAATAATGGGCAACTTTGTTCATGAAAAAAGAGACATAAAGCGTATCGAATATCGAAAATAGTGATGTTAGAACATCCCAGCACAGCCTAATACCAATTTTGGAGTTTACAAAACCCATTAAAGATAAAAGAATATCAAAAGGTGATACAACAAAGAGTTTTTAACGTCGGGACGTAATTTTATTGTAACTTTTGAAAAACATGTTACTTTGCCAGAAATTACATACATAAGTACGTGTTTTAGTTCGGTTTTCGACTTGCTTTTGCCAGCTCATTTTTACTCATAATTTTTCCCCTTTTTCTTTCATGTTTTGTGTCCAATTCTAACCTATTAATTTTATATATGTATGTATATATAACATTTCATAGAATGTAAATCGGTTATTATGGAGAATTTTTCCTTCACTTAATGAAGCAAACTCACGTGAAAGACGAGCTTGGATTTGTATAGGCATAAACATTTTTTTTAGAATTTATTAGCCAATCACATTACTGGGACTCAAATTACGTAGACCTATGGCCGGGTACAGCTATCGCCACATCGTCTACGTTAGCGAAAATTTTAATATCCTCTCTCTCTAGCTCCAGTAGTAACCTATTCACTAGATGTAGGGTAATTAGGGGACCCCCTAATTACTCGCCCCTTAATGGTGAAATCCCAAGCTTAATCATATGTTTACAAGCATATCCAAAAATGACAAACATCTCCTGATTGCCTCTACCCTCACATTATTAAAGACGCCCTCTAATGGTAGTAAAGTTTAGTAAGATTTGGAGTAAACATATGAAGTAATAGCTGACTTATAAAATCAGCACATTTATTTAAAATTAAAGGCGAAATACCATCGGGACCTAAGCCTGAATTAGCACTTAAATTAAGCACACCATACATCAATAATCGTGAATTGCAAACAAATGATTGGAAACCTGAAGAATCTACATTGATATTAGTTTCAGAAACACCAAACGAACTGTAAACAAAACTTGCAAAAACATTATTTATTTCTTGAGTACAAGTAACAGTCGCCCCATTGTATGCTATAACGCGGGTAGGCTTATGCTTTCCTCTTAGTATCTGTAAATACGAGAAGCTAATTAGGATTAGTATGAATTTAGGATCAATATTTTCTGCAGAACGTTCATAAATGTTCAATGATTTTGATTTGTAATTTGCAATATTCTTTAAAGGTATATAATTAAACCACTGCTCCGCATAACTAGCACCAAAGAGTTTCTTCGCACAACCAAATTTATAATTCTTATTACCATCATCACAAACATCTAAATCAATAAAATTAAATTTAGTGTCTTCTGGTACATACTAGATCCAGACAAGATTCAATATCAACGTTATCCAAAGATGGACAACTAGATCCAAAATATGTCCAAAGCTATTAAAAACAGTAACGAACTGGCGTCTCCCAAAATTTCCAAATCTATCCAACACAAAGTTAGACAATTGATCCAAGCCGATCCAAAAGAATCTTCACTTATCCGGCTCCATCCATCCTAATAAATATTAGTTACACTTGAAACAGAGTTACGATTCAACCAAACGGCGAAGTTGTTTGACATGGGCAAAGCACTAATATTTCGATAAGGTAGTATGTGCAAAGGTAATTGTTGTTCGGATTTTTCTTATTTTTACTACTTTGTGATCATAACAAATTAAAAACTCGGTTTTATTCATTTTGTGTTACGCTTTATGATTAAAAATACGTGCTCGAGAATTACTTTAAAATTATTAAATTCATATGGTGACAAAAAAACATATTTAAAGTGAAATTATAACTTATAAATTATAACCAATTATAACCATTAGAGCAAATAGTGACAGGGCATTTATAAATAATTTGTGCTAAATCTATTGCTAAAGGTATAGCTTATTTCGAGTTTTGTGTAGCTAATTTTTTTTTGTGTTGTTCTGTAACGGAACTGAATTTTTTTCTGTCTTTCTAAAGGTGTACCCTTGTCATTTTATGTTGGCCGTGCTTCGTTTAGATTAGACGTTCGCGCTTTTTGGTACATTGTTTGTTTTGTCGCAGTCTGACAGTGGAAAGCATCACGGTTGCTTACGTGTTTAGTGACATTGTTTACAGCCACAATATTGGCGGAAAATATAGCGGTGTTTTTTCATAGTAACCATCAAGCGCTATTCCATCGAACGCATCGATCCCGTAGTAATCAATTCCTAAATCAACTGGAAGAATTAATTAATTAATTCGTGTAATTTCTAATTTGCAACCGGTCCTAACACCATTTTAATGTGTTTTACAAATAACACCTAGAAAACAAGGAGTTGTTGTTTTAAATAAACTATTAAATAATTTGTTGATGTTTCGCTATTGTTAATTTTGGCTGAAATTTCCGAAATTCTATTTTAAATAATACTTTCCATACAACTTGTGATCATTTCAAAAGTTTTCACCCGAATTATCTCGAAAACCAAACATTTCTACAAAATATGTTCCATACAGACGTACAGTTTTGAGGAGGAAGGAGGATAATATTGTCTGTTTTATATTTTGGGGCCTATCTTAAACGTTATTTCAAGGTCAAACTAGTTTTTTGAATCAGCAATGTATTGTACGTAAACAATTGAACATCTTTTATTTGCAGAATTATTTTGTTCGACTTAAATTTTTCAAGATACTTAGCAAAGTTACATTAAATTAGAAAGTTGATATTTTGTAGTAAAACACTGAAAAACACGGAAAACAAAAGATGTGATACTTGTTGTTCCCGCCATTTTCCTTATAATTCACACAGAACAAACATTTTCTTTTTAACATCAGCTGTTGTTTAATTTTTTTACAGTAAATTTTCGAAATGCTCGTCGTTTTCATATCTAATCCAATATAAAGTCTATCTTCCCCGCTGTTCACACGCAGTTAAAACTGCAACACATCATTTCCTCGTTTCTTTCCTCTTTGCCTATAAATTACTTTCTCCCTCCAGTTAGGTTATAGGCAAAGAGGTAAGAAACGAGGAAATGATGTGTTGCAGTGTTACCTGCGTGTGAACAGCCGGTTCAAATTCGCTTCTTACTTTTTAAAAGTTTCTTTTGGTATTTTCCTACAATAATTCGCTCTATTCTGCTTTTTAAATCTTCAATGTTTGTTGGTTTAATTTTGAAAATATTATTTTTTAATTGTCCCCAAAAAATTATAGTGGTGTTAAATCTGGAGACCTTGGAGGTGGAGCACCATCTTGGTGAAAGTTTATTAATAATATATTGGACGTGTCCGAACCTTGTGATAATTATTCCAGCTGTAATAATATGACATTATTTTGTATGCAACCAAATTATCACAGCCCCTACGTATTGTATATTTGACACTTCTGTAATAATATTTATAAACAAAAAAAAAAAGCGCACAATAACAATAACTAAGCGGTATCAGGTTAATTTATTTCAAAAAAATAGTACAAATAAATTTTTAAAAAAATTAAATAAAATTTTCAATATACTTAGGTATTACAAAATATTGAAGAGAAAATTATTTCACTCCCGTCAAAATTATTACAAAAAACAAATTATCACAGACTTTGGACACGGCGTTAGTGTAATATAATATGCCGTTCTTCTAGCGCACTGATTCTCGGCTGCATAAATGAAAAGTAGTTTGAATCATCCTTCTCGGGAATAAGTATTTCATTGTAGCTTTTACATTCTATTTTATTACAATCACTAAATTTACCTAGGACGTGTTCGAAGTTTGTAATAATTTTGTTTTTGTAATAATTTTGACAGGAGGGAAATAATTTTCTCTTCTATATTCTGTAATAAGTTTTATGTACAGTATTTTTTTTTAGAAATAAATTAACGTAATACGGCTTGATTATTGTTATTGCGCGCTTTTGTTTATTAATATTATTACAGGAGTGTCAAATTTACAACACATAGTGGCTGTGATAATTTGGTTGCATACAAAGTAATGTCATAATAATTACAGCTGGAATAATTATCACAAACTTCGAACACGTCCCTAGTTTAATTAAGTGGCTTATTATTAGTTTCAATATCCGCTCCATTCCACGGAAATTAAAATTCAACCCGAGATATTATGGCTAGCATAAACGCTAGTGAAATTACCAAATAATATCATAAGTTCCGATGGAACAATAAAATATTTTTATTTCGAAAATTATCATTTTCTGGCATAGGGTACGGAAATTACGGTGGAGAAACAGTTTACATACAATACATTGCTGCTTATAAAAATATAAGTTCCTTTTCAAAACACTAGTTTGACTTTGAAACAAACTTTAAGATAACCACAAAATAAATAATATTATCATCCTTCCTCCTCAAAACCATATACTCGTAGCTTTCGTATGGAATACTTTTTTCAGAAATGCTAGCTTTTCGAGATAATTCGGGTGAAAAATTTTCAAATGAAGACACGGTATGGGTTTAATAGGCTGAGTATGTATTCATTTTAGGACATTAAACTTGTTGTTTGTCGTTGTTTTCAAGCACGCGGTCATATTAAAATCCTGGCAGCAGTTAAAGCAACTTTATTGCATTTGTGTTGCTGTTTTTATCGACAGTAAAATTTGCTGCTCAGTTGCTGAATTCTTGGAAGAACTTGAAGACATAAGCGATTTTTATTTGGCTACTATTGACATAGGCTTATAAAAATGGGAACCTACCTCTTTTTCGAAAAAAGGAACCTACCTCTTTTTCAAATATAAAGTCACACGCTTCTCGCATGCAATTATCATTGCAAGCAAAATTCCAATTGCAAAAACTATCGCATACAAATGTTTTGTCACAAATTTAATCGCTTTTACGTTGTGAAAAATAATTTGAACTGTAATTGGGAATTTCTAATTTGGGATGACGATACAGAGTAAGAAGATTTTGTTCAATATTTAACGCAATTGTAAATATTGGAAATTTAAAATTTGCGATATGTTCAGCTATTTTATTTAAAATTAGATTCAAAGCGCCAACCATGCAAAACATGCATTTTTGACGACGTTATGCAATATTTTTGGCTTTGAAACGTTTTAGAGGGAGAAAGGAATTTATTTAAAAAATATTTAAAATCAAAAAGAGTTTACTTCTAGTTCTAATACTAAATAAAATGATACAGCTATGCACATCGCAAATTTTAAACTGCCAATATTGGCAATTGCCTTAAATATTGAACAAAATCTTCTTACTCTGTATGGTCATCGCAAGTTAGAAATTCCCAATTACAGTTCAAATTATTTTTCACAACGTAAAAGCGATTAAATTTGTGACAAAACATTTGTATGCGATAGTTTTTGCAATTGGAATTTTGCTTGCAATGATAATTGCATGCGAGAAGCGTGTGACTTTATATTTGATCCTCAATTTTTCTGTCTGCGTAATAGAGATGGATCTATTCAAAATTTCATTTTTGTTTCTAAAATTTCACTATGATTTTTCTAATTTGGGGGCGACATGGTGGTACTTTTACGAAAAAGATGAACTGGTTAATTTTTTTTGGAAAAACTAGTTTTTCTGTTAGAACCCTGAACCTTTTATTTATACATCGACATGAGCGCAAACATTCTTTTTGAGATCTAGGAAATAATATATTTACTAAGCTTTTTCAAGAAAGCTACTTTGTTTTTCTTTTATTATAGAAATTCTTTATTTGTACGATAAGAAAAATTGCTATAGTTGATTTCGGCCATTCAGCACGTCAACGTCTCATGACCGCGGAGCTTAAGCTGCCAATTGACTATTAGTTTTTAACATCATCACAATTTTATGCTGATGGTTCTTCATTAGCGATTGGAGCTTGAACTTCCCGTTGACCATTATTTTTGTCAACATCGCTTTTGGCCATGTAAGTGAATTCTATCGACGGAAGCTTGGGCTGCCAGTTGACTTATATTTTCTGTTGTCAAACTTGCTTCTCACCATTGTTGGCTGAATTTTAACAAATTGAACTTACTAAAATAGGAATTGTTCGTTCTTCTTTAATTTTGAAATTTAATTTAATGATTGTTTTGAACCAAGTACTCTCCTATAACGAATCCTGGACAGATCATTCGGAAGGAGGCGTGAAATTAGTTAAAAAGGACCCAACGAAGTTGAAACAATTAACGTCCATGTCAAATTAAATAAAAGGTTGTAGCAAATACATTGTTCGAAAATGTTCTCATGTTGTACCTATTTTTTTTGCAAAACTATTTTTCAAATTCAATTTCTATTGGTATTACCAAAAAAACCTTATGGAATACTCTTATAACTAAAAGCCCAATTGACTTTCACTAACTTCCACTAAACATAATTTTATTATACTGTTTTATACAAAAAAATATTTTGGCTTTTGGGGTCAATAACAATTTAAAGTAAATAATGGGGGCCGATTCACTTTAAAACCATTTGCCTTTTCTGTTATTCTGCAGTTATTGCGCGTTATTAGAATGTGTACACACAAAAAAAAAGGGTCACCACAATACCGAATCGGTGTTACATAGTGTCCCACCGATCGGATATTTCAAATTTAAATCCAATCGGATATTTGAATAGAAATGATATAAAATACATTTGGATAAAAACTTTTACACCGCATAAAAACCAAACAGAAATATTCATGTTTAGGAACACACCGAAAGGTGTATTTTATTAGGAAAACACCGAAAGGTGTATTTTATTAAATCCTAAAGAAGTTTTTCTAAACATTTATCTTTTCGGATAGTTAAAAATATTTATCCGTTGATGAGTGCTTAATTTTATTCGGTTGGGCAAAAATAAAATACTTTTTCGGATAAAAAACAAATTAACACCGCATATTTTTTTGAGTGTAATGAGCGCTTGTCACACTCATTAGCAATTCTACCCAAAAATCCCAACCTATCATACATAAAAATAGCATCCCATCATTGAAGGTATTCATCTTCAAATGAAACTATCTAGTGACTCTTGTCCGGAAAGCCAAGATTACACTTCTCAACTGTCTCTAAGGTGTGTTTACACAAATTCGATATACAGTTGATAAGATAATCATACATTTCATATTTTTTCTCTTTATTTACTGGCACACGACAGAAATTCCTTGGTTATTTTCAATTTTATTTTGTCTACGGAACTGTTTGTACACAAATTAAACGTATATTATCAGATTCCGGTAAACAAATGTGAAAATAACCTTCTCTTACCTAGCGATAAGAATACGGCTTGTTGTTGTTGCACACGCTCATGTACAAAAAAAAAGATATATATAATTTTTTCTGTGCGCAAGCAGTTTCTACCCAATATTGAGTTGATCGCACTCAATAATTGGGTATGCAATAAGTTTGATTATTGCAATAATTTTTTTTTCTTTGAATGCACGTGGAACATTTTTTCAAAATCGGCAAATGATGTCTGTTTTATTGAACCCACATAATTGTTGGAGTAATCCAATTTTTCTTGGTGAAAAATTGTATATAAACTCCAACAATTTTAGTTGGGGGATAAATCAATTTTTATCGTTTGGTGGTGACCACCATACAGTCTTTGGATCAGTCTTAAATGAAACCAAAATCAGTAAATTATCAGTCAGAGACCAGTCAAGTAGCAGTTTTTAAGAAACAGTCTTAGATTATTCGGAAAGTTTTAAACAAACTAATTAAAAGCTTAAATAAAGTTTAAAGAAAAAATAGATTCTCTTTCTGTTCAAATTGGAGTCAGCCGAGGAAAACCAAAATAAAATAAGGGTGAGTATGCAGTAATTACCAACATGCTAACACAAAAGGGCACCGTTAGGGAAGTGTCTGCCAGTTGTCTCATTAGACGGATGAAAGAGTGCGGAAACGCGCCGTCGCCCTTCCTACTGGTAACGCGCCACTAACTAAACTACTTACTAATAACATCTCCCCCTCCAAGGGAACCCATATGCTTGGCTAGGCCCGGCATATGCATAAGAATAGTTTCTTTTCATTTGCTTTCTAAGATAGTCATAATAACGGGCTAAGGCCATTATTTTTTCTCTGTACTGGAGTGGTAAACTCCAGCACCAAACTTCATGTTACATGAATACACGTTAGTTATTGAGTCATCGGTCCAAGTGACCAAGTTTTTTTAAATTCAAAACGCTCCCATATAATTTCTCATCTTCCACACTCACAAACGCCTTAAGGCAGTATAACAAGGTCTCTAATCGTCTCTCACCAACACCCACGACCATTCTTACCGCTCACTGCAGCTAGCGGGAAAAAGTACTGCCGGTGTTGAGATGAAGGGACAATTTCTTAGTAATGTTGAGCTGAGGCGACTTTGCTCACTTTTCCTCCAATTTCGATTCGTTTATCTGGTAAGCACACTTCTTTGTATGTAGTAAATAAAAAAATATTTAATTCTTGCGTTAGCCGTTACATACTCGTACTTACACATATGTTTATATAAAAAAAAATTCTCAGCGTGTATTGAATTTGTATTGCGAAACAAACTGCAATTTCATGACCTGGCTAATTAGTACAAAAAGAGGATATCATTTTTTTTCTGTGAAACCAGGTGTAATTATTTATGTTACGGAAGTAGCCAATTTTAAATACCTACATTTCTTGAAGCATAGTGATTTAGATCAGATCAAAGTTTGCATTGAAAGTATCTTAAGAAACTCAAAACTTTCTGTTTTTGGATCAACATGTTGATCCGAGTAGCCCTTTTCTTTTTTCTGTTGTTTCAAGAAACATCATTTGATCTGGAATAGTTCAAATGTCAAGTTATGCAGCTGTTGTATCCAACTTCTTTATTTCGGTTTTCGAGCAAATATACTTTGCAAAACAGTTTCTGTTTAGACACAGGCACTGCTTTGATTTTCAATTTAAAAAGAGGATATTTCATGTTGTGATATTTACGATTAATGATATTTGCGAATACATACATACTTTGTTCCTTCAATTATTGGAACAACCAGACAACATATCCCTGTATATAGGGTTGCCAGATGAAATTTTAGAAAACGGAGTACATTTATGGAATAAAACAGTATGAGGAGTATGTATGTACATATATGTATATAGTGAACGGACGTCCTGGTTTCTCCGGACATGTTCAATACATAGACAATGGTAACTAGTTCGGTTGTTTATGTGAAGAAAAAAAATATCACTAAATTGTTGTTTTATTTAAAAAATTTCCATCTCTGCCCTAAATGGAACTGGTATGCTATTTTGCACTAATATATTGAAATCTAATATCTGATTTAATCAACATATTGGATGTTTAATGAATTATAGCTGATTTACATTCAATGACATTCGACGTCCGCAAAAAAATTGAAACATAACATAGGAAAAAGTACAAAGACGAGAAACAAACACGAGAAACAAATCGCATCGTCGATGCGTGAATAAATAACTATATTAAGGTTGCATAAATAAGAAAACCAATCATTTGTATTGGTTTATGATATATTTTGTTTAAATTTGTTTTTTATGTGTAAAGAAAACGAATTTTTGATTGGACATCTGCATCTGCGAAAATCTTGGAATGTAAATCAGTCTTTAGTTGTAACACATCCAAATAATGAATCAAGTTAGCGAGCTAGAAACTTATATAGAATATATTTCACCAGGTCTTGTAATGCGTGGATGTTAATGTAATCAGCCACCACCAAACCAATAACAATTTTTTTTTTAATCATTTCGAGGCTTGAAGTTGTCCTAATTTTTCTATGCCGAAATGTTCATCTGGGGCCCTATTCTCGAATTCCACATCCATTTTCAACATGTGGACATCTGTCAAAGTTCACATAAAAACGCTCGAAAATTGTAATTCGTATATAAAACACATGCGGCATGGACATTTTCCTACTCGTATATGTGGAATTTTTCCACATGCTTATACCCATTCGGAAATAGTTTGTCTCTTATATATATGTAAACCAGAACGAACAGCAGTATAATGAAATGTTCAGTGTAACGAAATTAGCTACGAATGCCCATTCACTAAAATGGAAATTTTAGTTTAAGGAAGTAAAATAAGAAAATTCTGAATTTACCTACAAAATCCCAATAAAGCGAATAAATTTATCCGTTCCAGAAACAATTATTTCATTCACAAAAAAACTTGTATTTTGGCTCTTCATTAACAGACTATGTTGCACGTCGCCCGGTAACTTTATTACGCGTCCAAAAAGCCCTAAGATTATGAATTTAATACCCTTAAAATACTGGAGCATCTTAGTGCGATCAGCTATAATTGCATTGACAGGCTAAGCTTCAGCTAGTGGCGCCACGAATTCACGGTGTCGGTATTAATATAAATGTCAGTCTTGATTGCCTGATTTTTTATTTTATTTTTAAACAAATCAAACAAATACAACATAAACATTAAAAAAATAAATTATAATTTAAATCCTTCAAAAATTAATTAAATTTTTTTGTTGATTTTACAAATTGTTTCTATTTTTAAAATGTCAATGATAGTTCCATCTGTACTAAAATAGCCCCACTTGTATTTGCATATTACATATAATGGCGCCATTTGAACTTTCACTAAACTCAATAAAAACAGAGAATCACTAATCTTGAAATAAAAAGGAGTTAGCTAACCTTGAACTGGAAACACTGTACTCCCTAAAGAAGTACAACTGGCCACCCTACCTCTATATGAGAACGGTTATCGAGAAAAATTCTCATAAACAAGAGTAGGTCAATTAAATCTTTCACAATCCATTTAGAATGAAACTTTTTTGATATATGTACTTTAAAAGAGTTCTTTTCGTTAAAGAACGAAAAATCAAATTGATTTCAATTCATCCGGCCGTTGTTTGATATCAGTCGGCCAATTTCATCGGTGGTACGCGCCCGATATCGGATTTTTTCGGACCAACTAATTTGGTCATGTGTTAAAATCTGCAATGGAATTCAATAATATTACAACATACTCGTACATGCAGGACAACCAAAATAATAGCTTCTGCATTTACAAATAAGTAGTGTCTCATTATAAGTGCCTCATTTATCGAAAGTGCTGGTTAAACATTTCCATATTTTGCTAAGGGCTATGTCTTTTTTCTTGTGAGCTGTTTTTCACCGAAGACGTTGTTTGGGGGAGTTTTAAATTTAATTATCCGTCTTTAATCTAATTTAGAAGATTAATTTTGATGTTTTTTGATGTAAATGCTTTTCAAAATTAATCTCTTGCGTGGAAGTAGTCACTCGTTATCTATAAATGAAGCTGGAGTACTTGATAAGAAGCAAAATCTAAATAAAATATTAATTTTGGAAAGTACAATATTTATATCAAGAAACGTCCAAATTAGTCTCCAAATTTATTATATAACCAGGAATTTCACAAATTATTATTAAATTATTACAATAATAAATTGTTACGAATTGGGCTTGAGTTCGTTTAGATTTTGCAATTAAAAACACTGTGTACTTTTAAGCCACTTGACTTGACTTTATTTCATTTTACTTTTATACATTTTAATATTTGCTTTTACTTTACTTATTTAAATCTGTCCGCTTGCCATTGGTGGGGGCTATGACAACAGATTTATTTCACTTGTTACACGATTTAAAGTAAACCAAAAACTGTACTCTGCTTGTCATCGGCCTTGTTTATATACCAGTTTAATACTGCTCCCGAAATTTCCTTTATTGCGTGTCATAAATCATCTTCATTCTTGGTTATTCTGATTATGACACATATTATTCATTTATTCTGGAATCACTAAACCATGCCTTCCTTTGTACGCTACATCTCGGACGTTCTTGTTGGTGTATAATATATGGTAAATGCCTTTTAAATAGGTTTGGTTTTTCATTTTAAGTTAATCTCACTTTGTAATTGTATAAATGAAATTATTTCGGTTAAACCGGGTATTTCTTATTTTTCAATTTCTGCCCTAGTTACATTAGGAGAGCGTTCGTTATAAAAAATTTTCATTTAAATTATTATGTAAATTGAACCCTTGCAAATGGCGGAACCAATGGCGAAACGTCGGATTGTTTTTATTAAAGAATTAATAAAAATAGAAGATACTAAGCTAAAAACACAAATTAAAATAATTAAATCTGAGCTGCATTTCTTGACGCATATAGTGATTCAATCAGAGTTTACATTGAAAGCAACAACAAGCATCAACATTTTGATCCGAGTAGTTGTTTTAAGTGCTTGTCGTTTTATGTAACATAATCTGATCTGGATAAGGGGCCGTATTCGTGAGATTCGCTCGGTGACATTCTAGTAAAATACGTCATTTCAGTCAAAAATTTAAATTGTTTTATAGTAAGGTTACTGGCGACTTTTTTCGGTGATTTTCAAGAATACGGGCCCAAATCAAACTTCAAGAAATGCGGCAAATATTATAAAAAACTATTAAAATTCACTGTTTTTATTGTTATATTAAGGATAAACAATTACAAATGATGCATGGAATCATAAAAATTTGCGTAATAAAATATAATTTCTATAAGAAAATGTTAAACCGACATAATCAAATATAAAACAACATTTCCGCTTAATTTTGTAAGGAGCTTGATTAGTAATGTAATTGATTTATTTCATTGAATTAACCACATTTATATAAACCCCCATTTGATAAACAATTATTGGAATTTACTGTATTTATTGTTTTTTAGAACAAGTTAAATATCAAAAATGATATGAGGAAATATAAATAACTTCAAAAATTGCATCAAAAAACTCAATTCCATAAGAAAACTGGTTGTGACTTGATCATAAACACTCATAAGTTAGGCATTGACCTCGTCTTATGTGCTACTAAAGAAGTACTAGCTAATGTAAAATTTATAATTTCTGCTCGTTGCATTATGGAGAAGACTGACTTCAATAAAATCGTATTAGACTATAAAACGATTGCTTCCAGTCTAATTAATGGAACCCGAAATTATGATACGATATTTATTAATGAATATATGATGCTACATGCCGGTTATATTGGACTTGTCGTCATGCTCAGTAAATGTTCAAAAATATATCTTCTTGAGGTTAAAAATCAAATTCCATATATTGACAGATTACATCATGTCAATATTTTGTTTCCTCACAATAAAATAAACACATCCAATTTTATATTACAGTTTCTTTATTTAACAATATTAATTATGCCTTGTTTGTTTGACCATCAAAAATGCAATCCCATGCCAAATCATATTAGTGATGATAATGATTAAATAGTACAGTCGCACACGTGAGACTACCTTTAATCATTACCATTTACAGTGAGTTACATAATAATAATTATTTATAAATACAAACATAACACTTTCCCCGACTTACTTTAGAACTTATACTTAACAGTTTTATTTTGATACAATTCTTTGATCCTATTAGATTTTCTTATAGGGGTCATTTCAAATTTTATTTTATTTAACTCTAATGCTAGGATGATATCCATCATGTAATGATGATTTACGAATTTGATTCTCATGAACCATTCTTATATTATTTTCTAAATTAATTAAATAAACAAAACGACTAATCTGTTTAACGACTTTAACAGGTTTCCACTTCATGATATGTTTAAAATCATTATTATACATAACATTTTCCCCGACTTTATAGTTGTTCCTAAAATTATAGGTATTATTCTCTCTAATATTATTAGTAGTGTTACAATTACTGGTTAAGTTAAATGTTACTTGTTTGTTATTATTTATAAGATCTAATACAGTTTTTGGTTTAAAAGAAAATACAAGCTCAGACGAACTTTTCGGTGAATTGCCGCGTGGTGAATTACGGAAATTCATTAGAAACCGGTTTACTTGATCTGCTATTGGTAAATTCTTTTGTTCGAAGGTACATTTTTTGAAAGCATTCTTTACGGTTTGTACGTTACGTTCCGCTAACCCGTTTGATTGCGGGTAATATGGTGGACCATGAGTAAGTATTATTTTTCGTTTCTCGAAAAAAAATTTTATAATCGTATGATCCGAAAGGGGGTCCATTATCCGTAACAATTTCAGACGGCAACCCGAATATTGCGAAAAAATTTGACAACTTCTGACATAGGTTTTGATATGTGGTATTATCCATTTGTTATATTATAAATCTAAAAACTTGCTGTAAGCATCTACTAATATTAAATATATATTACCTCCGAAGTGAAAAAAATCCAAATGGATTCGTTCAAATGAAACAGTGGTGGCTGACCAACTGGAATTTATGCGCTCCTTTGGTACATTCAAAGTTTTTTGACAAATTTAGCATTCCTTCACAAATTTTTCGATTTCTTTGTCTATTGAGTGCCACCAAAAGTAAGACCTAATCTGCATTTTCATTTTAACAATTCTACAGTGATTTTGATGACATAATTTTAAAATTTCTTGACGAAGACTCACTGGAATTACTAAACGGTTACCATAAAATATACACACATCATCACAACATAACTCAGATTTTTTATCTTTATATGGTTTTACATCTTCGCTTATTGACTCAGGCCACCCATTTTTGATATATTCTAATACTTCGCTTAAAACGGTATCTCGTAACATAGCTTTCTTGACCTGTTCAATGTCGATGGGCATTTCAGAAGACACATTTATTGAATTTACACTTATGTGCTTAATATTCGTACCACTATGAAGCGGCAATCGTGACAAGCAATCCTGATTCGACATTTTTGACCCGGGTCGATGTAGTATTTTATACTTGTACATCGAAAGAATAATGGACCATCGCTGCAATCTTGCTGCTGCGATGCTTGGAATATTTTTATTAGGATTAAATATTTCCTTTAAAGCTTGGTGATCCGTATAAACAGTAAATTCATTGCCATATATGTATATATTTGTGGAATTTATTAACGGCATATACGATAGCCAATGCCTCTCTATGAATCTGAGAATAATTCTTCTCAGCTGCTGATAAAGTACATGATGCAAACATTACCGGATTTTCCTCCCCGTTATAATAATGGGAAAGTACAGCCCTAATTCTGTAAGGGCTGGCATCCGTATATATTATTATTGGGTTATTCGGATCAAATAATTCCAGGACATTGTTATTAGTTATTAACATCTTTGCTTCTTGAAAAGACTTTGCTAAACGTTCAGACCACTCGTATTTAGCGCCTTTATTTAATACGCATAAAAATCGACTAATTTGGCGGACAAATTGGGAATAAATCGCCGATAGTAATTAAGTAATCCTAAAAAGGATTACAACTCCGTGAAATTTTTAGGTGATGGCTCCGTGGCATTTTTAGGTGATGGTGAACCGCTCAATTATTGCCTGTATTTTTTTAGGATTCGGCTGAATAGTGTTGTTTGACAAGACATGACCTAAATATTCAACTTTCGTTTGAAGAAAACAACACTTCCTAAAATTAATTTTCACATTGTGGCTCTTGAGACGTTCTAAAGTTTGAAATAAATTATTTCGACATTCCTCTAATGATAAGCCACCGATGATTATATCATCCAAATAACAATATACATTTTTCAAATTGACTAATATTTGGCTAACAAAACATTAATTTTATTAAAGAAATTTTTATTTTTAAAAGTAATTTTAAAAAACTCTTCCTTATAGTGAAATATTTCTTGTCTTTATTTTAAAAAATATTAATAAAAATATCGATTTCGGTAGTCATGCTACCATCATCAGTTTATGCTTAAATTTCTTGTAATTTCTGCTTATATATTATTTATTTTTTATGTGTTAGTGTTGTTTCGTATTATTAACTCGTATATTTTGTTTGTGTTAGTGTTAATTTTATTATTTAAAAGATTCGGGTTATTACGCTCTTTGTATATCTCGAATTCTTCTAATCTGTTCATTTTCTCTCCCTTTGTCGTTCTGTGCAATACCTTAAAATTATCATCCATACTAATGCATTGGTGTTGCGTGATGTTTATGTGTTGTGCAAATCTTGATTCAGTATTTTCCCTTCCTATACCTTTTATATGTTCTTGATATCTCGTGTTGAACGATCGTCCGGTTTGGCCTATATAGAACGCATCGCAGTTTGTACAATTTAACTTGTATATGCCAGTATCCATATTTGTATTTTGTTTCGGCCGTATTATGTTTTCCAATTTGTAATTTGTTGTGTAAGCTGTTTTGTATCCATGCTTGTAGAGAATTTTTTGAAAATGTTTGCTAGTGTTTTTGTTATATTGTACCGCTACATACCTCTCTTTTCCTGTTTCATTTATTGTGAGCGTTGTGTTTTCTTTCATGTACTTTCTGTTTTTGTATGTGATGTTCATTTTATTTATTAAATCTATTTTATACCCGTTTGCGTGTGCTATGTATTTAATTGTTTCGATTTCGTTATTATAATCTATGTCTAACATTGGGATGGTATTTACTCTGTGGATCATATGGTTAAATGCTGCTATTTTATGTTGATATGGATGATAAGAGTTGTTGTGTATAGTGTGGACCGTTTGTGTTGGTTTTCTGTATATTTTGAAGGTGTGGTTTCCATCGATGTTTTTAATTGTTAAATCCAGAAAGTTAATTGATTTATCCTGTTGTAATTCTAACGTGAATTGTATATTTTCGTGTATACTATTTAAATATTGATGTAGTAATTGCAATTGTCTTTGTGTTCCCGTGAATAAGACTATGATGTCGTCTACATATCTATGCCAATATTTGATGTGTTTTATATATTTGTTTTTATTGTTTAAAACATATGTGTTTTCAAAGTGGTTGAGATAAATGTTCGCTAATGTACCGGACAAAGGACTTCCCATTGGTAGGCCGTCTGTGTGTCTGTAAAATTTATTGTTATATTGGAAATAATTTTGGTTAGTGATGTTTTTCAATAGCTTTATGACATCTTCGATTATCGGCTCGCTTATCCGATTTTTCTTAAACAATATTTCCGTTGCTTTTATTGTTTCATTTATTGGTATGTTACTATACATACAAGTTACGTCAAAAGAGGCCATTTTTCCATTGTGTGGTATTTTAATATTCTGAATTTTGTCAACTAACTCGATGTTGTTATTTATGGAATGGTTGTTGTCTATAGTTATATTGTTTTTTATCCATTTGTTCAAAAAACTTGCAATTTTGTATGTGGGTGCCGTGGTAAAATTGATGAGTGGTCTTATCGGTATGTGTTCTTTGTGAATTTTCGGCATACCTCTAATACGTGGTGCTAATGGTTTTATCATTTTATTTAATCTTATTTCCCTGTTGGTCATGAAACTTGAGGATTGGTTTATAATTTTCTTAATCTCTTTTTGATATTGCGTTGTTGGATCCCCATTTAATTCTTCAATTTTGTTACAGCTTATGTATTCTTCGACCTTGGTGTTGTAGTCAGCCAACTCCATAATAACCACAGTATTGCCTTTATCCGCCTTAGTTATAATTGCGTTGTTCACTGTTATTTTCTCTTTTATACTGTTTATTATTTTGTTTTCTTGATTATTTTGTTGTACTTTTTGTTTATTGTTCTTTATTTTATCTATTATCATGGTCCTTATGTCTGCTTGGTGTTCGTGGTTTGTTTTGGTAATTGAGTTTTCGATGCACAATAGATGTTTGTTTAGTTCTGTTATATTATGCTTGGGCGTTATATTATATTTTAGTCCTTTTTCTAATAACTTCGTTTCAGGAATATCAAATTGGATATTTGTGAGGTTTTGAACTTTCCGGTAAACCACGAACACCAAGCAGACATAAGGACCATGATAATAGATAAAATAAAGAACAATAAACAAAAAGTACAACAAAATAATCAAGAAAACAAAATAATAAACAGTATAAAAGAGAAAATAACAGTGAACAACGCAATTATAACTAAGGCGGATAAAGGCAATACTGTGGTTATTATGGAGTTGGCTGACTACAACACCAAGGTCGAAGAATACATAAGCTGTAACAAAATTGAAGAATTAAATGGGGATCCAACAACGCAATATCAAAAAGAGATTAAGAAAATTATAAACCAATCCTCAAGTTTCATGACCAACAGGGAAATAAGATTAAATAAAATGATAAAACCATTAGCACCACGTATTAGAGGTATGCCGAAAATTCACAAAGAACACATACCGATAAGACCACTCATCAATTTTACCACGGCACCCACATACAAAATTGCAAGTTTTTTGAACAAATGGATAAAAAACAATATAACTATAGACAACAACCATTCCATAAATAACAACATCGAGTTAGTTGACAAAATTCAGAATATTAAAATACCACACAATGGAAAAATGGCCTCTTTTGACGTAACTTGTATGTATAGTAACATACCAATAAATGAAACAATAAAAGCAACGGAAATATTGTTTAAGAAAAATCGGATAAGCGAGCCGATAATCGAAGATGTCATAAAGCTATTGAAAAACATCACTAACCAAAATTATTTCCAATATAACAATAAATTTTACAGACACACAGACGGCCTACCAATGGGAAGTCCTTTGTCCGGTACATTAGCGAACATTTATCTCAACCACTTTGAAAACACATATGTTTTAAACAATAAAAACAAATATATAAAACACATCAAATATTGGCATAGATATGTAGACGACATCATAGTCTTATTCACGGGAACACAAAGACAATTGCAATTACTACATCAATATTTAAATAGTATACACGAAAATATACAATTCACGTTAGAATTACAACAGGATAAATCAATTAACTTTCTGGATTTAACAATTAAAAACATCGATGGAAACCACACCTTCAAAATATACAGAAAACCAACACAAACGGTCCACACTATACACAACAACTCTTATCATCCATATCAACATAAAATAGCAGCATTTAACCATATGATCCACAGAGTAAATACCATCCCAATGTTAGACATAGATTATAATAACGAAATCGAAACAATTAAATACATAGCACACGCAAACGGGTATAAAATAGATTTAATAAATAAAATGAACATCACATACAAAAACAGAAAGTACATGAAAGAAAACACAACGCTCACAATAAATGAAACAGGAAAAGAGAGGTATGTAGCGGTACAATATAACAAAAACACTAGCAAACATTTTCAAAAAATTCTCTACAAGCATGGATACAAAACAGCTTACACAACAAATTACAAATTGGAAAACATAATACGGCCGAAACAAAATACAAATATGGATACTGGCATATACAAGTTAAATTGTACAAACTGCGATGCTTTCTATATAGGCCAAACCGGACGATCGTTCAACACGAGATATCAAGAACATATAAAAGGTATAGGAAGGGAAAATACTGAATCAAGATTTACACAACACATAAACATCACGCAACACCAATGCATTAGTATGGATGATAATTTTAAGGTATTGCACAGAACGACAAAGGGAGAGAAAATGAACAGATTAGAAGAATTCGAGATATACAAAGAGCGTAATAACCCGAATCTTTTAAATAATAAAATTAACACTAACACAAACAAAATATACGAGTTAATAATACGAAACAACACTAACACATAAAAAATAAATAATATATAAGCAGAAATTACAAGAAATTTAAGCATAAACTGATGATGGTAGCATGACTACCGAAATCGATATTTTTATTAATATTTTTTAAAATAAAGACAAGAAATATTTCACTATAAGGAAGAGTTTTTTAAAATTACTTTTAAAAATAAAAATTTCTTTAATAAAATTAATGTTTTGTTATTAATAATAAGTGAAATAAGTTACACGAAAATAATTAATTCATTCTTAAAAATGGATCCTATAAATTCTAATATTTGGCCTATGACAGACTGAAACTAGGAAGGTACGCTTGCTACACCAAACGGAAGACGAGTAAATTGAAAAAGACCGCGATGTGTATTAATCGTCAATAAATGTTGTGATGATGGAGAGACTTCTAACTGTTGGTATTCCCCGGACAAATCTAGCACACTAAAATAGGAACAATTACTGAGACTGGCAAAAATATCCTCTATATACGGAAGGGGATAATGTTCCATATGAATAAACCGATTTATGATGACTTTATAATCAATACATAAACGAATATCTCCGTTTGTCTTTGGCACTACGACTACAGGACTAGCCCTTTCGGAATATGTTTTTATTTTTTTTTTTATATTTAAAATAAATTTTATTTATTTATTTTATGTAATTACAATCTAGTCTCCTGGACTAATGAGCAATTTGTTTCTGACTTAATTTACTAACTAAAATTAATCTATGGATTCTTCCCATTGGCGTTCCATAGTGTTTGGTAAATTGAAGTAAACCACATCTTTGTTGTGGATTTTAGATCAGCATAATGCTGCTTAAACTGACAATCACACCAGCTCAAAAGGTTTGGTTCTTTTAAGTCTGCGAACTAAATTCATGATGCTTAGGAGCTGAGTTGCCTCAATGTTCACATGTTGGCGGAGCCTTTCTTTGTGTCTCCGTGCTTTTTCCTGGATTTCATTTAAGATGAGGTTCATTTTAAGGTCCCTATGAAGGTCATTGTTCCTGACATACCAAGGTGCATCAACGATGTTCCTTAATACCATATTCTGAAATCTTTGGATGATATTTACGTTGCTCTGTTTGGTACAACCCCAAAGCTGAATACCATAAGTCCAAATCGGTTTCAATATTTGCTTATAAAGTAGAAGCTTGTTGTATGTTGATAAAGAAGAGTTCCTTTCCATCAGCCAATACATTTTTCTGTATTTAAGTCTTAATTCTTCACTTTTCTTCTTGACGTGTGCTTTCCATCGTAGTTTAGCATCCAGGGTCATGCCGAGATACTTAGCTGTGTTCGCATGCGGTATTATTTCCCGATTTATGGTAATCGGAATATGTTCGATTCGTCTGTTTGTAAAGTTGATGTGAACTGATTTAGCTTCATTTAGTTTTATTCTCCATCTTTTTGTCCATTTATATATTTGAGTTATAGCTGATTGTAACTTCTGTGTTGATTCTTCGTTGCTTTTTCCAACAGCTAAGATCGCCGTATCATTTGCAAAAGTTGCCACCGTGTTGTTTTCTAATGTAGGAAGATCATAAGTGTATAGTAGGTATAAAACCGGCCCTAATACACTGCCCAGTGGAACTCCTGCATTGATTTCTTTCAATTCAGAAAATGTATCATCTAACTTAATCCTGAAGAACCTATCTTTCAAGTATGATTCCAGTATCTTAGCAAATTGCATTGGTAGAAGATTCCTTAACTTGTGGTTAAGTCCTTCATGCCACACTCTATCAAACGCTTGTGCAACGTCTAGAAATACTGTTGAACAGACTTTTTTCTCCTCTAATGCTTTCTCAATTATACTGGTTATTCTGTGTACTTGATCAATTGTTGAGTGTTGGTTGCGAAAATCGAACTGATGATTTGGGATCAAGTTTTTACTCTCGATTATCGGATTTAATCTTTTTACCAGAAGCTTCTCAAAGAGTTTGGACATGACTGGCAATAGCGAAATTGGCCTATAAGACGATGTTATGTGCGGTGGTTTCCCAGGTTTTGGGATCATAATTACTTCTGCAATTTTCCATAAACTTGGTACACATTTGATTCTAAATGCTGCATTTATAAGATTGGTGAGTTTCACCAGAGCTTTCCTTGGCAGTTCTTTTAAAATTTCTGCAGAAATAAGATCGTACCCAGGAGCTTTTTTCGTATTCATATTAGCTTTTATCTCACGCATGACTTCTTTTGGTGTTGTCGGTAGGATTTCTTTACTTTCTTGCACTGCTTGTTCAGTTATTATCTCGGCTTCCAACGTTTGGTTTTCATATGGCTGGAATATTTTTTCGAGGTGTTCGGCAAATTCTCGAGCTTTATCTTCATTATTTCTAGCCCATTTTTCACCTGCTATTTTTATTGGGGGAATCTGCATTATTGGTCTTTTGATTCTTTTGGTTGCTTTCCAAAGAGAATAATCAGTACTGTTATCATTAGTTAATTTTCTTAAATAGTTGCTGATTGATTCATCTTTCAATTCTTTGATCTCTCTTCTTAATTGTTGAGTGAGATTGTTCAAATGAGTTTTATCTTGGGGGGCCCTTGTTTGTTGCCATACTCTTCTCGCTCTTCTTTTTTCTGCGAGGAGTTCCCTAATTTCTATAGGGTAGTTGTTTCCCTTGATTTTCGTTTTAATTTCAGGAGTATTTTCCCAAGCTGATTGCTGTATATCTTTTACAAATTTGTGAACTTCTTTGTCTAATTGTTCTTCAGTCTTTAAAGGAACCATTAAGTTAATTTTTTGTTCTAGCGATAGTCTAAAGCATGCCCAATTAGTGTGATTATTTACTAGGAATGGTTTTTTTCTTTCTGAATGATTTTTTCACTTAACGTTAGAAGTATTGGTGAATGATCAGAGTTTAAGTCGTGGCTTGCATCTACTTGTACATAATTTACAGATATGTTCTTTATTATAAAGAAATCAATCAGATCTGGTACTTTGTTTGGATCAGTTGGCCAGTAGGTTGGTTTTCCAGTTGAGAGGGCTTCACAACTGCATTTTCTGATAGCTTTTAGGAGTTCTTTACCCTTAGTCGTTGTTAATCTGGATCCCCAGTGGACATTTTGTGCATTAAAGTCTCCTCCAAGTACAAATCGTTCTCCTAATTTACTGAGGAACTCGAGATAATCTTTTTCTTTCATTGAGTGCTTCGGTGGGCAGTAAATACTAGCAATACAAATAGAACTACTTTTGGATTTGACAATAACAGCAATTGCTTGTATTCCTTCTGCTTCATATTTTAACTCCTCATAGTGATGAATACTATTTCTAATTATAACAGCACTACCTCCTTTAGCAGTGTTTCCAGGGTGAATAGTGTGATATATTTGATAATTTTTAAATTTAATGTTTGATTGTCTAGTGAAGTGTGTTTCCGTGATGAGACATACATCGATTTTTTCTGTGTCCAGGACCACTTGCAGTTCTTGTTGATGTTGCATCAGTCCATTGGCATTCCAACATAAGATTCTAAGATCTTTGGCCATTTTTCTGTTTAGGGATGGCTCCCTTAGTGCTGTACTCTAGTTTCTGTAATCGCTCATCAAATGTATTTAGTCTGCTTAAAATTAATTTAAGTGTTTGACTTATATCGTCATTTTGAGCAGTTTTTCCTGGGTTTCCGTTGCTCATCATTACTTGAGCATAAGTTATTTTACCAAATTGTCCTTGAGTAGTTCCCGACACTCTACGATTTACTTCGGGTCGGTTCATCTTAACCGCTTGTTTCCTGAATGAACTTGGATTTTTAGCAATCACGTTCTTATTTTTGATATTTTGCAGTTCAATAGCAACGCTGCATCCTCTATAGTTAGCCGGATGGTTTTCTCCACAGTGAACGCATTTAGGTTGAACATTTTGGGCTTTTCCACAATTTTTGGTATGATGTTTACCTAAACATTTGACACACCTAGGTTCCCTGTTGCAATATTTTTGTGTATGTCCATAGGCTTGACATTGTTTACATTGTGGTATAAGCTTAGATCTTCTTAGAGGCTGAATAACCACTTTGCACCCCAAGATGTACTTAATTTGATAAATTTTTTCGATATCTTCATCAGTATCGAAGGTCAACATAAACATGTTGAGAGGTACTTTGCCTCTCCGTTTTAGCTTAATCGATGCTTCAGTTGCCTTAAATCCTTTTGCTTTCAGGTCATCAATTATTTTTTCTGGTTTACACGTAGAGTGTAAGTTTTTAGCCATGACCCTAATTGGTCTGGTTTGTTTATCTTCAAACGTGTGCCAAGCACGTTTTTCTTCATTTAACATTTTTGTCATTTTTCTGTATGTTTCAGCATCTTCTAAGTTTATTTTGATGGTGTTTCCATTCATCACCTTTGCATTAAACTTATCAGTAGCAGTTATTGTTTTTATTTTTTCATAGAGTACATCGTAGTCTTTGACTTCATCTATTACTATTGGTGGTGGTGGAGGTATTTTTTTTGGTTGGAATGGAATAAATTAAACACTTATTTTTTATTTTTTTGTTTGTTTTTTATTGATTTATAGAAGTTCAATCTTTCATATTAATATTTTGTTGGACCGCCTTTTGCTTTTATTACACCGGTACAACCCCGCAACTGATGTGCAAAAAAATTGGGCAAGTAATTATTTTTTTTTACGCCTACCGTTCTTGGCCGTCATTAGGGTGCAGATGTTTTATTGCCTGTAATTTATTTTTTGAGTATAAATAGTGCATATTTTGTAAGATTAAGTTATTCTGTAAGTGATCCTAGACAAATAAAGAATAAAGTGCAATTTTAGTTAAAAAAATGGGAAAAGTTAGTGACCAGTGTAAAAGCAATATGTTGATTTTGGCGCGAGAAAATTTAATCACGCGTCAAATAGGTGAAAGATTAAACATTCCTAAAAGTACTGTCGCGTGAAATATTAAAAAAAATCGAAAGATGGGCGGTACACAAAGAAAGAAAGGCTCTGGAAGGCCCAGAAAGACAACGCCAGTGGAAGATCGTTTTATACTATTACAAAGTCGTCGGAACCGTTTTAAAACTTCATCGGACATAAGACAGGATCTTGAGCGAGCAACGGGAAACAAAATTTCAGCCGGCTTAGTGAGAAAAAGACTTGTTAAAGCTGGTTTGAGAGTACTTAAACCAGTCCAGAAGCCTGAGTTCACATTACTAGTGAAAAAAAACGTTTGCTATGGGCCCAGGAGCATGTTAATTGGACTCCAGAGATGAGGAATGATGTGATGTTCTCAGATGAATCAAAATTCAAGCTGCATGTTGGAGATGGAAGAATTTTCGTAGGGACAAAACCTGGCGAGAGACTTAGCAACGAATGTCTTTTAAGACTTCCACCAGAAAAAGAAGGAGTTATGGTCTGGGGATGCTTTTCTGGAAATGAAACCGGTCGATTGTGCTTCCTTAGTTCCAGCGTTACAGCAGCTGTTTATCTGCAGGTCCTTCAGAACGAATTTGAGCCTTCTGCGTTAAAGCTTTTTGGCGAGACTTGCAAATTTATTTTTCAACAGGACAACGCTCCGTGCCATACCGCCAAAATTGTGAGTTTTTAATTTTGAATTGTAGATAGACAAATTGGCTTTCAGATAAACATAAATAATTTGTTAAAAACTTGTTTTTTTTTCTATCCTCTTCATTTAAAGGTAAAAAAGTACTTCGAAGAAAAAAGTATCGATGTGTTGAGCTGGCCCCCTTATAGTCTAGACTTAAATCCAATTGAAAATATTTGGTCTATAATGAAGCTAGAAGTAGCAAGGAAGCGCCCAGAATCGATTGAAGCTTTAAAAAGTTTGTTGATGATGATTTGGGAATCCATATCTCCTGCGACTTTGAAAAATTTATCAAATTCAATGAATCGGAGGTGTATCGCTGTAATAAAAGCAAAAGGCGGTCCAACAAAATATTAATATTAAAGATTGAACTTCTATAAATCAATAAAAAACAAAAAAAAAATAAAAAATAAGTGTTTAATTTATTACATTACTTTAACTTCAATCAAACGTATTTTGAATATTTTGGCATTTTTCGGTGTTTTGCCCCTAAATTGCAGGTCAATTTTTTTTTTTTCAAAAAATCACGTCATACATGTATTTAAAATGAAACAATAAACCAATTGCTTTCAAAAGTTTTGTAATTTTAGCAAAAAAAGACTCCAATTTGCAATAAATTTGTTTGCCCAATTTTTTTTTACCAGCACTGTATATTCAATGGGCCTGCATATAACGATAATAAAATAAGCACATTTTTCAAACTAAATAAATGCATGTTATGTAGTAATTAAATGTAAAACTTTTTATTATCCAAGTGGATAAACGGAATTGTCATTACCGTATACGTCAACCACTTTAATATTCTGTATATACTACTCGTATATGTACGTACAACATATTATTATCTAGTATGTATGTACATAGATCTGTTTTAGAAACTTGGGGCCACCCTGTCAAAATATACAAACAAATCTTTACAAATATTATCGCAACCTAGTAAAATGAAAAACACTAAAATATTTCAAATTTTATTCTGATATTTTCTTTTTCACTCTTTCAATCAAGAAATGATTCCATTGAATTGAACACCATAGTAAAAATACTGTATTTACACTGCGCCTGTCATCTGATTTTTCATTTCACATTTTCAATAATGACAAGTGCTTTCCTTTCGTGCCTACAGACGTATTTTCGTTTCTCCGTCCATAATATGGTCATAACGTACGTATAACTATAGGGGAAAACAATTTTCCATTCTGTATTTTTTCTATCACATTCAAAAGAGTTTCACAATTTTTTTTTCCATATTATCGATAACAACAGCTTAAGTTAAAAGTGTTACAAAAAAAAAAAAAAAATATACAAATTGTAAAATATTTATTTTTATGTTATAAATATTATATATTTGATTTTTGATGTTTAACAAGTTTTAATAAAAAAATTTCTTTTGGTTTAGTTTCAATCTTGTTCCAATATACATTTCAGTATTAAAAAAGTTTGATTGTGAAGAGCAAAGAAAAATGTTAAAGTAAAACAAATCAAAAAAAATCGAAAGCTTTTATGGTTTTATTAAAAAAAAATATAAATTAATAAAACGAAAATTGTTGTGTAATTACAAAAATTTAAAAATTAAAGAAATTTTTGGTTTGTGTTGATTATTTTTGTGTGAAACGAAAATATTTTAGGTAAACGGGCAAAAAATTATCAATCTTTATAAAAAAATTATTTATACATAATACATATACACGAATACATTTATTTTAGCAAATTTTTTTTTGGGGTAAAAATCAATAAAGTTGTAGAATTTTGCTAAATGTATTAATTATTTTTCTATAATATTTGACACAAAAAAAAAAAAATCTTTACGGATATCATTTTATTAGTTTGCTCTTAGAAAATGTTCGATGAAAAATAATAATTTGAGCCAAGAATTTTTTTTAGAAAATTATCTTTTCGGTGCCACTCTGTCTATGTGGTATGTATGATAGCAAAAAAAAAAAAAACATAAAAGAAGCTATAACGTAACATGGAAAAATTGATTATATGTACATACATTTATATAAAATATTTATGTGAAGATTATTTAATGGATTTTGTCGTCTTTTCACAAAATGAAAACGATTATCAAATTGAATATTATCAACTAATTGAACTATATTTGATTAAAAGTTATAAAAGATTAGTAAAAGTTTAATATTTAAACAAGTATGTATGTATATAGTTTTATGACGAATCATATGGAATAAATGGGCATTTACTATGTACTTTGCCTATTGTTAGTTTGGTGTGCCACCGATCACCAGTGTTGTAAGACAGAGTATGAATTAGTAACCAATAAGTCATTAAAAATTTATCATTGGCTAATATTATTTATTTTGTAAAACTTCTTTTCTTCACGAGGATTTAGATTTATGTATTTATTTCCAAATACATTAATCTATTTTGCACTCTGGATCAGAATTTTAAAAATTATTCCACTTTATAATTAATTTTTGGTATTTTATCACCATTAGTCAGCAATTTTTAAAATTTAAGTAAATACAAAATAACGAATTAAAACTTGATTCGAACTTTGAATGTAACTTTGAGCTACATATGTACATAAATCACGATCGGAACAATTATAAATATAAAATTGAATTTTTTGTCATTTTTTTTTATAAAAATTAGAGTTTAAGATTAGGGACAGGATTAGGGTTCAATGACCCTAATCAATTTGTTTTGTAAATTTACATATGTACTTGAATTTTCTTATTCAATACAATCCCATTTGTGTCTTAGCTTTTAAAATTAATATGAACAAGCAGATTTTACGTATAAAAATACTTGCTCAGTAAAAGTAATTGTTCTGATTCAATTTTAATTTAAAAAAATCCAGGTAAATTATAACTAGTATAACCTATAAAGATATTTTAATTTATTTTTTCTGTTGAATATTTACATATTGGTTCTTTTTCATATGGAAGGAATGCTGTGAAATTACGAAGTGCTTTTTCTCATACTGTAATTCCCCATAATGATTACATGTCACAATTCATCATTGCTTCACTCAATACATTATGATATTTTATTTTTTATGAATGCCCAAATATGTTTGATTTTGTTCAACTGTAGACCTAGGTGGCCAAGCTTTGTGTTGTTCCTCGTAATACTCTAGTTGGTTTTGATAAAAAAATTAAATCTGTGAATTTTTCGGTTACAGATATACCAAATTAAATATTACTTTTGAAACAAATTATTAATTTTAATTTTATATTTTATTTTTTATTTTTGAGCTAATTTCATTTGACTATAATTTCTTTTGGTAATTGGGCTCTTCATATAAAAACTAATTACCTTCAATAGCTCAAAAGTAATTAATTTTTTAAATAAAGAGCCGAATTACCAAAACAATTAATTTAATTAATTATATAAGTCATAATATAGATGAGGCTAGGTATAATTACAAAATCTTAACGCCTTGTTGCTTTTTTTCTCTGGCCGAATGTTGCAAAGAAAACCGTTTTTAGATTTTGTGGAGCAAATCAAACTGAAAAAAATATAGAAAAACACTATTTAATATAAAACTTTAATCTTTTTCAAATTAAAGTCAAGCGTTAAACCAAAATTAGTATGAAATTGGAATTTATTTATTTATTTATTTATTTATTTATTTAATAAGGTTTGATAGTCACAAAAATTCATTAAATCATTTTCAAAATTACGGAAGCAATTCATTTTCAGCAACAGGAAACCAAACGTACTTGTCTGTAATCCTTCATATTCTATAAACTTATTACGAGATTATTTCTCTAAATTACTGTTATTAATCCCGATGAAGCTTAATGGTAAAAAATTAGATAGCGTCGGTCAGTTAACTATGGCTAATCAGGGAATGGAATAAAAAATTATATATTTCTCAAACATTACTCTCAGTATACCCTTACGTACAAAATAAAACATAAACATCCGCGTCTCTACTGAGACTTTTCGAATAGTAACATTTTTTGTCAGCAGCGAAAAATGAACTCTGGATGGCGGCATGATAATTAAATCTCTAAACACCAGAATAGTGTCACTGGTGGTCTATTTCGAATACACAATGAAATTATTTGATGCTGATTAGAGTATCTTGAAAGAAATAATACTCAGTTAGTTCATCACATAAAAATAAAGGCTTACCAAACATTAACACTCCAAATAGTTTGAAAATTCATTTTTTTTTTTATTATTTTGTTTTTTTATCTACCTCTATGTTCTGGTCCGACCCACTTAATTGACCATTTTTTTTAAGGGGATACCGTTCCGTAGTTTCGTAGTGAATTAGCGAATGTGTGATATTGATATGACAATTTCGTTCAACAAGGAACCCACAGAATTGTTAAAAAGAGTGATGCAATTAAACGCTTTATTACCAATCTACAACATACTCTAATTTGAAAATCCTGAAATGGCTAGATGTGAGTATTTGTTGGGCGGGGAGGAGCACATGTTTGAAAATCCCTTCTAAATTGTTAATATACTTTCAGCATCAGCAAAATTAAACACGTGTTTGTCGTAAACTCAGACCGTAAAATAAGACTGACTAAATGCAACTTTCCTTACTAAAAGTTTTTATTTTAGCTTAAGCAAATAAGCAGTCCCATCTAGCAACGGGAAATGAAAAATCTGAAATTTTCGAGGGAAACGCCCTAAACTCTCAAATAATGCAATAACATGAATAAAAAAATTGAGAAGTGAATTTTTAGACAATTATTTGCTATATGATAAATATTTAGAATGATTATATCGTGAACAAATCCAGGAATATGCAATAATTCGTTGACCTTTTTTTGACCTTTTTCTAACATTCCATTTATGAAACGTTTTTGTCAGTATAACCGATGATTTTTATATTGTTTGGAGCAGCTTCTTGGGGACAATCACCAATTATCCCAGTTAAAACAATAATGGAAAATTTATGCTGGGATCTTCCTTCACTTAGGGAGCATTGGCATCAACGCAATTATTTAAATTATGATTATTCGATATACAATAAGCCGACAAGCGTCTTAAAAACGTTTCGTTCGTTGTAAATTTGTATATTTGAGAATCCGCCAACACATAATTTCTTTTAATTGTTCTACAAGATAAGAATGATGCTGCTTTTCTTAATAATATGTACGGTATTTACAAAGCAAATTAGCTGCTTGTACCATATTCAAAATAATTTCCTCTTTAGCATTATTTATAGGTATAATGGAACCATATTTCAGTTTTTAATCAAACATTTTTATTTAAACATTTTTGGAAGAAAAATATACCTCTGTCACGTAAACGACGATCTACTGTCTCAAATGTTGAATGATGGGATACAAGTTGATTAGGATATTTCTCTATATAAATACCTTCCCAAAATAATCAACAAATAAATTCAAAAATTTGACACATTTATAAATGTATCGTACTATAATTTATGTAGTTAATTTAAAGAAACATCATTTTTTCAAAATGTATATTAAACGAGTCGCCTTTTGTGTCTTGCCTTGCTGTATTTTATTTGACAATTTACAACAACAATTATGTACATTATCGAATTCCTCAGTAGGAATCCATCAAATTGCTGCTAAATTCATGGAATTCAAAATTCAATACAATTCACGCTGGTCCCGGCCAAACTGGCTTTCCATGTTAATTTTTCCTTTATTTAAAAAGGTGTTTAATTTTATATTATATTGGTTAATATAATTTTAAGGTACTTCTTCAGCCCATATATAATACTTTATCGATTTTATTCGGTTTTGATTTATTTTTCAAATAATTTCTAGTTACAAATTACGTTATTATTTGTTGTTATGCTCCTCACAAATATAAGTCACGTATTTTTTTTTTAGTTCTAACTCTTTCTGAGAGACAAAAGTACCCATTGGTACTGTAGGTTTGTCCTTAATGTCACACTCTTTTTCTTAGTGTCTGCATTTCAGCGGTTGACAGTCTGCCACCTATAAATTCTCATAAGAAGTTATTTTTTATAGTGGCTTTCCATAAAAGGATTGTAATTTGGGTGCGCTTTTATGGTACCCAATACGTTCTGGTTGATTTTTATGCTTCCTACGTCAGTCACAACTTGAATCAGTAGTTCTTTATTGAATGACATTGCGAATTCGCTCCCCATTATTTAGTGGATTTTTTAACAATTTAGCTTGTGTTTTTTACTGTTCTGGGTCTCTCTCTCTCTTTTCTTTTTTGGGAGGCATAGTATTTGTTTGGGAAACAAAAAGTTTGGGATAATTGATTTCACCTTTTGAAGGTCACATATATTTTCTATGCTTTCACAGCGTGTAAAGCGGTCGTATACTAAAATATTTTTTGTCCTTAGTTATACTTGCTACATGAAGTTAGTTTCCCGATAGCGATATTGGTTCTCAACTTTAACACAACATGGTGACCACATTATTATAGTACAACTCGGCCATTATCTTTTCATCAAGCATAACGTCGCTTCTTCCTCCAAATACTCCGATCCATGACAAGAGAAAACCAGGTGACCGAGTGGGTTTGGTTCTACTTTTATTGGGGCTTACTAATCCAATGGTTGGTCCATTTTTGTGATTTTAGTGATGACAATCGTTTCTGATATTGCGATTCATTCGCTTTCTGTACGTTCTGTTGTATTCTCTCTTTCCACGGAAACGGAATTTCGCTGAATGATCCTAGATAATTGAACTGTTTCACCTTCTCATACTGTGCATCTCCTGTACATAACCATGTAATTGGTCTTTACTTCTTTGATCTAAAGGCTAATTTGTTGTGCTTTTAAGGCAAATATCGTCAGCTTACGCTAATAGCTGTGTTAGTTTTAATGCGCTTTAATATAGGTAACTGTGCTCTGGGTGACGCATGCATATGAACGGGATGCTTATTGAGAACGAGCGACCAGAACAATATTTTCTTTCTTACCAAATTATATGGAAAAAAATGTTAAAATAATGAAAACCGTATGTTTTTATTTAATGATAGTTAAAATATGGCGCATTTATTAAAAATAAAATATAACATTTTAAAAATTTTACTACAAAATTTGAATTTAAGGTCAAATAACCAAAATATAATCGACGATAAATTGAAATTTTGTATTAAAACCTTTTTTAATGCTGTCAAACCCTACGATTATACTATATTGTGTTTAGCGATGCAATTTTTATAGTACTTGTCTAGCACTATTCTCGGAATAAAATTTGTATCGATTGTTGATCTATCCATGATACTCTCGCTAAATATTAATAACTTTGGCGTAACTACGTTGGCCAAAACCTTGTGGTCTATATTCAGCGAAGCTAGGCCGCGGTAGTTGTAGCAGTTTAACCTATCTTCCTTTTAAAGAAGTAGACAAGTAAGAGCTTCTGCGTTGTTTTCTGTAAACCAAATTGTTCATACGAGCACAAAGATGCGTTAGAATAGCTGATCGTCGCCCTATTTCAGTATTTCGTAATAGATACCAACCTTATAGAGTGTCTTATAATTTTACATCTGCTACATCATGTTCCGCATTTCAACAATATGATGGAGGCGTGATGAAAATCAAAAATTTTCCTCCGAATATCAAAAGCTACAAATCAGTTATCTCCAGTCTGTGACACATGTTGAATGACATATTAGCTAGGTCTGAAAGAACAGTGCAACCCGTAATTACTTTGAAAAAATTACGGAAGTCTTCGCTGGGCCGTTATAATTTTAGAACTTCCTGTCGGTTCTCCTATAGCAAACACATCTTTGTTTCTCCATCCGATTATTCAATGATGTTGCGCTTCATTATATAAGCGATATATTGTTGCTCAACAGCAAGATAATTTTTGGGTTTGTTTCTTACTACATCTAGTTAAGCGGAGCTTTCGTATTTGATTATCGACTTCTTTGAAGTCTAAAACAGCCCTTTTTATTTGCAACCTAAGAAGAAAGCTCACACCAGGATTGCCAAGGAAATCTCCAATGTATACACAGTGAGCGTCCCGACTACATGTATTAGGCAGTACATTAAAATAAATTTAAAAGCCAATTTGGACTTAAATTTTCATATAAAATTTTTAATTTATGGTATAGGCTATTAATTAAAGCGTTTAAATAGATTTTGAAATTTAATCTTTCTAAAAGCTTCCTACACCACAATTTGGAACAGCGCAAAAGAAAATGATTGGGCTTTGTTATTAGTTTTCCTTTGAATTAATTACTAATATTTTTTTTTAATTTTATTATGTCATAGATCGATATTCTAGAACGACCTCATTCTTTTTTTTTTTTTATTATATTATTTGGCAATAAAACTGTATTCGAGCAAAAACGCATTCTGGAATATAATTTAGGAGTACATATGTATTTATTATTTATAACCATTTCCCATACATATTGTATTGCTATGTAACAGGTTAATTGTATTTGAATAAGTTTTGAATGTATTAGTACGTGTTTGTTGAATGGAAACTATTTTTTGTACATGGAAAGACTGAATTAAAGTAAAAAGGAAGCTACAATATATTTTGTGTTATATAAAATAATTGACCTGAAGCTACAAATGGATAAATTTAAACAATAAAATATTATAGTATTTTACCTTAAAGCTTTGGTGAATTGCTCTGATTTACTTTTTTGTGAAATTGTTGGAAATTGAATAAACAACATTATTGTTACAAAAAGCACAAAAGACATGAAAAAAAAAAAATGTGTAAAAATGTTTAGCCAAATAAAATAAAGTTTTCTCGTATGTACAATATTCTGCAATTAGTTAATAATTAACTAATAGTTTTACCTTCCTTTTCCGTTTTTATTTTATAAAACTTAAAAACAAATATATTTATATTATAAAAATTCAACGGAACAACATCCTCCAACCCTAATTGAACCTTTAATTGAATTTATATTCTTATTTGGATACGGTCGACACTAATAATTTAATGTTAAGGGCTAGTGATATGTACCTACTCGTTTATCCGAAAGGGAAACGGGCCGAAATGAAACGAACGAATTTATTGTATGGAAACCTATCCTGTTGTAGGTGAGCCCTCCATGAGCGATCATTGACCAATTAGGATGATCGCGAATTCTTTTATTTTTTCAAAAAAAAAAACAGCCGCAAGGATTATTTTTGATTTATTATATTTTTATGAGTTGGTAACGCAAATAATTTAGTGGTCAAGTAAATAACTATGTACATAATGTAATACTAATAAGTTTTAAATAAACCAAACAGAATTTGGAATTGTTTAACCTGTCTCAGAAATTGTTAAGTGTAAATGTTGCGGTAAATGTCTCAAGTAAGTACACTAAATATGAACATTGTGATTTATTCCTATTTGAACACACATTTAAAAAGCCAAAGATTTCGTTTTTTATAGTATACATATACTTCTTTTTGATATTTTTAATGCCCCTTCTGAAACAAAATTTCTCGATTGCTCACGCTGAGCACAACTGAGACGACTGGTTTTTAATGTCGCTTTTGCTTTGTATGGGTATTAATAAATAAAAAGGATGGCTTAGGCAAGACTGCGCAGTTGGAACTTGAATGGGCTAAGGGCAAAATCTCTACTCAATTATAGTTTGAATGCGAATGAAGCCAACAAGTTTAAAGGAACACCGTACATCCAAAATCAGAAAACGGCTTACGAAAGTGAACTATAACTTATTTCCGGTACCGCATAGGCTTTGTGAGTAAATATTCCTTATTATATTAGTTATTTGATGTAATTTATAATTTCGCAATGTCTCTAATTGCCATCACGTAAATAAATATTAAGCATGGAAGCGTTATTGTGCTATTGCAAGAAACTTGTCAACTATACCAAAGGAATATTTAGTTGTACGAAAAGGTAGGGGAAAATTTGTTAAGGTGGAAGGGAAGCCATAATTTTCTTCTATGGATATTTTTAGAAAAAATCAATAATTCGGCTCTACACTCCAATTTCGTAAAAATCAGTTCGCCATTCAAAAAGTGTGAATTACTTACCAGCTACATATGAGCCGTTCAGTGCACAAATCGATTAACTCCACTTTTTGAAAAATCTTAAATTTAAGTGTCAAAGCACTTGGTATAGTCATAGCTTCTTATATTTATAATAACTTTCCTGAATAATAAAGATTAACACCATTAAACGATAACATTTTTTTGTCCATTGAATAATATTACATACAATTTACATTGAATGTAAAAAGCAATCCACATTATTTCATCGCATTTCTCAACTTTTTGTTTTAGGGAGTTAATCGATTTGTGCACTGAACGGCTCAATTACATTATACATAAACCGTACCCGTCATTTCTCTGTATATAAAGTCAAAAATCATATGCACCGTCATAGAGTTAATTGGTGTGGTAGTAATGTGCTGGGCTGTGGCGCATGATTTTCGGGTTCCATACCATTTAAGACTACTTCTACTTTCTATTCAATACTTTTCCATACCTAACTTATAAAGAAGCAGCAAGAGCAATAGGGCTAATTAATGAATAGTTGCGAGTGGGAGAACTATTTAAAATCAGAGATGATTAAAGGTTTTGTATAACAAGGCATGAACGAAAACACAACTATGAGCCATTGGGTATTATTTTTTTAAAAGAACAATAGGAACAAATTGGTTTCGATTATCTTTCACTGACACCAATGCCTAAAGCCTTATAACTTAATTTAACGTTAATAATCCCGCAGTTAGTCTTTAGGAAATATGTACTTAACGATCACAAACTTTCAGCAGCGTCACGCATATACTACATATTCATCAGTATTACGTACCAAACCAATTCGCAAAAATAGTTTTACCTCGACACCTCTGATGTTGGTGGTAAAGCTTTTTTGTACAGTACTTTAATTGAAAAATTATTCCAAAATAATATAAAAGTACCATGTGTAGCATGGACCGGAATTGCAGCAAACGTTTGTTAATACAGCTTTCTCGCTTCCTTTCGACATAAATGTCATTAAATTTAAAAAAAAAAAAAAAATTATTTTGTAACATCGATTGACTGTGATGAAACGCCAATGGCATAAGGTTAAGCCATTTGGTGGCAAAGTGTCAATTTCTGGCAGGTACTACCGGTAGTGCAGAGAGTAACAATCGCAGCGTGTAATTTTGTGTCCTAAAAATGGGAAGTCAGAATAAATTAAAAGGGCTTGAAAATTTATTTTCTGAAAAAATATTACACTCTTCAATTGATTCAGCTAAAATAGATGACGGAACCTGTGATGGAAATTTGAAACTTTTCGGTTGTTTTACCACTCCACAACCTACATTTAAAAAAGTTGATTAGTAGTACAAAAACGGTCAATGCAATGGAACTATGTAAATGGTGGTGTAAGATTGTAGTGGAAACTTTATTAATGCAGAGATAAACCACGGGGCTCATTATGGAACAATTCATTTTATTCCATGAATTTGACTAGATACAGCTAATGGCTCTGCCTTTCAAATTTGAGCATCATCAATTACTTATTCGTCTTATGCTATAATAATCCAAATCCCCTGGTCAAAGTTTCTAAAAAGTTGGAGTATTTCTTCAGTAGCTGTGCTTTACGATGGTCAGTAAACACAGCATTTTCTAGAGCTACAAAATCCAATATACTGAAAGTATATATTTTTGAAATTTCAAGATAAGGAAAAATGAAATCTGGAAATGTTGTGACAGATAATTTGGTGTTCAATGAGGTTTTTCAGTGATCAAGTTCTCCACGTCACTGATTTCTTATAAATTCATAAATTATGGGCACATTCTCGAAAACCTAGAAAATCGCTAATCACAAGTCGATAAATATTTTCATTTTGAATTATATTTTTTCCAAATTTGTTCATTATAATTTTTTGAGTCCGCAAATATAATAAGTAAGCCAAGAACAAGCGATACAAATTGGTTCGAAACTATTTTGTTTTTTTCATATGAAAATTGCTTGCTTGCTAAACAATCGAGTGTCTGGCCATAGTCGATCTATTACCACTGTCAAAATTTTTTATGTTTTACTAATTTTATACAATATTAAATAAAAATTCCGAAATTATCTGTGTTGGTAATAACATTCCACAAAATAATAAAACATTATATTTGCATAGGGGTCCTGTAGTAACATAATATAATATTGTACACGGTGACTCTTAAGTAAGTACAATAAATTCGGGAGGTGGTGGAGAACACTAATATGAACAAAAATTATATGACAGCACATATCTGATCTGCAACCGTCATACGGATAATCAAGGTTCTAATGTAAAATTAGTCACTTTATATTTCACTTAAATATAACTTAAAAACTATTACTCAAAAATTACTCAAATAGTCGTTTTCTTATCGCAAATTAGGGCCAATAATAAGGTTAAATTAACAATAAGTACACCACACTAAAATAGGTGTGAAAATCTTTCATTCGTTTTCTTTAAAAAATGCAAAATTAACGTAATCCTTTTTGCAAATTTTGAAAATGTTTGGAAAATTTACTGTAATTTTGAGGTACATGTCGTACTGATAGTTACATATTTTCAGCTCAAATGCAATTATATCATCAAGCTTCAATAGTTTTATACGTAAAATGTAAGAAGTTTTTCTTCGAGAAAAACTTTATTATTCCAATAAACAAAAATTAAGTTAGAACAGCAATGAAATCATCTCTATTAAAATGAGCCGTACGTACCACTCCCGTCTCGAATACTAGTTCACCTCAAGGCTACGTCTCTCGGTAAACGAAAGTTCTCTCGACAGGAATGGAATAATTTCCGCCTCGGTATGTATAATCTACTATTTATTCATTTTCAAATAAAAAACATTCAGTTTTCCAAAAAGCATTTATTTCAAAGAGCGATACAATTTCAATAATATCACAAATTAAAAAAATAATTCAAATTAAATTTAAAATATTGAAAGATAATTAAATGTTTCTTTGATAAGTTAAAGATTTTTATTAAAACATTCTAAGCATAAACTTGGCATACCGTGACAATGGCTGCAATACGTTGTAACTTTTTTAGGCTTTTTCGCGATTTATTTCTTTCCCCTATCCCAGAACAGCGTTTTCTTATTTATTTATTTATAGTATTTTATAAATAATTTAGTATTAAAAGGAAAAGCACACATGGAAACAAAGCAATCGAAAAAAAATGAAGTTGCTTCCATTAGGCATAAAAACCTCTTAAATTTTTTCAAACAATTTCCACCTCATGCTTACACATTCTATTTTGAGCAGTAGCTCATTTACAATAAAATGTACAGCACGAGGTGAAATAATATTAAAAATTAACAAAAAAACAAAGTTAATAAAAATAAACTACGTATTGCCCATCAATCACGCAACTCCAAAAATTTTGATCTAAATAATTTTGCCGATCCTAATCTCTTAATTTCCAATGGAATTGAATTCCAAAGGGAAACTCCCCTAACATAAAATGACTTGTTTAACGACCTACAACAATTTTTAGCCGGAATTAGGCGGAAGCTAGAGGAATGAAACCTACTAAACATTAATTTACTATATAGATAACAAGGCTCCTTAGCTTTGAAAAGTTTAAAAATAAAAAGACAAACGCGAAATTCATTTAAAATAGATAAACTACATTCTAAAACAAGGCTATAGTAGGTACAAATATGATCGAACTTCCTAATACCAAAAATTAACCTGGTACAAGCGTTGAAACATCTTTGGAGAACAATCATATTTTCCTGAAGCATACCGAATAAAACTATTTCACCGTAAATAAAATGAGGAAGAAGACAAGACAAAAACAATTTTTTCCTAAACTGATTATCTGAAAATCCAACTACTTTATACAAACAACTAAGTATGCCAAAGACACTCTTACCAAGTAAGAGTTTTATTAATAACTAAGCCTAAATCGCCAACAGTATTTGAATATTCAATTAGCAAACCCTGCAGTAAAATACCAGGAAAGGACGAGGTATCTAACGGTTTTTTATAAATTATAATCGACTGAGATTTATTTGCGTTTAAAACGAGCTTGTTAGAGACCGACCACTAACGAAATTACTTAAATCTTCATTTATCAGAGAAATATTCCTAACAATAGAATACTGATCTAAACGACCATTTCTATAAATTTGAACGTCATCAGCGAAAATGTGAAAAAAAACAATGTTGAATAGAGGATTCTATGTCATTTATGTATATAGAAAGGACCCAGCATTGAACCCTAAGGCACGCCGGAAATTACAGGAAGGAAATCAGACAAGGAGTTGTCGAAAAAAACTGCCTGAGAACGATTAGAAAGATAGTTAAAAATCAATTTGGCAGCAGAAAGCGAAACTCTAAACTGTGATAAGAGTTTATTAAAAAGAATTCTGTGATTAGTAGAATCAAAGGCCTTAGAAAAATCTGACAAAGTTAAAGAAGTTAATTCCCTATTATTCAAATAGAACTACGTATTGCCCATCAATCACGCCACTCCAAAAATTTTGACCTAAATAATTTCTTTCTTGATTTTCTATTGGTCTTATCTCTTGTTTCATACTCCTTCAAGACATGACGCTTACTTGAAGGATGGTGTACTTCCAATCGCCATCCGCAAACACTTTCACAGAACGTCTTTCTAAAATCACGAATTTCGGTTAGTTGAAATTCCTGTAAATGACAAAGGTATTTATCACAGATGTATCTAATTGTTTTTCGAAATGGAATAAAATAACAAGACATATGGTCTGAGCATCAATTCCCTGCTTGGCAGTGTTCTATTCGATTATCATTCGGAGTTTGTTTATATATATATGTATGTTACTAGGATTTTTTTGCCAGTAGATACCACATCTAAATTGTATTTGATGCTGAGCAAGAGAATGTCTCGCTTAACCTTCCACTTGGCTATTCCAAAAAAATCAAAAGGAAACAGGAAATGAAAAAACATAAACGCAATTTATTTTAAAAACATTAAAAGATACCGCTAAACGGGAAATCCCACTTTTCCATTTTTGTAATATTTGTTTTTGTATATGGTGGCGGTCAACGTGTTAAGAGCCACCCAGTATGTAGTACCTGCCGCCATCACTTAGTATTACAAATAAAACAAAAACGTTTTGCCAAAAGCTTTTGTGATGTTAAGTTTTTGTTGTATAATGACAAGAGTTTAACAGAAAGGTAGAACTTAACTTACAAATGTCAGGTTAACTGTACTCGAACAATTCGTTTTTATATAGTGAAGATACAATTTTCTGTTGTTCATTTTGTTTATAAAAATTTAGCCACTGAAGGATAATTTAACATTGAAAATCTAATGTTGGTCAAACCAAGATCAAATTTCTCATTTTCTATTTAAAAACTGGGTTATGTCGCTTCTGTCTTGTTATGGCAGTCCATCTGACATTTTTCTCTTACAAAAAGCTAATATTTCAGCTAAGGCTTTAGTAATATAATAATGAGTAAATTCATTCATTGTTGGGTCCATTCGAGTCCAAAATAACAGGCGTTCTAGAAGCGGAAAATGTAAAATCGCTTTTCTCAAAGACGGTTCCTGACGGTCCCTGTAAAAAATCTGAGGTTAATTGAAACGTAACGTTAACAAAAAAAAAAAAAATTAATTGAAATGTTTAGATACATAATTCAAACATTTCGAACTAATCATGTTCATACAGATATGCAATCCCCAACAATTCTTCCTTATATCATTTTAAGTCAAAACGAATGAGTTCTACGCTCCCGAGCAACTAAATCGACTCAAACCTTTAGCGCTCACAGAAAAGCGTTTTTTTTTTTAAAACGGCTTAACCGATTTTCACAGACACTATTTTTTTTTGAAAGTCTAATATTTTTACTTTAAAATGACACTATATCCATGAAAATTGGTTCAGTACTTTTTTGTATAATGAGTTTTGAATGAAAACGCAACCAAAATTGTTGATTATGAAAAATATATTGGAGATATTTAAATTTAAATTACAATAAAAAATTGAAGCAAAACAAAAACAATTTTATTGGTTAATACTTGCGTCTACGACGGTTCGCATGCGGTTCCCCATTGACTTTATTAAGGTTTTGACAAAGACTTGGGGGATCACACCCCACTCCTCATCCAACGCAATTTTGAGGTCACTGATGTTAGATGGTACCGGATTTCTGGCTTGGACTCTCCGTTTTAGTTCGACCCATAAATGCTCAATTGGATTCATGTCTGGACTGAGGGCTGTCCATCTCATCGTCTCGAGTCCAACCTTATCAATTAACTGCCGAGTGGTTCGAGCTGTGTGACGCCGGGCATTGTCATGCATCAATATGACATCTTCCCCTGTATATCCTGCGTAGGATACTACATAATCCAAGAGAATGTCCTCGACATATCGTTGAGCGGTCGGACCTCCTCTACGGCCTCCACCAGGTATGAAAACAAGATCTGTTTTCCCTCAAGCGATATGCCAGTCCACACCGTGCACGAACCGCCACCGTACAAGACTGTTTCAGCAAAACATCACTGCGAAAATCGCTGTCCTGGACGCCGGTAGACCCGGTCTCGTCTATTTCTACCACGGAGACATATTCTGCACTCGTCAGTGAATAGAAGGAACCTGCAAATTCGAGTCGATGTTTGCCGTGGCGTGCTGTCAATTTTGGGCCTCTAGCGAGCCGAATTGCAGTGAGGTTGGCTTCCTTCAGGCGTCTTCTTACTGTTCATGGACCAACAGGTACATCTTGAATTTGTCTTAGCTCCTGCTGCACATCGACGCCCATGAGATGGCGATTTCGCAGTGAAGTTAGGACGATAAATCGATCGTCCCTCTCAGATGTACATCGATACTGGCTGGTATGTGGTCTCCGATTGAAGGTATACCAGTTTCCTGAAACCTTCTGGATACTCTTGGGACAGCAGATTGGCTCATGTTTAGCTGACGAGCGACTTCTTGTTGTTTGCGTCCTTCTTGCAATAATGCAACAATTTTTGCGGGTTTTCTGAATTAAATCCCTGATTTTGAGGAAACAACGAATGAAACTGGTAGAGATTTGTTAAGGTCAACGTCTAATAAGTGACTGATGGCAAGTATCGGTCAACGTAGTGAATACAGGAGATTGCAACACGTCAATTGTTTTCACCGAAACATCACATTTTGCTACGATTGCTTTAATTTCAAAAGTATTGTGTAGATTTTAATGATAAAGGTTCCTGTAAAGATAAAATACTAAGCTGCCAAACAAAGTTTTAGAAAAATATGTCTTTTTGTACGCGCGGAGGTTTCAGTCGATTTAATTGCTTGGGAGTGCAGTTGTGCTGCTTAGTTTGTTGAAGCCTTTAAGTTCATTGATATGGTTGAATATAAAGTTTTATTGTCAATTCTGTGTAACATTCGTTCTAGAGATATAACCAATAAGACAATTTAATAAAAAGAACTGTGTATCAGTTCTTACCTTGAAGTTGTACATAAATGGCTTGATAAATATTGCTTAACTCTACGTTGTTACAAACCAAATAACATATCATAGCGCACAAAGAGTGACTCGTCTGTAAACATCATATTATTTCAATCACGGTCCATGTTTTCCTTTGCCTAAGTGAGTCTTTTTTTGATTTGCCGCTCGGCCAACAAAGGTTTATACTGTGTGCTTCAATTTTTTAAGTCCAATTCTCTAAGCCTTTGATGAATTGTGTTGATTGACCCTTCAACACCGTATGCACATAGTTTTTGTTTTACTTGTCGTTTATTGTTGGATTTTTCGAACAACTTTAAAATGACCTTATCGCTCTTCTCTGTAGTGACTCTATCTAAACCTCTTCCACATAAGTCATCCTTATTTGTAAGATCTCTACACCGCCTAATCCACTTCTTCAGAAAATGCACAGATGTTTTGCGTATTTTGCCACCTGCTTCATACTCATTTTCGGTCCTTCGGAATGGGTAACTAAGAACACCACTTCAAAAAGGTTTTTGCTATATTGTTGCTTACCATTCAATAGCTTAAATTAACTGAAGAAAGAAGTTAACTCGGAAGCCTGACACAATGAGAAGGGGGGGGGGAGTAAAGGGAAATAATTTACTACACATACTACACTGTGGAACATACTACACATACACTGTGGAACATACTACACGTCCTGTTTCTGTGCTGAAAACGACTTAACATGCATTGGAAATGGCTAAAATAAAATACGGCTTATCTTTCTGTGGTGGTTATTACCCAACTGTTTTAAAACCAATATAGGTGCAACAGAAACCCAGTTTTTGAACCATATTGCGGAAGAAAATGAAAAGAATTTCCACGAAAAAGAATTGCCGTGCAAACCAACAAATACTCAAGATATACAATATCCCAAATAATAAGGATCACTTTCGCCGCTAGGTCGTTGGTACATCGCCAACATTTTTTTATTAATTAGCCTGATCTGATTAGGATTAGGAGGCAAATTCATTCAAAATCATTTTTGTTAAAGATTGGCACTTTGAACTCCTTAAGACGACACAAATTTGTTCCGTGTTTAGATAATTATTGTAATAATTGTCAATCAATGACAGGGCTCAAATTATATTTTGAATGTAAGCTTTCGAAGTCAATTTTAAAAGGCGTTTTGTTGTTTACAAACAAAAAATATAATGGGCTGCCGCACGAGGTGATTAGAACTTCGGTCATGATAATTAACTGAACTCCCAAACCAATCCCTAAATGAACGTCTTAACTCAAGCTTCAGCTCAACCTCCAACTCAATTTACAATTTAACCTCCAACTCAGTCGCAATGCAATCACCAAATTAACAGCCAACTCGAGTAGCAATTTAACTCCAAATGAACTTTTAAATCAACCCTTAACTTATGTCAAACTCAATCCACGAAAAAACCCAAATAATTTCTAAACCGAACCCGTTACTCGACTCCAACGCAAGCTAACTCAATTTCAAACTCAACTTAGCTCGAACTAAATCTGTACATCTACTCAACTCGACTGAATCTAACCTCCCACTAAACCCTCAGCTCGACCCCAGATTAATTCTCAACCGAACAACTCACTCAAATCCAGCTCAAGTCTAACTCAACCCGTATTCAACCATAAAACTCCCCCTCAGCCCATACCCTAAACTCAACCATAACTCAACAATAACTTCAACTCAACCCCAAACCCAACGTTCAGATAAAACTCAACGCTCTAGTCAATCTCCAAATCAACATGGTCCGAAAAACAACATCGGTACATGTACTCAATACACATGAACCTTAGACTAAACCTCATCTCAACTCCCAACTCCAGTGAGGGTAGATTCAACTCAACTCCAAACTGTATCCCTAAACCAACACGATCCGAAAACTGCGTAAAACTTATCCCCAAACTCAATACTCCGATCAACGCGACTCGAAAATTACATTCGTACATAAACTCAGCGCAAAACAACTCTAGGTAATTTCCAACTCAACCCACAAAAACACCCCAAATAAATTCCCAACTTAATCGCTGACTCTTAATCTCAACTTTAACTCAAGTTCAACCCCAATTTAACCTTATATCGAAATGCAATGCAGCCCTCAAATTAATCCCAAACTCACGCCCAAATCAACATGAACTTAAAAACTTAATGCTTACTTGAACTCAACTTCAGCTAACTCTAATTAAACAGTCAATTCAACAAACATAAATCCCCAAATGAATTGCTCACTAAACCATATTCCAAGTTTAACTCAATTACCTCAACTCCAAGCCAACCTGCAAATGAACCCAAACTCAATGCCGAACACAATCCTCAAACCATATATAAAAAATTGTTCAACTGCTCACTAAACCTTAACCAAAACACAACTCAACTTCAACTTAACCCACAAATCGATCCCAACTCAACCGCAAACTTAACGCCCAACTCAATCCTCAGAGCAGTATATAAAAAAAATTGGTCAACATGGTGATTTGTAAGATAGTCATGTGGCACGGATTGGTTTTAGCTGTCTCACTTTACAGGCGACGGTGGCAAATTTTGGAAAAGGAAGATTTTTTTGGTTTTTTTAATTAAATAAACAGCGATTTTTAGTTATTAATATTTCCACACCAAGAAATAAATGGCGCCACTTTGACTGAGACAGCTAAAACCAATGCTAGCCTCATGTTTATAGACATGTGGTTGGACATTTTTTTTTTTGTTTTTTTCGACTCAGGGACTTTTAAAACGTCGAGAACAATAATTTTGGATCAACACAATTTTTGACCATTTTTAACAGGATTCCAATATTGTGGTCCTTTTGGACTGAAGTAATATTCTTTTTTTTATGTTATTAATCTATGCAATCTTTTCTGGGATTCAAGGCATCTCAACTCTATCGCAGTTCATTTTTATCGTCCTACTTTACGCAGTAGGAGACCAACCGAGGACGTACGGCTATAGACCCGTTTTTGCTTCATGCTAATTTTTGTCCGTACGCCTGCACGTTTGGACAAAATTTTGTGTTTTTGTCAAACTATTACTAATAAAAAATAATCATGTAGCCCGGATTTTATTGGAAAAAAAAATAACAAAGTAAACAAAAACTAAAAATACATAAGCTGATTTGTATGTGGTAGTACGTATGTAGGGACGGGCATTTGGTTTGTGATCCCACAGTAAAAGACCATAATTTTTAACCGATTTTAAGTTTGCCCGTTCAAAATTTATACAAAATTATTCAATTTGGCTAGTTAACAATAACTAACTAGCCAACTGGTCTTACAGATTGGATAGCCGACCTGTCAGATTTTCATCTGACAAACCTGAAGTCAAAAGTAAAATGTTTTTTCAATCACCCCTATTATGATTCAAGAGTCGATCGAAAATCGACTCGACTCTGTATTGCTTTCTCGTTTTTTCATTTGATAAAAACATTACGAAAAAGGAAAAGGCAACACAGAGTCGTGTCGATTGTCGATCGACTCGACTATCATAATAGGGGTGATTGTGATTGCTTGTTACTGGCTTGCTGGTTACCCCTTAAGTCGAGCAAAGTACAAAATAAATAATTTTTGCTTGCAGTTATCTATGGAGTCGGCTAAGACATATTTGTTTTATTAATCTTACAATGTTTGTAGTATTTTATATATTACATCATCGTGATTGACCTGTTTAACTTTATGATGATATGTACACACTATTCATTCTCAATTTAACTGAATTCAACTAGAACAGATTGTAAAATCTCGTAATTCCTAAGTGTGTTTTGAGCAAAGTTTCTATTTATATTTCATTTTTTATATTACGTGTTTCTTTTCATTTGACACCAACGAATTTGGTACAGTTATAAATTGACCAAATTATGTTAATATTTCACAAAAAAAAATATTTGACATGGACGTTTCACATTCCAACCGAGCCCATCAGGAATTCACGTTCTAATATTTTGTAGATATGCTATTATCGCGTCGGCTCTGATTTTTATAAAAAGAGAAATAACGGGACACATCATTTCTCGCGTTTGGAGGGCTTAAAGGTTTTATTTTTGAAAAACCATTTGTCATGTTACTGAATCATTAAACAATTAATTTTTGTTGGTAATGGACATCACGATGTAAACAAAAAATTGTACATACATAGTTTAATCCTTCTGTCAGCACCGATACAACCTTATTTGAATTTTTAAATTAAAAATTTAAAATCAACGTAACGTAAAATTCCTGTCGAACCTTTCTATTAGTCTCTTAAAAATAGAAAACAAAAATTAAAAACACGCAGCTAGTATTATTTCGCAGCTTTTTCTTACATCTTATACACAACACGAACACACCCGGATATATAGAGTTATAAAACATAATTATTACATGCAAAATTTGGGGTAAACCGTTTAAATTGGAAGATTTTAACAAAGTTTATAAAAGAAAACTATTAAAATAAGTATGAAAGGATGAATATGTGATTTTTGAAGTTGAATGATCTACAAAAAAGTATCTAACAAACAGCTCTTAATACCTCTTTGTTGTGGGTTTCAATACCAAATGGAAAAAACAATAAAGCCTGATGTAGCAATAATAGTCGATACAAATGATTGTTACGGCCATCGTAATGAATTTAACGGATAATGTTTAGAGCATAGTTGTATTAAATTATTTTATTGTTAACTAATATTTATTTCAAATTTTATATTTAATTTTGAATTATATTAACGTAATTTTGTACTAAATGGAAACACTACTAAGGACGTGTCCGATAGCTGTGCGAAATAATTTTTTTGTGATAAATTTGACATTAGTGAAATAATTTTCTCTTTCATATTTGAAATAAGTTCATTTGCTGTCCGAATACTGAAATAATTTTGACATAATAAAATTGACATTTGGAAATACAACAAACGACAAATTACACGTAGAGAGTTATTTAAAAGTGTATATAAAAATGATACAGGCAGAATTTGATCCAAATATGGTATTATTTCAATTCATTTAGGGTTACATGTGTTTAATGAGAAAAACACGTAACTTTGCGCGACCTTTAATAAGTAACAATACTTAGTTATAATGATCCTGTGACACTTTCATCACTATAAGCAAATTCTTGCCCAATAAAAACACCTGTGGCTGGCAAGTGGGACTAGTTATAGAATTGTAGGTGCAGCAATGAACATCAACAACCACAGTTTGTGATATTGTTAACAAAATGCTGGACACTAGAAAATGCTAGAACTTATTATATTACTTTACCGGCACAGAAACAAGAATTAGTACGGACATGTCAAAATTATAACACACCGGTGCTGTGATAATTTTGTTGCGTACAGTTTAACATTAATTTATCACAAAAAAATTATTTCGCACAGAAATCGGACACGTCCTAAATATTGTAAACCCAAAGAAACACACCCAATAGTAAGACTATTGAACGTAACCAAAATAGAATGCAAAAGAACAAGAGGAAAAAGACATAGCGTCACTTTGAATAAATTAGTAAAACGAGCAACATCATCTTTTTATTTTACGAGAAATAATAGTGCGCGGAATTAAAATAAAAGAGGAAAATCCCGCGAATTTTTGAAAATCACACGGAAGCGTGTTCAATGATTTTATACTGTTAATTTATTGAATATAATATTTCCATTCTAATTTTAAAATTAAATTTCCATTTTCCAGATAATTTCAAAACTAAATCTTCCTTTTCCAGAATTTCTAAAACAGAAGATTTAATTTTAAAATATTCTGGAAAATGGTGATTTAAATTTAAAATTATAATCGAAATCTCCATTTTTTCGAATATTTTAAAAATACATGTGTACTTTCCAGAATTACCACAATAAATAATTTAAATAAATAAAGCAACTCCATAAATAAAAAAGGGCTAAACAAGTTAGCACAAGGTAGTCAGTAAACAAGACAAATAACATAAATTACATTTATCAGAAAGAAAAAAAAAACAAAAGAAAATGATCACGTTGACATGCAAATAGCGCTGAAAGTGGCCTGCTATGAAAACAATTTCTTTTTTGTTGCTATGGATTTATTGCATTTTAGTTTCCATTTAGTGGAAGCGCTTTAGTTCGATTGAAAAACGATATATTTTTATTTAAAAAATAGTTTAAAAAAGTTAAACATATTTAAATGAACTAAAAGCACAATTATCGATAAATCTAAACCTAAAAATCAAAACAAGCCTCAAAATAATATCGTATGGGTACATGGCTAGCTTTAACACATCTGAGATTAATATTTATCTAATAGTGAAAGCACCTATTTTGGTCTGATGTTTTATTCAATAAGCTTAATTACAAAATTGAACCTTGCGATTATATTGCTGGTTATTCGAGTATTATTGACTCTCCAACCCTGATCGACTTCTGGTATAAAACCTGAAATAAACAGTTTCGCTAAAAGTATATCGGTTTTTAATAAATCACGCACAGACATTAATTCAATGAACAACTTTTTTAAAATGAAGTTGAATAGATAAGAATTCTATTGTAAAGCTTATTCCAAAAATAAATATAAATTGTAATTTCTTTGCCAACTACTTCAGCAGTGTATTTGTTAAGGATACCATAAATAGTTCATGGGAACCAGCAACAATTTTTATTGATTTTGAATGTACGACCAAGCATTTAGCAAGATCTTCCGGTAATTCTAAGAATTTTTTCACCCCTTTTACATTTACTTGGAAAGATTGGATAGGATTGTTAGTATAGGAAACGAGGCAGCTGATGGCCTCGCCCGTGAGGGTTCTGTCTCTTCATTTTTTGGACCAGAACCCTTCTGCGGTGTCACTAAGGGACACCTTAGAGCAGCGGTAAAACGCTGGGAGGATGTTCAAAAGTCCTCCTACTGGCGCAGAATTCCAGGTTTACGGCAGGCGAAGAAATTTATATCACCTTCGTCTGTCAGGGTTAAGGAGTGTCTTGAACTTAGAAAACCTGAGTTGAGGCTGCTTACTGGCTTCCTCACAGGTCATGTCCCCTTAAGGTATCACCTTAAGAAGATGGGCCTAAGTACGACAGATGGATGCCGCTTCTGCGGTCTGGAAGCGGAATCAGCGGAACATGTTCTGTGCCATTGCCCAGCCATTTTCCAGCAAAGACAGCAACATCTAGGAGGGAGAACAATGAGCCCGGATAGTATGTATCTTGTACCGGCCAGTAGTATTGTCAGATTCATTAAGAGCCTGAATATTGACTGGACGGATAATTAAGTAGGGTCCAGCACAATAGATCTTTTAGGTCGCGGTGCGAGGTGGCTTATCGCCCACATGGCCCTCCAGTAAATAAATAAATAATAGTATAGGATTGAGATCGACCCGGTTACAAACACCTTGACGGTCAATTTTTAGTAGTTACATTTTTTCTAAGGATTACTTTACTACATTTTTTCTAAGAACTGCTTTCCATCCTTGGCATCCTGAAGTAAATATTAATTAGTTATCAATTACCCCTTATATTTTCCCACCGCACCTTACTTCCTCCGGCCGTTTTTGATTGGTTGATTAATTTTTAAATAACTAGTCCGACTCTCAATCATTTAAGTTTAAATTTAAGTTTAATTTAATTTCTATAAGCATGTTATAAATTAATCTTTAAGCACTACACAATCTTAATGTTAATTTAGGGTTCGTTTCCCTTTGCTGCTTCAGATTCCAGCGCCCGCCTCCGGAAATATTTTGTTGCAGTATCATTAATAGTTGCCAATAAATACACTAAACAAGTTAGCACAATGCAACACAGTTTCTAACTGCAAGCTCAATTGCTGCTTACGTTCCCCTTCAGCTGAATCAGTTTTTTTTCTATTTTTAATTTTTTTTTTAAATAATTCGCCAATCATACTCTTAATTAATTTATTTCTAATTTAAATTTAACTTAATTTCCATAAACATATTATGAATTAATCTTTAAGTACTACAAGTAATTTTAATGTTGGTATTAGTAATCTGTTTCTCTTGACTACTTCTGATTTCATTGCTTGTTCCTGTAAATTTGTTGTTATGCTTGAAACTATTTAAATCTAGCTACATATATTAACTATCTATGAAAATCTAATTTTGTAGTTTATTAGGATGACACCTGCATTCTGCAAATAACATTTATTAGTTTGCTGGCTCAGACTTCTGTACACTTCTGAACGTTATAGTCATTATTACTTTAAATTTCAATTAAAACTTATAACAGCAGCTCTGGGAATAAATTTAATTATATCAGCCGCTTATTCAAATGATTTTCGCCATACTGGCCCCTGCCACAAGCTATAACTACAGTTTAGCTCAAACTGCTATTTTAATGAAGTGTTTCCGCAACCCGCCATCAAGGCCACTGAAGCTTTCTCCGTGATGAACGCTGTCCTGTAATGAATTACAATTAAAGTCAGCAGTCGCCAAAACCTAAAAGTCAAACTGCATTATCTCCAAAAACTTCCCGTGGCTTTGACCGCAAAAGCGAAATTTAACGTTTTTTTCTTCTTTTTTTTAAAATGTAAAAGAACCACAAATACAATAAACCGACAACCAGAGCTAAATTAGCGAATCACTAATTTTATTTCCTTTTTCATTTATTCAATTCAAACTCTTAAAGCTAACCTCTCTCAAAGTTTATCGATAGGAATTTCCCGAACAAGTTAAACTGCCTTACCGATAAGCTGTATATTTCTTGACCCCCTGTTTGCTACGGAAAAACATCCATGCCGAGACACATCTCTTATAGTGACAATTATATTGTTACCTGTATCACAAACATATTGCAAATTACAACCATAAAGTAATTGTTTTGACATCTAAACTATAGTACCACAAGGGACATCGCCATCCAAAACGACTATAGATGGGAAATTTCTAGAGATGGCAAACAACAAAATATATGCAAAAGCCTCCAAAACTAATAAACCGACAACCTGACACGAATTATATAACAATTCATTTATTATTTTTTATTTTTTTTATTATTTATGTAAAGAAAGTTCAAGCTGACTTCACTGAACGTAGCCTGGTACTAACTTTCACTTATTAAATAAATTATAATAATACGTCGTAAAGTCAAATAAATTATAATAATACGAGAGGGACATTGCCGTCAAAAAATCCGCCATAGACGGACCATTTCCACAGATGGTAGTAGTTGTCTTTTCCAAACATATCGAAAAAAAAAACTGTTATAAACAAAGCAGCCCACCCGGACAAAACTGACAGCTTGACCCAAATTATAGAAGAAAAAACCCAATTTCATTTTTCATTCATGTACCAAAATCTAAAAATTGCTAAGGCTGACATCCCTATGTAGAACGATTCCGCACTCCGCTTTCATGCACCCTCTCTTAATATTGTTTGACATTTGTTTGTTTTTCAATTCTTCCTGTTTTTATTTTTTATGTGTTAAACATTTTTACTAATTTAATTATGATCTCAGGTGCAATAAAGCCGGAGGAACGATGGCAAGTGATTAATGTGACCTAAAGCGAATTATGTGCAGTGATTTTCGAATGATCAACCGTATTAAATAAACACAGCCGTCCTATAAGAAATTTTCAGTGCAAAAATGTGATTCACGTTTCGCAATAGCTTTGCGCGTTAAATGGTCTCGTTCTCCATCGCTGCACTATAAATCGCTACAAATGTAACGTCTGCAATAAATTCTCATATCTCCAAGAATATCGAATGATCTGTTCGTCAGCTCCATACTCCGCAACAAACATTTGTGGTTTTTATGCGGTAAGATATTCTCACCCCTATCCATTTTGACAAGATCGCTGTGATTTTTTAAATAAACTTAACAGCGCGCTACCTAAAGTTCACATAAAGAGCTGCTCAACCACGTTATCTTTGAAGTTAATTCTGATAGCTCAACCAATTTGGTTATTTATTTTAATTCTGTTTATTTAATTTTACATTTTATTTTATTAGGATCTACTTCGTAGCAATGAGCCTCTTCGGTGAATCATTTTATACTATTGCAGATATTAACTTTTATTTAGTCTGTATCCGAAAGCACAAGAACCGGTTTGATTGAACCAGCACTAACCCTTCAATCCGTTGTAACAAATTTCCTTAGGTTCAATCGTCGCCCTGTGATTGTATACTCGCATGGTGCACAGCTTCTGACTGAGCGAGTCGGCTAAGGCGAGGAAGCCCATTTTGCTAAGGCCACTGTGATGTACAATAAGAAAGTAGCCATCGCGAAACGGGCCTATTGCAATTTGCCCTCGGCATTAATTTATCTTTGGGGATTTTCTGGTGAGCAACAGCCCACTTGTAATGCCCAACTGCACCGCACCTCAGGACCAACTTTATTAATGGTATGTTCCAATCGTCAATTCCATCCAATTTTTATCAGTTGCAATTGAACTGGAAGAGTTTAAATGCAATACATGTCGCCGGGATTAAGCACGCAGTGTGACGTGAACACCGTTGATCTAGTAATAACTACTCGTATAATATTTTAGCACATTCATTTAATATTTTTTTTTTATCAGCAGTCTTTCTCTACACTAATTTCAAAACTTTGTTTAGTAATAAGCAAAAACCTAACCCTCAAATATATATGTCGCCTTTCTCATTAACAACATTTGCTGTATTTTACACCCTTATGCACTTTATGTCAAATTAATTAATAAAACAACCTTCGCCACGACATTTGGTTATAGTTACTTGTTTTTATACTTACCCATTTTTTGGGAGAGTCGATAGATCCGGTAGTTATTTCGGTGCGGCTCGCAGAGCTCCTAGGTCGAGATCAAAATGCTTACCGTGTGGATCCCTGGTGGTTGCTTACGTTTCCAACGTGACACCATTTTCCTTAAAATTACTCATCTCCGGCATTCCCGGTTCCCATCAGCGCCACCTCAGACGCCCAACGAGCTCCACCTTTCCCATCTTTGACAGACACTTCACTTTTTATTTAAATTTGTTTCACTTGCCTTCCACACGTTGCCTTCGTTTTTATTTTTTGTATTTTATTATTTTTTTCGTTTAGGTTATGAAGCTTTCCTTAATTGCAAAAATGTGCAAGAATTCGTCCCACTGTGAAAAAATTATTTCCATGGGTCCCGAACCAGACGCCGAGAATACTAGTTGTCGTTTTTGAATCAATTTAGGGCCAAAATACGAGAAAATATCGTGAAATGAAGGAGCCAAATGAAACACGTCACTACCGACTAAACCATATTCAATCCCCTTAAAATATATTATTTCACTTCTACAATTAAATATTGAATTAAAATTTTTCAATTTAAATTGATATTTAAACTTTTCTCAATAAATTAATTATAATAAATTTTCAAGGAAAATTGGAAATTTTTTTTTAAAAAAACAGAACCATTTGACTTGAAAGTCATGGCCAACCACGGGAATCAACAACTAAATTTTCTAAACTTTTATTTTCGCGTCTAGATGTAGATAATGCGCTTCTGAATATCGGTGCGCAACTGGTCTATCAGCTACCCTTTGTTATCTATTTAACATTTCCGTTTCATACATTACAATTCAAGCTACTCGAATCAATATTCCACTGTAATCAATTGATAATCGATCTACGGTTACTAATATAGCATTTTTTCAGAATTATTTAACTAAACAAGTAACCAATAAAACTCAGGTCGATATAGTCTATTTCTATACTGTTAGAGCTTTCGACTAACCGTTTATTGTTGGATAGACTTGCTTAGTAAATTTACTACCGAACCTACTAAATTAGCTATACCGTTAAATTGGCTAAGATCTTACTTATCGAATAATAGAATGTAGGTAAAAATTGATAACACATCGTCGGAAATCGTTTTTTCTGGCGTACCTCAAGGCAGGCATTTGCGACCTTTGCTATTTTGGTCGATTTAGTTAATGATTTCGAACAGATCGAATGTTCAACAATCATACTGATGCTGTTATTAGCAAAGCTTACTAGCTTTGTGTTGTGTGAGGCTTATACAAAGCAAGGTGTGTGAGTACCATTTTTGGACGAATTATAAATATTATTGTTGTTTCCTAAACTTTGGAATAAAAACACGTTGATGTTAGTTGAATTCACTTTCTGAATTATTTTAGTAAATATTTTATTTTATAATTTTACTTTATGTTTACTCATCATTTCGTAACTTGTGAAAATTTTTTTATGTTATTTGATTAATTGACAATTTTTATATTTATGGCAAAATTTTAAGTAGTATATAAAATTTTATTGGATTCTAATTACAGTATACGAGTATGAATATGAGAAATGAACTATAATGACGTATAATAAATTCTTTATGATGAACCGGATGTGGAGTTCAGGGGGTAACTCCTCCCCTGTTGGTATGAAGTGTGGGCCATCTGGATGGTGTTTCCTTGGTTTCTTTGTTTGATGTCTCGGTGCATCCTTGACTGATGTCTTCTTCTCTTATGACCATCTCTTGAACTTATTTTGACTTTTTCTTCTTTCCTCAATTTTGTAGTACTTTATAACCTGTATATAATACTATTATTGAAACGGCTACTCCTATAATTATAAACTCGAAATTTTTATTAGTCGGTTGGTTTAACATATTGATTTTTTTAGATTGCCAAAAGTCCAGTCATTAAGTTTTTGAAAAGTTAAATGTTCTGATATTACGTTGTGTTCTTCATTGTATATTGTTGAGATTATTTCAACAACATCCCAAAATATCGGCGTTTTACTATTATATACAATGTCATTTATGTGCATTGAGCAATTGTCGAAGTACACGAGAATAATTCGTTCTACTAATTTTTGGTTTATATCTTTTGTAACAGTTTGTCTGTAGTGTTGTATCATTTTGTGCTATTTTCAACAAGTGATTTGGTTCTAACAGTTTAACTGTATTTTAGTTGTTAATCTTTAGCATATTACACGTGGCTTTTTCGATCCTTAAGATGTCAGGTACACATTTATCCTCTAAGATCTTTTTTTATTTCGTTTTCTGATATATATATATATATATATATATATATATATATATATATATATATATATATATATATTTATATATATATATATATATATATATATATATATATATATATATATATATATATATATGTATATATATACAGATATATATATATATATATATATATATATATATATATATATATATATATATATTATATATATATATATATATATATATATATATATATATGGCTTACCTATATATATATATATATATATATATATATATATATATATATATATATATATATATATATATATATATATATATATATATATATATATATATATATATATATATATATATATATATATATATATATATATATATATATATATATATATATAATATATATATATATATATATATATATATATATATAGGTAAGGTTTCTTTGTGATAGAAGTCCAGTATATCGGGATTAAATGTAGGTATTTTGAATATATGTATCTATAAGTTTGGATTGATTGTAATATACTTGTAATTCGAGGAATTCGTAAATGTTCTCAAAAGAATTAACAATAAGCCTTTGTTGTTTTAGTTTTTGATGTACATATATAGTAATTAATTTCTTTTGGGTGCAAAATATATTTCAAAATTATGCCGATTTTTGCTAGAATTATTGAATCTGATATGTCATTCAAAAAATTGACTACTATCTAACATTTCAGCTTTAGCGGGTTGTTCAATAACGAAATCTTGTGGTTTATTTTAATAATTTACTACTTCTACAAATACATACCAGTCTTTTGGCATATTTGCAATAATTGCAATAATCCTGTTTCACAGAGGAACTGAATATAATTTGGACATGAAATTTGGTTAAAATTTAATGGAGTGTATATAGTATACTGCTAGTTTCAAGAAAAGAATTTTGAAAGTCCAGTTTAATTTGTAATTGTTGTAAAAATCGTCGAAATTGTTGTGAAATTTGAACAACAAAAATTTAAAATTTTCGTTCATATTAAACTCATGTAAACCCTCTATTTTGATTTGTTTATCGATTAGATGAGTATTGAAAATTGTTTTCTGGATTAATTAACGATTTATTACTCCCTGTATCTATTAAAAATATTAGGTATTTGTTATTGAATATTTTTACCGGAATGTAAGGTAAAAGATTGCTTTGGTGGGTATTTACACTTTTATATGAAATTGGTTTATTGAGGCTTGTGTCTGAAAATTCGTATCGTCTATAAGATAGTTATCAGGTGTAGATTCTTGGTTATTATTTTCTACGTTAAAAAGTTCTTCAGAAATATATTTTCGATTTCCTAAAGGTTGGAAGGCGTTCGCTAGTGGTTGATTTGATCGATATTTAGAAAGTCCACTATATGGTTTCACTGGTTGTGGATAATTTGTTTGTTGATTTTGGGTATTTTGGGTATTAGGTGGGCGGAATGGAACAATGTTATGATAATTATTGGAATATCTCGTATTATGATTGAAAGGACTATTCGGTCTGAGATATTGGTTTGGTTGGGTATTACGTCAAAAATTTGGAATGATGTAGGGTCTAAAACGAAGGTTACAATTTGGTTTATGAGGAATGAGTTTCTTATTCTTAACTACCATATTAAGGTTACGACTATAATTATTAGTATTTTTTATATAAGAGATGTTCGGTTCTTGTAAACAGTAATTGAAAGCTTCGCTTAGACTATTCGGTCGCATTCCGCTAATAATACAACCAAGTAGTTCTTTCATTCCTGAGAGGAATGTATTTAAGCGCATTTCACTATATAATGTCTGTTTTGATTTAACCACATTGTCGTCGGTCTTATGAATTTTAATAAGATTAATTATAGTAGAATAAATATCTATTATTCTTCAATAATAATTTTCAACGTTATCGTTACTTTGGGATATTTGTTGTAAGTTTCTTATCAGACTCGTTCCATTTCATTTAAGCTTGTTTTTAATGTTTTCCCAAACTAATGAAGTTCGATACATTTTAAAAACCTCATGGGCTTCGCCAATAATTTTACTTCTTATGCCCCTAATAATAATTTTACTATAAACTGTAACGTCTAGGAGCTTTGTAATAATACTTAAAATTTGCTCCACGTTTTCGATGAAGTCGAATAATGTACGTCCATTTCTGGAAAAATGCTAAATCTTTAATCGCGTCAGGCATACGCAACTCGTTAAGTATATATTTAAACTGTTCTGTGTTATCTTCCGTCATATTTGTTATTATATTAGTTGGAAACTCTAGTCTAATATTTTCTAAATCTAAGTTACCGTATTCCGCGATATTATCAGAATCAATAACTCCGTATTCTCCGGGTTTATCAATTTTTTCTGACAGAAAGGAATTCTGTGAATTTTTATTCGTTAGTTTTTTTGAAGGGTGGGAACATAAAATATTAGGTATAAAAAAGTTTAAAAAGACTCACCAAATGATCGTAATACTTGTTGACCAGTGTAATAACATCTGTTGGTATAAGGCCTTGAGCGAAAATTTCGAAGATTAACACTATAGATATTTATTTATTTTTATTTTTATTCCCACTTGTGTTCACGAGTTTGTTTCACGAACAGTTTTTGTTTCACTAATTTTCTCGTTTAACAATGACTTTTGGTTTCACACTGATTTTTTATTAACTGACTCACTTGTGGTTATTATTTTTTTAAACTTTTTATACATCCTACCACCGGCGCCAAATATAAATAAAAACACATTGATGTTAGTTGAATCATTTCCTAACTTGTGCAAAGTTTTTATGTTTTATGTTTAATTGGAAATTTTTATATTTATGGAAAAATTTTAAATAGTGTATACAATTTTATTTAGAATTTGTTATATATGAACTATAAAGAAATATAATAAATTCTTTATGATGAACCGGATGAGGAGTTCAGGGACGTAACTCACGCGACATTCTTTATGGAAAAGTTGATTGTGCAGACTTGCTTTCACTATTTACGTTCACGTGATTTACTTTTGATTCTGACGACAAGTACTTAACTATTGTTATTGCAGTGCAATAACTTGAATTCAACGTGATCTCAACGGCGTATCGAAATATTTTGATTTTAATGTTTCACGTGATGTTTTTAATCCCTCCATATCAAAATTAACATTATAACTGGCTATTCAAGATAAATTAATTTTGATATAATTGATTGTTTGATTTAATCAGCAATTTTTGTTTTCATTTTGTTAAAACTTTTAACCTTTTTTTAGATTAATTAAATTGTATTTTTTAATACGTTGATTTTTTTTTTATATAAATATTTTATTTTCTATATTTATACAACCAATTTCATAGATTAATATAGACATTTTTAGAAGTCACAATTGCAACGCACGAGTTTCATTTTCCAAAGATTGGGATGCACATGTGTGGCATTTGAGAACAATTATCGATTTTTAAGAAAAGATGAAAGAATTTTGTTTGCTATGTGAACGCCGTAGTATCATATGCTTTATGTTACCATATGAACATGGCTATTACCATACGAACATACTCACCACAGTGAGAATACAACATTATTGTATTACCACTTATTAAACAAAAATAACAATATGCTTTCGTAGGTAAATAGATCACATTTAGCTACGAATTCATTGTGAAGTCGTTGTCCAACCATTGAGCAGTAAATATACAAATTAAATTTAATTTCAATTCAATTCAAAAGTACAGCATTAACAAAAAAACTCTTCAATATTGTTTGTCTAAACTAAACTAAAAGTGCAACGCTAGTAATTGGAAATAATAATTTCAATAAACAAAACTATAATTGAATCGAAAAGTGCAAAAGTGCAGTGATTGATGTATGACCAAGCATTTAGCAAGATCTCCCGGTAATTCTAAGAATTTTTAACGCCGGGCCCACCGTATACCTTTCTTTACATAAACTTGGAAGGATTGGATAGGATGGTTAATTTAGGCTGGTTAGAAACACCTTGGCGATCAATTGTTAGTAGTTTAACTAAGCACAACACACATAATAAATACACAACACAAGTAATAGATACTTTTGTTTTTGATTCCTGCTTTCCACTCCTTGGCACCCTAAAGTAAGTTAATAATTTAGTTAGTACTGGCTTCGCGGAGGTACTTCTAAAACTATTTTTAAATATTCCGTACTGCTCAGTAAGTTACATAACTTAGTGGTATTAAATCTGGATCTCATTACTTTCCATTTGACTCCTGTTTCTGCTCCCACCGTTATTCTTAATTAGTTACCCATTACTCCCTTATATATTATCCACCATCTTACTTCCTCCTGCCGTTTTTGATCGCTTAGTTAATAAACCGCACAAATTAAATAATTTAGTAGTTACGCTCTGTTGAATCTGGATCTCATTAAATTCCCTTTGACTTCTGTTTCTGGAATTTCCTCCACCTTAGTTAGTTACCTAGTACTCCCTTATATAGGACCCATCACCTTTCTTCCTCCGGCCATTTTTGATCGCTTACTTAACAACCTGCGTTCATAACCTAGAAATGAAGCATTAAGTGTAAATTACAAAATGAAATTGAATAATTTTCCGTGTAAGTTAATATTATTTATTAAATTTTTTACTTTTTATAGTTATTCATTAATAAATTAAATATGGGAATGACTAACTACACCTACATACATACATATAAATTTCGGAAACATGAAGCAAAAAGTAAATCTAAAATATGAAATAAATCTGCGATAAATATAAATGCCTTTAAAAAAAACTCAGATCTATTGCATCTTACAAACAAAGTCATAACTGCAATGACGCAACTTAAAATGATTTGCTGGATGCTAAGGTGATGAAGCGTTCCATAATATAGTTCATAAGCATATACTCGAAACCCGTTGCAACAAATATCCAAAATTTCCGATTTCTTTCGATTATCGAAATAGAGGCGACTAGATACTTCTAAGATACTCAAAGCAAAAAAGTTTGCAAGTGCGTAGATACGTGATACCTACTATGATAATATGAAATGAATTAATGAGGCTGATACATTCCAACTATATTCAAATAATTATTTTAAATTTTATTTTATTTACAATATGTACATAGGTAGATAGAATGTACAAATGTCAGAAATTAATGAATTCATAAGGATGAATATACTGTTTCCATTATCGGGAAAATATGTAAACTTGCTATTCACCCTAATATTTTTTATAACTTTTCGTGACAACTCTTTAAATCTCGTCCATTCCCCGAGTGCCCCACTTTGGGGTTTTTCACTATACCTCAAAACACCACCGATAGATTACATTCTACTTAGTTCCTTTTATTTCCTCATGTCAGCATTCGCTTTCATAACCTAAAATACGTAATTTCTTAATTAAAATAATTAAAAATTTGTAGCCAAGTTATTAGCACACTAAGTGAAATAAGTGGAAATTCTTTAGCACTGCGTGCTGTTCACAAAAAACAGTTTTTAAGTTTTAAAATTAATTATAATTATTTAATTTTAATTTATTAAATTTCATTTATTTAATTTTAGTTTTTATTAATTTTCAATTTATCAAATTTCACTAACACTGAATTTACTTTTGTACACGCGTACGTTTCGAGAATATGAGAAAGACTCTCTGATATTAACCAAAACTGGAAAAATCAATAAATAATAATGAAATAGACATCACGACGTTTTTCTTGTTGTTCTTGTTCTTGAGTATGCATACTGTGAACGCAAGGTGTCTGGTTCCATTTTGCTTTTGGAAGATGTCGTTTGTGAAAGTTGAGATAACAATTATATGAATATTGCAGTTGCTTCGATCGATTCCAAAAATAAATTAGAAAGTTGAATTTATGTTTTGTGTTGTAAATAATTTATTATGGTGGATGAGACGCCACAATTCCAACGTTTGTTGGTACACTAAAATCCATTTAAGTTAAATTAAAATTTACAATTCACTAAGTGAAGAATATGAAGGTATTCACCATTCCAAGCGAAGGCAACTGCCTATTTAATGGAATAATTCATCAGCTTCAACTGCAAGATTGAACTGGTGCGGTCTGAGATAATTGTAATTTTTATGAATTAAAAATTAAACATATAACCCTTTTTTGACAAATTTTTTTGTTTTCGAACTACAGCACTTGTACCTAATATGAAATTTAGTTCGTTTCGTAAATGAAATGATAATTTTCCAGAAAAATGAAAAATTTTAATGAATCAAAATGATATGTACATTTTTTTTATTTTTTATGTTATTGGAATGTTTATCTTTACACGTTCTTTTCCCAGAATTTTAATGAATAAATGGGGTTTCAGAATTTTTACGGCTTTAGCCAATGTTTGAACCATTTTAGTACAAAATGTGGGCAAACCTAAATACCCAAACCTTCTTCACAGTTCTCCATTATTTTTGGAGCCTATAACTTGGCGCTAAAGTTGCTTCGTTGACGTTGAAATAGGAAAGTAGTTCCCACCTTATACTTTGGATAGGTAATTTTATTAAATGAAAATAACTCGCCGTGCCCCCACCTTTACTATTGTTTGAAAAAATCGAGATCTTATACGACACTCGACACAACCACTCATTATATAGCCATTCAAAACTAGGCTACGCTGCTGAATGAGATCCACCAACATACGCCACACACCAATGAAAATTTGCACACCAATTAGTTTGCATAAGGAAACGACAGAACCTGTTCCCACCAGCCTTCTGGACTCGAACCACAACTGGTTCCAAAACAGCTAGAAATGTTTCACGCTGGCAGACATTAGGTTCTCAAGGATATTGCTTTGGGACTTTGTTGTAATATTTTCCCCCATTTTAAACTTCGAGGTTTTGCCCACCACGTTCTAAATGAGAATTTGAAATTTACTCCAGAACAATTTTTACAAATGAGTACGTTTTTAAGAAATGTATACACCATACTATAATTAATTTAAATTAAAATCAAACTTCTCATTGATCCTCCAATATCCGTGCACGAATCCACCTGACACGTCTTTGATGTTATTTTGGTTATACGATGCACAAACACTCACTTTCCCAAAACTCATCAATCACTTGAAATTAACTTTTATTTAATTTTTAATGAAAAATAATTTTTTATGGAAAATAAAAAAAACAACCGTTTGACTTGAAAGTTATGGTTAACTCCTTTAATCAAAAAGTGCAAAAGTGCAGTGCTAACAAAAAATGTTTGAACATTATAAAGATATTTTAGGTCATTACAAATGACGGAATGTAATGTCTCATTTATTTTTAAAAAATTCAACAACTCCACGAACTCGCCCAGGTAGCTGATTTCAAACGACACAAATGAATCAAAAATCAACAGAAATCTTGTCATATCAACAACTAACTTGTTCTTCTGCTTCAATCAAAACGACTTCAAGAGTCGTAAACGCTCGACTAACTAAATCACCTAACACTAAAGAACAACCGGTAGTGCCTTTATTTATTCGATTTAATAGTTTTAGAGTTTTAATAGATTTAACAGTTGAGGAACGGCCCCAAGCAAACAAAAAAACAACCCCACCAGTATTTGTGTCAGGCGTAGAAGCAATCAATCATTTAAATCTCTTGTTCAAGAAGTAGCTGATAACAAATTCGATCTAAAAATAATTGGAACTAGCCAGGTGACAATCCAGTTAAAAGATGCCGAGCCATAACCGTTGTTATTCAAGCCCTAGTGGCGCGAAACACCGATTTCCGTTCGTTCCAACAGCAACTGAACAAAATGTAGTAAGTGGTTAAGCGAAACTTGCATCCATCAATTAATACTGTACATTTCAAAAGTGAGTTGACTTGGGTCTCGATGTTGTTAATATCTGCAAAATTTGGCAAAATAGTATGAAAGAGCCACGTCCTCCAAGAGATGCAATCTGGTGGTGCAATGCAATACTTGTCAATGAAACGGTCATAATAAAATGCGTTGCAATCATAGACAATGTGAAATAAAACGTTAGGTGCATAGGTGAAATGCGTGTTCTGTCAACAACCCAACTATGTATATCTGTGTTTACAAACAAGTTCAAAACACTATTCAAAAAACTATAAAAGATAGCCCGAGAAATCTTCTACACAACGGTTGGAAATTATGATGGAGAAATGAAGAAATCAAACATTTCTTGATAGAACAAGAAATTGATATCACGCTAAAATCCGAAACGCATAACGCCAGTGGAAGTTTCCGAAAAATACCCAGAGATATTGTACAATCCATGACACTTATTTAAACACCATGAAATAGAAATGTATAAGGAGATGTATCTTCTTTGCCGAGCTAGAATCCAACGTGGTGTCTACAAATAATCGAAAATCGGATTTTTCATGCCATTTTACAACAGAAATGTTTTTAATTAAATTTACTTATCTTGAATTTTACCTAGCGCCACCAACAAAACTTCAATGCTTTAATTTCTCGATTTGGTGTCATCCACAGATACCGCATTAGATTTTAGGACGGCAACTGCAGTATTAGAAGATTGGCTAGGTTCAATAACAATTTCGGCCATACAATGACTAGGTTCTAAGCCCACCTGCTTTGAAAATGGAACAACTTGATGATTTGTATAATTCTTTGTATAGGTGATTATAATGAAAAACGTAAAGAGTGGGGGTCAATATTGGTGACACCAAAAGGCCGAGAATTATTAAAATACGAGATAAAATACAAGTGTCTACATGGGTTCTGATGGTTTTACGGATGCTGGAACTGTTATATCAAAATGCTAATGAGCTAAATGGGCAATATAAGCGTGATATGTCCTTTTTTTTGTATTTATTACCAAAATGTTTGTGGGATGTCTACAAAATCATCTAATTTTAAAAAGTTTGTATTGTCTTCGGGTTATCTTGTATATAACGTCTAAACTTGGTAAGATAAGGATATTTATATGTCGAATTTTTCCCAAGTAACAACTATATTGTATAAAGATGTGATTGTTCCACGTTAAATTCGAATAAGACACAATATGGCGGTGATATTAATTTTTTTCCATTGAACAATTATGTGTTAAGCTGCTTCTGGATCGTGTTAAATGTTCTATGTTTTTTTTATATACATATTTACATTTATACCAGGGATGGGTAGCTGAAAAACGGACTTTTCGACAATTTTGTCAAAACTTGGTCAAAAATCTTTAATTATGGTCAAAAACTGTCGAAAAGAGTCAAAAACTGTCGAAAAGGATCAAAAACTGTCGCAAAGCGTCAAAAACCGTGCTTGTGGTGTTGCAAAATAGAAAAAAACAAAATACCTTTATTGCTTCATTAGGAAGTTTTTGAAATACATACATCGGTAAATTTTGAAACTGTTCATTTCTGTTTCTTTTGATTTTGGCGTAATAAAATTATCTTTAATTAAATTTTAATTTTGTATATATTATACACTGACCGGCACAGGAAACGAGCCACTCTAGTAACATTTTTTTGTTTGATGCGAATATCTTTTGAATCACACTAGCTGGAAACATGAAACAAAAACCCAATTCTAGGTAATTCTTAGCAATCTTAGAAAATATTACCATACCATACTAATCCAGTGGCTGAGTTTTTTTACTTTTTCCACAATGTGGATTATAATTAAATTTGTTGTGAATATATTTGAACCGCACTAGAAGAAAAACATCAAACAAAAATCAAATTCAAGGTCATTGAAAACCAATCTTGAAAAATGTGGGTAAGGCCTAATCTTTCGAAACATGTGGTTAATGTTTCTCGAACTTTCAAACAAAAAACCAAACATTAACAAATTTTGAAAAATTTTTTAATTTGCACAAGCATAAACATAACAACAATCATAATTAACAAATAAAAAATGTTAAGTTCTGTGTATTGTCCCCCCCCCCCCACCTCCTCACGAGTTTGAATAACCGCTGTTATCCTCAGTCTCATACTTTTGATAATCTGTTGGATATCGCACTCTGAGATATTTTTCCCATCCCTCTAAAAGCGCGCTTCGGAGTTGTTCCGTTGTTTTCGTAGCTGGAATACGAGACCAAATTCTTCTACCAAGAATGTCCCAGACATATTCTATAGGATTCAAATCGCGACTTCTTACCGGCCATGTCATCGTCGAAATATTTACCTCTGCCAATTATTCCTTCACGACTCTGGTAACATGTGGTCTTGCATTATCATGAAATTATCGCCTGTAACTGGTACATAGGGAACAACATATTCTTCCAATATTTTGCTTATATAGCGAATGGCCGTTATAGATCCGGTTGGATCCAGGTAAACCTCGGTGGGCGCTTCCATCGAAATCCCCACCCATATCATCACTGATCCACCTCCAACCCTTTCGCTAAAGGTGCATGGAACGTAACGCTCCTCCGGTTGTCCCCAAACACCAACGTTCGCCGTATTGTTTTTTCGCTTATATTTATATTAAACATGTGTAACAATTCATTGCAGGTCTCAACAGAGGTTGCATAGCAATTTTCTAAGAGCTGATGAAACGACAAAAATGGTCATCTCGAATGTTTATTACTCTTAGATAATGTTTATTACTCTTAGATCTATAAGAAGATATGTTAAGTAAAATGGAAAATGAAGCTAAAATTGTAAATTTTACAATTTTTTCGCTGTCGAAAAGTCCCGTCGAAAGTGTCAAAACCCATGTTTTGAAAGATTGTCTAGAATTCGTGTCAAAAAGTGTCGAAAAATGTGTCATAAATACCATTTTTCGACATTACCCATCTCTGATATGTAGCACCATGCCCATCGAAGTGTGTAATACACCATTGCCAACACATTTACTCTGTATATGAAAAATCTAGTCCTGATGACGTAATATGTGTCGTTGGTGGTTTCAACTTGCCAACCGTAGCTTAAATTGTATGTTACCTTTGTATGTAAAAAAGCAATCTGAAATTATTTTGTTAGGTACCGTTGCACTGTGATTTTAAACAAATGTGCGATATTTGCAATTCTTATAATCATTTTTTAGATTTAATTTTTGTAAACAAACTTGAAATTGAAGTGAAAGCATCACTCCAATCAAATGGTATGTATTGTAAAGCCCTTGAAATTTATTTAAGTTTTAATGATCTTATTGTTAATCATAGTGAGAGTTTAGTTATAACAAAAAGAGTTTTCAATTTTGACTTAGATATTTTTTAAATTTTGTGATTGAAAAAGTCGATCCTAGAGTTGGAGCGCTGGGTTCATAAGAAACATTTGAATTTTTTTAGGGTACTTAAATGATCCTGGGACCCAAGATTCGTCGCCCTCGGGGTGCAGTAAGTAAAGCTTCACTTGACAACTTGAGGGTCTCAGGCCCTGTTGTTATGTTTTGAATTCCCGATGGACCGCACGAAGAAATTTATGACGCTGGTTGTGGTTGTAAACAAAATGTTACTAACTTTCCTTCAAAGGTTAATGTCCTTTGGAAGATAACTACCGTTTGTAAGACAATTTCATTTAGTGATTCGCCCAAGCAAAAATATACACGCAAAATTAGCGCAGTTTAGAGATTCTGCTTTTCTGCTTGGGGCAGTCGATATGTTGTTAAGTTCATAAAAAAGCCCGCCAAGCTACCGCAAAGGCCTCGAAGACTACGCAATTCTATATTAACATCAAAAAACAGTTAAGAATGAAACAAAAAACCTTTACTGACACTGTCACAAAATAAGCACAAAATTATTTAGATAAATAAATAGAATTAAATTATCATAAGTACTGCCTTAAGAATAAGTAAAGTAAATATTTATAAGGACAAGGTAGTCGCTATTCACTTCGAAATAAGAGAAGACATGTACGTAAAAGGTGGTACCTTTTACGGAAAAAGTAACTCTTACTAGTACTTACTTTTTTTGATTCACTCCACCTGTTATTATTGCGAAGGCGTTATCAATGCTGGGATTTTTAAAAGGATCAGCTAACGAATTGACAACACATATCACTGTCACCATGTTCTAGTTCCATTTGCTCATATTCTTGAATATAGAACAGTCTGGCAACCGTATCTGCAAATTCATATTGACAGTAATGAGCACGTACAAAAGAAATTCACTCTATTTGCTTTTAGAAAATGATTTGGCTTTCCATATTGTAAGAACTTAAGAAATTTGCCGTCTTATGAAGAACAGTGTAGGTTTCTGTGCATTGAGACATTGGTACACACAAAAAAATCGGTGTTACATAGTGTGTTACACCGAATCGGTGTTACATAGTGTCCCACCGATCGGATATTTAAAATTTGAATCCAAACGGATATTTGAATAAAAATGACATAAAATACATTTGGATAAAAACTTTTACACCGCATAAAAACCAAACAGGAACATTCATGTTTAGGAACACACCGAAAGGTGTATTTTATTAGGAAAACACCGAAAGGTGTATTTTATTAATTCTAAAAGAAGTTTTTCTAAAAATTTATCTTTTCGGATTGCTTAAAATATTTATCCATTGATGCGTGCTTAATTTTTTTCAGTTGGGCAAAAATAAAATACTTTTTCGGATAAAAAACAAATTAACACCGCATATTTTTTTGAGTGTAATAAGATCACCGGTTTCTGGTTCTTCTTTTGTTGCAAATTTATTAAATGGCAAAATCGATTCTACTAACATTTGAAAATTAATTAATTTATTTATTTACGTACCTTAACAGCAGTTTCGCCCAAAACCCGTTTTGAATCTTGGTTGCCATCGAACTTTTAATAGGTTTTAAAAAATTATATTTTTATTATGTATTTATGGCTTTCTATAAACAATATTGTTTCATTCAATATATGTATTTACATTTGTAATATAAATTGTATATCAAATAGGGGAACCAATCCTGGACCATTACTTTGAATTTAGAAGTTGCACTCGTGAAATACGTCATTTTATAAAACATCAGGATGCGTATAGAAATATCTGTCCCATTAGTACTGGTATACTATCGGGCAGCGTGCTTGGTCCAATATTATATCTTCAATATGCCGCAGACAAACCTATAAGAACTCAAATAATATTTGTAGGCGATACGGCAGTACTCTCAATAGAATTTAAGTATTAATGAAAAAATGGTGAATTAAAGTTAGTGGAGCTAAATCTTATCACATAATCTTTACAATGAGAAGGGAAACTTGTTCACCAATACAAATGAATAACCAGGGTGTACTTCATACTGAAGATGTAAAATATTTAGGTATTCACCTCGACAAAAACTTGACATGGCGTAAACATATAGACCGGACAAGAAGTCTTTCCCATGTCCCAAATGCTCAGCACTGGCTAATAAGTTGTCCGATCCACAGTAGTTTCTATAAAAGTTAAATTTCCAAAACCTTTTGCACTAAAAGTTTCCCACACCATGACATTTCCGCCCCCATGCTTCACATTCGGCCACAAATTTTTTAACTCCAGCTCAGTGTTGGGCTTTCGCCACACTATAACTAGCTCATCTCAACCGAAAACAGTGAATTTACTTTCATCTAAGAAAATGACATTTTCCCAGAATACCTCAGGCTCACTTTCATATTTTAAAGCATATTTCAATCGTTTTTTGATATTGTTGGGCGACATGTATGGTTTTTTGTGCGATGCACATCCTCGATATCCTTTCTTATGGAAAACATTTCTTATTGTTTGAGGATTCACTGTGATATTTTCACGTTGACAATAGGTTGACAGCCAACTTTGGAACACTAAGCTTTATATTATTTTCAATTTCTCTCTCTACTAGGCGTATTTGACGTTCGTTCAATTTACCTTTACGGCCACGCCCTGGAGTGATCTCTAGGGGTTTCATTTTTTTTTTCAACTTCTGTAGCACGTATTGAATTGTAGAGCGCGGTTGATCAACTATTTTTAAAATTTCAGATAAACTCTTACCTTCATTTATCAATTATTAATTTTTTAATTTCAGTTCTAATTTTCATATGAGAAGCAGATATTATTATTAAATTTAAGAAACTTTCTTTCAACTTATCGACTAATGTGTACTACAATATATTTTCAACTAATATGCACTAAAAGATATTTTTTGTACAGGGAAGTAAATTTAATTATATGTGTTTGCCATGGAATCACATTAAAATGAGTGAAGATCTGCGAAGACCCTTCATTATGTTGATGATGTTAACGATGGCCGAAGGTATAATTGGCGGATTCATCGGAAACCCTTGGCGGTATTCCACAGGATCCTTCCTTCGGTTTGCACGAAGATGAATTAATTTAACTATACCGAATGCCACAAGAATGGTATTAACTTAAAAAAAAGATTTAAGAACTGTATAACATGCAAGTTACTTCTGATGCTGAAGCCTTTCAAAATGCTGCAAACATAACTATTAGGAACATTTCACCATCTAGAGGATTCAATTCCGTTCCTACTCCTTTCCAGTATTTATTAAACTTACCCGAGAAGTTGTCGGAGTCATTTTAAATAAAATAGATATTACTAGGGAAACGTATAATTGAAAAAAATGCCAATGAAAATTCAGGTTCATCTTAATACGACAAATATAAAAATATCAATATTCATTACTTATTACTATGCTATCTTTAAAATTATTGGATATTTTAACCCTTACAAACAATATTAATATTATTAATATAATTAATAATATCAACTAGAGATAGACAAACATTTTTGTTAAAAAATCTATTCCCCATCAATACTTTTATAAAATAGTTATGGAAGAACAAACGTTAAAACTGCTGTAATTGGAAATAATTTTTTCCCTATAAAATTTTTTTCCCAAAGAGCAGAATACACTTTGGGGATAAGGGCATAAAACTGCAACAAAATTTAAAATTTCTATTCCCTGGGAACCAACAGAATAGGGCCACAGATAGATTTTTTAAAGGATTGATTCAGCGTACGGAGAATTGTTTGATGCAATTTTAGGTTGAGATTATACAAAATAGTGTTTAACAATAAACTAAATGAATTTATCCACTTTTGATATATAATAGCCCGATAAATATGCTGATTTCAAATAAAGAAAATGTAAAATAACCCATTGTTATTGTATAACCCACGTTGCTAGGGGCAACGTGAGTTATATTTAGTATAACAAAATGTTGAGTAGTCATTGGAAAATTATTCGTCAAATTGAATGAAAAACTATATTCCAAAAATTAGTTAAATTAAAGTACACCATGACAATTTAAAGAACGGTCACTATGATAAAATATATTTCCAAATTCAATGCTCCACTGTGAAAACACAAAATGGAACTATTTCTTATTAACGAAATTTATTTCAACAAAAGTGGATAAAACGTTGTATGCCACTCGTGAGCAAAGAGATATTATCCATGAGGGATAAGTTTGTCCCACGAGGCGATAGCCGAGTACCATAAATAACTATTATATCATATTAACCGTTATTTTCTGTTTTTTAAATGTTATTTTAATTTATTAAAATTTAAGACGTACATTTTTAAATTGTTTTTTATTGTATATTTCATTGATATTTCCTTAATTGGGTACTATACGGACAATTTTTTGAAACAGTGTACGTATAAACAAAATGAAAGCAATTGAGAATGAAAGTGACACGAATATATTGGCTCATATTCAGAAAGTCAAGTTTATGCAACCTACAGGTTCCAACAATATGGGAAGAAATTAGGGATTCCAGTGCCAGGTATCACTCAACGTTGGTAATTCAACCAAACGAACTGTTGAACAAACTTCTCTCTACCACAACGAGCGAAAGATTAAAAGTCGCAAAATTCTGGATTTGGAAAAAACATTAATTTTTCAAATCTCCATAGAATCGAAACAATGTGTTGTGTCAATTTATACTAATTATAGTGTAAGTGAAATTTTGCCAATGGATAAAATGCTCCGATCCTGACAAGACAAACTATTAGGACAAACAATTTAACCTGACTAAAAAGACAAACAATTTAGTGAATCGTACTAAAAGAGATAAATTGTAAAATAAAGAAAAACAAAAAAAAAATTACAAACTATATTCTCATACTTATCGCAAGAGCACAAAAATTTTTATGACTTTTAAACAAAACTATACAAATCACATTATTATATGTTATATGACATGTTTGGCAAAAATCCATCTTAGCATTATTCTATTTTTAATACGCAATGTGTTACCCAAATTACATCCTATTAAAGAAAATACATATTGATTGTGATACAATATAATATACATATAACATACAGCTAGATGAATACAATTTTTAAGACGCCACATTTCTTGTCTCAATATCGGATTCTTTATCGGTCAGTTCTGTACATATTTAACTTTAAATTAACAATTAAAATGATAATATCAGCAAATTAAAGGTTCGATTGAAATTATTATCTAACCAAACTACGTATTGTCACATTACGATAATGTAAGTAAAAGAATGGGTAATAATGTAAAGCATCATTAATTAACTTCGGAGCTACAACAACAATTAACAGTTTGTTATTTGATACGATAAATAATAATAATGATTATTGTCTATCTTTTTTGTCTAAAAAAAAAAAATCTCAGAAGAAGGGAAATATTAAAATCAATATCTCTAACAATGTAAACGAAACATAATTTTCCACATCTTTTTCACTTTTATTCTCCATTGTTTTCCTTTTCCCTATAAAGATGGAAAGAATTGAGAAACCATTTTTCTTTTATTTTCTTTTTTAAAATTAAACAAAACGAAATCCGGAATGTTTGTTAGATTGTTGAAAAAAAACGAATTAATGTAATTTTTGTCGTCGAATCTCAACATTAGAATTGTGTACCGTATTTTATCATATAATATCAATAAAATCACTTTAATAAAAATACAACCTATTCCACACGAATAATCTATAACTGCATGTTTTTATATAGCATAGCGCTAAATATAATATTTCATGAGGCACTTCATTTTTAATCCCTTCAATAAGGATAAAAATTCATCATTTACAACAAATAAATCGATTAGATTTTATAAAAAATTTACAAATCATTAAATGATGCAAAGATCTTTACACCAAAACAAATCATTGTGGTGTTAAAATATCTTTTCTTGATAAACAAAACGTAAATAGCGATGAAGAAATTGTATAAAGCCGTTCAATGAGAAATAACATCCTTAAACCATTTTATGAAATAATTTTTCCTATTTTCCTTCTTTTAAGCATTCGTCGAAGAACAGATGATGATAAACACAATTGTACAAAATATAGCAAGCCTTTTCAAATATCTATCCAATTTTAAACATTTAATTTTTCAAATGGAATTTTCAATATTTTAGAGAAAACATTCAAAACGAATAAAAAATAAAAAAAAACGAAAGTTAATTTTATGATAAAAAATCAATGATCAAAGATAGATTTCATTTGCATTTTTTTTTTATTGATTATTTTCAGTTTTTCCCTAAACTTGTCAACCGAATTTCCCCTTACACCAACTTTATATCTGAATGATATAAAATAGGTAGATTGCGACTGCCTGGCCTGGTGAATGAATTTTATTAAAATAACTTTGATAATAGGAAAAAAAGGATATTTATATTATAATTCGAGTTTTTTTTTTTTTTTTTAATTTTTTTACTTGAGTTCCTTCCAACGTGTAGGCTGTAAGTACTTGTATATATGTACATAATGTTATGTTACCGTAGTCCTGGTAGTTTTTCTTCAAAATTTTATTATGCAATCGTAAATTTTATTTTATTTTAAGACGATTTTATTTTATTTTTAGTTCAGGAAATAAAAAGATTTTGTTTTAAGAAGAATTTTTCATAAGAATAAGAAATACAAAAATAAATATCAGTATCTCATGATCTCGAAGAATGACAATAATATTTTAAGCCTAAATTGATTAATGAATGCTAATCAGAAAAACTAACTCAATAGTTAAACTATCGAACATTGTAGTGTATAAATAAGTAAGAAACAGATAAAATTTAGTTGTAAGAAATGTTTCTTTAAGGTAAAAAGCGTCGGTAACCGTCGGTAAACGGTCAAAATTATTCTGCCCAGTCAGGCCAAACTTTGAAGATTTTCTAACCTATCTTGTACAAGAGTATTTTTCCATTTGCTATATTAGTATTTAATTTTGTAAATAACCTGAAAGCGAGGGTTTCATTAATCCAGCGGTTTCATCTTCTAAGTCTATGGTAAAGAGGGAATTGAAATTACATTGAAAGTATTGTTGTTATTTTAACTAGAATATAATTAATTATTCGCTAAAAATGATCCATTTACCTAAGCAATTTTATTGTTAAGTGATACTGATAACTAGGCTTAGGACTTTTAGGTTCCTAAAATATGTTCCTAAAATATGTAACTAAAATTGCAAAATATGTGGTAAAAGTTGTGATTAAAATGAAAAATATGTGGTCAAATTTTGAAAAGAAAACCAAAATTAGACCTTATCTTAAGAGGATTTCAATTCACTCATTAACAAAAAAAAAGTATTAAGTTTTTGGCTATAGAGTTGGATAAACTAAATTTCCTGGATTACAAAGTGTTGGAGAAGTAGCTAAAAATGGTTCCACATCCATACATATAAAAATTTGTACTGGTAAGCGATACTTACTTCAAAAGGACACCGAAACGGTTGAGACTAAAATATTCACGCTATTAAAGCAAGTTTTGAATTAAGAAAAACTAAATAACGCTCATAGTTTTTGCTCAACTCAAATTGTAATTCAAATTCAATTTTTAATTTAAGTTGCCATCAAGATTATATTCAATTACAGTTTAGAATTCATTGTCTCTTATATATCGTGCTGATACTAAATAATTTTGTTATTTTATTGAAATCATGTTTCGTATTGCAACTTTTACTAATTTCAGTTAAAATTTGGTTTGGAATATCAAACTTACACTTCTCGTATCATTTTAAAATGAAAACTGAAATGGAACTAAATTTTGTATTTCAAATTTCACTCAAAATTATTATACAATTCCTCCTTCAATTTTGTCAAATCGAGTTTGGAACTTACCCTATTTGCAACCAAAATTTTGAAACTCAAAAGCACCATTTTCTCAGAATTTTGCCCTCTCTAAACGTAAAATTTTGCTCAAATCTATTTTATATTTGTAACTAATATTTAATTTTTCTCTTGCCAGTCCAATTCGAAATACAAACTCAACTTATAAACTAAAAACTACATTACAGTAATGTTTTTGCTCAAGTCCAAATTACTACTCAAATTCAATTTCTACTCAACATTTTACTGAATTACTGGTTAAAATTAAAAACTTCGAAATTTACTCAGATTTCTGCTCAAAATTCTGATACAAATTTATCAAACCTTCTAATGCAAACTAGATGCATTTCGAATAACACTCGAATTTTTTTTAAATGCACTTGCAACTAAAGCTGTAGTTGTATCCCAAATTTCTAATCAAGCATATTTAGACAAATCGAGGTTGGAACTTTTACTTAATTTGTAAACATAAAATTTCTAGCTTAATTGCAATCAGAATTTGTGTTAATTAAATCTGGAATTCAAACTCAACTTTTAAATATTTTTTAATTAAGTTGCATCCAAATTTTTGCTCAAACTCTCGATTGGATTGAAATTGAATTTTTATTCCCAACTTTGTTCAAATCTTGTTTTACTCCGTCCTAAATAAAAATTTTGCTCAAATAACTTTAACTAAATTTTTAAAATTCACTCAAACTGTTATTAAAGACAGTCCGGTTTACAAACTGAAGTTTTCATCTAATTTAAGCTCATGAATTTAAACTCTATTGCTAATGTAAGTTCCTACTTAAGATTTTATTTAATTACGGTTTAAAATTGAAATGCTTCTATTATAAAACAAAAAGCATTCAGATTTTTGCTCGATTCCTGATTTTCTAGTTGAACTATAAAAATTTATTGAAATCGTGTTTAGAATTAAAACTTAGTCACATAAAGTGCATTAAATAATTTGTTAAAATGGTTTTCAAAATGTGTTCACTCAAACTCATTATATCGAGTTTAGAATTCAAGCTAATTTTCTCTCATTAAAATTTCGTTATCTTAATCAATTTCCTCTTTCTCGAATGCAGTTGGTAAATTTTGATTAGATTTATGTTCAAAATTCCATTTATCATTTTGTTCAACTTCCAAAACAGATTGGAACTAAATTTCTGACTAAAAAATCCTAATTTTTTATAAAATGAATACCACTCAAATATTAAAAGGAAAATTACAATAATCAATTAGTAGAGTACCTAAATATTTGTCATAACTTTGTTAAAACTTTAAATTTCACTCAATTTCTTATTTCAATTTAATTCAATGAGCGTGATCAAAATTACAATCAACATTCAAGTACAATTTGGAAGTTTAATTTAATTTCGGATTACAATGTCACTCAAAGTTTATTCAAATCCAGATGGAATTGTATTCTAATTTTATTCTGGATGCATCCAAGGTTTTATTCGAATCCACTAAAACTATTTTCTTTTCCAGTCTAATTTTTTGATCCAATTCAAATTGGTTTCATAATATGTACTTTGGTTTTCCCTTAACATATGTATGTATCGATTCTTTCCTCCACTTAATTTGTTCTCATTTTTTTGTTTTCTAATTGAAAACCCACTCAGTACATCTATTGTGCAATGTAAACTTATATTTCTCTCAAAACTTTATGAAATCAAAAATTCGAGTTGTAACTCAATTCCTATATATAATTTATACCAAAGATTTTACTTGGGTTTGAATGCCAAAACCATTTTTTTAAATTTAAATTCTTAATTCAAATTTCACTCGAAATTTCCGATTCAAATTTCTAAACTAAATTCAAAGGAAATTTTGTTGGTGGTTTGGGATCAAATCTCGTATTGCAACTCAATTCTTGACTAATTGCAATTAAAATTATGTTTAAATCTAGTTTGAAACAACCAATTTACACTCAAATTTTTGCTTAAAACCAAGCAGAATGTGCTAATCAATTTCTAATCTAAATTTCCAAATCAATTTTTAACCCAAGTTACATTGTACAACAATTTGTACTATTTAAATTCCGTACAAAATGTAGTTTAACCCACAAACATTTTGTTACTTTCTATTTTAAATTTCATTCAAAATGTTGGCGTCGTACTTCATTGTAACTCAATTAAAATTGTTTCTGTTTAATTTCAAACTGAAAATTTATGGATTTATAACCAGAGTTGTTTTTTTAATCCAATCAATATTTAGTTAAGCCCTAGGTGGAATTTTTATTCAAACTCTATTTATAACTAAACTTCTGCTGAAAAGTACGATTAGCTTTTGATTCATATTAGACACAAGATATTGTTCAAATCTAGTTTGTAATTCTAATTCAATTTTTAAATTTTCAAATCCAATTTAAGTGCCTAGTCAGGAATTTATTCAATTACATTTGGGAATTCTAATTCTCATTCAGACTTTTGCTCGAAATTCTGATTTTCTAATGTAAGTATATGTTCTAATGTAAGTATATGTTCAAATGTAAGTTGACTTTTTCACTTAAATGGCACTCATTATTTTACCAAAATTTCTAAATTAAATTTAAAATTTTGACTTATAATTCTACTTAAATTTTTATTCACAATCATTACGTCCAGTTCAGTATTGAAGCTAATTTTGTTACCTTTAGATTTCCCTCTAATGTTGGCCAAATCCATCATGTTTTAACTGTAATTTGAAATCGATTTCTAATCTACCATTTTGGTCAAATGATGCAGTTAGTCATTCACACTTAATAATCAAATTTACATTCAACATTTCCATCGAACATATAATAACAACTTTGAACTTTTCGGATTAAAAACTAGTTTTCGTTCGAGCCCAGTTTGAATATGAATAGCATTGAAACTGTTGCTCAAGTGCATAAATGGGATACAATTGCATTTGCTACATTTTTATAGTTAAGGAATTTTAACGCTGTTTGATTCATTTAAATTCCGATGAATTCTTTTACGTGCATTTCCATATTTAGCCTTAATCAGATGAATGTCACAACGTGGATTATTTCATTTCAGTTTTGATAAAAGTGTATACGTTAACGAATAAAAACAATAATTACAAAATTTGCTTTTCTAGAAGAACTCCAGATCGTCAAATAATGTGCAATAAACTATTGAGATATTTTAATTTGACGTGTATTTTGTTTTTAATTTATTGATCTAACTTACCGGAGTTTAGGCCAAAGTAAAACTTTTTTAAATAAATTTAAAATTCAAATTTCAAGCTATGAAAGTCGAATTACGTTATTCTTGAAGAAAAATTAAAAATATTTTGAATAAACCATAAAATATGTGGTAACATACATACATAGCTCATTCGCTTTTATTTGTTTTAAAAAGAAGAACTATTCAACAAACTTTTGGTTTGAATTTCCCAAAACAAATATTTTTTTACCTAACAATTCTAAGCCTAACCATAGATCAATTATAAATTTAAAACAATAAAAATTAAGAATTCGGTAAATGGCATTTTTGTGTATTCGCCTATGGAAAACTTAAATTAACTTAAAAATTTCAACCAGCCTTCGTCAAATTGTATCTTTCACTTTAAAAAAATTATGAAAGCGAAATTTTCCGCTCAAACTTAAAAAAAAATTAAAATGTCAAAAGCAATTTTTTCCGCAATGTAAATTTATCTTTTAATTTCGATAATCCCTCTGAAGTAATACTAGCCCCTACTACGCAATACTAAATGTAGTGTGTTTTTCAATTTACATTGAACATCTTAGGTAAAATAACTGTAAATTATCCGAATATCATATAGTTCTCTATGACAACTTTCTGAAAATGTTCACATAAACATTACCAACCAAAAAACATTACGAAAGAACATTAATCCTGGGATAACTTCACATGACTCGATACAATGATTGTGTTTCATTTTTTCCAGGCTTACGAATCATTGTGATCACCAATATCTTCCATTTTTGAGGAATATAACCGGTTCGCATGGCCGCATTGAAAATGAATGTTATTAGATTTATGCAGTTGTCGGGTAATTCGCTTGTGGTTTCTTCGGTAACAAGATCATGTCCTGGTGCCTTTTTTGGGCGTCTGCAAGTTTTAATTGTATTCTTAACTTTCCTCCCATTATACTTTATAGGTTTGAAGGACAATACATCATCCATTTACTCGGCTAGCACGAAAATCGTTAGATGAACAGCAAAAGCATTGTTTTTTCCATAATCGCTTCTCGCATAAGCCTCAGTTGGAAGTCTTATCGGTGGATTCGAGTTTGTTGGTTTTTTAAATTTTTTGTTGCCTTCCGCAAAGAGTAATCATCAACCCTTTGGTTGCCGAGAGAGCACTAGAATAATTCTGGATGTTCTGGTTTTCCTCTTCCTGTAACGCAAATCTTAAGGTCTTAAAAGCTCCATTCAATTTCCTTTTTTTTGAAGGTGAATTATTCGTGTTTCCTGGATAATTTCCTAAATATTAGGTGACAGTTTATTAATTTTTTCAGAACTACTTATGAGGGGTGTAGGCTTTTCAGCTGATAAAGCCAGAGCATCTTTTAAATTTTCTGCTGCCGCATCAACGTCTACTGGTATGAAAAGATGAATATTCAGTAAACAACTTTGTTTAACTATATTCTCCTGTATTGATCCCAATTAGTTCGCATGTGTGTATGAGGTTTCGGCATTTTTGTCTTTAGCGCCCGGTGAGTAACCGGAAGAAAGATCATAGCAATCGGTTGCCTTCAAATGAGTAACGTGGAATGCTTTTGATTACAGAGAAGTCAATTAAATCAGGAACTTTTTTTTTATCCTTATAGGCCAACAAGTTGGGTGACCAGCAGATAAATGATCCAGAGACTACTCCTCTCTCTAGAGCTTCGTAAAGTTGATTGCCTTTTGGTGTCGACAATCTTGACCCACATTTCACATATTTAGCTTTTTAATCGCTACCCGCAAAGAATCTATTGCCCAGCTGGTTAAAATAATCGATAAATTGCTGCTTTTTAATTGCATGCTTTGTAGGGCTGTAAACGGCCGATATTACACATTTTCCAGACCATTCTTCTAGGTAAATATTAGTTGCTTGGATGTACTCTTTTTCATACTTGCTGTGTTCAAAATCGTTGTGTTCGTGAAGCGGTTTTGTGATATTAGCATGATATCTATATTGTGCTAGATGAGAAAGGCTTTTAGATCAGCTTTGTGTGGTGAAAGACATTCGTGGTGTCATTTGTGGTTTTTGATGATAATTAGCATTAGTTAAATAAAATATTTACATTTTGCATCATCATGCACATTTGTTTCTCAATCATCATCATGAAACTTTGGATCCAGGTTTTACATTTATATATATTGTCCCCTTTATATTTTACCGCATCTGGCTCTAGTTCTAGGCGAAACATAGGTTGAGGTTTCTTTTCGCGGTTTAGGATATTCGTAATATATTTGTCATGAAAGCATTTTCACTAAGAGCAGAGTATCTTTCGCTTAAGTCTACGGAGCTCTCAGTTCCTCTTACAATTACAGTTAGCCCCTTTTGAATTTTTAGCTGGTATATGTAACACCGTTTAACAGCTTGGTCGAAATGATTAACTAACTTTATGGCTGTAACTTCTGTAACTTATTTGGTTTATGTTGCCCCTCTTGAAAAGTAATACAACAATTTTTATCCGATTAACGACTTGATTTTTTCCACAAGTTCATTATTTGAAGCCTCTCTTATGTAAATTGGTGGCGGCTTCTCGTTCTTAAGATTATCTGCTGTAGCTTCGGAAGCTTCTACCTCTTAACTGGAATACTTGATACTGAGAGGTATTTGGTCCGCCCATTGTGCCGTCCTTGTCGTTCTGCTCATGCTAGGCTCATGGAATTCATTTTCGCTATGTAGTTGGCGATTTTTATTGCGGTACAGGCTATTTGGTATTAGTTTGGCTATTTGTTGCTACTGTTTGTTTTTTTTTCATTTAAAAAGACACACACTCACTCAAAAGAAAATAATAAATAACTAAAAAGAACTAACACTGCAGTTTTTGATTATTTTAATTTAATTTTATTATGTGAACATCGATTTTACGTTTATTCTTCATGAAGGTGAAATCGATACTGATCTACCTATTCGTTAAAATAAATTCAATTGTAGATACAACATAAGTCAGTCACCAGTCGAAATATTTTCCATTTATTCGTTTTTGTATTGTAAATTTAATTGTACATAGATATACCGATCGATCCGCAAATGATTTTGAATTTATTTGTTCGTTTTAGTAAATTTAATTGTAGATAGTTTACCGTTGACCCAACGAAACCTGCGCCATCTTGCCGAAGATGTACCATATTTGAATAGCGCTATGAACTTACAGTTAAATGAAGTTATATTGAAGAAATTTAAATTACATCTACAAACCTAAAAAACAATTGGTGTGAAATTTAAGTACATGCTAACGTCTAAAATTATAAAAAAAGGACACATGAAAGTTCTGGGTTATTGCCCTTTAAATCCTCTCCATTGAAGTCGTCGTGTGTTATGTTCGAAACTTTAATTTTTGGTACCCATAGCTATAGGACTGATCAAAAATTTTACTATTATGATTTCTTTTAAATGTGCTCAGTTAGTAAGGAATTAACTAGATTATTAACTAAACAATATTAATTGTGAATATTTGGTAAAAATACGTTATCCACTTTAATAGAAATATGAAACTAAATAAAATAACACATTTTCCCTAAATGTCATTAATTAAGTCGCAAAGTTTTCTTGTGTAGTATATTTTAGTAACATTTTCATTCATCTATATACTCCAATGAAGAATTTACTAAAATAGAACTAAAACCAATTTAGTAAAATTTAGTAAGAATTTCATTACCATACAGAAAAAGAGTTTTATTTAAAAATTAAAAGGCAACTCAGATAAAATACTTTTAGACTAAAATGAATTTTCAGAAGGAAGTTCAACCAATAAACTAAACAGGTATTCAAGTCAAAATATTTTTGACTGGAATTCTTGGAATGAATTGATGCCTTTTGAAAAGGAGATTCAGTCAAACAACTAAAAAGGAGCTTCAGGCAAAATTGTTCTCCGGGAATTCGTTTCAGTCATAAAGTTTCTCATACAAATATTATGACTAAAACTCCTTTTAAAAAGGAACCTCAGCACGAAAAAAAGGTATTTCGGTCATAAAATAGTGAAATGCCCTTTGTGTATTTGGACTGAACAACCTTCTTGACTGTCATTTTGGTAACACATTTTTGGACTGGAATACCTTTTGTTTGGTTGTTTTTTTTTTTTGACTGAAACGCCTTCTTAGACCTGTATGTCGGCACCGTGGGCCGGAAAAAATGTTGAATAAAATCTACATACAAATATTCTAGAAGAAAGCCAACGTTGAAATTTTAAATGTAACAAAACTATTAAAAACCATATAATAATTAGAATCATATCAATAAATAATTAAGTGCCTTGGTCCAAATGCACACGCCGGATATGCAGGTTAAAACCAATTGTAGATTATCCGACGAAACAGCAGTCGTTTTAAGTGTGGTGTTACTCGATGTCTGGTGTTTAAATGTTAGAAATGGTCGTAAACAATCTAAGGCGAAATATATTCTTAGATTATATAACGCACAAAATAACTAAATACATTCAAAATAACTCTAAATTAAAAACATCGTTTACGAGAGAAGGCTTAGATGTTAAGAAATTTTAACAAAATGCTGTAAATTGTTTTGTTCAAAGTTAAATACCTTGTTACCGCCATATAAAAGAACACTATAGTTAGAAACATCAATAAAGCTGCTTTCACAAATTGCACAATTACATAAATTCAAAAATGCAGTAACAGAACTTATAGTCTTTTAGTATGGATGGTGCGCTATATATGGTATACATATACATGTACATATGTATATTCGATGAAATTTTGTTTTTTTTCTTCATATCCCCTTGCACAAGATATTTAACTTTAAGGAAACGTTTTTACGTGGAGTTCCTTCAAAATTTCAAATTTCCCAACCTTCTCCCGAAATTGACGATTTATCGTTTTTTTTTCATGCAATGATATGGATATGGTATGTATACATACCATATCGTATGCATATTAATATTTATAGATTAAAGTCATACCGTCTTCAATTATTGGAAAAAACCCAGCATTTAAAATAAAGCCAAGGAATTGTTCTTTATGTCATTCCCATGTTTCTCCAAGAGACCGAATTCAAAATTAATCTGAAATGTTCATAATTGCAAGTTAATCTGAAAATAATTTAATTTGTATATTTCGCGACCTTAGAATGAAATAGTTCTATTTGTATAAAACTCAATACTGAGAAAATCGCAAACAAATTTTTGGATCGTGATATCTTTTAAATTATTTACATGACAATAATAATTCTTGAAACGTAAAATTTTATGAGCATTATAAATTAGTAGGTATCAAATTAACATAGTTTTGGTCATCTGATTAGTTGTAAAATGAATTTTAATTATTTGGATAGATCCTTTTTCATAATTATTATGATTATCAATTTAGTTTAAAGGTTCTATTTGCATGATAGAACCGTTTTGCTTTAATTATGAGAAATTATGAAAACAGCAAAGTTCTATTTGTTCAAATAGTTTTAGCTATTTGTTTAAATAAAATCTTTATTGAATTTTTAAATAAAACTAAATTTAGTGGATACATACATACTTCGTGTATTTACTATTTTTATACCATTTAAAATAAAAAATAATGTTTATAAAAATATAATAAACATTAAACAAAATAAAAATTATTACAACATCTCGTTTTGTTGTAATTCAGGTACATAAACAAATACTTCATTTTTAAATCTACATAATTTCTAATTAAGTTTTAATTCAATACAGCATCGGTTCTTAATTTTTTTTCACGGTGAGTTATTTTTATTTGTGTTGGAATTTCGGTTTAATTTACATGAACTACTACTTGCTGATCGTTTTGGAGTCTGACAAATGGGTTTGTCATCTGAAATTTAAAAAAATTATCAAAATTCGATCACAACTAATAAACAAAAATCTTACCAGTAATATTGAGAACCACTTTGTAGTAATCAATATCTTGCGGTGGCATGAAGCAAAATGAAGGCTGCAAGTCGATTTTTTTTTAGGTCGATCTTCGGTTTCTTTTTTATAATGTTGAAACCTAAAATATTTGGCCGCATTACAAATGAGCGATCCAGTCTGTTTTTTTGTTTTCTTAAATTACTGGTTTTGAATTCCTCGGTGTAATCCAGCTTGAATTTAATGGCGTGCGGTTCTTGACTGAATTGAAGTATTTTAACTTTGTTGAACGGCACTTCTTTAAAGTTATAGATCATTTTTGAATACTCATCGTTGACTTTAAAATCCGATGGCTTCATTTGGATAATACAGAATGGTTTTCTTAAATTTATGGGTTTTAAAATTCTTATGAGGCCTAAAGGCCACATAAACTCGTTTTTCCTAAACACTTTTTCTATTTGAGAATGTGTATTATCTATTTGCTGTATAGCGGAATGACCAGCGATGGAGTATTTCATCGTGATTTCGACGATGTCAGGATGACTATGTATAAACTTTAAAATTGCCGTATTGCTATATAGGAGTTTTTATTTTGTGGTACGCACGAATCGCTCCAGGTGACAAGTTTGGTAAACCCTGTGTCTTGGTAAACTTGCTCTAAAATTTTTACTAGCGCTGATCCAAGATCATTGCCAGTGCGCCCAGCTGTGTATTCGGTTCATAAACAACAGTAAATTTTTTTAGTTGTAGAATAGTGCGCCGTAAGATTGAAGACGTTTAGCTTTGCACTGTAAAATAAGGAACCAATATTGAATCTGGGACAATTTATTACGTTTTGTAAATCAAAGCATAATACTGGAATGGTTTCGTTGTCCTGATCCATTTTTCTTTCAGCACGCGTATCTTCTTTAAGCCGTTGGTGTTCTTCAAAATCAGCGGTAGTTTTCGGTGTGCATTCATTTCCGTTCTGGGCGACTAGATAGGCTTCACATTTACCACAGAGATCGGAGTTTGGTTCGTGAAAATCCAGATTAAACTCTGTGACTGGATTTTCTCCATCTTGGCTACATTGAATTTTATATAATTCGTACATGCGCATAACATTTAAACCAGCCTCGAAATATTTTTTAGATGTTTTGGTCCGACAATAATGGCTTTCCGTTGTTGGAAAGGATTGTATATGTTGTTTTATTCCGTTGGTTACTTATTCCTTAGTTTTTCGGTTGCCAATTCTGGTTTCGTTTTCTTTACACTGGATGACTCCAATAGAAGCCTTTCTATTGTGCACGTCATAAACAAGTTTTTGTGAAACATCCATTGTTCCTAAAAAATAGGGTTTGCATACGCGAATCACTTCTCCCTTAATCTCCAAATAGTAACTGAAAGATTTTTTTCTTCGATTTGGGGTTGGTTGTGACGGACGTAAAATTTCACTTTCGCCTGTATATTTTAAAATAAAGTCAAATTTGCGGTAACAATCTAACGTATAATAATGCTTGAACTTCACTAATTTTTTCGGAGCACTTAAATTTACAATTTTGACAGTTTTTTTTTGGTTTTAATTTTTGGTTTTTGTATAAGTTTTCCCTTTGAATTAATATATTTCTCTCCTCTTTACCTTTCATAATTCCGTTTTCTTTTGCGTTTTCGACCTTCATCTTCATAGATTTGACTATTAGGCAGTATAATTTCATTTTCGTCTAAAAATACAGGAACAATTTCTGTCGCTTCTGTTTTTGGTATATTCTGTTGACTTTCTTCGTTAACTATTTCGATCATTCCGTCGCTAGCACATTGACCCAAAACAACATACTCTGAATCCTATAAAGCAATTATATAAATAACATTAATATTTCAAATTAATTAGGATATTATGTAGGAGTATATTATAGTAATTTTTTATTGTCCTACTTACACAAAACACAACCTTATTCCACAAGTTTTAAACAATAACTGATTCATTGCACATTAAAAATAAAGGGGAAACCCCTATTTCAAAATGTTTTTTTGATAAAAAAAAAGTTCTATTTGCAAAGACAGAAAATATTTTTGAACAGGGGCCTTATTCTCGAATTCCACATCCATTTTCCACAAGCGGACATCTGTCAAAATTCATCAAAACGTTCGGAAATTTTAATTCGTATATAAAACACATCGGGCATGTGGACATTTTTCTATATGGGGAATTTCTTCCATCTGCTTATACCCATTCGGAAATGTTCACTTAGTACCAAAAAAGTTCAATTTTTATGCATTTTGACAGATGTCCACATGTGGAAAATGGATGTGGAACTCAAGAATAGGGCCCCAGATGTTCAAATAATATTCCATTTTTTGGAAAAAGGTTCTATTTGTGCAGTTTTTGTCAACTTTCTTGAATTAATTAATATTCATAGTGAATTTAAATAGAACTTGCGTATCCTGTTATCTTTGAAACTATAGGAAAAATCAAAATTTGAGGAACGTTTTCTATCTACTTCTAATTCTACTACTACGGAAAAGTCAAAATTGATATCAACCTCAAAAATTACAAAAATGTCACATAGAACCTTTTTATTCTTAGGTTGCGATTTATCAAAACTTACACATTCACCGTCAAAATCCTTTAGTTTGGGAAAATTTTTGATGAATTCTTTCCTATGTGTAATATTGCAATATACTTATTTTATATTAGCACTTACATTTTACATACATTATGTATCTACTTAAAATTTTATTTTTTCACCGGTTTTTCATTTCACCACACCACAGGAAGAAATTCAACATATTACTGATACTGACTATGACGACGAAAATGAAATTAATATGCGAGCGAAAGTCTAAATTTACCAGAATTCTAGTAAATTCTAATATGAGTTAAAATTGACTAGAATATTACAAGAATTTACTAGAAATTCCTTGTACATACAAACAGGAATTATCTTGTATTTAATTTAATTTAACTAGAATTTTATTAGATTTCAGGTTACTATATTAAAAAATATATTTTTTTTTTACTGGAAATCTGGTAATAAAATTTACATTTACGTTCCGCTATTTCATCAGTCGACCAGTAGGCTTGCCGTCTTCCGCTCCACAGTTTTCTCCGAGGCATTGCTACGTCGCAGGCTCGCTGCATAAGCTGCACGGTTTATTCAACCTTAGTCTCGACATTATTCTTAGTTATATTGTCCTGCAGAACCGGTGGACCATTTCCAACCTACTCGTATTCCAGCCACGTGAGTGTTGGATTCTCATTCGCTGCATCGTTCTACCATCGAGCACTACCCGTGCCTCCATCACCCTCCAGTCTACTACATTGGATGCCAGCCTTCATGACACCAATGATATGTCGGGAATGGAATTTCTGAAGCCAGGTTTTCGATATGTCGGGACTGACCCCCTGTTGAACACAGTCAGGTCAAGTCTCAATGCCATCTCCATGACCAGCTTCTCCCTGGTGTCCTGCTGGGATATACCCCATTCCAGTACACGTCCATTGAAGTCGCTGGCTACTACCAACTCTCCCGCTGTATTGCGCAGTGCGTCCTCAAGTTCGTTCAGCTTAGAACGAAACTCTGTGATTGCATCATTCGGTGGGAGGTATACACTAAAGATCGTGGTGATCCGATTTATAACCCAAACATATCCGTTCCCCGTGCCATGATCGACAATTTGAATGATTCGGACGTCAACCACCCATATTGCCGCAGTGCCCAGGGGATCTGGAAACCAGGTCAGGGGGTTACTGACCTGGTATTGTTCGCTAACGATCACTATCTGGGCTTCCGTCTCACAAACATCAATAGATCATCCGCAGCCCTACTTCCATTCATATTTCCTTGAAGGACTTAGTGACTGTATATTAACCCTGACTATTGCGAACCAATATTATAACTAATACAAATCTATACAGCTGTTTTTTCCCTTAGAATATACATATGATTTTCTGTGAAAATTTAAAAATAAAACACAAAACAAAAAAATAAATAATCGATATACGTAGGTTATAACAACATATCAAAACAAATCTCCACGTCAGTAAAAATAACTTTTATTTTAATGAACCTATAGATACAAATCAAACTTCGAGTCAATTAAACTTACCTGTCAATTAAGGGAACAAAGAAATGTAAATATTGAAATCTATTTTATTATACACATAATAAATAAATATTTTAATAAAACAAATTTTTTGTTTTGTATTTTTATTGAATAAACAAAAACTTTTGTTGTCTTTAAAATTTGTACATTGAAAATTGGTTTTCTTAGCAAATCATTTTCTCGGGAATAAATCTTGGGCAAACAATATTCGTCACAAATAACCGTTTAAATTGATATTATATCAATATTTGATAACTCGTTACACTTATGTATTCGTAATTACTTTTATTTTCTATAGAAATATATTAGGTAAGAGGTTCTATGGTATAATAAATGAGTAATTACTCCAAGATATAATATGTATGTATTTGTGTAATTCTTAAAATTAATGTTGTCAAACCGAAACCGATTAGGAAGTTTTTTGGCAAACAGATATAAGTCTTTGTCTCTAATTTGGTTTTAGTTAAATTATTTTAAAGCCAATTCTATTTATTTAAATGTAAGAGAATTTGTAAATGCAAAAAACTATTTTACACTCAACAAAGAGAATATGGATTGCTCTTTTGAAAATTCTATATTTGTAATTTTCTTCTACATAGAATATTTTTTGTTTTCCCTTCAAGTATCTTACACATCCCATATATGACACAAGCAACATAATTTTTAAACTACACGTCCGCTGGATGTTTGAAGTTTCTGAAAAGCTTTGTGGGGTTTCTCTGGTATTATGTTGGAAATAAACAAATATCATAAAATAAAATAAATGCTTGCTATAACATGTTACGACTGACACGCACAAAACATGGAACATCTGGTCAACCCTACCATGGCTAAAACAAAAATAAAAATAGTACGTCTGGTCGCTTTACCTACCAAGCCATTCCAATTTTCTAACACTAAATTGAACTTAACCTAACCAACATTATAGGTCCTTATAATTTTACAAAATAAAATGTACGTACCGTACCGGTGGTATCTATATTTAAGCCCGTATATAGAGATAAAAATATAAAATCGATGGTTGTATGAATGAGACACCCAACTTTGTCAGTACATTTTTTTATTAAAATAGGGTTGTAGCTGGTTGTGTACGATGTAAAAATATTTCTTGCACACACTATTAATTTTCATAGTACGGCGTTTTATCGAAAAAACAAAAAACAAAAAAAAAACGAAATAATCGAAAAAAAAAAAAAAAATTAATTCTGTAATTGTTGGTTATGTTTTTATTTGCTATCAAAATTTACCCATAAAATTTTACTCTAAAATAAAAAAAATTCTTTGTCTTTGTCACTCTAAAGGAATTTTTTTTTGTCTTCTTCCGTTTTTTCGGAATACAGCTTTTAATCGTTTATACTTAATGTGCCTGTATGTAGTTTAAGCCCCAATTCCGTTGCGAATAAAAGTTTGTCAGTCAAAATAAAGTGAGCTTAAAATATAAAATCGGTATTTGTGCGAACGAGACACCCAACAAAGTCAGTCAAGATTTTATTTACAAAAAAGGTGTGTCTGTGTTAGTGAACTGCCATAAATATTAACAAAAAGTATCAAATCGAGATCAATTTATGGCAGTTCAACTAACATTTCTACATAAATATTGTGTACGATGAAAAATATTTCTCGCACACTAATAACTTTTATAGTATGGCATTTTTATGGGAGAGATTTTTTTAATTTTTTAAATGAGTATTAATAACACCGACATACTATAAAATAAATAAATTCTGAACTCGAGGTCTGACATGCCAATTCTTATGTATTTTGATGCGCTGAATACGAATCCGATGTCCGTTTTGCTCCATCGTCCACCAGTTTTCCACAAAACTCCAATTTTAGGTCAAAATTGCCCAAAAAAATACCAAAGTCTATTTTTTGTACCGTTTACTCCAGATATATCGTTTCCGGACTATTTTTAACCGCAAAAAAGGATTCCGTAGTCCAAATTTACTTGTGACACTTTACTAACCCAAAAAAAGCCCAACTTTAGGTCAAAAAGGCCAAACAAATTCCCAAGTAATATACCTTTTTATTTTGGTTACTAATGGCTTTTGACTAAACCATTGTTAGAAAGTCAGACAAAGAAACTTATACTAAAACCCAGACGCACAACATACACTGAAACTCAGACAATGAAACTGTTACTTAAACCGAGGCGCAAAACTCACACTTGAATTATGACAATTAAACTGAAATTTAGAGAGTATAAGTTACAAACAGAAGAAAAATAAGACAAATTCGCGGCTTGTGTGACTTAAACAAAGTTACTGGCAATAGGAAAGTGAAACTTAACGAAGACAGTTTAGCTGTAATGAGTTCTCCTGACCTTGCTGCAGTTTGAGTTTGTCTGCTCAAAATTGAGCTACAATTTGTAGCTTTCCATCAACTTTTTGTTCATTGACCTATCACGATCGTTCAAGTAAAGTTTTATTGATGTCATTTCTTGCGTTTATAACGTACTCTCTTGTCCTCGACTGACCTATGACCTATGTTTCTTCATCTCTCTTGAGCATCCAACAATAATCCGCTAATATGTTAACATCCCACCTTCCCTGATATCTCCTTTTCATTTCCCTTACATCCTGGTGGAAGCACTCCCCTTGCTCTTCACTATAGTCGCCTAAATTCTCAGGAAAGTACTCAAGGTGGTAATCCAAAAAATGGAGCTTTAAGTTAATAAGACATCCCAATTGCCTCTAATTTTCTATCAACTTTGTAACAATGTCTTTTTAATGCTTACTTCTGGTGTTTCCTAAGAAGTTTTCACAAACTTCTCTAAAACTGAGCCAGGCAGCTTTCTCATTTTTTTGCATGGTTTCAACGAACTTTTTGTCTTGAAATAGTTTTCGTATTTGAGGTTCGTTAAAAATACCTTCTTTAATTTTAGCCTCTATCGGTTTTGAAAATTGTTGTGCTATGTATTGGAAACATTGACATTTTTTATCTAATGCATTCACATATTGCTTCTTCAGCCTAAGTTTTATGTATAGTGGAGGTAAGAGAATTTTTGAGGGATCTAATAAAGGTTCTTCAATTATATTAGGCTTTTCTGGCTGAAGACAGTCTCTTAGCGGCCACTGTTTTTTAACGTAATATTTTTCTCGGTCTCTACTATTCCAGAGACATTTAAAACAACGGTACTTCACAAAACCATGCTGCTACCCTAGCAGTTTTTTTATAATTTTTAAATCTCCACATACTTGCCAAATGTGCCCCAAGTACTTGATTTTTTGCCAAATATATCCTAGATTTCCATAATTCTCTCTTACAGATCTCCATAATTCTCTCTTACAGTAGTACCGCTTTTTGTCTGAGTTTTGAGAAGTCAATGAATAATCTCCACTGGTTAGGTTTGTAAATATTAGGTTTTAAATCATTCATCTATGTTGGTATATTTGTACAATACACCATTGAAGTTTTGTTATCTTTGGTAAAGTGCTTCTGAAATTCTTTTTCTCTTTCTCGATAAATTGAAGATTTTGTTCCAGGGACTACCAACATCTTTTGGTAATGCATATCTCCTAATCAAATTATTGAGGTCATTCTGAATGAATAGTACTGGAACTTTCTCTTCTTTAGGTGCAATATACTCTTTTTCTTCTCTACATGTCTCCATTATCAAACAACTATGAAACTTTAAATTCCACCTTATAAAAACAAAATTATACTGATAATGAATAGAAATTTACATTGAAATCATTGACAGAACTTTTATTTTCGTTTTTATTATCTATAAAAGTTTCGATATATGCAGGTTTTAAACGGTCGATTGATATACTTAGTTTGCTCTTAACCATTAACGTCTACCACGTAATATTTCCTTAACCGTCGAATTATTTTAAATAGCCCATCATATCCAGGTTCTAAGCCATTACGTGTACGATCTACACGAATGAATAGAAATTCGCAGCTATCACGGGAATTAAGTAAGCTAATGTACGTATCCTTTGGAACTTTGGATGGTGTTGGTTTTAAGATTCTAATTTTCTGGCGTAATAATTGCAAAAAGTTGGATGTGTGAGATGTAGCTTTAGTAGCATTATCTTCGAATGAAACCGATTTGTTAACTCTTGACTCGTACTGTACACAATTGCGTACATACACCTTAAACCTTATTTTTGTGATACTATGCACTAATAATGCATTTTTTAAGCGTTATTATGTTGGCTCTTCTGATAGCTACCAAAAAAAAAGGATATTTGGGGCGAAAATTAATTTAAAACGTCAGAATTACCCAGATAGTGATGCAAAATAAAAGGCGTACAAATTCTTTATGGTAAGTGTTTTAAAATTACAATTTAAATTGGATTGTTAGTACCGTAAGTTTATGTATTTATAACCAAAATAATTTTTTTTTAGCAAGTATGCTTGAAAATTTGTAAAAAATAAGCGTTTTATTATTAAAATTCCATCTAAAAATCAGTGTACATATTTGTGTACATGCAGAGTGAAGTGCAATTTACACATTTCTGTACATGTACTCAAATGCGTAGAAACTTTGACAATCGTGTAATTTTTATGTCAGTATTTTTGCAGATTATGACATCACGGTCTAAAAAACGTACACACTTGCCTATTTGCAGGTTCTCTTAAATGCAATTGATGAGTTATTAGATGAAAAATGATGTAAACTATCCATCTTTTCCAACTAACCAAAATGTGCCTATGAACACATTATTCGGGAAGTAATGAATGACAAGATACCTGTACATGAAATAGAGGACGTTCAGAGTGAGACTACAATTTTCAAAGATAATGATGTTGTGTTGAATTTGTCGATTAATTTTCCAAATATAATGTTACCGAGAAACTGATGTAGAAGACTGAAGACAGAAAGAAGTCTGACTTCAGAAAATTTGAATTTGCTGAATCGGCTACATACCAGTTGCCTAGTGTTACGGAATATGATGTGTCAACTAAAACACCATTCAGCTATTTTGTAAAATTTGTTCCACGAATTATATGTTAGAATGGCTACATATACAAACCTGTACGCAGAAAAGAAAGAAAAAAATACCAGAATAAGTAGACGCACCAGCCCACATGAGATGTTATAATTTATTGGGATGCATTTCCTTACGGGAACAATGAAGTTACACCAGATAAAAAGGTAGTGGAGCAAATATTTAAGCATTGAATCGATACCGTCGGTGAAGTCTTGTGACCGTTTTTATCAGCTTCGAACAAATTTGAATTTAGTAAACTACATGGGCATACCAAATGATTGCAGAGATAAACTTTTTTAAAATGCGGCTACTAATTAACAGTAATTTAGGCTACGGCAGGGAAGGACCGGTTAAAGAAGCTATTTCCACCGATGAGCAAATAATTACGTTTAGAGGAAACTTAAACGTTATACAATACGTAAAAGGTAAATCTAATCCATGGGGGATACAACTATATTTTCTTTGTGACAAAAACGGTTTCCCCTACGATTTTTTTTTTGTACCAAGGGGAAAACACGGAACTGTCGACTTATGACAGTAACAGGTTTGGACATGATGCTTCTATGATTTTACACTTAACCAAGAGACACACTTTACCTGGTCAACGGTTATACATACTCTGATAATTTCTTTAGCACCTACCAGCTTTTTGAAATTTTAGAAAACCGGAAAATAAGCGCAGTGAGAACTATAAGAATAAATCGATTAAGTAATCCGTAATTTTTACTTGATCCAGCATTAAAAAATATAGGACGAGGAAGTATCGACCAACTTATAAGCCGCAATGGTAAAATTGATTTAATTAAATGGCAAGACAACAGATCCATCCCGCATCCAATTTCGTTGTCCAGGAAGAAGAAATAAATGTTCGAAGATTCGACAAAAAAAAAAAGAAGGAGTACGTAAATATCTCGCAGCCTCAAATAGTGCAACTGTAATAATGGGATAGGTGATATCGATTTACTCGACAAACTTATTTCTTATTATTAAATATTTATAAAATTCAAAAAGTGGACTCTTCGTGTCATATTCCACTTTACCAATATTACAGCATGTGGCAGCTGGATACTTTATCATTAAGAGTTTAAGAAAACTGGTATTGCGAATGAATAAATAATGAGTTGGTTACATTTCAAACAAAATTTTGGAAGAATCTTGTGCGATTTTAACATATCGGAAGAAGTATAAAGCGAGACCACTGCCGAAGCAACTCGACCGTTAGTTAAAGGCGAGGTTCGGCCATTGACTGAAGCGCGGGTCGATGGTGTAAATCACTGACCGTCACGTGATGATGCAAAAGAAACTACTCGGTTCAAAAATAAAAATTGTCAGGGGTGATCGAGCTTAATGTAGAAACTGCTTCGTACAATTCCACAAAAAATAAATTTCTAAGAGAATTAGTGTAATTCGACTGAATTATTTTTTTAAGTTCCTTTATTTTTAACACAAAGCTTTATTTATTTATTTTTAATTATTATTTTCACTATTTCACTATTTCTGGGTGATATAGTACGAATTTTATTACTACCTACTTTTATTAACTCGGAAAAGATTTGGGATTCGAATTGAAAGCTTTTATAACTGTAGCTGCTGAACTGTCGATGATTGTTATAGCTTCTGGCCACCTAGTATAGCGATCGATAATGGTTAACAAATAGCGAAACCCGTGAGAATGTGGGAGTGGCCCGATCAGATCCATATGCATTTTATCGAACCTGCGGCTATTTGGAAGTTCGAATCTTCCTATAGGCGATTTAACGTGCCTGTATATTTTTGATTTTTGACAATTCAAACAAGATCAAGCCCACGTTCCCACGTCCTTATTCATATATGGGCAGAAAATTTGGCTAACAAAACATGGCTTCTCGAGTCGCTATTATTCCAACATGAGATAAATTGTGAATATCTCCGAAAAATTTTCTACGCATAGGTAAAGGTATATAAGGACGTGATATTTCGGTAGACGTTTCACAATCAAGATGACCTTATTCAGTCTCTTTTTGTTCCAAAATCCAAGAGGACTTTCTCGGTCGATGGCGAATTAATTTTAATTCTTTTTCATCATTTTGTAGCAGAATTAATTTTTTAATGTCACATCCGGTTATATTTATCGCATTAATATTGTAAATTCCAGGTCGTGAAAAATAATCTGCTACTATATTTTCTTTACCTGATATGTATACCTGATGTCGTCTGTAAATTTGACGATATATTCCAAATGTCTTGTTTGACGTGGGCTCCTTTCACTATGTGAATTTAATGCCGACGAGAACGTGAATAGGGTAATTGCCCTTTGTGTGAACGTTATTGACGACATTATGTTTAATTTCTAAATCGAAATTTGGTGGTGACATAATTGCGGGGAAATCTTTAATAATTCTCCCTAATTCATCGGAAAACGAAAATAATCTGGGCGATATTGAATTAATCTTTGTAGCGAAACCATTGACCGATAAAGTTGTATTTCCGTCTAAAACTCTTTCACCTTTAAAAACGACTACCAAATTAATGAGTAAAAAAATCGGTACTTCAACAATAGCAAATACATATAAAAAACTATGACGCAACCCTAAATCAAGCTTGAGAAGTTTCGAACTGTAGGTCCTAATATGCGAATCATTTGCAGCAACAACGCAAATGTCTGCCCCATTATCTATTAAAAAACAACGGGCGAGTTCACGCTCAACTCGCAAAAGTGTTATGTGAAAACCTTGATGTATAAGTATCGATTGAACCATTTCAAGCATCTTCGATAAGGCCTGAGAAACCAATGGAGATAGACGGCTGCCGTTCGCTCAGTATTTAAATTGCGTTACATTTTTTTTAAAAACCCATAAGTTATTCTATATTGGGTTTGGAGGACGAACCTTACCAACATTAATTGTTTAATTAAAAATTGAAATTTATTATTTATTTGTTGATAAAGAAAAATATAAACGACTAAATTTCAGTATAGCCACGTCTTGGTGAGCTTTAGCAAGCGCAGTTCTGTTTTAATTTAATCGTCCAAATTATACCATTACTCACATAAGGAAATCTTGTCGAAAATTTCATATGTAGAATTTTGTGAATGGTCACGCAAACCCGGTGAACAAAGCAAAGTGACATCGCTGATTTGATCAGTTTGAACTAAATGAAATAGGGCGGTTCTATTAGACATAGACGCTATTTTGACTGTAAAATCATAGCAGATGGAAAGACGTTAGCATGTCGTCCATGCGTATTCTTCCTTGCGTGCATCTTTAGGGAATGTCATCCGAATCTGTTTATCACTATTACAGTTTTTGTTTCCTGTACTCCCCGAATAACTAAACTCAGCAACAGCATGAGCAATACTAAACATAGGACGCATACCAATTAAATAACTTCAAAAATTTTATTTTATTATGTATCAATGTATGTATGTGTCATTTTCACAGCTCGCTAAGACATAAAAATTTAATACTTAAAGTATGCGTGTAATTCTGTTTGTTTCGAATGTACTTCCATTTCACTTTTTTGAATCACTTAGGCTGGAAACACACCGAATTAGACAAAATGTTTTTTTCTTGTCTTAACGCGACTTGCGGCCAAAATGCGTACGATTGTATAGCGCTATGTACACTGAATCAGGCAAAACAATTTTACGTCAAACATTTTGTTTCGTAAAACATAGAACGACAAACATTGTATTGTGCTTTATGAGTCCATTCACATTTCACACACAATAAAGCAAAATTGCGTTAAGTCAAATTTGACTAATGAAACATGTTTGAAGGTGTTCATACTCCATAAATCAATGTGCTAATTCACACTGACACAAATCAAAGCAACACAAGACAAAACTGATTGAATCAAAAAAAAAAGTGTTTGAAGTCATTTCGTGGTCGCTGTTTTATAAATCAAATTAATAAGGATTTTTGTGGTACAAAAAAAATTGTATTAAAATACAATATATGTACCTACAACAATATATGTACCTACTTACAATATATATATACATATATATATATATATATACCTACAATATACATACTGCCGAATCTTTAGCTTGGTTACTATTACCGATTTTACACCGTAGATAGTATGTTAGCTAAATAGTATAATACTATTTTGCTGTTCGGTGTAAAACGGATGTTTTGATATTATAATAGCAAAAAATAAAATAAAATATTTTAATTTGATAGCTATCAAATTTTAATACCTATTATATTTTATTTTATTTTATTGTAGAAGGAAAATTTGTGACTGTGTATTGTTTATAAATTAGTCTAGAAATATTTATGTGTGTATTCGGAAATTATAATTTTTCATTATTTTGTTTAAATTTTCTGTTTTTTATGAATATTTTATACGGTGTGAAACTGACTATGGCAGATAGTAAAATAGTATTATACTATTTTGCTATTATACTATCTACTGTGTAAAAGCCAGTATATATAAAATAATAAGCAACTAATACAAAATCATCCTCTGACTCCAACGACATTTTTTATTCTATGAAATCAATTCACACCAACCTATAAAGCAACAGGAGACAATTTAACTAAAAACAATTTGTTTGATTGAATATGCACTATGTTTAGAGAAATCGTCTTGCCTACTCGAAGCAAAAACGTTATGACTAATTCGGTGTGTTTCCAGCCTAACGCTTCACATGCATAACCTTTTTGGCTTTCAATTTTAATCGAACGGAAATGGTAATTCGAATGATATATGTATATAGTGTGCAAGTTCGGTGTATTTTGTGTTCGTTTTTGTCGTACGTATACATATATTTTGCAATTTCGTTTGTACCGGATTTTCCATTCCTCTTTTTACATGAAATTTTTGACTTACCCCCGCTAAAGATGTTTTCACATCAAAAAGTTATTTTCAAATTTTCGCATCTAATAAGTAATCGGCGGCATAAATTTAAACTACTAGTAGCCGCATTCGTAGTAGTCGACATTTTTTTTTGTTTCGTAACTGTATGGTTTTACGGTCGTTTAGCTTTATCTTTAAATCTAAAGCGATAATAACAATAAGGAAACTTATCGGCTTGCTTTTGTGAATGTGTTTCACTATTTCGCCGATAGCGGGAATTATGACGTGAATAACTATGCCAATATCGTTGTTAACCGATAATTCTTTGAATCTTTTGTTTACAATTTCTTCGATTTGCTGAAGAATGTTTGAACTGTTGTGAACAACTGTTTCGCTAACTTGAGTTGGCAAACGCATCTCATGTATTTTACCGGCCAACATAACGTTATGATCTATATCATCGGTTGACACCGCTGAAATAGATTTAATGTTTGTTGGTAAACTATGATGGCCGACTATGATGGCGTGCTATCACCTACGTCTACTCCATCAAGTAGAATACGAATTCTTCGATTTCGCTCTCCGATAACATTTCTATTATTTTATTTTTTTAAATTTTATATTGATCGACGGATGGTGGATTATTAATTATGTCGGTAATTGTTAATATTACGTCTTCGGGTAATGAGACCAAAACGTGATGGTATTTAAAGTAAAAGTTGATTCGATTAGTGCAAACCACGTGGTTAGACTACTATGGCAAAAGCTTGGCATGCGAACCTTAGAAATAACTCCCGCTCCCGGTTTAATTTTATCTTCATTATCCGACATTTTGTTTTTATTATTTTGAACCAATAACTCAAAATTATATTTAATAACTAAATTTTGATGTATACAAATAAAAATCTTAACCATACTATATATGAAAATATAAAACTACTTAGTTTTAACGTTTTGGTTACGTTGGGTGATCTACGATCACATTCACAACAATGAATATAAAAAAAAGATTCAGTTATTTACTTGGTTTTCTTTTTTTTAGAAATCTAACTGTACAGAATGGAACGTGATTCAATTTTGCAATCTAACTGTACAGAATGGAACGTGATTCCATTCACAAGCAACTGAATGTTGCACAAAAATCATAATTAAAATAAATCCATCGGATATATTTCAAGAAAGCTTAGCTGTTCAGTAAGTTTCATAAACTTGTCTCGTAAAATAATTGTAAATTATACATGTTTTTCGTTAGAAAACTACTGTAATGAAATAGATAAAGAGCTTGGACGAAAACGTTTTTAGGTCCGATCATCATGCTAGCTGCACATGGGCCAAAACAAAATGCGATATTATGAAAAATATATCCAAAGGACAAGAATAAGTGGCCAAGTATTCTGTTGAGTTTGGGGAAATAAAATAAAATAATGATAGCGTCAGTCACTACGGTTTATCCGGAGGAATTTCCAATTCACATTATGCAGGATAATTCCGCATTGCTTGGCCAGCGTATAGCGCTGACTTAAATTCAATAGAAAATGTTTGGTGTTATATGGTTATAATACCTTTAATGGCGATTTTATTAAAGCAAATCACAAATAATATATCGATCAATATGTCGCTGAAATTTCAATCAGTAAAATATCAATAAAACTTCACAGAAGCAATTTATATTTAAAAGCTTACAAGATATATTTCCTTTTTATTGACGTTGTTATTTGCCAGATGTATTATAGGTAGACTTACACATTTAAATTCCATTTTGTCTTAAATGCACCTATTTCTTCCAAAAGTTTAACATTACCTCGGAAAACGGTTAAACAAATTTTTTTTACAGTTTCTTGTTAAAATGAGCTCCACGCAATGCTTCAATGGACTTCAAATTTTGTAAACACATAGATGATGGACTATAGTATTTATCGTCAATCAAAAAATAAATGGTCTGTCCCGTTTTTGAGTAAATCTGTTTCGGCGTTTCCTCTTCCACTGCAACCTGTGAGAATGTGAGGCAAAACAATTATAACAAAAATTTATTAGTGGAAGGACGGAAGGTTTAGAATGTGTATTTGTCTGGGTAGGAAGAAATTAGTTTAGAATGTATGTTTGCCTTGTAATATGTTCCGGTAAGGCACTAATAAATATCGCAGCTTCAAAAACTATATAACGGGAAAGTTATAAAGAGCATCTGGTCTTATTATAAGCTTGTAACGGTAAAATATTAGTAGATTTGAATAGAGACCAGCATTACCAATGCAAGAAACATAATTTACTACACATACACAACGCATAAATCACAGAGGAGATAAAAAATTCGAGAGGTAGATGCAACGCAAGTTTTAAATGTGATTAACGAATTTTACAATTGGGCTAGTGACCAAATCAATTTCAAGATGCTTAAAAGGGTATCTGGAATTAATTTGGATACTATGTAGCCTTGATTAGCAAATTCATTTATCCAAAACAATCTATGTATTAGGTAAGGAAATATACCTTAGGAAGTAATAATTTTTTATCGTTTGGTCGTAACATGGTTTCGGATTTACACCTCCTTTATCAGAAGTTCTGCCTTTTTAACACCTGAAAAAATTTACCGCTGCCAAATTTATATTAAAGAATCGATTGATTCAAATTGCTTTGGAATATTATTATAGACAAATTCGCGCAATAGAAAAAAAAATCATTCAAAATAGTTTAATACTTCATTTCGTAAGCAGTATATAAATATTTTACTTAAGACAGTCAATTTCAACCTCTGAAAATATTTTAATTTCAACGTTATACTTAACATATTTGTTGTTTACTCGTGGACTAATATCACCAATAAAAAAAAAAAACAAATTTTTTCAACGTTATATTCCACAATGTAATAACTTCAATGTTAATAACTTCAACGATTATTTTTCGTCTTAAAAATTGTACGAAAGTCTTATAGGCATATTACTACAATTTACAGTAAATTTTCATTTACTGTTGATGTTCCTATTTCGTACCACATCAATTCAGGAGTGCAAGTCTACCATTTGAAATAAAACTCAAGACTTTAGATATTTTTGAACAACCTTTAGAAATCCACCGTCTTTTGTGTAATAAATCATTTAAAACAATTCGTCTATTCTTGAACAACTTTCATTTATTAATAACTATATTTACAACACATTAAATTTAATAATCTTCTTTTGACGGATGGGTTCTGATCCATTCGAGAGCGCGGATTATATGTGGTGGTGTCACTGGGCCAACAGGTAAATGTGCACCTGATGGTCGGAAACCGCCTTCAGCATCAGCTACGTATGAGAGTTCAAATTTTTGACCATCAGGTGCTGTGTAGGAGAATCTTCCTTGGACACCATCAACGTTGCCAGAAGCATCATGTGATGTACCATCACCAGTTTCATATCCAAATTTAAATGAACCATCAACATCGATGTCTGAGGATGATCGAAGAATTGGAACTACTTCTACGCAAAGAGCTACAGCCATGAGGGCAGAAAGTAAAATCTATAATTAAACGGAAACACAACATTTTGTTATTAATTTGAACATAAATATTTTTTGAAACACTGATTATCCACTTAAACTTACAATGAATTTCATTTTGATTGGAATTATTTGGTTTAGATACAAATGCAAACTATAAGTTTTCAAGTGAATTCCATCAGCTTATATACAAAAAAATTTAAGTTTAGCTCATCAATAAAAACCAAAAATTTAAATGCTAAACCAAATATTACAAAAAAAAAAACTTGATTCTGATTTAATTCTGGTTAAAAATATATTTTTTTTATTGGTTGTCTGCTTAGACATTGTCTCAATTTGAAAAACTAGAGATGCACATTTTCAAGGCTGAATTGAAATGTCAATAAATTTGTTCATTATCCAATACCATAAGGAATTTGGCTTAACGACAAGCTGCGAAATAATCGTCTCAAGCTTGATCTTTAAATGTAGACTAACAAACATAAAAGCATAATAGAATATACTTTGATGCAAAAATTTGGTTTCTTGTATTACTAGTAAATACTAGTTTGTAGATGAATGCACATAATATAATTTACATATTAAATCTAACGACCAACGCTTTTGAATAATTTTCTACTAGTTATTTGTCACTAAATATAATTATTATTTTAACTATCTAGATTTAATTTATAATCTGTAACTTATTTGCTTCCCTTTTAACACCGTGGTTTCTTGCTTGCAAAATAATCTTTAAATTGTGTTAATATTAACAACTTTATTATCTGTACAACTTAGAACGATTAATGAGAAGTAAAACTGATTTTGTTTAAGAAGCATTTATACCAGATATGGTTAGTACTTTCCACAATTATATAATATATACAGAAAGGTTTTACTAGTCCGTTGTTGGCAATATGTTTAGTAAAATCAGCGTGTTGAGTGGTGAATGCCCTCAATGTTATATTTTCCATCAGTAGATTTTCGTTTCTAATATGTTGAGAGATCTGTGCCCATTGTTTATAGTTACATGCAGCGCTAAGATGTTTCGCACCCGGTGCATTTTTCAATACTGCGCCCTTTAGTAGGATTTATAATGTGTTTTTTAGATTGGTATCCCATATAGGCATAGGGCATGTTTAAAAATTTACACGGTGCAGTGCAGGCATGATATTTTCCTTATTTCCTTAGATTTATTTTCTATTGGTGAAAGAAATGTAATACTGTATTTGTAACAGGGCATTATTATGATTATAATAAAAATCCATTTCATAGAAACGACCAAACTTAGATAAGGAAAATTCTCATTTGATTCATCCATTTGGCAGAAATTTGCATTCCTGACTTTTATTTATTTCTGACTGCCATAGCTATGTATACCATGCTTACATGATTTGACCAAAACATTATGGCATATTCAAAGTGTAATAAAATTGATTTACCATTTGGCTGGAAAACTCTCGCTTTTTTACTTGTAGATCATTCATAAATGAAAATGAATTGGATATTTGGACGAGGATATTGCCATTCCCGAAATTTATAAGTCCGTACTACCTCCAAAAAACGCAACATGTCTCAATCTACTTCTATAGGGGAAAATTTGGACAATGTTGTTTCTCACAAATCTAAAAAAATCGGCAAAAGAAGCGTCGCTTAAACGAAAATAAAATTTTAAAAGTCTGTTTAAAAAACAGCTTTTGCAAAACTTTTTGAATTTCTCAAAATTTACAAAATTTTTAGATTTACTTATTTTTTATTTTTATGTTAGATTTTTTTTAATGATAATAAAAGCGTAGGGTACAAAATGGAAATTCGAAATAATTATCGCATATCTATTCATAACAAAGTAGCCCCCAGGCGTTACATAGTAAAAAGTAAGATCCACTCTATCCTAGATTTTGTATCGATATCCCCTATGTTGTAACCAATAGCAAACCACAAGACAACTTTTGTCTTCTTCTAGGGTTAAGTTAATGAACGATCCCATGTTAAATTCCGAATTTACATGTTGCACCCACGCTTTTTTTCATTTTAGAAAAAATCTATAAAATTTTGAGAGGCCCAAAGGTCTGTTTTTCCCATTTTTAGTGAACGTTAAAAGCTTAATTTTTTTTAAATTTTATTTTCAACCACTCTAGTCTTAGTTGTAATTTATGTTTCCCAATAATTTTCTAATTTAAGAATAAAATAAAAGATAGAATAGAAAATAATATTTTTACGAAGAGAAGAAATTGTTAAGAGTTCTGCAATTCAGTTTCGATCTGACGAGGATTGCGAAAACTTAATCATTTTGCAATCATTTTATCATTCTATAGAGACTGAATTGCTAACTTATTACCCTGATTGTTTTCTATTTATAGTAATCAACCATATAGCGAATTTTACAATACCCCTTAATTTTATAGCACCTCTTCGTAAAAACAGTTATTTATCTGGAAAAAAGCAGAATACCTTAATGTTTGAACAGAAAATATAAAAAATTAAAATATACAAATTTAATCGAGCTTGTTTTTAACATGACCTGTAGCATCTCTTAATTTTGCTTGAAAGCCTTTTTTAATCATTGCCTTTTTCTTTGAATACTACGGTCCTCAAAAAATTTAAAGGGATACCTCACCAAAGAGAATAGACATCTGTTGATGTCTATTCTCTTTCCCCTCACCTTAAATCTATACGCATCGCTCCAGGTTTCTCAATTCCAATATTTTCGAGTTAAATTTTCTTGAGCCTTTTCCTTGCCCAATTACCTAAATTTTTTTTTTTGTTTTTGTTTTAGCATTACGAGAAGTTTTTCAGAGGATCTCTTTAACGATAATATTTAAGGAAACTAAATTTAACTGCTTTACTTTACAAACAATGTCCCCTAATTTATTCACCCATCGTACATTGAGAAATAAGGTATGTAACGTGCTGTCTCAATTGGTTCGTCAACGCGCGATGGCTTGGGTAGACTCTGAATTTTTTACTCACTGTGCGTGATTTTGGGCGCCAGTCTACCAGCACGATAAGCCGGCTTAGCTCGATTGCGAGCAATATGACTCGGGCGGGGTGCAAATAAACACCACTAAAAAGCCACCGCGTGTTTCAGGGTCTTTCTCGAATAATCGCGCTAACGGTAAAAAAAAAACACACATACAAAATCGCGTATCATGAGACCATGCGACAAACCGTGACGGGACAAGAAACAATAATAAGGGACGCACAACTCACCTGAAAAACCCTTCTGCTGGCTCAAGTTCTCTACAGCGAACTGATGATCTCCCCTTAGTGCCTCCAAGCTTGCTGTTTATCACCTTGCACGTGTCACGACGCCGACTCACCACTCACTTATGATTTTATTTTTAGTTTTTCTCGCTTTGCACTGAGATCACTAAGAAAACACTTTTCACCACTAATACGTTCAATTGCTCTGTCATTTGTTTTTGTTCCGTTTTATATTTTTTTTTTTTATTCACTTCACCTCTTTTTTATTTAGCCACAAACTTCTTTTTATGATCAGACTATTTATTACCTCTTAATTTTTATTTTATTTTTTTAACAATCCGAATTATGGCGGACTCAGCGAAGTAAGCGAACACAGCTTGTAAAATAAAACAACCGCACTTCTAATATCTTTATAAAATGTATCTTATTTAATTTTTATTAACATAATACAATAACCATTCATTACACATTTTGTTTATGTACAACAAAAATAAATAAACAGCGAATACACAAATTTCTTTCTATTCGCACACCAATTTTATTTTGCTTTAATTTAAATTTTATTTCCTGCTTTTTGTTTTTCTTTATATCTGACCAATTCTCTGATTCAGACTTGACTGCCCGTCATACGATCTTCCTCGTCTAAATATACGGCATCCCCTTCTCCTCGTCATCACCTCTTCTTCAATTTCCTATTATTTTTCTATATTTTTCGCGCACTTCCATAGTTTTCGCCATTTCCCTCAAATTTTTGAGCGCTAATTTTAAATCATTGTTTGCCGCATGCCTAGCGCCATCTGTTGCTCCGAAACTGCTCATCCGCATTATTATGGTTTAGCAAGTTTTTTTTTTTGTGATTCTGGGTTGGTTTCCCAGATTGAGTTGCCAATCTTCGTCGCCGTGCCATGGTGAATAAAATAATAAAAAAAATATTTAATTATTGGATTACAAATTGTTTGTACTTGTTGTTGTTTTTTTTTTTTTGCATTTATTTTATTGCACCGTTTGTTACACCAATCATCCAGATGAGTTGCGAGGAAGGATGGATATACAAAAAAAAGGAAATGGTGGACATTAAGTATATTGAATGAGGTCGAATGGAACGGTTCAGCCGCGAAGTTTCATGACCCGCTTACCGTTTAATCCGTCAATGAAAACATACACATGGTGGCTTTGTCCAATCATAAACACCTGAACACCTGAACGCTACAGGTAGTAGGACCTTAATTCAGTTTAAAAAATTAAAAAAAAAAAAAAAATGCCGAAAAATATTTCAGAGACTAATAAACTCTGATTGCAAACCAAGCCCTAATTTTTTTCGAGCAATAATCACTCGGGCATCTCAAACATCATCATAACGAAGCCAAAGAGACTGGATACATTTACTTATTTATTTATATAAAGTTTTCTTATTTTACTTCGTTATAACTCATTTGGCTAGCCACAGAGCATTTCCATAAAACAAAATTAGAAGAAAATTCTTGAAACTTCTTCATAATGAAAATGACGTTGTTCGTTATAAAGAGATTTGTTACTGTGTATGTATTGATTATACAGAAGGTCAAAAATATATTGTGTTTCGCAAAACATTATCAAGCAAAAACCAGAGTATCCACATAATAATTCAGAGAAACATATTTTTAAAAAATATTTAATCTTTTACAAAATTTGTGGATGTTGAAAACAATTGGATTTGGTTATTGTTGTTAGATATTAGATTTGATATCGCATCTGTCGCTTTGTGAACAGATATGCTAATGTGTAGGTTTGGACGCGGTTTAGTCATTTCTTATTGGGTCCGAAACAACCACATTTCTGTGATATAAGGAGTTTAGTGGTTCACTGTATTGAATCGGGTTGGGTACGAAATTCTGTTTTACATAATTCTTCAAAAAATTAATTCTGCATTAATTTTTTTGCCGCAAGAAAGTTAATTGCAGAATTAATTTTTTGAAGAATTATAAAGTCTTAGATGTTAATTTCATGATATGTCTGCGTATATGTAACTGTGTGTATGTGTACGATTGTGTCTGTTTATGTATATGTGTGTGTGTCTGTGTGTGTGTGTTTTTTTTTTCGGGGAGGGGAAATCTTCAAAAGACATGGTAAGCGTACTTACCACCGTGTGGGATTTTTACCCACTAAAACCGCCTCCTCTCGCCGGACCGTTATTCCCCCCGGAACCACCGCAAAGTATTACTTCGGGGGGCGGTCTTAGTATTTCTACTCACACGTTTCTAGCCGCTTCTAATCGCCTTAGCTTCTTTTCCACCTTAGTTATGGTAGCAGGCATCCCATATTTGCTGTGATTTCAGCATTTCATCCACTATGTTTTCCGGACCTAAGTTTGCGTTTATGGTAATACACAGGTCCATTCTCTCGGTCTCAAATCGCAGACACTCGAATAATACGTGTTCCGGGTTTTCTACTTTATTGCACGTTGGACAGAGAGGAGTGTCATCATGCCCAAAACGATGCAGATAGCTTCGGTACCCACCGTGTCCCGTTAGGAATTGGGTTAAATGGTAATTCACCTCTCCGTGTTTGCGATTCATCCAGGGTTTGATATTTGGAATCAATCTGTGTGTCCAACGTCCTTTTGTCGCATTATCCCAACGTTCCTGCCAACTTTGCACGGATTTAGCCTATAGACTTGTGCCAGCCGTCTCCTGTTGCATTTTACCTCCAGTGCCTCTGACCAGATCCGAGCCCCGTACAGTAGCACTGAGCTTACCACTCTGGACAGAAGAAGACGTCTACTGCTTCTTGGGCCACCAACATTTGGTAGCATATTGGAGAGCGCAGAGTACACCCTCAATGCTTTTCCGCACGTATAATCTATGTGACTCTTGAAGTTTAATCTGTCATCAAGCATAATGCCCAAATATTTTACCGCTTCTTTGGACTTAATGACGTGGTTCCCAACCTTAAACGATACCGTTTCCCGTTTTTCACGGCTACTAATCAGCACTGCTTCTGTTTTGTGCTCCGCCAGTTCCAGGCCAACAGATTCCAGCCAGTCCCTCACTATTGCAATCGCCTCGTTAGTTATCATCTCAATTTCATCCAGGTGCTTTGCAGACACCACTATCGCGATGTAATCGGCAAACCCTATCACCTCAGCTCCATCTGGGATTCTTACCTTTAGTACGTTGTCATACATAATGTTCCACAAGATTGGGCCCAGAACGGAACATTGTGGAACTCGAGCTGTTATGTTGTATTCCATGGGACCATCTCAGTGTCGTACTCTAACACTCTGTCCTCGAAGTAGCTCTCTAGTATCTTCAAGAGGTAGGCCGGAACATTCAACTTGCGTAGGGAATCCATAATGTGAGCTCAGTTAGCTGTGTTGAATGCGTTTTTAACGTCGAGTGTGGCAACCGCACAGTACTGTTTAGTTCCTCCTTTCCATCTTTTTCCCTGTAAGGCTCCTTTGGCTTTAGATACCACTGCATTAGTGGCATCCAATGTGGATCGTGCCTTGCGAAATCCGAATTGTTGAGACGAGAGACCGCCATCTCCTTCTGTAATCGGGAGCAACCTATTCTGAATAATGCGCTCCAGTATTTTCCCTCCTGTATCGAGCAGGCAGATTGGGCGATATGAGGATGGTTCACCTGGTGGTTTTCCTGCTTTTGGCAAGAGTACCAATCTCTGCCTCTTCCATATCCTAGGAAACACTCCTTCCTTTAGGCAGGATTGCGCTATATTGACGAAGATGTTAGGGTTACTTCGTATAGCTACTTTGAGCGCTTTATTGGGTACTAGATCTGGACCAGGGGCCAGGGTTTTGCACCCACTTTGCCGCACGCGTTCAATGTCTCTTCTACCGTCACTTCCGGTATTTTCTCCATATATTCTTTCGTATGATCGTCCTCTCGATTATCAGGTTTTGGAAGGTGTTGCGGGAAAAGAGACTAGACGATATTTTGCAGCATCTCTGGACACCTTTCTCTAGGGGTTCTTTGGCCTTTTATTCTGGACATGACCACTCTGTAAGCGCTGCTTCATGGGATTGCGTCTGCCGTGTCACACAGCTGTGTGAAACTCTCCCTCTTGCTTCTCCTTATTTCATCACGAAGCAGTTTCCTTCTTGCCGATCTTTGACTTCTTCTTCTGGCCTTGTGACATTTAGCCCTTAGTTCCTTAATGACCTCGCTCCACCAGTAGGCTGGTTTCCTTCTATGGTTTGCTGTCCTTTTTGGCATAGACGCGTCACATGCTCTGTAGAGTTGTCTGGCCACGTGGTTAACTTTGTCTTCGGCTGTGCTTGCTGGTATACTAATGTCTTGAACCAATTTCCGAAAGAGTTCTTCGTCCAGAGCATCGGGCACCCAGCCTTTTCTTTTCTAGGTCATTGGCTTCAATTTTGCCTTGCTCTGAGATCCTACTTCAAAAAACACCGCCTGGTGATCACTATGAGTGTATCGTTCACTGACATGCCACTTAATTTCCCTCGCTAGTTGACTACTTGTAAAAGTAATGTCGATCACGTATCGTGACCATTCTTACGAAAGGTACTGGTGTTGCCTCTGTTCACTAGAATGACGTCCAGTTGGGAAAACGCCTCTAACAGTGTGTTGCCTCTAATGTTGGTATATTTGCTACCCCATTCCTCGGCCCATGCATTGAAGTCCCCAGCAATAACAATTGGATGGTGCCCAGGATGGTGCCGCACCTTAGCTTCCTGGAAGGGATATTCTCCGCAAACCCATATTGCCGCCTTTCCGGTCCGGTCTGTTATCCATACATTATTTGTGGGTATTTTGAATGGTTCCGATACTAAGACCAGGTCTGATTTTGTTTCTCTTACAACTTGCCCAAGGAGATCTTGAGCTGCCTCACAATGGTTAAGATTTATCTGTATTACTTTCATCTGCGGGCTAAGATTTCCCGCCTGTATAGTGGACACCTACTGCTTCCTGCGATATGCCCTTGTTCACCAGTGCAGAGCATGAACTTTGGTTCCTTCTGGCATGTCCTCGCCATGTGCCCGATTTCGCCGCATCTTCTACAGAGTTTAGATCTATCGCAGTTATTGCAGTCTTTTGCGAGATGACCAAACTCTAGACACCTATAGCATCGTTTTAGTTGGATCAGCTCCCTAACTTTACAAACTATCCAGTCAATCTTTATTTTTCCGGCTTTTAGTAGTTTGTATGCTGCTTCCACAGTTATACTAATTATTGCTATCTGTGTGCCCCATATCCTTTCCTCAAATTCCTGATAGCAGATTCGTGCAAGTTTTCCAGCCCGAAAACTTTAAGCGCCTGCTGGATGTCCTCTTTCGTTGTAATTTCATCCAAATCCCTGCATTCTAGGGTGATTTCCTGCGATAGGGCTCTAACATTGGCCTGTTTTCCTTACGTAGTCTTCACCAGCTCCCGATAGTCAGAGCTCTTCTTATTGGAGTTTCTATTGAATTCGAGCAGCATTTCGCCACCCCGGGTTCTTCTAATGCGATCAACATTCTCACCTAGCTCTTTCACGTTCGGGTCGCACTTCACTTTGCGGAGAATATCGGCGTATGAGACATCTCCTAGTTTTCCGACGGTTATAGCGTCCGGTTTCGGTTTCTTGCGCCTTCTTGCGCCTCTACTCTTCTTCTTTCTGGCTGGTTTGGTGGTTACTTTCCTCCATTCTTCCGGATTTTCATCCTCGTGCTTACATCGGTCTCCTTCCTTTTCACCGGGTTTACCGCCCTGGTATCATCTCTTTTCTTTTTTTGATCGGGGGTTCGTTCTTACGGATCACTCTCCTTTTCCTTTTCTCTTCTTCTCTTCACTGAGTCCCCACCGGTGCCAGTTTGACCCGATGGAGTCGTCATTATTTCCGGAAGGGTGTTTTCCACTAATATTCCTCCTGCTTGTGGTTTGAGGATCCAATTGTGAGGTGCTTTAACCGCTTCTTTAGATTGTTTGTCTGTGTCCTCCGCTCCTGTACTCACGCATCTGATCTCCATCTCAAGATCCCTAAAAGATGTCCTGATCAGGCGCAGCATCCTTTTTATTTCCTGATGGACGTTGTGTCTATCCTTCACATAAAATTGCAAGCTCTCGATATGCGACTTTAGTTTCTGTAGTCTCTGGTCGATTACATTACCATCGCTCTCGCTCGCTGCCTTATGCCTTGGTTCGAGATCGAGTAGCGGAAGTGTTGCCACACTAGGCTGACTTTCCTTTACAGGTGACCTCGTCACTCGGTTGCTCCTAAAAAAGGCTTCCGCCTCTGTCGTACGTGTACTTGTAATATTTAATGCACCAACATCCAAGTTCTCCACTGCTGGAACAATGCGGTTACTGGATGACGAAGGTTGGGAGCCCGCTTGCCCACTCCCAAAAGCCGCCGGTACTGGGTTTCCTACTCCCTGCACCGTAGTCAATTTTTTCTTCTCCGGATCTGGCATCTTGGATTTTTATTCAGGGATCCGCCCCTAGCATTTTTAGCCTACTGCCAGGACCTTTTACGCAGCCGCTCCTCCTGGAGAACAGACGCTGACCAGAAAGCCGCCCACTATGGACAGACGCTTCTGGATTCCACTCCCACGTAGGAAGCCGCACGTCCTGGTGAACAGACGCTTCTGCAAGTTTTGGTCCACGGGTGGTATATTATTTCCCACTTACCCGCCGGTAAACCGGTGAGGGCATCCCCCTATCAGCCACCTGGGGACGTGCCCGATAGGAGACTTGCAACTCCCACGGTGTGTGTGTGTGTGTGTGTGTGTGTGTGTGTGTGTGTGTGTGTGTGTGTGTGTGTGTGTGTGTGTGTGTGTGTGTGTGTGTGTGTGTGTGTGTGTGTGTGTGTGTGTGTGTGTGTGTGTATGTGTGTGTGTGTGTGTGTGTGTGGTTGTGTAAGTGATTGTGTGAAGATTTTTGTCTGTGTGTCTTCTTACCTGTAGGTGGGTAAAGATCTTCGAAATACACTATCTGCCAGTGGCAAATTGTAATGCCGGTTTCTTACCGGCTAAAAACATCTTCCTTTTACTAGCCAATTGTCCCCGAAAACACCGTTTGGTGTTACTTTGGGACTTCTTTAATTTACTTTATTTATCGATTCAATTCTCTATCTATTTATACTGTTACGAACCACTATTGGTTTCTCCTCACGTGCTCAAGATGCTGTAACTCAACCAACGTTTCTTCTGCGAAACTGCAAATAACAGACCAGTAATCGTATGAGCCTCATACGTAAAATGAAGTTCTTTGGAGTCGGGCGCTGCCTAAGCCTATTTGACAGTTTTTGTTTAGCTTCCTCAAATCAAGGGCAGAAGAAAAGCACATGTTATGCATGTCCGGTTAGCAGCTGGGTTAGATAGAAGTCAACTTCACCATGTTGGCGGTTCAACCAAGTATCTATCATTGGTATGAGACGGAATATTCTCATCATCCCTTATCTCATTCGTTTCAATGTTGGTACCATTCAGATTGCGATTCACTCTAGCCGTTGTTTGGGATTCGTTAAGAAGTAGCTTGTATCGCTGTTTTACCAACAGATCAATTGGACAGATTCCCATTAACATATGACGCGTCATCTGATACCTAATCTCAGCGCACACCGTTGGTATGCTGCATCAATATTTCTTCTATACCTGATAATAGAATTACCCACCTGTATGGCAATAATTTCCCGTCTTTTCCTCGAGATTAATACCATCTCCGTGTAATGTTCGGCTAACATTATTGCTATTTTAGATAACCACTGCTGGAAAAAGTATATGACCTCGTTACATATATTTTCTGCTTTCCTCTTAAATTTGGCTACCAACTTATCCGCAAGGCTCCCCGCTTTTGCTTCCTCAGGTATGCGATGTAAATATTTTATCTGAGTAGATAATTGATGGATAAGTTATTGACAAAAATTATGTTTAAAAAACAGAATTTTTTAAAACAGAATTACGTACTGATCCCTATTGAACCACCGTAGATTTGAAATCCAAATATTGGTATTTTATATAATCTTTATTAACCTGTCTGCTCTTGAATAGTTTTTCAACATTTTGCCTATATGTCAACTATTGGGGGGACGAATAGGCACGACAGTAGAGGCGCAACAACCTCAAGCAATACTAGATACAGTTAGTACAAATTTGGGTGATGATAGAACGAAATCTCGCCCCCGTCCCTCACAACCGCCGATGGAAAAAATAGTGGAGTCTATAATACTAACATTCCTTTCCTATCATTTTGGTCTTGTTATCTGTAAAAGGGTGGGTGTACGGTGGACCCGGCGTAACCCGGGAATCTTGCTTGTGCTTTGTCGTACATATGTCCACCATTGAAAGCAGGAAATATAAGCAAAATCAATCAAATTGATTTAAAATTAGTGATGAAAAAGTATATACTAATAATTTATTACCATGTGTGGTGTATACATTATAAATAAGGGCGTTTTATTTTAAAAATATATACGTGTGGCCCCATTGATCGGAATCGAACAGATGTGCTATACAAATTTTCAATCAAACAAAACATTTAGGACCCAATCTAAGAATACCGTATTTTCATCAATACAGCAATGATATACAAAAAGCCTACTTTATTTGTAAGTCTTACAAAAGCGCATAAACTCTAAAGTTTGAGAGGGAGAGGAAGCTCGGATGCCCGTATACTCATTAATTTCGAAGATCCAGCTCGTCAAGTATTTGCAAGGAATGTGAATTCGTATCCTGATGACAAAAATTTGCAGTCGATAGAGTTGAGGTGTAATCTTCTTACATGCATTGGTGTGCACCACCTTCAGCTCGAAAAATTGCCGTAACGTCGGATTGCATAGCATCATTGTGTCGACGGCTAACAGAAGTTTTGTCTACATTGATCTATACTGCCGTGCTAAGAAAACAACTCACATGTGCCTTTTTGTAGTTTTGAGTAATTTCAATTTTTTTGTTTGCGATGTCTTAATATGAAACTTGACTACGAAGGATATTTAGCTTTTTAAAAAGACAGAAAAATAGGTATTTGTTTGCTGACTCCAAATATGCCGTTTGTGACTTGTTTTCTTAGCACAGCGTTATATATGCGATCCGTTGTTCATCTCTTTGCTCTGCAAACATTTTCCATATCTTTAAATGAACGAAGAAGAGTAGGCGGATTTCAGATCAGTTTGTTCATCAACAATGAATCACAATGTACTTGTCGGTTTGGCCCATTATATGCTGAACAGCTGTGCCGACATCGTATTAATAAATTTGAGCATATTTTAAAGAGCGGCCATCGGTAGGTAATAATGGAAGTATATTCAATGGTTATTGATTCATCTAAAGGTCTTTGAAAACTAAACATATGTAGGTAAAATCGATTTTTCGCAATTCGATCAAATGATGTACAATGAAGGATTTTTGAAAGGAATCTAATTCTATCTTACCTTTGTGATAACAAATCTGTAGGCATTATACAAATGACAACCTATTCGAAACGAAAGACAACATTTTACTTGAAAGAAATTGTATTTTTGTTAATGCATTTAAATTAAATATAAACCATTTTTTTTTTTTAGTTTTTTATTTTTTGTATTGACAGAAATTTTATGAAACACAAATTTTAAATATTGTAACTCGTTTACAATAAAAAACATGTATAGATTACATGTATAGTGAAACCTCCCTTTAACGTACTTGATTTTAAGCACACACTTGACTTGAACGATAAAATTTCTGAGTCCCAGCTTACTTTACACAAGTAAAACAATTTTGGATAAATGGAAACCTAATTTGATCGAACACTTTGTTTGATCGCTCAAGTGGAGTTTCACTGTACCAATATTAGTCGTATTTCCATGAGAATTTTACAACAACAATTACTCGCGGCACGAATTAAATAATTCAAACAAAAAGTTTGAATTATTTAATTCATTCCTAATTTTAGTTATACCACCTGACACCAGATGCCAAATTGTTCTTTCCCTTTGTTGTTTTATTCAATTCGAAAAAATAATTTGCGTCTTGTTTTCATGAGAAAAAATAATTTGAATTAAATTTTTCTCATGGAAATACAGCTATTATTATTCTTTGCTACTTTGGGCAATTGCACAATTTTATTGTTTATGTTGAACATTACTGCCAACAACCACAAATATATTGTGTACTACTTCATTTCTGGTTACTTCCACGAAAAACTCAAGGATTTCGAACTCCTATAAAACAAAACGTATTTAGTTCATAATTACACAGTAATCCGTCACAACTGCTCTCGTCTTTGTTTTTCTGTAGTTTGGTATTTCCAAAACTTTAACTCGAATTGAAGAAGTTGTCCTTTAGTCATTTAATTCCATCCTGAATATTGTCCATTGGAAAATTTTCTGACACAATTTTTAAATGGGCAACTTAAATATTCAGGATACATAAAATTGGAAGAATTGGAAACAGCCTGCTTTAACGAATATCGAATCATTCCTAAGATGACCTTTATTGTTTATGATTATAGTTTAATGTTGTGTTTCGGACTTTCTTGTGCTATAAATATTAATAGAATTAATTTATACTTTTTTTTTTTTTTATTTATTACTTACATATAGCTAATTTAACAAAATTCAGAAATATTATACAGTGTTCGTTTAAAGAAAAAACTTTCAACTTAATTTAAAATACATTACATCTGAGCAGTTCAGTTTATGAGTTGATTTAACAATTTTTGTTTATATTTGTTGAGGAAACTATATAGAAAAACCTCAAACTATATTTAATTTAAATCTTTATTTAACTATACTTAAAACTATAACTAATCTTGGTAAAAATGACTAGCTTTTATGTTCATTGAACTTATGCTCAGTTCGATATTTTATTAGGTTTACAAATTTTATATTTTAAAATCAATCATTCAACTAGTGCAAGTACAAGCTTTTAATGAGTGGATTGTCTGAGAATCCAGCATTTATTTTAAATCTAGTACAAAGTTTGGTAACAAAATCTTTCACTAATGCAATATTATTAATTTTATGTAAATTTTGAGTAGAATAGTGTCTTGGTAAATTGTAAACTAGTTTGAGTAGTTTATTTTGAGTAATTTGTAGCTTTTTAATATGGGTATCTGCACAGCTGCACCAGACAGGTGCACCATACAGAAGTATAGATCTAAACACAGTCGTGTACAAAATTAATTTATTTTGGGTGGATAGCTTGGATTTTCTATTAATAAATGGGTAGAGAATTTTTATATATTTATTAACTTTGGAAATGGAGTACATGGTATGTTTATTATATGTGAGTGTTTTATCTAAGATAATCCCAAGGTATTTAATGTCAGGGTCCCAAGGTATTTTTTTTGTTTTGAATTACTAATTCTCGATTTGGAATTGATGACAATTTTCTGCGCCTAGTAAAAAACGATGTTTGTGTTTTGTCAATATTTAACTTAATTTTCCATTTTTTATAATAGTTATTTAGGATCGTAATGCCATTTTCTAATTTAGAAATGATTGTATTTGGATCAACAGAGCCAGTTGCAAGTGCAGAATCGTCCACATATAAAAGTAATTCACAATGTGGCGGGGTTGGAATATCATAGATAAATAAGTTGTACAGCGTAGGGCTCAAAACAGCCCCTTGAGGTACACCCTTTTGAATTATTTTATTATCAGAGAATTCCGTTAAAATTTTCACTGAAAAAGTTCGGTTTGTAAGATAGCTTTTTATAATCTTAATGATATATACAGGAACTTCTAAAGCTATTAGTTTGTATAATAGTCCATCATGCCAGACACTGTCAAAAGCCTTTTCTACGTCTAAAAGAACTACCCCAGTCGACATTTTTTTATTAGTGTTCTGTTTAATTATTGAAACTAGTCTTTTAACTTGATGGATGGTTGAGTGAGATTTTCTAAATCCAAATTGTTCATTGGGTAGAAATTGTTTGACAGTGATGTGGTTTAAAAGTCTAGATTGAATGATACGCTCAAAAATTTTTGATAGAGAACAGAGAAGGCTAATAGGTCTGTAGTTCATAGGGTTTGAATTATCCTTATTCGGTTTAGGTACAGGTATCACTAATGCATGTTTCCAAGAGTTTGGAAAATAATTAAGAGTGAAACAGGAATTGAATAGATAGGTCAGCATTATATGAACATTGCGAGGACAATGTTTTAGAATCATATTATTGATTTAATCGTTACCTGGACTCTTCGTAGTTTTGAGTGACTTAATTATATTTTTTATCTCATACGGCGTAGTAAACACAATTTCGCCATTTGGTTGATTATCTAGTATGTTAACGGTTGATTTCACAGTATCCCCAAATACGGAATCTGTATGTATATGCGTGCTATTCTGGACGGAACTGATGACGTTTGTTATCGCGTTGGCTTTTTCTATATTTGTTATAATGGTATCTTTACCAACTTTTAACGGAGGCAAAAAGCTATTTTTGTTTCCAATTATTTTCGTCATCTTCCAGAAAGGTTTGGAACCCGGTTTGAAACTGTTAAGTAGCTTATTCCAACGTTTGTTACGTAATAAGTTGATTTGGATATCAATCTCGGCTTTCATTTCCAAAAAAATGTATTTAACAAATGGATCTCTTGTATGTTGCCATTGTCGTCTCTTTATATTCTTGACCCTAATGAGCATGTTCAAGTCATCAGGTAGTTGGAGATCTTTATAGGGTTTTATGGGAACTTTAGGTATAGCTCTGTCTCTTGCATTATAGATATTAGATACTATACTATCAAGTTGTTCATCAATTAAATTTGAATTTGTGATATTAATAGCAGTATGGTTATCTAATTTAATAGAATTTTGAAGTGTTTCTTTATATATATCCCATTTTGCAAGGTGATAACACGTTTTCATTGGAGGCCCCTTGAGGCGAGATTGACATTGAATTTCAAACCTAACCGCAACATGATCAGACATCAGCTGAGAACATGTTGATGGTTTAGAGATACTATGCAAATTATTAGATAATATTATATCTAAAACGGAGGGTTGGCATCTTTTAGCAGCTGGGTAGAATGTGTGTGCATCGGAATAATGAACATAAATATCACGAGAGCATATTAAATCAAATAAAATATTACCTGCTCGATTTGCTCTATTACATCCCCAGAACCTGTGGCGAGCATTTAAATCACCACATATAAAATAACTGTCATTTCTTGTACAGATTTTATTTAGATCCATTTTAAAATAATTAAGGTTTTCTTTAGTAAGAGATGTTCCTGGAAAATATACCGCAATTAAGTTTATACTACCCGAATAATTTACTATATTAATACCAAGACATTCTGTCATTTTGGTATTAAACGACGAGAGAAGAGAATGCTGGATTCCCCGCTTTATCAAAATTGCAATACCACCGCCTCTAGAATCTCTATCTAATCTATAACAAATAAAATTTGACACATTTAATCTATCACTAAATTTAAGTTGGGTTTCATTTAAATGTCATTTAAATAAAAGTGACACTTTTTGAATATCACTTACACTATTTATTTTAGCAATTTTGCTAGAATTGCCTTGTGTATTATCACATATGAGGGGGCTTAAGCCCCTTTTGGGACGGAAACCACCAATAACTTCAGTAATTTCACACAGTTGTTTACACAAATAAAATACACTGAGAGTAATGTAACTGTTATCAAAAAAAAAAAAAAAAAAAATTTACAAAATAAATTTAATTATTTATATGTTTCCTTCGGCCGCAGTAGAAACTTGAATCGAATTAATTTGTACATTAACCAATAAATTACCTTTATGAAACAACACAAATTGTATCTTGACACCATTTGCTTGGATATTTAGAGTTAAATTTATTTAGTAGTTAAAATGTATTTATTAACACTTTATAAACGACCATCACTTACATAAATTAAATAAATTAATTAAAACCATTGATTATTTTAAATTTATTATGGCTTGCGTTGCATAGGATTCCTGTATAAATGTTTGGACCTGACCATGTGTCAAATACTCAAGGTAAAACACTTCCTATACAGTGCTCCCAAAAGAGCAACACTGTAGATAGTATCAATACTAAAGTGCTTTTTCGGCACTTTGAATGAAAGTTCCAACTTGAATTTATTCGTGTTTTGCGTAACACGAAGGAATTCAAGTAAATAATTTGCCCGTCGAACTCATTTTTACTTGTTGCGCGTTGTCGCTTTAATCTTTTGATATTTCTAAAAATCCCCTTTTATGTATAAGTTATTTGGCTTTAAGTTTTTAAAAGACTGTTTTTGGAAGGCTTGATCTAGGACGTACAACATAATCTCGAAATCAGGACCTCTAGCAATAACCGTCGACGAACTATCGTCTATGCCAATGCTCATAAGCAGAAACGAACAAAATATTTCCACTGTTGGTATTGGTGTTTGTGAAAAATAGAATAAAAATTTGAAGTAAATGCCCATTCAAGCCGCTTACTCGAAAACTATCGTCAGTAACCTTTTTGGTAATTTTGCAAAATAAGAACTTGACGGGATTTATTTTTACTCATCTTTTTTCAAAAATTACTACAAAAACCAAGCCGTAAGTCGACTGTTTTCAAGTATTCGGCGTCAGAGTATAATAGTGTTGGTGAATTTAGTTCATGTTTATAGGATTTCTTTCAATTCCTTCTACATTTTTGTAAATTGTTGCAATAATCGGCTTGTATAGACATTTGTGTTGGTTTTGTAATGTACGCTTAATAACAAGCGCATTTTTTCGTTTCGCACCACTCCCAGTACTTCCAGTTGATATCACGCACTACTTAATATCGATCAGTAATTTTACCAAAATCTGCGAGAATTTACTTTAGAAAGCTTGCTTGTTTTGCTAGCACGCAGATACACATTTAAAAATATCAAATGTTAAGTGTATTAGTCATAACAAAAAACCATATACACACGACTTAATACAATGTATTCACAATCGTGTATATTCTCACTTAAAGGATCAGCGGTTGATATATTTTGCAACAATAGTATATTAAAGATTGAGCTTTCTACAGAGACAATTTTCGAAGGTTTTGATTTTTACTCTCCTTTTACCCCTCTGCTTTGCTATACAATATAATACAAATACACCTAAGCCTCGCTTTACGGAAGCGGTGTGTTCCGAACAAGTGTTCCGAAAACCGAACGTTTTTTGTGTGATACCGTAAATCAAATCTTATTTTTCAGTAAATAGGAAAAGGGAGTGAATTTGGTCCATTATATCAAAATTCCGCATTAGGGGATTCCATAGAGCGAGGCATAGGTGTTAAACGAAATCTCAAAATGGCAATGTGTTTTTATGGGTTTGTTTGCGATACATTTTACTCTCTTTTACTTTCGCAGTACGCCATTCTTTAAGTTTACTGTACTTTATCAACATAAACACCAAATAGTATTCTTTACAATAATAGGTATTATCCCGAATATATAGTATTACTCACATACGCAGATACCAATACCATAACAAAATTATGGCCTCATTTATAATTTAGTTAGTATAAAACACAATGGAAATGAAACACCAAACAGGTCGTTTTGTGTACAACATTCATTCGTATGCTTGCTGCATGAAATTTGGCAATTGGGCTCGTCAAAAATGGGTTTTCATGCAGTTCCAAACATTTGTTTTGGTCTTGACTATATTCACAACCGTACATAGATATATAGTCACCCAAAGAAATAATTGAATAAATTTTTCGTATAAAGCATAATTTATTACAAAATTAAGGTCTCTTTTCAACCGTTCTTAATTAGGGTATAATAATTGCAAATCAGGCATCATTCATGCGATTCTTACTAAGTACAAACTATTCTTTATAAGAACATTGAGTTATTTGATATATGCATGAATCTCACAATATTAAGTATAATTTATCATTTAATTTGAATGAATAGTACCAAAGGAAATGAAAAATTCAGATGGGCTAAGTCATGTTGATTCCTAAATTCTTGTTAACTCATTCTTAGTAAGGTATAATTTAAATTTATATAATTATGAATTATACAGGGGTTTGGCAAAAATTATGCAATCGAATTTTACCAATTATGCTCAATGAAATAATGATATAATTTGATAAATCTAGGCTCAATCAATGGTTAGACAGGTATATAATGTCTTACAATAAAAGTCACAAACCAATAATCAAATATGTTTTTAATAATTCTTTATTTTTTTTAATAGATTAATATTTAATTAATAATTTCAATTGTTTGTCTGTAATCAATTGATTTTTTCGGCTTTTTTTATAGACAAATATATTAATTGCTCATAGCAATCCCAATATTTTCGATTCGGTAAATCAGAAAAACAAAAAGACCAATCCCTTACGAGTATAATATATCTACTGAAAAAAGTAGAAATATCTTTGCCCCCTCCCGTAATTTTAGCCCAAGGCCCAAAGAGTTATACCAATGTATTACTCTGCAAAATGAGAAACCTCCATGAGTTCTTTATGTTGGTAATTTGGTTTCGTACTGAAAAATTGGTCTACTCATCAGGTAGCTACGACCAAACTACAAAAAGTTCCACTCTAGCCACTTACATTAAGTATCTGGCCAGAACCTACTGACATAGCGAATTATTATTCACTACATCAAATATCAAAAACCCATGTGAACGAAATGATACGTGTATATACACCCAGAGAAATGCGTTTGGATAAATTATACTTAACACAGGAATGTAATAGCTAAATTACATTCAGGTATACAATATTCTTTATATGCACAGTTCATGTTTAATTCCATAAATTATACAATTTTTTCGCAATATTCTATAGTAAGTACAAATCATTCAATAATATAGGAAAACAAAAAAAAATGCATAAAATATTTATGAATTTTTGGTATAATTTAACCTAATTAGTTTTATACCATTCTCAGTTAAGCATTAGGTGTGATATAATATGCATTTTTTATTTTTTGGAATAACTGGATTATTTTTTGAGTTTTTTAAAATTATTCATGATAATCATTGTGCATGGATTATAAGGAATGTTTTTTATTGAATGATTTATACTTACTATAGAATAAATTGCGAAAAAATTGCATAATTTATGGAATTAAACATGAACTGTGCATATAAAGAATATTGTATACCTAAATGTAATTTAGCTATTACATTCCTGTGTTAAGTATAATTTATCCAAACGCATTTCTCTGGGTGACATGGTGTAATTTTACAATGACAAACTTTTACAGCAAATGGGTTCAAATAATTGATCTTTCTACAGAGAGAATTTATTTAATTATTTTTATAACTTCGCCAACTTTTACAAAAAAAATTCCAACTATAAAAATTGAAATGGAAAATTGAGTTGAAAACCCCTATTATGAACAATCATCTTAGAAGCTTTTGCATTTATCACCTAAAAATGAACCCAACACAAATATATGTGGTGTTAATGTTACAGCTATTGACAATTATAAGGACAATTTCACTGTTGGAGCTGTTTGCTTAGCTAAATACGCACAACAAATTAAAGAGGAAATAATTTATAATGAACTAGCAGATACAAATAAAATTAGCAACGAACAGATAAAAATAAAACTAGCCATCTAACGTTAATCCTACAATTAAAAAATGTGTCAATAACATTTTAATATAAAAAACAACGAGCGAGTTCAAGCTCAACTCGGAGAAGATTTATGTGAAAACACTACAGTACTAAATGATTTCAAGCCTTCGATGAGGTTGAGTAACCCCTACTTAAAGACGTCTGTTGTTCGCTCAGTGTTTAAACTACGTTTCATTTTAGATTCAAAAAGTCAATAAGTTGTTCAATTTTGGATTTGGAAGACGAACCTTACTGAAATTAATTGAGTTCTGTTAAGTTAATCACAAAATCTGCCATGTACGCTTTAAAATGTACCATTACTCATACAAGGCGTTCTTGTTTAAGATTCCATAGTAGTGAATGGTCACAGGAAACTCGCTAAACAAAGCAAAATCGCATCCTTGTAGTTTCGCTCATCACTGATTAACTCGGGAACGTTTTCGTGTTATTTACACCAAACTTCGAATAGAAAATGTGTCGGGTTTGATGCTCACCAAAGTACTTAATAATTTTAATATTATTTTTATTCCATAACGGCATTTCATTGTTTCAATACGAATTGAAAAACATAAAATTTTGTATTGTAAAACAATGAACATGTAATAAATTGTGTAAAACTGGTAGTCAACATTTAGGCTTGTACAGCAAATTATTTCATTCGATATTCAATCATTTCAAATAAACTTTCGGGTTCAATTCTCACCAAGGACGTTTTGTATTATTTTTTTATGTTATAACGGCATTTCATTGCATCATAACGAATTGAAAAACATAAAGTTTTGTATTATTTATATATAAACAATAAATATAAAAAATATTCAAATATCATGTACAACGGGTAATCAATATTTAGTCTGATACAGCCTAAAGTATTAAGGTGGCAACAATAGACAATTTAGGTTTTTAAACATTTTTTTTCTATCGAAACCATAAAGTAAAGTAAACCAAAGCAATCAACTCGAATAAAAATGACAACTAGACATAATTTCTCTGAATTATTTACGTGCTTAAACATTTCTCTGAAGTGATTAGAATATATAATAATAACAATAAACTTAAGGAAACACCGGACTCTGTTGGTCAGACTGTAATATACCAAAATAACAATGAAAACTAAATTTGATTTCTTTTATTTGATTTGGGGTTGATTGGTATGTACCGCACTGGGCTAGCACTACAAAACTCTTTGTTTCGATTCTCCTTTTTAAGTTTTATTATTAATGTACTAACCAAATATTTTACTCTAAAGTAAATATCGAGCGGACAGATAGCGCGGTGTTAACCAACATTTTTTATTATCTACTTACAAAAATTAATTAAAAATATAAATCAAAGTAAATAAGTATAAATTTATTAGTTTGAAATAGTTGAATGTTCTAATTGCAAAATTTATAAAATATTCTGGTGAAATTTAATAATTAAAATAAATATAATAAGATTATATAATGCCTTATTGCAATGTACAAATGCGCCAAACTTTGACAGTTGATTTTCAATGTAATGGGTGTGAGAATAAAATTACAACACTACAAGGTTTCTTCGAATGTGACGAGTGCCAAAAACGATTCCATCCGTTTTGTAAAAACATTCATGGTATGCACATAACACGTCTTGCTGGAAATCCAACATGGTTTTGTAATGAGGAATGTGGGAGAGGCTTCTCGCTGAAGTTACCCAAAGGGCAACCCCATGCAATTAATTCAGAAAGTGGCGTTGATGATTCAGCACTTCACGGTCAAGAATCAAACACTCTACAGCAAAAAAATTCCAACCTTCCAGTTATTTAAAGCGTCAAACAAACGGTGACATCTCTTTCGGCACAACTAACAGGTCTACTAGCATCAGTCAATAATCTAAGTTCAATGCTTGAACAAATACAGTCATGCCAAAATGAACTTTTCGAAAGGGTGGATGAATCTGAAAAACAGGTTGGTGAGCTACAGAATAAACATCACGCACTGGAGGATAAGATATGTGAAACTTCCGAGGCTCAAATGAAACAGGTTGTCATTATATCAAAATTGGAAAATAAATTGGAAAGTGTAGAGCAGAAATTAATTGAGAATCATTTGATTATAACTGGAATCCCAGATAAATCTCAAAAACCTGAAGATGTTATGGTGAAAATATTGTCGAAGCTTCAAACCAGTGTAACCCTTGGTCATATTCAGGAACTTAAATATATTGAAACAGAGTCAGGACGAGCCAGCCAAGATTTTTCTTCAAGTTCAGTTACGCGATAGAGCTACAAAAGAAGAAATCCTGTCTCGATTTCGAACAAGGCAGCAGTTGTTTGCGAAAGAAATGGACTACAATGTTGCTGATAATAAGCGGCTCTATATCCGTGAAGAACTTACAAGGCTTCAAGCACGCATATTTCGAAAAGCTCTCCAGTTTAAGTCGGCAAATCATTTTAAGTTCCTGTGGGTTAAAAATAACCATATCTATCTTAAAAAGGAAAGTCACAGTAAAGTCATCACCATCAGACAGATGTCGGATTTGGAGAATATTCAATCATCACATTCATATTCACAAGCAGATTCAGCTGTTGGTCAATGTCAATTTAATCCAACAGGAGTATCATTGGAAAAGTAAGAGAATCAATTTATTTTATTTTCAACACATTTCATTAAATCAACACAAACACATTAGATTAGTTTCATTTATTTATTTTCAAACTTTATCATTATTAGTAGTTTCACAATCAATTGTTATCCGGAAAGAACATATTTTTATTTTTAGCTGCAATATTTTAGTTTTGATTTCGATTGTTTTTAAAAATTATGAATATGATGACATTACATAATAATATTCTGTCAAATGAAATAGATGAATGGAAAGCAATGAACAAATATTATACGTGCGTTCAAAAATCTACAAATCGTTGTGGAGACTTTTTGAATATTCTTTATTTAAACATTCGAAGTGTTCGATATAAGTTAGATGATGTAGAGCTTTTATTAACAGTTTTGCCGTACAAAACAGATGTAATTGTTTTAACAGAAACTTGGCTTTGTCCTTTTGATCGGGAATTCTGTAACATAAGTGGTTATATTTCATATCACTCAGTAAGAGAAGGAGGTTATGGTGGCTGCAGCATCCTAGTTAAAGAAACAATTAATTCTTTCATTTTACATGAAGAAACATACATGAATAGTAGTTTCTTAGTAGTATGTTTTCCTGTTTTGCGATTAAATGTAATTGCTGTATACAGGCAACCAAACCATCACATTGAAAGTTTCTTAACAAAATTTGAAATTATTTTAATGAATTATAGCAATAACATTGTTCTAGGGGATTTCAATTTAAACTTATTATCTTCAGAAAAGATTCTGGATAATTATGTTCAAATATTAACTAGTCTTGAATATATTATCTTGAATAAAATAAACCCTGACTATGCCACGAGAATAAGTAATACAATTAAAACCATAATAGATCATGTTATTTCGGATATGAGTAATTTTAGTTATGAATTTTATCTAGATGATTACTCCAAATCGGATCATAAACTAATATATTTCAGGTTTGTAAAAGAAAAAAAGATTTTGTCAAATAAACCGACTTTCAAAGAGATAGTTGATTATGATGAAATGGATAAGGATGGTTTGTGGAATGATCTTAATAGTACAAACAGTTTTTCAGAATTAATAAATAAATTAAGGTTTCTAATAATGAAATATAGCAAAAAAATTAAATATAAATCATCTACTAAGTTTAAAAAAGAATGGATGAATGATGCTATATTTTCTCTTATTAAACAGAGAGAGAAATTCCATCGTCTTAAAAAAAAATATCCCTATTCTGATTACTATAAAGAAAGGTACATGTATTATGATAAAACTGTCAGTGATAAAATAGTTAAAGCAAAAACTGCCTATTATAATAGAATATTTGATGATAGTATTGGCAATCCAAAAATTTTATGGAATAATTTTAATAAGCATATATTGAAAAAACGAATTAATAATAGAGAAATTAATCTGGAAATTAAGAATGAAATCGTCAATGACACCAATATAATAGTGAATGAGTTTAATGTTTATTTTAATACAACATCAGTGAACTTGGTAAAGCATCTGCAAACGCCATCAGAAGCAGTCTTTCGACACCTCCGTCATAATATTGTTTGCCCTATAGATTTTAGCAATCTTAGTGATGGTGAGATTGTTAATATCATAAAAAAAACTAAAGGGTCGCTCAGCAACTGGTTACGATAAAATTTCTAATAGGTTTATAATTCGAAATATCGGAAAACTTAAAACTATTATTAGCCAGCTTATTAATGACTGTATAAAAAATAAAATATTTCCTGATTGTTTGAAGCTATCTAGGATTACTCCAATATTTAAAAGCGGTTCTGCAACCCTTGTAAGCAACTATCGACCTATTTCAATTCCTAGTTCAATTACAAAAATTTTCGAAAATGTCATAAATGGGAGAATTGAATCATTTCTGGAATCAAACAACATAATATCTGCAAAACAATTTGGCTTTACCAGGAACTCAAATACCACTGCGGCATGCCTTAATTTAACAAATAATGTTACTGTGGAAATAGAAAAAAAGAAATTTGTCTCTGTTCTGTTTTTGGATTTAAGTAAGGCCTTCGATACAGTTAATCATACAATTTTATTATGGAAGTTAAGGAAGCTAAATTTTAATTGTGAATATATGACATTTTTTGAAAGTTATTTATATAATAGAGCGCAGTTTGTTGAGATAGGTAATATTAAAAGCAATATGAACGTTTCAAGTATCGGAGTTCCTCAGGGTTCGGTTTTGGGTCCTACCTTATTTAAGATTTTTATTAATGACATTGTTGATGTAAGTTTGAGAGGTATGATTCAAATCTATGCTGATGATATTGCTCTAGTTTATAGTAGCTCTGATACAACAAGTTTAATTAATGATATGCAGTCGGACTTAAAAATGTTGCAACAGTGGTTTAATACCAATTTATTAATTTTGAACATTAATAAAACTAAGTATATGATATTTGAAAACAAAATTGTAAAGGAAACCGATTCAATCTTCGAGTTAAAATACAACGATGAAGTAATTGAAAAAGTCACCAAATATACCTATTTAGGGCTGGTTTTGGACAGTAAGGTTAAATGGAAGTTACATATTGAGAATGTGAAAAACAAAATAATGCCTTACATTTTTCTATTACGAAAAACAAGAAAGATATTGCCACGAAACGTTAAAAGAAATATTTACTATGCTTATATTCATACACACTTAGTTTATTTAAACCCAATTTGGAGCGGTGCGAAAAAAAAGTACTTAAGTGAAGTATTTCTATTGCAAAAGAAGGCCATAAAAAATGTCCTATGTTTGCATATCAGAACACCTACAGTCTACCTATTTCAAGAATTCTTATCCTTAAATATGATAATATCAAGAGAATTATTATTATTAATGCATAAAATTATATATGATCATATTAAGCATAATTTTGTATTAACTCGTATGTCAGAAATACATGATTATGATACAAGAAGACGATCGCAAATTAGAAATACTCTTTTTCGTACATCTGCATCCGACAGCAATGTCTTTTACAGAGGGCTTATGATTTATAACAATCTTTCATCTTATTTAAGGCATCAACCTGACATTAATGTATTCAAGAAGTGTCTCACTGCGCACGTATTGGAAAATGTACGTATACTTTTATAAAGCCGAACATGTCTTTCAAAATGCGGTCACTTTCCTTTCCATCCATTTAGTTTCATTTTATAATATTTCTTTTCTTGTAATGGTTGTTATATTATTTTGTGTGTTACCTAACTAAAATGTTTTGCAGTTAAAAAAAAAAAAAAAAAAAAAAAAAAAATAATAATAATAATTTATTTAGTATAATTTTATTACTTATTTATATATTAATTAAATTTTCAACCTATTTTTTATGATTAACATTATAATTATAATACGCTATATGGTTTATAATATGCGACTGCACTACGGTTCTGTGAACCGACGCAGGCATTGCATTTAAAAAAAAAAAAAAAAAGAATTATAGATAAAAGAAATTTATTATAATCTATGTAATTAAGTATAACGAAAAATTGTAATATCTATAAATGTAGTAATAAAGTAAAAAAAAAAAAAAAAAAAAAAAAAAAATATTGCACTTTATAGTTACTACAGTAATTACACAAAACATAGATGGTATGCTTTTAAGATGCGCCTAAATGTGTGCAAATACTACAACAAATTATTTAAAAAATTTTATATTATCAGTTGTAGTAAGCCATGAAAATTTTTCTGTAAAATGTAAAACACACCACCGAGCTCGACGCAACATGTTCCAAGAAACCGACATAACAGAAGCCAGCATCTGTGCACACTAAGCGACGCGAATTTTTTTTTTTATAAAAATTAATCAAACAAGAGTTTGTATTGTTAGGTACTGTTTTTTTCCACGAATTAATTATTTTAACTTTTCTATAATAATAAATCAATTTAATGAATTCTTATTATATTCTTTTTGGTATTTATATAAATACAAAATAAATAAAAAAAAGGGAGGTTATGTCTGGCGACCAAGCGCGTCTTTTGTTTTTTAAGCTAGATGTAGAACATATTGTCGCGACGACCGATACAATTTCACTTGAAACATTTTCTTTGAATGTAAAGTTTTACATTAAAATTATGAAATTCTTAAAATGTATCAATGAAATTTACATAATATATTTTTGCTTAAACTATGATTTGTATTCGTTAAATCACCAAAATAACAAGCATTTATTTTTGTCGCCCGTCGTCGCCGTTTGGTGTGTTTTACCCATTTTTTTCCTATTATAAAATTAATCGAATAAGGTGTGAAAAGATCGCCTCAAAGATCGCCTCAACAGTATTAGATCTATTGAAAAGGGTGGTTGTGTTTTCATATAAATTAGAAGATAGGGTGACCCCATTTGTTAAATTAATTAAAAACGCTGGAACGGGCAAAGCTTTTTTGCAAAAATACATTTCATTTCATTTATATACTACATAGGTTATCCTCGTATCTACCACATATTGAGTTACGTTTTTTAAGTTATTACTTAAATAAAGAAACCATAATTTAGTTACTTTTATGTTTTGGTTTTATTACTGTCTTTTACGTAAGTAAAATAAAGTATAGTAATCGTGAAAATGTTGGAGTTTGAGATTTTTAGAGAATTATCTGTTTTGAGGTCCCCTGAGTCCGAAAAAGTAGATTTCGAAATGGTGTCAGTCTGTCAGTCTGTGTCTTCTTTTCAGCCCAGATGGTTTAACTAATCGAATTGAAACTTCAGATTTAAGCTTTTTTAATAAATTGGGAGCTACAAGTGGCCACTCCTACAAGTGGCTACAAGTGGTTATATGCCTCTATATGACTAACCAACATATTTAAATTCGGGAAGTCCTCAGTGGGATGTTGGGGGTTACTAGTCACCATATAGCATGAGGCAAGACAAAAACATTTTTTGGTACAAAAAAAATTATACACTGAAAAAAAAAAAAAAAAATCAAAGCGGACTGACTATCAACACACCACCATCAACCAAACAAAATTCTAAATTACTCCATTTTTTGGTTAACTTATTTATTTGTAATTAAATAATAATCCAATACATATTTCACTATAAACTGATAACACTCGCTCTAACATCTATAATTAACTAATGCGAATTACGAAAGTTACGACCAATAAAAATAAGTTTTATTAATTATATGATATAATTATATTATAATTATCATTTGGGCAAAAAAAAAACAAAAAATTAAAATTATACACACTCACCCATAATCTGCCGTAGAATACTCCCGGTCCATGTTATGGTCCGTGCCCTATTGTTCCCCTTTTGTTTTTTACACTTGATAGATTCACTTCAATACCAACTTTTTTTTTTCTTTGCACTACTACAGTCTCTGTTCGTTGAATTAGGAACACTATTAATATAGTGAATAATTCCAGAAATTTATCACAGTATAAATCAAGAGATTTTTTTTAAAAAAGGTTTTAATTCTTTAAAACTAAATAATTTTAGGTATACAAAATCTGGAAAACAATTAAAATTTGGTTAAACTACCTTTATTTTTAATCACGGTTTTAATTCTTTCAGGCATGCTATTTGATCACTGTTTCTCAATATTTTTTCACTATTTTTTTTTAGGATGGACACTGTAGCATTGGGGTTTTTATATACGTTGGTCTTAAGTAAGGCCCAACAATTCTCGATAGGGTTTAAATCAGGAGAATTGCCAGGCCAAGATAGGATCTCAATATTTTGGTTAAGGAGGATATTTTCTATTAATTTTGCGGTATGGTAAGGAGCTCCATTTTGCATAAAAGTGTAAGAGGATTGGCCTTGAGGTAGGGATCTCATGTAAGGAAATAAGACGTCTGTTAACACCGTTTTCTATTGCTCTTTTCTCATAGTTTCCTCTGTGAAGTATATTGGACCAGGTCCATCTCCACTAATGCAGCTCCATATCATTACTGATGGTGGATGTTTTACGCTCCTGACTACGCAGTCCTCTCTAAACCGCTCTCCTGCTCTCCTTCTGATAAACTGGGCCGATTCTGTAACGACCTCTTCTGGCCTGCATTCGTTACTAAAAATAACCTATACATTTAAAAAATCTCTTTAATTACTGATTTTTTTAATTTTATTTTTGAAAATATATAAAGATTAGTTTTTCAGTGAGTCTGGGTTTCTTTGCTGGACACCTGCATTTTAAATTACTTTCATATAGCATTCGTGGCAATGTCATCACTTATATCTTTATCCTTTATTCACTAAGTAGCTTTTGTAGCTCGCCCGTCGTTGCTCTGCGCTTATCTAAGGCCGACTGAATAATTTGCCGGTCGTTTATGGGCGTTGTCTTCCTTTCTCTCATCCCAGATTGAAGAATCCTTGCCAAATTACTTACGAATGAGCAAGAAACTTTTTCCATTTTTGCGATCTCGCGATATGAATGTTTTTTAATTTTTAATAATGTTACGATAGGATGTTGAAATCATTTAACCATAGTAATTCTTGTTCTCACTTAACGTAGAATAATTCTCACTTTAGCTCAGTCACAAAATTCCAACAAACACCTTGGCAAAGCGCGCATCAAGCATAAGATGAGAGGAAAACTAAAAGTATGCTATTGATCTTTTTAGTCCTTTTTCAGGTAATAGTTTTATTGCGACCTCTCAAAAATGTCGTAAAATAATCATAAAACAATAACAGATGTGATCCTAAACGAATTTATTACTTTTAAATATTTTAAAATACATAACAATAACAGAAATTAGGAATTCCCATAAAACTAATAGTGTTCATAATTCAATGAACAGGGACTGTATTGTATATATAAAAAAAACACTATTCTAAGCCCGCTAAAACTATAGATGTTTGCAGTATGAGAACTAATATTGTTAAACTTAACACAACTAGCTAGTAATTATTAGTACTATCATCTATTTATTTATTTTTTTCATTTTCTTTAAATAAACTTCATTATATCAACTATTTTGTTTCACTGTTATGGTAAAATTGTATAACACTTGATGACCTTTTCGGTCGGTTGAACTAAATTCCGTTGTACCGTTTTGAGATCTACAATTTTTTTTCGCAACAGCCTATTGTCAAAATTAACAGCTAATAGAACTTTCTCTAGCGGAAATTTAAGGCTACCCTCTTACGAAAGCCGTATATACATATTTAGGTGCGTTTTAGTGCTGGAAATGGTTTCCTTTTTTTTCCTGAGCTACCTGCTACTGTGAGGCTTCACTATTAAATTAATTTAATTTTAGAAAATGATTATACCCAAGTATGTTTACTTTCAAATTTTTCGTCATTTATTAGACATTAGTTCGAAACTAAGATTGAATTTCTCGAAGTTTTAGTTTCGAGTTATTCTAAGAATTCGTATGCAAGTTGTCGCGAAAATTCGAAACTGGACTCAATATTACAAATTTCAAGCTTGTGTGTGTATAAAATTCAAAAATAAAATTGGCGGGAACAATATGGTGCCTGTGTGTGTATAAACGTTAATATGGAAATTGGGCGGGAAATTTAAATGTATAATGAAACAAAATTATAATTTCGGTTTAAAAATATGTAATTATAATAAATTACTAAAATATTTTGTACATATCTTACATTTTAAATCACAGTAAAATTTATATATAGATACATACATACTATATATCGATTTTAAGTCTTAAATTACACATAATTCAATATGCAAAACATAAATTTCATATAGGTAGTTTTAATTTGATTTTTGGGTATCAATCATAATAATACGTGTAATTTTTAGGTATCATTTTAATACTACTGGTAATTAAAAAATTAATTTTAAATTATCTTAAAATTAATAAATTTATTTAATTCTAATACTAAATATTTGGTAATCTTGTTATAGTTTTAATAAATTTCATTTCTATACTTCTCGCTTCGTATCACATGTATTCAGATTTTAAATCTTAAACAAAAATTATTTATTTTAATAAGTAAATTTCAAGTTTGATTAATTTTAATAGTTGGATCATTGTCATTAATTTCATATTTAAGCTTGATATCACATGAAAATAAGATTTCAAGGTACAGTATAAATACTTTTCCAAATTTTATTCACATAAATCAAAATCAAAAATAGAGTTTTGAAAATCTTTCTATATTTGTGATATACATAATTGAATTTTAGATAATGTATACTAGTTTCAAGCAATTACTGCTCATCTTCAAGTATATCTTAAAAACTCCCGAGTTTTTAACATGTACTAGATGAGCAGTAATCAAGCAGCTCGAAACTAGTATACATTACCTAAAATTCAATTAGGTATATCACTTATATAGAAAAAATTTTAAAACCCTATTTTTTTTTTTATTTTTATGAATAAAATTTGGAAAAGTATTTATTTAAAAAGTGTGTTACTGACTAAAAATATTAATGATAATTTCAAGGTACTTTTATCACAATAAATTTCATTTAAATGATAATAAAACTTTCATATTATGTATGTTAAGTTAATTTCATATTATGTATTTGTTTAAATATTACAAAAATGAAATTATTAATATAGTTTTTAAAATTATTAGGTATCAACCATGTTACTCATAAATGGTTTTAAATTATCTTAAAATTAATAAATTTAATTAATTCTATTTCAAATAAAATGTTAATTTTAATAAATTTCATGGTATTTCATTTTAAATTTCTAGTAGTTTCGTATCACATTTGTAACGTACTTAGATTTCTTAATATTTCTTATTCAAGGTTGATCAAATTAAGATTTCAAGGTACTTATCACAATAAATTTCAATTAAGTGAAAATTACTTATCACAATTAATTTCATTTCAATTTAACTAATTTTAAATTATTTCAAAAATCAAAAATTTCCATTAAACTAATAAAATAAAATATAAAAAGGCGCAAAAAATAACTAGAAATTCATAAATCTCAAAAATACTTAATTCATTAATTGTTTAAAAAAATATTAACCTAAATTAACTTAAAATAATTCATTGTTTTCGAAAATTCTAAGTATGCCCTGCAAATTCCGAAGTTTTTTTTTTATATTTCACAAATTTATCTTTTAAATAGTAAAAGTAATTTGTTGAAATTAGGTTGAATTGTGTTTGGGCCGTGTTTGGGAACTTTTCCAAAGTACAATCTAAAATTTATAACCATTAATCAAACTACATTTTATTAATTTTGTTATTCAAAAATATTTACCTTTTAAGACTTTTGTGATATTGAATTTTTTTGCAGCCAAATTCCCTTGCCTTCCATTAAACGAAAACTTCCTTGACAATTCCTCAGTGAAAATATTTCTGTAGTTCGTTCTAATGAATTTTTTCAATTCTTGGCAATTTCTGTAAAACTAAAAAAAAAATGGAGGTGTGGCCAACACACGACTTTCTTTTACGAACAGAGAATTTTGAGAAATTTTATTTTTTTCTTAATTTTTTTTTTTTAATTTTTAAATTTTTAAATTTTTTTTTTTTAATTTTTTATTTTTTATTTTTATTTGTTTTTAATTTTTGGAAACATTTTGTGTTAAGTAATTTTTTGTAAACCTTATACTTTTTAAGATATTTGCAAAATAAATTTTCTGGACCAAGGGAGTGGCCACTTCCGGTTAGCCGATTTGGAGTAAACTTCACTGGGACCTCCCAATTTATCATAAAAGCTTAAATCTGAAGTTTCAGTTCGATTGGTTAAACCATCTGGGCTGTAGAGAGGACACAGACAGACTGACAGACAGACAGGCAGACACCATTTCGAAACCCACTTTTTCGGACTCAGGGGACCTCAAAACAAATAAATCTCTAAAAATCTCAAGGTCCAAAATTTTCATGATTACTATACTTTATTTTACTAGAGTAAAAGAAAGTAAAAGGTTATAAATGGATAAATATATAATAAATTTAATTTGATTTTATTACCAATTGTTTTTTAGATTTTTGGTCTTCAATTAAATTAGAATCAAAATTAATAAACCTGTCCAAATCATTAAAAGGCAAAGTACATTTGGCATTTTCTCAATCGACGAGATACTTGATATTTAAGCGATTATCTCGTAAATTAATCAGCTCTCTCATGAGATTTGGCTGTCCTTTTTGTAATTGTTCAATGGACGCTACGAGAAATTGGAACTGTTTTTCCTATCTGGATATATCTGTTGTAATTGTCATCGGTCTGCACGGCAACTGAAGATGTTGATTGTGTTTGTTCTATCTGTTGATCTAAGACTGAAATGTAAAAAGTTATTTAAATTTTGTATGGCGAAATTAATTCATTTTCAATATGAGTTAAACTCGCGAAATCAAATTTTTAAAAACTGAATTTTATCTTGTGCTGAATTAGATTTCGCGTCCTTTATTCAGGGACAGAATCATGAAATTCGGACGGTAAATTTTAGCAGTAGTAAACAATTCTTTGAAAAATTTAGAATATATTCAAAAATTCATCAAAGTTACCCAAGTTATTTTGTATCAAATCGTAATTAAATAAAGATTTAACGGCAAACTTCTAATCGATAACGAAATATTTGACGCATAAAAATTTGTCGATAAACTTTCACTTATTTGCAATTTCATACAAAATAACTTGGGTAACCTTGACCATTTTTCAAATTTATTCGGATTTCATGATTCCGATTTCCGCCCCAAAACATTCAAAATGATTATGATTTCAAACAAAACATTGCATGGCTATGGAAACAAAGTCTAAGGAAAAAATGTTGGCACGAACTAAAGGTCGAGTTACAATGGATCCGTCCCATTCCGTTCCGCTTCTCCGTCCCAATTAGTTTTAGACATTTTCTGTACATTTTGTATGAAGAAACGGAATGGTTAGTTATAATAAAATGGAAAGAGACGGATGAGCTCATCCGTTTTTTCAAAAAGTTTAGAATTTACGGAAAGACGGAACATCTTAACCAAACAAATGAAATTAATTTTTTTTTTGACATAACGTGAGAAGTAGGCTGTATAGGGATTTTGAATTGGGGAAATGAATAGTTTGGATGAAGAATTCTTCACTATCTAACTCTTTCATTTGGAGAAAGCTAGTCTTAAAATACCCGGATTCGTCCGTATCCAGATTTAATGGACGCATATACAAAAGGTATAAATCAAAGAGAATTTCTAAAGATTTTAGAGTCTGGTAGTCTTCCGTTTTATTTTTTAATTGGTTTTTCAAATGCCAGTTTAAACAGACGGAACGGATTCAATGTAACCAACAAACGGAAGGGACGAGACGGAGAACGACGGAACGAAACGAGACGGATTCATTGTAACTCGACCTTAAGGAACCTACATATGTATTTTTTCTGCGCGTGAACTGTTAGAATTCCAGCGAGATTTGAATACTATTTTACCTTCAATATCAGTGTAAATTTCACTTTCGGTGTCGCTGGTAGGATGCGTATTATGCCTGCGTTGTCCCATGTTTTGTATCGAAGTTATTGGGACACGATCTCCTAAAGAGGAAATTAAAATTAATATATCAATATTTAACAGCACTATCTTATATTACCGAATTGAAGTTCACAGGAGTCGGCATATTTAAATTGTGAATTAAATTGTGCTGAAAATATAAAAGTGATGTTTGTGGAATGTTATTTTTTGTGTAAAAAATATACAAACATAATAGAACTATACTATTTATAATACTTACTTTCAATGAATTGTTGTGAATTTACCGTAGTGTCTTGCTTTTATTATTTAATTTATTTATATTATTGTAATTTTCGTTCAATAATACTTAATTATGGTTAAATATTAAAATTAAACCGAGAAGTATGAAACATAAGGAAATATACTAAATTATTTTCTGTTTCAATTTTAATAATTTTAGATGTTATATCAGAAATATAAAATGTCATTTGATCAGAAGAAACGGTCTCAATATTAGTAGCATAAATATTCAACGAAGAAGATTTTAAAGGAACATCGAAAAAATCTGATAAATGGAGATTTTTTTGGCCTTCGAAATGAGTTACGTCGTCCTTTACAAAGATAGAGACTATTTTAAGAATTTGAGTGGCAACTAAGCAATAATTGTCGGGAAAATTAATGGGCGGTGGCAAATCTATTGGTAAATTGAAAAGCCGTTTGTTCGGTATTCCCCACGTTTCTTCTCGTCGATGTACTACCACCGTGCGTATTTAGAATTTGATTCAATTCCACTTTATTCCCGTTAGTGTTTACAAAGGGAATCTGTCGAAGAACCTTTTCTGCATCTTTGTTTCTTGAATTGAATAAATCCATAGCCCAAAAAATTAAATTGGTCAGGGTTCTCGATGTTTTTTTCTGGGCGGTTTTAGCCCAGGTTTGTCCTTCCTTTTCTCCGAGTACCAATCGAACCTCAGCACTCGATCCTCCATTTGTTGTATCTAGGATATCCTTTTTACTTGTCTCGTAATTCATGGCTACCGCATCAGCAATTGCATGTTGTTTTATTTATACTGTGCTTTGATTTCTAAGGTCTTGAAATGTTTTCTTGACACACGATCATCAATAAAAAATCTTAATTCTAATCTATTCTTAATCTTAATTAATAAAAAATTCTTATTTACGATGCTTTAACAAATTAAAATTGTGATTTGAGGAACATAACCTCAATTTTATAGAAATGCACATAGTAATCACAACACAACACAAATAACAAATAAAACAATTTTGTTATACGTAATCCAATTAAGATATATACTAATAATTACTTATAGCAATAATAATAAAATTTAACAAAACCATAAGTACATTGTATACATTTTGTGCCAGATATTTCGTTAAAATAAAATAAACAATTCGTTAAATATAAAAACAAAAACTCCGAATTTTCGTTAAGTAGCTAGTACTGCCGCTCTGGTGATACAACACGAAATCTCAGATGTTGGTGCGCGAATTCTAACCTAGCTTCCCTTATAGAATTATAATTTATTTGGTTAGAAGATAGAGAAAAATAACTCAAGGCGAGCGGAAGCAACAAAAAGTTGAACCGATTTCACCTGCTTAGCTTATTTTTGATACTTACCTACATGAGAAAACACACTAATACAATAAAAATATTTGACGGCACACAATAGAAAAATGTATATTATACGCCGTGTAATTATATGTATATACAAAATTCTCAATCCTCAATCCTCGTTTTGCGACCAAAATCGACGTGCTGAACTCTATAAATACACTGCGCCAATTAAAAAACGGAACAGAAATTTTCTTCGAAAAAATACCCAGATTTGAACGCTTGTATCTTGGTGAAATAACACATTTCAAAAAACAAATTTTCTTTGTATTGAAGGAAATTTTGTTTTCTTTTCGATACTGGAAACCGTTTTATTTTATTTTGTTTTTGTATGACTTTTTAGAGTAAAACAAAAGGTGTCTTAAAAAAAAAAAATTTGCTGCTGTTTGAAACTGTACACGAACTTGCTCTTTCATTCAAAAATCAAAATCGGCCGTTTTATAGAGAATTTAGAAACCTTGCAAAATGATACTGGGAAAATTTCTGTGCGGCCACTCCTTGTCGAGTTATTGAAGTTTTAGAGAAAACGTATCAAAAACACACATTTTGATATCAGGAGTAATTTTGGTGATCCAAAATCAAGGAGCAAATATGTTTTTACAGTGAAAAATATGATTTATTTCATAAGGTATGTATATTGCAAACAAAATACTTTTAAACTTTATTCAAACGTAATAAAACTAAAATCTACGAACAAACTGGAATTTTCAATAACGCGTGTTACCTCTTCTAGCCCCCGCATTACTTCATAAAAATGCCGTGGCATATTTAAAACATTGCGTATTTGTTGCATGGTGATTTGTTGCCATTCTTCTTGTAAAGCGTTTCGAAGTTCCTGCAAATTTGTTGGTTGCCTTGTCCGTTTTTTTACACGCCATTGTAATATATCCCAGACGTGTTCTATGGGGTTTAAATCTGGACTTCGCGGAGGATGGCTTATTAAATTAATGCGGTGCTATTGCAGAAATTGGCGTGTGTGCGGCCGGGCATTATCATGCATAAAAAGACAAATCCGCGCCCAATTTACCTTTACTTGGAAAGCATATGAAGCCTTAAAACTTAAGGGTATTACTACCAAATCTGTTTTGAAATTCCAAGAAATAGGTACATTAGGTACATTACTTCTTATTCCTTGAGTACTGCTCGTCCTGTTTTTTCTAGCACATTTCTCTTGATGTAGTTTTTCTTGGTCGACCAGACCCTTCGCGCCGACTCACACTGCCTGTTTCTAAATATCGATGCCAAGTCCGGTTCACAACAGACACACTAATATCACAGATTCGCCCAATTTCCCGATAAGTTTCACCGGCTTCTACTAAAGCCACAATTTTTGTAGCGCGAACGAGTAATTGTTCTTTTCGATTCATCTCGCTTGACTCTTCAAATAGTAATAGTTTTCAAATTCACGTAAAATTTAAAGTGGCTCAAAATTTTATCGAAGAGTGCTTAGTTTACAAGATAAAAAAATGTACTTGTTAACGCGTATATACTTTTTGATACGTTTTCTCTAAAACTTCCATAACTCGACAAGGAGTGGCCGCACAGAAATTTTCCTGTAGTATCATTTTTGCAAGGTTTCTAAATTCCCCATAAACTTGCCGATTTTGATTTTTGAATGAAATATCGAGCAAGTTCGTGTACAGTTTCAAACAGTAGCAAATTTTCTTTTTTTAGACACCTTTTGTTTTACTCTAAAAAGTCATAAAAAAAATAAAATAAAATAAAACGGTTTCCAGTATCGAAAATAAAATAAAATTTCCTTCAACTAGAAACAAAAATTTTTTTTTGAAATTTGTTATTTCACCAAGATACAAGCGTTCAAATCTGGGTATTTTTTCGAAGAAAAATTCTGTTCCGTTTTTTAATTGGCGCAGTATATTTACAGACACATCTCTTATAGTGATGTTGTCATTATACAGATGATGCTTATACGATTGACTTTCTCTTGGTGAAGGTGTTCGGCCAAACTCGTAGTCTCACATAATCTTCTATAAGCGTAAATGTTTGGGTTTATTTTAATCGGACGTTATTCGGGCGAATTTTAGTTTAATTAATTATAACAATAGGTTAACAACACACCTTTAATTTGAGGATATCGAATGGAAACAGGAGGCTAATTTCTCGCAAGCAAGAAAATTAATTAATTATTTTTAAAACGACTTTTTAATTTAAAGTTTAAGTTACTAAAAATAGAGCCGATATAAGTAGGCCATTAATTTGTTGGTGTACAATACTTAGTGTGGCCCTTCTCCAATTATTTTTTGGTATTCGCTGTCCACTTTGTTGACTAAAATCTGCTTCAACATATCTTATTTGTATGAATTCAATTAAACAGAGAGCAGTTTCTCAAATAACCCACACCTTCGTAATTGAATTGTTCTTCTTGAAAATGACATCGCACATCACACAGTATCAAGTGAAAAGTGCGCAGGTAAGAATTTTAAATGTTTACCCAGAAACTCAACAAAATCAATGTCATTTAAATTCAGAATCACGTTCCCATACATTCCCATAAACATGGCTTGAACGGTTGGTGTACAATACATTTCCGATCTCTTGATTTTTGAAATGAATTTATATAAGTTAATATTCAACGTCAAATCTATCATTTTCAGTGTTAGCAAAAGGTTCATAGACTTTAACCTTTTAACCAAGGAGGTTTTTCTGTTGTTAACCCTAAACTACACAACTCTATTTGAAACTAGACCTTTAATAGTTAATTTAATAAATATAAAATTTTCGAAGTCTCTTCAAGGGATTTATTTGATTTACCTCACAACAACGCCACTCAAAACCAACAAAAATGTTTCACAAGCAGGGTTGGAAAAAACCCGGGTTTGTTTTTTAAAAAAACCGACCCGTTGGGTTTTTTCGGGTTTTTTTAGGTGGGTTTTTTTTGGGTTTTTTATTCAAGTGTTAAAATTCAATTACAAAATTAACTTTTTTTTCACCCATTTGAATGTTGGTTTTATATTGAAAAGACAAGGATGATTCTATTTGTTTACATTTTTTTTATATTATGATTTAATGGTTTGTGTGTAGTTGTTGAAAATGGAAAGGTTTCCTTTTTTCAATTCATTTTAAAATCTAGAGATATTTTCTTCTATGATTTTAAAACCAAACCTATGAAACATATTAAACATGCAAATTAACAAAAATTGTATTACATTAAATTGATTTTTCATTAATAAACTTATAAATCAAAACTTCCAATTTTACATTGGTTCTAATGGGAAACAGAAAAATGTTCACCTCTCTTGTACATAGAAAACTTGTATTTCTACTTTACGGCTATGATGTTTTAAGATGGCTATGCAAGAAGAAACCAATATGTAGTCAGAAACAAGTTTATTAATTATCTCGTATTATAAAAATTTTCAGTTTGACTTTGCACGACAAAACATGATCAGGAATATTTTGAATATCGAAACAATATTTGTGCCTGTTCACACAGTATGTAGTTAAAAGTTACAACATCATCTTCTCGTTTCTGGCTTATAACCTATGGTAGAGGAAAAACTATTTGTGTTTCATTTATATATGTATATGCTCCTTCCGTTTTCTAGTGTTAGTTCAATTTTTTAGAAATCATGTTTAATCGTGTCTTGAAAAGGAAAATACTCCAAACTCCAATCATTATTAAAGTGAATTTTAGTGAAGAATGTTGTGAGTTTATTGAATCGTATACTTTAAAACTAAGTAAAACTAATGTAAGTATATACATCTAATTAAAACAAATAAATATTTAGTAGTAAAATACAGGATTGAATTTTGAAATATTCCCCATAGAAATATAGAATGCGAGGAAGTGGACGTAAAAATGCTGCTGAGTGGAATAACGTAGTCCATATCGAAAATTTTACTAAAGTAAAGTGTAAGCTCTGTGATCGTGAAATTAGCAACAAAGTAGAGCGCATAAGAGCACATTTATTAAATTGTAAAAAAAAAGTTACAACATGCGATAGTGATACGGATACTGATAGTGACATTTCAATTGGAAATACGTCTCTTACTGCCACTAGTAGTCATCAGCAGAAGAAACAAAAAACCAAATATGGTACTCAATCATTTATGATAGAATTTTCAATTAAAACTACTTTAAATCAAAAAGAAAAATTGGACAAAATTGTGGCAAATTTTTTTCTCGCGAATAACATTGCTTTTAACGTGGAAAGTCTCTACGACCTGGTTATTCTGCCCCTAGCAGAAAACAACTAGCTGATAAGCACCTTCTTGAAATTGATGAAGAAATAACCGATCATTTAATAACTGAATTGAAGGATTCCAGTTTGACTCTCATTTTAGATGGATGGACGAACACTTCAAATGATCCAATTATCGCGTGTTCAGTCCATACCGGTTGTAATAGTTTTTTAATAAGTGCAGAGGACACCGGGTCCGAAAAAAAACTGCTGAATATTGTATTGCTGTCGCAGAAAAATCAATTGACTTCATAAAAACTAAATACAATAAAGAAATATTCGCCTGTTGCACGGATAACGAAAACAAGATGAAAAAAAGGATATTTTAGAGGAACCCCATGGGATTTTTTCTTATGGGTGCTCAGCACATATGATCAATCTTCTATACAAAGATATAATTTCAGTAGAAGTCACCAAACAAATAATAAGTGTACAGAAATACTTTAGAAATCACCACCAGCCACATGGATTGTTAAAAGAAAAACATGGAGTTATGCCTCAACGACCAAATGATGTAAGGTGGAATTCTTATGATGATTGCTTAACAAACATTTGTTGCTAATTTTCACCCCTATTCACAAATAAGATCAGAGCATTTAAATGAATTTGATAACGATATCCAGAAAATTTTAAAAAATGTACATTGTACAACGAGGCCTTAAATCTTCAACAAATATTATCTCAAATAAAAATAGCATTAGATGGTATGCAAGGTGATTCCACTTCAATTGCCACAGCTGTCGAAATCTGGTATAATTAGCTGAATAACAAGATCTTATTAACAAAAAGGCCTTTAATTGAAAAACGAATGAAAAGTGTACTGACTCCGGCTCACTATTTAGATGCATCCAAAATATATGGGCAAACTGCTTAATGAAGAAACAGAGAGCGCAGCAGAAGACTGGATAAGCCAAAAACACCCTACCTTTTTGGCACACTGTTTGGCATTTAAAATAACGATGGAGAATACTTCCCAGAATCTATGTTCAAACCGGAGGTGCTCGAAAAATTAAACGAAAAAAAATGGTGGAAAATATTACACGTCAAAAACGAAAAATCTTCAAAGTTGCCTGAAAATTTTTGCAATTTTTTTGTATCACTAATGAACTGCCCAGCAAGCTCGGCTTCAATTGAAAGAATTTTCTCAACCTACGGTTTAATTTGGAATAAACTGAGAAACCGACTTGGTTTCGAAAAAGCGTTATCTCTAGTCGAAATTTATCGGCACTTAAGATCTGAACCACAAGATTGGTAAATTCCAAAATTATTAATTTGAATTTATTTATTTTTTTTTATTATTTAGTGGATTATTTATATTGTACTGATCAATTTTGTTTTTAATTTTTCATATCTGTGATATGTATTTGTTCCTTATACATATATTAGTTACCTTATTATTAAGTCTACAATTTAATAAATGAATTTTTGAAACATGTATTCGTTTTATGTTCTAAAGAACGAATTTTATAAAATCATAAGTTAAAAATATGTAATTGAATTTGTTTATTAGAAAAAAAAAAAAAAAAAAAATTAAACAAAAAATATACGTTTTTTTAAGAAGTATTAATACCCCCAAAAAAACCCACCCGGGTTTTTTTTCAAAGTATTACCCAAAAAAAAATCCGGGTGGGTTTTTTTGGGTTACCCAGTGGGGAGCCAATCCTGTTCACAAGCCGTACTATTGCGATACAAGCACAAAATAAAACCTACTATTTTTGTAAGTATTTATGTCGTGACCCAGTATAATATTTACATAGTTCGATTTTAAATAGTAGTTTGTATTAAAAATAGTCGAAAATATCACTAACACTTAACGAAATAGTAGGTTTTTTATTTAAAAGTATGCGTGCATCATAGATACAATACGACTTGTATAAACATTTTTGTTGGTTTTTTGCCACTATCAAAAGATGAAATTCGAAATATTTTTTTCAAAATAAACCGGGTTTTCTGGGTTTACTGGTAAATTTAGTTTTTATTTACACAGTTTACTGGTAATAAAAAAAATTCGGGAAACGAGAAACTATAACAATCACATCCAATCTTTTGCAAATCAAATTCAACCTTTTCTAGTCAAAACATGATTTGTAAAAGGTTGAATTTGATGTGCAAAAGTGGTAAATTCGGAGTGCAAAACGTATATTACAAATAAATCAACACAGCAAACACTAAAATCGTTATCGTTTCATGTCAAAAGCTTTGATTGCAAACGAGTTTAGCAAATTTTCTTCTAAATCTTAATATCTGTCAAAACCTAAAGCCATGTTTATTTCTGTGGAGTCTGATTACGTGTCATTACTGTGTCATTCACCTTCATCAACCGAGAAGAAATGGTTTAGTCTCGTTTTGCAAATTTGAAAGGGTGATTTACTTTAAGGTTAATCTGAACTACCATCTATCTGATCTTTACTTTGAACTATTATCCGAACGCCTGATAACTCTCTTGAGCCTTGGGCCCCCCGCGACTACGGGTGCTGCGAATACCTATATAGTTACGTTACTGGTGGTCACAAATCATAATGGATTAAATAAGCGTATTTTGTTGACCAAAATTTAATTTGAATTATTTTGGGTTTATTTGTTTTCCAAGAAAATAGCCAATTTGATTTAATTGACAAAAGCCAACCTTTCGAAATAAAATATAAATTTACTATGTATTATGACTCTGGTGGCAGGTACCATAACGAAGAATTAGAATTATGTTTAATTAAACCCAATTTTTTTTTTGGGTTAATGTTATTCTTGCGGGGATTTCGCCTATGCAATTGTTGTTGTAAATTTGTCAAGGAAATACGCTAAGTGTCAAATTCGTATTTTTCAGGAAAACGTTTTTAAAATTAAGAGGCCAAAATCTTCAAAATCGTATGAGTTTTTGGAATTCTTAGTTTTATAAATGATTATTACGGTTGTTTGTAGTTACCGGAATAGTACAAAAAATTGATATGATATGAAATCGAAATGTATGTATGTATATGTATACTTAGATAAAATTTCTGTTGCTTTCTCGTTACAATAAACAAAAAATAAAAGCAAAATATTTCATAACAATACGATCATTTCCTTCAGTAGAAATTTGTCTTTGGAACTGGATACATTTCATTGATTTTCATTTCAAAAATTAAAGCCTACGAAGAGTGTAAAAGTGTTTTGTATTTATTTTATTATAAAGTAAAAACCATGTCTGGAGGCCGGCGAAATAAAAAGATTGTTTATGAGACAATAGACGACTGTTATGATGAAGAAATACAGTTACTGGAAGATGCAGTTCACGAAACATCAAAGTTAGAAGATGAGATTGTTCTGAGAGCTTCATACGAAAAAGGAGAAATCTCAGAAATAGAAACCAACGATATTGTAATCCGAAGAACAACGGAAAATATACAGGGAAAGACGGCACTGGATGAAATGTAGCTCCTTATGGTATATTGAAAACAAAATCATCCAACATCGTAAAAGAGAAAGTTGACAAAGCACGATTCCGCCTGGTAATTCCTTAAATAATTTTTCGGATAGCTTCAAATTATTTGTGGATAACGCTGTATGTAAAGTGAAATTTACCAACTAAGAATGCGAGTGTTTCTTTGTTGGTATATTGGTTTAACACTCCCGCATATTTTGGGATAACTCAATTCAAAGCCGCAATGGGTGTACGAAAGTTTACGGAAATATTAAGATGGCAGAAGCTGTCGACGAATGATGATAAGTCAGCACGAATCAGATCTGTTTCGGAAATCGGAAATAGTAAACCAGAATTTTGGAAAATTGCTTATGCCGAGTGATAATATAGATGAAGCACTAATGCCATGTTGCAGTCGATGTTCATTTATTCAGCATCAAAGCGAGACAAATATGGCATGAAAATTTGGTGGTTGTGTACTTCGAAAACAGCTTACTCCTCTCAGGAATTTCATATATAGAGCTAAAGGACTTAGAAGAGAAGTAGTTGATAAGTCACTGTTAAAACTAAAAACAATATATTCTCTTTAGGGTTAGATAAATTCAAACAAAAGAAGTTGAGGTTTTTAGAGTAAAGTTAAATATGGTTCAAATCAAAAATTTACTAAATTTGTGTAGTTCTTAACTTTAATTCTATCCACTTTCTCGTTTCTAAAAGAATTTCCAACCGCCTAAGCTTTTTTGTGCAACGGAACAGAAAACAGCCGCAAAAGTTATTTTTGAATTGCTATCTTTTTTATGAGTTGGTAGCACAAATAATTTAGTTGTCAATTATATAACTGCTTAATACTTTGTTTGTTGGAACAAAATATTTAAAATACGAAATTAAACAATTTTTTTTTCTTTTCAAAAAACTCCTTAAACCTGAAATGTTACTTTAAATTAAATGAGAACAGTCACGTCTTAGTCACGCAAACTAAAAATTGAACTAAAATTTCAGTAAATCCAAAACTTTGAAACAAAAATAATTTGGATTTATTTAACTCCTCTCGGGGTTTATTTAGCACAACTATTGTTCTAGATTAGGAATAGTAAAAAGAACAAAAATTAAGCCCAATAAAATAACCAAGAGAAGTTTTATTTTTTTTTCTAGCAGTTGGTAACACGAATAAAAACTAATTGTTTATGTGTGAACAATAACAATGATAATTATGTGTGAAATGAATATGACAAACAATCAGAGTTAATTGATAAGTTATTTATGTATTTTTATTCCTAAAAATATTTTTAATATGTAATTTGAAAACACAACTTCCACTGTGGCAAGCAATAGAAACATAAATCTTCTCTGGTGGAGAGAAGAAAGATGGATAAAATTAACCCTATTGACGATTAGAGGGCCACGATTATTATGAATGTACCTGGGAATGGGAGCTGGATGTAATTGAATATGCTTGTTATAAGCTCAGAAAAGCTTATAGATTATTATTTTGGATGTTGCCAGAAACTTTATTGGTCCATTTTTTTATACCCCCTCCCTGTAGGTATCAAATAAATCGATTTAGCAAATGCTTTGTAGTCATTTTAATGATTGTTCTAGTGACAACAGCCAAATTAAACCAAAAGAATATTAATAAAAAGGTCAAAAATTGTCGATAAAAAAATTATTTACTAAAAATGCAATTTTTTACATAGAAGCACGAAAAAAATACAAATAATTAGTATTTTTTATTTTGACGGTTATTGTTAATACAATTGCACAACAAAATACAATTTAATTTAGATTTTTTGCAACTGCAAGCCACTGTTCAACAATTTGATGTACATTTACAGGACTGAATCAAAAACTCTGGCAATGCTTGCTTCGTCATTTGTCGTGGGTACAAGTTGGTGTAATCAATAGGCTGTAATAGTGTTCGATCAGCATTTATCCATAGATATGTTTGTGCCGTAGCTCTTAACAAATGCAAAGCATCTGATGTGTAAATTACTTTCAATAAGATACGCATATATAGAATATCAGAAGTTAATTTGTTTTTTGAAAAAAGATAAGTGCAAACTGTTTCTAATTCTGTCAATTGTTCAATACTTAGGTATGGCTTTCCTAAAGATGCTAGAGGTTTTTGTACAAAATCCAACGATGCAGGTTTTAAACAATTTTTTTAGAGCCTAATCTACTAGCCGTATCGCAACCATCCTTGTAAAAACCGTCAAACCATAGACCTAAATAACCAAGACGTGCTAGCTTATTCCAGAGATAAACCCCAGGAAGAATGATATGGGCAGATTGGATTTTTACTGCCTGAAATATGTGACAAAATATCCTTGAGTCTGCTTCTAAGTGGTTCGAATTTATTTCAAGTACCTCAGAAAATGAAGAAACTTGTAACTTGAAACATTTTGTTGGATCACCAAACTCTCCACAAATATATGTATATCTCGCAATTTTCTCTTACAAGAAGTTGTAACTTGACGTAAAGTTGACTTTAAACATTTTATCAAAATATTATCATGTCTGTCAAATACAATATCTATTCTTTTTTATATTTTACTGCAAGAAAACATTCTCGATTTTTTTGATGCAAAATTCCAATGAATCCTGTTTTTCTATTAGAGCTTAAGACGGAAAGTTCGGTCCGTTTGGTCGATTGTGTCCCTTTAAATTTTAAATTGCGAATATATTCAGCTGCAATAGGAATATACCCTTCAATTTCTTTATAGTTTGATTCATAAATCGGCTGTTTAAAACCATTGCAATAGAAATTATTTGAGTTTAAAATATCAAATATTTTATTAAAATGTTTGATGAACTTTACAGTGGGTTCACAACCTTGGAAGTCAAGAAGCTTGAGTGAACTTCTGCAAAACTCTAAAGCATCCGCGACAGAGTCACTTAGACCTTGCGTAGCCAATCTCATGTTCATTTTGCTTTGGTCAAAATAAACATGGGCTGCTCTAAGTTTATCCTAGATGTAGCTTTTCTCCTTCTTGAAGTTTTAAAAATTTTTCCAAATAGGATCAATCAATGATACCGCCATCCCCATCTATATATAAGTTGTCCTTTTTCTGCTAAACAATTTCGTACATTTTTTAAGATGTGACAGGGACCTGGAAAAATAAGCAAATTAATTGTTTCACCATTATAATTATATTCAAAGCAGATTTGCTGTTGAGAAATTAGTTGCGCAACCATCGAAAGTTACACCAATTAAACTATCACCTGTCTCGAATAAATTTTGAAGGCATATATCAACCAAATTTTTTTTTTTTGCTAACTATTAATGGACGCTATGAGAAAGTAACCTAAAGGCATTTTTCATTTTTTATTAACGCATATAATCATGAATACAAGAACTTAGGTAGCTATTTCGTCATTTTCCCTACCGTCTCCAAAATCGACACAACCAAATGTTTTATTCCCAACTAATTCAATTTGCGATCTGATATGGATTTCATCAAAAACTAAATTGCAACAAAGTTTTTTGTTGGGATTTTTAATTAAGTGTTTTAAAGTATAAAAAGATTCTTTTGTAAACCGTGGATTAGCGTCTGCTCTTTGATATCACTTACTTATAGTTTTAAAATGTGGCAAAAGATTATTAAAAGTACGTCTACAAATTCGTAAGCCTTGGGAGAATAGAAATTTAAATTAAGTGCAAATATACGTATATCATTATCATGTATCCGAGTCAATTGTTTACCTTTAGTTTTCTTAATTTGCTTTTTTACGATCGAACTCATTGGAACTGATAATCCCATTAATTTGACAAGTTGCTCATCTCTTAATAACTTTTTCGTAGCTAGTTGAAAACTCCGCCGCAATCGGGACTTCTTAAAAGCTGAACACATTAAGTTTAATGTGACTTCGATATTTTTTGACAGGTGATGAATGTTCGTCACTTGATGTTTTTAAATCTATTTTGGAATAATATCGTTTTCGTCCTCTTGGTTGAGTTTGTTCGGTAGAAATGGATTCTATATTCTCAGTAATGGTATCAAATCTGGTTCGTATACGTGATGTTATATTATTTTGAGATGATGCTTCTGATGGAATCTAAAATAAATTAATTATAATAATCTGAGTGCAATCTACAAAGAATTTTCTTCATCGTTCTCTGTACTTACTTCTACTACCGATCCTTCCGATATAACACTGCTTTGCGACGATATTTATTGTTCCTTAATTATAATTAGATTAAAATATTGGTATGTGAGAGCTATACACCCATTATTTATTATTACCTTTTTTTTTTTTAAAAGGGTGGGTGTACATATGTAGCCTTGCACTGCGACCATTGAGGCCTATTGGGCATCCCTAGAGATTCCTACGTAAAATGTAGATCTATATCCTTAAAAAACGCGGCTACCTGATGCATATCCAGTGGGTCGGCGTTAGGCCACTGGATTATGTATGTGAGAAACTTTAACCTTTTTAGGATAATAGCATCACATGTGAATACTAGGTATTCTGATGTCTCCTTACCGCAGTCGCAGAATCTGCACTGGTTCGTAAGGGACCTTCCCATTTTATGTAGATGGCCGTTAAAAGGGACATGCTCTGTTCAAAACCAGGTAAGGGATCTTAGGGATTGGCGGTCCATCCTCGGTGCCTCTCCCAGACGTATAATATTATAACTGAATAATTTCTTGGCCTGCCTCATCCCAATGGAGGACTCCGAGACTAATTTCCTATAGTTCTGCTCCTTGTTCCTTATACCATCTGCCAAATGGATTTTGGAAAATGCAATACTAGGAGTGGGACCCAGGATCTTTGGCTTGCTCCCATTTTTGCACATCGGTCTGCTGTCTCATTCCCTCTAATAGTGGAGTGGCCAGGAGACCACAAAAGGGTGACTTTATTTGCTTTACCCAGTTCTAATAAATTACAGTAGCAGCTCCAGATCAATTTCGAGTTGAACACTGAAGCTCCTAAGGCTAGCAGAGCTGCCTGGCTGTCCGAGATTATATAGATCTCGGTCTTCTTATATTTCTTTTCGAGACATTGAAGCACACTTACCTCAATAGCAAAGGTCTATGCCTGAAAAACTGTGGGGGTGCCCATGGCGAGGGAGGGAGGATATAATATTCTCTACCAGTGTCCTATCCGGCAAACTAATAGGAAAATTCCTCCGACAGTCTATTGTCCTTACCATCAAATCCGATAGTTGGATCAATTCCTCCTTAAAGTTTAATTTATGTAGGATACTTTTGTGTCCTGGCCTTATGGTTTTAATTTTGGCTATAATTCTTAGGCTCAGACCTCTTGAACCGGCTACTTTTTTAATGTTTAGGTGCAGTGGTGATAGCCCCAGTATTCTGTCAAGGGCAGCTGTTGGACAAGTCGTCATTGCTCCAATTGCACCCACACAGATTAACCTCTGGATCTTGTCCAGTATTCTCCGTGCACCGGTCTGTTCCATCTTTGGCCACCACACAAACGCCGCGTAAGAGACCATAGGTCTAATAACGGCCCCGTAGAGCCAAACCAACATTTGTGGGCTCAGTCCCCACGTTTTGCCAATCATTCCTTGGCAGGTGAAGTAGGCCTTATTCGCCTTGTTTGTAATATGATTTAAGTGGGGATTCCATGTCAAGTTGGGATCATTTAACCTCCGTTGACAGTTGGAGAATTACCCCCCCCCCCTCCCTCCCTCCCCCGGGCTATCGACGGGAAGCCAGTTTTCCTTCGGTTAGTAAAAAGAGTGCAGTTGACCTTGTTGGGATTTACCGTAAGGCCCACCTCCGTGCACCAGTCATTTACTACCTCTAGGGCTTGTTTCATCCTTTCCCCTACTGCATTTGCGAATCTGCTCCTAACCATCAAGACTAGGTCGTCCGCATAGGTAATGTTCGAGAAGTCTAAATTTCTCAGTCTGGTAATTAATTGATCCATCACGATCAGCCACAAGAAGGGAGAGAGAACACCTCGCTGGGGGGGGCAACTCCTAGTGGCCGCTATGGTGATGGTTTTGTCTCCAAAATAGGCCGTAGTCCTCCTGTATTTTACCATGTTTATAATCCACCTTACGATGGAGGGGTCTATACCCTTGCTAGTGATTGTTCCTGCATTACCTCGAAACTAGTATTATCAAAAGCTCCCTGGATAACAATGAAGAAGTATAGTAATAATTCTTTATTTCGAAGCGTATCTTCGATTTCCGATGTCAGCTCGTGTAGGGCCATTTCTGTTGATTTCCCTGCTTGGTAGGCGTGCTGCCTAGAGTCCAGAGGGTATCTTTGGAGAGTGTTGGGTCTGATACAAAGTCCCAGGTCTATAAGACCTAATCTCCTCTGGGGATCTTTTTCCAGCTTTTGGGATAAAAATCACTCGAACCTCCCTCCAGCATTTTGGAACATAGTCCAAGCTGTAGCTGGCTCTGAAGAGTATAGTAAGATAAGGCAGCAAAGTCTGCAGTCCTTGCTGTAGAAAGGCGGGGTATACGCAGTCCCCTCTCGGTGATTTGAAAGTGCCAAATTATTTGACTGCCTAGCCTATCCGTTCCGGCGTAAAAAACTTCCTCGAGAACTCGTGAGCCCCCTTTGGAACCAGATACGGATGTATGCTACTTGCGTTGGATTCTTCCTGATCCCTCATTACTACACAATCTGGGAAGTGACCTCTCACTAGACATTCCAGAATCTCCTCCCTGGTTGTGGTTGTCTCTCCGCTTGGTTTCTTAACAAATCCCAAGGGATTCCTGTGCTCCAAGGAGAGTGCCTTCTGAAGTCGACACGACATAGGCAGTTTGTCTATTTTCTTACAGAAGTCTCTCCAGCTGAGTCTTTTGCTCTTCCTAAGAGCTATGTTGTATTGGGTAAGGGAATTCTGATAAGTAGTCCAATCGTTCATCCTCTTAGCCCTATTTAAAAGTTTACGGACATTCCGTCTCATGTTTTCCAAGTTTTGGTTCTACCAAGAAACCTCCCTTATGCCTTTAATACACACAAGGGGTGCGCTTGAATGGTAGGCATTAATTATTGCCTTTGTAACGTCATTTGCAATTGTAGACCAGTTAAGTTATCCGAAAGTTTGTCGTTATAGACTGACCAGTTGGTGCGTTTTGGTATTCTTACCATCAACTCTTGTCTCAAAGGCATATTGATACATATAATCTGAGAGGGATGCTTCCTTGGACACATGCCAGTTGAGAAATGCACTGGAGGTACCCATGTCAGACAGGGTAAGATCCAGTACCTCTCTCCTAACAGCATTCACAAAGGTCGCATCACTCCCTTTATTGTTAACTGCTAATACCGATTTTCCATCGTCATAGTATAATAGTATAATAGTATTATACTATTATACTACGACGATGGAAAACCGAAGTTGATAGTATAATAGTATAATTATAATATTTTGTTATACTAGCTATCAAAACTATAATAGGTAGCAAATTTTGTTTTTAACATTGTAAATTTATCTGACAGTGTATTATTTTGACAATTCACTAAATTACCATTCGATTTTTTTATGTTTTCTTTTTTGGTGGTATCTGCATAGTGCATAAATTTTATTAATTTTTTAAAAACACAACTAATACCTATGCTTGGTTATTTTTAATTGTTTTTTTATTATGAATACACGTTAAAATTTTCAAAATAGGAATTATACCTACGTTCACATAAAATAAACTATAATTGGTGCTAACTTCATCGCGTGCGATGGAAAACCAAACCGACAAGGAATAATAGTATAATAGTATTATACTATTATGCTATTATACTATTGACGATGGAAAATCGGTATAAGTTGTTACTAAGACAGAATTCAAAAGGTTGTTCACCTCTTAAATTGGTGTTGCTGCTTCCCCCAGACTACGTGGTGTGCATTAGCGTCGCAACCAATGACGAATTTTTGGTGATGTATCGTGCAATAATTCGCGAAGCTCTGTATCAATTCTGGAGGAGGGTCATTTTCATCCCCGGGAAAGTATGCCGAAGCGATGTTAATCACCCTCCTGCCTCCTTTTGGTAAGGGCATTTCTATTGAAACAGCCGTGATATCCCTAGAAATAAATTGGTTAATAGAGAAGATATTGTGCCTTGAGCGTCAGAGAATTGCTGTCCTCGGCGTATCTGCAGCCGTGTCGTAGACTAGCTTATCTGTATTGGCTGCAAAACCTTTAATATTCATCTTGTTGGTCCAAGGCTCCTGTATGAGCGCTAAATCCCAGTCCATTATTACCTTTCTACAAGTTTCTGCTTCAGTGTCAGGTATTAAGTTCATTCTTTTCCCCCTTTTGGGAATTATTTTGATTCGCTACTTCCGTGGGATAGTAAAACTTGTTCTTCCTAAAACAAATATATTAAAATAAATCTAATCGCCCTAAATATAACATAAATATACATGATACAAACCGCAAAATCCAAATTCATAAGTTAATTATTACCTCTGCCAAATTTATAGAAGAAATAGGGTTTTCGACCAACATTATTCTACCTTTGAATAGTCCGCTTTTATGAATAATAATGTCGCAATTTTTTAAATGTTCAGAACAAACTTTTGCGTTCTCTCCATGATGCGGTTTTTTTCTCACTATCTTAAGCCATTTGCTTTTTAATAGCTCATTTTTCGGAAAACTTAAAATAATTAAATAATTGCATAAAATTAATATTTTCTTATTATTAAAACCTGTTTCAATAAAATATTGTATGGTATTAAATCAAAGAGATGAAGTCAATATGGTACATAGAGTATTGTTGCTATTGTTATAAAAAAAATCTTTTTTGTTTATTTGAAACGGCGCCAATGGATTTTTTGTTGCCAAAATTTATGATTCTAATTTATTTAACTTTTTTCTTAAAACTACCGATATTTCAGGTAATATTAGAACGTATTTAATTCGATGATAATAACTATTTTCTGATTTTAAAATAAAATATACTGAAATACAAATAGTTCTTTTTAAAATTGTATTTTACTAATAAATGGTCGTGTACGAACCTGAAAAATGAAATATTTTTATTATTTTTTTTGCACTCAAGGTATTGGTTTTTACACCGTTCAACGATACATTTTATTGTTGTTAATTACTTCACGTAAATCGTACACCAATAATTTTAGTATAAATTAATTAATAACACAATAATAACTTTTTTTAAACTTCGCGGTGAAACAAAAAAAAATGAACTACTAAAAAGTTTGGCGTATGTAATGAATAATGATTCATGTTTTTAATCAAATTTATATAGAAGGCTCCATCTGTATTATTTTAATACCTTGGTCTCTTTCAGTAAATTGGTGCTTTGTGCATCGATTTACTCAATCGAATCAATTTTAGTAGTAACGATCGGTTAAAAGTATCGGGTTAAAAATATCAGGTTAGCTAATGGCTTGAAAGTATCGATTTTGTCCCTCACTACTGACGCATAAAAACGCTCCACGGCTAGACATGTTATGACTCGTCAACGCATGGGGCGGGGATAAGGGAGGAAGGAAAGGGACTAACACAGCTGCCGGCAACATCGTTTTTTTTCGATGCGCACTGTTACCCAGTTCCAGTTGGTATAAAAAATGAACTCTTCCTTTGGACCACTTTTTTTCAAAATGAATCAAGGAATCATCATTTAAAACATTTATAGCGAAGCACTTAACACCCTGTGTAGCAGGATATTTGATAAGGTATTTCTAAAGACAATTCATGTAGCACATACATTGCTTACCAAGTAAATTTTAATCACACTTTTGCTGCTGATTACATTATCTTTAATAAATAATGCTAATACACATCAGAATTAGTTTCGGTTAGATTAAGATTCTTTGAACCCAATTATCAATATAACGTTACTTTTTAAAATTGCGAGAATTTAAAAAATATAATAATTATGTATTATACATATATTTATTAAATTATTATTAAACATTTTACGTTATAATTTCGGCTTATTGTCGACTCTTCCATTATTTTTATTTACTGAAACGAACGAAAAATATTACTCACAACATTTAAATCGGAGTATACCAAACAAATTTCAATTTTTTTACACTGATAACATAATGACGTCATCTAACCACAATTAAAATAAAATATTAATTAATTTAAATAATTTTTTTTTTTTAATCTGTTTTAGTTTCATTAAACCATGAGACGACGCACAATGCGAGGCCGACTTTGGCATATGGGGGTATTATTATTAATTTATTCATGTATAAATGTTTACTCGGATAACAAAACAATAAACAATATATCGGACAATAATAGCAAATCGAATGTTGATATTGTGAACGATAAAAGCAAACCTAATACTGATATTTCGGAAAATAAGAACCAAGAGAATAATGATCTTGGAGATAAACCTGTAACTGCACTTGAAACATTTACGTCTACTGCAGCTGCCGAGGTAAGTTTTATTATATAATATAGTATTAGTATTTTAATAGAAGACTTAGTAACTAATGATCGTGTATTTTCTTTATAGGCAGATGTTACGCTTACCACAGAACTTCAGAGTGAAACAACTATAAGTACGCACCATCATCACCATGCTGTACCAACATGGAGACCACTAAGAGAAAATTGTACACCGCCTGCCATCGAACAATTTCCACAGCCATTAATGAGCCCAAATACACGAAAACATGGTGGATTAGTATTACACGTTTTTGTTGCTATATTTACATTTTTGGGTTTAGCGATCGTGTGTGATGATTATTTTGTTTCAAGTTTAGATAGATTGTGTGAAGAATTAAAATTATCTCCAGATGTTGCTGGTGCTACATTCATGGCCGCGGGTAGTTCAGCGCCCGAATTAGCTACAGTGGTTATAGGTGTATTTTTTGCAAAAGATGATATTGGTAAATACTGTTACATATTTTTAAATTACTATCAACTTAGAATTGTTAAAATATTATGCTTTTTGTTTATTGTTCAGGTGTCAGTGGTGTAATTGGATCAGCAGTATTTAATATCATGTTTGTAATATCAGTATGTGCATTATGTTCGGGTACAGTGTGTCAGTTAAATTGGTGGCCACTTGTACGAGATTGTTTCTTTTATGCATTGTCTATTTTAGTAATGTTAATGATAATAATTAATCATACAATTTCATGGGTAAGTAATGTTTAGTGTACATGTAATTTGGAAGTTATGGAAACTTTGATGTTTTAAATCGATGAGTTTATGTTAAATAAATGGTTTTATAATACATAGCCCAACGTCCCTGCGACTTACTTTATTAGCAAATTTCAAACTTCTGCAAGAGAATATGGAATTATTTAGAACAAAAGTAAAAACACTTTAGATGCAATTTTACGAAAAAATCAGGGAGTGTCTCATTTTCATTAAATCTTAACGGTTAATAATAAACTTGCTTTTTAAATTAACCAGCCCTATTAGAATTTTAATTTTTTTTAATAAACAATTCTTAAATAAAATATTCCATTTATAGTAAAAATGTTTTTAAATTACCAAGTTATTGTAAAAGAATTGGTATTCGTTTAACTGCAGCAAATTGTCTAGGCGTAAGACGGTTTCCTGATTGGCTGCAAATATCGTTACATTTTTGCAGGTGAACCAATAAACGCGTTAGCTAGCGTTATTTTTGGTTTAATTGACTACGGCAATTCAAAATAAGGAAACACTTTAATGTTCATTTGTTACATTCTAAAATTGTTAGACCTATTTGCAAAATAATAACAGCAGATGTGTAGTACGAACTGTAATTTAAACAGTTCAAAACATGTTTAACCAATTAAGATTTATTGTTGGTTATTCATAGACAATGCTTAGACACCTTCAAAATCCTTCCTCTTAGTAGAAGTTCGAATTTGGCTCTTGTTTATGTTGTAAAAGGATCCTTCGGAATCAAACGAATTACTTTTCTGCAATCATTTTACTGAACTCATCTTACTCACTTCAGTGGTCCAAGCTAGCTTCTTTCACTGAGAACAAGTAATATGAATAAATGTGACATACTTTTAATGATTTACCTGTCATCATCTAAAACTTTTCATTTTCGGACCAACGCTATTTTATTTCTTAAATAAATCTAAGGGTTTTTAAAAAACTGTGTGAAATTGGAAAGGTGTCATTTTAGCTTCAACTCATAAGATACATTTAAGGAACATTAAAATGAAGAACATTCTTTGCGAACACATAGATGGTAAAGTCTGAAATAGTAAAATAAAAAAATTGAAGTTTTAAAAAATGTTTTCAACGAATATGTCCCGATAATGTATTGTACCTAGACATTTGATTTGTAATTCACCATTAAAATTAAACAAATTAAAGGGCTGGTCTAGATAATCGAACGACTACGAGTACCAAGGAAGCCAATGCAAGTGTAGGAATGTAGAATACAAATATAGTATGTTCCACAAGAAAGTATCTCAAAGAAAATAATTAAAACACAATAAATAAACTAATCGATAATTATTTATCAAGGTAATAGACATTTATGCGTTTTTTTTTCTAAAACGTCTACTTTTCATTTGAAGGCTACATTACTCTATTTACCGCCAGACGGTTAACGAAAAGTTTTCTCGCGGGGTTACATTTCAATTTAGTTGTCATTTTATTATTGTACATCGGAGAGATCTGTGAGAGTTACAAAAAGCGTTTTGCATTTTTTTATTTTCTCGGAGCGACCCGATAATTTATCTTCCGTTTTTTCGTTACAAATATATATCCAAACAATCACAAATTAGTGTTTTTCGATCTGAAATGTATTACAGATACATAGTTCAGAAAAATGTTAGTTTGATGTTCAAAATGGGAAACACTATATAGACGTTTATTGTAAATAATTTTAATTAAATTTAAGAAACAGTTAATTCTTATTTACTAATGTTACTTACTTCGGTCAAAAAAGACTAAAGTATTGAAATCCTGTCAAAAATGATGAAAAATTTGGTTGGTCCAAAATCACTTTTCTCAACGTTTTAAAAGTCCCTGAGTCTAAAAAAGCAAAAAAAAAAAAATGTCCGTTCGTCTGTCTGGACGTCTGGATGTCTGGATATTTGGATATCTGTACCCATGGTATCTCGAGAATGACTTATAGAAATATTCAGCAATTTTTTATATATGCTGGTTTGAATATTGAATTGGGCATTGATTTTAGGGATAAGTTGAAGGTTTGCGGGTTGAGCTGAAGTTGAGTTGATGTAGATTTGGGGTTGGATTAAGTTATAGTGAGCAGTTGATCAATATTTTATAGATACTGGTTTGAGGATTGGGTTGAGGGTTTAGTTGGAGGCCGTTTGCTGGTTGAATTGGGGTCCAGTTGTGTTTAATGAGCAATCTAGATAAGTGAGTGTTTGTATGTATATAAAGCATATGTGTAAAATATTTAAACAAATCAAGACGCCTTAGCCGATTTGAACCAAACTGTACACAAATATTGTTTAATACTTAAGAAAGGTCACTGTTAGTATCTCAAACCTCAAATTGAACCTTTTGCATTTCAAATTAAACCTTTAACAAATTATTTGAATGGTCAATTAGGATGAAACTTATCTATTCCTTAACTGATTTTAGTGAAATTTGACATCCTCTATGGAAATGGGATTCTAAAATTATTTTTTGATAAAGTTCTAGAATAAGGTAAAGTAGGGTGGAACTTGGCTATTTCTTAAGCGATTATGATCAAATTTGACATTTGCGTTGGGAAATGGGAATCTAAAATGATTTTTGGATGAAGTTCTGGAATATGGCCAAGTATAATGGAACTTGCCTATTTCTCAACCTCTTATAATTAAATTTGACATGTGCGTTGGAATGGGATTCTAAAATGATTATTGGTTGAAGTACTGGAATATGGCCAAGTATAATGGAAATTGCCTATTTATCAGCCAATTATTACGAAATTCGGCTTTTGCTTTGGAAATGGGATTTTAAAATTATTTTTAGATGAAGTTCTGAAATATGGCCAAGTATGAGGGAACTTCTCTATTACTCAACCGATTATGATGAAATTTGACATGTGCGTTGAAAATGGGATTCTAAAATGACTTCTAAATTAAGTTCTGGAATATAGCCAATTAGGACGGAACTTGCCTATTTCTCAACCGATTATGATGAAATTCGATTTGTAGACTAGTATTGGGATTTTAAAATTATTTTTGACTAAATTCTGGAGTAGGGGCAGCTTTGATAGACTTGTCCATTTTTTAATGGATTTTAATGGAATTTTATATGTGCGATGGAAAATAGATTATAAAATTATTTTTAGATACATTTCTGGAATATGGCCAATCGATATACAATGAAATTCAGATTGGAAATGAGGAGTTAAAATAATATTTCTAATTCCAAAATTCTGTACTACCGTTAGTAGTTTCAATACTGCGTCGCGTGTCCGCTACACACTATATTTTTCTATCATGGCCAAACTCACCGCTCTGATAGCTGTTACTCAGAAAAGATAACCCAAAGTTTAAAGGGAGGAATTGGCAAGCAAAGTTTTTAATGGAACTTGAATATTATTACTGAGATAATCTTGATCGTTTGGCAATTGAAATAGTATATTTATGCTTTTTTAAAGAAACCTCAACATCTGCTTGATTCACAGAAAACTAAATATATAACATTATAGAAGCCATATTGACATATTTCTCACAATCTCGTGTAAAAATAATTTTTAGATCACATTTCCTTTTATTCGTTGGCGTCAAAATTCATCATAATTGGCTAAAAATAGCTAAGTTATATTCTTACTGACCATACTACGGAGTTTTATCCAAAAACCATTTTTGAATCTGATTTCCAACGCGCATGTCAAATTTGGTCATACTCGGTTAAAGAATAGCCAAGGTCAATTTGGAATGTAAAAGGTCCAATTTGAAATGTAAAAAGTTTAATTTGTAGTGTTAAAGGATCAATTTGAAGTGTGACACCTGTATGATGATATATGGGTATGATGATATTTTGATATGAGGGTATGAAGGTATGATCGTTTGATGGTACGACGCTATGATGATATTATGTTATGATGATATGATGGTATGAGAGTATAGTGGTATGGAGATATGATGGTTTGATGGTATGATGTATTATGGTGATGGTATGATAATGATGGTATGAAGTTATGAAGGTATGCCGATATGATGGTATAATGGTAAGATATTGTTATGGTACGATGGTATAATGGTATTATGGTATGACGGTATTATTATTATTATTATTATTATGGGGGGCCATGCGGGCGATCAGCCACTTCGCACTGCGACCTAAAAGATCTATTGTGCTGGACCCTGCTTAATTATCCGTCCAGTCAATATTCAGGTTCTTAATGAACCTGACGATACTGCCTCCCGGTACGTGATACATACTATCTGGGCTTATTGCTCTCCCTCCTAGATGTTTACTACAGCATGTAGTTCCGCTAGAAAGACGGTAGCATTGGAGCTCAAGGACCTCGAGAGGGTTGTCCCACTCCCGTATATTCCTACTCCTGCCCCGTATTCCGTTTGATTTTACTCTTACGAGTTGCTCGGAATTGCAAATCACCTGTAGGTCACCCAGCTTTACTACAGGAAGGCTAAATAAAACTGGAGGGTGCCTGGTATCCAGAGTCCGCATATTTTGGGCTGATTAACCTATCAGCCATTCATCTTTCGGCATATGCTGTTCCACCTTAGATTAGGGTTTTTTGTCAAGGTTTTCTCCTTTAGCGCCGTACTTTAGCCTTTGCCAAATGGCCAAAGATGTGCCAAGTGACCTTAGTTACCAGTGGTTGCCACGAGGAGGCAGTACGTACACTTGCGAATTGTGAACAGGTTACCCCTTACACAATTGTACCCATCACGCAGCTGCCTAATGACAAGACCAGAACAGCACACGTGATGCGCACCCTACTGGAAGGTTACGGAGCTGGTAGATTAATCTACTCAACTTTGATCCCCCCCTCCAATAGACGCCAAACCACCATGGTATGACGGTAAGATGTTATGATTTTGTGTGAGGTATATGTTTATGTGTGACGTTATGATGATATAGTGGTATGATGGATTGATATTATTGTAAGATGGTGTGATGGTATGATTGTATATATGATATAATAGTATTTACTCTAGAATGATGGTGTGATAGTATGAGGATATAATAGTATGACGGTATAATGGTGTGACGGTTGGATGTTATGATGATATCATGGCCTGGCAGTATGATGATATGATTATATGATGGTATAAAGGTACGATGGTCGATGGTATGATGGTATGATTATAGGACGACATGATGTTATGATGGATGGTGGTCTGATGTTATGATGGTATATTGATATGATTATATGATTGTACGATAGTACGATCGTATGATGTTATGGTGATGTGGTGGTATGATGGTATCAAGGTGTGGTGGATTGATGGTAAGATATACATCATGGTGTAATGGTGGGATGGTTCGACGTCACTGTGGTACGACAGTATGACTGTATGAAGTTTTAATGGTATAGTGTTATGATGGTATGATGGTATAATGGAATAATGGTATGGTCGAATGATTGTTTAAGATTATGATGGTACGACGGTACGTATGCCGGTATGATTGTACGTCGCTATCATGGTATGATGGTGAGCAGGGTTTGAGTTGAAATTGATTTGGATTTGAGAGAGACATTTGGTTACGGGTTAATTTGAGGTCGAGTTTAGGGTTTAGTGGGAAGTTAAATTAAGTTGAGTTTATACACGCATGAAGCTTTGGGATTGGGTTGGAAAATAAGTTTGCTGTTGAGAAGAGGGTTGAGATTTTGGTCGAGCCAAGTTGAGTTGACGTGTAGGATTTGGATATACTTAGGTTACTTTGGGGAATGAGTTGTTCGGTTAGGAAATTATTAAAGGGTTGATTTTAAGCTAGGTTAAGGGTTGATTTGAAAGTTGATTAAAGGTTGATTTTGTGATTTCATTGATGGCTGGGTTGGACGTTAATTTGGAGATTGCGTTTAGGATTATATTGCGATTGAAGTAGAGGTTGAGTTTTAAATTGAGTTTGAGGTTAAGCTGAAGATTGACTTAAGAGGTTCATTTTGCGATTGATTTGGGAGTTGAATTATTTAAGACCGAAGTTCTCATCAGTTATCGGTAAGCAAGTTTCAAGATAAATAGATATATCAGATAAATTATCTCTCTGGTCTCTCCGATGTAATAAAAAACAGGCCAATAATAATAATGAGTGAATAATTAACTAAAATTTTCTATTCTAAACTTTATCTGTACATTCAAATCTGTATTCTGTTTCCATTTGGGGAAATGCATTAAAAATTAAAAAAATTGTTTTATTAACTGCGTTGTAAGACCCGCATCCATGCCCACGCATCAAGTACCTTATTTAGTGAACTGGGTTCTCAGACAATCTGCAAAATATGCAATTAATCAATGTAAACGACCCGCGATTAACTAATGTTTTAGCTATTTTTGAGGTTTTGCTACTGATTAAATGAACAAAAAATTTAAAATTTTGCACGTCTCTCTAATTCGCAACACAAAATTTGCCATTAATGAATTTTAGTCATTTGAAATTGTAAAAGTTCGAATTTTACGTATCTAAAACCTAAATTTTAAATTGACGTATTCTTTTGAATTATTGAAATACGGGAAATTTGAAAACATCTAAAATATTGACCTAAACATAATTCAGAAATATCGAAAGGTTTTTTAGATTTTAACCAATTCTCACTTACCAATTTTGTAATACATTCAAAATTTGAAATTGTATTTTTGATTTAGAATCTTGAATCGGTTTTAAATATTTAAAGATACACATTTTGAAGAAATAGAAAATTTTGAAGTCCAAATTTGACAAACAGAGATTTGGAATTTCAAATTGAATTAAAGTAACTTTCTGATTTTAAAAAATTCCTAAATTCCTAACTTTTGCCTTAAATTTAGCTTCTGAATTTTCGTGGATTTATATCAGATGTCGACTTTCAATTTAGAACGAATCTTAATAATATTTCTTTTTTGAATTTCTTGGTTAATACTTAAAACCAAATTTTAGATTCGAATTTTTGTTTAAGGTAAAGGTGAAAATTATGAAAGGTTGTTTGACATAGAACTTTTAAAAATTCTGTTCTAAAAATTTTCTTAGTCCGTATGATATATTTTTACATTTTGACCTTGTTTAACTATAACCATAATTTGTTTTGTCCCGCAGATGCAATTGTGATCTGAGATCTCTGGAGATAAAGGGCGTAACCTGGGCATTGAGATAAGTAGTGTCCCATCATTCGTAATAATAATAATAATAATAATACGGTTTTAAAAAGCCAATGGTGGTACTAACGTTATCAACAAACTGGGTCCATCGATTACGATGAAGAACCATCTTCTTGTTATTCTAAACAATCAGAATATGCCACGGCGCCCTCTAAGATGAGGAGGCATCACCTACGATTTTATGCCATCCTAATACCAATTGTCATACTCATGACTGGCCTCTCTAATGTCGCTGTAGGGCTATAACTTTCGTAATTATCAATCACCGTCCAACTATCACATATGACACCAATATGGCAATTCGTCGACAATTCGCCTTTTTAACACTATGTACAATTTTCGTTTGATGGTTGCAACTAATCCCATCACTTGGCCGTGATATGGTCTTTAAAACCATATACAATATATTTTCCATCCCGGTCACCGGTAGTAGTTGCGTTTATGTAAATTGCCAACATTTTATGGACTAGAGATAATCAGAAATTCAAAGAAACATCTTTTACATCCCATCCCTGTTGTAAGTTAAACTCGTTACCTTCAGATCCAAACATAGCCATAGAATAATGCGCTGCTTGGTCGGTTGTAGGCAAAATCGCAACACAAAAAGAAATACAAACAAGCGAAATTTTATGCAGTATGCCTGGTTATTTTTAATCAAATAGCAATAACATTCGGTGTCATTCGGTTAACGTTCGAAAAGTTGCAATTTAGAAAAATTAAATGTGAGCACATCATGTCTGATTGAACCTATTATAGCTATCTATGGACGACTGGTTAGAACAAACCCACCACTTATTTATCAAAGGAAAATCTAGCCAAAAAGTTCAATCTTCTCAAATATCTTAGTATGTAGTCCAGTCGCCATTGTTGTTTTTAAATGTTTTGGAGAACGCGAACAATTTGCTGTTTGGTTGTTATTACTTTTCCTCTAAACTTTTTCTTCTTAAGATGTCATCCATTTTCGGCAAGATTTGCATCTGCCCTCTGTGACGGCCGGGAAAATTCTATGCTGTGTACATCAGGTCGATATTTCTCACTATATTTTTGACTTTTCATTTTGAGACCACATGGCGTTATTCACCACCAGACGATTAACAGAAGTTTTCTCGCGAGATGCCATTAGAGATGGATTATGAATTATGTAAAATTTAATTTTGTGCCATGAGTGTTTTGCGATATACCAAAGTAATAATGAAATAATATTGAGTAATAAATTCATATACATTGTAATCTTTTATGAAAATGTTGTGCATAAAAATACAGAACAAGAGTTTTTTCGAAACTGTTTTTGAATTTTGATCTGTCTTTATGTGACAAATTTAAATTCATTAATCGTATTGCGAAAAATAAAGCTAGTTAACAGAAAAGTTTCTTTTACGGGCATTTAAAGTGTTGTGATTACATTTACGTCATTCACACAAACCATTAATCTGCAATAATTCTACACCATCCGAACTCAGCCTAAAATTGGTATTTAAATAAATTGTATTGGGTCCAGTTAGTTGTTTTGTGGTCTTATGAAAGATATGTATTAAAATACATTATTGGCGACGAAGAAATTTGAATCCGCAAATAATATTGCGACATTGTTTGTAAAATTGTGTTATGACGATGGATGAGAGAACACTCGAGAAAATTTTGGAAGCACAACGGAAATGGTTTGAAAGGATTATGGCAGAAAATCGTGCGTGTATTGAAGCAACTCTTGCTACTATTTTTTATGAAAATGTTGAAACATGAACCAATTATCTGTTGCAAATGGATCAAGATTTTCTTGCGTGAAGTGTAAAAGAGGAAAATCAGAAACGAGCTTGTTTTTTGTCATGGTATTCTAACGGTATGTTGGGAGAAGTTAAAAAACTATTCGGCGGTGCCAATATCAAGAAAAGAACATACAAGGAGTTAATGATAAAGCTAATTGAATTTTATCTGTCGAAAATTCATATACCAGGTGCAAGATACGAATTTAATCGTACCATGATGATGAAGCCTAGTCAAACGTATAAGGTATGGGTTGCTGATTTGCAAGGCGTAGTGAAGACGTAAGTCAGGTTAATGCCATGGAATTTCAAGGTAGGAAAAATGATTCGTATGCTAATAAGTCGTGTCCTGGTTGTGAAGTGAAGCACGATCGTAGAAATTGTTGTCATATCAATTTAAAGTGTTATAAATTTTTAAAACGTGATTATATTGCTTCTGTGTGTAATGCGAGTAACAATTTTAGTAGCAGTAAATAATTTTTCATTCGAAACTGTCCGTTATGATGCATTACACACTATTGATATTGAAAATATTACGACTAATATTTTGTTGATGCAACAGGAAAATTTGGATGTGTGCACTGCAGTTTCACCTGTAAATGAATCAATTATTCAAATAATACTGATACGGATGAATTGTTTGCGTTATATATGAAAAATAACAAAATGTTTATATCTTTAATACTGTATAATAAACCAATTCAATTGGGAAAATCTTGGACAAATATGGTGGGAAATGATGATGCAGTTACCATTAGACGAAGTTTCACAAAAACCAGTAGTGACCAACACGCCCTTTGGTCTTTATAAATACTTAAGACTGCCATTCGGCGTTGCTAGTGCTCCAATTATTTTTCAACGAAAAATGGATGAGTTGACAATAGGTATAACCAATTCCGCACCATATCTGGACGATTTCATTATTTCTGGTCGGACCACAGCTGAGCATCAAAATAATTTGGAACAATTATTCATCAGACTGAAAGAAAATGGTATTAAATGTAAGAAACAAAAATGTGTGTTTGGACAGTCAGAATTTGAGTAATTTGGGCATATCATTTTTTCATCAGGCATCCAACATAAAATCAATTGTCAATATGTCACATCCAAAAAACCTTAAGCAACTTGAATAAAGCACCACTTAATGCACTGTGCTATAAAGACGAAGAAATTAAAGAAACAAGGTTGGACCGTGCTCGCTGCTGACGCGTCTTAAGACGGCATTGGTGCTGTCATATCTCATGTTTTCCCGAACGGCATAGAACACCCAATCGGATTTGCATCTAAGATGCTAGAAAAGCATCAAAAAGCATACAGTCAAATGGTAAAGGAAGCACTCGATATTGTTTTTGGTATTAAAAATTTCATCAATACCTCTATGGAAGAACTTTCTTATTATACACCGACCATAAATGCCTCACAACGCTACTTATTACGAACACCAACTTGCCAGTCGTCACGTTACATCACTTCCCGGGATGTGCAATAGCACCATTAAATTCAGACCTACCTCCCAACATAGCAATGCTGATGGATTATTACGTTTGCCCTTTTGACATGATCATGAATTCAATGATTATGAACAAGAATCCGGAGTGGACGAGATATACAATATCAATGTGCAAAAAAGTTTATTAGATAGCCAAGTGATAGTGGATCATACGAAACGAGATCACGTTTTACAACGAGAGATTCAAAAAATTCTACGTGGCTGGCCTGAAACACTGTCTAAAACTGATGCTGACTTACAACCTTATTTTGCCCGTAACTTGTCATTAAACGTTTTAAATAATATTCTTCTTTCACACACAGAACACACGCCCGTCGTCATTCCATCACGTTTCCGAGAAATAATCTTAGGCACATTACACGTAAGCCATTGGGGCATTACAAGAATGAAGCAAATGGCTCGCATTCACTGCTGGTAGTCATCCATCGATAATGATATTTCATCGCTTTCAAGAGATTGTCATACATGCCGCTCGAACGCAAACGCACCCGCTCGAGAATTTACATCATGGCCTCCACCAGTACACGCTTGGGAGCGTATTCATATTGACTTTGCCGGCGGACCGTATCTCAACAAAACGGGGCTGATCGTCGTTGATGTTTTTTCAAAATTTCCATATGTTGTGCCGTTATCAAACTCCACTTCAGAAAATACCATCGTGGCTCTTTAACAAATTTTTGCACTATAAAGTTTTCAAAAACCTTCCAAAATCTAACTAGAACTGGATCGAAAAAATGCCACATTAAAACATGTATCTCGAATCTCTAAGAATTTCACTCATATAGTGACTAATGATAGATAGAGCGAGGCAGGCATTTTTATATGTTTGTGTTATTCACGAAAACAAACGGGTTCAGCTTAGGAAATGCATGCGTTGCATGTCGTTACGCATTGACACAACAACAAGATAGAATTACCGAAACAGATTATAAACAAAAGGGAGGATAATCGGAAGTTCAGTCTCTAGGAATTCTAAGTTATTTGCCAATGGGGAACCCTCTTCGCCCATACCACCCAAAAAACACGAATTCCGAAGGAAGAAAGGCAATAGGAACTCATTGGTCCTTGCACATTTTACTTTAATATTATGTGCTGGCCTAGACAACTACATATATTTAAAAAGCTACTCCGAACACTCCACGAAGATAACAACAAAAACTTATCGAAGTGCTCAATTAACGATTGGAAATGCTAGACAAATGCGTGATTTATAATCAACGAAATTTTGAAGAAGAAAATTATTTTGTTATGAGAATTACTCTAACTAATTTTCATTTTCTTGTCAGCGCAGCCTCTAGTTTTAGGATATTATTTTCTACCATAGTACAGCTATGTTTTTTTAAAAATAACAATTAAATATTATGAAAGCCTTATTTATCCCCTATCCATCGAATATAGTCACGAGATTCGATCAGTTTTCTATTAGATTGAAAATTGTTCAAATATTTCACGAGAATGAAACCATTTTTTTTAAAAAACACATACATCTTGGCAAAGACTTATATGCACTCTTCTTTCAGAAACAAATGCCATAGATTTAAATACTGCACTGTTTGGACATCTTCATTCAAAGTGCAAAAAGGAAAACACGTAAGCTGAATCTTATAAGTAGGATTTGTTATTTCATTGAAATACAGATAACATTCTATGGCATTCAGTTGACGTTTCAAAAGTCGCAATTAAGAAAAACGAAAAGTGAGGCACAGCTTGTCTTATTTAACCTAACCATCTATGAATGACTGATATCAAAATTCGAAAATTTTACCAAAAAATTGTCCTGAGGCACACAGCATAAGCGTCGTTTTGTTCTTTTCGATGGTTGTAAAGGCGATTTTCATGTTTAGAGTCTCATTTTATACTTTTGAAGGCAAAAGCGTCACTGTCAAAAAATCTTGAAATAGTTTTCAAAAAAAAAAAAAAAAAAATAAATAAATAAAAGTATTCAGAATTTAAAACATCGTTGGCATTTATCAGTTAGCTTAAAACGTTACAGCCGCAAAAAAGTTGGTGTCGAAGCTCTAAATTTAAAAATCAAGTTGAAACTGCTTCTCATAGAACTAATATTCTTAGACCTGAGACCACTTGAGTGGCCACTTGATATCACGGGTTCACATGGAATTGGCATTTTATATTATCAAAATTCCATAATAAGAAAATGCCCAACACGGGGACGTAGTGAATTATTCTAAAAGTTAATCGTGTAATATAAAGATGCAAATAAAGATGAGACACCACCACGGATATGAATTAGTGCTGCTATTTTGAAGCAATTAGTTTTATAGATTTTTTTTTTTTTTAAATTATTTATTATGTTAATTCACCTCATGCTGCACAATCCGTGGTAAATGAGCTATAGCTCAAAACAGGGTGTGTTAGCTTGGGGTACAAAATATATGTTATTAAAATAATAATAAGTAAGCATTTATGAACGATTTGCTAACGCATTTGAACAAATTAAATTTAAATCTTGATGGTTTTAAACTAAAACTTTAAATTTTTAAAACTGACTTAGAACAAAATAAGTTGGCTGATTTTAAATCTTGTTTTGTTCCAGAATTAGAAATTCTTATTAACAAATTCAACGAGAGATTTAAAGAATTTGAAGATATTAGATTTCTTAGTGAAATATTTGAGAATCTTATTCACTGCACAATTGCAAATCAACCAACAAATTTTCATGTTACTACAAAAAATTTAAAAGAAATCGGAATTGAATTTTGGATGCTGGTTAGCACATTAAACTTCCCAAATTTGTTTGATGCAGTTATAAAATCGTATTCTTTATATTCAAGTACTTACATATGCGAAAGTTTATTTTCACAAATGGCAATGATAAAAAACCAATAACGAAACTGTTTATGTGACGAACAACTTGAAAACTTATTGAGGCTTTCTTTTTGGCTCGCTGTTATTGGTATTTTAACTTCGTTTCATTGTGTTAATAAAATAAATTTATAAAAAAGTATATTTTTGTTGTTTCAATCGTTACTCGTGTAATGTTAGCAAGAATTTTTGAATTCGGATATAAAATAATTTGGCAAGCACAGAAAATATCAATCACTAGCTATTTCGAAGCCTTCACCAAAGTTGTGGAACAACCTCAGACAACACTTTTCCCAGAAAGCGTCCGTTATAGATCACCAAACCAACCGTTTATATTTTACAAACATTTTCCGTTATTTTGGGCATACAAGGTCTTTAAAACATGTCCCGGCTTTTCTTAAATTTGGAGACCCCTTCCCCTATAACACAATTGGTTATGATAATATAAATTTCTACTTTCATGCCGCCAAATTACAGGCTCACAAATAATGTTAAATTATTTAGAACTGACACGTATTAAACAGCAATCAAAGTCGCATTCGCCATTTTTCATCTACGATCTTCAACAGTTAGATCCAGTTATACATCTTCTAGTATACTGTTGAAAATCCTTAAGAATTCAAATTACTTCGTTTGCATCTGACCTCCATTGCGATCTAAACGCAACATTATGTGAGCAACGTGAGAATTGGGATATAATTCTTAGCTCAGTGCTTCAGTCTGGACAGGGCATCGCTGTGGACCATTCGAGAATACAAAGTAATACAACACAAACAATACAAAATCAGGATTAACGTTAGTTATCTTTTGTCACCGAATCCCACCTCCTTGTCATACAGTATTTCATTTTCTATTCATCTTTTTTCTAAACATTCCATAGTAATTTGTTACAATATTAAGATTTATATACGATCTTTAATACCAAAAGAATTTATTACTCAGAAATATTACCTTTACTCGTAAATGCAATTTTATTAAAGCAATTCACAAATAATGTATCGATCAATATGTCGTTGAAGCTTCAATCATTAAAATGTCATAAAATGTCAATAAAACCTCACTGAAATGTGAATGTCACAGAAATGGGTATGTTTTACTATTTTTAAAAGCTTACTAGATATATTTTATTTTTAAATGTTGACGATATTGTTTGCCGTAGAAAAATATTTTTTCGAAAAGTTCGACATTACTTCGGAAAGCGTATCATTTATAATTGAAGAAACAAACGTATAATGAGTATTATCAGAGCCTTCTAGAGTATAGAGCCATAATCTTAATGACGTATTTTTTAGAAACTTTTTTAGTGGTATAACTTTTCACTGATTTCCATAGGAATCCATAGTAAAAATGGTGTTTTTTAGCTTCAAGTTTTTCAATGAAAAAAGCAAATATATTATAAAATTTTTATATAAAAGTTTTCTACATATCTTTAAGAACAATATACGAGAAGGCCATATTGGTATTAAGTAAATATTAATTGCAGAAATATTAAAATTAAATTATTTCTAAAATATATTTTTCGAACTTTCATTTTGAAAAATACATCAAAGTTGGCTCTGACAAATTAAAATAATACTTGCTAAATTTATCTTTAGTTTTACTAGTGTACGTAAGATGTCTAAAATGGTAAAAGAAAAATACGAAAAAAAATTATTTAATCGCAAAATTATCACACGTTCCTATATTTTGTGAATTTGTTTTGCTTTTCCTACAATTTTTGAACTTGAAATTTCCCCAGGTGGTAATTTTTGGTACGATTTTTCCAAATTTTTACGGCCCTCACTGCCATCTATGGAATGTATATTGACTTAATGACCAAACGAATCGTAGTAAGGTTTTATTTCAATTTGACCAGAATGCTGTTGTTATGAATTTTTTAAATATTTTGGTTTAAATAAATCAAATATTACAAGAAAATGAAAAGGATTTACTTAAGCGATATTCATATATGTTGAAATTCAAACATTTATGAAAGTATTTCAGAAATCATAATTAAGAATTTGTAACGTTTTCATTTAAAAATTTGTCTTAGGAAAAAAAGTGATTTCCCATATGTTTTGTGTGTTTTACTATGAAAAGTTTCGTTTTTTCCTCGTTTCTAATTCCCTTATAAAAGCTCAGATTTTTTGATTATGGCTCTATAAAATACAGGGTGCTCTTGTATTATACGTTAGTCGTGGACAAAACTTATATTTATGCCGCTGTATCAAACAACACGGCAAATATGATGATAAACCAATCTTAACAAGATAACAATCTTAACTGTCTGACTGATGTCGTAACCGTTTGAATATAGAAAACATTTGAATATCGAAAAATTATTTATTGTTTACATTGTTGACATATTCGACATTGATGACATTTTGTTGTTTTAAATCGAGACGTCGACAATGGCAATTGTCGACACGTCGACAATTGAATAATTGACATGTCATTGTCGACCTCACCATCGCTGGTATCAACAAATTTATAATATTGCTTTTTGTTAAAATGGCCCCCACGCCAATCGACTTCAAACTTTGTGAACAGGTAGATGATGAATTATCAAATTTATTATCAACATAACAAAAAAATCGTCGGTCCCGTTTTTGAGAAAATCCGTTAGGCAGTTTCCTCTTCCACTACAACCCCCTCTATCCTAGACCCGAATGGACCTAAAAGTTAACACAAACTGCTCATTACTAAAACTATGTTTGTATAAAATTTCGACCAAAAATATCAATATTTGTGAGAATGAGAAGGACGGAAGGATGGAGACGACATTTTTCTTCATAGCTTCCATCCAAAGCCTCTTTAATGCTTAATGCACTTCTTCACAAATATGGCACAGATGTTTTGGGTGTATTTTGCTACCTGCTTCACACAAATTATCGGTCTTTTGGGACAAGTAACTAAGAATACCATTTCAAAATGATTTTATCTATGGAAACCATTCTAATATTATTGCTTACAAGACAAATGCTCAAAATGAGCTGAAGAACGAATTGTAAAAAAGTAGTAGAGCAAAAAGAATAATTTTACCTGCTTCATTGTGGTGGGGATGAAACTGAAGGGATAAATTGAAATACTTTTCTGTGGATCATACTGAAGTAAATTTGAGTGTTTAAACTCAAAATTGCCCCAATCAAAGAGCTTGTCTTGTTTTTCTAAAAAAAATATTTAGTCTAAGAATAATGGAATATCTTAAAAAACAGATCCATTCGCACAGTTTTTTAATAAACATAGAGAGTAAATGGATTATACATACCATATGTATGATACATTGTTAAATAGAAACATAAAATAGGTATACATATTTGGAACATAAAAACAACAATTTTTAATATCTATAATATTTGACATTTAATCATTTTCAGGTTTGGATTATAAGTTTTGTTTAATATTTATTTTTGTCTACTGTACATTTATTTAATTAAAGTAATCAAATTTGAACGTTTAAAATATTTTCAATTTACTTAAAGAACTATTTAGTTTAACTAGAAAAGGTGGTTTTTTACAGTCAGCTGATTGCTTGTTTACTATTTTTAAAGTAACAAAACCAATAATTATTAGTTGTAGCATATACCAAAAAATGTTCGATTTTAACGCAGTTTTAGCAAATAAGTCGAAAGTTTGGTATTCACGAACTGCAGATCTGTCGTTCCCTCGATCAATTTGAATACGTTCTACTCGTCGCCGTTGTTCTCGAATTTCATGTGTCCTTCGTGTGATGTCCAATGTATCGCTGTTAAAGGTTCTTCGACCTTCAGCAATGTTGTGGCGATGGTCCCTTTCTGAATTATTTTCTGTGCGTAATTGTTCGACCCGTTCTCGTTTTCGAGAAAGGTTTTCACGTTCTCTTTGTTCTGCATTAATAAGTGCCATATTTTGATTTTCTCGATTTATTTTTCCCTTGGATAAATTACGAGAAACTTCAGGTTGTCTTCTGGTTTCTAAAGTAGGTTTGTTTTCTTGTACCAAACGCATGGTGTTTAGTCTACCTTTCGAAATGCTCCGAATTAATTGATTGTTTTGTTCTGAAACCCGTGCATCAAGTTCTCGTGTTAAATCTCGAGTTCTTACAATTCGCGTTATCTGTCTTGTTTTAACTACTCTCCTCGTTCCTCGTAGTCTTTCTTCGCCTCTATTTATTGGTGTTGCTCTTCGGTTATGTCGGCTTTCAAAGTTATCTACAGAGTGCCTTTCTCGTCGCCTATTATCTTCACCTAGGGCTCTATTTTCATCACGGTTCTCAGTTTCTTGCCTTTTAAGATTTTCACGTCGCTGTTTATAATTTATATTCTGTCTTTCTTTTTGTTTTGCATCTTGAAATCTTACTGAATTTCGATTTAAGGTGCTATCTCCTTCATCAGAACGATCAATTTGACCATTTTGATTTCTGCGCTGCTCTGTTCCTTCTCGAACGTCACGTCTTTCATTATTGCTCAAATGAGAAGGTGTCATTTCTTTCTTTATTGTCCTGAGATTATCTAACTCAATTCTTCTTCCACGCCGAGTGTTTTCGTTATTTTCTAATATGGCTTTTCGATTATTTCGGCGATCCAATCGTCTATGTTCAAAATTTCTACTTTCTTCGATCCGTGTCTGTTGAAACGTCGACCGAGCTGCATCCAAATCCCTATTTTCTGCTACCCTTCGTTCAATTTTCATATTTCTTTCCTCGTACCGTACATTCTCTCTCTGAATATTTCTTAACCCATTGTTGTTTCTAGTTTCATCCCTTTCAAATTGGCTTAAAATATTCCTTTCATTGTCTCGGCTGTTAATATTTAAAATACGATTTCCACGGTTTTCACTTCTACGAAACTCATGAATTTGTGCATTTCTCTTGTCTTCTTGAGATGTATGATATTCACCAATGTTTCGCCTCGTTTCATCACGTTCCGTACGGCGACGGAAATCTACTCTTTCAGAATTTCGATTTAAGTTGAAAACTTCTTCATCAAGTCTCCGATTTTCAGCTCGAGTAAAGCGGTCACAATACCGATTGTTTACTGAGCAATCACTAACACCAATTTGAATTAAGTTCGAGATTACGAAGCACACGACCAAAGGAATTAGTGTTTTGTTACACCAAACAAATGAGTGCATTTTCTTGGTGCGGAACAGTTTGAGTATGTTTTTACTTTCACTAATATTAACCGTTAAAACTTTTGTACTGTGCTTAACACTTTTTATTTACTGAAATATGTTCACTTAGTAAAGTTCGGTTGAGAACTGTGATGAGAACAGAATTTTTCTAGCTTTATATACAAATTTTCTTCGATTCGTAGGTAATCGAATTAAATTGTTCACTTCATGTTGCAGCTGTATCAATTGATAAAATTTTTCTCATTTTTCTATTTCGCATATGCGTTTCAATCACAGTGTGGTTCAATAAAAAGAAAATGATGGCAGACACATTATACACCGCTAGTAATCAGAAAAAGTTCCAACAAAACTGATGCACCCTATATATCATGGACTAAAATTCTTCCATTCCATAAAATTTTTCAATTTATTTCAAATCACATGGATGCGGTAGGCGGTACATAATTTTATTTATTGTCAATGGAAAAATAATAAAAATTCAATTGGGGTCCATTGTCGTGGAAAATTTTATCTCATTCAACAGATTTTTACACTTATTGACAAAACTTTCGTTTATTATAAAATTGTATGTTACTTTAATGTAATATATGTATGAATAGAAAAAAAACTTAAAATGACGTATCAAAGTGTGGTGCTTATCGACCAATTAGGTTCAGAGATATAAATTCTCGGTGCTGTTTCAAATTAATTAATTAGGTTGACTACAAATAAAACGTTCACATAATTTTGCAATGAAACGATGCATTTTTACAACTTTACATTCTACACAGAATGCGTAGCTCTATATGTTAATGTCATCGTCCCTTTCACACATTTCTAATGCTGCGTAAGTTCATATTTTAATATTACCCAAAAAAAAAAATCGTAGGCTTATAAGTTCGAAACTGGTCAATAATTCTCTTACAATTTTTTAAATAATAACTTTATAAAATTAATTAAAATTAAATAATGAAAGTGTTATTTATACATAATTATTCAAATGAAAGTATAAACATGGGGTAATATTAGCAATAGTTCTTTATGTCTCTCAAGGTTTTAACCCTGAGAAGGTTCCGTTCTCGAAGGCTTTGAAATTAAAAAAATATTTTTCCATATGCAAATATAGTTTATAGACGTAAATATGACCAAAAGTTAAGTTATTTGGGAAAATTAACGTTTTAACTTTGCTTTATCACATAGATAAAGTTAATTGACTTCAGACTTTTGTAATATTCTTATGTATACATTATGCATTTGTTTTGGGTGGAATGACTTAAAACAATTTCTTGTCCGGTTATTACATTTTGTTTAAGATTCTTCTGATTTCTGGTCGAGATGCTTATTTTTAATCATGTTCGGGTCAGTTATACTTATGCGCTATCCCCTGAAAGGGGGTGAAGAACGTGTTTCTCCGCTTTTAGAAATATCTTCCTTATATTTCAGACAACTGGAACGCCGCGCCAGATCCACGGAATGAAAAACGACTCCTAGTATTTATTTTCATGACTTTGGGAAAATTTTATAATAGCTGATAAGCGACCAGCTGCCCATTTTATTTCGACCAAGGTTTTAATATTCTCAGCCCAACTTTTCATAGTATTTTTATTGCCGGAATAAAATATACTTCGCTTCGTATTTTTTTTTTTTTCAGTAAATTTGGTCAGTATACTATAATAATTTTTTCAGTATGTACTGACCGAGCAAACGGCGCAGTGGTTAAAGCTGCGGCGGTTGGATCGGGAGGTACCGGGTTCCCTATAGGAATCCCTATAGGGGCGGGATGCAAAAGGGATTTTTCATCATCTGATTGCGATCGGTGATGAAGATGAACACATCTATGACCCCCTGTTGAGAGTGCAGAATCCATGGGCCGACCCACCTTTAATGTCAGCACTACGGGTTGGCATGAAGCAATGCAATGTGCAGGTGGTTTTCAAATACGGATCTGTAGCCGCCCGTCCTCGATTTGGCTACTCCAGGCGTAAGGTAGGACGGTAAAAAATAAATCAAGAAACAAACAAACAAACAGTATGTACTGTAATACTGAAAAAGTTTTTTTTCTCTCGCATATTGCACGAATATATATTTTTATCCCATTTTCTTTATACTGTCAGTAAATGTCTCATAATGGAAGCTATAGCTTTTAATATTTCAAAAATCTGGTACCAAGAAAAAAATCGAGTTTTCCAAGTGATCAGACGTTTGTTTATTTTTCTCTGATTTGAAAATTTTAAAAAATAATTTGAATTCGATTTTGTGAAATAAATATTATAATTTAATATTTAATATTATTAACTATGTACTATGTGTTGTGTAAATATTTGTGTTTGGTGAATAAGTTTTTAAACAGTGTAAATATTAATTTGACAATAGTGTAAATATTAATTTGACATTGCCATTTCTATTTTTTTCTCTTATTGTGTTAATATCATAATATGGAATGCGGTAAATGCAGCTTGGCGTTTACTAATAATCAAATGATTAGCTGCTCTGGATTTTGTAGTAACACTTTCCACTATGGATGCGCTGGGGTTGATCGTGTTGAATATAATCTAACTTTGAAATGCCCAAATATCATGTGGTTCTGCTGCGATTGCCGTGACCTTTTAAGAAATAAAGCATTTCTTAAATTAATTAAACATAATTTGAGTGATGATAATGCTCAGCATTCCTTCATTGAAAAGTTGCTTGATGAAGTTTCCTCGCTTAAACAAAAGATCGGCATGATTTTGGATTGTTTACCTCAGTTGAGATCAACTAATGTTATTACATCTATGCCTTTAAATTCCTCTGTAGGTGTGAATGAAGATTTAGCTGTGGTTACATCGCCTTTAACTAATGACGACGATCAAAATCCAGTATTTTCCACTTCTTGTACGACATTTGCTGAAGTGGTAAAAAATCCTGTAGTTGTGCCTGTTGCAGCATCGAATGCACATTCTCACAGTGGTGCTCCGGATCAACCAAGCAAATGTATGAATGCTAGTGAAGTTGGAGTTAAAAATCCACAGCGCGTGGTCACTAAATCTATTTGTGGTACTAAAAATGTTCCGAATAATTTTGGTATACAAACGGTTACTCCAATGTTTTGGATACATATTTCAAGATTTGCTTCTAATACTCCCGAGGACGACATCCTGGCTATGGCAAAAACTTGTTTAGATACAGATAACTGTAAAATTTCTAAATTAGTCCCAAAGAATCACAATCTGAATGATTTGGAATATGTGTGCTTCAAATTGGGGTTTAAGGAAGAATTGCGTGGTAAGGCTCTGGATCCTGCTACTTGGCCGATTGGTATTTTGGTTAGAAAATTTGACAAAAAAAATTTTCGGGCATCTCTAACTCCACGTGTGAAATTTCGGATAACAGCTGTAATCGACACACCACTTGTTTAGATGACAACATTTTTTTACATAATTATAATATGTATACAGGCTCAATCGATGAAGCTAATCAAGCTGTTCCAGGTACATAACAATTCTTGTTTACAGTTTGGTCATTTGAATGTGCGCAGCTTGGTAAAACATTTTGATGACATAACTATTATTTTACAAACATATCAATTTGATATTCTTGCCTTGACTGAGACTTTGCTTAGTAGTAAGATTTCTAACAAGTCGCTTCAAATTAATAATTATAAACTGCTACGATCTGATCGAATAAATAATAATTGGGGTGGAGTTGGTCTTTATTTTTGGGCCACTTTTAAGGTTAAAAAAATATTCTCTGGTTCTTTGGGTAAAGTAGAATATCTAGCATCTGAACTTACTGGGAGTTTTGGTAAAATTTTAATTTTGGTTATTTACAACCCACCTACTGCTTGTAGTAATGATATTAACAGTTTACAAACAATTTTTGCTGAATACCTAATAAGCTATGAAAAGATTTTCTGCTGTGGTGATTTTAACTTCAATATGATGGTTAATAATCAACTAGAAGCTTGTTTGAATTTGCATAATTTATGTTATTTACCTTATAGTCCCACTAGGATCAACAGTCTTTTAGATCTGATAATTTTGTACGTACCTGATAGACATAATATTATTTCATTTGGCCAGGCTGCTGTTCCTGCTATTTCTGATCATGATTTGATTTTTGCATCTTATAAGTTTTCTCGTACTAGGGATCAAATTTCTTATACTGTTGTTCCTGATTATAAAGCTATCAATCACGAGCATTTTGTAAATAATTTCTTTTCGTTAGATTGGTTTAATATGTACAACTATTCCGATGTGAATGACATCCTTGATATATTTAATTCAAATTTCTTACATTTAGATTTAGCTTGTGTACCCCGGAAAAGTATCATTAATAAATGCCCTACTGCACCGTGGTTAAATTCATATATATTAAATTTAATGGAATGTAGGGATTTGGCTCATAAAAAATATAAATTGTATGGGTTGGATGCTGATTTGACAGCTTTTAAATTTTTTAGGAATAAAACTGTTAAAGGCATCAATCAAGCTAAACAAAAATTTTATTTTGAGAATGCTCATAACTCTAAGACAACGTGGAATAATTTAAAAAAACTAGGTGTTTCAAGCTCTACAGGTGATGCAGCCATTGAATTTTCTGCGGAACAAACCTTGTCTGGGATTTGTAATATTTGTGATTCAACTGGGGTTTTGCCTTTACCTGATATTGATTTCTGTAGTTCTGAAAATGATGCCTTTGTATTTGATTGCGTTGATGAACTTATAGTGTTGAATGCGATTCGTGCAATTAAATCAGATTCGTAAGCTTATGATATGGTAGACTTCAAGGTACTAAAATTATTTATTGACCTGTTCCTGCCTCTTATAACATTCATTATAAATCAATGTTTGACAAAGTCTGTGTTTCCTGATTTATGGAAGATAGCTTCTATCACACCACTACCTAAAAAGGATGTTATTTCTGGTATTGGTGATATACGTCCAATTAGTATTTTGTCTGCTCTATCTAAGGTCTTGGAAAAAGTTATGCAATTGCAGATCCAGGAGCACCTTAATAAATTTGATTTTCTTTGTAAATATCAATCCGGGTACAAATCCGGCTGTAGCACTACTACAGCCCTTGTACATATTGTTGATGATCTGTCGTCTACCTTAGACAGTAGAAATTCGATGGCTATTTTGGTGCTCTTGGATTTTTCTAAGGCATTTGATTGTGTTAATCATATCCAGTTGTTACAGAAGCTATATTTGTATTATAAGTTTTCCAATTCTGCTATTATGTTGATGCATTCGTATTTATGTAATCGTAAGCAGTTTGTGAGGTGTGGTGATGATCATTCTTGTATTGCGGGGATACTTGCTGGAGTGCCCAGGGATCCATATTGGGTCCTTTGTTATTTTCTATTTATATAAATGATCTATCATGGTGAATCCTAAATTGTCGGTTTCATCTGTATGCCGACGATTTGCAACTGTATATTGGTGGTAACTTATCAGAATTGGATGAAATTGTTTTGCGACTTAATTCTGACCTTAGAAATATTTCTTTATGGGCCAAGAATAATTCACTTTCAATTAATCCAGGTAAAAGTAAAGCATTGTTTCTTTCTAGAAATACTTCTCTTAATATTAGACCTGTGCTTTATTTGGACAGTGATATCATCTCATTTGTTCCAACATTAAACAATTTAAGACTTATACTGAACTCAAATCTTACTTGGAACGACCATGTGCGCTCCTTGTGCCAGCGTATTAATTATAGCTTGTACACGCTTAGGTTGATAAAAAAGTTTTGGCCCTGTTAACTTAAGAATTTATTTAATTAAAAGCTTGGTTGTACCCATTTTCAGCTATTGTGATGTAATTTATAACAAATGTGATAGTTCCTCAAGACGTATACTTGAGGTTACATTTAATAATTGTACTCGATATATTTATGATCTTAGAAAGTTTGATCATATCTCTGAGTATAAAGATATAATTCTTGGATGCGACTTGTTTTAATTTTACTGCTATAGGACTACCGTTTTTATGTTTCGTATAGTTAAATCGGGCATGCCATTGTATTTGCATGAAAAATTAAATTTTTCCCAGTCACTGCGCACAAAGAATGTTAACTTGCCTGTTAACAGAACTAATGTTAGGAATAATTCAGCATTGATAAATGCAATTATCACCTGGAACAGCTTGCCTTTGGAGCTAAAATTCATCAGCTCTCTAGGCTTATTTAAAAAGGGTATATTTAAATTGATAACTGAACATCGATAATATTTGTAAATATGATTGTTATTCAAAAGCTTCGGCTTATTTAACATTTTAATAAAATATTACTATTACTATTACTACTATTACTATTACTACCAAGAAAAGTAGTTATGGAAATATAAACTAGGCCCGATTCCTTCGAATTTGGGATATTGCCGTGGATTGTCCTTGACATATACTTAAATCATAAGGTTTTCTATTTTTCCGCGCAATAAACAATCATTTATGCCCCATGGACATAGATTACAATATTATTTTATTCATAATCTTCCATTGAAGGGAATCATTTGCTCGTTGACACATAGGTTCTTTTCTAATGGAAAATCTAGGCACCGATTCCGTATCGAATTTATTACTGGCGAGCTTTCACAAGCTTTTTAGCGCGTCCTGAGACAGTTTTCATAGCATTGATAAAATACAGGTGTTTCCTTAGTTGGCAAAATCGGTCATAATTTGTTCGTTTCGCCACTAAATCTAATCGCAAATCATTACACCAATAGATTTTAAATCTTGGAAATTTTAAGGAAGCCAAAAGAATGTAAATCGTGGAAAGCTTGACAAGAGCAAACAAATTGGTAAACGTCACAGCGTTTTCCAAAAATGTTCCCTTCGTCCTTTCGATGGCGCTATATACCATTAAAGGATTTGGCCGTGTTTAAAGTACCATGCTTCTTCAGTAAACATGACTTCCGATTTTTGAGACACAGGCAATCCTCAATGCCATTCTGTTTTTCTATTCGGTGTAAATGGGTAAATTTGCTTCAAATTTAATGCTAGTTTTAGTTTTTTTTCGGTGGATCTTCAGAAATTCAAAAACCTAGTGCAGCAACCACATCTCTCTGCGGATTCAAAATTTACAAAATCGTCATGCTCCTTTCATCAGGAGCTAAATTATTTGGTTCGCTGAGTCACCATAGCATCCGTACACTGTTCTAGTTCACAAATAATTTAAAATTATTTAAGTCCTATAAATAGTACATGTCACTTGAACAGTAATGTCCTTTTTTTGGGACACTTATTTCTGTAGGTCAATATTCGACTAAATTAAATGCAAAATGAATTATATTAAATACAGTGTATTAAATAACCATTAAGAAAAGTTAAATCCTAAAATCTCGCCTTAAGTCACTTCTGCTTTCACTGACACAAAAACTTCAACAGAGTAATAAAACAAAATCAATGCGTACAATCCCTTAATATGATCGGAAGAAAAACGGTCGTATGATTTATCTAAATACCTATAAAAAATACGTTGCCCTAGAAATACATATAAAGAACGTTTAAAATACGCTTCCCTTGTGTAGGACAAGCGGAGCGAAAGGGTTATGTTAAATTAAAATAATTTTTAGTATTTATTAAAATGATAAAATACAAATTAAAAAATCTTTTTAAAAACTATCTTTTATTTTAATGTGCACTAAAAATGGGGAAACCAACTACATATTTATATTTCCCAAAACGTACCGATTTTTTCTAATAAATATAAAAGCGTGGGGTTGCCTTGCATATACAATTTTTGAATTTCTCTCGCATTTATAAATGTGCATTAAAAATGAATACTTGTGAGGCCATCAAAAAACTATGCTTCAAACCCATGTTTTTCCCAGTTTGGCTGGGTTTCCGAGAAAAAGTTAATACCCCTATCATGATTCTCGCCTCGCCGAACGATTCACCGTGATTCATATAGTCGTGTGAGTTAATTTTTCTTATTATGGTTTTCGCCTTTATTTTGGCGAATGCATGTATGGTAATATTAGAATGCATAAAGCACCACTGATTATTTCTTATAATTTTTTTGACATTTTCTATCATTTGGCAGCTGTTGTATTGTATTTGTTTTCAGTTTGTTGTGTTTCAGTGAATTTAAATTTTTTAAACGTTTCACAATTATGTATAATAAATATGTTACGCAGCGTTGATTTGTTATTTTTGATTTTCTAAAAAAACTACAAATAAAAATAATGTAAAAATACACGTAATAATAATAAAAAATCTTATAATTATTCTTATACCCTCCATTTTTTATGTTGCTAATATAAAAACGAACATTTTTATATAGATTCGCCTAAAAATAGATGACGAACAATTTTGACATTTAAGCTCGCTCACGGTGAAAACCATAATACGAAATTATAAATTCGCCAAATTCAACTCGCCGTGAAAGTCAAATGTGAAAACCATAATAGGGGTATAAAATATACACCGGTGTGAAGTTTTTGGACAAATGTTTATGCGAGTGTACATACTTCTTTTAACAATGTATTTAACAAGAATAAAATTATTCAAATAAAACACGCCTCAAATAATTTCTAACATTCATTTCCAAAATGCTTTTCAACAAATCAGTCCAGCACCACTTTGATATTTTGATATGAGTTGTAGGGCTCTTGCAAAAAAATTTAGAAAATTAACGAATTTCGTTTGGAATAAGGACGTTGTTCTCTATTATACCAAATAGCATAAATCTCAGAGATTGGCTCATATAGTGACTATATAGGTTGTAAAAGGCATACATTGCGGAAGCGGAATTGAAATCACTCAGTGCCATTTTGATATGAGCCGTAGGGCTTATTAATTGATTATTAATATATACTAATAAATATTTAATAATTAATAACTAACAGCCAATAATTATAAATTATTAATTAATAATTGATTATTAATATTTAATAATTCATAATTATTAACTAATATTTAATAATCAATTATTAATTAATAACTAATCATAATTAATGAATTACAATTAAAAATTAGTAAGCAGTAACTATTGAAATATAATAATTATTAATTAATAATTAGTAATTAGTATTTATTAATTTGTATTTAATAATTGATAATTGATTAATTATAATTAATAATTATTAACTAATAAATTATAGATATTAATTAATAATTTATAATTAACAAATAATAATTAATAATTAATTATGAAACTACAGTTGCATTCGAGGCGACGGTTCAGATTTTTCTGTTTGCTTACAGATACAGAATTTTTTAAACGATTTTTTCACTATTAATTATTAATAATTAATAATTGGCTAATTTTTATACTTGGAATATATTAATATTGCCGGATTAACCCTTGTTGTCGTATTTATGGCCATTGGAAATTGCAACATGTCATCGTGTATCTCCCATGTATTTTCATTACGTTTTATGTAAGATCGAAAATAGCCAGGAATATTTTTTTTTACCCAATTGTTCGTAATGCACAATTCCTTTAAGGTGGAACTCCTCCTCTTGAGCTAAATATATTGTTTGTCAAATTTCCTTTATTTGTATATGATAGGTCTTATTAGTCGGATTTACATCAAATATTATAATACCATAATTACTAAAGAATTGTTTTATTTTATTTCCGTGACATTTTGCACAACTTGATGTTTCAAAATCCACACAGTCTTGAAGATTCATCATTGATAGTTGGTTAAAACTAAAGACATCCTTAATAGGCATATAAAATGTGGGTCTTAAATTTGATATGTCATTACATTTTATACATTTTCTCGTCTCAGTTAGTGTCGAGGGAAGCACTTTCTCTAAAATAAATGATATGGAACATGTACCATCTAAATTAATGGTAGTTTCTTTCGAAACTAGCTCCGGACGATCTTTGTAGATCTCTAAAAGCAGTCGAGATCTTTGATTGTAGATTGTTTCAATATCATCACTATTTGCTAGCTCCAGTATAAATTTAAAAAATGTGTTATTCGACGTGCGAAAAAATCTTTTAAAAAAATCTGTATCTATAAACAAACAAAGAAAAATCTGAGCAGTCGCATCGAATGCACATGTATTTTTAATTTTTATGGTTGATTTATCTTGTACAAAAGTATGACCATTTTTTAACATGTGCAAATTACCTTCCTCGCGATGACTTACATTGGTTATTCCATTTACCATCGACTGAGGAGTCATTTGTGCAAACCTAGTTAAAACACGTTTCCCGAAGTGTTTTGGAGAATTTTTAATTTTTATTTTTTTTTTCCACGTTTCCTCATGCATATCGCTGTCTGGGTCATCAGAAACCGAGTTGACTGGATACTTTCGCTTTGGGTAAATTGTTTCAGTATGTTCGGACATTTGAACAATTTTCTCTAACTTTGCCGTTTTTCGCTTAATGTATTTATAAATCTACCAAGCCGTAGATTTTCATGTTTTGTATAGTGGTTTTTCACTATAGAAAACCAACTTTCGGCATTTGCGTTAGACAAACGTCCAGATATTCCAATTTTTTTTTAAAAGCATATTCCCCACAGTGGTAGATAAGCCATATACCGTTTAACAGTAAAACTTAAGAAATCTTCATTATACAATTTATTTTGTTCACCATTGGTTTGTGCCTCGTTTGCTATTTTTAGTTTTATGTTCACAAATATTTCATTATACCTTGTATAATACGGGCTGGCACGGTATAAGGGCTTGTTAAAAAATGTGTCTCTTTGAATATGTCTCCAATCTGCTGAAATTGATGCAGATAGGTTTGAACCTTCTGACGTTCCATAGATTTCAGTGCAAGAATTTTTTATGTTTAAAATCGCCTTTAATAACTCTTCATTGGAAAATTTAGAACATAAAATGAAGCAAAAGTTTTCAAAAATAGTGTCAATTTTTTCTAAACTTCCCGTATTAAGAATTATACAAAATAAGTCTATAATAAAATTCCTTTCTTTCAACGATGCGTTTGGAAATTTTTCTTTAATTTGTGTGGATATAATGTTTACAAAGTGGCTACAACATATGAATGCTCCTATTTTTTTGACGAATGTTTTTGATTTAATACAAGGACATCGTATGTATAATTTAAATATTGAGAAACATCCATTGAGTTGAAGCTGTGCAGAGCAGACTTTATTAGAGCCCAAGACCAATCAGTCACGATGAATTTTGGAAAATATGATTTTGGCAAGTTATTTCTTAAAGCTTCTAAAAGCGATTTAATCGCTTCAGCGTTGTGGCTCGACGAAATTAATTAACTAATTGGTAAAATAGTTGAATTTACGTTTATGACACACGCATAATACAGTATTCTTTTATAGCTATGGTAATTATGACATATTGGGTGTTTTACGACCTTTCCCGTAGCATCGAAAAATATTCCTTCCACGTCATATCGACGTATGTGAAGTTAGCCCGAAAAAAGGCCTTTTCATCCCGAAAAAAAATTTGATGTGTCTTGGCTAAATTCAATATAAAAAGCATTTCAGCACGAAAAATTATAGAAATAAAAGAAAATTACACTCCATCCCGAAAAAAAATATTTACCTGAAACAAGATTTTTAGTCATTTTTTTTCAGGGGTTCATATTTTTAAATCTGATACAAATAAAAGAATTTCAGCACGAAAATAATAAAAAACAACTCAAAATAACAATTGAACCCCAAAAATATTAAATTTATATCTGAAAACAAATATTTTTTTCATTGTTAGTAGTGTTTTTCATTTATAAATTATACATAACATGTTATACTTATATCACAAAACACACTGGAAAACAAAATACATTTTTTTAAAGAAATGTATACGATTAACTACCACGATATACCATATACCATATGTTTATTCACGAAGGTCGAAAGATATCGGAATAAGGCATTTGCTTAGATGGGCCTACAAATATAAGCAACAAGACCGCCATTACCATATGATGGTAATAAGGGATATTCCATAACAATTTTTCATTCAATAGTTTTGGTTGAGCGATTATTAAAAATGCTCATATGTTAACCAATGTATCTCTGTTCACAGAGGTTTGCATATATAGCGGTAAATGGCATGTGAATGACCAGCCCTTTGAGAAAAAACACCCGTAATGGCATTACCATACGATGAGAATAAGGTTTTTTCCGAAACAATTTTTCATTCTACAGTTTTGGTTGAGCGATTATTAAAAATGCTCATATGTTAACCAATGTATCTCTGTTCACAGAGGTTTGCATATATAGCGGTAAATGGCATGTGAATGACCAGCCCTTTGAGAAAAAACACCCGTAATGGCATTACCATACGATGAGGATAAGGATTTTTCCGAAACAATTTTTCATTCAATAGTTTTGGTTGAGCGATTATTAAAAATGCTCATATGTTAACCAATGTATCTCTGTTCACAGAGGTTTGCATATATAGCGGTAAATGGCATGTGAATGACCAGCCCTTTGAGAAAAAACACCCGTAATGGCATTACCATACGATGAGGATAAGGGTTCCTCCGAAACAATTTTTCATTCTATAGTTTTGGTTGAGCGATTATTAAAAATGCTCATATGTTAACCAATGTATCTCTGTTCACAGAGGTTTGCATATATAGCGGTAAATGGCATGTGAATGACCAGCCCTTTGAGAAAAAACACCCGTAATGGCATTACCATACGATGAGGATAAGGATTTTTCCGAAACAATTTTTCATTCTACAGTTTTGGTTGAGCGATTATTAAAAATGCTCATATGTTAACCAATGTATCTCTGTTCACAGAGGTTTGCATGTATAGCGGTAAATGGCATGTGAATGACCAGCACTTTGAGAAAAAACACCCGTAATGGCATTACCATACGATGAGGATAAGGGATATTCCATAACCATTTTTCATTCAATAGTTTTGGTTGAGCGATTATTAAAAATGCTCATATGTTAACCAATGTATCTCTGTTCACAGAGGTTTGCATGTATAGCGGTAAATGGCATGTGAATGACCAGCCCTTTGAGAAAAAACACCCGTAATGGCATTACCATACGATGAGAATAAGGTTTTTTCCGAAACAATTTTTCATTCAATAGTTTTGGTTGAGCGATTATTAAAAATGCTCATATGTTAACCAATGTATCTCTGTTCACAGAGGTTTGCATATATAGCGGTAAATGGCATGTGAATGACCAGCCCTTTGAGAAAAAACACCCGTAATGGCATTACCATACGATGAGGATAAGGATTTTTCCGAAACAATTTTTCATTCTACAGTTTTGGTTGAGCGATTATTAAAAATGCTCATATGTTAACCAATGTATCTCTGTTCACAGAGGTTTGCATATATAGCGGTAAATGGCATGTGAATGACCAGCCCTTTGAGAAAAAACACCCGTAATGGCATTACCATACGATGAGAATAAGGTTTTTTCCGAAACAATTTTTCATTCAATAGTTTTGGTTGAGCGATTATTAAAAATGCTCATATGTTAACCAATGTATCTCTGTTCACAGAGGTTTGCATATATAGCGGTAAATGGCATGTGAATGACCAGCCCTTTGAGAAAAAACACCCGTAATGGCATTACCATACGATGAGGATAAGGGTTTCTCCGAAACAATTTTTCATTCTATAGTTTTGGTTGAGCGATTATTAAAAATGCTCATATGTTAACCAATGTATCTCTGTTCACAGAGGTTTGCATATATAGCGGTAAATGGCATGTGAATGACCAGCCCTTTGAGAAAAAACACCCGTAATGGCATTACCATACGATGAGGATAAGGATTTTTCCGAAACAATTTTTCATTCTACAGTTTTGGTTGAGCGATTATTAAAAATGCTCATATGTTAACCAATGTATCTCTGTTCACAGAGGTTTGCATATATAGCGGTAAATGGCATGTGAATGACCAGCCCTTTGAGAAAAAACACCCGTAATGGCATTACCATACGATGAGAATAAGGTTTTTTCCGAAACAATTTTTCATTCAATAGTTTTGGTTGAGCGATTATTAAAAATGCTCATATGTTAACCAATGTATCTCTGTTCACAGAGGTTTGCATATATAGCGGTAAATGGCATGTGAATGACCAGCCCTTTGAGAAAAAACACCCGTAATGGCATTACCATACGATGAGGATAAGGATTTTTCCGAAACAATTTTTCATTCAATAGTTTTGGTTGAGCGATTATTAAAAATGCTCATATGTTAACCAATGTATCTCTGTTCACAGAGGTTTGCATATATAGCGGTAAATGGCATGTGAATGACCAGCCCTTTGAGAAAAAACACCCGTAATGGCATTACCATACGATGAGGATAAGGATTTTTCCGAAACAATTTTTCATTCAATAGTTTTGGTTGAGCGATTATTAAAAATGCTCATATGTTAACCAATGTATCTCTGTTCACAGAGGTTTGCATATATAGCGGTAAATGGCATGTGAATGACCAGCCCTTTGAGAAAAAACACCCGTAATGGCATTACCATACGATGAGGATAAGGATTTTTCCGAAACAATTTTTCATTCTACAGTTTTGGTTGAGCGATTATTAAAAATGCTCATATGTTAACCAATGTATCTCTGTTCACAGAGGTTTGCATATATAGCGGTAAATGGCATGTGAATGACCAGCCCTTTGAGAAAAAACACCCGTAATGGCATTACCATACGATGAGGATAAGGGTTTCTCCGAAACAATTTTTCATTCTATAGTTTTGGTTGAGCGATTATTAAAAATGCTCATATGTTAACCAATGTATCTCTGTTCACAGAGGTTTGCATGTATAGCGGTAAATGGCATGTGAATGACCAGCCCTTTGAGAAAAAACACCCGTAATGGCATTACCATACGATGAGAATAAGGTTTTTTCCGAAACAATTTTTCATTCAATAGTTTTGGTTGAGCGATTATTAAAAATGCTCATATGTTAACCAATGTATCTCTGTTCACAGAGGTTTGCATATATAGCGGTAAATGGCATGTGAATGACCAGCCCTTTGAGAAAAAACACCCGTAATGGCATTACCAAACGATGAGGATAAGGGTTTCTCCGAAACAATTTTTCATTCTATAGTTTTGGTTGAGCGATTATTAAAAATGCTCATATGTTAACCAATGTATCTCTGTTCACAGAGGTTTGCATGTATAGCGGTAAATGGCATGTGAATGACCAGCCCTTTGAGAAAAAACACCCGTAATGGCATTACCATACGATGAGGATAAGGGTTTTTCCGAAACAATTTTTCATTCTATAGTTTTGGTTGAGCGATTATTAAAAATGCTCATATGTTAACCAATGTATCTCTGTTCACAGAGGTTTGCATGTATAGCGGTAAATGGCATGTGAATGACCAGCCCTTTGAGAAAAAACACCCGTAATGGCATTACCATACGATGAGGATAAGGATTTTTCCGAAACAATTTTTCATTCTATAGTTTTGGTTGAGCGATTATTAAAAATGCTCATATGTTAACCAATGTATCTCTGTTCACAGAGGGTTGCAGCGATTATTGAAAATGCTCGCATGACCGATAAATCGACAAAAAACGATTTGTTAAACCTAAAAATAAAAATTTTCGGCACGAGTATAAAAGGAATTTTTTTCTCATTTCTATTTTAATACCAATTCAGATTTTGCCGTGTGCGTTTCGTTTTGTTTTTGTGATTTCCTCGTGTTTTTTTGATTATTTCATATACTAAAAAAGTTTTTTTAAAAACTAAATCGACCTCGCCTTTCTCCCGGACATTCTGTTTTTGTGACCTGATTTTAATTTTTACTGTTGAATATTGTATTTTTGACCTCGGCTTTCTTTTAGGACATTCTAATTAACGCTAACATTTTGATATTGTTTGAAACATTAAAAAATATTTGACCTCGGCTTTCTTAAGGATAATTCTACTTTAAAATGGAAAAAATGAATAAAAAAAAAATCAGATCTAATTATAAAAAGAAAAGAAGCGCAATTACCGTAGACGCTGTGAAATATGCGATTGAAAAATTGTCGTTTGCAAGTGTTAAGTTCACTACTTCAAAGTGTCATGATATGACTCAAATATGCCAATACCTTTGTATAAATAATAGTTTTTTGAATCGTACTCGTTTGTATAATATATGGCGCAATTATTTAAGAAGTGATACCACTTGCAACCAAAATGAAGATCTATCACCCGTGATAGAATTTAATTGTAATGTAATGTGTACAACACTTAATACAGAAATCCAAGACAATCATGTAAATCTTGTGGAAAATAATTTTACCGATCTTTCGCCATTAACTAATCAAAATATACTAGATGAATTTGAATCGAATCCATTAGGATTAGTAGAAAATTTGACTGAGGAAAGAATAGAAATTTTGTCTGGTGAAACGAATAATTTAGCAGTTATTCAGCACTCCTCGAATTTTAATACAAATGGTAAACTAACAACCAATATTTGTGACCATTTTAAAGATTCTAAGCAAACTGAATATAATGAAAGAAGATTGGTTTATAACCTATGCAATTATACCTTGAATATTTCTGATAATATCTGGAAACAAATTTTTTTAAACGAAGAGCGGACTTTAGATTCTTATTTGTATAAATCTGTAATATGCAAGCAATTAACTAAAGAAACAGGATGTCTGATTAAAATAAAGGGATATGATATTTTAAAGACTCGTCTGACAATAAGAACTTATTGTGGCCATAAAAATGTGAATCAGATGTGTCGAAAGTATAAGCTGATCAATAAGAATTTAACCCTTGGAATATTTGAAGTTTATTCTTCAAATGATCCTATCGTCCATTCCACCAAACAATTTAGTTTTACGTCAGGTTACGATCGGGATGTTTTAAAAAAAAAATTATTAAAACAGTCTGTGGAGAATGTTTCTGAAAGGTTAATACTTGACGAAGATATAGACTTTGTTCGAAAAACGAAGACCATACAAAATTCAAAATCGCATGATGTGTTAAGGAAAATAAGGTCCGAGGCGCTCCAGTTGAATGATAATCATTGTGATGATTTCATTGACATTGACGAAGAATGGAAGAAAAGGCAATTTCGGGATGATAAATATATTCAAAAAATAATGCGCCGCCCTTTCATTGTTATGACGTACAGCGAAATGCAAAACGATGTTTTAAAGATAATGCGAGATGCTTATAAAAATAGAAACCTTTCAGTACATTTGGATGCTACTGGCAGTTTGATTCGGGCCCCTTATAAACCCTGCCCAACAATCTTATATTACGCTCTTATAGTAGCAGCTCGAACTTCAGATACTGATGTAGCGTCTCCGTTTCCCTTGACAGATATGATTAGTTCAAGCCATAATATTGACTCAATTGGTGGTTGGCTGAAATCGTTCAGACTATATGTTGAGGCTAATTTTAAGAAATGGCCCATGTTTGACTCAGTTATTATTGACTTTTCATTTGCAGAACTTAATTCAGTATTAAATGCGTTTAATAACATGGATGTAGTGGAATATTTAACAGAAACTCATAACTGGGTCACTAATAACACTAGTTCTAAATCGAAAAATGCCACTGTTAAAGTTTACTTGTGTTGTTGTCACTTAACACATACGATGGCTCAAGATATAAAAGCAAATTTTTCTGAATATCCGTCAGCTTGCAAAATTATTAAAGAAATTTTAGCATCTTTTTTCATAACCTCTAATTATGAGACCATCAAAGAATTATGGAAGTTTCTTACTGTTATATTAATGTCAAAATACATAACGAATAACGTACAACATGCATTAGATTCCGTAACAAATTTGATTACTGCCTGTCCAACTGATATAGATTTTGAACTTGGTCCCGAAAATCATGATAATATCGCCACACAAAGAGATAACACAAGACCTATTTACATTCAGTGTCCATATTTTCAAGATATGAAAAAAATTATAGATGAATTTAAATCAGGTGATACAAATTCTCAAATAAATAGTGGATTAAATAGTTTTTACAACCCTAAATTCCTATTCCTGATATTAAAGAAATACATGACTTATTTACCTATGTGGGCTGGTATTATGAATAATGGAGTTCGACAAAGCAATAGTCATGTAGAGAATTACTTCGCCACTATAAAGCGAAGATTTAAAACATCCACAAATGTCGGTAAGCTGCCAACCAAAGTTGGGCGATTTGTAAGAAGTGTACATGATCGAAATGTGGCAATACATCGACAAATATCGGCCGGTGTACCAAAAAAAATAGCCAAAAACCGAATTAACATCGATTTATCCCTTCCCATCCAGTCAAGCCTTGATGAAATAACTGTTAACGATTCGCAACTAAGTGAATCCGTATGGAAACGAACAAATAAAGATCCAACGACACCAACGACACCAACAAATAAATATTCTTCATTCTTTAATTTAAAAAACATAAAAGAAATTGTAACACATTCACCACAGGAACGCGCAATTGCCACTTTAAAATTATTAAGCCAAAACTCTAAATCCAATAATGAATTCAATACTCCACAGCGCCCCCGTAAAATAATGAAAAAGTCTTTACTGGCGAAAAGCAACTTATATAGTAATGCAACTCATTCATCATTACCAGTGTTTCAAAATGGAAGCCAAACTTGTGACTATTATACAAACACATGTGCCTTTGATTCTCTAATCCAGACATTGGCCGCTGCAATAAATGTTTTGGGCATGACAGGTTGTGGTATAAAAGAAGGCAGAGTCAAAATAATAATACAACATTTACTAAAAAATGCATTAAATCTTTCTAGCAGCATTCGAAAAGAGATGCTAATTGAAATTTTTGGTGTTCAAAATAACTGTGACTGCAACATTCAGGACGTCGCAGGGTATATTTTAAAAAGTATTCCCAGCGTAACCGTTGAGCTAAAATGCCAATGTTGCGAGACATTTGTCGAAGAAGAAAGAAACTTTCTCCTAATAAATACAGCTTTATTATTGGACGTTGGCTATTCTAATTTAAGCCAATGTATAGAACAAGTTCCATCCCAGGACTGCCCTGTTTGCAAAAATAAAATGAACCCTCGAAATCAGAGATATGGAAAAATAATAAGCATATATAGTGAATACCCTACTAAAAACAGCCCGATAATAACAATAAATCAGATCGAACCCACTCTTACATTTGATGAAACTGTTTATAATTTGACAGGAATTGTTAGCTATGAACAGTTTAGTCAAATTAATTATTCTGAATCAGGGCATTTTGTCAGTTACTGTAAGAACAAACAGAAGTGGGGCCGGTACGATGATTTAAAAAAGTATGTTGCCACCGTTAGGAATACAAACACTACTCGAATTAATCCACATATGATTGTTTACACTACATCTCAAGCATAGATCATTGAAAATAAATCTGTATTGCACTCTATTCATTAATTAAAACATTACTGTGGTTGGGGTGTTTCACACTGCAAAAAATCTTATAACAACATTAGTATATAACGAATGAATTTCATCGGCCCCTTAGTGGTCGTTATAGGCGAAATCTACTGTATATATATATGTATATATATATATATATATATATATATATATATTATATATATATTATATATATATATATATATATATATATAAATATATATATATATATATGTGTATACAGTATATTTCGCCTATAACGACCACTAAGGGGCCGATGAAAGTCATTCGTTATATAGTATACTAATGTCGTTATTGTTACATCGTTTCCATACGTACAATAATGTGTATTTTTTTTAAAAATTGGAATTCAAAAAACATGACGAGATTTTGTCATGGACAAATTATAATAATAATAATATTTGCGCACAATTTATTATCTATTATACAAAATAACACGAACCTCATCGATTAGCTCATATAGTAACTATAAAGTTGTTAATGGTTTTCATTGAGTAATTCAAATCACGCAGTGTCCATTTGATCTGAGCCGTAGGACCCTTGCAAAATTTTTTTTAAAATTAATAAACCGACGAATTTTGTGTGGAATAAGGACGTTTTTAATTAATAATTATTAATTATTAATTAAATGACCCAAAGGGGCGACAAAACCGTCAACCAACTGTCTGACTCGATGTTTCGTTTCTCTTGGAAATGAAAGAAGATCCCTATAAACGGGCTCTCTGTCGAGAGTGAAATGGATCCCATTGACTTGGGCGCTCCATATGAATGGTTGTATGAACGAGGATCCCTATAAACGGGCTATCCTGCAAGAATGATTATGTCAAGGCTAGAGAACGAAGAGTACACAGATAGGTGTCCATGCGAAATTCGTCAATTTGTTAATTTTCAAAAATTTGTTGCAAGAGCCATATGACTCGAATCAAAAGGGCACTGAGTGATTTAAATTTCACAATGTACGATCTTGAACTATATAGTCTCTAAATGAGCCAACCTCTGAATTTATGCTATTTGGTTTATAGTGTTGCGCTAAAATGAGACTTACCACAAATATTCTACTGAATAAACCCGATAACCCATAAAACCCCTTATCCTCATCGTATGGTAATGACACTATAGGTGTTTTTTCTCAAAGGGCTGGTCATTCACTAGCTATTTACCGCTATATCTACAAACCTCTGTGAACAGAGATACATTGGTTAACATTATGAGCATTTTTAATAATCGCTCAACCAAAACTATTGAATGAAAAATTGTTTCGGAGAAACCCTTATCCTCATCGTATGGTAATGCCATTACGGGTGTTTTTTCTCAAAGGGCTGGTCATTCACATGCCATTTACCGCTATACATGCAAACCTCTGTGAACAGAGATACATTGGTTAACATATGAGCATTTTTAATAATCGCTCAACCAAAACTGTAGAATGAAAAATTGTTTCGGAAAAATCCTTATCCTCATCGTATGGTAATGCCATTACGGGTGTTTTTTCTCAAAGGGCTGGTCATTCACATGCCATTTACCGCTATATATGCAAACCTCTGTGAACAGAGATACATTGGTTAACATATGAGCATTTTTAATAATCGCTCAACCAAAACTATTGAATGAAAAATTGTTTCGGAAAAAACCTTATTCTCATCGTATGGTAATGCCATTACGGGTGTTTTTTCTCAAAGGGCTGGTCATTCACATGCCATTTACCGCTATATATGCAAACCTCTGTGAACAGAGATACATTGGTTAACATATGAGCATTTTTAATAATCGCTCAACCAAAACTATTGAATGAAAAATTGTTTCGGAAAAACCCTTATCCTCATCGTATGGTAATGCCATTACGGGTGTTTTTTCTCAAAGGGCTGGTCATTCACATGCCATTTACCGCTATATATGCAAACCTCTGTGAACAGAGATACATTGGTTAACATATGAGCATTTTTAATAATCGCTCAACCAAAACTATTGAATGAAAAATTGTTTCGGAAAAAACCTTATTCTCATCGTATGGTAATGCCATTACGGGTGTTTTTTCTCAAAGGGCTGGTCATTCACATGCCATTTACCGCTATACATGCAAACCTCTGTGAACAGAGATACATTGGTTAACATATGAGCATTTTTAATAATCGCTCAACCAAAACTATAGAATGAAAAATGGTTATGGAATATCCCTTATCCTCATCGTATGGTAATGCCATTACGGGTGTTTTTTCTCAAAGGGCTGGTCATTCACATGCCATTTACCGCTATACATGCAAACCTCTGTGAACAGAGATAGATTGGTTAACATATGAGCATTTTTAATAATCGCTCAACCAAAACTATTGAATGAAAAATTGTTTCGGAAAAAACCTTATTCTCATCGTATGGTAATGCCATTACGGGTGTTTTTTCTCAAAGGGCTGGTCATTCACATGCCATTTACCGCTATATATGCAAACCTCTGTGAACAGAGATACATTGGTTAACATATGAGCATTTTTAATAATCGCTCAACCAAAACTATTGAATGAAAAATTGTTTCGGAAAAAACCTTATTCTCATCGTATGGTAATGCCATTACGGGTGTTTTTTCTCAAAGGGCTGGTCATTCACATGCCATTTACCGCTATATATGCAAACCTCTGTGAACAGAGATACATTGGTTAACATATGAGCATTTTTAATAATCGCTCAACCAAAACTATTGAATGAAAAATTGTTTCGGAAAAACCCTTATCCTCATCGTATGGTAATGCCATTACGGGTGTTTTTTCTCAAAGGGCTGGTCATTCACATGCCATTTACCGCTATACATGTAAACCTCTGTGAACAGAGATACATTGGTTAACATATGAGCATTTTTAATAATCGCTCAACCAAAACTATAGAATGAAAAATTGTTTCGGAGAAACCCTTATCCTCATCGTATGGTAATGCCATTACGGGTGTTTTTTCTCAAAGGGCTGGTCATTCACATGCCATTTACCGCTATACATGCAAACCTCTGTGAACAGAGATACATTGGTTAACATATGAGCATTTTTAATAATCGCTCAACCAAAACTATAGAATGAAAAATTGTTTCGGAAAAACCCTTATCTTCATCGGATGGTAATGCCATTACGGGTGTTTTTTCTCAAAGAGCTGGTCATTCACATGCCATTTACCGCTATACATGCAAACCTCTGTGAACAGAGATACATTGGTTAACATATGAGCATTTTTAATAATCGCTCAACCAAAACTATAGAATGAAAAATTGTTTCGGAAAAACCCTTATCCTCATCGTATGGTAATGCCATTACGGGTGTTTTTTCTCAAAGGGCTGGTCATTCACATGCCATTTACCGCTATACATGCAAACCTCTGTGAACAGAGATACATTGGTTAACATATGAGCATTTTTAATAATCGCTCAACCAAAACTATAGAATGAAAAATTGTTTCGGAGAAACCCTTATCCTCATCGTATGGTAATGCCATTACGGGTGTTTTTTCTCAAAGGGCTGGTCATTCACATGCCATTTACCGCTATATATGCAAACCTCTGTGAACAGAGATACATTGGTTAACATATGAGCATTTTTAATAATCGCTCAACCAAAACTATTGAATGAAAAATTGTTTCGGAAAAACCCTTATCCTCATCGTATGGTAATGCCATTACGGGTGTTTTTTCTCAAAGGGCTGGTCATTCACATGCCATTTACCGCTATACATGCAAACCTCTGTGAACAGAGATACATTGGTTAACATATGAGCATTTTTAATAATCGCTCAACCAAAACTATAGAATGAAAAATTGTTTCGGAGAAACCCTTATCCTCATCGTATGGTAATGCCATTACGGGTGTTTTTTCTCAAAGGGCTGGTCATTCACATGCCATTTACCGCTATACATGCAAACCTCTGTGAACAGAGATACATTGGTTAACATATGAGCATTTTTAATAATCGCTCAACCAAAACTATAGAATGAAAAATTGTTTCGGAAAAACCCTTATCCTCATCGTATGGTAATGCCATTACGGGTGTTTTTTCTCAAAGGGCTGGTCATTCACATGCCATTTACCGCTATACATGCAAACCTCTGTGAACAGAGATACATTGGTTAACATATGAGCATTTTTAATAATCGCTCAACCAAAACTATTGAATGAAAAATGGTTATGGAATATCCCTTATCCTCATCGTATGGTAATGCCATTACGGGTGTTTTTTCTCAAAGTGCTGGTCATTCACATGCCATTTACCGCTATACATGCAAACCTCTGTGAACAGAGATACATTGGTTAACATATGAGCATTTTTAATAATCGCTCAACAAAAACTATAGAATGAAAAATTGTTTCGGAGAAACCCTTATCCTCATCGTATGGTAATGCCATTACGGGTGTTTTTTCTCAAAGGGCTGGTCATTCACATGCCATTTACCGCTATATATGCAAACCTCTGTGAACAGAGATACATTGGTTAACATATGAGCATTTTTAATAATCGCTCAACCAAAACTATTGAATGAAAAATTGTTTCGGAAAAACCCTTATCCTCATCGTATGGTAATGCCATTACGGGTGTTTTTTCTCAAAGGGCTGGTCATTCACATGCCATTTACCGCTATACATGCAAACCTCTGTGAACAGAGATACATTGGTTAACATATGAGCATTTTTAATAATCGCTCAACCAAAACTATAGAATGAAAAATTGTTTCGGAGAAACCCTTATCCTCATCGTATGGTAATGCCATTACGGGTGTTTTTTCTCAAAGGGCTGGTCATTCACATGCCATTTACCGCTATATATGCAAACCTCTGTGAACAGAGATACATTGGTTAACATATGAGCATTTTTAATAATCGCTCAACCAAAACTATTGAATGAAAAATGGTTATGGAATATCCCTTATCCTCATCGTATAGTAATGCCATTACGGGTGTTTTTTCTCAAAGGGCTGGTCATTCACATGCCATTTACCGCTATACATGCAAACCTCTGTGAACAGAGATACATTGGTTAACATATGAGCATTTTTAATAATCGCTCAACCAAAACTATTGAATGAAAAATTGTTTCGGAAAAACCCTTATCCTCATCGTATGGTAATGCCATTACGGGTGTTTTTTCTCAAAGGGCTGGTCATTCACATGCCATTTACCGCTATACATGCAAACCTCTGTGAACAGAGATACATTGGTTAACATATGAGCATTTTTAATAATCGCTCAACCAAAACTATAGAATGAAAAATTGTTTCGGAGAAACCCTTATCCTCATCGTATGGTAATGCCATTACGGGTGTTTTTTCTCAAAGGGCTGGTCATTCACATGCCATTTACCGCTATATATGCAAACCTCTGTGAACAGAGATACATTGGTTAACATATGAGCATTTTTAATAATCGCTCAACCAAAACTATTGAATGAAAAATTGTTTCGGAAAAACCCTTATCCTCATCGTATGGTAATGCCATTACGGGTGTTTTTTCTCAAAGGGCTGGTCATTCACATGCCATTTACCGCTATACATGCAAACCTCTGTGAACAGAGATACATTGGTTAACATATGAGCATTTTTAATAATCGCTCAACCAAAACTATAGAATGAAAAATTGTTTCGGAGAAACCCTTATCCTCATCGTATGGTAATGCCATTACGGGTGTTTTTTCTCAAAGGGCTGGTCATTCACATGCCATTTACCGCTATATATGCAAACCTCTGTGAACAGAGATACATTGGTTAACATATGAGCATTTTTAATAATCGCTCAACCAAAACTATTGAATGAAAAATTGTTTCGGAAAAACCCTTATCCTCATCGTATGGTAATGCCATTACGGGTGTTTTTTCTCAAAGGGCTGGTCATTCACATGCCATTTACCGCTATACATGCAAACCTCTGTGAACAGAGATACATTGGTTAACATATGAGCATTTTTAATAATCGCTCAACCAAAACTATAGAATGAAAAATTGTTTCGGAGAAACCCTTATCCTCATCGTATGGTAATGCCATTACGGGTGTTTTTTCTCAAAGGGCTGGTCATTCACATGCCATTTACCGCTATATATGCAAACCTCTGTGAACAGAGATACATTGGTTAACATATGAGCATTTTTAATAATCGCTCAACCAAAACTATTGAATGAAAAATTGTTTCGGAAAAACACTTATCCTCATCGTATGTTATTTTGAGTTGTTTTTTATTATTTTCGTGCTGAAATTCTTTTATTTGTATCAGATTTAAAAATATGAACCCCTGAAAAAAATGACTAAAAATCTTGTTTCAGGTAAATATTTTTTTTCGGGATGGAGTGTAATTTTCTTTTATTTCTATAATTTTTCGTGCTGAAATGCTTTTTATATTGAATTTAGCCAAGACACATCAAATTTTTTTTCGGGATGAAAAGGCCTTTTTTCGGGCTAACTTCACATACGTGTCATATCGGCCTAAAAGATTTAATGTAGACTGTCTAAAACATGTTACTTTCAACGGGTCTAATTGTATGTTTTGAATATACTTATTTTTTTTTGGCTCTACCATCAACATTTGACATGCATCGATTAAATCACAGTCTTGTACAAAATCGTTACGTTTGAGAAACTCCGATTTAATTTTTCTTATGGTAGTTGGTTTAATAAATCCTTGTGAGTTTCCTTTGCGAAACAATTCTAAATTAGTTTCAGCGGCCAAATCCAGAGCGATGTTGTGGCAAGAATTTCCCTCCAGTCTTTTTTTCAACATTTCGCGTTTTGCTCCTCTTACTTGCCTATACATAGGGTTTCCTTTATGTGAACTACAGACTTCACCAATAACAAAAATATCAAGTACTGATTTTCTTATTTTAAACTTGTATTTGATGTCCGAGTTCTTTATGCAGTGCCCGTAAATTATAATTTGATTTGCATTACGTTTCGATGTACGAATTTTTTGGTAAGATATAATGCAAGGATTACTAATACCTGCTAAATTATAATCAATCGTATAACGTAATGCTTCACGGCTTACATTGTCCATTTTTATGCTTTCTGTCAGAAATACGGTTTTTACTAGCTTATAATGGGTCTCTTCACCATTAAATCTTCTTTCAATATTTGGTTTTACAATATTTGCAACATCTTCGGTTGGATAATTAAAAGCACTATCTCGATTCAAATCACTGCAACAAGTATAATTTAAGTTTTCTACGATATTCTCTACATCGTTTGAATTGACTAAATCGTGTTGAGAAACGTGATCAGTACCAACATTGTGCTCATGAATTTGGTCAATATTATCATTATCACTATCAGAATTAATCGACCCTGATCTTTTTGACGTACGAAAGTCTGAAACACTAAGCGCATTACTAATAAAATATTTTTTCCTTCTTAAACAATTAACAATTTTACTGCAATTGTTTTTATTATTTTTCATTTCCAATCCAGTTAAAATATTGATTACCAATTGGCAATTCGGACTTTTTCCAACTGCTAAATCGGTAATATCATTTACTCCAAGATCTTTTAAAATAACAATTAAACAATCCAAATCAATAGCATTACGCTTAGATTTATAATTATATTTTGTTTCAGGCATAATTAGGAATAGTGTCTGCTTCCAAAACGCAATAAAAATAAAATTTGGAACAACAAAACTATAATCGTTACAAAAAGAAAGTCCAAAAGAATGCCGAGGTCAAAAACTATTAGCGAAAATCACAAAAATTAAACCGAATCAAAAAAAATAAAATTTAGTTTAGACGAGGTCAATAGTTATAAAAAAAATTAAAAAATCACAAAGCGAACACGAAAATAAATCACAAAATCACACGTGGCGATCCGAACAGTACAAAGTCTGAATAGCTAGTGAAACAAAATTTAAAAATAAAATTCTTTTTATACTTTTTTTTTTCGACGATTTTTTTCGACTTAAGTTCGTAGATTCGTTAATTTTCCAATTTTTTTTTGCAAGAGCCCTACGGCTCATATCAAAATGGCACTGAGTGATTTCAATTCCACAATGTATGTCCTTTACAACCTATATAGTCACTATATGAGCCAATCTCTGAGATTCGTGCTATTTGGTATAATAGAGAACAACGTCCTTGTTCCAAACGAAATTCGCCGATTTGTTAATTTTCAAAATTTTTTTGCAAAAGCCCTATGGGGCTTAATTCGTTGGTTTGTTGAAAAGAAAATTAAAAATGAATGTTAGAAATTATTTGAGGCCTATTTTATTTAAATAACGGTTTTTTTGTTAGATACACTGTTAAAGGATGTACACCCACTTAAATATATGTCCAAATATTTAATTTTTCTAAAATCTGAATTTTGCCCAAAAACTTCACAATACACTCGCTTAAATTTTTGTCCCAAAAAAAACGTGTCCAAAAACTTCACACCGGTAAATATATGTACAATTAAACGCATTTTACCACACGCTGTTAAACATTATTACCATTATCCTACATGAGGTTGCAGGAAATTTAAAAAACTAATTAATGTAACAAGGACTTTCTTTTTGTTTCCGCTCGTTTTCAAATAAGCAGCAAAAACCAACAGCCATTTCTATCATAAAAAGTTGACGGGTTGCAAAAGTTTGAGAAATGAAATACTTTTTAACACTTTTTATGTTTCAAAAAAATTAAACAATTTATTGTAAGTGTTGTTCGAAATGTTGACTATCCTCTCGCAAATAGATTTGACAGCTGTTAATCATAGATCGTGTGGCGACTTGACGTTCTTATGCCGTAGTCTTCTGACAACATTTTACAATTCGTCACGTAAATCATTAACATTGATGAATGTTGTACACTTCATACTTCAGAGTGCCTCAAACAATGAAATCCAAAGGTGTTAAGCCGGAGAGCGTGCTGGCCAAGCAGGTACCACCACGTAGCACCACCTACGTTAATAAGGGGTATTTCTAGTTAACCACAAATAATACTGCATTCATAGAAACAACCGTTCAATTATCGATATACATATTATCTGAGTTAGCGAAGATAGTATTTTCAAAAAAATTTTAGAATGTTCAAAAAACATGAAATTTAAACGAATTACGATAAACCCAAATTTTTGTGAGTGCTTGAAATTCTAAAAATTCCCTATCAACGTAAAATTTATTCAAAAGTTAAACTCTTCAAAAGAAATGAATTTATACAAAAGTGAAATGTGCACTGTATTTCTTTCTCAACATTTATTTTGTAAAAATTTATCCCTGATCCAAACATTCTATATAGACAAAATAAAAGCTACCTACTGTGGGTTATGTTGAAAATTAAAAATATCCTTCTTTCGTTCATTAGATCCAGAATTTTTAGGTATTGGACTTTAGAAATCACTTATAATTATATTACTGTTTGCAGTGTTGGTTCACACAGCAGTAGCTGTAGCACTATTAATAATTTTGAGTTGGCATATTTTTGCTGCTTGTTTACCATTCAACAAGACAACACACAAATAAATAATTTTTTCTCCAAATATCTTAAAAGTAGGTTGTTTTAATATATTCACCGGCACAGAAAACAGGCCACATTAAAAAAAAAAAATTTTTTTGATTCGAATATCTCTTGAAACGCACTAGCTGGAAGCTTGAAACAAAAACCAAATTCAAGGTCATTCAAAAAAATCTTAGAAAATATTACCACAGCATAGTTTGTCTAATCATGCGGCTTATTTTTTTTTACTTATCCCACAACAAGGCTTATACTATCTAAATTTTCAAATGTGAATCCTCTTGAATATCAGTAATCCATAAAAATCAGAACATACTTCGCTAAACAAATTATTTCAAAAAAATTTTCAATCAATTTTAAATGTCTGTAATTTGTATTTATAGTTAGTGTATTAGTGTACGCAATGCATTTTCTTCGTTGGAGATAAAATAGTATGTATTATTGGGATTAGAAGTGACTTTGTTGGACTCGTAATATAACTCGTAATTTAACGTTTAATACTGTTTTCAGTATCAAGCTGTGACACTTAATGAAAATACGCAAACGGACAAAAATCAAGACCTCCTTAGTTACACAAAACATTTCAACACAATATAGTACTTTTCGAATCGAATACTTATTATGTGTATACTTAATTCTCAACCAGGGAACAATTATAAACTTAAAAATTTTAGGGGAAGCATTATCCAACCAAACTTTCGTTACTTTCAATGAAATAAACTTGAATATTTTAAACTAATTTATGGTGGCACAAAATAAAAAATATTAAATTACAAATTGTTGTTGTTTATGTGGACCACAAAATGGGGCAACATAATTCGCCAACGCAAAATATTTACATTTTTTACCTTTAAGGAAAATATACACAATGTAAAAATTTCTGATTCGTGAACTTTCAATAATTTTAAGAAATTTAAAGTTTTTTTTAATCTCTTCACATTTCTGCAAATTCTGAAACATATAAAATTCTTAGTTATTTCTACTCCTTAAAGTTTTCAAATTCAAATGATGGATAATCATACTAATTAGGCTTGTTTATTTGTTTGTCTTTAATTACTGCAACCGATTCTGTGCTCATGATTCCTTGGGTAAAGAAAAAATCTCATTCATTCATGCCAGTAAAGTTCATTCATACTTTTAATTTAAAGAAAGTAGCTCATGTGTTCTTCTAAACCGTAATGATTCGTTTTCCGGAATGATATCAGCCATGTAAACCATAAATTTCCGTATGAAATAAAATTTTCTTATTGTGCTGTTTCAACAGTTTTTCCATTAATAAAATATAATGGAAACGCCTACTTGAAATAGAAAATAAAGAAAATGGATTAACTGATAGATAGTAACTATATGATGTGAAAAAATAATTCGATTATCGACGAATCGAAGAAAATTTGTATATAAAGCTAGAAAAATTCTGTTTTCTTCACAGTTTTCAACCGAATTTTACTAAGCGAACATATTTGCGCCCAACTAAAAATTGCTAGATTTATTATTGTCAAAGTTAGTGGAAGTAAAATTGTACAAAAAACTCGGTTTGTGCCAAGAAAATGCACTCATTTGTTTGGGGTAACAAACCATTAATTCCGTTGGTCGTGTGCATCATAATTTCAAATTTAATTCAAATTGGTGTAAGTGATAGCAAAATAAGCCACCGTTATTCTTATCGGTTTTCTCGAGCGGAAAACCGGGGACTTGCAGATGAACGTTTCAACCCCAATTGGAGATCTGTAGATTCTAGCTTCAAAACAGAACGTGGTGAACTCAGACGCAACATTGATAGCTGTAATATTTTTCAAGAAGATAGAAGAATTACCCAAGTTAGTGAGCTCCGTGGAAGTCGTGAGTTAAATCACGCCGAACGTGATGTAATTAAATACACCAGTGCATTAAGGAGTATTCAACGTGAAAGCTATCGAGATTTAGACAGAAACATGAGAAATGAAGAACGCTTCAGAGAAACTAGAAGTACAATCAAAAATCAAGCAAGGTTCCAGAAAGCCAACACAAAAATTGGACGAACAAATTCGTTAGAAAATGACAGCGAATTAAGATCTGTTAAAACACAATTAAGAAATTCAAGAATGCTTGGTTCAGGAAGTTTATACTTAGATGAAAAACGCGATGATCGAGAACAGGCCGAACGAAATCAACGCCTAAATAGGGAATCCGGTCGTTTCGATGAACAAAATAGCCTTAGGAGACATTCAATTACACTTCAAGAGCAAGAAAAACGAAATATCGGCAGATTTGACCGACAATTTCAGCGTCAGTCAGTGTCGCGTGAAGAAACCATAAAAATACACAGACGCAAAACATTTGGTGAAAATCGAGCGAGGTTTGAACTAGCAAATATGCAAGCCAGCAAACGTTTATTAAACGAAGATATTATCTTAAAATCTGTAACGGCATTGGAATCAAGAAATACAATGACTGTTAGCAGGGATATTATAAACTTTGTTGAAAGACAAAAAGGAAGTCAGCGACACCCAAGTCGAAATGAGCAAACTAACCGTTTTGTTGGCCTTTATAGAAAACCAGCCAAACACTTCCGAAGGGAGTTTACTAGAGAAAAAGAAATTGTCAGATCAAGTAATGCTGCAAGACAAGAGAATCAAGAAAACTATCAACGGCATCAAGCCCTTAACATACAATCTAATAAGTTGAATGAAGTAGCTAAGCGATCAGAGTCAAGATCAAGTGCTGTACTTCTCCAAGAATTAAATCAACAAGAAAGACGAAATGTCGATAGATTGCAACAATTAGAAGAAACATCAAGAATTGTGTACAGACAAGATAACCGAAAAAACAAACAACGAATTCAAAGTCTTAATAATCGAGAAACTGAGAATCTAGATGCAAAAAAACTCATAACACGAGAGAGAAGGGAACAAGAAATTCGATGTTTAGAAAAGTTTGATCGCCAGCACAAAGGGAAGATTTTACATATAGAAGAAGGGGGAGTACGACTAGCAAAAAGAGTAGTTAAAACTAGGCAGAGCCAGCGAAATTCGGCGAACCGTGATTCAGTAAAAGGTATACGTGATTTCAAAAATCAAAAATTGGCAGTAGAAAATATTTCTCCGGTTTATCAACGGCGAGAACGGGTCGAACAGTTACGAAAAATAGCTAATGATGAAATTCTTGAGAATAAGAGAGAAAATGTGGATCAATATCAAAAATCAACAGGACGTGAAACTAAACGAAGAATAAATAGAAATTGCAATCAACGCCGCGTAGAACATCTTCGTATTGAGCGAAAAGATTACTTACCGCTAGCTTATAGTTTCGGGGACGCATTTGAAAACAACACAATAAAATCGACTTGGCTTTGGTATATGATTCAATTAATAATTATTGGTTCCATCAGTTTGAAAATAGTAAACAAGCAAACTGATGACTCCAAAAAATATTCATTTTTAACTAAAGTAAACAATTCATTAGGTAATTTGAAAATATGTTAAATGTTTTAAACATTTGTAGTGTGTTTTAATTTAATAAAAGTAAAAATATATAAATAGTTATAAACAAAAATATTTAAAACTTTGTTTCTTTTAAAACTCTTTTCCGGACTTTCTTTTAATGGAGCCCCCCATTATTTTTGTTTTAAAACGTTTTGCAGTCGTAATATATGTATTTTTAAAAAAATCGATTTGACACAAAGTTTCCTTTCAAATATTTTAATAATGATCTAATTATAATTTTTTTGTTGTATTTTTCAATTAAAAATCACAAATCAGGTTGAATCCTTAATCATGCTGTTGTGTTACGTTATATATTGTATAACATTACATTTTAATTCGGCACTAGAAAAATGGGCACATTCCTTAAAACTTCCTATAAAGCTTCCATCGAAAGAAGAACAATCATCTCTAGTCACTTACAAAAATCTTCCAGACACCTCTTATACACAAGGCCAAAGTGTGGCTGTCCAAGATACAACACAACATAACCAACAAAATCAACAACAAGAAACAAATATTGATCAAGGTTATAATGCGTATGATCCGAATGCTAGTTGGGACCCAAATGCCGCTTGGGGTGAAAATCAACAACCAGCCACACATTTACCAATTAGCGCACCTGGAGCACCATCAACTAATTCATGGGGTGATGGCTATAATTCGCAGGCAAATCCAGATCCGTTGAATGCATGGGATTCGTCAGAAGGACAGAAAAATTATGGTTATAATTCAACAGGTGATCAAGTAAGTCACGATTTATTAATTTTATTTTGGTCTTTTCAATAAAAGTATTTCTTTTAACTTTTTTTTATTTTTTTTTTTTTTGACAAAGCCAACAGAAACAAAGCAAAATATTCAACAAGTACAAGCAACACAACCTTCTTCCGGCCCACCAAAAAATCCAGATTTTTATAAATCAAAAGAAATCAAACTTGGCGATATAGTTAATCCATTAGACAAGCCAACAGAAGGTGGTATACCAGCACAAATAGCATGGGTAATTGTATATCCAATTCATTACATGTGTCGTTTAACAATGCCGGACTGTCGAACAGAAAGATTTAGAAATTGGTATCCATTTACGTTTATTATCTCAATGATTTGGATATCGTTTTATTCGTATTTTATGGTATGGATGATAACAATAATTGGTGCCACTCTAGGAATACCCGATACCGTTATGGGTTTGACATTTGTCGCTGCCGGCGTTTCAGTGCCAGATGCTTTAAGTTCAATTGCTGTCATCAAAGAAGGTTATGGCGACATGGCTGTATCGAATGCGGTTGGTTCAAATGTTTTCGATATTTTAATATGTCTCGGTTTGCCATGGTTTATACAAACGGCCATAATTAAACCTGGCTCTCATGTTAATGTAATTTCAAAAGGATTAACCTATTCTACGTTATCGCTTTTATCTACTGTCGTTTTTCTATTGTGTGCCGTACACTTAAATGGATGGAAATTAGATAAGCGACTAGGTATTGTGCTAATGTTCTGGTACTTTTTATTCATAACCGTTGCATCCTTATATGAATTAAATGTTTTTGGCGAGTTAAATCCACCAGAATGTCCGAGTAAGTTTATTACATTTATATATGTAATTTTAATAAATTCACTTAAATAACTTAAATTTTATATTTGCAGGCTCTTATTAATCTCATTATTGTTTCAAATAAGTACTTATTATAAAACAATAAAAAAACCGAAATTCAATCAACGAGTTAATTAATAATTAAATATAAAACCATACAAATTTTGTTCAAATAAAATAAAACAATTATTATATTTTAAGTTATAAAAGAAATTATTATTGTGATTATGTAAAAAAAAAACAAACTAAATAAAAATATTAAGTATATGTACATTTACTTATTTATCGACTATAACATGAATTATTATTAAGTTACAAATATATTTAAAAAATAAACAAATTAAATATAGAATTAATTTTACATTGTTAAACATATTTACAATACATACAATTATAACATTTGAAAAACAAAAATCGCTTGAAAATTAAATTTTATTATATTAAATTTAGAAAAATTATAATTAAATTAATATTAAATCAAATTTTTATTTAGTTCAATTATTACTTAAAATTATTCGGTTATGGATTCAGATATATAAACCAAAAATAAAATTGTTGTCAATTTAAGGTCAATTCAGCCAAAAGGAGTAAATAATATAATTATTAATAATAATAATAATAATAAATTTAAGTCAATTAATAAAAAAGCAACTAATTTTATTTTAATTTTGTAATTATGGTCAGTAATTATGGTTCTTAAAATATTAATAAATAAATTGTGGAATGATAATAATCCAAAAAAACTGTGTATTTAAAAAAAATTATTTGATTTAATTAAATCGGCTTTACTCGTACGTTGCGCGCGCGCATAAATCAAATATGTTCAGTATTAATCAAATAAACAAAAGCATTGCTATATCTGAATTCTGTTTAATTTATGTATATGAATTTTATTATGCTTTATCAATTTAAAAATAGAATAATACAGAAATAGATAAAAGAAGACAATATTTTTTAATTTTTATTAAAGAAATGAAGATTACATTTTTTTTGAAAAATTAAATTCTTAATTATTTGTGATATTTTTAATTATTAATAGAACCTAAACAAAAGTTCATTTAAAGGGGATCCTTCCATTATGGCATCTTTAAAAAAGGAATACGACAAAACGGCATAAGGTACAACACTAGGGCATATTTCAAAACGGAAATGTACTTAAAACCCTTATTGAAATATACCGTAGCGTAACGTACCAAATGCCGTATTGAAATATGTCGTTCTAAAAAAATGCCGTTTTGTCACATTTCGTAAAGATTTATGCCATAACGACCGGAACCCGTTTTATAATTAATTCAATAAAATAAATTTTATTTTAAAATCGCATATATTGAAAAATATATAAATACACATATACGTACATATATATGTATGATATATTTACTTGTAAGTGTATATTTATTTATTTAGTTGAAACATTTAGTTCAATTATTTTAGCTATATGTACAAATAGTTGTTTGCTAAATACAATCTGCAAATTTAACTAAAAAATATCGTATAAAAAGGTTTAAAAATTGGAAAATACAACAACATTTTGTTGAAAAACAAACTTCAATTTTATATACTTATTAAATCCACTATAGAGACTAGCAGACCACCAAATAGATCCTTCCTTTAGTTTTAGGCATCTGAACTCAAGCAAAACTGGAGTATGAGAGATGCCTTACATCCACTTAGGCGAATATTTATCAGTAAACCAGTAACGTACTTATCCGATTTCGAAACACAGTTAGATTAATCTATTCTGAGCAGACAAGTAAAATAATAAGGTTAAGATGTGTAGGTGATCTGATTGCAAAGATTAAGATTCACGTAGTTTTCCTTCACAATATACACTCGTAAAAATCAAAAAGACCATACAATTGCTGTGTTTTTTTATTCATTCCCGGTAGCTGCTATCGGGAGCCTTCATATAAAAAGTGGCTGATGATAGCACTCCATATAAATAGGTACAGCCAAATACTTTTTATATCAAGTTTTCGCTAAACAATTGAAATAAAAATGATAGTTTGATGTTAAATAAATTTAGTTTATCCACTTTTGATATATAATAGCCCGATAACTATGCTGATTTCAAATAAAGAAAATGTAAAATAACCCATTGTTATCGTATAACCCACGCTGCTAGGGGCAACTTGAGTTATATTTGGTATAACAAAATGTTGAGTAGTCACTGGAAAATTATTCGTAGTCAACCATGACAATTTAAAGAACGGTCACTATGATAAAATGTATTTCAAAATTCAATGCTCCAGTGTGAGAATACAAAATGGAACTATTTCTTAATAATTTACGAAATTTATTTCAACAAAAGTGGATAAAACGTTGTAAGCCACTCGTGAGTAGAGATATTATCCACTCGGGATAATGTCCCACTCGGCTATCGCCTCGTGGGACAAACTTATCCCTCATGGATAATATCTGGTTTTGCTCACTAGTACCATAAATAACTATTGTTACGACTAACGTATAATATACTCATTATACATGTGTTTCTTCAATTATAATGATATCCATTATTCACTGCTAGTTTATCTAGTAGTCCCCTATTCTATTATTCACTACTACCAAATTAAAATTTAATTTTTGGAAATTTTATCTAGTAGTCTCTTGCCATTTTCATTATTATTAAACTGAGATGTCAAAATGTCGACGGAAATTCTTTTAGGTTTATTTAAAGGATTAGATAATAAAACGCAATTTTTCATCGGTCGTGGACAAAGTATCGTATTCTACTCGCATATAATGGCTGTTATTCACTCAGATGATTTACGACACTCGCCTATCGGCTCGTGTCGGTAAACTTCATCTTCGTGAATAACAGCTATCATTATATGCTCGTTGAATAATATACTATTATCCACTTTTGATATATAATAGCCCGATAACTATGCTGATTTCAAATAAAGAAAATGTAAAATAACCCATTGTTATTGTATAACCCACGCTCTAGGGGCAACGTGAGTTATATTTTGTATAACAAAATGTTGAGTAGTCATTGGCAAATTATTCGTAGCCAAATTGAATGGAAAACTATATTTCAAAAAGTAGTTATGACAATTTAATGTACGGCCATGACAATTTAATGTACACGGTCACTATGACAAAATGAATTTCAAAATTCAATGCTCCAGTGTTAAAACGCAAAATGAAACTATTTTTTATTAATTTACGAAATTTATTTCAACAAAAGTGGATATAACGTTGTATGCCACTCGTGAGCAAAGAGATATTATCCACTTGGGCTAATGTCCCACTCGGCTATCGCCTCGTGGGACAAACTTATCCCTCATGGAAAATATCTCGTTTTGCTCACTAGTACCATAAATAACTATTACCAGTAAGTAGTGGATCAAAATTAAATTTTTGAAATACATTATCCACTAACTTGCCAAATCGATTCATTTAACTTATTGCCCAAAAAATCAAGAAATCGTACATGACGGCGTATAAATGTTTCCTACATGAAAGGAAGGAAAGGAACGCAAATTCTGCAGCATTTTACTGAATTATCTGTAAAATGTAACCGCTCGTCCCTGTTGTCTTATTATTCATAGCTGAGAAATACGATCAACTTACTCATGGAGTAAATATAGAAAATGATATGAAATTGCTTATAATTGGCCGAGCATTTTGCGCATCCAGAAAATTCAGATCCTACTAAAATCAGATAATCTCACTATTTTAGTGAGGCGAAAAATTCTTGTTTACATTTGAATAGATAGTTTTAATTTGAACCTTCATTATCTATTTTGACCTATAACATATAAAGAAATAATCAGAGGCAGTTGGCCCATGAATGGAACGTAGGCATTGCATGCTGAAAGAATTCGGGTTTTTCAATACAAATAAGTTCGCAACGATGACCTTTTTCTATTTCTTTGGGATGGTAGCAGTAAAATAAGCTCGAAAGTATCGAATAACCTCGATACCACACAACCGACCGTGTTTAAATAACAATTTCCATATTAACTCAGATAAGGCCGTTGCCCTTTACAAAGCCAGAACACATTTGTTGAAAACACGATCATGATTGTATAAACGGTTTATAAAAGTCACGTTAGGCCTATTATGTACAAAATGGACTGATTTTGTCGAAAATTATTGGGTTTCGACTTATTGGTGTGTATGGCGGTGTAAAACGAGTTTCGACTTTATCTAACGTTATGTAAATAACTAAGTTCTCGCTAAACTTAACGTATAACCATATACTTAAGTAACTCAGCGGTATAAGTATGCGAATCTGGAATATCTAAAATCTCGGTGTACCACTAATTTTGTGATATCGCGAAACTCAAACTCAACTTCTCAACCTCAGTACAGTAAAATAGACAAAAAAATCGTCTTACAAAAGATAAAATTCTGAAAATTGGCACACAATTTTCATAACTCTCAACCAGAACACAAAAAAATTTAGTGCCCAAACGTCGCCCCCTGCGTGGAGGTTAATGGTGGTAAAATTTTTTTTTTTAATATAACTAAAAATCTGAAAGAACCATCGGAAAGAGCTTCTGTATTACGAGGATTTTTGTTATTTTTTAATTTTTTAACGATGAAACTTGTTAGAGCTATGATTTTTAAAGTTTCTTGCTTTTACGATCATATTAAAGTATTACCTCCTTTAAGGCCAGATTTTAACTAAAATGTGCTGCCGTGGTTTTTCGGGTTTCGTTGTTGTTATAGCGCATTAAAATGACAAAATCTCAATTAATAATTTTACCAATATAAGAAAAAATAATTAAAGGATTGAATCACCCCTAGCGTATCCCCTCGAGGTTCACCCTTATTAGCAGAGGGTCATAATTTCATTGCTTTTGTTTTTTCGAAAATATTTGAATTTTACAAATACATAAATAAATCTTAGTGTAAAAACAGAAATGAACTTACGGTCGGTGTTACCACTTTGAATACAATTGTATCCATTTGATATATTTTTGTTCTCTCAGATATGTTTTTCTGTTGGAAAAGTACTGAAAATTTGGTGGTATAAGCCTTCTTGTAACAACCATCAATGAGGTTTAAATTGGAAACATTTGGATTCATCTTAACTGATTCAGCCCATACAAGCTCATTTTTTCGAGTGGTAACGCTGCTTACGGGTACGTATAGTTGTTTTCATATTAATAGCAGCGCTATCCAGAAGAAGAAAAAACTCGTATACGTTTTCAAAAACGCAATTTTGATTAAGATTTATTCATGAAATATATTTAATATTGTAAGATTAAGCTATAAAAAGACAAACAAATATTTATTCTTTTGAATAAAAATTAATATAAATAAAAAATCCATTTCATGGTATTCACAAAAATAGCAGTCCGAAACAATGTTTAGGATTAATTAAAAAATGTATCAAAAAAAAAAACTTAACACGTGCCACTTGTGTGTAGTGTTTTTTAATAAAGCATGCCCATTATTACGAATGAAAGCAGCGAATCTCCTTTTCATAGAGTCCACTAAGCTTTGACATCTCTCAATGAGTATTGTACTCCATGTTCCAGCCCAAACCATAAATTTCGCACTACCATGCTTAACAGTCTTTACTGTGTAGTTTCGCTCGTGGACAGTGTTTGGAGGTCTCCTCACATATTATTGACGATCTGTGGAACCATAAAGGACAGTTTTACTTTCGTCGCTCCATAAAACATTTCACCCGTTTTCTAGGGGCCAAATGCCTCTTACTAAGCAATAGTAATTTTCTCAGACTCCTGACGGCTAATTTAGCTTCTAATAGGCGCCTCCGTACAGTGACCGCACTTACAGGCACTTGAAGTTCCTTCTTTATCTTTTTTGAGCTGATATGAGAGTCGTTCTTTACCATTTGTATGATTTTTCGGTCAATACGCTCAGTTGTTTTTCTTTTTGGCCCACGTGTTTCAGCCTTATCAGTCCATTTTACTGAACTACAGCCCATGCTTGCATCAACATCAAATAATTTGTTGTATTTCACGGTAAGTTTTTCCTTCACATCGAAGTTTTTTAATAAGTTATTAGTTAGTTAGTTTAATATGGTTTTTGCATTTTACGAATTAAGAGAAAAATTTGTACTTACCATTATACTTATTAATTAAAAAGTTTCAATTCTTCGTTAAAAATCTCGCTTGAAATTATGTTTCTTGCGTTGCTGCTATTATTATGAACAACTTGATTCAAACACTCCCTAATAAATATAATTTCATAAAAAAGTATTAAGCATTTTTTGAAACAGTAATGATATACCGTTAATAAGAGAGGAGAGATGAAACTCTTAGAGCACTGCCAACCTTGGAAGAAAGTAAGGTATTCTTATTATAATCTTATTATAATCTGGTCCTTATTCAGCTTTGATTGAAAACTCTTTAGAAATTTTTAACTTAATCGGTTAAATCAATGTTTGGTGTAACAAAATCTGCTTGTTGTTTCGTAACTAACGTTTTCACGTCTGCAATTTTCCACTCGATGCACTTACCAGGCATTGAAACCAAACTTTCACGTAAAATATTACGACGAAAATGCAAATGACTCGTATTTTTTATAAATTTAATTTCTAAAAAAATATTAATAATTTCAATAAATAAATCGCTTTTAACATGATCATCATTTACTGCCCAGTTTGGATTCAAATGCACTGCTCAGTATAATTTTATAGATGTGATGTCGACGAGCAAGATATAATAAACTTCGTTCAAGTTTCTTTTCTAAAATTATAGCTGTACCTTTGAATTTTCTAGAATTCCAATATATTGTTTCGAAGCAAGCCTCCGCTGTTTTCCAACCTGTTCATCTTGATTTTTAACATCCAAGAATTGTTCGCCGTCTTTAAGAGAAATTACCGTGGGTAAAAGACTCAAACGGACTCAATTCCAAACAACTTTGGGAGCAATTTTCGAACCCAATGTTTTAATCCTCTTGTAAACCGAAGTTTTGCTGCTATTTTTACTCTATCTGTTTCACGAAGACGTCTCATTGTTGTTTGATTCAATATTAATCCTTAAAGCGAGAGCTTTTTTTTGTAATACTCGCCTATAGGAAGACAGAAAATTAGATAAAAGACTGGATTAAATAAGGTTTTGGAATATGGTCAACTACAATGGAACTTGGCTATTCGTTAATCGATTGTGATGCAATTCGACATGTTCGATGGAAATCTAACCCGAAAATGATTTTTGGCTAAAATTCTGGAATATGGCTAGTTGGAAAGAAACTCGGTTAGTTCTGAACCGATTTTTTTGAAATTAAACAACTACGTGGGGAATGGGATTCTAAAATGATTTTTGGATGAAGTTCTGGAATTTGGCCAACTAGGATTTAGGATGGAACTTGGCTATTCCTCGACCTAATTTAGTACAATTGGGCATGCGAGATGGAAATGGTATTCTAAAATAATTTTTGGATAAAGCTCTGGAATTTTACCAATTAGGATGGAACTTTGCTATTCCTCGACAGATTTTAGTGAAAATGGCCATGCAAGATGGAAATGGGATTATAAAATGTATATCAGCATTTGGTCATATTCCATCAAATTGCATGTCGAATTCCATCACAATCGGTTAAGAAATAGCCAAGTTCCATCATAATTGGCCATATTCCAAAACATTATCTAAAAATCATTTTATAATCCCATTTCCAGTTCCATTCTAAATGGCCATATTGCAGAACTTCATCTAACAATCACTTGATAATCCCATTTCCATTTCGCATGCTTAATTTCACCATAATCGATTAAGGAATAGCCAAGTTCCATCCTAGTTGGCCAAATTCCAGAACATTAGACAAAAATCATTTTAGAATTCCATTTTCATCGCGCATACCAAATTTCACTAAAATCGGTTAAGGAAGAGCCAAGTTCCATCTTACTTTACTAGAATCCCATTTCAAACGCACATGTCGAATTGCATCACAATCGGTTAAGCAATAGCCAAGTTCCGTCCTAGTTGGCGATATTCCAGAACTTTACACAAAAATCATTTTAGAATTCCGTTTTCAAGGCACATCTTAAATTTCTTCGTAATCGGTTCAAAAATTCACCAAAAAATCATTTCAGGATCCATTTTCCAAGACGCCTGTCAAATTGCATATCCAGTTTGTTCGGAAACCGGTTTATCTATATGCCCTCCTTCCCATGTCATCTTATAGAGGCCTTTAGATCGTTAAGGGTTAATTTATCAATGGAATATCTAAGGCCTTTAGCAATGGACTGATTAAATGTATTGATGGACGATCTGCAATTTTCCCCTTATCCAAAGCTGACCATATTCTAGAGAATCTAGTACAGTTGACGTAATTGTTTCTTCAAGATATCTTCGTTTAGAAGCATGTTTAGCCCCATGCAGTCTGATTTCAATTTCTCACGCTGGGGCAGGAGAAAACGTTTGTGATCATGGACAAAGCATTCAAATATGCGTTGTCGAAAATATCATCCAGATTACTAAAGAATTCATTTTTTCTTTTACGGAAAACTTCCAAACGATTACTTTTATTCCTTTGAAGATCTTATCATTTATAATACTACTTTTTCTTTTTGTATTACCCGAACTGTACTTTGGCGAATAGTTAATTTTATTTTATTGTAGAAAAAAAAGCACAACACTTGCTTGACCCAAAAAATGATTGCACCACAATTATTGTTTCTATAACTTCTAAAATATAGAGAACAAACCCTAATTACATGTTTGGTTGTTGTGCTAGACCAATACAGATACATTGCCGAAAAAGGGTGTTTTGACCAATTTTAAAGAAGTATTCGTAGTTAAGAAAACACAGAATTTTTTGAATATATAATAACCATAACATTTTTGATTTCATACACAGAAATTCAATGTTTACGTGACTGATTTCAGTCCAAAAAACGAAGCGACACAGTCCGGAAAACGAGCCATTCCCGTTTAGAAAAATATCAAGCCACTTGATAAACAAAATAAACTAGGGTAACTTGATAATTTGAAAATTATTTGCATTGATTTTCTTTAAATTTCAAACTCATGTTTTTACTTTAAAATTTAATTTTAAATGGAAAAACCGGATTAATGTCCCATGTAGTATGAAATAAAACGTTGTAAGTTACACGTACGTTAAATGACCGTCACAGAACTCGTTCAAAATTCTAAACATTCTAAACTTCATAGACAACTTCGTAACAACTCATTTACTGTTCTTGCGACATAAATTAATTTTAATTAGCGATAATCAATAAAGCGTTTTACCCCCTCTACTAAGAATAACATATTCACAGCGACGGTTCATGCTCGAAATTAAACGTCTAATTTGATCTTTATCAATTTGGTTCCACCGGAACGGTTGATCTTTATCAATTTGGTATAAAATTTAATTACAGCACGGTGGAACCGAACCGTCCTTTTTCAGTTAGAATAGCCTGTGTTACACATTGGTACACAAAGGGACGGTAAAAGGAAATTGAGCAGAATAATTTATCAGGAGTACTAACCATGTCCACGTTATGTTATATTACAATATTAAAAATAAAAATTTCTAGTAACAAAAGTATGCTGTAATATAAAATCATCTTCTAAGCCTACTATTAGACTTTTGAAATTTAAAAGTTACAGTGAAAAAATGGTTGGTGCGTTAATTTTGCAGAACTAAAAATGGTTGAATAGTACCTCGTGTGTTATGAATAGGCAGGTTTGCCCAAAACTATATCGATCAAAAACTGGTTAGCTGTTATCACTTCGGCGTTATCGTATATGACGAGTATAGTACGGTCGGGGTGAGAGAAGGGGGGGGGGGAGGTAATATTACAGGACATTGGTTCCATTCCTAAGGAAGTTGCGATGTTGAAAAATAGGAATAAACTATAGTACTTCACCTTACTCTGCATCTGTCCGCATCTACCGCAAAGCAGATGGAAACTTCTAGGAGCTCCTCTCCCCAGTGATCTGCGGTCAGGTGTATTGAACGCTCCGTCGTAAGCTCTGGATTTGGTTCGATGAGTAGAGTTGAGGAAAGTTTTAAGTGTTATGACAACAGACCATATTGTGGCTAAGCCAGTCATTTGGGTAACCTCCCTAACCTAACCTAACCCAATCTATCTAAGTGGTAACTGAGTGCATCATTTATGAAAATCAACAATAATAATAGCGCAATGACACTTTTTTGTGGCATGGTATTGATTGATAAGAATATGTGTTTTATACCATTACGGGACATAATATCACCATCGAGCAATTTCCATTTGAAAAAATAATTCATTTGTGATTCACATCCTATCTTTAGCATTAATTGTCTTGATTTTATTTGTGACTCGATTTTATTTTTGTTGTCAAAAAGCCTCAATATTTTACCCAGTCGTGAAGGCAAATAAAATTCGGAAAAAAATAATTTTATAGCCTATTTAGCACACTTGACATGAAATGGATTTTACATATAAAAATAGCACAAACGAAAATGGAAATTTCACTACTAAATTTCACATTACAGTACCAAATACTGAAAAAATATTATTAGTTAATAGAAGCAAATTGAAAAAAAAAAAAAAAAAATCTATGGTTCGGTTCATACTTGATTTAAAATTATTAAAAAGGGGCATTCAATTTTATGAAATGACAAAAAAAAATATCTTATAATAAATTCTTTAAGGGACAATTTAAGTCTTACAAAATAACAATGATAAATTACTAAAACACTTACCAAACCCACTTTTTTAGTGAACTTAGTAACCATGATTTCGCAAAACTGAGGGATGTAACGAATACATACATAAGTAAGTGTTTAACCAAACTAAAAGTAGTGCAAAAATGCTCCTTGTACAAAATGACGACAACTAAATTAGAAATCGAAAATATTCTAAAATTATATAAGACAACATTTTTATATGAACATCAATCATTTTTTATGACATTTCCAAAAAAAACTCTATTAGTCTCGGTTAGCTAGTGCCCTCTCAAATTGAATTAACGATTGTTGTACGGCAACTCCCAGAGTGTCTTAAAATTACCAAAATTATATATTATACTAGCAACAAATTATGAGTCAAACTATAAGCTATCACAATCTGTTTTGCCGGTGTTTGCAAAAATGTTTAAAAAAGCAGTTGAAAACCTTAGTGGCAGCGACCCAGTTGACATTTATTGATTTGGAGAAGGCGTTTGACTGCACAAATTATAAAAACCTAAATATCAACGGACGGCTATTTAAAAGCTATCTTACAAACAGAAAACAGTCTGTTTAAATTGAAAATTGGGAATATGTGGGGTATGGTATACCACAAGTATCCGTTATTGGAGCTTTGGTACCACTTAATCTAATGTTTTTTATGATAAATTATCAAACAAAATTCCTTTCTCGTAGTTTGTAGACCTTTTGATCTTTTCCACTACTTCTGTAGCCACTAAAAGTATGGAGTTTGGCCTGATTGTCCGTTCAGCCCTTATCTTAGTATAGCGCTGCGAGTAGGTAGGACAAGGCTGTAAGTCGTGTTTACGTATATTAACTACACATTGCTAAGACCCAGTGCTGACAAGAAAGTTGGTCAAATATGCTTAAAAATTTCAGAATTAGAGAATTAAGTAAGAATGGTTTCGAAAAAATATCTGTAAATTGCAAATTAAATAACAATATCTTTTGACGCAAATTGCGAAACATTTAGGTTGAATGATAAACAGAAAAACCCAATACTGAAAATTATTTACTCCAAAGAGCCGGTTAACATTCACCCTTTTTGTGCAAGAATGACAGAAAAATCTAAGTTTTGTTTTAATTTACATATAAAAATCGAGAACTGCTCAAAGTCGCGTATTATTGGAACTATTCCGACTAAGTAGTCATATTATCACCTAATTTTGTTTGTTACAGTTCAAATCCGGGTTTAACACAACTATAGATTGGGGGAAAAATGAGATTGGAAAACTCAAAAAGTCTTCTACAATGGTGTAGTAAACGATTCATTCTAGCAAAAAAGTACGGAAAAGCTAAAATGTAACATCAATTTTGATTCGATTTCAATAGAGACATTGTCAATAAAACAGCAACAAAAGACGAAAACTCTATCGAATTCGAATCGAAAGCGATTTTACGACATCCATAAAGTTTGAAACCAAATATATAAAATGATAGTACCATTTTGAAAGCCCGTCTCATATGTATACATGGATACAACATATTTGCAATTTTATTCATATATTCTTTTAGAATAGAACAAAATGATTTAGGACCCTATTTCCTTAGTCGTTTCGTTTATTACGCCAAATACACTACAGTATACACTACAACAGTCTAACCCCGGACAGCTTATAAAAATGAACATATTGTCATTTAAAAAAACTTTTTTCGTGATATATTTTCAAGTGATGAGTAGCTGTGCCATGGGAATAGGGCTGGTAGTGTGACTCCACTACATATAAAGAACGTAGAAATAACACCAGAAAAATAACAAAAAAATTCTTATGCAAACATTCAAATTCCGACCTTTCTCGTAGCAAAAAAATTTACAAAATCGTATGGAAAATTTCTAGCATTTAGAATATTTCGAAATAAAATTCTGACATAAACTCTGTTGCGTTCATTGCAACCATTTCATGTTGTGTTGTTGCCTTTGCTTGGTAGTATGGAAAATTAACATGATGTTTTCGAATTACATCCGATATAATTTACCCAATTGGAGGTTTAACCGATTAAAATTTTGGAGAAACAAACGAAAAGCCCCACCTTATTGCTCTACTATTCTCTTCATAAATTACAAAATTAGGTTGTCCTAAAACCTGTACTCGTATTTATAGTAAAACTAACAATTTCATTTTCTAAAAAATGGGTCTATATAGTTAAAATTGTTCCAAACAACAAGCTCTAGTATTAAAGAGCAACTCTCGTAACAACTCTCGTAAGCTTACTACTTAGTTTTAAGTATGTTTTACCTATTAAGTGCTATCAAAACGTTGTAAATGTAAACCTAAGATTAAACTAAAATATTACCTGTTGCAATTTAATAACCGAGATTTGAAGTTTAATAAATTTCACATGACCTTCCACCAAACCGTAATCCATAGAATCATTTTATATTTTGTTTATCGAAAGTTTTATTCGTAAATGGCCATAAATCCGATGGTTATATTTTTAATTAAGTATTAAAGAAAATAAACATATTTTTTAGTCAATTTTATTTTAACCATATATAAGCAATATATAAAATAATTTTAAATAAATATAAGTTTTAAAATTAAATAAAATCGGTGAAACGAAAATATAAATTGATAAAAACATAATCGGTTTCAAGAGATATAAACAAAAGTTACCAAATCTTAATTTGTTAGAATTTAAATTGAATTTGGTTTGTTCGAAAAACAATATACATCCCCCGTAAATTAAATACACACATGATACGCAAAGATGTGCTTACATTTATTACTACATTGATTAGTCTTTATGTAAACCATAAATCTTAATTAAATCAATATGTCATGTTATTTAAAAAAAATTGTAAATTATTTATTATAATAATAATTTAATATTGTAAAAAAAAATATTATGGCTATTTCATTATTTTTTATTACATTCGGCGAGAAACAAACCAACAAAAAAAAAACTATCATTATTTATTGTTAAATGATTATTTATAATACTCTTTAAATAAATGTACTGAAGCAAAAAACACCATGCTCATCAATTATTATATTTATATTATATACAAATTTATATAAAACAAACATATATTTACTTTTAAATTGAAATTTACTGTTAAAAAATATATATATTACCTACATTACTTTAACTATAAATTATCATTAATTTAATATTGTTATTTAAATTTTATTAGATTTTTATTATTATTATTAAATTCTATTTACATTAATAATTTATTTCTTACAAAAAAAAAAAAAAAAAAATTAGATTATTAATTATTAATTATTATTGTATTCTAGAAGTATAAGTAAATGTAACTTAATTATAGGATGTTATATAAAATAAATATTTAAAGAGAAAACAGCTTCTAATATTCTTTTAGAATTTATTTATTGCACAACACTTCTTCAATCATCATTTACAAATTTTAATTTGTAACATTGCCGATAGGGTGCTATCAGCTGATATTAGAATTTTTTTTTAGATAGGCCAAGGCGGTTATTTTAAGCCAGCTAGAACTCATGGTATTGAGGTGGGAATTTCCAAAGCTTCACTATGTCTGTCTAAACCGTAAGGGAGAACATAAACAAAAAGGAAATATGAAAATTAAGAAAGGAAGGTAGAAGAATAACTCACCTTTGCCGTGTGTCATCACTCACCTAACACACATCATCTCCAAATTAAAGCGGTCAGCTTCTCAACTGCATAACAACTGCATAACATAAGTGAATCACAAAAACCTGATAAATGAAATTATTATTGAATCAATAAACAGAACAAAAAAAAATTAGAAAATATGAAGTATTAAATGAATTAAACCTAAATGACGTCATGTATATTCGCCATAAACAACCATTTATACGAAGAATAGATAAGACAAATGAAGCTAATGAAAATTTGTTACCTCCTCATGTCAATTCACTATAAAAAATTGATTACCGCCGATATAATCAAATACTTAATTAACTAATGTAGAATGTTTTAAAGATTTGAACCAGTTCAAATACACTGCTCGTCAAAAAATTCCGGACACAACATTGTTTCAGTAAATATTTGTGTTTACGGTAACTATTCGCATTATTCGAGTTATGGTTAGGGCACTAACGGAACAAGTTTTTGTTTAATAAAAGTAACCACAGGATTAAAACAAATGAAATAACCAAATTACCGAAAAGCGGATATTGAGCGGATACTTAACTTTATTTAAATAAAAATTAACAATCAATCTAAGCGGTTGGTATTCTGATATCAAGTATTTCCTCCACGAGCTCTGATCACATCTAGCATTCCTTTTGACATACTGTGCGCCAGGTTTGTAATGTACTCGTGAGGTATCATTTCCCATTCTTCCTGCAACGACTTCCCTTTGCCTTAAACGGCGCCCTAGCATATCCCACACGTGCTCAATGGGATTAAGGTCAGGGCTGTGAGCGGGCCAAATAATTCGATCAGTTCCCACCTCATCCAGATAATTATTGAAACGTTCGGACGTAGGCTCTGGCGTTGTCACGGAGTAATTTAAATTGCTGTTCAATAAATATGGGGCGTATATAATCACAAAATCTTCTAGACAGTTCAGATATACCGTTCGGCAGTTATGGTGCCGCCATGTAGAAACACAGGGTCATGAAATGGGACTCTTGGGGATATGACACATTGTATATATCGCTCTCCGGATCTCCGCCATACACTTTCACGTCCATTCGTTGATCGCAGACTGAACCTGGATTCATCAGTGAACAACTCGGACTTCCAGTCGTCCGTAGGTACAACTGAAGTGTTTACGGGCAAAAGTCAAACGATTGTTTCGTTAGGGTGGGAGAAGCTCTAGCCCAGTGACAGCCCTCATGGACTGCAGTTCATGTTCATTTAATCTTTGCGATGGTGTGCTGACTGAACTATTGACACCACGTACCTGTGTCAATCGACCAGCGACGATTCTAGCTATTTGGAAACGATCCGGCAGTACCATTGATACCACAAACCGATCGTCCCGCTCTAATACTGACCAGTCTCACGATATCATTTAATAGCGCCTTCAACTGTTCTTCGAGGAAAATTTAGGTGGGCAGCACCAGCAATATAACGCACGCTACGGATATCCTCACCCAAAGCGATTACTTTTGCGGCATTTTCTGGTCTCATAATTATAATATTTGCTAATAATAATAACTAAGCACTACTAACATAAACTGGAATAAGTATAATTCAATAAATGTTACTTTAAACGTTTAAAAACAATTGATTGATGCTCATTTATTTAGAAACGTAATGTAAAAGTATTGCCAATATAATATTGTCAATGTTGGATAAAACTACTGACAAACAGCAATCGTCTCAGACGACCAATACTATTGGCAATACACTTAAATGTCAAACAATAAAAAAAAAATTATTTTCAGCTTAATACTCCCCTTTGAACCATGCCAGATATAAGTAAAGCTTGTGTTGCCATTATTTTGTATTTGTCAATAAAAAAATCAAAAGAAAAAGAATAGAATATGGTCTAGGGAGTGGCTATTAAAATGAAATAAGTTTTCACATCTAAATTTGTTAAGTGAAATACGGTTATCTACGCCAAAAGATGTGCGTAACTATTTTCGAAAGAGTAGTGCTTCTTACGAAGAGCTGCTAAGTTTAGTAGGTCCAATCGTTTTTAAAAGAGACACTGTAATGCGACAAGCTATTCCGGTTGAAGAACGATTAGCATTAACCCTCAGGTTTTTAGCTACCGGAAGGTCATTTGAATGCCTCAAATATTCTGTTATTGTATAGCTCCAAAGACAATAAGTCAAATAGTTATGGAAACATGTGAGGCAATTATTTCCACTTTAAATGATTATAAATCAGATTATTCGTATTAATTAATTCAGTCAGGTATCATCACATTAATTATTTATATAAAGTCGTTTAAGTTCCTAATTCATTATAAACCTCTATCGCAATCTTTATCGGTATAATATTGAGGAGCGTAGTTATTATTACATTCCAACATTACCCTACTATTGCAGCTGGATAAGGAATGTCTAAGTGATACATTTACTTCCAAATATTCGGTTCGATATTCGTTAATTGATAAAGAATACCAGTTTAACGTTCCCAATTCTCCTTCCGTTAAAATTTCATTAATACCGGGCCGAACGCCCAAATCTTTTGTTCGCGTTTCATTCTTTTCAATTTCAAGCTCCAACTTTTTGTGATTGCTCCTTCTTCCCCATCATTATTTTTTAAACATTCGCAAGCGATATTTAACAATTCGGTTGTTTTATCGGCCTGTTTAATTCACGCTGCTTTTAGCTTTTTTTGAGATGGGTTTTTAGCAACGGACGATTGCGGAATAATCTCACATTCCAACATCGCTTCGCATTCGTTATATTCGACATCCTAAAACCATACGATTTATGTTGTGTTATTGTTCATACATTAATGTGATATATGTATTATGTAATTGCAATAAATTTTAACAGTACTAATTTCGTTTGAAATATCTAACGAATTTGGGATCAAATGGAACTTTCACAATGCTATAGGGGCTATAGACGGAAAACACATCCGTATTAAGAAACCAGATAACTCAGGTTCACTCTATTACAATTACAAAGGATTCTTTAGTGTAGTATTAATGGCTATTTTGAATGCCAATTATGAATTTTTATCTGTGGCCGTATTTCCGATGGCGGGGTGATCAAACATAAGCAATTTTGGCGTTTATATGAAAGTAACCAATTACGGATCCCCACTCCATCAACCATGCCACATACACATAATAAATTCCCTTATGTGTTTGTTACCGACGAGGCATTTGCTTTACTGCCAAATTTTATGAAGCCTAACAGTCAGTCGAATTTGGATACATGCTCTCTCGTGCCAGAAGATTGGTAGAGAACGCTTTTAGCATGATGGTGTCGAAATTCAGAGTACTACAAAATCAAATTAACCTTGAGCCTACAAAAGCTAGTACCATTACCATGGCTTGCTGCTACCTTCATAACTATCTTTTCAAACAAAAATAGAGCTAGCTACCTGAAAGAAAATTTGTTAGTGGAAAATATTTCTACCGGTTTAATTGAAAGGGGAGTAGAAACGGCCAACGTTCACCTAACTTCAATTCAAAGGGGACACTTCTTAAATTCGTCCATAGTTGCAAGAAATGAGGGCAAAGTGCCATGGCATGATGATATCCTCAATATTAATAAGGGACATGGAAATAAATAACTGAAAAAAATTAATATACACATTTTTAATAAAATTAGAATATGTTTTAAACTTAGCGGTAAATTTTCAGAAGTTCTAGATAGAGCGACATAATTAGATGAAGATTCATTTAACAAACTCAATTCTTTAAAGTAAGCAAGATTTTTTTTATCTCTGTTGGTATAATCTTTCGATGTACAATAATATCTCACATAACTGGAAGTTCTCTATATGTGGTAATAAAGCTAAATAACGCTTCCTGATTATCGGAGGTTTCTCGTATATCTCTGTTGGTTTTCCTTGAAGCTTGACTTGTTCTCTCTGTAAATTCCACACCGCGCATGTAGTATATATGTATTATATTTTATAAATTTAATTTTATATTTATATTTGCATAAATGCGCTATACATACATACTCTTAATAGTTTCGCTTTGTTGGTTATGTACATCAAACTCAAAAGTTGAAGATCAATACTATTATAAATCTTTTATCAATATTAAAAATATTTTGGTTTTAATCAAACCATCGCCACAATGTTTTGTTTATTGACAATCCTTCAATTATTATCCTCACGTGTTCAATAGTATTGCCAATACTGAAATATTGGCTCACTATAACTTAGATCATAATAAGATAAATTTTCCTTATATTGATCAATCAATATTTTAAACCAATATTAAAAGAAGCTTAAATATTTTTTTAAGCATATTGGTTTTTCACAAACTTTTATATAAAACAAAAAATAAAGTTATTTTAAAATAAAAATTAATAATTTCGGGATTCACTGTATCATCCAAAATTAAACAAAATACTAAATCAGAATTCTCCCGAGCATTGTACGTTATCCCAATTTATACCAAAATTATCAACCGTTGATCATCCGATCAAAAAACAAAATAAAAATTAAACTCAACGGGATAAGCAGGTTGCTTCCCCTACATAGAAAAGAAAAAAAATAATTATAATTAAATCGTCTGTGTGTGTGTCTGCCATCAAAAAAAGCAATCCGGAGTGCACACCGTGCGCAACTTGGAGCGGTCGACTAAAGCCGAACGTTACAAGTTCTAAAATGTTTAGCCAATTGTAGGACGGTAAGTTGGGTATGTGAAGTTATTCCAGGATTTTATCCCAGAAAATGAAAAAAATAAATTAGGCAATACACCTGTCCCTCAATTAATACGGTAATTACATTCCGCCAAATAATCAAAACCGTGTTAATCGCGACTAATAAATACATAGGTACCTTTTTGTACTTATGTATTTATTAGTCGCGATTAACACGGTTTTGAGTAACAAGGTGAAATGCTACTAATTATGATAATAAATATGTTAATTGTTTTAGCGGAATGTAATTACCGTGTTAATTGAGAGACAGGTTAATAAAATTGTACTATATATACTAATGTGTAAAGTTATTCTAGCCCAGCATTCCCTTATATTTAACAGGTTCCCTGCCGGTGTACCAACGGTATACCACGATGAAAAACACTCCCAGTCGCCAGTGCACCGCTGGTGTACCACGTTTAATATTATTTACATCATGGAAAATTAAAAAAGTATTATATTTCGAATACCAAATTCAGATTTATGTGTAGGAGGCGATAAATCAAAGTAGGCGTGACCTAGAGATGCAAAAAAATAAACATTGCAAATTAAAAACAATCCAGATACAATAATAAAAAAGTATGTTAATACATTTATCCACTTTTGATATATAATAGCCCGATAACTATGCTGATTTCAAATAAAGAAAATGTAAAATAACCCATTGTTATTGTATAATCCACGCTGCTAGGGGCAACGTGAGTTATATTTTGTATTACTAAATGTTGAGTAGTCATTGGAAAATTATTCATAGCCAAATTGAATGAAAAACTATATTCCAAAAATGAATTAAATTAAAGTACACCATGACAATTTAAAAAACGGTCACTTTGATAAAATGTATTTCAAAATTCAATGCTCCAGTGTGAAAACACAAAATGGAACTATTTCTTATTAATTTACGAAATTTATTTCAACAAAAGTGGATAAAACGTTGTATGCCACTCGTGAGCAAAGAGATATTGTCCACTCGGGATAATGTCCCACTCGGCTATCGCCTCGTATTACAAACTTATTCCTCATGGATAATATCTCGTTTTGCTCACTAGTACCATAAATAACTATTTTTAAGTTTTCAGAAAATGTGGTTAGCGTAATACCAAAAAAATTGTGGTAAAAACACAATTTAGATTTCTGTAATTTTTATTTAACTTGTTTGTTCCAGATGTTTTTGGAAATCTAATTTCGGTGAAACAACTTATAAACAAAGGTTTCAAATTGCCGTCGGTGACATAAAAAATAATTTGTACAAAATGCGAATTAAAGAAAAGATGAATTCCATTCAAAATAAATCAAATAAGACATTAATGTAGTAAAAAATGTATCTCTAGTGAACTAATTGATGGTTATAAAATGGCGAAATGTAACATCAAACGTGAATTTAAAACAAATTGTGAAATTTGCATAAAAAGAAAAATGACACGTATGACTTTTCCAAAAGAATCATGTAGTAAACCATTCGCTGTTTTGGATTTAGTGCATAGTGATTTATGTGGACCAATGCAAACGAAAATTCCTAGTGGTAAAAAGTTGACTACGGTTTATTTACTTACGGAAAAAACAGAAACGACCGAGAAATTCAAACACTATTGTTAGCTTACTCGTAATTTATTCAATAAAACGATTAAATTTCCTTAAATCACATGGTATACAGAGTCAACGCACAGCACCCTACACATCACAACAAAGCGGAGTTGCTGAAAGGAAAATAGAACACTGATCGAGATGACAAGATGCTTACTGTTTGATGCAGATATGCAATATGAATATTAAGGCGAGGCACTTGTCACAGCTAATTTCTTGCAAAATCTATTACCAAGGAAACATCTAAATCGTTCACAATTTAAATTGTGGAATAATAGAAAACCAATTTACGCAAAATTTGGCAGCAAATGTTGTGTTAGAATTCAAGATGGCCAGCGTAAAAAAACTAGATGCAAAAGCCGAATCCGTGATTTTCCTCGGTTTTGACTTGCAATCAAAAGCATACAGATATTTTATTCCCGAACAACGCAAAGTTATATATCAAGAGACGTGAAATTCAAATGAAAAATAAAGTATAGTAATCATGAAAAATTTGTACCTTGAGATTTTTAGAGATTTATCTGTTTTGAGGTCCCCTGAGTCCGACAAAGTGGGTTTCGAAACGGTGTCTGTCTGTCAGTCTGTGTCCTCTCTACAGCCCAGATGTTTCAACCAATCGAAGTGAAACTTCAGAGTTAATGTTTTTTGATAAATTGGGAGGTCCCAGTGAATTTTACTCCAAATCGGCTAACCGGAAGTGGCTACTCCCTTGGTCCAGAAAATTTATTGTGCAAATATCTTTAAAAGTATAAGGTTCATAAAAAACTACTTAATACAAAATGTTTCCAAAACTTAAAAAAAAAAAAAATTTCTCAAAATTTGCTGTTATTAAAAGAAAGTCGTGTGTTGGCCGCACCTCCATTCAGTTCTAATATACATACATGCGGTTCTAATATTTCGCTGGTTCTAATATACATACATATTATAGCATGAGTTATTTGGTTTACTGGGTTATTTTTTGACATTATTTTGTTGTAAAAACAATTTTTTTTATTATTTGGCATTTTTGGAAATAGTCCTTCGGTAACTTCACAGTAAATTTCGGCTGTTAAATTACACTTAATAGCCGATTTAGACGTACCAACATTTTTTTCCAACATTTTTTTTGTTGACACTTAGCTACACGCAATACAAAAAAATGTACAAGCGATAAAAAGAGAAAAGTATACAACAAAAATCTCGTCATACCATAATTTTTTGGCTGTATAAAATCGACGATATAATTTTTGATAAATACCGCGGTTATACTAGTTTATTTGGCAAAATTATGGGTTTTCCGCGTGAAATGAATAATTTTCGAACGTAAATTTTATTTTATTACTAAAATTTTAAAAAAATAAAATAAAGCGCTATAAAAATTTCTAAAATCGCCATTTTTATTGTGTTTGTTGTTGTTTGTTACTATAAAATATACTCGGGTCGAGTATATTTTATAGTCAAATTGGTTTTTATAGTAACATTGTTGGAAAAAAAAGAAAACAAAGAAAAAAAAAACCCAACAAAATTTTGTTGGATTATTTTTTTGTTCTTGTCTTACAAATGAAAATCGTAATATACTAATATCTTCATTTTTTGTTGGGAAAAAAATGTTGGTGTTGGTACGTCTAAATCGGCTATTATAGTCTAATTTTGTGGTCGGAATTTACTCTGAAGTTACCTAACCCAAGGTCTATTTCTCAAAACATTAACTAACAAATTTTTATCTGATATGTTGTTGTGAATTTTGTACAAATATATATATATATATATATATATATATATATATATATATATATATATATATATATATATATATATATATATATATATATATATATATATATATATATATATATATATATATATATATATATATATATATATATATATATATATATATATATATATATATATATATATATATATATATATATATATATATATATATATATATATATATATATATATATATATATATATATATATATATATATATATATATATATATATATATATATATATATATATATATATATATATATATATATATATAGTACATATATCAAAAATGTTTAAATAAAAAATAGCAAAATTAATAAAAATCTTAAGTTTTTCATCCAACTCGGAAATTATGCTTCGTGATTTAAATTTTATAACAGTTCTGTTAACAAATTGATGCCTTGTATGCTATGCTAGTATTTAGGCGGCGATCGAATTCTCGAGTAAATCCGCTAAATACATTTACCTTTTTTTATTGAGGGTAAACGAAATAAAAGAGGTAAATGTTTCATATTTAGATACTTTATTCATTATTGTTATAAGAATTGAACGAGTATAACATAGAAAAAATGCTTAATTTAATAAAAAACGAACACTAAAAATTTACATTTACCGTAGTAAATTATTTACCCGCGAATTCGACCCGTCCGGCTCTATGCAAGGCAAACATTTTTTGCAAGGCAAACATTTTTCTTCATCTAAATCGGGCATTATACATACAACCAAAAACTATGGCAATCACAAATTCTTTGTTTAAAAAAAAAAAAAAAATTGTGATTGCCATAGTTTTTGGTTGAAACAATTTTTGAAAAAATAAACAAAATCATTTTGAGCCCAAAACCAATAAAAAAATTTATTTAATTATTTAAATATTGGCTCATTAACCATAAATATACTTAAAAAATCCTCCTGGTTGAAAAATGGAGACTACAAATGGAAATCAAAATCAAAACTTTTTCCAGTTTATAAACAACGAATATGGCAGTCGCACAAAAAACAACATGAAAACTGTCATGAACGAACAATTTCATCTGGCAAAACTTATCAACAAACAACATTTTTTACTGAAATGCAGACAGGAAAAAGTTTTCTCAAAATCTAGAAAATTAAAAAATTCCTTCAGCATAAACAAGGACGTTTTCCAACGATTAGAAAATACGTTTGTTTTTGGAGTAATAAATGAAGAAATTTCGGCTACTATCGGAAATATAAAAACTAAAAAAATCAATCTAAATCTGCTAAACCAGTTTCTTCAAGAGAATTTACCAAACAACATTTACGAAGAATTTTTTCAGCGAGCAGAATCAACATACCATATGTCTATCATTTTAATCAGATTAAGGTAAGACAAAAGTCAAAATTTGATCAAATTATAAGAGATAGTTTAAACGATACAACAAACGGTTTAATTTTAAATTGTGAAAAATGGTTAGTTAATGTTACCAATATCGATCTACCATTTCACGTGAAATTCATTTTAAGTTTAGGGAATAAATTTTGTCCGCCAACGGTTGGTACCGCAATACCATTTTTCAAAATTATATCAGATGTGGAAAGTGCAATTTTTAATTTGAATGACAGTGATCGAGTAAACATTCGGAACAATTTTATAAATATTATAACAAATTACAAAAACAGTACGAATACAAGAAATTTAACATCTCATGAAAAAAGAATTACGTCATACTTAAAACAAATAAAGACTTTTATGAAAGACAACTCAAATGTTTTAGTCACAAGGGCAGACAAGGGAAATACAACAGTGTTAACTTTACGAACGGACTACAGTGACAAAATGTATAATCGTCTAAATGACAATTCTACTTACAAACAGATTTTTAAGGACAACTCGACACCATTACAGACAAAAATTAATACTTTAGTAAGAGACTGGGAGAAATCAGGCAACATAGATTTAATCACAAAGAAAAAATTAACAAGTTACACACCAGTGATCCCAAAATTATATGGCTTACCCAAAATTCATAAACCAAACATACCATTCAGACCAATTGTAAGTTCCATAGACAGTCCAACACACTCTTTATTATCATATTTAGGCAATATTCTAAAACCTAGTGTCGGGAAAACAAGTTCCTTTATTCAAAATTCTGAAGATTTTAAAAATAAAATTAAGGATGTTACCATTCCACCAAATTTTCAAATAATCTCTCTAAATGTTACGTCGTTATTTACCAATGTCGACCGCCAAATTGTAATAAATATTGTCAGTCAAAATTGGAGAAATATAAATAAAGATTCAAAATCAAAATTAACGAAAGTCCAGTTTCTTATTGCTTTAGTATCGTTTTAAACAATTCGGAATTTTCTTTTGATAACAAAATTTATAAGCAAATTTTTGGCTCTCCTTTGGGTTCTCCAATAAGTCCCATCTTAGCAAATTTATTAATGGAAAATTTAGAAATTTCAGTTTTAATCTCTTTAGACTTCCAACCTTTGTTCTATTACAGATATGTCGATGATATAATTCATTTTTAGAAGCTTTTAATTCAAAGAACAACAGAATAAAATTTACGTTAGAAAAAGAAACCAATAACCAAATTTCATTTTCAATATCCTCAAAAATTATTAAATAACATAATTTGGAAACAAAGACAATTTCACATAAATCCTGTTTCTCGACCAGGACAGCGATTTTGGTCGCAATTTGAGGATTGAGTTGAGAATTACCGGAAGGCAATAGTATTGGTAAATTGTATTGGTGTTCAAAGAATAGAGAAAAACAGAGAATAAACATTTGAAATATAAAAAAAAACAATTCAGTGTCATCTCATGCGTACGAAAGGTTGTACATATTTTTATTTCCAGTAATTTTCTGCAAAATTTAAAACTAATAAAATGGTTAATTGAAGAATGATTTAAAGATAAATAAATATTAATTAAAAATGGCAAATAAGTCAGAAAAATATTTATTAACTATAATTTTATTAATAATTTTAAGTTAGAAAAATTACACGACGTACATACTCCCTTTCCTGCGCTTGGATTAACACTAAAAGTTAAAATCACTAATTTACTTCTTACATTTTTCACATTATCCCTCTTCGATGTTAAACAAAAAAACCTATTGCCATGTTATATTAAACAAAAAACTAAAAAATACGCACATTTGACAGAGTCTAATGGGCGTTTTTTTAAGTCTTTTGTTTAACATGATGCAAATAAGAGAGATAAAATGACACGAAAAAGAGAGATATAAAATATAAAGTGGAAAATATAAGAAGTAAATTAGTGATTTTGACTTAGTGTTAATTGACGCGCAGGAAAGGGTGGATGTACGTCGTGTGTCTTTTCATCATTTAAAATTATTAATAAAATTATAGTTTATAAATATTGTTCTAACTTATTTTCCATTTTTAGCTAATTTGTATTTATCTTTAAATCGTTATTTAATTAACAATTTTATTAGTTTTAAATTTTGCAGAAAATTACTGGAAATAAAAATATGTACAACATTCCTTTCGTGCGCATGAGATAACACTGAATTGTTTTTTTTTTTGATTTTTCAAATGTTTATTCTCACTAACTCAAAAAAAAAAAAAAAAAAAAAGTTAAAAATATTATGAATGTGGTCGACAAAGAATGTAAAAATTAAAAACCATTTATTTATGCTGCTTTTTGTTTTTTACATTGAAGATCACCACGAGCAATGGATTGCGTATATTGTTTTGGATTTTTGGTAACGAAGTAAAATGAATGTCTCGTTTACAACAACAATAGATAGAAAAACATGAATTCCTCATGTTAGAAGGTAGGGAAAAATAACTCAAGGCGAGCGGAAGCAACAAAAAAGTTGAACCGATTTCACCCGCTTAGCTTATTTTTGATACTTACCATCTTGAGAAAACACACTAATACAATAAAAATATTTGACGTCACACAATAGCAAAATGTATATTATACGCCGTGTACATATACAACATCCTCAATCCTCAATCCTCATTTTGCGACCAAAATCGATACCCAGAAAATGAAACCACAAATTATTTGGCTTTCCTTATGTTAAAAATCTTTACGAAAAAATAAAAAAACTTTTCAAAAATTATAACTTCAAAATTGTAGGACGGGCAGCCACAAGTTTAAACAACAAATTGTTTTCTAAAATTAAAGATAGCATACCTTTAAAGAAACAATCAATTGTTGTCTACCAGGTCCAATGTAGTTGCAACGCTACTTATACAAGGCCGACTAAATAATTTTTGGAAAAAAGATTTTACCAACACAGAAGAGACGTCAATAAAGATCAAAATTCAAGCATTAGTGCATTCTCCCGACATTAAAAAGATACAAACCACCAAATCAGTTTAGATAATATTAAAATTCTTGGAAATGCTACACATTAAATCAAGTATAAATTCAATAAACATTGTAGAAGATTACGCGTATATCGGAAACTCATATGATTTGTTCATCTAATTTGTTTTTGTCTCATCAAATTTATTTTTATTCAAACGTACAACCTTTTTTACGTGAAAATGCCTTAGTATATCATTTTTTCGAAAAATTGTGTGGCGACGCGTTTCCATGAAAAGTCGGTTTTTTAAAAAAAGAATTTGTGATTGCCATAATTTTTGGTTGTATGTATGTATAAAGGAAACAGTTTTTGAAAAAATAAAAAAATTCATTTTGCTTTTGAGAATGAATCCGAATAGGATTCGAAAGCTAAAGCTACAAAATAAATTTAAATAAAGAGCTCAAAACCAATAAAAAAATTTATTTAATTATTTAAATATTGGCTCAATAACCATAAATATAATTTAAAAAAACCTTCTAAATTTTCATTCTATGTAGGTTCTAAAAATAAAAAACAATATGTTACTAAAATCTTAATAAAATGCTTCTCATACAAAAATATTTCATGGTTTTTTTGGCATCTTTATTGTGTATTATTTTCTCAGTCATGAAACCGAAATCGCATTTCCCGAGATTTGTAGACCTTTAGATTATTTTATACAAATAAAACCGATATGAGAAATTTGTCTTCGAACCCAAATTCGCCCTCAGATTTTAATTAACGTGAAACCTTTCAAGATGATTGCAGAAATATAGCCTTTGTTTTGGAATTCCAAAGCATTTTTAATAAGTTTTTATTGCGGCAGCCGAAACTAAAAATCTCTCGGATTGGGGTTAGATGGTTTTTAAATGGGCATATTAAGGGTTAATTATTGTGCAAGTCTCACGATGATCGGTGTATTGCAAGTTGCCGAAATATGGCCTTTGGCTTGCAATTCCACAGCACTTGCTTGCTGTTACTATGAGCGATATGTTGTAAGTTTCCGAAATTTGGCCTTTGTGTGGAAGCCCATAGCATTTACCTAGTTTTAATAATTTTTATAGTAGTGTGCCAAAACCAAAACTCTCTCGGATTGAGGTTGTATATTTTTCAAATGGGATTATCAGGGGCTAATTAATACGCAAGTCTCACGATGATCGGCTCGGCATGTTACAAGTTGCCAAAATATAGCTTGTCTTACACCTTCATAGTATTTTGCTAGTTTTAATTAGTCTGTAAAATGTATTTGAGAATATGTTATTAGGATAGTCCGATCAATCGATTCATCGTCCGACCCACATTGAGTAAGATTATGCTTATTGCTTTATTAAAAATTATAAATTTCAAACTGTGACTGTTTCTAGACTATTCTTATTGGAAAAGTCATGAACTATCTAGAAGTTTGGTTTGTGTATATAAAAAAGCGAACGAGTTCGAATTGGATTATTAGTATTTGGTAAGCGAAAGTATATGGAATATAAAGTGATTTAAAATGTGTTGTAGTGCGATTTAAAAATTATAAGTGTGCAGTAAAATTGTTTGAACATTATATAAAGTGATTTTGTGAATTATTATAATAAATTGACAGACATCAGATGCTCAGCACCCTTATTCTGTAAAAAATAAGGTAATGTGTAAACCTGAAATCGGGTAAACTTTGTGATTTTTTTACTAAAATTACATTAAATTGTTTTTCGATTCTCTTTTCGTTCACTGTTTATCACGTGTAAACATTATTTTATTTTTTATAGAATAAGGCTATTGATGAACGTGACCAGCCAATTATTGTGAAGTTTGGAAACTCTGCTGCTGCATCTATATTCTTACATCAGCTCTCTGCAGCTTGCAGTACTACACGATGTTCGATGAATAAAAAAATTAACATATTACAACTTCTTACCTGATACAACTTAGCTTTATTAATACGTATAAAGAAATTCGACCAAGAAAATATGTAATTTCAAATTTGCCTGTACATTTGATTTAGCCGAGAGGATCTATTACGAAATTTTTCGAATTCGATTGTTTTCGATATCGAAAAAATTCGCCCTATTATGAAGCTAAAACAAAAAAATTCGCACAAGTTATCGAAAAAATTCGCCCTAATATGAAACTAAAAAGAAATAATGGCAGCGAATTTTTCCGAATGAACCGACAAAATTCGACTGCTATTTAGTTGACGAATCTTTATACGACTGATCGCATTTATCAAACTGTGTTAATAATTATTAGTTTTTGTGTAAAAAAATATATTCTAAATTATTTTTAAAAATAATAACAATGTATGTATGTGTTCAAATAATAATAATTAATTAGATGTTCAAATAATAATTATAATAATAATAATTATTGAATAAAGTAACGAACGCCCTCCAACAAAAACAGTAATTGGTTTGAAAAATTATGGATTTGGACACAAATCAAAGAGAATTTTTTTTTTTTTTTAATTACTATTTTTAATTAACTTTATTAATCACAAACTATAACGCAAAAATGAAATAAAACAAAATCAATGTCAAAACATTTCTATTATGGTTAATATGGGATTTATCGAATTTTTTCGATATCGAAAAAAATCGAAAACTAACTTTCATAATAGGACAAATCCGCATCGAATCGAATGTTTCCATATCGCAAAAAATCGAAATCGAAAAATTTCATAATAGGCCCCCAGGCTAAATTTATCCCCATTTACAAATCCAGTGATTAATGAAATCCGGAATTTCAATTTTATCTAATGTCGGCAAATTAATTGAACAGATAGTATCAGAACGCCTCCAGAAATGTATTGACATTTTAAAAAATCTGCAGGAAGACCTTAGTGAAGGAAAAATTGTCTCAGCTTTTTTTATTGATCTCAGAGAAGCATTTGACAGTATTAACCATGAATTACTACTTTACAAATTTTCGCTGGTTGGTGTATCAGCTAACGATTTAAATTTGTTTAAAACATATTTGTTAATCGTGTACAAAGTGTTAGTATAGCGGATGAAAGTAGGTGTTCTTGGGCCCTGCCTCTTCAATTTTTTTATGAATGATTTTTTCTGTCTACCATTTAAGGGGAAACTTGAAATGTACACTGATGATACTATTGCTACCATCTAAAACTATGGAATGTGAAAATTTCGTTTTCAGGACGGAACAAACGTTGCGACAATTTAACATAGTAACATTGAAAAAAATGCGCATAAGATTCTAAACTTTACCAGAACCATTATCCATGAGTCAATTAAAGCTAAAAATTTGACGATTTGCCACAATATCACGTCCAATTCTAGAGTTAAGTATAGTCCATTCGATAGTTTGAAATGGTAGCGACGATATGTGCATTTTATATTCAGCGCAGGACTACAGTAGCCTTCAATCTTTAATGCAATATGATGCAGACCTGGAAATTAGTTGGCTGACTTACCTCTAAATTTAAACAAATCCCACTATATGTTATTCTTTAATAGGACTCCTGTTAAAAAGAGTACCAAAAACCGCCCTATTAGCGGTTAAGGATGAACTCAACGTCCTTGAATATTGAAAAAAAAAACCGTTTGTAGGATCGGCGGTAATCATTCATCCCCGAACCCTTAAACTCTTAGGGAAAAAGAGACCAACTTTGGACAGTTTTTGATCGAGGATGTTTGAAGCTGTTTATTTTTCTGTCCTTCGAGGTGGTGGGGTTGTTCCTGGGGCGGTGGTAGTTTCTAGTATTCGTTATACATAGTTTTCAAGTGGTTTTTGCGATCCTTTCCTAGCTTCATATCATATTCTATGAAAGGTCCATCGGATACCGCCCACTGTAGAAGCTATTTCAATCGATAGTCGAGGTCTCGAAGTTTATCTCTCACGCTTTGTAGGGCAGATTCCGGGATGCCTCACACGAATAAATAGCTTCAAACATTCTCGAAAAAAAGCCGCCCAAACTTGATCTCTTGTTTTAGTGCATCAAAAAACCGGAAAATTGTAAAATCCGGTTTTTCAGATTTTTCAGTAATAAAAACCGGATAACTCAAACATCAAAATAAAATAAACAAAAATAAATAAGTTTAAAGGAACATTTATTTCGTCAAAGATAATATTTAAAAAACACTAACGCATCGAAAGTTTCATATTTCATTGAACTTGTGATCTTGTTGCAGAAATTGCTTGCCACAGATAATATATACGTTCGCTTGATATAGATGTAGGTTGAATAGAGTTGATTGCATCGAACAGTTGTTTCAAATTTTTTGTTCGAGTTTCGGTCGCCTCAAATAATCTAAATTACTTTAAGCAATCAATCTCCAATTCAGGATTGTATTCTTTTGAGTAATGTAGAAGGATATTTTATTGGAAAATGTAAGCAACACCTACACTACTTGTATTTAAGAAAAAAGTTTCCTCATTCAATATTTCTTATACTATTAAAGTTAGCCGACATATTTCAGCAGAAACATATTTGAAATAAAATGGAAAATTAACAAAACAACCTAGAAACTGGTCTTTTCATGAAGTGACATTACGGCTGAATAAAGGCTCATTTTGGTTTGTCACTGTTTACAATAGGAATTATACTTTAAGTTTCATTAGAAAAGCTAAATATAAAATGTAAAAATTTGTATAAATTCAACCTTTAAAGTGTCATATCTGGCTGCCCTGATGATTTTTCTAGGGATAATTGTTGGTAAGGCACACGTATTGAAATACATTCCAGACATGACACTTTAAAGCTCCCGAAATTTCTTTTATTCCATGTCATAAATCATCTTCATTCTTGATTATTCTGTTTATTACACATAATCATCTGAAAATATCGCTTTATCGCTTGTCATAATCCCATCATTTATAACGTCGACTGGCGCTGTTGTGAATATATTTGTGTCGTTATTCATTTATTCTTGAATCACAAAACCAAGCTTTTCTTTCTTTCTACGCTACATCTCGGACGTTATTGTTTTTACTAGATCATTATGAATTTGAGCGTTGGTGTATAAACATGTTTCGATGTCCACAATAAATAACCGTAATAAAAACATTGGCATTATCCGAGCTATCGCTATGGACTTGTTGTATGACTGCCATAATCGTCACAATATTTACATCTAAAAGGTTTATATTAAATAATTAATAACAATATTAATAATTAATTAAACAAATTGTTTAACGTGCCTTAAATATTTTCTAGAGGAAAAAACATGTTAAAAATTATAATTAAAAATTTTATATAAAACATATCAACTACACTTCAATAATTTTATATATACATATATAGCACGAGTATGTATATATGTAAATAAATTCTTAATTTTCGCTTATTTTATTTAATGTGATATTCTTATTTTATTTTTCAATATTCTTCTTTTCTTGAAAAAAAAGTAAAAATTTAAGTAAACTTTATGGAATTTATTTTAACATTATTCTGCTTATTTTTACTTTATTATTCTTTTCGGGTTTAAGAAACATTTACATAATTTGGAGATGAAAAATACCTACTCGTATTTTAAGCAGAAAAGTATGTACATACAGTGCTGTGCAAAAAAATTGGTCGAAAATATTTTGTTACAAATTGGGGCCTTGATTGCCAAAATTACAAAACATTTGAAAGTAACTGGTTTATAGTTTCATTTTAAATACATTTATAACCCAATTTGTGAAACAAAAATCTAGCCGCAATTTAGGGGGAAAAATCGAAAAAATGGCAAAATATTCAAAATATCTTATTTTGGACTTTTTTCGTAAGTAATCAAAGCACCTAGAATACAAGCCGTCAGCATCAAATTCGAACTTAATATAAGGGGGATAGAAAGACAAAATAAAATGGATTTTTCATACAAATCATATGGAAAGTTATGTTTTTTTAATTTTGTTTTTCTTAAATGAAAAATCTTACAAAACTGAATGTTGATTACTACGTTATCAAGAAGAATAATTGGTAAATAAATGATTTGAAAATCAATTAATAAAATTTTGTTTATAGATACATATTTAATTAATGTTTTACTAAAACTCCTTTATTTACAAACACATCTTTATCTCATATGACGTGTCACACTTCGTCCATTCTTTTTTAATAATAAAAAATTGTCGCTAAATAGGAAAGATGTTAAACTATAGAGGAGAAATAAACTTTCTTTTCTTTCATGTAAGCAAACCATTTATATATTTTTTTTATAAAATGAATTAATTACAACTGATTTGCAACCATCTATTAATTTAGCCCATTGTGTATTCCCTATATGTTTCAAATTAAATTTAATTTAGCGGTTCCAATTTGAGCTTAAATCTAGAGGCTTCGTCCTTCGAAGCTGTCTCACTAAATTGGTGTTTTCCAGCATGCTATGGTTCTCATCATTCTGGTGTTGACTAAGACGATCCATGTGTTGTTTCGCGTGTCTTCTGATTTCTTTGCTGACGTATTCCATCTTTAAACCCCTGTGTAGGTTGTCATTTCTTATGTATCACGGTGCAACGTAGGATTTTATTTTGGAAACCTTGAATTGTTTTAATGGTGGTTTTCTTGGCACAACCCCTTAGCAGAATACCATAAGTCAATATTGGTTTCAATATTTACCAATATAAGGACTTGCGCTGAAATAGAGCTGTGTGAATGTCGTGAAGAAGAAAAAATTGTAAGAGAATTTATCTGTATTACTATGATTCGCTAGTACATAACGCACAGTACATTCTGTATATATAGAATGTAAATTGTGGTATAATCAGTCCAGTCGCCGCGGCCTGATGAGAAGATTGATTTTTTCATAATCGTAAGCTCAGCAGTTCGAAACTGGATTGAATTCTCTTACAATCTTCGGAACATAGAAAAATCAAATAGAATTCTGTCTATTAGTCGGTTTCCTTAAATGATTGCTCGTAAATACTAATATCCTTCTACATATTAATAAAAACACATTTAAAATGGTCTAATCACCGGTAGCATATTAGAAATTACATGAATTAATTAACATTAAAAAAAAAAAAAAAAGATATAAGGACAATTTGTTATGTAATGTTAGCCTATGCCTATGAGCCAGTACATATTCCTATGTTTGATGTTTAATTCTTTCTTTTTCTTTTTCACATGCTCTTTCCACTTTAACTTAGTATCAAGAGTCATGCCAAGATATTTCGCCGTATTTGCATGGGGAACTTGTTGCGAGTTAAGTTCTACCGGTATCCAGTTAACTTTTTGGTTTGTAAAGGTAACATGTACTGATTTCGCTTCATTCAGCTTGGTTCGTCATCTTTTCGTCCAGTTGCTCACTGTGTTAGTGGTGTTGTGACAGAGGATTTATCACTTCTTTCCAAACAGATAGTTCCATAAATTGAAAGGGTTTGGTGGATTATTGTCAGTGTTGATTTTTCCTGATGATCAGCTGTCAGATGAGTAAGCTGAAATTAAATCAATACACATATTAATATTTAGTAATTATACATGTAATTTAATTGTACTTAGCTTTAAGAATTTACTGATCTTCCTCTGTTTTCCAAAATTGTTTAATCATTAATAATTTTTCCTGTTTATTTATATAATTATTTATTGTCAAAATGTTAACTAAAAATTATTGACATTTGAAATATTGCTCTTGAGCGACATCTATAAACTAACATTTTACATAAAGGTGCTACAGTTTGTACTAAAAATTTGATAGGGTTACGCAAAATAATAAGTTAGTATAGTATATTTGGTAGAACAGTATATTTATTAGAACAGTATACAGTCCATTGAAAGAAAATAAAAAAAAATGTAATTTTACTTTTTTGGGAGAAGCGGCACGAAGAAACAACCACAAATAAAAATTAAACTTGTAAACTACCATTTTTTTTTTTCTTATAATTTATTTTAAATGTTGTAAAATTTTACAAGTGGTTCTTTGAAGTTTTCTTGTCGCTTGTTCTATGGTGTTACCAAGGATTGCAGTATCATCAGCGAATGTTGCAATGGTTGTTTCATCGGCATTTGGTAGATCTCGTGTATCGAGAAGATGTAGTACTGGCCCTAGGACGCTGCCTTGCGGTATTCCAGCTGATATTTTGTTTAATCCAGAGTATTGTCCTTTATATTTAACTTGGAAGTAACGGTCGGTTATGTAATATTTTAGATTCTGATAAAACTGCTTTGGTAAATCTCGATGCAGTTTAAATTCTAGTCCTTGAAGCCACACTTTGTCAAAAGCCTGAGCTACATCCAAGAAGATACTGAAACATATTTTCTTTTTTTCAAGCACATCTTCAACTACGTTTGTAATTCTATGCACTTGTTCTACAATGGAGTGATTTTTTCTAATTCCAAATTTATAGGGAGGAATTAGACTTCTTTTTTTCTATTATTGGTTTTAACCTCTTCCGTAGTAGTCTTTCGACAATTTTTGAGGCTGATTTAATTGGTTTTGGTATCATGATAACCTTTGCTACCTTCCATTGGCTTGGGACATATTTCGGTCTGAAGATTGCGTTGATTATTTGGAGTAATTTTCTTAGTCCTTTTTCAGGTAATGCTTTAACTATTTGGCCTGTAACTAGATCGCACCAAGGAGATTTTCTTGCATTTAAGTTGTTGATTACATCTCTCAGCTCTTGTAGTGTAACTTTACGTATATCAAGTTCATCCACTTTGTTAACTGGAGTTATATTTTCATCTGGTGATTGGTCTAGGCAGAGGTTGGAAGGTTTGTTCCAGGTATTCAGCAAACAGCGTGGCTTTTTGCTTGGCGCTTCTGGCCCAGCTTCCATCGTCACATTTAATTGGTGGCATCTGCATTTTTGGTCTCTTCAGAGATTTTGTAGCTTTCCAAAGCGAGTATCTTTTCCTCCAGTTAAACTACTTAAATATTTGTTAGTTTTTATTGTTGTTAAAAAGTGATTGTGCGTAGTTTGTTTATTTATAGTCTATTGTATTTTAAAGTCTTCGATAAATAGTAGGTAAGATCTTACGTCATTGATTTCGTTTTTATAATTGTATACTGTATTTTTCACATAGATATACAAAGATAAAGTAAATTTGAACAATTTTATTTTAATTATATTAATCAAATTACTAAATTGAAGTTATTGGTTTTAAAATATATTATACTCAAAGGTTTGATTTAAATATAAACCTAAAAATATTTTCTTGTACGAGTATTTTTCATTGATAAGATTTTAATCAAAAATGTTCAATTTTAAATGGTTTCTTAAGGGAAATCGTAAAATGTATCCCCTTTAAATGGGAAAAAGGGTTCCACTTTCTACAATTAGGTGGATCCGTTCCATGCTGGAACATCGTGAGATTACTGCCAGACTAGGTGGCGAGTCAGTAACCATCAAGGCCGTAAAGGGCTGTCCCCAAGGAGACGTACTATCTCCTCTTTTGTGGTCATTGGTTATTGACAGACTACTGGTCCTTCTGAGTAGCCATGGATTTGATGTCCAGGGCTATGCGGATGATGTGGCTATCATAATCAGAGGCAAGTTTGATGAGGTCATTTCTGATCGCATGCAAAATGCACTCAATATAATATGGCAGTGGTGTTACCAGGAAGGACTCAGTGTCAATCCAAGCAAAACTGTCATTGTTCCTTTTACGAGGAGGAAAAAGCTTGCGCTTACAGCTCCCTCGTTAAACGGTACTACTGTGCCTTTTTCCAGCGAGGTTAAATATCTAGGGGTTATCCTAGATCAAAGACTGAACTGGAACCAGCATTTGTTGAAAGTTCAAAATAGAGCCATCAAGGCTCTCTGGGCCTGTCAAAGACTCTATGGGCGTACTTGGGGACTACAACCAAAAATGATCTACTGGTCATTTCTTACAATCATTAGGCCTATGGTCACCTACGCATCGGTTGTATGGTGGCCTAAAACTGAGCAGAAGACAACGCAAACCTTATTGAATAAGGTTCAGCGTGTAGCCTGCATCGGTGTTACGGGCTCAATGAAGTCATGTTCAACCGCGGGGGTGGAGACACTTCTAGGACTGACACCGTTACACCTGCATATTAAAAAGGATGCTGCAATTATGGCCCTGAAAATGCAGGCGGAAGGAAATATCAAACCAGGCAATATGGTGGGTCATCTGGAAATCCTTAAGGAATTTCAGACAGACCCTACCATAGGAATGCCTTTCGACTGTATGCCAGCTAAACTGGACTTCCATAAACCATTCTGTGTTAGGTTACCTGACCGGGATGTGTGGAGGGCAGGTGGACCATCATTTGAGCTAGGGTCCATGGTATGGTTTACAGATGGATCAAAAACGGAAGATGGGGCGGGGATAGGAATACACGGGAGTGGCACTACCCTCTCGAAGTCCTTGGGTACCAATGCTACCGTTTTTCAAGCAGAAGTACATGCTATAGAACTTTGCGCTAGGATAGGCATAGCAAAAGGCCTAAACGATGCAAAGATTTATATTGTATCAGACAGCCAATCAGCCTTAAAAGCTCTTAGGTCTTGTACCGTTGAGTCAAGGCTGGTATGGGATTGTCTGAAGGTTATTAAACATCTGGCAGGCTCAAATAAGGTAACACTTATGTGGGTGCCAGGTCATACTGGAATCGAAGGAAACGAGGCAGCTGATGGCCTCGCCCGTGAGGGTTCTGCCTCTCCATTTATTGGACCAGAACCCTTCTGCGGTGTCACTAAGGGACACCTTAGAGCAGCGGTAAAACGCTGGGAGGATGTTCAAAAGTCCTCCTACTGGCGCAGAATTCCAGGTTTACGGCAGGCGAAGAAATTTATATCACCTTCGTCTGTCAGGGTTAAGGAGTGTCTTGAACTTAGGAAACCTGAGTTGAGGCTGCTTACTGGCTTCCTCACAGGTCATGTCCCCTTAAGGTATCACCTTAAGAAGATGGGCCTAAGTACGACAGATGGATGCCGCTTCTGCGGTCTGGAAGCGGAATCAGCGGAACATGTTCTGTGCCATTGCCTACCATTTTTCAGCAAAGACTGCAACATCTAGGAGGGAGAACAATGAGCCCGGATAGTATGTATCTTGTACCGGCCAGTAGTATTGTCAGATTCATTAAGAGCCTGAATATTGACTGGACGGATAATTAAGTAGGGTCCAGCACAATAGATCTTTTAGGTCGCGGTGCGAGGTGGCTTATCGCCCACATGTCCCTCCAGTAAATAATAATAATAATAATCCTCTTTCAATTAAGCTTTTTTTTAAATTGTTCTGATATTGGCATTTTCTAGCTGTGGTGCAAGTTTTAAACCATCTTTAATTGTTTCTGCTCTAAGTTGTAGCTCCTCTGCTACTTCGTCACTGCTGTTTGATGATTCATCATTTATGGAAGCAATTTCAATAAAATCTTCCTCGTCTATCAACTGCTCGAGAAGGATTTCATCAAGATCCTCACTGTGTCAGTATCAACACAAGCTATGGCCATAATGTTTCCAACATGCGTTTAACGTAGAGCTTCTCAACTGTGCAATTGCTGAAGTTGAATTTTCACACAATTCATAATATAAAATTGTTTCCAAGCATTACTAAAATCCAATTCATCGTCATTATCTATTCTTTCCAGAATGCACGGAAAAGTCTTTTTCAGATAGTACATTTTAAAAGTCGATAAAATTCTTTGATCCAACACTTGTATGATTGATTTGGTATTATGTTTATTGATTGACTGATTGATCAGGGTGTACGACCAAGCCTAAGCAAGACTCCTGGATGACGCCGGGTCCTCCGTACCCGCTTTAAACATAACAAAACCGAAGGAAAGGAAAGGTATATTAGCAACAAAGAATCAATCCGGTTCCAGACACCTAAGTAGTGAATTTGTTAGTAATAAATTTTTAGTAAATTATTTAGCACTACATCTACTGCTCAAATTCCTGTAAAATTGTTTCAGGTTCTTCAAGAATTTCCTTAATTTAAAATATGTATTAATCCTTTATAATAACTATTCTAAAATTAATTAAGTATGAATTTAATTCTCGAAAATAAATTATAGTTTAATCTTTATGTACTATAAATAAATGAACATGAATAGATTAACAATAAAAAAACCAACTGGCACACGCCCTTCGTGCTGTCACGTCAGCCACGGGCAATTTTGGTCGAGTATCATAGGTGTTTTCTAAACTAAAACTATTTTAACTAACCAATATCAATACTAATACCAAAAACTATCATTAACATTAAAACCAGTATGAACATTAACACCATTACCAACATCCACATCAATCCCAATCACCATCAACACTAACATTATGACATTAATGATTCGATTACACCGATAAATTAATTTCACTAAATTTAATTCAATTTAATTCAGTTAAACCCAAAACCTAATTTACTTCACCGTTAATTCTTTATTTAAAATTAGCCCTTAACACCCTTAAATAAAATAAATTCAATTCAGCATCTAAATTGAAGGAAACCAAATTAAATACAAACTAAATAACCTGAAATTCAAGATGCATAAAAATTTTAATTCTAAATTATGAATTTTAAACACTAAATATCTGATTTTAATATGTTTCGAAGATTGTAAGAGAATTCAATCCAGTTTCGAACTGATGAGCTTATGATTATGAAAAAATCAATCTTCTCATCAGGCCGCGGCGACTGGACTGATTATACCACAATTTACATTCTATATATACAGAATGTGCTGTGCGTTAAGTATTAGCGAATCATAACTAATACAGATGAATTCTCTTACAATTTTTCTTCTTCACGATATTCACACAGCTCTATTTCTGTGTACGCTAATTTTTACTTTATTACTTTTTTGTTGAATATTAATTAAACGGAATTACTGTTCGTAAATACTAATATACTTCTCGTGTTAATCAAAACACAATTAAAATGGTCTAACCACCGGTAGCATATTAGATATTGCATGAATTAATTAATATTCAACAAAAGTAATAAAACTAAATATCTTTTCTTAAACTAAAATTCTAAAATCAAAAACCTAAAATCTGAAACCCTATAAAATGTAATTTCCAATTCTTTACCATAACTAACTATTGACTCCAGAAATCAAAGAGATAAAAAATCGATCCACGAGCGATCGTCGAAAACAACTATTTAATTTATTTTTTGGAATATGTCCATTTATTTTTTGGAATATGTCCATTTTTGTGCACTTATACCACAATGTTTAATTTAAATATTTAAAATTCAAATTAATTAACTATTTAAATCTTTTCGTAACGTAAAACGGATTTCTAAAAAAATTTCAACTGTGGGTACTAATTCTCGCAGATTAACAACCCTGATGTAACATTTAAATATTAATTCTGCGTATATCCCTGTATGTAAATTATCTTTCCTTAATACTTTGGATATTAAAGAAGGAATTATTCATTCCTGGGTTCAAATTGAAGATGTTGAAATGCACTCTAGTTCAGAACTCAATAAATTTAAAAAACCTGCAGTATTACGAGATAGAACTCAAAAGCGTAGTAATGTTTTTAGACCAACTAAATAAGCTGCTTAGTTGCAGAAAACAAACAAGTAAACTATATTTGGAACAAAATTTTACGAGTTATAAAAAAGTGTATGATGCATGCCACATTTGAACGAACCCTTAAGAAAAAGGAGATTGAAGTACCAAAAGTTTATTTATTTTATTCGCAGCGAGCTTGTAAGAAAACACCGTACGAAATAATTGAAGTGGATCAACGTATTTTAAAAAATCTTAAATCAAATTTAGTTTGTAATTCAATTAGACCTGGGAACAAGCCTCATCATCCAACCGTCTTTGATATTCGTGTTTTAAAATACGAAAACAAAAATTTTTGTTATCTTCTTAACTTTGACGAACAATATGAAAAATTGCCGCACCGCAGAAAGACGCATGCATTTCAACGAAAATTGGAAGACTTTGAAGAACTTTTTAAAGAACAAAGATCCATTACCAAAGCCAAATTTCAAGATTTGCAATCTATGAAGCCACAAATTAACAAAATTCACTGCAAATTGAATAGCAGGTTTGGCTTGAATGAGCTTAATATTTAAACAGTACATTAGAAATTGTTTTGAAAAATATTGCTTTCAAGTACAATAAATGCTTAAGATTTTTAAAAATAAAACCATACTTTAGTTCTAACTTCGTTTCTACAATATATAAATCTATACAATTCCCTAAGACCAGTTTCTTCTAAAATTGCAACCTTCACAAGCCTACCTGCCACTCAATCAAGCTTCGTTTCATATAGAGTATAAAAATTAAACAGAAACATATATTCTACAAATGTCCTTGTATATACCAGAAATATTTCACCTGTACCAAAACCAACAAAATATCTACACGGCGTCCACCTCGCTCTTTACACAGATCCAATCAAAAAATGTACTCTATAGCTGTCTACATAGTGTTTTTCCCGACAACATCCAAACAACAACAAACAAAAACAGATTTGTGTATATAATATATATACAAATACAGCCGTCTGCTCTACTATACACAACCCATCCCATAGTAAATCATACTATATGCCATATGTAATAAAAATAAAAAGAAACCAAATTTTACACAAATTCATATGTACCACATATACATATGTATTATAAACCAGTATATGTGAAATGAAAATACTTCTAACGATACCTGGATAGTACCGTTATGATTTTTGAACACATATATCCTTTGTTGATGTTTTCTCATCAACTAAATTTGGATTTTCTTCCACTACACTGCACTTTTCACTACACAATCACACGCGATATTAATCAATTAAAGCGAAACTATTTACCACGATTGCAACAAAAATGAAGCATATTTACTTAACACAAAAATCATTCACTTTTAACTTATATTATTAAATTTATATTATTTAAATTAAATTAACTTAAAATATATACACATATATAAAATTTGTATTCTACACTTCACTTCACACAAAATTAAAACAGCAAAACAAATAAATATGTAAATAAAATAAAACTAAATTAATTTCGAGAAGTAGACAACAACACGTCTTTCTTCTTCGAGCGATAACGACCGACCCGATTTTTATTACATAATTTATTAATAATAAATTATTATACACGGATTAAACACTTTACGACGCATTAAACACTTTAATTTATTATTAACTTGGGTTTAGAACATATTATGCAGAAGAACATCTGACACCATTACAATATTCTAGAAAACTAAAGTAAAAATACGTAAATGCAACAATAAAAGGGTAATATTTGTCGACGATACGAGAATCCCCTAGTTTTGTGTAATGTTTAATGTAACATAAAATATAATGCACTAAACTGCAGATTTTGAATTTTCGGGAAAATAAAATCGCGTAAAAGTGTAATCGAGTAAAAAACCGCGTAAAAAAGGGATTGGGTATTGGGTTATATCGAATTGTACACAATTTTAATTAAAATTAATAAAATTTTAATTCACAATTTTGCATTTTAGTAAACTGATTTTTATTCTCAAACATCGTCAGGCTTCGTGTTTTTTTTTTAAATTTCATTTCGTAGATTACTAGATTAGTTTTATTACTCTACCAATGCTACTAAATAATTAGCCGTGATATGTAATAAAACTAATCTAGTAATCTACTAAATGAAATTTAAAAAAAAACACGGAGCCTGACGTTGAAATTAAATTTAATAAATTTAAATGTTTTATTCAAATTAAAAATAAAGACAACTTAAAATACATAATGCGTTTAAAAATTCCATTTGATTTTGTTTACGTTTTATAGGAAATTAAAAATCTTTATACCCTTAAGAAATACTACCACAAAATTTTTTGTCCCATCTTTTTATGTATAAAGGTGGATTTATATTATCAGTTCCTTTCAGTTCCTACTCGTACCGTGTCAGACATCATCAATTTATATTATCCGTACTTTTCAATTCAGGCATTTTCTTCGTATCTTTTGGTTACATATAGAGTAAAGATAACACACAAAAATACAAAAATGTTTTAGTAGCAATTTTACAATTTTTGTTTGTTTCGTTATTCTTTCGTAATTTTTCGCCTTCGGATATCAGACAAAACATTCTTTTCAACAATATGTGTCTGTGTCGGTACGAGTAGGAACGGATAGGAAAGGATAATATAAATACTCCTATAGAAAATATATGTAACAATGTTTTTTAAGTCTGACACGATACGAGTAGGAACTGAAAGGAACTGATAATATAAATCGACCTTAATGCGTTCGTTTGTGGTGAATTATCTGAATTAACTGAATTTAAGGCGCGTTCGTTTCGACTGAAATAACTGAAGTAGTAGCTACATCTGAAGTAAGTGAAGTGAAGAGACTGTTCGATTCGCAACTCTTCACTTCAGTTAAAAATTGAGCAACTGAAGTAAGTGAAGAGGTATTTTGCTCGTGTAGAAACTTCAGATGAGTTATTGTTTTTCTGTTGTTTGACATATTAATAAACAAACAAACAAACATACAGTATACAAAATGGCGAACATCTACGATTTAAATGATTTAATTGAATATGACCCGGGTAGTCAAACCACTACAGAACCCGCTTGTAAAATATAATATTTATTTATCAGAGACCATATTTTAATCTAATTTTATTTGTTTTTACAGTAAAATCATCTACGTGGACGAAATCAGAAACGTTGCAACTGATTGATTTGTACGACCAATACCGGGATACTTTCAATCATGTAAAGCAACGGAAGCATGCCTGGACAATTATATCGACGCATTTGCAGGCGCAGGATGTAATGGTGAGTAAACATTTTTACTTTGAGGTACAATCTCCACTAATGGTTTTTCCGAGGAATTGGGAATTCGAATTTGTTATTGTGAATTTATTGAGTGGTCGGGTATGATTTGTTTCTGTGCAAACATTCAAACTTATTCATCTTTACATATGTACTCGTATATTGGAAAGTATTTAGATAAATTTCATGTGTTAATTTCCAGAATGCTGTAAAAAAGAATTTCCCATACATTTTACTTAACAAATATGATGCGACCCTGAGGAGGTTTACTTCTATAAAAGGGTAACTGATTCGACGGACATCGCTACGATTGTCTATCATTCTCCGCTTATATCACAAATGATTCTCTTAAGGCATACAATATTTTGAATTGCCAACAGAGAAACAAATAATACCCGACTACGAAATAAATTCATAATAAAATAATTCGAATTCTCCGGGAAAACCAGAATAGTACCACTGTACACAATTCTTAATCAATATTATTATACTTTTAGAAATCAACCACAGATTGTTCAAATAAGTGGAATAATTTGCAACGGACCTACAAATCGTGCAAAGATAATAAAAATAAAACCGGACGTGGGCCAATTCGTTTCGAATTTTTCGAACAAATGGATGAGATATTGGGGAAAAAGGACAGCAACGCTACCGAGGTTGTAGGTACATCAGTTGGTCTCGCAAACCCATCCAGCGGAATTTTGGAAAACCCAACTGATAATGAGGAAGATAATGGAGAACCAGCTCCTAAAATTAAAAGAAAGCGGCTAAGTGCAAAAAGCGAATACTACAAGCTAAAGATGGAAAAAATGGAAAAAAGGGATAAACGTGAAGAGGAATTTCTTAAAATAGAAAATGAAAAATTAGATTTAATTAGAAAAATAGCGGATGGATTTACAAATAGTATATAGTATAGTTTGATAAGGGTATGATATGTAATAAAATTGAAAGAATGAAAAAATTTAATTGAATTATCTTGTGATACAAATTTATTAAAATTAATTAATGTTGTAATAAAAAAAAAAATCTTGATAAAATAAACTAAATAATAATGAGTGTTTTATTAGTTTTCAAATAGCTGTATAAATGCTTGTTGTCTTCTGTTTCTGTTGGTACATGTTTCGAGTTGAATGTCTTCCGGGTCAAAGTATTGGGCCTGACTTCGAGTTTCCGTTACCACTTCCGTTTCATCATATTGTGCTTTTCATATGTTGTGAAGTACAACAGCAGATATAGTAGCTTTAATAATAAAACTTCTATTCACATTTTGAAACTCCCTTAATCGGCGGAACCTTCCTTTGATCTTCCCAAATGCATTTTCAACTCGTGCCCGTAGAGACGAGTGTATGTAATTAAATCGGTGTTCCTGTGTGGTTAAATTTCCATTATCTTTAAAAGGTGGTACCAGCCAGTCCAGAGTCATGTAGGCAGAGTCTCCTAGCAGAAAATATCCGTAAATCTTCGCTGGAGTTTCTTGTAACACTTTGTATAATCCCGATTTTTTTAACAATCTGGAATCATGCATTGACCCCGGCTCTCCGCAATGAACGTCAATAAATTCCATATTATAATTCACCACCCCTTGCAATAGAATGCTGGAATAACCTTTCCTGTTGATGTAGTCGTTATCCCCGTCTAAATTTAGAATTTGGATATGGGAGCCGTCAATGCAGCCCAAAACATTTTTCAAACCTCCTTTATTAAAAAATAATTGTTCATTAACCATTGCTTCTTCTCGTGTCGGCCATTTAATGAATTTAGGTGAATGTCTATAAATTAGATCTATCACGTAATTGATCACCGCATGTGCTGTACTTTTGGAAATGTCAAATAAATTGGCAACCTGACGAAAGCTATCTTGATTCGCCAGATAATATATTGAAATGAGAACCTTTTTCTCATTGGGAATTGCCAATCTTCCTCCATAATGCGATGAATTTGTTTGGGTCATTAATGGCTCCAAGAAAGCTATATAAGTATATTTAAAAATGTAAAATTAATTTTGATTTTATAAAATAATCCAAAGAATAATTCAATTTACTCATAAGTGAATTAAAAGATGTCCTCTCTAAGCGAAAATTTGCCTTAAATTCGCTGTTGCTGTACGCCAGTACGGTGCTTTCATAATAACCCTTAACCCGATGAAGAGGTGTATAATTTACATCATTTTCCTCTTCACTATCACTGGAACTCGATGAAGGCTCATTATGCTTCCGTAAACTAGGTTCTTGTAAAAACTGCATCTGGAATATTTAAAGAACACTTTATTGATGTGAAAGGTTGGTTTTTTGGACAATTGCCCGCATCAACAAAAATAATTTTGTGTATTTTTTTCAATCAAACCGAAATTAAATCGTTTTTAAATGTATAGTATACAGCAGAGTTTAAAATGGGATTTCATTTTGCTCTTCGCTTTTCATTTTTGTTCAAGAGCGCTAATAAAAACTATTAAAAAGCTCTTTGTAAAGAGCGATATTGTAAAAAAAAAAAATATCGCTCTGAAGAACTGGAGCATTATTTTTATTATAAGGCTCTTGCTCTTCCACTATTGCGTTTGTGTTATCATATTTTCGCTCTTTGTTATTGCGCTATATTGAGAAAATAAATACGCTCTATTCTGATGAATAAAAACGTCATTATTATATTGCTCTTGCTCTTGTTATTACAGCAAACGGTTACATTCAAAACCTTCTAAATTTCTTTAGAAAGCCAGCTTGTTTTATTAGCGAACAGAAGCACGGGCATTGGAAATGATATTCTAAAATGATTTTTGGTTAAAGTTCTGGAATATGGCCAACTAGGATGGAACTTGGCTATTCATTAACTGATTTTATTGAAATTTGACACGCGCGATTTAAATGGGATTCTAGATTGAGTTTTAGGTGAAGTTCTGGGATATGGCCAATTAGGATGTAACTTCTGGAATATGGCCAACTAGGATGGAACTCGGCTATTCTTTAACCGATTTGAGTAAAATTTGACATGTGCGTTGGAAATGGGATTCTAAAATGAATTTTAGATGTAGTTCTGGAATATGGCCAGTAGGGATGGAACTTGGCTATTCCTTAACCGATTTTAGAGAAAATTGGCATGTGCGTTGGAAATGGGATTCTAAAATGATTTTTGAATCAAGTTCTGGAATATGGCCAATTGTGATGGAACTTGGCTATTCCTTAACCGATTTTAGAGAAATTTGACATGTGTGATGAAAACGGGTTTCTACAAAAATTATTAGATGAAGTTCTGGAATATGGCCAATGGGGATGGAACTTGAATATTCCTTAACCGATTTTAGTGAAATTTGACATGTGCATTGGAAATAGGATTGTAAAATGATTTTTAGATGAAGTTCTGGAATATGGCCAATTATTTTGGAACTTGGCTATTTCTTAACCGATTTTAGTGAAATTTGACATGTGCGATAGGAGTGGGATGCTAAAATGATTTTCGGATGAAGTTCTGGAATATGGCCAATTATGGTGGAACTAGGCTATTTCATAACCGATTTGAGTGAAATTTGACATGTGCATTGGAAATAGGATTGTAAAATGATTTTTAGATGAAGTTCTGGAATATGGCCAATTATTTTGGAACTTGGCTATTTCTTAACCGATTTTAGTGAAATTTGACATGTGCGATAGAAGTGGGATTCTAAAATGATTTTCGGATGAAGTTCTGTAATATGGCCAATTATGGTGGAACTTGGCTATTTCTTAACCGATTTGAGTGAAATTTGACATGTGCTTTGGAAATGGGATTTTAAAATGATTTTTAGGTGAAGTGCTGGAATATGGCCAATAGGGATGGAACTTGGCTATTCCTTAACCGATTTGAGTAAAATTTAAAATGCGCAATGGAAATTGGATTCTAAAATGATTTTCGGATGAAGTTCTGGAATATAGCCAATTGTGGTGGAACTTGGCTATTTCTTAACCGATTTGAGTGAAATTTGACATGTGCGTTTGAAATGGGATTCTTAAATGATTTATGGATAAAGTTCTGGAATATGGCCAACTAGGATGGAACTAGGCTATTCCCTAACCGATTTTAGGGAAATTTGACATGTGCGTTGAAAATGGGATTCTAAAATGATTTTTAGGTGAAGTTCTGGAATATGGCCAATGGGGATAAAACTTGGCTATTTCTTAACGATTTTAGTGATATTTAAAATGCGCAATGGAAATGGGATGATAAAATGATTTTCGGATGAATTTCTGGAATATTGCTAATTATGGTGGAACTTGGCTATTTCTTAACCGATTTTAGAGAAATTTGACATGTGCGTTGGAAATGGGATTCTAAAATGATTTATGGATATATTTCTGGAATATGGCCATCTAGGATGGAACTTGGCTATTCCTTAACCGATTTGAGTGAAATTTGACATGTGCGTTGTAAATGGGATTCTAAAATGATTTTCGCATGAAGTTCTGGAATATGGTCAATTGGGATGGAACTTGGCTATTCCTTAACCGATTTTAGTGAAATTTAAAATGCGCAATGGACATGGGATCCTAAAATGATATTCGGATGAAGTTCTGGAATATGGCCAATTATGGTGGAACTTGGCTTTTTCTTAACCGGTTTGAGTGAAATTTGACATGTGCGTTGGAAATGGGATTCTAAAATGATTTATGTATAAAGTTCTGGAATATGGCTAATTAGGATGGAACTTGGCTATTCTTTAATCGATTTGAGTGAAATTTGACTCGCGCGATGGAAATGGGATTCTACAATGATTTTTAGATGAATATGGCCAACAAGGATGGAACTTGGCTATTTCTTAACCGATTGTGATGCTATTCGACAAGTGAATTGGAAATCGGATGAATGAAGTTCTGGATTTTAGAGAAATTTGACATGCGCGATGGGAACGGGATTCTACAATGATTTTTAGAATGAAGTTCTGGAATATGACCAACTTTCTTAACCGATTGTGATACAATGTAACATGTGCGTTGGAAATAAAATTCTAAAATAATTTTTAGATGAAGTTCTGAAATAAGGCCAACTAGGATTAAACTTGGCTATGCCTTAACCGATTTCAGTGAAATTTGACATGTGCGATCAAAATGGAATTCTAAAATGATTTTTAGATGAATTTCTGAAATATGAACCATTTAGATGGAACTTAGCTATTCCTAAACCGATTGTGATGCAATTCAATATATGTGTTGGAAGTGGGATTCTAAAATAGGTTTTAGATAAAGTTATGGAATATGGCCAACAGCAGATAAACCTCGACAGCTGCATGGATTACGGAAACTGGATATATTTAAATATATCAATATGAGTTACATAAAATAATAATTAATATAGATTGCTTATATTGACATGTTTATTATACATCTGCCGGAAAATTTAGTCGCGATCAAAGGAAAATATGAAAATATGGGTGACAGCACGCTAATGTTAGTGTAGGACCGCGGAATTAGAAAAATCATTTTAAAACCTCATTTCCAACAAACATTTCAAATTGCATCAGAATCGGTTAAGAAATTGCCAAGTTCCATCCTAATTGGTCGTACATTTCATCTAAAAATCATTGTAAAATCCCGTTTTCATCACACATGTCAAATTTTCACTAAAACCTGTTAAGGAAGAGCCAATTCCATTACAATTGGTCATAATCCAGAACTTTATCCAAAAATAATTTTAGAATCCCATTTCCAACGCACATGTCAAATTTCACTCAAATCGGTTCAGAAATAGCCAAGTTCCATCACAATTGGCCATATTCCAGAACTTGATCCGAAAATCATTTTAGAATCCCATTTTCAACTCAAATGTTGAATATCACTAAAATCGGTGAAGGAATAGCCAAGTTCCATCCCAATTGGCCATATTCCAGAACTTAACCTAAAAATCATTTTAGAATCCCATTTCCAACGCACATGTCAAATTTCACTCAAATCGGTTAAGAAATAGCCAAGTTCCATCCCCATTGACCATATTCCAGAACTTCACCTAATAATCATTGTAGAATCCCGTTTTCATCACATGTCAAATTTCTCTAAAATCGGTTGAGAAATAGCCTAGTTCCATCCTAGTTGGCCATATTCCAGAACTTTATCCATAAATCATTTTAGAATCCTATTTCAAACGCACATGTCAAATTTCACTCAAATCGGTTAAGAAATAGCCAATTTCCACCATAATTAGCCATATTCCAGAACTTCATCCGAAAATCATTTTAGAATCCCATTTCCATTGCGCATTTTAAATTTTACTAAAATCGGTTAAGGAATAGCCAAGTTCCATCCCTATTGGCCATATTCCAGCACTTCACCTAAAAATCATTTTAGAATCCCATTTCCAACGCACATGTCAAATTTCACTCAAATCGGTTAAAAAATAGCCAACTTCCACTATAATTGGCCATATTCCAGAACTTCATGCGAAAATCATTTTAGAATCCCACTTCAATCGCACCTGTCAAATTTCACTAAAATCGGTTAAGAAATAGCCAAGTTCCACCATAACTGGCCATATTCCAGAACTTCATCTAAAAATCATTTTAAAAAGCCTCTTTAATCGCGCATGCCAAATTTCACTAAAATCGGTTAAAGAATAGCCAAGTTCCGTCCTAGTAGGCCATATTTCAGAACTTTATCTACAAATCATTGTAGAATCCCATTTCCAACGCACATGTCAAATTTCTCTAAAATCGTTGGGACAGCCAAGTTCCATCACAATTGGCCATATTCCAGAAATTTATCTAAATATCGTTTATCAAACTTTCTTTATTTATTGATATTCAAAGAGCAATTCGCCTGTTACAAAAAATTTTGCTCCCTAATGTATTTTCTACAATGGCTCTGTAGAATGGGTTAGGAACGATATTTTTAGCTTTTACGCTCTTTGTTTTAAGAGCAAAATTAAAAATAAAAATTTAAATCGCTTTGAAAGAGCGAAATAATTTTTTTTTGTGTTTATCATTAGAGGGTAAGAGCGTAAAAGCAAACTGAAAAAAAAATTTATTGGGAGCAAGAGCGAAAATTTTTATAAAGAGCTCTAAAAGAGCGGTAAATTTAAACTCTGGTATACAGTGTTCAATATTACGCTACATATTTCAATTCAGTTTACTATTGTCCGCTTCAATTCATTAGTTTTATAAATATTTATCGTTGTCGCGAACAATTTGTCCGTTAAAAGCGCACTAGATAAATGTAAACATAGATTTTAAATATTTTTCTTACCAGTACGTCTTTAGTTATATCTCTTAAACTCGCCATATTGAAAGTATATGCACTACAAAAATGTAATTGTAAACACTATTTAATTTTATTTATTTTAATTTAAAATTGTTATCTCAAGAAAACAAACCGCAGGCGTAAACATTTTTTGTTTTAATTTTTGACATTTATCTGAAGTGAAGAGTGTCAATAGAACGCCTTCTTCTCTTCAGTTGCTCAATTAAGTGAAGAGTAACTCAATTTGGTGAACTGAAGAGTTGAACTCTTCAGTGAAACGAATGCGCTTTATTGAAGTGATTTGTCCATTCGTTTGGTATACTTCACAGCAGTTAAAAAATATTGAGCTACTGACTTATCTGAGTAATAATTTTGCTTGGTTAGGTAATTCAGATTGTTGTTTTTGGTGTTTTTTGACAATATTTTGTTTTACGCATCGAAGAAGCCAGGATGAGATATGTAATGTGACACACAAAAATAATTGATCCAAGAAAATGGTCGATTAACTTTAAATTTTAAAAATGTTTTAACAAAAGCCAATTACTTTTTAACAATTTGACATTTATCTGAATTGTAGCAAACGAACAACCAATTCATTTCAGTAGCTTAATTATCTAAATATTAACTCAATTATCGGAATAGTAACTCAATATCAATTCAGTCCCAAGTATAAAATTCGAAACTCAAAATTGAGCCACCGTATTTTCCTTCGACTTTTGAGGAAATAATCGAAAGCTAAGTTCATAGTTATTTATTAGGGTTATGTATTTCGTTGTTGTTGTTATATATGAACGAGCTTATATTATTTTGTTTATACATTCGATGTCAGTGTGATGCGACATTGCGACGCCATTAGTGTTTTGTGCTAAATAAATAAGAAATTAAATAAAGTGTAAAAAAGAAATGTGTGACTTAATATATTTACTATATATACATTTATATAAAATAATTCAATTAATAATATAAAATTAAAATAATTATTTGGTTGACTCATATTAAATAAACATAGAAGTACCACTTACTTTTACTCTCATTGGATGTAGTGTTGTTTATTTTTTTACATAAAATTTATTATTTTTCAATTTTTATTTCATTTATATAATTTAGTTGTAAATATAAATATATTTCTAATCTACAATGTCTAAGAAAAGTCGACAACGCAGAATAAAATTGGAAGTAGAACGAAAATTGCCACAATATTCTCAGTATCGAGAAAGCAAAGTGGTCAAGCCACTTAGTTTTGAGAAAGCAGAAACAATACAAGCCGAGAGAAATATTTTACTCGAATTTACCCTCTTCATGTCAATAGAAAATCCAATCCGTTCCCCAACGCCATCAAATTCTGATTATTCCTCCTCTTCAGAGCGTGATATTTTTCGATTAAAGGAAGATTTGCGACGCATAGCCGTTGACACTACCATTTGTGGCATAACAATGGCGAAAATTCTTGTGGTTCTCCATGAATATTTCCCTTGGCTCCCAAATAATGTTAGGGCGTTAAAAAATATTCGACATGTTGCCGATGTAACGGAATTTGATTCAGGTGTTACATATTTTTATTTAGGTATATCGAGGGCAATAGATTATTTTCTCAAAAAATATAAGTCATTTTGATAATGTGAAAATCAAATTGAGAGCACTTATTTGTGATTTCGATGGTGCAAGGTTTTTTGCGTGAAATCGCATGCTGGCTATTTCTCATGTACAAAATGTACAATAAAAGGCTCAAAGGTTAACAAAGGTCATACAGTTTTTCCTTATGCTCAAACTTTAATATCCGTACCCAGATCAGATACCAGTTTTCGTAATAGGTTACGTCTAGAACATCACAGGAAGGTTGAGACTATTCCGTTAGAAAATATTAATTTCGGTATTGTGTTTCTCAGGTGCCCATCGACTATATGCATTGCGTTCTTCTATGTATTACAAAACATCTAATCTCCTTTTGGGTCAAAAAATGCAAATGGCCGAATCCTTTATCTGAGGGAAAAATAAAAATAATCTCAGATGATTTGGACCAAAATAAATTACCTAGTGAATTTAATAGACAGCCCAAAAGCTTGGAGGAATTTGAGCGTTGGAAAGCAACGAAATTGCGGCATTTTCTTTTGTTTACCGGGCCAGTAGTATTGAACGGTAAATGGCTCCTGATTGTTATTTACATTGCTTGACTTTGTGTTGTAAAATTTCTTTACTTTTAAATGAAAGGTACTGCCAAATTTGGCTTCAACGGCTGCTACACTAAGGGAATCAAGTGCTACTTTTAATATCCACAGTCTATTACATTTATAAAATGACTGCCTTAAACTTAATGCGACGTTAAACGACTTTAGCGCATTTAAATATGAAAACTATTTATCATCGGTAAAACTTCAAATCAAAACAGGATATCTACCACTACAACTCTTTATAATAGAATTTCCGAAATATATTTATTAAACCCATCATTCAAAAAACAAAAATTTCATATTTTTAAAATTCTCCTATAGCAAATCAACATTATAAAAATGTCATTTTAGAAAACTTTAAATTGCCCATTGATTTTTCCGACAATTATTGCCTATTGCCACTCAAATTCTTAAAATAGTCTCTATCTTTGTAAAGGACGACATAACTCATTTCGAAGGCCAAAAAATTCTCCATTTATCAGATTTTTTCGAAGTTCTTTTAAAATCTTCTTCGTTGAATATTTATGCTACTAACATTGAAACCGTCTCTTCTGATAATCATCTTTCTAGACATTTTATATTTCTGATATAACATCTATAATTATTAAAATTGAAACAGAAAATAATTTAGTATATTTCCCTAATGTTCATACTTCTCGGTCTAATTTTAATATTCAACCATAATTAATTATTATTGAACGAAAATTACAATAATATAAATAAATTAAATAATAAAAGCAAGATTGACACTACGGTAAATTCGCAACAATTTATTGAAAGTAAGTATTATTAATAGTATAGTTCTATTATGTTTGTATATTTTTTACACAAATAATAACAATCCACAAACATTACTTTTATATTTTCAGCACAATTTGATTCGCAATTTAAATATGCCGGCTTCTGTGAATTTCAATTCGGTAATATAAGATAGTGCTGTTAAACATTGATATATTAATTTTAATTTCCTCTTTAGGAGATCCTGTCTTAATAACTTCGACCCAAAACATGAGACAACGCAGGCATAATATGCATCCTACCAGCGATACAGAAAGTGAAAATTACATTGATATTGAAGGTAAAGTAGTATTTAAATCTCGCTGGAATTTTGTATCTGACAGTTGACGCGCAGAAAAAATACATAGGTTCGTTAGTTCGTGCCAAAAATTTTTCCTTAGACTTTGTTTCCATAGGCGTACAATTTTTTGTTTAAAATCAAAATCATTTTGAATGTTTTGAAAAATGGTTTTGAATTCAAAAAATGATCAAGGTTACCCAAGTTATTTTGTATGAAATTGCAAATAAGTGAAAGTTTATCGACAAATTTTTATGCGTCAAATATTTCGTTATTAGGTATATCACATATATAAAAAAAATTTTAAAATTTTATTTTTGATTTTTATTTATATGAATAAAATTTGGAAGAGAATTTATTTTTACCTTGAAATCTTATTTTCATTGAAATTAATGACAATGTTCCAACTATTAAAATTAATCAAACTTGAAATTTACTTATTTAGTAAATAATTTTTGTTTAAGATTTAAAATCTTAATACATACATATGTACAGATATAATATTGTAATGTGATACGAAGCTAGAAGTATAGAAAAGAAATTTATTAAAATTAACAAGAGTACCAAATATTTAGTATTAGATTAAATAAATTTATTAATTTTAAGATAATATAAAATTAATTATTTAATTACCAGTAGTATTAAAATGATACCTAAAAATTACAAGTATATTATTATGATTGATACCCAAAAACCAATTTTGAATTATGTGTAATTTAAGACTTAAAATCGATATTTGTATGTATATATAAATTTTACTGTGATTTAAAATGTAAGCAATGTACAAAATATTTTAGTAATTTATTATGAATTACATATTTTTAAACCGAAATTAAAATTTTGTTTCATTATATATTTAAATTTCCCGCCCTATTTCCATATTGACGTTTATACACCCACATGCACCATATTGTTCCCGCCAATTTCATTTATGAATTTTATACACATACACAAGCTTTGTAATATTGAGCTTCGTCCAGTTTCGAATTTTCGCGACAATTTTCATACGAATTCTTAGAATAATTCGAAACTAAAACTTAGGGAAATTTGCTCAATAAAATTCTCGTATGGTCTTTACCGCTCAGAAATTGACGATAAACGAAAATCATTAGCCATTACTGTCCTGATTTCATGTTGGATAGTATAACCTGCCTCACTGACCAACTGCTTGTTTTAACTTTGAAACTGCTTAGATTTTAAACTGTAGGTAGTCTTCAATTTTTGTAGTAGTCTTCGAGCATTATTTTGGTAGTCTTCAATTTTTGACTGGCATTCCGATTTTTGATTGATTTTCAATTTTAGGTTGTTTAATTTTTTGTTAAAAAAAACACTTGTTTTTTATAAACTAATTAGTTTCTATTTCAATTTCAATTAATTGTCATAATTGGTTTCTGAGTAATTCACTTTGTATTGTACATGTACAACATTATATTAATTAAAATAAATAGTAAAACCAAAATTAATATTAAAAATCTATTAATAAACTATTACAACTGTAATTGAAAATTTTATAAAATACTCATAAATACATAAATAAGTTCATTAAACAAATTTTTTCATTAATTAACATGTATGTACATACATAATAATACACCTATGTATGTGTAATTTTTAAATATAACAAAATTTTAATTTTAGGAGGTAAATAAAGCGTTTAAAAAAAATTAGTTTTATAATTCAATAAACCAATTTTCGATTATCCCATTCATCTGTATGTTTAAAATTTAATTAAATTTTGCATTTCTTTTTTGTTTAATCCTTTTTAAATCACATAAAATTGAAATTTTTTTTTTGTCTATTTAGTATGCATATTCCATAATTATTTTACTTTAATAATGTAACACGTTTATTATAATTTGCATATCTACAACATATACTACATAATAACTCAATTCGTGGGAATTTTCATTTAAAATACGCATGCATGAAGTTTATCGTTTTTTTTTTAATGGGAAATGGATTTTTGCACAGATAATTGCTTTTTTTTGTAACACTAATGAGAGAAAACATTAATCAACCACGTGACTACCGGCTAAAATATAGGTGGTGAATATTTGCTGTAGTAAAAATAACATAATTAAACAAGCATTTTTTAAATTATACATTTTTTAGATTCCTAGTGGAATTACAAGGTCGGGTTTTGCCCTATGTATTTATTTTCGTGCTGATCCTTAAGCAAACAATCACTAAAATACCAAATATTTGTGATTTAATTGATTCAGAGTTTTTTTAATAATTCGTCCTACCCACATCTTATGTATAAAATTGGTTCTAATTTAATTTGAAATAAAATAATTCATATAACTTTCAATAAAACTCAAGAAAACAATCAATCATCTTTTTATTAACCATAATCCTAGGAGAAACGTTTTTTTAATAGCAAATAAAATGAATTCTTATTAAAAATTAATATCTTTTTTTACTTAAAAGAGGTTGTTGCTTTGAAATCTGTGAATCAGACGACGGTTGAACAATTAAAATATAATATAATTTCATATGAACATTTTATGAAGCAGTGCAAGTATATATGTAGCTTCGTGTATCTGTTTAATTTTGTTTGATATCCTTTCGAAATGAGATTTCTTGAAAGAAAGTACATTCATAAAACACAAATAATGGCAAAATAAGTCCAGTTTGGGATTAGGTACGAGCAAAGCAGGAATAAATCAAGGGTGAAACATTGTGTTTTTCTATTAAAACTTTGTAGGTATGTGTAAGTATTCTAATTGATTTGTACCTCGCGTATTATACATACTGAGTTACATCCGATGTGAAGTTTATACTAAATGTAACCTAAAAGTAAAAGAAAAAACACTTTGTATACATTCAGTATGTGTAAAATGCAAACATTTAGGTGGTTTTTAGAAAAGTAAATAGATTAAAGAATAGCTATTTCAAAACACTTCATCATAAAATAACTCAGTTTTAATTATCTAAACTAAATAAATCTTAAAAGCATATTTCATTAAAGATAATATACTTTTTTCATTGAGCACTCAATTTCGGAAATACTAAATACAGTTCCAGGTTTTTCTGATCGGTTTCTTTAATATTGGAATTAGATAACGATAATATCCGTTCAGTCAGGCCGATTCATAAAGTTCTAATGAATTCTACACCCTCAAATTTGGCCTGGATTGCACTAACCCCATGTCTATTTTTTTAAAACTAGTTCAGTTTTATAATTTTTTCAAAAAAAAAAACCAATCACTACTTAGTATTAGTTAAAGTTTTCTATATTGACACATAGATGGTGCTGCAATAAGTTATCATTATTAAATTTCGATAATCGAATCTTTAAGTAGGCGCTATTTCCATTTTCAAGTAGATATATCAAGCATGATACGGATCTAACGGCAACGAATATCAAAGAGGAAACGGATCTAACTTTGGGCAAGTCTACACCATCTTATGAAATTGTTCGTTTTTGGTTCTGTACATTTTAACGTGGTCGTACAAGTGTTTTTGATTATGCACCCAAAAGAGGTAACAGCACCGGACATTTGCATATGACAAAAAATAGGCTAGCCATGCTCAACTCGCAAAAAAATTATGTGAAAACCTTTATGTCTAAGTAGCTATTGAATCATTTCAAGCCACTTCGATGGGGCTGAGGAACGAATGCAGATAGACTGCTGCTGTTCGCTCAGTGTTTAAATTACGTTACATTTTTGGTTTAAAAAGTCTACAAGTGATTCTATTTTGGGTTTGGAGGACGAACCTGACCGACATTAATTGTTTTATTAAAAACTGAAATTTATAATTTATTTGTTGACAAAGGGAAATAGAAACGACTATGTTTAGTATATCTATGTCTTGGTGAGCTTGAGCAGAGTACAGTTCGGTTAATTCAGTCATCTTAACCTGCCCCATACGCTTTAAAATACACCATTACTCATACATGATAACTGATGCTAAAGATTGAAAATTTAGGCTTTTGTGAATGGTTACGGCAAACCCTGTGAACAATCCAAAGTGGCATGGCTGATTTGATCAATTTGAACTAAATGAAATAAGGCTGTTCTATTAGATATAGCCGCCATGTTGACTGTAAAATCGTAGCAGCTGGAAAGACGGCACCTTGTCTCCCTGCGGATTGTTCCTTGCCCGCATTATTATTTTATTATATTTCAATGTTGTAACGAACGCTTGTCACCCCCGTTACAAAATATACCCAATTCCCAAAAAGAAAACGGCATCCCACCTTTGAATATATTTTCTTCTAAAAAACCAAATAAAAATCCCAATGACAATATCCGGGTGCAGTAACCATTCTAATTACGTTAGTTGAGCTGTATCAAATTTGGTTGTACAACAAATTAACGTAAAATCCTAATAATTCTAGTGGCGCGTGCCCATACGAATCATATTTTCATTTACGTTTATTTATGAATTTATTTCTGCACATCAAAGTGTGGGACCAAGTTTCATAAAATAAACGTAAATACATTTGTCTCTTTTTGTTGTTGCATACGCGTTTTTTTTTCAAGTGTGTGTGTACAATACTTTTCTTTTTGGGTTTCTTTAGCGTTTATTCACCTGTGGCTATTTGAAACCAAGTTGAATTCAATTTGTTTTTTTGTGCAATTTGGCCAGTTTATGTGTTTACACTTGGAACGAAAACGTGCATAATATTTGAAATTTTTGCAAAATAGCAAATAACCAACGAAGTATTGGAGAGACTAATAATGCGTTTTTCGGTTGATTGATCGATGTGGAAAATAATTTTTCTTTTTTGGTCAATCAGCAGAAAAATTGTATATAAACTTCGCCTATATTTTATTGGGGAGATTTAGGTTGTTGGTGTTTAGACAGCAGTATTGAAGTTTTTAAAATACGTATAAATATAAAATAATTTTTTTAAACTAAATTGATTGGTGTTTTTTTTTGTTCCGTTAACCAGGAGTTTTTATATTTTTTTTGAGTTCTTTTGTGTGGTAAGTATATATGTATAAAAAAAAACGCAATGATTACAAACTAAAGGGCACCGGTTGTTGGGTGTCTGGGGACTGTCCCGTATGGGACGGGAGGCGGCAAGTGCTTTGCACTGTTCTCTCTCTGTTCACAACATCCAATAACCTTTTTTACTAATATTTGGTTAGGGGCCTGTAACGTGGTACAATATTTTGGATGAAGGTACCCGTTAGCATAAAGATACTTCAATGGTCATGGAAAGCGTCATCTTTTCCTGTAGCTCGAATCGTAGAGGTTTCTTATTGGTCGTGGGGTTAATTGCTTTGCCATGAGTATCCATTGCTGGTATGATGACAAAGATATTATAAATTCTGATGATCTACATAACTACACTGCGAACCCTCACAACTACTTACCCTTTCATAGGCCACCAAAACGAAACTATTAAATCATATTGTGGTTCTCAAAAGATATTTAGGAAAAAAAAAATGTAACAATGAAACATTTTTACCGATTTTAGAAAATATTAAATATAAAATTTATTTACCGTTTGTAAAAAAAAAATCAATTTAAAGTTGAATTCATAACTTAATGCTATAATAACAAAATTATGAAAACTAAGAGATTTTAAAGAAAATCTAACTAATATAAATAACTAATAGCTCAACCCAACTAAATGCGTACGCACAATACTACTAATCTTAATTATAATGAATATACTATAATAATTGTTAACTAATACTAATTAAGCAAATCAAAATAATAATAATAATCTATACATATATATCTATAATTAATTAATTATCACGATGTTAAAATTTATCCATTAAATGTTGATAATAATCTTTTCTTTTGTCCTTCGTAGATAATATTATGAATACCGCACTGTATGTCGCGAAGCGAAGTTAATGAAATTCATGAAGATGTAACGGTCGGCATGTTCTGCCACACTTGAACCAACCGTTACCATAAATTATTCTGAAAAAAAAAACAAATAATTTTTGGTGGAGGTATATCAGTCGTGGGATTGTAGCAATTCTTGGGCAACCTGCCTTCGGCCTCTTCTTTTTGTAAAACTATTTTATCACTGTACACTACCCACTCACAACATCACTATACCCGCGAACTACCTACCTCCCTTCACAATCCAAGAGTTATACTTTAATTACACATAATAACCGAAACGAAACTCATGTTTTAAACTCATACAATATTTTTCTTTTTATTAATGTGATAAACAAACCAAAACAAAAAAAATTACGCTAAATATAAAGACTAAGAAATGTGATTTTCCAATTTGTCAAGTCGACCCAATTGGTCATAAAAAAAAATAACGTTACCCAGTTAACCTTAAAACGACCGAAATCGTATTCCTCCGCTATGATGATCCACCGCAAGCGCTCGCAGAGAACCAGTTCACGGCCGACACGTGTGCGGGCGTAAAACAAAAAAAATAATTTCTACTGGATGAGAGAGAGAGAAAAAAAAATTAATATCTTGACAAAAATGTAGAAAACTTTGTAGACTTGACAAAAATGTAGAAAACGATTATTATGCTGACAAAACTACTAACAACAATATGTCTTTAAAACGATACCAACCAACAAACTCAATTTTTATTTTTATTTTATCACATGTAATAAATACTTATCGTCAACACTTTCCGTCAATTGATCCTGGTCGTATTCACTCGTCCTTCACACCGGTTGGTAGATTCAAAATTCTTGCGCTATACGGCCAATTCTGCTAATAATATTATATTCCGTATCCTCCGAAATCAATTCGTTAACACGGGTGTTTGTGATGTTAACGTCTTTTACTGCAGTTAGTTGACTTATCTTCAGAAATTTCATACATCTTAGAATTTCCACACTTTTACTGCATTTATATACACAATTCACCTACACAATTAATGTTTTCTTCTTTTTTTGTTCTTTTTTTAAGTGCTCAATTTTTGTCAAATAATATGTATTGCAATTTACATAATCGCCACTTTCTTTTATTGACAATACTGCACAAAATATCTAATCTCCGTTTCGATAATCATTTTTAAATATATTTTAGGTATTCAATGCTTTATTTATTTCTTTTTCCTTTACCGCGACTCGACTGTCTGGTCCAAGAAAAATTGTTTAATTGTCAGCCTCTGTTATTTATGCTCGATCAAGAAACTTTTATCTTCCCCTGTTCTTAAATAAAAAAAATTTCACCGAGAATAGCAAAATCTTGGAGGGGGTATAAATAATTAAAATATAAAAAAAATGATCTCTACGCTCTACCACCGCGCAAAAATATCACCCTCACATAACGGGCCACTCAATTCTCATCCAACAACTTGCTTGACTACCTTATACCCACACCAACCCACGTTGAACACCAAACAATAATTACTCTATGGGAATGAAGAAAAAAAATCAATAAAATGCTACAGTGAGGAGAAATACTAGCGAATGGAGAACATGAGAAATGATAATATGACGGAAACTGTAATGAAATTACTAAATTGGTAAAGTATTAAAAAAAATCGAAATGTTGTTGTTGGTGTAGATAGTATTAAGTAGTGTGGACGGAAAGTATTTTGCAACAATACTCAAAATTATTATTTTTCCATTTGCTTGCAACATGCAATGTTACAAAGATTATGATTTATATTGCCTTTATTAATATATTTATTATTAATATTAAATTGCACCTTTCATTATTATTTAATTTTATTATTATAAATATGTTTATTATTTAGCAAACGATTTGTAGTAGATATTTATGCAGGTACAGGTAACAGTTTTTTTAATTGTTTTTGTTTTTCAAATTTAACGAATGAAATCACACTTGGCACTACAAATACTACGTCCTTTAACCAAATTGTATCTTAAATTTACCTTCTGTTATATTATTAAATTAATTTTTATTTAATTTATATTATGGGCTTAGATTAATTAGAAAACTTAGGATAAATAGTTTATTTGGTTTTATTTTACGTTCATTCGAACAGTTCTTGAATGAAAATTTTACACCACACTGTATTCAATTTGCATTAACGTCACACATTTTAATTTAGTTTTTTTTTCCTTTTGGTTTCTCTCAAGTTTATCACTTCATTTTAAATATTTTAATTATTTTAGTATGCATTTCATTATTATTACAGGTAAAATTGTTAATATCATTAGGTGCGTTATGTATACGGTACACTGCCGACCTTGCACCTGCAGCATGACCCTCGTACGATAAAAAAAAAACCAAATACTTTAAGGGTTTAACCGTTCACGATCTACAATATTCTTAACACTCGGTATACTTATAATAAGATCCAATCACCACTTAAAATTAAGAACATAATTTATGAATTCAAATTTTTCACAAAGTTCAACACACCAAATTGTTCACCAAAAACAAAATAAAAATGTCTATTTAATTTTAGGTATATGTAAGATATCCCAATTTACATAATTTTTAAATACACTGTCTCAAAAAATTGTCCGTACACCACTCGGTTAAAGAAACATTGATAAAAAAAACAATTACAAATCAACCAAAAAATTCAGTTATTATTTTTTTTTTAACTCAAATTACATTTAAGAACCTGAAAATAATAATTATCATGATGCAAATTAATTTACTTTTACATTTGATATGATTTACTATTTAAACATCCTAAAACGATCTCAAATAATTATCCGTACACTTGCACTTTTGTGAAAATTAACACTAGCACATTAGTAATTTATTATTTGCTCTACTCCTATTTTCAACTAACGGTAAATTACGATTTTTTTTTTTTTTGCGTAGAAGTTAAGTTATTCGTACTTTTCATGGTGAATGAAACATTGTCCAGTTAATTAAAAATGTGTGATTCTCGTACTAAAAATAGTCTAGAAATTAAAAATTGATCATTAAATTGGAGAGTGAAGGTAAAAGTTTATAGGAAATTTCCAAAATAACTAATCGCCTGCGATCTTCGATTCAATATATCATCCAGAACTCCCAAAAAAGCAAATCATTTGAGAAGTTTGCTGGGCGTGATCGCAACCCAAAGATGAACAAACGTCAAATACATCTAATAGAGAAGGAAATAAAACAGCTTTGAAAGCTTAGTGCCCCAACGATCGTTGCCAGAGTTTATCAATGCGAAAAAAGAACGATAAAACCTCAGACAATACGCAATATTTAGCATAAACAAGAGTATCGTCGATGTGCGACACGCAAGAAATGTATTTGCCGACAAAAAAAATATTAAAAGCACCTGCAATATGCATTGGGGTATGTGAGTGAGCCCGAACAATTCTGGGAAAATGCTATTCCCTCGGACGAAATTAAATTTAACGTTTTTGGTTCACATGGGCGAGTTATGGTGTGGCGGAAACCCAACACTGAACTTAAGTAAAACATGGTGGCGGAAGTATAATGGTTTAGGGAGCTTTTAGCTGAAGGGGTGTAAGATATTTGACCTTCATTGAAACCATAATGAACCGGTTTAATTATTTGGTTATTTTAAAGGATAATTTGTTAATAAGTGCAGAGAAAATGGGACATGGGCAAGATTTTCGCTCCGTGCATGGCAATGGCCCGAAGCATTCGCCACAGCTGATCAAGGAATTGCTATTGTACAATGTAAAGTCAACACTTCCTCATCCTCCCCAGCCACCAAATCTTAATCCCATTGATAATTTATGCCATTATTTGGAGCGAGAGATCCGTGAACATCAAACTAGCGGTAAGGAACAATTAAAACGGGTCATTGTGGAGGAATGGGCCAAAATTTCCCACAGAAATAACTCGGAACTTGGCTTTCTCAATGAAAAGAGGTTGCAAAGTGTCATTGCATGAATAGGTTAGAAAACCAAATATTAGATCTAATTTTTTTACCAAATTCCCTCAACTTCTTTGTGTGTACGGACAATTCTTTGATATAGTTTTAGGCGGTTTAAATAGTAAATCATATTAAACGTGAAGGAAAATTAATTTATATCATGATTATTATTATTTTTAGGTTCTTAAATGTAATTTGGGTTTTAAAAAAATAAAAATTAAAATTTTTGTTTGATTTGTAATTGTTTTTTTTTATCAATGTTTTCTTAACCGAGTGCTGTACGGACAATTTTTTGATACAGTGTGTATGTAATATCAATTAGAATGCATTCGATCATTTTTAGATCATCATATCTCATAATTTTTTTTATAATTTTTAATTTTTAATTATTTTATTTTATATTTTTTTCCACTTTCTTGATCGAGAACCAAACTTTTTCTGTCCCCTACCACAATCATTACACCTCCGACCATAAAAAAAAAACAAAGGGTGCTGAATATCAAAAAAAATGCTGTACAGTTGCACGAACAAATATTGCAACAAGATATAATACATTGGGGTGAAATAATATTGTAACACTAAAATGTTACAGGCCTATGGCCACCTTTTTTTTATTAAATTTTTTTATGATTTATAGATGAATCTGTAAATCACCCTTTTTTTCCCCCTAAAAATGATTTCCAAATGGTAGGCCACTTTTTTAACCATGTGATTGGTCCGTTTTTTTTATTCTCTTTACCTATTTTTCCTTTTTTTGGTGGTTTTCAACCACATTTTTTCTAGCATGACATTAACTAGATCTTAAGGGGAGCTACCAACCCCCACGACCGAATTCCTCTACCCGACTTGAGCACCGGGATTAAGTCGTGGTAGCATTTCCCCCCCTTAAGGTAATTTTTGTAACGACTTGAACAAAATCAGTTACAATGGAAAACTGTCATTTCCACAGCTCGCCAAGATATATAATATTTAATATTTAAAGTATGCGTGTACTTTCCATTTATTTGAGAATAATACCACTATTAAAATTTTATTTAATTTTTGTATATTCATTAAATCTTAATTTAACAATTTTAATGAAGTACGGATAAATAAATTGATATTGTTGATATTGAAATCTCCTACAAACTAAGTTTTCTACAAATTGTTAATTCAATGGCCATATACGTATACACAATTTCGTTTTATATTGAGATTTGTAAAAAAAAAACTCTAGATGCGATTTCCATCAGATAGATTATTTAAATGCCGTAGGCAAATAATTAAATTACTTTAATTTAATTTTATTTTTATTTGGTTCCATAATAGGGTAACATATAGAACAAGTCCACGTACATGTTACTTCAATGCAATTAAATTGCATTTTGCAGATAATAATAATAAAGATAATAATAATACTAAATCAAATAAACAGATAAAAAAATTGAGGTGTGGCCAACACACGACTTTCTTTTACGAACAGAGAATTTTGAGAAATTTTATTTTTTTTTATAACTTTTTTTTTAATTTTTTTTTTTTTAATTTTTTAATTTTTAAATTTTTTTTTTAAATTTTTTTTTTTTAATTTTTATTTGTTTTTAATTTTTAGAAACATTTTGTAGTAAGTAGTTTTTTGTAAATCTTATACTTTTTAAGATATTTGCAAAATAAATTTTCTGGACCAAGGGAGTGGCCACTTCCGGTTAACCGATTTGGAATAAAATTCACTGGGACCTCCCAATTTATCAAAAAAGCTTAAATCTGAAGTTTCAGTTCGATTGGTTAAACCATCTGGGCTGTGGAGAGGACACAGACAGACTGACAGACTGACAAACGGACAGACTGACAGACAGACACCATTTCGAAACTCACTTTTTCGGACTCAGGGGACCTCAAAACAGATAAATCTCTAAAAATCTCAAGGTCCAAAATTTTCATGATTACTATACTTTATTTTACTAGAGTAAAAGAAAGTAAAAATGATAAAAAATAATAAAGTATATACACAGTTATAAGAAATTAATATTTATAACAAGCCTACTATATCGATTTTACGATACTTTAATTCAACTAAATGCTTGGAAGACAACACTGCCGTCCTAAAATCAAAAGCGGTATCTACAAAAAATCTGAAATCGGTTTTTTTTTGTTTTTTTAGTATCTTACTACGTTATTCAACATAAATACCAAAGAAAAACGCTGTACCTGCAGTGGGTATTCTAAAAAACACCACTTTTTTGTCGTATCTGCACAAAACTTCTTTTAACGGAAGAACGAGTGTGCAAGTTCGCAAGTTTAAATGAAAAAATTGATAATATGAGTACTCTGACATATGAATCTTTTTATGCAGTTCAACAAATTGAACAAGTTTCGACAAATATTCCGGTAGTAACAGAAGATGGGGTTTATGTGACAACATTAATAATTGAAAATTGTCAAGATAATTTTCGTTTCGAAGTGACTAAAAATAACAAACATAATGATTCGGTACAAACTGTATCAACTAAAAATGTAGTGTATGATGTTGACGATTTGAAGAACGGTCTAAATGAAAATATAATGCCGAATGATGCAGAACTTCAACGATACTCTTCAACGTTGATACTAGATCATCCCTGTAAAATTATGTACAATGAAAAAGGACAAGATACAGATCAGAAACTCAACGATGATGTTATAGAAAGTACTCCGCTGTCTACTTCTACAATACTATTTACATACATGATAGTGCAGTTAATCTTGTGGAGGAATCGATGCCACCTACAATATCTAATAAAACAAATGAAAGCTCAGAACTTTTGGCAATAGAAAATTTAAATGACAAAGGCTTTACAAAAACAGGTAATCCAAGAAAGAGGCGGTGGATAAGTCCAAAAATTAAATTAGAACAAAAGAATATTAAGAGCCAAATAGTTCTGGAAAAGCATAAAGTACTGCCAGGCTGTGATGCAAAAACTTGCTCAAAATTATGTGTAACGAAATGTTTTCGTCCCATATATTTTAAAAGTTCATCTTTGAATAGGTGAATCTAAGAGGCATGGAATCATTAGTGTATTAAGTTAAATTGTTATAATACTTCGTGCACTGTATTGTAATAGCCCAGTATTATTAATTAGTCCCAGTATTTTATTTTTCTGAAATTTTAAAAGTATTGGTAAGGAAATTTATTTTTTTTTGGGTCCTAAAGAAGCCGAACAGTTTTTTTTTGAGGAGAATCTTTTGGAGGGTGAAGTAAAGTGGACACAACAAAAAAAAAATATTTAAACACATAACTAAAATAAATAAATTAGAGAATAATAATAATAATAAATGAATAGTTATTAAATCATAATACTAATAATAAATATAGATAAAAAAAAAATAAATACATATATTTAATAATATTAGTGCTCATAGTGTAATAATAAATTCAATAATAACTAGCATTAAGTTTTGGACTTGGGTTTTAAGCGGACATATTGTGGAAAAAATGAACGAACCATGTGTAAAAATTATAAGTGGAAAAACCAAAACCAATTTGTAATTAATTTGAATAAAAACAATTTACCAATTTAATAATTTTAAGTTCTAAAAATTAAGTTTCCATTTTTTTTAAGTGATCATTGTTACGGATAATCATCAAGTTTTTTTATTAAAATAAACAGTTTATAGAAATAATAATTAAACCATAAAAAGAACAATCTAGTGTTAATAATAATCCGTTACTTTTAATTCATAATTTATAAGCTAATAAACATAAATTACGATAATATAACCCTAACTAATACCTAAATAATAATAATAAGAGTATTGTTGTAAACTTGCAACAGATATTCAATCATCTTCTTCATTCAACATATAACATCAGTCATCAGCAAATTTGCCGCTTCATTAATAACCGACGTTATAAATTCAAAACGGATCCGCAACATATTGATAATCGACATTTTTTTTTATTACATAATTTTTTTTTTTTTAATTTCCTTAATTAAATACTTTAGTTTTCCTTTATATTAATAATTTATTTTTAAATTTTCATTTAAATGTTTAACTGGTGGAGGTTCAGTTAAGTAATTAATTCAGTAATGATTCGTTGCCTTCTTCTTTCTGTTTTTTTTTTTGTTTTCTTTTTAATTTCGATTCGCTTATTTGTGCTTTTGTTCAGTGATGAAGTTTAACTTAGTGATGAATTAGTGCCAGAATCCAATAGCGGGATGGAATTGGGGTAAGTGGCGTGGTATTTAAGTGATGATTATGCTAGTTTTCCTTTCTTTTTTTTCTGTTTTCCTAAGCGGTCTCTCAAGATCCGTTCAACTTCTCAGAAATCCCACCCCGAACCCTGAGCTCGAGCCGGCAATTGAACGACCGCCCTGAGTAAGTTGAACGTGATAAACAATTCTGCTAACAGTTTATTTTAAAATTGGATATGAGATTACTCATAACCATGACCTTACGGTCCTGTTACATATGTTTATGCATATTAATGAAAATATGAGAAAAGTCATCAACAAAAATTTCTGGTGCTTATCCCTTAAACAGAGAAAGGCTTTCATGTTAAACACTTGTACCAGGCAAGATATAAAACGTCGGACAACTGAAAGCAACAGGAAACAGAATTCGTTCAAGTATTATTTAAAAAATGAAAACGATCAAATGGTACTTGTCTGCAAAACATTTTTTTAACCACCTTAGGCTATAAAAAATCAAATGATCGAGTTCTACACAATACTTTGTCGAAAACTCCAAGATATCAAAATTGTCCACCTGAAAATCGACATGGGAATTCAGCTAAAAAGAGGATAGATTACCCTCTTATAGATGCAGATATTGAAACATTCCATCCGTCAATATCTCACTACAGGTAAGTTCTAAAGTTCTGTAAGATAACTTAAAGATTTATTATTAATATATTCTTGATATTTTAGACGTGTTCACTCTCCAAACCGACGATATCTGCCAAGCGGCATATCGGTTTCCACGATGTTCGAGGATTTTAAATCTAAAAACCCCGATTCTATAGTGTCGTATGAATCATATCGTTTGCGTGTGACGGCAAAACATATATCCTTTGCATTACTATGACACGAAGAATGCGAGCAATGTGAAGAGTTCAAATTACATGAGCACCAAGAAGATAATTTGGACAATACCTGCAAAACTTGTTCCAATTGGAAAATTCATAAAATTCATGCTGCTGAGTCTAGAGAACTTTATCAAACACAATCTAACAATAAGTTTGAAGATGGAACTATCTTTGTTTCTATGCAGATTTACAGAAAATCATTATGTTGCCGAGAATGGATACTTTTAAAAAAGTAATTTTTATTAAAAGGCTTACAGCGTATAATGAAAGTTTTGTACCACTCGGTTCAAAATCACTATTAAAGCCGTACGCTGTTTTGTGGCACGAAGGTACCTCAGGAAGGGACAAGGAGGACATCGTCAGTTGATTTTATTCGTTTTTCTTGTGGCATAGAGATGCCAAGCAAATAACAATATGGTTAAATAAATGTGCTAGCCAAAATAAGAATTGGTGCTTGTTGACGTTTTTAGTCAGAATGATTAATTCTGATGAAATATCTCCCACGGAGATATTCCTTATATATTTTGAACCGGGACATACTTTTATGTCATCAGATAGTTTCCACCATCAAGTAGAACTATCGCTCAAGAAACAAGGTAAAATCTATGACTTTGATGACCTTGTTAATGCAGTTGAGCATGCACAAAAAACAAAAGTAGATGTAAAAAAATGGAATACTATGATTTTTCTCAGTGGAGAGATTTCAAATCTCAGTCTGCATTAAAAAAATGTGTAGCCAGGCTGCTTCTCTCTGATATTGTTCATATTAAAGTAACTCGTGGCAATTTTGTATTGCAATACAAAACATCGTATACCGAAGATTTTAAAAAAATTAGATTTTTTATGTAAGAAAGCTGCAAAAAAAACAGGGGTTTTATTAGCCGCTGTTGCAACCCGAAATGAGCCTCGCGGATTCCCCAAATTCAAGAAGGAAGCGCTACTTAAAATTCTTGAAGGAGTACTTCCGGAAAACAGAAAGGTGTTTGGGAGAAATATGCCCGAATGTGATGATTAGAAAATTAATCAAAAATAAACTTTAATGTTTTTGTTTTTATTTTTAGAACTACGAGTATTTATTTTATATTTGTGGTCTTTAAATTAATGAGATTTTGTTACAAGTTAATGAATTATAAAATTATTTTTAAATAAACTGAATTTTAGTAACAATTACCGCGTTTTTGTTAATTAACTTTTACATAGATACTATCTACGGTCGTATCTACGTTAAGTACTTATTTTTGGTAGATAGCGCACATTGGCTTAGCATATACAAATATCTTTTTTAAAAATAATGCCGTATGTGATTTTTAAGAATTAACTTCTAACATTTTTTAAATTTTAACAGTATTAACCGATTTTTAACCAAAATCTACATTATAAATTACCATTATTAATTAAACCATATTTAATTTTATCAAGAACTATCAAAAAAACTTCAATGTATATTATCTCAATTTTGTCCTACATGTAGATATCGCTTTTGATTTTAGGACGGCAGAACAGATTCAAAATGCACAAAAGAACGCTCGGTTACGCTTAGGTTAATACTGTAATACTGGTTTTATTATCCCCTGATTGCCGAGCACATAATATTTAACATTTTTTGTATTGTGTTGGTCGATCATGCGATCAATGATATGCCTTGGGGAGAACATGAATCTTTTCTTTTCTTCTGTGGTCGATGTGTTGGTGGCTGCCGAGTGACAGGACTGCAAGAGTGGTGGACCGTAAACCGTTTGGATATTTCGTGGCCGAAGATAATTTGAGTATTTTTGGACAAGAAATCAGTCAAGTCTGGAGAGTGAAAAAAGACGATCGATATGTGGAGAGATCGACCATCAACTTTATGAAATTTAATAAATAGCAACGATGACAATTTTTGACAAATGACAAATGACAATTTTTTGTGACTTTGTACTAAAATTTTAACTGCTATAAAATGACAAATATTAACTGCTATGTGTTATCTTATATTGTATATTTTCAACATTTTAACTGTTATATACATATGTATTATCATTTTATAGCAGATAAAATTTTAGTACAATGTCACAAAAAATTTTCATTTGTCATTTGTCACTTGATCTAGGCCAAGTGAATTTCTTTTGTATTTTTTTTTTGGATTTAAAATAAAATTTATTTATTTATTTTATGTAATTCCAACGATTTTCCTTAATACTATATTCTTAAATCTTTGGATGATATTTACGTTGCTCTGTTTGGTAAAACCCCAAAGCTGAATACCATAAGTCCAAATCGGTTTCAATATTTGATTATAAAGTAGAAGTTTGTTCTATGTTGACAAAGAAGAGTTCCTTCCCATAAGCCAATACATCTTTATGTATTTAAGTTTTAGTTCTTCACTTTTCTTACTGACGTGTGCTTTCTTTCGTAGTTTAGCAGCCGGGTCTCATGCCGGGACCCTTAGCCGTGTTCGCATACGGTACGATTTCCCGATTTATGGTAATCGGAAGTCCAAATCGTACGTTTGTAAAGTTGATGTGAACTGATTTAGTTTCATTTAGTTTTATTCGCCATCTGTCAGGAGCTTTTTTCATATTGATATTTTCTTTTAGCTCACGCATGACTTCTGTTTGTGTTGTCGGTATTATTTCTTTACTATCTCGCACAGCTCGTTCAGTTATTGTGCAGGCTTTCAACGTTTGATCTTCATGTGGCTGGAATAATTTTTCGAGGTGTTCAGCAAATTATCGAGCTTTCTCTTCATTATTCCTAGCCCATTTCTCACCTGCTATTCTTATTGGAGGATTCTGCATTATTGGTATTTTAATTCTTTTGGTTGCTTTCCAAAGAGAATAATCAGTACAGCTACCATTAGTTAATTTTCCTAAATAGTTGCTGATTGATTCATCTTTCAATTCTTTGATTTCTCTGCTTAATTGTTGAGTGAGATTGTTCAAATTATTTTTATCTTAAGGGGCCCTTATTTGTTGCCATACTCTTCTCGCTCTTCTTAGGTTCTTATTCTGCTAGAAGTTCCGTAATTTCCATAGGGTAGTTGCTTTTCCTGATTTTCTTTTCAATTTCAGGGGTATTTTCAGAGGTTAACTTCTTTGACTATTTGCTCCTCGGTCTTTAATGGAACCATTAAGTTAATTTTTTATTCTAGGGATAGTCTAAAGCATTCCCAATTAGTATGATTATTTACTAGAAATGGCTTTCTTTCTTTCTGAATGATTTTTTCACTTAACGTTAGGAGTATCGGTGAATGAATAGAGTTCTGGCTTTGTTTGGATCAGTTGGCCAGTAGGTTGGTTTTCCAGTTGAGAGGGCTTCCTAACTGCATTTCCTGATAGCTTTTAGAAGTTATGTCGTTGTTATTCTGGAGCCCCAGTGGACATTTTCTGTATTTAAGTCTCCGCCAATTACAAATCGTTTCCCTAATTTACTGAGGAACTCGAGACAATCTTTTTCTTTCAATGAATGCTTCGGTGGGCAGTTAATACCAGTAATACAAATAGAACTATTTGTGGTTTGGATATTAACAGCTTTGCTTGTATTTCTTCTGTTTTAAATTTTAATTCTTCCTAGTGATGAATACTATTTCTAAATATAACAGCACTACTTTACCTCCTTTGGCAGTGTTTTTAGCGTGATTAGTGTGATATATTTGATAATTTTAATATTTAATGATTGATTGTCTAGTGAAGCCTGTTTCTGTGATGAGACATATATTGATTTTTCTGTGTCCAGAACTACCTGCAATTCTTGCATTCCATCATAAGATTCTTTTTCTGCTTGGGGATGGCTCCCTTAGTGCTGTACTCTAGTTTGTGTAATGGCTCATCAAACGTATTGAGCCTGGACCTGTTTTCCTGGATTTCCTTTACTCATCGTTACTTGAGCATAAGCCAAAGCATGATACCCAATTGTCCATGAGTGATGTTGTGTTAATTGATACTTCTATGCTTCTATATGCTAGTGTGTTAATTGATGCTTCTGTTGCCTTAAATCGTTTTGCTTTCAGGACATCAATTTTTTTTTCTGGTTTACACGTAGAGTGTATGCTTGGGTAGCCCTAACTCTTATTGGTCTGGTTTGTTTGTCTTCAAACGTCGGCCAAGCACGTTTTTCTTCGTTTAATATTTTTGTCATTTTTCTGTAAGTTTCACCATCTTTCAAGTTTATTTTGTTGGTGTTTCAGAGTAAATCGTAGTCGTGCATGGCGTAATTATTCCGTTTCCTTTTTTTTCTCTGATCTTTAACTCTTATCCACTGATGAAAAGTCATTTATTTATATTGTTTTTTTGTTTTTGTTGACGTTCACGAAAAAATTGAACCGATTTCACCAGTTTTCAACTGCAAAATGCATACGCCGTGTACGTTTATAAAATTCTGTTTACTTAATCCTCATTTTGTGACCAAAATTTCTTTCCGAGGGTGAAATGTTGTAACCGTCACTTTTGTCGATTCGATGCATTTGCGGTAGAATAACGGTATCTTATAATTAAATTGTTTTAAATTTAACATGTTTAGCAAATAACTTTATCGAAATTGTATCGAAGCGAAAAAAGTGATGGTTAGAGCATGTAAGCCCAGGACGTCGATTTTGGTCGCAAAATGAATATATAGTTGAGGATTGCTGAAAGGCTATAATATTATATTATTAAACGTGTGTGTGTTCGAATGTGCAATATTTTAGTTTTTGGAGAAATACCATGAAACAAATAAGAGGGATAACGTGATACAAATAAGAGAAATAAGCTAAGAGAAGATCGAGAGATTGTATTATAGTAGTTATTATATGTTCTCATATACTCACGCACATAACTCAGAAAGATATAACAATTGTTTTTAAAAACAAAAATATGAATCCCTCATGTTAGAAGCAAGAGAAAATTTAAACCGATTTACTCGACTCGAGTATATTTTATGCAACAAACAACAGCAACCACAAAGATGGCTGTCCATTTGAGAAGTTTATAGCAAAATATTTAAAAAGTTGACATGAACAGTAATATTATAGTTTTAATTTTAGGGAAAAAAATCGTAATATTAGCAAACGAGCGGATTTCATCTCCGTTTTATCAAATAAAGGAAAATGGTAAGTAATGAAATACAAACATATGTGTATTTAATAATAAGTTAAATTTTCTAGATGAAGAATATTTAACAGAACCTATACAGGACGAAGACGTTGGCCCTTCAATTTAATATGGTGTAGGCAAAATACATTTAAATTCATTCATGTAACTTAACATCATCATTGCAACATTTCATTTCAGATTCGGATTTATTCTTCCCCGAGAAAATTGCAACGGTGGAAACTGTAACAGGTTTGTGTTTCAAATTTTGAGATATATATAGTTATGTAATATTACCTACTTACATAATACATAAAATTTGAGAGGATATTATTGGAGCTGTTCGAGGTAATCCTTGCTTGTAGGATATTTACAACCTGGAATACAGAAATAAACACCGTGGCAGCGCATTTGGGAGGAGATAAGGAAGGCATTAAGTGAGTATGTCAAAGCTTTATTTAAGGTTATACATACTATATATTTACTTACCTACAACATTTGTCTTACATACAATTTCCAGATCAGAAAGACGATGTTGAGAGTCGGTTTGAGCTTGTTACACAAGATCAAAAAAGATCACATCCAGTGGTTCTTGCAGACAGCACAAAGATTATAAAACCGCTAGAGCCCTGTCATTCTTGGACGACACATTCGAACCAAGATTGTAAATAGATTAACCGTATAAATTTTTATTGAAAAATATTTTTATGAATGTTTTTTTTTTGTATTTCAGAACATCCTCCCTGTCTAATATTGTCGGTCGGACGATGGGAGCTTTGCTAAAAGTCCCACACCTCCAGTAAAGAGTGACTACTGAGATTTCAATACATTTTTAAAATAAAAATTAATAAGCATTGAAATATTTTTAGGAAAATGTTCATCTATAGGTCTCGAAAAAGATAAGTTAGAGCAATAGAGCCAGGCTCTCGATCTATTGCGTGAGAGGCGGTTTCAACCAGCCACAGAAACTTATACCGCCCAGCAGCCAGGCGCAACGACTTATGATATTTTTGACCAAACTATTTTTCACTAAATATTAAATTTACGAGATTTATGTCCTCCAAATTCTCCATTTTATTAGATAACTTGTAACGCAATCCCCCAAGGGATTACGTTAACAGACATGAGAATAGCGGTCTGATGCGGTATAGTAGCTGGCTAGAGCTCACGGTGCAGCGTGGGGGTTTTCAGACATATTTCCCATGCTTGAATAACCGCATGAAGAACAAAATTAGAGGGGCAAAGGGAAAATAAAATTAAATTGCCACGGCCTCAGCGGCTAAAAAAAAAAAATAAGTAGGGAGTGATCGATCCGGAGTGACCGTCTCAATCCCAGGCGATCACCGCCGTGACTACCACACGGGCCTCCCCTCATCGGCCCGCCTACTGGAATGCTGTTTCTCAGTCGCGACGGCCACCGATGCCATTATAAGGGAAGGACGCCCGCATGACAATCCCAGCGACAATCCCGCGGAATGGAGACCGTCACCCCGACGCGATCAACTCATATGGCGTGCCGCCCTCCAGCACAGCCTGTTCTGGAGGAACGAACGGCACGCACGGAACAAGGTGGAAAAGACCGACCCTTCACACGACCACACCTCACATCACCCGATCAATTATTTTGTTTACACGCACATGGTGCGGCGTAGCACACAACAACAAGAAAACTCAAAGAAAACTTTTGTTACGGTAAAAGGAAAAAAAATGAAAATTAGGCAAGATAGACCACGTTAAAACTGACTCTACGTCAATGTTAAATTTCACTTTCACCATTCACTGTTTCAAGAAAATTAAGAAAACAACACAAAAAATATCTGAAAGAAATGAACCGCCATGTGGTCGAACCACACCCAAAAACGGACAACCGAGCGGAAGCGAAAAAACAGCGGAAACTCCAAACGCAATTACTCAAAACGACGAAAAAAAAAAATAATAATTTGACAATAATTTGCTCTGAGTGGGGCTTTCACCAAATCGGTGCACCACCACGAAACGCCGAAAACAAACGGTAAAAATAGCAATATACATATAATATATTGAAAATAGAGGGGGAGAAACAAACTGTTACATACTGTGGAAAACTACAACTTACAGTTATCCAGTTTGTTTGTCCCTTGATTTTGTTTTACCTTTTTTTTTTTAAGGCCGGTCCGACCAACTGCAACCAGCGCCGACGCAGGATCCCCCTCACACAAATGGCTGCCCTACCCCCACGGCGGGAATACCGCTTCAATATCACTGTTTTTTCCGATTCGGGATTTTATATGGATTATTTTTTTTCCCCAATTTTCACTTCAAAAATATTTATTAGCTTCTTTAATTTTTTCAAATTTTTATCTTTTAAATCAATGACACATATTTACTGAGGAAAACCATCAAACCATCAATAAAACATTTAGATATATTTATAATGTAATTAATTTATTTTATTTTTTATGTTTATTTAATTCCAAAAAAAAAAAACAACCATCTGGTTGATTCACACACAATCAAAGAAAAATATGTATATATGTAAAACTACATATGCCAGCCGCCACTTAAAATTGACAAAAACCAAAATCTTCTATAATAAGTCATGAAAATTCCATACATATGAAATAAAAAAAATCAGGTTCTATGTGTATTGGTGTATATGTTTGACGATTTTCGTTGACAGATGTTTATTTTGGCATCACTAAATTTATATGGGTTAGTTAACTAAGTATAAAGGTGTTGGTGTAGAAACAAGAAAAAAAAATTCAAATTTACGTTGAATTGTTAGTGTAACTAATACAGCCAAATCTAGTGGAATCAATAAATGTATTTGTCTGTAAAAGAGAGTTTCATGACTTTTATTATAGAAGATTTTGCAAAAACAATCAAAAAAAAAAAAAAAAAAAATATATACATATATATAGATCTATGGAGCCATCCGACAATAAATACAGTTCATATGTTTATATAAAACAACGGCATGGCCCCATCGCACTTAATAATTGAAATTTTATATTATTATTTGTTTTTAGATACAATTTTACTTTAAAAAAACTTAAATTTTAATTTCTTTATTTTGTTATTTCTTTTTCTTTTATTTTTAAACACAGTTCTCATTTAGAAAATAAAACAAACTTGGTTTTATGTTTTAAAACTAACAAGCACCATCGTTCACAAACTCAAACTTGACTTTTTAGTTTCAAAATCAAAAAAAAAATAGACTTTTCATGATCCAATCCAAAACTAGACTTTTAATTTTATATAAAAAAAAATTTTGACTTAACATCAAGAAATCCCAAACTAGACTTAAATTAAAAACCAAAAAACTGGTCTTACTCGACCGAGTTCAAAACTAGACTTTCTTAATATTTTATATAAAAAAAAATGTTGACTTATCGTCAACAAAACAAAAAACTAGACTAATTTATTTTTATTTTATTTTTTATCGAAAAAAAAATCAGTCAATTTTTTTTCCCCCTCTATTTCTGCACTTCGCATCGCTGTTCATCCCATTCGTTGTATCTGTGCACATCGTTCATCATTTTTTTTTATTTTTTTTATTTCTATTATTGTAAAATCTTTATTGATATTTATGCAAAAACATCTATAATTCCAAGACAAACTATTATTCTTTATTGGCTGGTAATTGCTACGAATGTAGCATTGGTGACTAAATGATGACGGCAACGTCGCATATTACTTTACATTTAAGCGTGATTTACACGTTCCAACAATGTTTCCCAACAAAAAATGAAGAGATTAGTATATCGCGAATTTCATTTGAAAGACAAGAACAAATATATAAACAAACAAAATTTTTTTGTATTTTTTTCTTTTTTTTTTAACTTTGTTTCCTAAAATTTTTTTTTTGACTATAAAATATACTCGACCCGAGTATATTTTATGGAAACAAACAACAACAAACACATAAAAAATGGCGATTTTTTAAAATTTTTATAGCGCTTTATTTTTATTTTTTTAAATTTTTATTTAAAAATTAAAATTTACGTTCGAACAGTTTTCATTTTAGCCAAGAAAAGCCGTAATTTTGATAAATAAAGTGGTATCGCTGCGGCATTCGTCAAAAATTACATTGTCGTTTTTATACCGCCAAAAAATTATAGCATGTCCGACATTTTTGTTGTATTTTTTTATAAATTTTTGTTTAAAAATGGAAGTTTACTTTCGAAAAGCTTTATTTTAGCCAGAAAAGTTGTAATTTTGAAACATAAAGTTGTATTATCGCCCTATTCGACATCATAGATTTTATACCGCCAAAAAGTTATAGCATGACCGACATTTTCGTTTTATACTTTTCTCTTTTTATCGCATGTAAATATTTTCTATTGCGTGTAGCTCTAAGTCTCAACAAAAAAAAAGTTGGAAAACATTGTTGGAACGTGTAAATCACGCATTATTTTCATGCAAACACATATTTACTTTTTATTTGTACACTCTTGACAAAAATATTGTACCTTTTTGAATTCATTTTTGAATTTAATAAAAAAATTATGAAGATAATTTAAATTTAAAAGGTGTCTTAATATTAAAAATAGAATTGTGTCTTAATATTTTAATATTTAACATGTAGTAAAGCATTAAAATATGTACGCTTATCGTATTTTTTAACACAATGAAATGTGCCAATTTTTGGTCTAGAGTGTAATAAAAATAGGTTAGGTTAGGTTATACATCTTTTTCCTTATGTCAAAAAATATGTACGACAAACATATGACATCTTGTTTTTGTGGCCCTTGTTATATAAAAATATATTTTAATAGAGCGCTCAAGTTAAAGACGTTATTGTAATTGGTATTATTTTCCAACACAAAACATACACATAAATAGGATTTGTGTTTACACGATATTATTAAACGGCGTTGCCGTGATGCATATTGTTGTTGTTTCTTATGTATTTTTTGTTTTCTTTTTTTTCATATTTCATAGCACAAAACCAAAACAAATTAGATTAGTGTTGGTTAGTTTTTTTATTGCAGGCTTGTATGTACACAACTAACACTATGGGCAGTCGTCACTTTGTACCTTTAAATTTCGTATAGTTCGTCTTGGAATTATAGATGTTTTTGTATTTATGTTGTTTTTTTTTTTGGTACACAAATACAACGAATAAGACGAACAACGACGACGAACATATGTACATACTTATCTGTACGGCCGCATCGGATTCATGTTGAATACACCGATCGGTTCAATCCCCACTCAGAGCAAATATCACGCGTCAATTCAAGCCAATGATACCAGAAAGAAAAATAGAATATTCCAGATTGAACATTTTAATAACGCAAACATTCCGTCCTATACTACACAATACATGTACACACACCAACTCGCAAGAGATATACAGTCCTCGCCACAATTGTTTGTACCTCTCATAAATTTCATATTGATCTAATTAAAATCTAAAAATTCTGTTGAAGAGTACTATTTAATACAAAAACTTTATTTGCCATTTTTCTTGTTATTTAATGATAATTTATATAAAAAAATAAAAATTTATAAAATGAGTTCAGATAATTAGATAAAAACGAAAATTAAAATGCCAAAATTGTTTGTACCCTCAAATTTCTTCTCAATATTATTTCGCGACCTCAGAACAATAAGGTTCTATCTGAAATTTCAATTTTTTGGAAGTAACTTTCGATTTTCGCATTTTTCGTGGTCGTAGAATTAAAAAATGTCTTTGTAATTTAATTTAATCTAGAGATTAAGTTCTAAACTAAAAGATTCAATGAATTTACAATGACATTTACGAATTTAAAGCCACGTAAAATGCGAAAATCGAAAGTTACTTCCAAAAAATTGAAATTTCAGATAGAACCTTGTTGTTCTGAGGTCGCGATTTGTTCAATATGGAAAAAATCAAAATAAAATAGTAAATCAAATAAATTTAAGATTATTTTTTGCTAATTAAATAATGATATAGTCACTCATATTTTGTATGCAGATAGTCAGTTTTTGTTTTGCCTCTATAACATCTGGCAAGTTTTTCAAAAATTTGTTGTTAACATCACCTAGAATCTCATCCCACTCGGTTTTCTTGGCACCCTGCAACAAATTTTTGGTCTTGTTAGATCGTGAATACCTTAGACTTGAACTTAAGCCTCCGTAAGTTTGAATCGGAACTCAGCTATGGCCGAGACAAATAATTTTATTCAAGATTTTTGTATAATTTTATGGTAATGACTTTTCTTATGCATGGGAGCATTATTGTGTTGAAGAGCGAATTGAGAACCGACTAGTTTATCATCAACCAGGAATGTTACTTCATCAAATTAACCGAAATAGAACATTCTCCTTGAATAGTTCAGTTTGTAAAGCAGTGTAACCTTTTATTTGCTGCCCATGGAAAACTAAGCGAGGCAGTATCCACACTAATTGATGCTCGACGTTTATGTAATAATAAAAAGATTTCAAATATTATCAAATTAGGACAAAAGTGTACTAATTTGGACATAAAACAGTTCTCCGTAGATCAAAGGGCTTATCTTATGATGCCCTTCACGTTTCTTTTCCTGACGGTAGATCATATTCCGCTTGTCTGTATGCCCTATAAACTACAACTGTTCTAGGCCATAGTTCAATTTCGGTGTATTTCATGAAGTAACATTCCTGGTTGATTATAAACTAGTCAATCTTCAATTTGCTCTTCAACACAATAATGCTCCCATACATAAGAAGCGTCAATGCCACGAAATTCTACAAAAATCTTGAATATAATTATTTGTCTTCGCCAGGGCAGGGCAGGGTTGCGATTTAAACTTGCGGAGGTTTAAATTAAAGTGTAAGATATTCATTATCTAAAAATACAAAAAATTTGTAGCAGGGTGCCCAGAAAACTGAGCGGGATAAGATTCTAAGTGATGTTAAGAACAAATTTTTGAAAAACTTGCTAGATCTTATAGATGATAAACAAAAACCGACCATCTGCATACAAAATATGAGTGACTATATCATTATTTAATTAGCAAAAAATAATCTTAAATTTATTTGATTTACTATTTTATTTTGATTTTTTCCATATTGAACAAAAAATATTGAGAAGAAATTTGAGGGTACAAACAATTTTTGCATTTTAATTTTCGTTTTTATCTAATTAACTGAACTCATTTTATAAATTTTTATTTTTTTATATAAATTATCAGTAAATAACAAGAAAATTGGCAAATAAAGTTTTTGGATTAAATAGTACTCTTCAACAAATTTTTTAGTTTTTAATTAGATCAATATGAAATTTATGTGAGGTACAAACAATTGTGGCGAGGACTGTATATGCTTGTACATGACAATATAGAAAACAAGTAAATGCAAAAACAAATTTAAAATATGTTTACATAACAATCGGAGGGAATATTAAATTTAAATTTGGAAATCATAAAATCGAGCATAAATATAACACCATGGTGGTCATGGTATTTTATAACTATAAAAAAAAAATTTAAATTATTTGAGCGTTTGGGATCTTCGCAAAAATCTTTTCCCTGTTTCAAGTGGAGACGTATGCCAGTCGTAACAAACTTTATATTTATAATTTGATTTTGAATAAAAAGTAGAAACACGCCAAAAAACGTTATTTAGAAATTACATAAAAATTATAGTTAAAGCCGCCATTAGTTTATAGCAAGCCACCATCTTTATTTATATTTTTTCTCTTTCTGTCTACTGACGGACTACTGACGGCTCTAATAATGAAAACGGACGCCAAATCACCAGTAACTTTTATGGTAATTTCGCAACAGAAGAACTTGGCAGACATACAATTTTCTCATATCTTTGGTAATTTTTTCCACCTCCAAACCAATTTAAAAAAACATTGTTTCGAAACTATAGCGAGAAAAAATAATTATGTTTTTTGAAAGTTGGTATGGAGGGGAAAAAATTACCAAAAAGATGAGAAAATTTTATGACCGTCGACTTCTTCTTTGCGAAATTACATAAAAGTTACTGGCGAGTTGGCGACTGTTTTTGAGTATGGGGCATAACAGCATCAGTAATCGTAATATGTAAGGGGTTTAAATTAAATTTATTAATATGTAAATATATTGATTCAATTGGTTAGAAATATAAGATCCGAGCGGATTAACATCGCTTTAGACGTAATTTTTAAGATGAGGATACATCTCATTTCTTTCTGTTTTTGAATTGTTTTTCAACTTTTAGTAATTTTCTTGGTATCGTTAAATAAATTATTTGTTTTAAATGATTTGAATTTTATATAATTTTCGAAAGATGATTTTCATTTCTCTAACCAAACCAGGGGCTTATTGTCGAATGTATGTAATCCCCAAAGGATATTATTCACAAATTAAAGAAACACAAATTAATTTCACAAATTAATTAATTACTCAAATTTGAACAAACATAGTAGTTGTGCTTCCTAGATAATTTTTATGTGAACTACTTTACCACATCACACGGATTCACTGACCACAAGGACGGACATTGTACACATGTATCTTTCTATATTTACCTTTAACAGAACGAAACTCACATGCTGTCGCTTATCAGGAATAGTAAAAGTTTATTAATTAGTACAATTGCCATGGCGTCAGTATGGTTACACATTATGGTGAAATTTTAGTATCTACATTACTTTTATAAAGTTTAAATCAACAGAAATGAAATACTCGCTTATAAAAAAAAACTGTAAAGTTTACAAAAAATGTAAAAGGAAATTTTATGAAATTAAAAAAAACTTAAATGGGGCAAATATAAAAAAAAATTACTGTTTCTCATTAACCAAAGCCAACTTTAGCTAATTAAAAAAAAAAATACATATTTTAAATTTATTGCACGGATTTACGTATACAAATTAAAAATTAATTCTTTATAGCTGTTATGGCATATTTTTTGCTAGTTTAATAAACCATTATTAAGTAACTTTAGTATTAAAATGTATCCACGTTATATAATTTTGTGCTCAAATTGTTGTTAATTACACATATTTCTAATATTTTAGTTTAAAACATTTAAGTCATAAGTTATATTTTTGCTCTGGGAAAATAAATATAAAATCATATTGAAAGCCTAAATACCAATTCTGAGTAAAATTGTTAAAAGTTTGTAAAATTAAAATTCTAAATAAAATAAGACTGTTGTTACTTGTTACTTTATACAACATGTTTTTGTTCTTGGAAAATGATACTTTGTATACGAGAAATTTAACGCCATTTCTGATTCAACCTTCTTTTTATGTTTTTCTTCCCATGAACTACTTATTAGTTAAAAATATTAAATTTCAAAACTTTTTACTGAGGGGAAGAGTTGAAGCAATGAAATAAATATAATGGCATTTTTTTTAGGTGGAAACAAAGAAGCTGAATTCACTATAATTCCTGGCAAAGTAATTATTCATTAGCTTACAAATACACTACTTTTATATGAAGGGTTTTACATTAACTTGCCGAATAGGTAAACATCTCGACAGAAGCTGAACGCCAAAGTGACTTCGCATTAATTGAGCGATTATTTTTATTACTGTTAACTTTTATATAAATGTAGCGTTTTTTATTCGCTCCGGATAGCTGCTATCGAGAGCCGCCATATAAAATTTGGCTCCCGATAGCGCTCCGTATAAATAGGTAGAGCCAAAAATTTTTTATATGAAGTTTTTGGTAAACAATTGAATTAAAAATGATAGTTTGATGTTAAATAAGTTTAGTTTACCAATAAATAGCGCGTCAAATTTAAATTTAGGCGTATAAAAATGACGGCTCTCGATAGCAGCTATCCGGAGCGAATAAAAAAACGCGCTAAATATATTACTGTACTATTATATTCATATATTACATTCGATTAACTACGAAAACTTTTCAATTTGAAATGTACCTCAAATAAATGTATAATAATACAAATTTAAACGTCCGAGCATAAAAGCATTGCCTCATGAAAGTGATTTCAAATCGTCAATTCAATTTTTGAACCCAATTATTTCACCTGCAGTATTAAAATTATTAGAAAAAAGTTCGATTGCCTTTGTAAAGGGTTGCTTTTTCACTATCGGAAAATCTTTTAGTGATAGTGGTTAGGATTGTTAACTCATTCTTCTCTCTCAGTTAGTTAAAACTATAACCCCAACTAATTAATTTAATTTTCCTGTAAAATTCTTAAATATTTTACACCATTGCAATCAAAAATTAATTTATAAGATGTTTTGTTATTTTTATTATGTAAAATCTTACGATTATAGAATCCATACTAACTATGTACCGGAATTTTCAAACCGTGAGTTGTTACCCCAAAGAAGGTCGATTCTAAAAACTGGATCAGGTAACACTTAATAATTCTTTTGTAGCTTGTTCTTTATTTAACTAAGCCTTAATAACTATTTAATTATTTAAAATGTTTTTTATTTATGGTCAGTTGCAAAAAAAAAGGTAACAGTTAGTTAGTTTAGTTTTTTCTCGCTTTCCTCTTTTATGAAATTTCTCTTTATTCTAATTTAAAAATTAATATTTCTACAAAATATGTACTGACTGGTGATGTAAAGTTCAAAAGTCCAATTAGTTGTTTTCGAATATGTAGGAAGGAATATACTAATAGCTCTATGTGAGTCTCTTTTCAATTTAGTTTCGTGCTCTCTAAAGATTAGAGTATAAATTGTTAAGTTTTAGAGTGAAGGGGAAGGGGGGGGGGGGGGAGGGTCGTAATTAGCGAAAAAATTATTTTTTTCGTAAAGTATTTTCAAATGAAAATGTCATAAGTTTGTAATTAAGATTTAAGAAGCCATTAGTTTTACTGATAATATTTCTTAGAGTATATGACTTTTACTTGTTGTTGTTGTTTGTTCTTGATTTATTATTTACCGTCCTACTTTACGCCTGGAGTAGCCAAATCGAGGACGGGCGGCTACATATCCGTCTTTGAAAATCACCTGCACATTGCATTGCTTCATGCAATCCTGTAGTGCTGACATGAAAGGTGGGTCAGCCCATGGATTCTGCACTCTCAACAGAGGGTCATAGATGTGTTCATCTTCATCACCGATCGTAATCAGATGATGAAAAATCCCTTTTGCATCCCGCCCCAATAGGGATTCGAACCCGGTACCTCTCGACCCAACCGCCGCAGCTTTAACCACTGCGCCCTTTGCTCGGTGACTTTTACTTTCTTTTACGAAAGTAAAATAAAGTATAGTAATCATGAAAACATTTTTGGGGTCCCCTGAGTTCGAATAGGTCTGTTTCGAAATGGTGTCTGTCTGTCAATCAGTTACTCTCTACAGCCCTGATGGTTTAACCAATCGAACTGAAACTTCAGATTTAAGCTTTTTTCACAAATTGGAAGGTCCCAGTGAATTTTACTTTAAATCGGCCAACCGGAGGTGGTCACTCCCTTGAGCTAGAAGATGAATTTTGCAAATATCTTGAAAAGTATAAGGTTTACAGAAAACCTATTATTTACAAAATGATCCCAAAAAAATAAGTAAATAAAGTAACAAAAATTGTTATGTTAATTTTCGACCTTGAGATTTTTGGGATCTTTGAGTCCGAAAAATTGGGTTTCCAATTGGTCTATACGTCTGTCAGTTTGTAGCCCATATGGTTTAAGCAATCAAGCTGCAACTTCATGTTTAAACTTTTTCCATAAATTTTGAGATCCCTGCTTCCACACGGAGACTTCATTTTAGCATATCAACGGTACAAGATAGTGAACGATGCGATTGTGTTGGATTTCTTTCAGCTTTTACTCATTTGCTCTTCTCAGAGGCTTGTGTTTAGTGTAAATGATGAAGTCCCGACCCTCGAGAAAATATCGGAAATGTTTAATTGCCAGATATATTGCGAATAATTCCCTGTCGTATGCTATAGTTCTTTTCGGCATCGGACAAATTTTTTCGAGAAAAATTCCAGGGTCTTCCAACATCCTTCATTACACTGTTGCAGAACTGTGCAGAACAGCAACGTTTGATACTGAACAAGATTATTCTCGCCAATTCATTTTTAACTGAGTAAATTCATTCTGGCATTCTTCAGTCCAAGAGAAGTTTTTGGGTGGCGTGCACGCAATTGTTGAGGTACAATGCCAGAGAACGGAACGAGTGTAAAATTTCGAACGAAAACAAACAAAAAAATATTATTACGAGTACAAACAAAAACGAAAACGAAAAAAAAGAAAAATACAAAAATAAATGTTTTGCAATATTTTGCTCGTCTGATTTTGTTAGATACAAACAAAACGAAACGAGCAAAAAGAAAGATAAAAATTTGTTTATTTTCGTATAATTTTTGTATTACTCGCGAGTAACCATAGTTTTTCGTAATTTTTTTTTTGTTTTGGTTAGTTTGTGTTTTATCTTTAACGGTAAAGGTGTTATAAAACTTGAACATTGTTATTAGAAGTACTTTGTAATTAAGGTAAGTGATACAATATATATTTATTATTGAATAATATATACTTATGATCAATTAGATCTATAAAATTTAATATTATTATTTTTAATTCAATTATTATAATGTAATGGTAGTAGTAGCTACTTTTTGGTTTTCATTTTTGCAGTAATTCTGTGGATTTTTATAAAAACTAGTTATCTGCAAAAAAATGATTTTTGGGAAAACGCATTTAAAACAAAAATGACAATTCAAATATTTTGAAATACTTATTTATTTTGTTGGTATTATCAAATTAACAAGATGGCGGAAATCAACTTATATAAACATATTATATATAAAAATAGTTTTATTATGCTGTAAAATTAAAATATATCAGAAATTTCGTTTTGGTTAACTACACTTACCATTTTATTTAATAAAAATAATTTTTTTTTGTAGCAGTTATTTACTTTCAATAATTTTTTTTGGGAAATTCGGAAAATTTGGAACAGTTATCTGAAAATTTATACAATTTTAAGGTAATTTCCATTCATAACTCAAAAATGTCAAAAATGCAGTTAACTAGTTTTTATAAAAAACCACAGAATTAACGATTCTTAATAAAATGTTAATAAAATGTTAAAAGCTAATTTTCCAACTACATTGATACTATGAATGCGCAGAATGCGACTTTTTATTGGTCCAACTGTTAGTGACGCTAGCTAAGCGTTTTAGGCGTTTAAATTATTTTATTGGCACAATAATTTAACATAGGGGTATTATTTAATAATTTAATTTAAAAGGTCTTTAGTTAGCTAACCAATTTTAAAAAATAATCAGACATTATTTGTTGCAGTTATAATTATTTTATGTTTGTACATATTGTATTTTAATTTTTTGAAATTGATAATTCGCTGTATTGAATTTTTTTTCGAGTCTTTCAAGAGTTCGTATTTTGATTTTAGGTTTTAAAATGGATCCGCATGAAATAACTAATAAAATAAAAGAAAAAGTTTACAGAATCGCGTCTAAAAGAAAAACCCGGAGTAAGGCATGGGAGATATTTGGGGAAATTATTACTGATACGCACGAAATTATTGCAAACTTCGTAGCATGTCGATCGTGCTTTACAGTTTTGAGGCACTACGGCAATACAACCACAAACCTTATTCAACATTCTTGTGTGCAAGAAACTCTACCTTCATCATCACGAAAAATAAAAATTGAAAAATTTGACCAAAAACTAGTACTAAATAAATGCACTAATTTTTGTATTCAAGATCTTAGGCCATTTTCGATCGTAAATGGAAATGGATTTCAAGAGTTGATCGAAACGTGCATTAAAATGGGAGCTAAATACGGCGAGCATCGTCTATATGAACAAGTATGCTTCCTGATCCTACAACAATTACTAATAGCTTAGATGATTTAATGAAGAGAGTAAAAGAATTAATTACCCATGAATTGGCAGATAGTTTAAAATTAGCTGTGACGACGGATCTGTGGAGCGATGATTATAAAAGGAAATCTTATGTCAGTGTTGTGACAGCACATTTCATTAAAAATGACGTACTTCGCGAAATAGTATTAGCGATGCGGGAAATGTTGGGCCCTGCAACTGCCGAAAATTTGCATGAAATTCTGACTGATGTTTCGAACGAATACAATTTAACGAACTTGCATAACATAACTTTTGTTACTGATAGAGGATCTAATATCGTTAAAGCTTTAGAATCTTATGAAAGATATAATTGCATGGATCATCTATATAATAATGTTCTTGTGAAGGCGAGCAGCGAAATTACTGAAGTAGCATCATTTTTTAATGCTTGTAAAAAATTAGTCGCATTTTTTAAAAAATCAAATAATTTACTATCAAAACTAAAAACCACTTTAAAATCTGAATGTTCCACAAGGTGGAATTCAAAATTCGAAATGTGCGATTCAATTATTAAAAATATTAACGATATCACATTAATCCTTCAGAGCAAAAACAAAACACATTTAATAAACGGCATCAACACTCATTTACTGAATGAAATGGTAGAATTTCTAAGACCTTTCAAGTCATTCTCCATTCAATTACAAGCGACACAAAAACCAACATTATATTTAGTATTGCCATTTTACAATAGTTTAAAAAAAAATTGTTTAACTCAAAATACGGATAGTAATATTCTAAAAAAATTTAAGATCACGATTAATCGGCTTTTTGAGGAAATAATTGAACCCAATATTAAAATTATTCATAAAACCGCTACTTTTTTGTATCCTATTTGTAAAGATATGAAACTTTTAGGCCAATCGGAAAAAAATAACATTTACCTATATATAAAAAATAATGTCTCTTCGGGTGAGATAGAGGTAGAAGCTTCCGATTCTGGGACACTTTCTTCAGTTTTTGATGATTTTTATAACAATGCTAATGATTCAGGCTCAGGTCAGATTTCCAATTCCGTAGATGCAGAAATTACAAAATATTTAAATATGCCAATTCCAAATACGGACATCGACATGTTGGATTGGTGGGCTGAACACAAGACGTCATTTAAACATCTGTACAAACTCAGCAATATAATTAATTGTATCCCAGCAACATCTGCCGCTTCTGAGCGTGTGTTTTCATCGGGTGGTAATATTATTACTGTGAAAAGAAATAGGTTAAATTCCAACAAAGTTGATAATTTAGTTGTGATTAACTCGTTTTACAAAACATGTGGGAATTTTCAGCAATAGGAGACTTAATGTGCAATCTTGGCTTACACCAAGAGCCAAATTTGAATTTAATTAAATATTTAATTAAATATTTAAGATTTTTAGATTTAATTGAATTCTTTTTTAATTTATTGAATTGATTTATTTTTAATTTACCGAACTGAATTTATTTATTTTTGTATTCTTTGTTTTAGCTGTAAGTTATTTTGTAAGTGTTAATATTTAAAATTGAATTTTTGTGAAATTTTGTGATAAAAATATAATATGTTTATACATAATTCAAATAATCAAATTGTTTTAATCAATAGTATACATAATCTATGGTATAATTAATCGATATAATTAAACCAGTCACACACAAACACACACACACACATACATACATACATACACACACACACACACACACATGTTGAACAATGTTTCCCATAAAATATTTCCGAAAAATTCCGGTTAAATTCATTGAAATTTTTGCGAGTAAACAAAATAAGCAAACAAAATGAAACGAAAAAAAATCAAAAACGAGCAAACTTAAACAAAATAAATTTAATTTTTTGCGAAAACGAACAAAACGAAAATTCAGAAAAAGTTTTTTCGAACATACTCGAGTTTGCTCGTTCCAATCTCTGCAATGCACTAATTAATATTAATTTTAGTATTTCAATTCTATTTAAAATCTGTAATAAAAAAAAACATTATATATTTGTCATTCGATTGTTAACCGTCTTGTTATAATATAAAATAACAATCAAGTCAATAAAGTGACAAATATTTCTTAAAACGTCAACTTAGGGCTACTTCAAAAATTAACTTACAGAAGAAAGAACAAAATAAAAAAAATGGTTTTCGCGTTCAATTTTGCTAACTCTCTCATTCATTATTTTGATTTATATTTATAAACTTTCTCGTTTTAAAGTTTTTTTTATTCTGCTTGTAAGTTAAATTTTGAAGTAAAGGTAAAATTTGTTTTTGAATGAATTATTTTAAAGAAATTATATCGCTGTTAGCGCTTCTAAATTGTGTTTTGGTTAACTTAATTCGTTGGGTTAGTATAACATCGACGAATATATTGGATCGAATTGCAAATTCCTATTAAACTGAAAAATGCTTCGTGAGCCTTGCAGGCACAGATCAAAGAATCTGCTGATAGTTTTCTATAAATAACTCAAGTTGTGACAAACATCTAAAAATGCTAATAAAATTTAGGAGAAGGCAGAATACTATTAAGAGTTATTTTGTAGCTGAGGAAATCAAGAGTGCTTGCATCGAAAACACATTTTGATGCTGACAATTCTGATAACTTTTGGAAAAGATGTTCCAAGTGGTAATTATATTATTCGTGATTTTGTGATGCCACAAGTATGCATCGATATAAAGAAAAACGAAGTCTAGATTTCTGATAACCTCATTTATGAATAGCTAAAACGTTTAAGCGGCATTGAAAAAAATGGTTGTTATTACCGTTTTGTGAACCTCTTGAATGTGAGGAAATGTGATCACGATTCGTTTACGATCCGTGAGAATATCTAACGTGAAAGTAAATTAATTTATATCATGATTATTATTATTTTCAGGTTCTTAAATGTAATTTAAGTTTTGAAAAATTAAATCTGAATATTTTGTTTGATTTGTAATTGTTTTTTTTTTTATCAATGTTACCTTAATTTGATACTGTACGGGCAGTTTTTTGATACAGTGTATACACAAATCGGTTTTTTCTTGTTTCAATATTATATGAAAAACAGCAATACATAAATAAATATAGAGTACATCGACAATGTGTTATGAAGCTATCTGTACGGCTTGTATAAGCATTGTTTTTGGCTTTGGTATACCTGATAATGTGAGAGCATCATTGTCATAAAAATAAAACAATAAAAAAACTTCATACAAAGCAAGCAAACAAAACACAACAATTCCATTGCAAATTCCATAATTTTGCCTTCATAGAAAATACATTTTTCATTCTATTATCCAATTATTACTACCACCACAAAATATATATCTTCCACTATGTCCTTGTACCAAGCTAATGGAAAAAAAAAAATTTGTTTGGTTTTTCGACAATTTTGTTTTACAAAAGTGCGACAAACATTTTATGAATGAAATTAATGAAACAAAAACTTAATAGCAATTCTTTGAACAGCCAGTTGATTTTTTATTTTCACATCCTACGATTCACATCAAAGTTGGCTCTGACGAGTTAAAATAATATTTGCTAAATTTATCTTTAGTTTTAGTATAGTGTACGTCAGATGTCTAGGATGTTTACAGAAAAATACAGGTGGTAAATTTTGGTACGATTTTATCAAATTTTTACGGCCATCACTGCCATCTATGTAATGTATATTGACTTAATGACCAAACGAATTGTAGTAAGCTTTTATTTTAATATGACCAGAATGCTGTTGTTATGAAATTTTTATTAAATTTTTTGAGAACAAGAAAATGAAAACGATTTACTCAAACGACATTCATAAATGGTGAAATTCAAACATTTATGAAAGTATTTCAGAAATCATAATTAAGAATTTGTAACGTTTTCATTTAAAAATTTGTCTTAGGAAAAAAAAAATGATTTCCCATATCCACATGTTTTGTGTATTTTACTATGAAAAATTTGGTTTCTTCCTCGTTTCTGATTCGCTTATAAAAGCTTCGTTTTTTAGACTATGGCTTTGTATAATCAGAACCATCTAGATGTGAGTAGAGCCGCCATGTGAAACATGAACTTAAAATAAGGAACATAGTAACACTAAAAAATAATTTATTTTCATAGAGTTTGTATGGAAAAACGCGGTTTGGATTTACGATAAAACATGAATAAAAAGTTAAGCTCAGTTAAATAAGTTTTTCTGAAATCGCTAAAACACCACTCAATGTGGTACTTATTTAAGACACAGTTTCTCAAATTTCCCTATTTTTCAGCAATAATCAAAAGAAAATAAGGGAAATTAACTTAAAAAACATTCTACTACAATAACAATTTGTATTAAAAAGAGAAAAATCAATTTAATGACGTCATGAATTATCCAAATCTAAAACCAATGGTAAGAAAAAGACAACACGCGTCCGTTCAATAATCGAAATTAAAATAAATCAAAACGAGCCAAACAGAAAAAATTAAATCAATAAAATGAGCGTGAAGAAAATAAAAAATCAAAACAATCTAGCATGCTCCGCAAATTCAAAATCACAAAATAGGGGCAATGAAAGCGATAATTATTGTATTGTTTATAAATTTCGAGTTACGAGTTTATGACGTATATTACAAAAACAACAACAATTTAAAGTTCAAAAATACCTTATTTTTGAAGACTATTTTTAGTAAGAAATAAACATTTTTATGACTCGATTTTTCAATCAAATAAAATTACATGTTTCATGAACATTTTCATATAAAAACAAAACAAAAGCTCATAATTCTAATAAACTAAAATTGTAAATGAAAATAATTGTTTTCCCATATAGTTTCATAATAAAGAAAAAAATGCATGTACTTTATTTTAATCTTAGTAAAAAATACAGTCGTTACTGGAGTCGGCTGTTGTTTATACAGTAGGCTCTGGTATAATTAAGGCTGCTTTGATAGTACATATACCCAAACAACTCTTTGTCGACACAAAATTTTTAACATAAATCGTCTTTACTTGAGAAAAATGGAATAGAGTTCATTTCGAAATTATTTTGAATTTATTTTTCCCAAAAAACAGCCGCAAGAATTATTTTTGATTTTATTTTGTTATATGAGTTGGCAGCGCAAATAATTTGATTGTCAAATACATAACTAATAAATACATACTACATATTTTATCCACTTTTGATATATAATAGCCCGGTAACTATGGTGATTTCAAATAAAGAAAATGTAAAATAACCCATTGTTATTGTATAACCCACGCTGCTAGGGGCAACGTGAGTTATATTTGGTATAACAAATGTTGAGTAGTCATTGGAAAATTATTTGTAGTCAAATTGAATGAAAAACTATATTCCAAAAATTAATTAAATTAAAGTACACCATGACAATTTAAAGAACGGTCACTATGATAAAATGTATTTCAAAATTCAATGCTCCAGTGTGGAAACACAAAATGGAACTATTTCTTATTAATTTACGAAATTTATTTCAACAAAAGTGGATAAAACGTTGTATGGCACTCGTGAGCAAAGAGATATTATCCACTCGGGATAATGTCCCACTCGGCTATCGCCTCGTGGGACAAACATCCCTCATGGATAATATCTCGTTTTGCTCACTAGTACCATAAATAACTATTGTTTGTTGAAACAAAATATTTTAAATACGAAATTAAAACCAAAATTTCTAAAAAACTCTTTTAACTTGAAAAGTTGATTTGTATTAAATCGGAAATGTCACGATCATCAGGGCGACAACATTTGAAAATAAATATATAATGCGGCAGCTTCTATCGCTAGGTACGAAAACTAAAAACTAGAGTAAGGTTTAAATAAACCCAAACAAAATTATTCTAGGGATTATTTAATGCAATTGTTGTTTTAAATGACTCAAGTAATGCACATTTAAGCTAATGTACATTTAAGAAAAACATTGGAAATAGCTACCAAGAGCTATAGTTCTATCAAAATGCGCATGGAAATCATTTTTTTTCGGTTCGCGCAGCTTCTCAGTTGAAGGTCTCGATAAGTTTATAAAAATCGTGAGGGTTCGGTTTAATACTGTCTCTAAAACTAAAAATAATAACAAATAAATGTTAAACTCTATTGAATTACATTTTAAATAATATTGAATGTTAAGAATGTTTTGATAATACTGTGATTTTAATTTTAAAATTGTTTGACAAAAATTAATGAATTTATAAATTATCGAATTAATAATCAATTGTTCAAGTATTGGGTAGTTATTTAAATTGAAATTATATGTGAATCAATTTGAGATAAATTACAAAATTTGTGTTCAAAACGTTACAAAACGATTAAAATTGAGACAAACCAACATTTTTCATTGAATAAAAAATCCATTAGAATTGATTAATAAAATCCGTAATGTCGCAATACAACAGACCAGCTTCGATACAGTAAATTTGTACTCAAATATATCAGTCAACAGCACACAACGACAATTAACACAAACACAAATTTATATTAATAGCATTCATCTACAATTACAATTTACTCTCGATGGAGAAATTAATAAATGCAGCACTTCTTAGATTTTTCAGTCACAAAGGTAGAAAACAAAAATGACTACAACATATTTCGTAAGCCAACAAATACAGATCACACAATCAATATTAGCTTAAACACACACTTGATCAATAGACTAAATAACACTCCAATGACGAAGGAGAATTACTTCAAAGAACTGGACCTAATAAAACACATAGCCAAGAAGAATTTTTTTAATCCAAAATTAATAAACAACATGAATGTGAAATACAAAAATAAAGTTTAGCCAATGGAGATGTCCACAGTAACAACACGATAAAAAGGAATTAAAAAAACACTTCCTTAAATTACAGAAATCCACAGCAAAGTTACACCGAAATATGTACTTTCAATAGGATGGTTTATAGTTTACAAAACATACGATTAAAGACGGCCTCGATCCATTTAATTTACTATTTATTCAAATAAAAGTGATTGTGAGTTATTGGAATCACCAAAAGAAATTATAAATATAAACAGTGACAATTCATAAATTAACGTTGCAGCTTACGAACGAAAGGTATTGAACGTGAAATTGGAAAATTATTATTATGATGAAGACAGCGGCTGTAATTATATCCCCTCTATGTATAAAAACAAATTGAAGAAATTGACTATAGGTCCGACATTGAGCACTAACTATTGAGAACAAATTGGACAATGAAAAGATAAGTGACAAATTTGTGCAGTTATCACCTGACCTAATTGGCTCAGAGAAGCTCGTGAAGATCTAGAATCTGATAAAATTGACAATGATGATGATCCGGATATTTAGGTGAAAGTTCGAACGCGGAAATCATATCGTAACAAAACGAAAAATAAGGTAAACACATAATATTGTAACGGGATTTTAAGCTGTAGATATATTTCATGAGAATTTCTCGCACTATCTTCCAAACACAAAAAAAAATGAAATAAAAATAACAAATCCGGAAATTTCTTTTATATATCGTTATAATACTTATATTATAAAAAAAAATTATTAATCTTAATCAAACAAAAAAAAATCCAAAATTAATTTTAGACAATAATAATTATAGTTAATTAAAAAAAAATACATTTTCTGCAACAGATGAATTTTCAGTTTCCAGCACAGCACATTCACAATAACGCAATCTAAATATTTTGAATAAAGAAAAAAAAAAAAAAACAATTAAATTATAATCAAAATAAAATGATATTTTTAATAAAAAAAAATCTGAAAACTAAGACTAAATCATTTATTTTTCTTCAACTTTGAAACCGTTCTTTTCCATGAAACGGGAAAATAATTATTTGTTAATGGGCGCCATCTTCATTTCTGAAGAACCCGTCACGATTTTATACCGGCTACTACTCCAAGAATTACATGAGACAGAAGGCGTGGGAATATAACAATCTCTTCGTTTCAAAAAAAAAATAAATAACAAAATTCAATAAAAAAAAAACTCCAAATCAAAATTAATTCTCTTTACAAAAAAAAATAAAACCCGGAAAATTAATACTAATTTGCTCACCCATTTAACAACGATTTTTAGGTGCCGATCCACAACTTACAAAAGAAAACAAAATATCTGCCCAATTGGCTTTATTAATTTGGTGATGACTTCACTTGATCTGGTCTGGTTGCTGACGTCGATTTTCTAGCAGCACGTGTTCATCATCCAAAGAAAAAAAAAATCTTCTGTGCCTTTCTAAATAAAATATATATGTATAATTTATATAATGTTGGTCAATCACAAAAAAAAATGTGCACACAACTTCTCAAAAAAACACAATTTTCAATTAAACTAATATTGTTCACTGTCTTGCACTCACACTGGTTTATTAGGGGACTTACTCAACTTTGCCGACACACCAAAACTAAAATTAACTATCGTACGATATCGTCTTAATCACAATGCCATAAAAAAATATAACCTTGAATCAACAGATATTTACGTGTACTTCTGTCTATCATTAAAAAAAATTCGTACAAAATATCTCCTGTATATTTCACATTGTCTTTTCCGTATAAAAAAAAAAAATTTTATATACTTAACTCCGGCAAATGATGATCTCCAACAAAACTAAAATGATGTCCCATCCAAAATTAATTTATTTTAATTAATTTCTGTACTGCAAGCTCGAGTGATGTTGCTTCCTCAAAGTCCGTATTCCAAAAAAAAACTTTATAACTTTTCCAACATCAAAAAAAATTCTCTCTCCCTCTCATCTTATCGCATGATCAAATATTTGGCTTACACCATTACACCCATCCAATAAAAATTGATCAGCAAATTAAATCAAATAAACAAATAAAAAAAAATCAAAGGGGAAATCTCTCCCGAACAATAAAAAAACCAAAATTTAATTCAGCAAATTGAAGAGATTATTATCTCATCATCTTCAATCATCAACAAAACGAAATATCAGCGGTTTCCAAAACTTTCCGCGTAGTGCTTCAAAAGCTTAAATTCAAACTTGTTACAATATAACACACGTAAATTAAAAAGAAACTCCGGAGAACTCTACATCACAGCAAAGGGAGAAACATGAGAACATCGAATAAAAAAAGAATTTTGAAATTGCAAACGGAAATGTCGTGAACGCGTGTCCGACGAAATACGGACAAAATGGAAACTAAAACAATATACACCTCGCCTGCCTTACCTTTCAAAATGTTTAATAATCGAAAGTAAAGCTCGCATCACCAATTTAGAAAACCCTAAAAGAGATAGAAATATAACAGGCGTATACCATTTGACTAATAGTGAAACACGCAGAGAAATTAATGTGTTTAAAACTTGCTTTCTAAGTGTGCTTGGCAAAAAAGGGATAGCAGAAACAGTATTAAAATATCCCAGCAATATAGATAGCAGAGGTAAATTGCACAATAAACCTAAAATATCACCCACACAGGAACAACATATGATAAGTTTATGGCATTATTCGCAAGCTAAAACAAATAAAAAATATCTACCAATAGACCAAATTTATTGAAAATGTACGATATGTACTCTGTGTAAAATTTAGACTCTTGTACTTAAATTGTAAATTTAATATAGTCTTGATTTACAGTTAACTAATAGATTACCACGGGTGGGGTCAATTTAGTTATTGAGAATACACAACTTTTTGTTAATATTAGAGTTAGGTTAGGTTAGGTTAGGTTGGAGTGGCTGCTTACGCACACTTAGACCGGAGACAGTCCATTGTGATACCACGGGATGTATCCCCTTTTACCCCTATTGGAACCATTTCGAGCTACTTATGTAGCGTAAGACGTCCCGCACTTTAATGTTTTCGAGATCCGAGAGGCAGTCCATCCTGAACTTACCTAAGTGTTTGTGCCTTCTGAGAGCCAATGCTGGACACGAGCAAAGGAAGTGGATCAACGTCTCTTCCTCCTCTTCGTCCAAGCAGCTTCTGCAGAAGTCATTAGCCTCCAGACCCAGCCTTCTTGCATGTTCTCCAAAAAGGCAGTGTCCCGTGAGAATTCCTACGACCGTTCTTAATTCACGTCTTCGTAAGGATATTAATGCCCTAGTGCGCCCCAAGTCCAGCTTTGGCCAAACTTGTCTTGCAACTCTACAGGTGAGGGCGTTAGACCACCTTTCCCCCGCTGAGGATAGCGCCTGCTTCCCAAGTGCTTGTCTCAGCGCTGTGATAGGCCTCCCCAGACTTGCCCTTTCCGGTTGCAGCTGGAGAGTCGTACCATGCCTAGCAAGTTCATCCGCCCTGCAGTTCCCCAAGACGCCCGAGTTACCTGGGACCCAGATTACCTGGATATTGAAATGCTCACCCATCTCATTTAGAGATGAGTGACAACTCAACGCCACCCGTGACGCCAAAGACACCGATTCTAACGACCGGATCGCCGCTTGACGGTTCACATAGATTGCAATATCATCTGAGGATACCACATTATGCTTCAACCACGTCATGACCTCCTTAATCGCTACGACTTCAGCTTGGTACACGCTGCAGTAATCAGGGAGACGAATAGAAATGTTTACATTTAATTTGTCACAGAATACTCCAGCTCCTACTTTGCCGTCTAGCTTGGAGCCATCTGTGAAGAATTGCAACGCTTCGGTTTCCGATAACGGTCTATCCCTCCAGGATTCCTCAATGCCCCGCTAACAAGCATACAGGCTGTTCTTTGCACTCTCTCAATCTTACTTTTGTAAGTAACCTTGTCCAGAGCTGGCCACCAAACACCCACCCCGTACATGAGTACAGGTCTCATTACGACGGTGTAGAGCCAGTGTACCAGCTCCGGCTTCAGACCCCATCTATGACCAATGGCGTTCCTACAGGAGTACAAAGCAATAGTAGCTTTGTTTATTTTCTCCAACATGTTGGGCTTCCAACTAAGCTTACTGTCCAAGATAATGCCCAGATATCTAGCTCTATATCAGTAAAAGCAAGTCTCGTGCCATTTAAGGTAGGAGGGACAACTACCGGGATTTTGTATTTCTTAGTAAAGAGTACCAGCTCTGTCTTGGACGGGTTAATACCAAGTCCACATTTGCCAGCCCATTTCGTAACGATGGTAAGCGCATTCTGCATTACGTCTACAATCGTGCCCAGGAATTTCCCGGTAACAGATAAAGCTACATCATCTGCGTACGCGATAACTCCAATACCCTATCTCCAATTCAAGTAGTAACCCGTTTACCACTATGTTCCAGAGAAGAGGGGACAGAACCCCCCTGCGGAGTTCCCCTAGTTACTCGCCTCTTGAAGGTGGAGTCCCCCAACTTCGAGCTAACAATCCTGCTTTCCAGCATATAATTGATTAACCCTATCAGAGGAACGTCCACCTCCAAAAATGACAATCCCTCCTTGATTGCCTCCGCTTTCACATTATTAAATGCGCCTTCTATATCCAGGAAGGCCACCAAACAGAATTCCTTCGAATTAATCGATTTCTCAATCGTAGACACCAAGGCGTGCAGAGCCGTGTCCACAGATCTACCCTTTGTGTACACATGCTGAGACGATGCCCACTTCCTGGCACCTATTTTATCTCTGATGTATACATCCAGCAGGCTTTCCAAGGTTTTCAAAAGAAAGGATGATAGAGTTATTGGTCTTAGGTCCTTAGGATAGACATGTGAGCTTTTCCCCGCTTTCGGTATGAATACCACATTGACCTCCGTTCAGTACCTACCCAACTAACATTTTGCCTTATAAATTGTCTTTTAAGAATATTTTTCACTTAAAAGAGCCCTAGAATAACATTCTCCAAGAATGTTTAAATCTGAATACTTATTAGCTTCTTGTCAAAGAAATGCCGATTTATAAAAGATATTATATTCTTACATTGCATTTTTACACCTTGACAGATTCTGTTGTAAGGCTGTTTCTTACACCACACTTAGTATACTCTTATTGTTTTTAGTGGAAAAGTTTTCTTAGCCAAGACATATTTAGTCTTACAGTTCTCTTAATTTCTTTTTTTATGAGTGTTCTGTAGGATTTCTCTTGACCAAGAGTTTTGTAAGATTAAAACATAAACAAATCTTTATAGAGAACGCTATAAGATTACATATTGTTTAAATTCTTTAGCAAGAGCCTTTAAAGTGTATTTCTTTTAGAAAATATGACATTTGTTTGAGTACCGCAGAAAACAAATCTTAGTGATTGACGTAACTCTAAAACTAATTAATGTTAAAAATCGAGTGTCAGATATATGGTATTACAGTTTTATTCAGTTTTTTTATTTAAAATAATATAGTAAATATGTCTCTTAATATATAATATGTATTCGCAAAATATTCTCTTAATACGCTTGGATAAATTTTCTATAAGAAAAACTCATAGCTCTCCCTTATTAGATACTTACTATATTCTTACATAGGAAATTAATTAAAAATATTATTTTAGGAGACATTTCTATCAGTGGCGAGCTCAGGGTAAATCTCATTTAACTATTTGACGACAAAGTATACAAATTACCAGTTTAGCAACAGTATAACCGATTTGTTATATCAGGTGAATCAGGCCAAGTCCAGGAAATGGTGTAGAATTCTTTGCTTGTATATTTTATATTTTATGCAGGTCAAAGTTAACCCTATATTAAGATTTTTTTACAAGCTCTTTCAGACCATATGTTTCAATTATTGGTGATCGTTGTAGATGGTCAGCACAACGAACGAGATTACACACAATTGGACGCGGCGTTGTGCTTAGCGCCGGGAATCGAACTCGAGACCGCGCTGTGTCTAAGTCGTCACCTTAACAATCACTACATGACCGGTTAATAAACGTGAAACAAAATTGAGTAATATGCATGAGATGACGTTCGCTGGCACCATAAGGTTAACGAACGTTTAAAAAAATAAAATATCATTTAGAATACATACATTAATCATTTTCAGAAGTCTGTTTATACAAATTGAACATTTTTGAAATAGAATGTCCTGAAGTGGCATAAATTTACTTCAAACAGAATAAAGTTAGAACCGATAGAATAAAATTATTTATTATTATTACATAGATTTGTTATTATGTTTGTTCATATTTTTTTTTGTGTTTAAATATGTTCAAAAAAATTCCCATAAATGAATATTAAAAATGTGCGTATACATTTTTTGCTATAAAGAGTGCATGTATGTGTGTAATGTAATTAGGTATTGTGGTATTATTTAACAATTTGGTAACAATAAATTGACAACAAACAATATTAAACATATTCATTCTCGCATATTCAGTCTAGATATTTACAAAAAATTTATTACAACTAAATTTGTCTAATTTTGGGTAAATGAATATGAAAGATGAAACAAATTGTAGTTAAATTATTTAATAATATACGTGTATCAGCAAGCTTTCACGGTTGGTAATAGACATAAGTGTTGGTTTTGATATATAACATTAACCATTTTGTACCAAAACTTTGTTTAACATTCGAGAAATTCCATTAGTTTATTTTATATGCCTCAGAGACGTAGGAAAGATGTGTCTCTGAGTAAATAACTACTTTGTGATATAACTTCAAAACAAGGCAAAATACAGCCATACGTGCTTCTGGTGGTTCAGAGGAAGTTCGTTGTAAGATCACAAAAACAGACTTCTTTCGCTTAATGTTAACCTCTCACAGGTTTCTATAATATTACGTTATATTGAAATTGATATTGCGTATAGCTGATCGATTATTCGCCTGTTTGGAGGTCTCGCTCGGTAGCACTAGCACAGCTCAATCATTATTTGGTTTTATAATTTTAATGGTAAAAAAAGAAAATATTATCAATACCTTAGTATGCCAAAACTATTACGGTGTCACTTAATATATAATAGTAATGCCGAGAACTTATTTGAAATGCTTATTACATACACTGCTCTGAGCTCATTAGAGCTGGCGCTTAATGATTCGAATTTAAAATTAGTTGTGCTTCCGTTTCTAAAAATGTCACGCTTCGTCCCTGATATATATATATATATGTATATATATATATATATATATATATATATATATATATATATATATATAGATATATATATATATATATATATATATATATATATATATATATATATGTATATGTATAGTATATAATTAATATATACAAAACAGTCATACAAACTTGTTATTATAATATAATTGTTTTATAATATCGAGTATCAACAGATTTATATGACTTTACATAATTTTGTTGGTTAATTTATATTTATTTCTTCAGTTTTACCGAAGTATATAAACTCAAGCCGACCCTGGAAACTAATTTAAACGTTTTCTTATAAGACACTTATAAGATATTTCACGTAGAACGTCATTTCGGCCATTGGTTTAGGAATTTCCATTATTGAAAAAAGCATACATTTTGTAATTTTTTAGATAAATTTTTTTCAAATGGAATATTTTGATATATTTTGGCAATTTTAGGAACTTAGCAAGTGCTTTTATAAAGTTTCCTCTCATAACAAGTACTATGTAGTATTTTAATTAGACCATTTTATGATATTTCTTTTTTTTGATAATTTGTATTTTTTTAAATATTAATAATTCTTTATTTTATTATTCGAATTTTTAAGAGCGCAAAAAAATTAGATGAGGTAGCTATTATTTTTAATTGAAAAATTTGAATTCGCAGCTAAATTCTATGCTAATTTCAATGTAAATTTTAAATATATAAAAAGCAATTAGTTTTTCAAGCATTATCTGTTTTAATTTAATTTATCTGTTTTATTTGTCAGATGATAATACCAAGTTTGTTATAAAACTGAATTAAGAATCATTAAAGTTGTATAATCCTATAACATAATTTTCTAAGATTATAACGATGAATTATATTGGAATACAACGTAAGTCTTAAAACGCTCTTACATAAGAATGTATATTCTGATAACAACCTTACCAAAGACTACTTTACGACTATTCTTATTACTTATATCATTCTTTCTCAAGAAGGTTGAGCCTTATATGACACTTATGTACACCTTATATGCCGCTTATTTTAACCTTATATGCCCAAATAGTTCGCCAGAAGACTCTTAAAAGTTTAATATAAGATGCATTTTAACTCTTATATCAGGCTCATAAATTTCAAAATTGTTAGTTGGGTAGGAATATAGCCCAGCTTCAAACACCCTTTGAATATAGCTTCCAGGTAAGAAAGAATAATTACTGAGTTGTTTTGAAGTTCCGCTGGTATAATTTGATCCGGACTAGCCGATTTAAATGGTTTAAAACCCCTCAGTGCCCATAGGATCCGTTTTCTGGTTACGATATCCTCTGTGGTTACTAACAGTGATTCCTGATGATTGCTACGCACCAACAGGTCTTCAAAGCTCCCTGGGAAGTGTGTCTCGAAGAGAAGCTCCAGAGATTCTCCACTAGAAGCTGTCCAAAATCCGTCCGGTTTTATCAAAAAACTAGGACTAGATGTACTTTTGGAAAGAATCTTCCTAAGGCGGGAGGTTTCGGATACCTCTTCCATATTATCACAGAAGATTCTCCAAGACCTCCTTTGTGCCTTTCTTAATTCTTTCTTATAAATTCCGAGTTTCTCCTTATAGGAGTCCCAATCCTGAATATTAGAGTTAAATTCATTCTATTTTATTTTATTTAATATTCACCTTTTACATACAATTAAATGCTACTGTCAGCAACTTAGAGAAAAAGAAAATATAAAAATAAGAACTAAAATATGACACCAAACATTCCTATGCAGTAAATTTAAATGTTGTAATGTCGATGAGTCAAGTTTGCTTCAACATCATGATTGTTGTTGTAAGTAGGTTAAATGCTAGTATCAGCACATTAGATAAAAATATAAAAATTGGACGTTATAGTGTTGATGAGTTGACATAAAATATTGCGTTTTGTTGCACTGTTGATCTCATCACTCTGGAAGGTATTCGGAGCCGAAATTTTAAATTGTTTTCAAAATTTCGGCAAATTTACTTGCCACAAATGGTATACATTTACTATGAAGCTTAAATTGATAACAGAAGAAGCAAACCAAATAAATATCGAAAAGGAACGAGATCACTTCCAAAAGTGCGCTTAGTTAGCGTATGAGGCGAAGGGGATCGAAAAGAGTGATCCAACTTAATACTGTATTAGCAAGTGACCTTCAAATATATATATATATATATCTACTTTTCATTTACGGTCCAGTACTGCTCTTTACAAATGAAGGTTATGGACCTTGAACCTAACAATAAGGAACTGAGATGATAATTTCTATTGGTTTGTCCGCCATGAAGGAGTAAGTAGCTTAAATTCGTAGAAAATTTAAAACGGCACATTGTTATTTGCGACACTTGTGCGGGTCAAAACCGGAGCAATATTGTCCTGGAACCAGCACACGCACATTTAGAATGCGACTCAGACCATTAGATAATAGAGGCTATAAAAAAACGTACAAATGTGGAGATATTTCATCTTCATGATTGGACACCTCATGATTTGAACTTAATGAGGTCGTGTGGTCGAAAGAAAAAATTTAACGTGGTTGAAAGTACTAATAGTGATATCATAGATTTTGCTGATTTTTTACAGCAAGAAGGAATAATTTTGTAAACATTTTTTAACAATTTTTTCCTACGGGAAACAGTTAAAAGTTATACCGATTGAATAAAGTGTCGCGGTTCCATCCCTCGTTACCACCTTCCCCCCACCCCTCTTGAACGAAGTGTCACCAATGAGCCGGGTCCGAATTTTTGTATAATATGCACTTGTTAGGCGCAATTCTCCATTCGCGAAATTCAGATACCAAGTCTCATGCATTGTTACAGAATTTTATATGTCTCGTGTCCGATTGTATAGCGGTGGTCAATTTAGTTCTTTGTGAATTCTCCGTATCCAAAGGCGCAGGTTGAATGATATTAGTGGTTTTTAGTTTGCTAATCTCAGACGTAGGCCAATAAATCGAATGCGGCTTTACTCATGTCCAATTAGTTTCAGTATATTCGCTAAATAAAAATCACTGTTTTGTTTAGTTCTTTAATCGCTGTTTTATTGTTTCGCAGGATGTTTTGTTTGATATTACAAAGCTTGATTTACAATGTTTCTAGAATATTTTGGTAAGCCTTTATACTAAAAAAAACAAAAGAAGGCTAAAAATAATTGTTAATGTTTTTTAAGCCAAAAATCGATGATTTTGTTTAATGTTAATGATGGTTTCAGATAACTGCAAAGCATATTTAATTGTGTACAGAGGATTCTTTGTAAATTATCTTTTTATTTTAGGTGTCACCGTAAACGTATAAACAAATTGAAGATTGTTGTCCAATAAAACAACAAATAATTTGATTTAGTATATTTATATTTAATGTAATAAAGAACATCAGAGTTGTAAAGCTACGCAATTCGTCCAAGTCAGAATATTCTTTTTGTTCTAATTAAACATATTTTTCCAAAAACAATATATACCGTCTTATCCGACTACTTGATAATAATATAAAATGAACATAAACAAACTTAATGAACATAGCATAATCAACTTAAACATGTTATTTTAACACTCCCTCCTGTTTAAGATTTATTCCACTCCTTAAAATTTGAAATTGTGTTCTATCCAAAGATTTTGTAAATATGTCAGCCAATTGCTCGTTTGTTTGTACATATTTTATGTAAAAATCTTTACCCAACCCGCTTTTAATAAAATGATACCGCACATCTATATGTTTGGTTCGTTTATGAGCTGTTTCATCACCAATCATTTTAATTGCACTTTGATTGTCCAGTTTCATCAATAATGGCTTTTCACAAATTTTTAATTCCTCACACAATCTTCCTATTACTATTACTTCTTTGATTGCTTCAGATGCAGATATATATTCTGCCTCAGCTGTGGACAAAGCTACAACAGATTGACGCCTTGTATACCAATCAACTGCAGTTCCATTAACAATCATTATGTAACCAGACGTTGATTTTCGCGTTTCCATATCACCCGCAAAATCTGCATCACAATAACATTGGACAATGTCTCCCTCCGAAACTGATTTGTATTTTAGTCCATATGTTTTAGTTCCATTTAAATAACGAAACACACGCTTTATTCCTTCCCAATTAATTAATGTTGGAGTTTCCATATATCGGCTCAGTTTATTTACAGCATAAGTAATGTCTGGCCTGCAAACTGATGATAAAAATAATAAACTCCCTATTGCTTCACGATAAGGTCCATCAAATGGTTCACTTTCTTCGTTGTCCATATTTTTAGATGGTCCAGGTGTAAATACTGCTTTACAATCACTCATATTAAATTTCTCCAAAATTTTTATTATGTATTTTTCTTCATTGATAAAAATGTCACCGGACGGTTCCCGAGTGATTTGCATTCCCAAAAATTGCTGTAAATTTTCACTTTTAATTTCAAAATTATTTTCAAGATGTTTCAAAAAAATATTGATTTATTCTGTGCTTGAAGACACAATTAACCCATCATCAACATAAATTATCAAGAATAACTTTTCTGTACCACTCCCAATGAATAAGCAGGGATCATTTTTAGACTGCTTTAAATTGAATTCCTTTATAATTTCTGTAAATTTCTTGTTCCAATTTCTTGGTGCTTGTTTTAACCCGTAAATACATTTGTTTAATAAACACACTTTTCCAGTGCCATCTTCAAATCCAAGAGGTTGTTCCATGTATATTTCCTCCTCCAAACTGCCATTAAGAAATGCAGTTTTAATATCGAATTGGGCCAAATGGAGTTTTAGTTGAGCTGCTATACTCAGAAGTAGTCTGATGCTTTTATATTGTCCCACAGGACTGAAAGTCTCTAAATAGTCTCTCCCGTACTTCTGACTGCATCCCTTGGCGACTAACCGTGCTTTATATAGGTTATTCGATTTCATTCTAAATACCCATTTGTTACCAATTGCTTTCTTTCCTTCTGGCAAGTCAAGCAACTTCCATGTTTTGTTATTATTAAGTGCATTTATTTCCTCATTCATTGCTTCTTTCCATTTTTGATCTTTAATTGCATCCGTGTATTCAATCTCCTCACATGCTATTAAACTTGTAAAATTTTTATATTTGCTAGGTGGTTTCAGCAAGCTTCTGTCTCGCAGTGCTCGACCTTCTTCCACGATTTCTTGCTTTTCATTACTGTCGTCGATTGTAATATCATTTTCTTCAGTAATTTCCTTTTCGTTTTTATTTCGATCTTCTGTTTTTTCGATTTCTGTTGAACTTTTACAATTTTCAACACTAATAGCAGTGGATTGATTTTCTATTTTAAAAATAACATCTCGACAAGTATCAATTTTATTTTCACCAGGAAAATATATACGATACCCTTTTGTTTCCTCTGAATATCCAATAAATGTTCCACTCTTACTTTTAACATCCCATTTTCTTCGTTTTTCTTTAGGTATATGCACGAATACATCATTACCAAAAATTTGAAAATTATCAATACATGGTTTTTTCTTGTGAAATAATTCAAACGGAGTTTTTCCGTTTACTGAGCTCGTTCCCGTTCTATTTAATACGTACGCAACAGTATTTATCGCTTCTGCCCAAAAATGTTTTCCTAAATTTTTCTTATGAAGTAATGTTCGAGCTGCTTCAACCAATGTACGCATTTCTCTCTCAGCAGCCCCATTCTGTTCAGGTGTGTAGCTTACGGTATACTGGTGTTTAATTCCGTATCCTTTTAATAATTGCTCAACATTTTTGTTTTTAAATTCAAGCCCATTGTCAGATCTAATTATTTTAATTTTCTCCCCAGTTTCCAATTCAAATTTTGGTATATACTCCATTAGTCTAATATATACTTCATTTTTATTTTTTAAGAAATATACTGTTTTATAATGAGTAAAATCATCCTTCAATAATAAAAAATATTTGGAGCCACCAAATGATAGCTGCTCCATATGTCCACAAACGTCAACATGTATCACTTCAACTGGTTTTTCCGACACTGTTTTGGATGTGCTAAATGGTTGTCTGCATTGTTTTCCATAAATACAAGATTCAGATTGAAATTCTTGATCACCTAATACTTTTAAACCATGGCTTTCCAATATTTTTTTGCAATATTGTGTATTTTGATGCACAAACAGTTGATGCCATTGTTCCAGCGATTTATCAGATTGTTTAATTGAACAATAAGCAACTTCTGGATTTCGTAATCTTAAATTTAACTTAAATAAATTTCCAACTCGATTACAGGATACAATTATTTCGTTTTGCATTCTAATTTCACATCCATTCTGTTTTGTTATTATTTCGTAGCCTCTATCTGCCGCAGTACTTGCTGAATATAAGTTACATTTCAATTTTGGAACATGAAAAACTTCTCTGATACTGCCATTAACCCATTCATTATTTTTGAAAATCTCAACTGGAACCACACCAATACCAATTGCCTCTAGCTTTGTTCCATCGCCTATGGTGAAATGTTTGGGATTTTTAAATTTTTCGTAGTCGACAAACCAGTTTTCATTTGCCGTCATATGATGACTTGCTCCAGAGTCTAAATACCAGTCAAACTTCATGTCGGTTCCAACACTCGTCATTAATGCATAATCATTGTTTGTTTTAGTTTGGTTCTTGTTTTTCTTAAACCAACAATCCCGTTCCCAATGGCCTTTCTTTTTGCAATAATTGCAAGCATCATTTTTCTTTAAATTTGTTCTTCGAAAATGGTCATTTTTATTTCTATTTTCAGTAAACTTCTTTGCCGTCAGAGCACCATCCACTTCGTGATTTTTATGTCGATTATTTACTCTTTCTTCTTCTGTCATCAATCTAGACGTTAATGTATTTAATGTCTTTTCATTTGTACTGTCCCATGCTGAATGAAAATGTTTAAACTCATCCGGAAGAGTCATTAAAATTTTATTCATCAGCATATTTTCGCTTATTTCTTCCCCACAAGTTTTAAGTTCATGACTTAAATTTTCAAGGTCAGCTACATGACGAGCCATACCTTCACCTTTATATACATACGCATGAAATTTTTATTGAAGCGAATGTATACTAGCTTCAGTTATTTTAGCATATAGCGCCTGTATACGTAACCACATATCAGACGAATTTTTGCAGGCAATTAAATGGGTTATAACTTTCTCTGTTACCGATGTTATTAATATTCTCTGCGCTTTGATGTCATCTGCACTCCATCTCTTTTTCTCTTCCTGTGTATCTCCCTCAACACGAGTTTTATCAACAACATCAAATATTCATTGGGCTTTAAGCATAATTGTGACTTGGAATTTCCATGCTTGGTAATTCGTTCCATTTCCATCCAAGCTAACTAGGCGTTTATATTCCACCAAATCCATTTTTATTACGTTTAGTAATCAACCACACGTATTCACTTTCAGGCTTTCCCTTTTAAAAAATCTTTCAACCGTGTGTAATTTTCCTTTTTTAAATTTTATAAGTTTACTATTTTTATTTTAAACTTTTACAACTCTGGGCCCATAACCTGTTGTTTTTGTCCAATAAAACAATAAATAATTTGATTTAGTATATTTATATTTAATGTAATAAAGAACATCAGAGTTGTAAAGCTACGCAATTCGTCCAAGTCAGAATATTCTTTTTGTTCTAATTAAACATATTTTTCCAAAAACAATATATACCGTCTTATCCGACTACTTGATAATAATATAAAATGAACATAAACAAACTTAATGAACATAGCATAATCAACTTAAACATGTTATTTTAACAAAACTAAACGGCTCGTCAACTGGTGAATTCGTCAGCTGGCTCAGCATCTTCTTAGATGTAGCACAAGCTTTCGACAAAGTTTGGCACCAAGGACTTGAATTTAAATTGCATCGAGATCTACCCAAGCACTTCTTTAAAATTCTTAAATCCTATATCGCAGACCGACATTTCCGTGTAAAATATAACGGAGAGTACTCTGAACTAAAGAGAATATCAGCAGGCATACCACAGGGTAGCGTACTGGGTCCTATATTGTACATCCTGTATACCAGAGATATGCCCAATACAGAGGGTGCCACCATAGCAACATTTGCAGACGATACAGCTATTCTGGCGACTGGAAAGTGTAAATCAGAAGCAACGACCAAACTTCAAAAAGTAACAGATACAGTGAGTAGTTGGACAAAGAAATGGCGCATTACGAACATTAGCCTAAACGAAGCAAAATCGGTTCACGTAAACTTCACAAACCAGAAAGTTAACTGGATTCCAGTGAAACTTAATTCAAGGCCTGTTCCAAATGCAAATACAGCCAAATACCTCGGCCTGACTCTCGATTGCAAGCTTAGATGGAAAGAGCATGTTACAAAGAAGAATTGAACATTAAATATAGGAAAATGTATTGGCTAATAGATAGAAACTCTGAGCTTCCAATACATAACAAATTGCTATTATATCAGCAAATACTTAAACTAGTATGAACCTACGGTATTCAACTTTGGGGTTGTACCCAGAAGACAAATGTACAAATGATTCAATGTTTTCAAAACAAAGTGCTGCGTGGCATTGTAAACGCACCATGTTACATTTGAAATGATAACCTCCATTGGGACTTAAACATGGAATATGTAAGTGAAGAAATACAAAATCATGCGAAGAAATTTCAGCGGATATCTCGCCACCAAAATGCAGACATACGAAGTTTGTTGGATACCACCAATGCACTAAGAAGAATTCAAAGGCAGAAACATTTGGAATTGGGCAGTTGTATTTAATTAGGATAGAGAAAAGTAATTACTATGTAAATTCAAACGGGAGTAACCATTGGGCTACTGCCCGTCAAATGTGAATCTTCATTTAAGAAAGATAAATTACTAAATGATTTGTAAATCAGTTGTAATATTAAATAAAGGAAAAAAAGAAGAAACTGGTAAATTCAGGAAAGTACATTTGGGTTAAAATAGTGATTTGATACTAATTTTTGTTCCTCTTCTGGCAGTTTTATCTCTGGGATGTTCGGCTTCAATATACATCTATAAAAAAAAATATGACTTATCATTAAAGCTTATTTATTTAGATGCCTCTGCTACTGTGCTTTATTTCTTTTAATTAAAACCAATTTTTGGTGTTAATTAATCATAGGGAATTCTCTATTAGTACTTCAAGTTGTTTAATTTACTAAGTCTCTATCATGTAATACGGTCATTCAAGTTATCAAAGCATTTTTTTCTTTCATGACAAGTTTTCATTTTATTTTATTTCCCATTCCATTTATGCACAAGAACAACATCCTGGTAGTTTTAATCAATGAAAAGCACTAGCCAGAATTTTATTCATTAGTCTTACTTACATCATCAACAAACAGAACATTTTCTTTAGTTACTTTATTTATCTAATCCAATTTTCTGTAACATTTTACGAATAGATTCGATTTTTCTAGACTTTATTTTATTGTCATTGTTTGGTTAATAAAGACGAGCTTCAATGAAGCATGAGGATGGATTATTAAATTGATTGAAGTTTTTATGTTTAGTTTTTTATTTAGCAGATAACGAATATGTATTTTAGCATAATCATATGGTATTTCTTGTAGTATATTGCCGTGTGACAATAAAGTAAACAAATAAAATGGAGACTACCCTGTCATCAAAAGCGTGATCGCTTTGAGAAATTAATTTACGATACTCTGCCAAAACCTGGAAATTCTTTAAATAGTACTTCACCTTTAGGATTAATTTTTGTTTATAAAAATAGCTTAGAGCAACACATAAATTTATAAGGAAGTAAAACAAATTTATTTGATTACTCTTTTTCTACAGATGCAAAATAGAACAGTATAAGGAAGCTCCGCCTAAGGGAAATAATTTTTTCTCCAAACGATATTACCATATTAAAAGTCGCTTGTTTTAATAATACTATTATTTCGTCATCTTTAAAAATTTGGTGGTCCTATTATAAGTGCGTGTAACTATTATATTCACAAAGTATTTGAATTCGTTAATCTCGCCCGTACAATAGTTTTACTCTCCGATCCGTTTGAATAACTCTTCAGGAAACTCGGATTCATTATGGGACATGGAGAATTTAGGTCGAACCAAAAATATTTCAACACTACACTAACAAAGCTCTTTTAATCTATGTGAAGACGGAGTACTTGTATAAGTGTATTGTAGAAATGTTCGATCTATTCAATAATTTTGTTGCGGTATGCCAAGTTTTTTCCGGAAAATAACTCCTGAAAAATATCTCAATACCTTTAGATACATCCACAACGTATGTCTTGCTCTCATAAATAGAGAGCCAGTGACATTTTTGGTAAATGATATGACGACACTTCCATTTCCTAGGCCTGGATGTGATTGCGTTGTTAACTTAGAGCGTTTTAAAATAGGGCAAAAAATGAAGCTGTAGTATTTCAACAAATTGTTGCATATCTTCGCATATGGTAAAAAAGTTAAATGCTAAAAATGTGTTTTTGAAGTGAAGCTTTTGTAGCCAGGTTTTAGCGTTATACAATGGGTAATAAAACCGATATAACAAAAATTTGTCGGTCACCACTAAAGAAAGTAAGATACGCACGTATACACTTTAATATCTGTATGAGACGTTTATTTTGAAACTGGTATAAGTCACTTTTTGAGAAAAATGAGTTTACCTCTTGACGATACAAATACTTATGTAACGCATGTTTAGTTTTAAGCATTCCACATGAAAGTTTTTCAAAATCTTTAAAATTTCTTCACTAGGATCTTTACTGTTAAACGTATTCCAAAAACGTTTATTTTGAAAATGGCATATCACTCGATTTTTTTATTAGTTTTGCAATAGAATCTGTGGAACACAATAAATAATTCTACACACAATTTAATTTAATTTATTATTTTTGATTTATAACTATTTATTTATTGATTAAAATAATTTATTATTTTAACAAATTTTTTTTATTTTTCACCTTCATTTTGTATATCACTACAAATTATTTTGGTGGCCAACACCACGAGCGACATGTTGTTGCTTACAAGATTAAGACGAGATTAAGTAAAATAATATTTTATTTTGTTTTGTGCTTTGATATTTCTCGTTCCGTGAAATCGTCCGTAAGGACGTAGGAGAAATATGCCCAATGAGATATTGTAGATGGCAGCCCGAGCGTAGGGTGAAGTGAATCTATTGTAATGGTGATTGGGTGAATCGCTACAGGACTCCCCCGCAAGTGAATTCCCCTCGGCTGCGAAACATGGTTGCGGGCTGTCGTTATGTTTGAGTGCCTATGCTCGATTGAAATGTCTTATCTCGTAAGAACACTAATCTACAGTGGAAAGGGGGGCAGAATGTGGCCGTTGGTGTGCAGTTGGTCGATGCTTGTGTCGTGGTAGGCAGTGATGAAGGAGTGTAGTGGTACTGAGTAGGAATATCACACAATTTATGCATTCACTGAGTGGATTGTGGTTATCCCAATTATTTTATTATTAAAATCACAACACAATTAATAACGAAATTTAATTTTTATATTTAGTATTTAATTTTTTATTTATTTAACAAAATTATTACTTCTTTTACAAAATTTACATTTATTTTTCTTTTCACATTTTATTTCGACTGACCCATTTTCGTCTGTTATCCCGGCTTTTAAAAGGTCAGTCCAACAGTACTTCCAAATAATACATGTATGGGTATGTATATACAATTAAGACATGAGTATTTTTTTGGTACATGTTCCTCACAGGAGGATGTTCGTCGAAGTCCACACCTGATAGGATGGGAGCAAGAGACGTCAACCAATTATCGGTGGGTACTTCTTATCTTCCTTCACTGTATGCTTTGTCGCGGACTGAGCTGTTGTTAGATGTTCGTGATGATACAAGTGAAGGCGAAACGGTGCATCGACCGAGTTTCCATGTCAGAGGAGCAAAGCTGTATCAGCTTTGGGGCCAGGCAAGAAAGGAGTCTTGGCTTTGTCCACTTTAAGGCCAGTCTGGGTGATGACTGTGGCCGGGTGAAAGTGGGACAGCCGAAGTGAATCTCGACTATGTCCCAGTCACATGGTAAGTTATACGGCGGCAGCCGAAGTGAGTTTCGACTGTGTCCGTATAAAAGGCGGGGCAGAGTGCGGTGCTAAATGGCTGGTTGGAGCCTAGAAACAAATAAAGTGTTGAAAAAATTGATGAAGAAAAACAATTAACCCGGAGAAAGGCAAAAAAAAAGTGAACAATTTAAAAATTTATTTAAAAAAAATAATTAGATGATGCTGATGATGTTTTTGCTGCTGTCGTCAATTATACTGCTGGTGATGATATCATCGAAGGCGGTAATGATGGAGATGATGGACGTTACCACTAATGGCGACGCTGATTCTGACCATGGTGATCGTAATGATTGTAGCGGTGACGCCGATGATCCGATTGATAGTGATTATAATGGCGGTAATGGTGGCGATGGCGGTGATGGTGTTTGTCTCGCCACTGCTGGTCCTGTTGATGTGAGGTGATCGGTGTATGTGTGACGGTGTGGAACTCCATATGTGAATGGTGTGGTTGACGTACCGTTAAATATACTGGCGTCATGTGCTCGATGTTTTTTTTAAATATGTATGTTTGGTGTGTTAATGTGTGTTAGTGTGTAAAATATATTGTAAAAAAAACGTACCTGTCGCCTGGTATAAAATTACGCACCAAGCTTCCATTTTTTGATGCGTGTTGCAGTTGCCGTAAACACGGCCGTTGCTGGTCACCAATGTGGAACACAATAAATAATTCTACACACAATTTAATTTAATTTACTATTCTTGATTTATAACTATCTATTTATTGAGTAAAATAATTTATTATTTTAACAAAGTTTTTTTTATTTTTCACCACCATTTTGTGTATCACTACAAATTATTTTGGCGGCCAACATCACGAGCTATGTGTTGTCGCTTACAAGATTGAGACGAGACTAATTAAAATAATATTTAATTTTGTTTTGTCTTTTGATATTTATTTCTCGTGCCTTGATTGGTCCAGCAGGCGTAGGAGAAATATGCTTAATGCACCAGAAATGTTGTTTATACAAAATAGATATTGTAGATGGCGGCCAGAGCATAGAGTGGAGTGAATCTAATGTAGTGGTGATTGAGTGAACCGCTACAAATCTTTAAATGTAAAAATGTAGTGAATTTGCAACTGTGTATACATATCATATGCAACTACGACACGTGCATTTGGAGCACATTTTATCACGTAGCCTTGGATATTTTTACATAATACATATGTACGCGTAAAACCAAGACTATTGTTTTAGTTTATATTCTTCGGTAATAGTATAAAGGTAGTGACAATCTCGATGGAACGGAGGCGGAATTACGCACGGAACGCAAAAAATTAGTTTAGTATTGTAAAAATAAATATTTTGCTGGCAATCTCGACACACGTTCTTAACATTAAAATAATCTAAACTATCTAACATGAATTGACACTTTTTGATAGCCATAAATCCATAATTTGATGGCTTTAAGTTCTATTTTGATGTGAGAAAAATTCAAAATGAAAGACATTCTTGTGAAATAAATTTACACAAATTAACACGTTCGCGGACAGTAACCAAAATTGAGCGGCTCAAAAACACACTAACTTTTTTTGTAGCTGCATAAGCTTTTAACATCCATAAAAAAAATATGAATGCCTTTTGACATTAGAAGCATATTATTGCCAAAAAATGGCAGGATGGCAAATGCCGTGCAATGCTGTCAAATGAAAATCAATGCATTATACAGCAAAAGTTATTTTTTGAATTCATTAACATATAAATAGAATTAAAAATACTAGAAATTCAAACAATTTATAGAATAAAAAAATGTATACAATAAAAATTACTAAATAATAAAACCATTTTTTGTGGTAGTTTTCAAAGCATAGCTCGATGCATAGTGGTGGTGTGCTAGGAGATGTTTTACACAAATATTTTGTTTCTTTGCCTCTGCCAGAACAATCGTGCATTGTTTGCATCACAAAAAATAGCTCTTGTTCGGTATTTTGTGTTAGGAATGCTGCTTGGAAAGTGGATATTTTAGTTTTGTTGGTCATCTTTATCTGTATCTGTATCAGCTGGATTAGGTAAGTCAATTCTTGATCGTTTGCACCCATGGATTGGTCTTGATTTTACCAATTTTCTGCCATCGTCCATGCTGTTGTATATGCTAAGAAATTCTCTGACTAATTCTTCATGAAAGTCTAGCAAAGTTAGCTTATTGTTGAATTTCCTATTTACATAAAAAGTATTCGATATTGCTATATCTACTAGGTGGAACATTACTTTTTTGTACCATCTGGCGATTTTTCGAGGTGAAGAATTGTAACTGACCATCTGATCATTTCGGTCGACTCCTGACATACTGTTATTGTATTTCGAGACTTCTTCCGGTTTAATTTGTTCCTGTCCGAATCGGTTTTTTAGGGGAATGAGCTTGGGACGATACTTTGTTGTAATGCAGAGAACTTCTCGCTGGTCCTTCCATTTAGACACAGACAATTTTCCATTGATTTTTTCGGCTTTTTTATAGTCAAATATATTAATTGTTCATGACAATCCCAATATTTTCGATTTGGTAAATCAAAAAAATGAAGAGGCCAATCCCTCATAACGTGAGGGATTGGCCTCTTCATACACAGCAATTTGGAGTTATATGATGGTGTAATGTACTTCTCTGTAAAAGCATTAATACATTTTATACTAGTGTACTCTTAAGTTTTCACGCCTTGCGACCAAAGCCTTTGATCAGCCTTTGGTAATCGCTTAAGTCAAATTTGGTTCAATGAGTTCACCTTGCCGACCAATGCTTCACATTTTTGATTTAAATGATTGAGAAATAATAGAAAATAACTCAAATTCTTAATTAATATAATGAAATTACAATAATTTAACAATTTTAATTGAAAAATACGGGAACTGCAGAAATGAAAAATGCTCATTTTAAAAATGCTGCTTTTTTACATGTTCATAAATGGAAATTCTTTTTCTATTGAAACGTTTCAGGACTCCATTTTCAATACTTGCTTGAGATACAGTGCGTCAGAGAAAACAAACTGAACGATTTTGACGTGTAGATTACTCACATGTAGTTCAAGTTGAAGAAATTACTATTGCCTTAATTTTTGTGTATCATACCCTTCCAATAAATATTGAAACATTAAGGCATATTAAAGTTGTGACCTTTGTCATCAGTTTTTCTCAAAACGTTTATAATTATTATGTATAAATTAAATTGTGGTTTGATAATAATAATAATAAAAGACTTTTGCAAGGTCAAATTTTAGCGCTGCTAAAGTAAATTGCGTCATGGCCTCTAAAACCAGAAATCAAATTAAAGAGTAGCAGCAACAGGTTCTTGTTGAACACCGAAGCTAATTGCAAAAGTTCTCAATGTTTTGCCAGTTCTAATTCTTGTTTCATCCAAAAATATTAACATTTGGCAATAAATAAATCATTAAATGTGATATTGTCTAAGTACGGTACAGTAGACACAGTAGCATTTTTAACAGCTGCATTCGCTTATAGCGAAAACTTCATGTTGGTGGTTAGAACTGATTCATCATTTAGCATCAGACAAATGTGTAAAAAACAGACATAATTCCAACTAATGTTTAGTGAGAACATGATCGTATGATTGCAAATTAATTGGATCATTCAGGCTTCCTCAGGCCTTACTATACTTTTTGAGGATATTCCAAAAGCGCAAACGAAGAATATCGTGTGTAAGCAAGACGATGCTTCAGCTCATTTTGATCGACAAAGTAAAGACTGGTTTGATGGTTATTATAACAAACAAACAATTATTATAATCGACAATATTTTGAGTTTCTTTGTATGGGGTAGAAAGCACGAAATTAAGAAACAAACCTCGGAAGAGTCTTCGGACTGTATCACCTCGAACAATTTTTTTTGACGCACTGTATCTCAATAGATATTGAAAATGGGTCAATATGGGAAACAACCCTTAAAATATTTACAGTGAAGTAGCTAGCAACCCGCATAATACATTTTATGGCCTGTTGTTGCTTACTAAGCCAAATAAAAAATAATAATAAAAAAAAATAGAATTTTAGAATTTCTTTCACGTATAGTATACCAAATGACTTCGTCATTTCGAGGAATTCGTTAGATTTGCGGATAATGGTATACGTTGCAATTCGTTGATTTGTTAAGGTTATTTTCTAATAACTGTGAAAATAATCTGGAACGGCCCGATTGTCCGAACTTTCATTGTTTAGTAAATGCATCCTCGTTTACATTTCTGTGTTAAATACAGAATATAATCGAAGATTTTCATATAATCGAAGGTCTAAAAATCTGATAACGGTTATTTACACGCATGCACATTATATTATTATATTATTTTGTTTTTCATTATTAAACAGCTAACATCTAAACGTAAAGTTCATCTCAACCTCTAAGCTAGAAGTAAAATATGTTTTAAAAATAACAATTATCCAAAACCCTGATGCTATCTGAACTGCAAAAATTATTATGATTTTCTCCAACTTCTGGGAAACCCAAAACCTGGGAAAACCTTGCTAAAGATTTTAATTAGAAATCAAATAAACAAAAACCAAATTTGGGCAATAGTTTACTTAAATTCTCCGGTTTCTACGTTTAAAAACTTCACCAATTTGAAATAAACAAATCTCAAATTGCAAAAAAAAAAATGGCGGCAACATACGTACAACAACGAAGGAACATAAAAACAATTTTCTGTTCAATTTTAAATGTTAAACACTTTGTTTTTCAATAACGACCTCTCCTAAGATTATTTTTGGGTGAGTGTGAGTGTGGCTCTTGGATAAAAGTGTATAAAATTATAAACATAAAAATTGATATTTGCCCTAAAATGTTTTTTGTTTCGTTTTCATTTTAACGAGTGTTCTAAGAAATAACAAGAAATTGGCATGATATAGTCGTACATACAATTTATAAAATTTTATTTTATTATTTATTGCTAATAATAATAAACAATAATCGTAAATCGGAGGCTTTAAAGTGTGCGAGTAAGGCGGGATTTATTATTATATGTGTGGAAACATCGTCTAATAATTTTAAAGTAAAAATACTTAATAATAAATTTAAATTTTTTTTGTGTATGTACGACACCAGCCGGTATTTTGGCTTGTTTATTGCACAGACACAAAGTCACGAAATTTCACAAAGATTTTTTTTAATTTCAATCAGAATGGGGATGGAGTTGTGTCTTCAATTATGTGACTTTCTATATGTTTACTATTTAACAAAAAGCTCCAAGGTTTACCAAACAAAATATTAACAAAGTCAATATAAATTCTAACCCGACTTACTGTCGATGTATCAACCGAGAATTACCTAAAGCTTTTGATTACACATATTCTGTTTATTTCTTTGTATAAAACATTTTATTATGGATGAGCCTGTGACTGTGTTTAAGTTTAAACTTCTTAGGCTAAACTATTTATTAAGTCCATGCATTTTCCTCTTTAATTTGCAAGCGCTTATCGAACGAAACAACGGAATGGTTTCCGTTTCGCTTGGCCGGGGTTTTCGTCTATATTGAAACTTTTGATATATTCGTTTGAAAACAGAATAACACATAGTTCTAATCAGATCATAATTTTTTTATGTCATTCTGCGCAAATTTCCACATAAAAAATTATTGAGCGAGCAGATTAATACTAGTTTGTAAATCTAAAGGAATTAATTAAAAAATACATACAAATGTATTACATTTCAATTTAAAATACTAAATAATCAAAATGTTTATTATATCCAGTAATATAAATTTCAATATACAAAATAAAAGGCGTGAAAAAATCTATCCCCAAGGCAAAATAGCAACAATATTTTATGCACGGACTGAGCAAAATAGGTAAACACAAAAACAAAAAGAGAAACCATTGCTGAATTTATTGGTTAAATTTAATTAAGCAAGTTTCAATTTATTTATAAAACTAAAGTTTGTCGTTTATTTTAATGAGGAATTTCATAATCCAAACACAAATACAATTTTAATTATAATTTTGTTTCGTGAAGTTTGAAGTAAGAGTCGTGCCAGCATGCTGTTAATGTAATTGGATTTCCTATATTACACTGGTTGTAAATTTATGCTTCTGAGGTTTAGTCGACCACCATCGGATACCATCTTCATCTACAAAAGGAGATAACGATGTAGAAGCTTTGATTTTTTGGTAATCCTTATGTATCGCCGAATGTGTTGTAAATCTCCGTGCTACTCTATTTACTCTGTATGTACAGAAAACGGAGTAGCACGGTGACTCACAATCCTACTGGATGCACTTTTTTTTTGCATCTACCATCACTACTTAGGTGTATTGCTTTCAACCAAAATGAGTTAGGTATTTTTTTTTTGGTTAACGGCTGATCAAAGCAACCAAATTTTGGTAAAATTTTTGTTTTATCTGTTGGCAGCACTTTTTCTCTCTCAAAAAAAAGAAACAGTTGAAAAAAAACGCATAGTTTTCTATTTCTTTAACGAAGTAGGTTCAATTTATTCAATAAAAAAGTTCAATTTATAATTTACCAATAAACATGTCAGAAGTAACAAAAAAAAATGTAAGTACAATTATAAAAATATAATTTATAATTAAAACTAATCATTTTAGTTTATCCTTTGTATTTTTTCCAGCGCACATAGAAGATTCTGGAGCAGAGAGGAGACACGGACACTTTTGGTATTCGCACATAACAAAATAACTTGTACATAGCAATTTATTAGAAGATATGACATCTTCAGGTTTAGCGGTATGTGACTTTGTTATAGGTAATTAATATAGACATTTATTTTGGCTAATTTAAAATGTATTATTATTAATTTGCCTATTTTTTAGGATACATCATTTACTGAAGAAGAAATCAGAAACAAAATAAGGAACATGAAAAAGGCATACAAGTTATGTTTTGATAATAATTCTATGGATATATAGGCGGTTGGTATCCTATATTCCACAATTTACTTTGTTTAATTAGCGGGGTTCACAAGAAGTGTGTGCACTTGGCGTTGGCATGTATCAGGCGAACTTATTAAGGTTATCGTAGAACGGTGTGTATTTAGACACAATACAAACGTAAATGAAGTGCGGCTGCAATTTCACTAAACACTTAACTCAACCGCAGCGATCGTTAGATACTTGTATGTATATAGACACGTAGAGTTCTGCTACTTAAGGGTGCACTACACAATAAACATAACACTTCTTATAGTTTTATTTAAGTTAAGTTGTATTAACCGTACCTTAACATTGATTTTATTATTTTATTTAATATAACAGACTTATGTGAACTGTTTCTTTATCTTTTTGTAACTGACTAAAATATTTTATTTTTTTCCAATTTTTATACATAAAAACAAAAACTCTCAGAAAAACATTCCAACCAGCAGTTTTCACTCTTCCATAATTACTTGAGCTTCTATAATTTTGTACATATTTTGGCGCGAACAAACCATTCACCAAAAATAAGTACGCCACAATTCCATGACTGGAACTCACCCTGGGCCCCTATTTGTGAATTCGAATACGAAGAAACGAACGACGTTTTCGAACGATTGGTATTTGTGAATTCGAAAACGTATAAAAAAACAACGAATACGAATAATGATGAAACGAACGAAAATTTCCCTTATCTGGCAATTCGTTTTCGACGACAAATTGTACGATCATGAACGAATTTCTGTACGTTGTTAGTTTTGTTGACGAATCCATAGAAAAAGCAAACAAAATTTTAAAATGTAAGTAAAAAAAATTGATACCAACGAATAATTATACGATTGTTATTACCTATATAACATTTATATATATATATACATATATATATATATATATATATATATATATATATATATATATATATATATATATATATATATATATATATATATATATATATATATATATATATATATATATACATTTTATGTAAAAAATTACATATACATTTTATATAGTATACTTTCGACCGCGATTAAAAAAGTTGCCATTATTTCACTTAAAAACATTAAATAACATAACATATGGTATATAACATTAATTTTCACGTTAAACATTAAAATTTTAGGGCAACAAAAAGTACAACAACACTTCAGCAATTTGATATATTAGCGTCATTTATGGAGGAACATGTCGATTTCGCAAGAGGATACAATTCGACAGCAGAAGCTCGGGAATCTGCTAAAAGATTATGGAATGAAATTGGAAATCGTCTCAATAGCCACGGACCACCTATTAGATCATCTGATGGTTGGAAAAAAGTTTGGGCCGATTTTAAATATAATATTAAAAAAAAATTAAAAGAAAATCAACAAAGCATCAGAGGTACCGGGGGTGGTCCTTCAAAAATACATACCTTCTCTACAGTTGAAGAATGTGTCATACACACAATAAATTTAAAAGCATCAGTGATAGGGACAACGGGCACCATTTCACTTGGAGACACTGTTTTAAATGTACCGACCATCCCACTAACAACACCAACCAACACGGTACACCATAATACCAACATAGTGTTGGACGATATGATTGATTCGGATGACTACACCCGCCAAATAATTCAGCCACCATCTCCAAATAATATACCAAATAATAGAGCGAACCAAAATAAATTAAAAAATAAACTTTTAGAAGAACAAATAATGCATCAAAAAAAATTCCATGAAACAATTACATCCAAATTAACAGGAATCAGCGAAGAATTAATTGGCACTAACCTAACATTGAAGCGTATTTTACGAATAAAGGAAAAAAAATTATGATTTGAAAAAGAAAAAATTATTGTTAAAGGAGAGAGAAATTAAAGTAATAGAGATGAATTTAGAATTCAATAAAAACAAATTAGCCACGGAGGCAAAGGAACGGCTAGAAGAAAGAAAATTTAAGGTTGAAAATTTAGAGTTAAAAAGAAGAAAATTAGAACTACAAGAAGCGAATGACTTAGGCACTCTTAAGTAAATGGCTATTATGTACGAAATAAAAATCGTGATATTTGAGTATGTATTAAGAAAATTTGTGATAATATTTATACCTTTGTATGAGGATACATACTGAAAATGAATTCAATGAATTAAACCAAATTTTAGATTTATAAGAATATTTTTTATTAACAAAATACTATGTGCAATTGAAATGAATTAAACAAAATATTATATTTTTAAACAACTTTTTATTATTGCATTTAAATATTATGTTACTATAGCATTCAAAACTCTATTCCTTATTTGTCTAGCCAAATTGTGTTCGTCGTTTCGATTTAAAGGTACGCTTTCTTGATGCATGGCGTCATCATTATTCACGTTTACTTCAAAACTTTCTTCAAACGGAACTTTGAAGTGAAGGAAAATATTGTGGAGAGCGGCGCAGACATTTACTATTTGGGTGGCCTTTTTTGGGGTATAATGTAACTGTCTGGCGCCTGATAAACACCGAAAACGGGATTTTAAAATACCGATTGTACGTTCAATGACATTTCTTGTTTTCGAATGTATCGTGTTATAGGTTGCTTCTCTGCTGCCATCACTTGTAGCTCTAAATGGTGTTAGCAGCCACGGTTCCAATGGATACCCAGAGTCGCCTAATAATAAAAATTAAAAATACATAATGCTATATATAATTGTTTAATTTTATGTTTACCGAGCAACCAATAATTTGTATTTCCATTGTTTCGATGAATCTCTTGTAAATATTGCCGGTATGTACTTAAATTCCAGACAAGGGAATCATGCGAAGCACCTCCATATCGTGGGTCTACTGCCAAAATACGAGTATTGTGTTCGCACACCTTAAAAAATTAAGTATTAGTATGTAAATGTTGATGGATTTTATATTACATAAGTATGTATATGTAAATATACATTACCAGCATAGTATTCAAGCTGTGGTGCCCTTTTCTATTAAAATAAAGGTGTTCATTTTCTACTGGGCGTAGGATGTTGATGTGTGTCCCAACAACACAACCGATTACGCCAGGGAACCCGGTTCGACTATAAAAATAATTGGCTGCCGCTTCCTTATCACTATTTGTCTGTCGGAATGAAACCCATTTAGGGCAAACTTTCTCTTCCAAAACCGTCAGCACTTCACTTAAAACCACCGATATCGATGATTGCGACAACCCCACCAAATAATCTTGCCCAATGCTTTGCTGATAGCTTCCTTGTGCACAGAACCTAAGAGCTCCCTCCAACTTTAAACTGTTTGGGGTACTCGATGATCGAGCCCGCATTGGTAGATGGTCATTAATTTCGTTGATTAGGTATTTGACCGCATCCTTTGACAGCCTGAATAACTTTATAAACCTGAAATTTAATCACATAAAATAGTAAAAACACTTTAAATATGGTCACGATAAATGATTTGACTTACTGGACATCTGGTATAACAAATATATTTGATTTGTCACGTATTATTCGTAAACATAAATGCGGTGAGACATCATTGTCTTCACGATCACTGTCATCCGAAAAATAAACGGCTATCGAATCCATAAGGAATTAAAATTTAATTTACTTTTAAAATCAATTTAAGAAATCTCTAAATACGCTCGAATCACAAAAACAAAACATTAAACGTCAAAATTTAACAAGATTTGTTTTTTTCTTATAGGTATAACCATTAAAAAAAAATTTCCCTTTTCATTTTTTCGCAGTGTACATTTTTATATTCGATCGAATTCACAAATACCAATCCAAGTTCGAAACGTATCTATCATTCGAATCGAATATCTGTTCGAAACGGATTCACAAATAGGGGCCCTGGAGTAGCACTATACAAAGATTTGTTGGAGCAGTTGTTTGACGAGGAAACTTCCGTTGAACTTTCTGAAAACAAAACTATTGCTTCTGGGATTGGTGTTCCCTCGATTTCCATTGCTGGTCGTAATACAGAGAAAAAAAAGCAAGAAACTACACTCCTAAATGCTACTGCCACCGAACAAAGCGTGGTTACTTTAGCCCCTACTTTCGAGAACGTAATCGAGATAAGTGTGCCAGGCAAAGATGATATCTCAGCAAATTTCCAACAAAAGCCGGCTCGAAAGCGTAGATATACTGTCGATAGCTACAACGAAAGAAAATAGGAGTTTCTAAGAGAAAGGAGTGAAATGCTAAGCTAAGGGAAGAAACGAGCCTGACAAGGCATACGGAGAAGGAGTTGGCGGCTGAAAAACGGTACGAGGAAAGGAGAAAATAGAACGAAAATTTATTAAATTACTTAAAATCAAAATAATTAAAATAATATAATAACTGTAATGAAATATGTAATTGAAATAAATAAGGTGATACAATACCTATATAAAATAAATGAATTAAATAAAACAACTTTTTATTTTTATTTTATATCTATAACACAATGTTTTGAAGAAGCTGATTCACAACATTAGGACAACGCTCCACCACAACGTTATGCAGATTTTTTGACAGTCGTACTGTCTGGCTCCTCATTGCTGGCATTATACCACACGTCACTTTCATTAACGCATATATTATGCAGCACACAGCACGCAACAATAATGTTCTTCACAGTACCCAAATCCAAATGTTCCGTGAAATTTAAAATTCGACGAAACCGGCCTTTCAAGATCCCAAAGGCATTTTCTACCACAATTCTCGTTGAAGAGTGAATAAAATTTAATTTTTTTTCGCGTTCGGTCAAATTTCCATTATCCCTATAAGGTGGGACGAGCTATTAGTCTGATGGGTAGGCCGAATCGCCTAATAGAAAGGAATTATTTAAAAATGACGTACTTTCTTTGGCACTAGCGTCATGCATCGACCCAGGTTCGCCGCAGTAAATTTCGATGAATCGTTTTTTGGAATCCACGACTGCTTGTAGTAATATACTATAATAACCTTTCCGATTATAATATGTTACTGGGTTAACGGTCGGCCTTTTAACTTTTAAGTGGCTTCCGTCTATTGCCCCGAGGACGCCGGATATGCCTGATAACATTCAAATGAGGCTGTTGTTTGAGCAACCCTTTGAGTCGACCGAGGCCATATAATGTATCTATTTGAAATTGTCACCATACATGATGCTACTCTGTTCACAATCTTCCATGAGATGACCCATCTGCCTGTAAGTGATGATATTCGCCACATACCATATACAAATGTGAAGTTCCTTGCAGGCTCCAACCTTTTCACGAACTCCACGATTTTTTGGACATACTTCTGAAGATTTATATAAATCTGGAAAAAGTAATTAAATTAAATTTAAGTTCCCAAGGGCCCCTTTTTTTAATACGGTGGCAATTTCCCCATATTCGGATAAATATTTCGATTGGTTTCAAGAATACGGTATTTGGTAGTAGATGGAAATTGCATGGAGATTTGTAAAGGAATTAGTAAGGGAATTATGGTAGATATGCCCATTGGGAAATTTCCACCGATTTCAAGAATAAGTTCCCATTGGCCTTATCATCCTGTCAAAATATTGAATAACCGAAATTGTTTACCGTATGCTAGTCATTAAATATAATGTTTGATTTCGATTCTATCAAATATTTGTTGGATATCGATAGTGTTTCCAATTGAAAACCAGATTTGTGATACGGCGAAACTAATTTGCACGAAAACGGTTGAAAACAGCCGAAAATAAATTTCGTGTGAGTAACATAATACTTTTATTAAGGCTCACGATTCACTTTTATTATTAAATTATTTGTTTATTTTATTCAAATGCACTTTTGACAAATGCGAGAAAATCTCAATTAGCAGCAGGATTGCCAACTTTGACAAACACAATTTTTCACAAGTCGACTTTTGCGGCAGGAATTATAACAAATTTGGTTAATATTTTTTAACCACTATTTTTTTTTGGGTTAAGGCTAAACCATTTTCTGGTCTATCCAATGTGATTGTTGTTGTATTTTTTTTTAAGACAAAAGCAAGACACTTAATGTCAGCTGTGTTGTTTTCCTCGGTTTGTGATTTTTTTATTGAGTTTATAAACCTCAACACGTAAGCAATCACTCTGAACATTTTCTGCAGCCTAAATTCAGCTGCAAAGACATGCTGCTCTATCCATAAATTATCATGCTGGTTGCATCCGGTATATAGTGCAAGTGTTTGCATTCGTTATATAGTGCAAAACTCATGCTTTTCATCTACGCTTTGCTTCGCATGCAAACACAATTGCTCGTCAAATCAAGTATCACTTTTAATCCTCCTAACACAATCTTCTGTTGTTGCTCATTGGTATTTAAGTATAATTTCATTGCTTATAAAATATTGTTTAAAGTTAAAGTGTAGTTTTTTTGTAATAATTAGCAAAAAGAAACATTTCTTATTTAATTTTATTCATTTATTACAGTTTATAGTTTAGTCTGTGCTAAACGGTGAACTCAGTGGTTACGCCAGGGCGAAATTTTTGCTTTCTGCAAGTGACGGTTGTTTTTTGTTTATCACTGTACAGTGCTGTGTTAATTAAAAGTTTAGTTTTTTTTTATAATCGTAGTCTTGATAATTATAATTCGTGTACTTGCCTATTATAATGTCTCAAGCCGATTTTTGTTTCTTTCTTGCTTAACATTTTTAAATTTCCAAGAAGGAATCACATGGGTCGTCATTGTTGTAAAATTTGTTTCATTAAGGCGGCTGCACGAGTCCGTCTCGTGCGCGTCGCATTTTGCGACGCGCTTTAAAATTAAACATTTTTCAACTCAGGAGGGGAAAGTTTTTTTAGATTAGGGTGCTTTGATTGGTTTAAAAAGCGCGTCGCAAAATGCGACGCGCACGAGACGGACTCGTGCAGCCACGTTTAAAATTAAACATTTTTCAACACAGGAGGGGAAATTTTTTTTAGATTAGGGTGCTTTGATTGGTTTAAAAAGCGCGTCGCAAAATGCGACGCGCACGAGACGGACTCGTGCAGCCGCCTTTAGTCTCAAGGAATAATGTATAAAATTAACGTATTATTGTATTAAGTTATAAAATGTACCTAATCTTAGTCTGTTTTCAGGAGATGATTACATATGTAGTGACGTAAGTGTAACAGTGTTGAGTTTCAGATTGCAATGGCTGCAAGAGGAGCTCAGGATGTATTCTGTACAACATGACAATACGAAGAAGGGAGTTATGAAATTTTGATGTAAGCAGCTATGACGTTTTAACTTGTTTAATTTATAAACACGCCACTTATCTTATTTAATATTTTTATTTAATTTATTTTCAAATTAACAATTTTATTTTAATTAATTAATTTTTGTAATTTAACATTTTTTATATTTCATTTTATCAGGATTTATTTTTATTATCACACCAATTCCCGTAGTCGTGTCACTTCAGGCGACGTGACCATAGTCGTGTCACGTTACATAACAATTATTATTCTTGAAGCCGATTCAAGCGGGCATGAGTGCGACTAAAATGTAGCTGGTAACACTCATATTTGCTCAAATTTACAATTATTTGGTCATATTCGACAGGATAAATCTGTCAAAAATCACAAAACTTGACATTGATTTTATAAATAAACCAGCATTCACGAACAAAAATTCTCTTAATCAATTCAAACTTCTTAATTCAAATTAATAAGTAATAAAATATACAATAACACAGCAAAAAATGAACATTGTTGAGTTTTTTTTACCACACGGAAAGTGACAATGATGAAATAAATCGTAATGTGGCTAGAAAGCGTAAAATTTTACGCGATCGATCTGATCCGTTGAATATTTCGAATATTCTGTAAGTACCTAATAATAAGCGTATTATTTGTATTTTTGTGTTACGTTATGCATTTCTGCTTGCAGATTTACAAAATATTTTTGAGTTAACAAAGATTAATTCAAATATTTGTTACCTGTCGTCGACTCCTAATTAAAGGGAACAGTACGCTTTTCTTCAGTCTTACCCGTGCTGAAATTAGCCGCCGCCTTCCGTTTCTTTGCCGAAGAAAGATATCAAACGGGTATTAGCAATGAATATTTGGCGGGGGACCAACTTTTAGCGGGGGAGCGCAACTTTTTATAAAAATTTCCAACAAATAGATGATATATTGGAGACAGAGATTTGCCCAGAGCTAATCAAATTTCGAAGCAGTGATAACGAAAAAATTAAACTGCCCTTTTTTTCGAGGTTAGGTTTTCCAGTCGTGATAGGTGGTGTCGATTGGTGGTCTATCTTGCAGCTTTCACAGGTGTTCGTGTTACCTCCCTGCGGTGACCACCGGGCAACTAGCTCATCAGTGTCTTTGACTGGACGGTTTAGGTTAAAACAAGGCGCTTAGCAATTAGCCTGGGTTAAAGTGTCAACCGTACCGTGATGAGAATCAATCTGGCTAGGTCCAGTCTAAAAACTAGCTTGTGTGTCCGGATACTTTGCGCCCTTCTAATCATGTAAGCAGCTGGATGACTTAATAGACAAGCTAACAGATGCTTTTCACATAGCCATGTTGGGAGCATCTCCTTTAAGTAGAGCTTTGGGTTAACAAAGGCCACCTTAGTGTTCGAAACAGCTCCAATGCTCTCGTCAAAAATGCAAAAGGTTTTTAGAAGAGCCAAGAAAACGAGAACTGCTGCGGATTGGGACTGCTATAAAGAAGTCCTCAAAACATAGAAGTATGAAATTAGAAGTGCCAAAATAAGTGCCTGGAGACTCTACTGTGGTAAAGTACAGGAGTCCTCGGAGGCAGTGAAGCTACACAAAGTACTGGTCAAGTCCTATCATTCCGAATCATCTCCAGCGACCGGATGGTTTTTGGACTACAACCAGTGCTGAATATTTGGAGTTACTACTGATAACCCACTTTCCGGAGTGCTCCAGACTGGTGCTTGAAATGCCGAATGCTCTTACGGGTTCAGACGTTGAAAGGCGAATAATAAGCCAGCTTTAAACCATATAAGTCAGCTGGACCTGATGGCATTATTCCTGCGGATGTTCAGCGCCATCGACTTGGCTCTACCCTGGCTGGATGTTATCTTCAGAGGCAGCGTGCAGCTTTGCCACATTCCGAGGAAATGGACTGATATAAACGTCTCATTGCCATCTCAAAGACCTTTGGCCTATAAGCGTATGCTCTTTTCTATTAAAAATACTAGAAAAACAAATAGTAGCTCACATTAGAGGCTCTATTGAGCCGGTTAGGTGGTCGAAATCTCAACATGCGTATTGTAAAGGGAGATCGATAGAAACCGCTCTACACTCACTTAGAAATACTTCTTGTTAACCTTTCTGGATATAGAAGGTAGGCACCTTCTAGCAACGTTAAACCGGTGGCAATAATTTGGGCATTGTCGAGTCTGGGTGTGGATGAATCGCTCGTTTGCTCGATAGATCAAATGCTGGGATGCAGGATCGTTCAGGCTAAGCTGAGCGCGTCCTCCACAAGTAGATTTGTAGGTATGGGTACACCGCAAAGTGGAGTCTTGTCCCCTCTGCTTTGGAACTTGGTCATAAATGACCTGTTACTGGACCCGGAGAGGGAAGGTTTTAGGGTGGTTGCTTATACGGATGACGTTGCCATTGATATCTTTGGTAAGTATCCTTGTACGTTAAGAGAGCACATGCAAAGCGCGCTTGGTCTTCTTTTTAATTGGTCAAACAGTTGTGGACTAAATATCAATGCACGTAAAATTGAGGTGGTCCTCTTCTCTAGGAAATACAAACTTCCTTTACTTTAAACGATATTAGCTTGACCTTTCGTGTTGTTTTGGACAGCAAACGTAAGGAAAGCTACTTTAGCGCTATACTCCTGCAAAAACGCTATTGGAAAACGATGGCGTTCTAAACCTCATATCGTATACTGGCTCTATACTTCAGTGATAAGGTCCATACTTTCTTGTAGGATTGTTGTTTGGTGGCCAGCCTTAAACAGTATGGCTAACCAAAAATTGTTGATGAAAATTCAGAGAACTTCCACCTTGTGTATTAGTGGTGCACTCAGGAGTACACCCACTCAGGCATTGGAGGTCTTATTCATCTTATATCCCCTAGATATTCTGGACACTCAAATTACCGCAAGCACAGCCATAAGGCTGAAATCCATTTCTATGTGGATCTGTAGTAATACAGGATACTCACCTATTTTGTCTAACAGAGATATCATTGACACCACCGATTACATGATTCCATTACCATCTTCTGTGGAAAGGTTTCGTACTGTATTCTCTCCAGAGAGGACTCGCTGAGTGAATAGATGTTGAACTCTAAAGTTTATTGAACTTTTTCACGGATGGTTCAAAAATGGATGGTAGCGTTATGGTGGTGGTGTTTTACTTCGCCGTCCAAGGCCCAATGTTTTCCTAGAAGTTTGAGGAACTTGTCGGAGGAGCAAAACGTAGATTACGTTCGCCGACTGATAAAAGTATCAATTTTTTGGACCTTACGACACAGAATATAAACCACAAACACCAAATCAAAATATATAAAAAAGAAACACAAACAAACCACACAATGCTTCAAATCATTCAATCCAGCACCAAATTTCCGCCTTTAATCACATAATTAACTGTTTAAATTGCATACCAATGAACAACACTAATTACATAGAAGAATTAAATACCACCATACATATTGCAATAGAAAACGGATACTCAGGAAAATTGATTCGTCGCCTAAATTCAAAAATTAAAAATAAAATTTTAAAGGTTGTATATTATAATAAAGAAAATTATTATTTACCATTAAAACAAGTAAATAAAATATAAAGGGCCAAAACCTCATGAGGTGATCAGAAATTCGGTCCTGAAAATTAACTGAACTCCCAAATCAAGCCCTAACTGGACCTCTTAACTCAATTTAAAACTCAACCGAAAACCCAACCCTCAAGTCAATCACCAGTTTTTCTCAAACTTCAACAACTCTCAAATCAACCCTTAACCTAATCGAAAATCAATGCCAAGTAATTCCCGTACCCATTACTCAACCCTAACTCAACATCAACTTAAGAGCGTAATGTTCTAAGAAGGCTAGGGTATGTTGTGCAGGTTCGATAAGCATCTGTGTGAATGTTTCCTTCAAGAGTTTTTTTATGTTCAATAGACATGCATAAAACTCGTGAATAAAAATCCCCAAATCAACATAGTCCGAATGTATTTCTTGTGTCCATGAACTAAACTCAAAGTAACTTCCAACTCAACTCAAAACTCCCCTCAAATAAATCCATAACTGAACCCCTCATTAAACCTCAACCCAACCACAACTCCACTCCCAACTCAACCCTCAACTCAAACCAAAATTCAATCCCTAAATAAATGCAGTCCGAAAACTGCATGTGGGTATGAACTCAACTCAATCGTAACTCAACCTCTAAATTGACGCCAACTCAACCCTCAGCTAAACTCTAAACTTAACGTCCGACCAATACTCAAATCAACGCGACTCGAAAAACGTGCCCGAAAAATTCGTTCATGAACTCAACCCAAAACAACTCAAGCTAACTACAAACTTAACCCTCAACACAACCCATAATTGTCAACTTAACCGCAGACACTCCTATTTAACTCAATCCCAACTCAAGTCCAACTCAGTAACAGAGCTCTAGTCCAACCCCGTCCAACTCCCAAATAACATGGTTTTCAAGACTAAATGCGTACATGAACTCTCTATAAGCTAACTCTAATTTAACCGTTAATTCAACACATAAATAAATCCCCCGCTGAACTGCTCACCAAATTCTAATCCAACCCCAACACAACGGTCAACTCAATTGCAAACTCAACGCCCAATTCAATTTTCAAAACAGCATATATAAAAAATTTCTCAAAAATATTTACTAATTTTTTGCATACGAGTATGCCTGTTTGAAGATTGAGTTGATTTGGGGGTTGAGTTGGGTGTGAGTTTGCGGTTGATTTTAGAGCTGGGTTGCACGTCGAGTTGGGATTGGAGTAGGTCGGAGTTTCAGTTGAGTTTGAGTAGGATTGGAATTGAGTTAAATAGTTGAGAAATTATTTCAACCCTAAACAGTTGAGTTTGATGTTAGCTTGACTTGTTTTGAGTTGGGTTCATGAATGGATGTAGTTTATCGAGTCACGTAGGTTTGAGTATTGGTTTGGCGTTGAGTTTGAAGTTAGGTTGATAGTTGAGTTGGGGTCGAATTAGAGGTTGAGTAAGGTTTGAGATAAGTTCATAAGACACATAGTTTAAGAATTGAATTATGGGTTGACGTGAGGGTTGAGGTCGGTGGGGGTTGGGTTGGAGTTTGGTGAGCTTGAGTTCAGTTCATACACGCATGTATTTTGTCGGACCTTCTTAATTTGGGGATTGAGTAGGGCGTTGAGTTTGGGGTTGAGTTGAAAGCTGAATTTGTGGTCGAGTTGGGGTTGATTAGGGTTGAGTTTGGGTTCTAACAGCCGTTCAGTTGGGAATTTATTTGGAGGTTGAGTTGAGATTGGTTTTTTCGGATCGTGTAGATTTGACAATTGAGTTGAGAGTTGAGTGGTTGTCGATTTAGTTGTGATTGAGCGATGGGGTTCAGTTGGGGTCTGTTTGGTAATTGAGGTAAAAATTAGATTAAGTTGAGTTCATTAAACGCTGGTAGTTTTTGAACCGTGTTGATTTAGGGTTTGAGTTGAACGTTGATTTGGGGTTGAGCTGAGGGTTGACATGGAGTTGAGATGAAAGTTGAGTTATGGTTCAGTTTAATGTTGGATTGAGGGTTGAGTTGAGGTAGAGTTAGGGTTGAGTAGGATTTGATTTAAAGTTGAGTTAGATTTGAGTAAGGGTTCGGTTGGGGATTAACTTGGGATCGAGTTAAGGGTTTAGTGGTATGTTAGATTGAGCTGACTTGAGAGTTTGCTCGACCTAAGTTGAATTGAAGTTAAGTTAGGGTTGTTAAATAGTGTTCGGTTGGGATGATTTGGGGTTAGCTCAAGAGTTTATTTGAAAGTTCATTTGGGGTTAAATTCAAGATTGAAATGAGCGTTTGGTTCGTAGTTAATTTGGTGATTGAGTTTAGGATTGCGTTGCGATTGAGTTGGAGGTTGAGCTGAAGATTGAGTTAATAGGTTCAGTTAATAATTGATTTGGGAGTTGAGATAATTTTTAGAATAAAAGTTCGCATCACCTTGTAAGGTTTCAGCCCTTTATATTTATATATATATTTAGTTGTTAGTTTTCCGGACTCAGGGACTTTCAAAACGTCGAGAAAAGCGGTTTTGGAACAACTTGTTAGTCATTTGTGACCGGATTTCAATACTTTGGTCGTTTTGAACCGAAGTAAAACTGAATTGCAACTACTAGGATCGAACCGCCGACATTTGCAACGCACACGCAGAAACAGCGCAATACGGTCTCGAAATTCGATAATTTGTCCTAATTTAATGATCTGTTGCATCATGACAGGGCATAAATTAAGCGAATTTGTCGAAGAAACATTATGTCATCATATTTGAGTCTAAACGAACTTTAATGACCTAATGTTTAAAAATTGTATATGGCGTATTTCCCTTTTTACGCTTGCGATTAAACCCGCAAAGGTATGATGGACGTCAACATAAATCATCACTAAGTGTATTTTGTTGACCAAAATTTAATTCGAATTATTTTGGGTTTATTTGTTCCCAAGAAAATAGCCAATTTGATTTAATTGACAAAAGCCTACCTTTCGAAATAAAATATAAACTTAATATGTATTATGACTCTGGTGGCAGGTATCATAACTAAAAATTAGAATTGTGTTTAAAAAAGCCCAATTTTTTTGGGGTTAATGTTACTCTTGCTCTTATCATTCTAAAAATAAAAAAAATGACTATCACTGGTCTTGTGCACAAAGGTGGCAACTGCTGTTCAAAAGTGCTATGACTACAACATTAATTGATCACACATTAAAAATTCACCGGCATGCCATAACCGCGACCGGAAAATGTAATAACAGTCTCAAAGAAACCGGACTGCCAACCAGGTTGCCGCGTGTATATTCATTCAGAACGAGTCTAAAAGCTGAAAATTGCAAGAATGATGAAATTAACGAGGCCATAAATGAATCGTAAAGTTTGTCAGACATAATTATTCCGGAAATGTTAAAATATTTAGAAGACTGTTTTTTTGTCTTAAAAGAGACTATACTTTCCACGACTCATTCAAAACATTGGGTAGTTCCAATTGCTGGGTAAGGGATCGAACATTTTATGTCGTTCCAGCCATTTTCCGACAACATTTTACTATTTAAGGTCTTATTACCGGGCAATTTGTGCTTCTGATTTTTTGCCTGATGAGCAGAAAATCTACGGAGGCGTACAATTATTCCAAATGGTCCTCGAAAAGAAAATATCCCAGTAGGATTATAACTGATTTTGAGAAAATCATTTCGGCTGCCGCCAAACAACATTTTCTGTATGCAAATTACAAAGGATGCTTGTTCCATTTTGGTCAGATTATTTGCGCCTCAGAAAGAAGCCTGGCCCAAAAAATATGGCATTTGGAAGGAGTTCAATGTTTATGTCCGACTGTTTAAAATATTGACGTTCGTTCCCACTGCACATATTTTAATTTATTATAATGAGGCAATCACTAACTACGGATGCAAAGATTTTAAAAAATTAAGCGTATGGTTTAAACAAAACTATATTTGCGGGAAAGTCCAACAGAGAGTTCTAAATATAAGCCGGAGTTTTGTTGGGTCATAGATTATAAAAGTGTAGCTTCTTTGAAATCATTCAAAAGAAATGATTATTGTTAAGTATAGTTTGGAAAAAATCCAGTCTGACGAAACTATAACTCCAAGAAGACCAGTCTAGAACCGTACAAAAAGATTTGAAACGTTGCTTATTTTATTTTCTGTAAAAAACGTATTTATAAATTAATTATACTTGTTTTTTAAATATTTTAATAAATATAAAACCAGTGGTAAAATGCTAAAAGTCAGTGCTAAAAATTACATTGTTAATAGTTAAAAACCTCCAAAATGTCCCCACATTTTGTTAAATAATCGCGGCGAGCTTTACCTAATTCAAGCTTATTTAACAAAATTTGGAAAAATTTTAGGGATTTTGTGCTTGGGAATTTTGGGCATAGGGGTTTTGAATTTGATTATGATTTTTGGATTTTGTTTTCTTCGCTGGCCTGACGAAGAATATACCACTAAACCTGCATTTGCCGTCCATATTTTTTTTAACTAGCCAGTGGCTCACTAAAGTGGTACTAAGTGGTAGCAGAGGTTCTAGAGTCTGCCAGTGTATTTACAAGGGCTAACTAGCAACTAATTGCAGATATGCAATGTAATTATAAACGCTGACATGTCTGATTTAACTATTATTATATACATTTTTGGAGAATAAGCCACTAATATTCTTTATACATGCATATTAAAAACATTTTTATAATTAAAACTTAATTCATTTACAATTAATTGCTGTACAATTTAAGAATTCAATAAAGTCTTTAATGAACAGAAGACAAGCGGTTTAACAGGGTTAAGGTTTTTTTATGTTCAACAGGTTTTCGCTAATTGAAAAATATTCAATTTTTCTGAAAAACTTTATCGAACCGACACGCCAACTTTCGGTATTTTGATTCCATTTGTTATAAAAGAATTTATAAAGCTAGAATTTGTACTATCCCTATTTCACAATACCCTAAACAACATACAATTTAGCCTTAACTGTTCTTCGATGAATAAATGTTATTTTTATTGTAAAGAATTGTTGTTTTCTTAAAATTTTTTCCGTATCAACTGTTTCTAGAAAAATTGTATTTCGAAGAAATTTCGGGTAGTCGAATACTTGGAATTACCAACAATTCTAAAAACTCCCATTTTTGAATCAAAATTCAAAGAATCATTATTTTTAGTTTTATGAAGTTAATATACTGAAAGTAGTAAGAGAAACAACGAAAAATTCGAGGTTGGAAAGCCTAAGTTTATGGTTGAAAAATCAATCCCATCATCATGCTAATGGTGGAGAACTATCGAAAGCATTGTTGAATACTATCCATAGTTATGAATATCGAACCAAATCGATAGTTTTCTCTAAACTATATAACTACCATGGACTTATGTAGATATTATACCTACGCATAAAAATGATAAGGTTTTGTATTTTTTTATTTAACCACTTAACGCATAGCTCCGTGACATACGTGACATACATGGGCGGCGTTTACTAGCAAAATTGTGTAGCTCCGTGTACGTCACGGGCAAAAAATATTATGTCAATTTAAATATTTCAGTTCTTATAAACTGGGTCATACTCTTATGGGGGGGAGTGGTTCGGTAACGTGATGATCTGTGGCGATGGTGGGGGGTGGGGTGGTTATAAAATGTGATCATTTATCGGTTTTTAGAAATTGAATACATATTTGTACTCTAATAAATCATAAATATTTTCCGAAAATTTAAAGAATATGAAAGTAGTATGTCGAAAAGGAGAGTATAAATTTGTAACTTTGTTTTGTAAGAGGGTATAAAGCTTTGCGACAATTTGTGACAAAAGGGTCAGGAGCCCTTATGACACGCTTTGTATTCGATTTATTCTAGAAATTTAAATTTGTATACGTTACAGTATTTTTCAGTAAAAAAAAACTGAAAATAAGCAAAATAGACAAAACCTTACATTTTTTTTTCGATTATACTCGATTTTCCTTATGGCTGTATGATACTCACTTTTTTTAATACTTTAAAAAAGAGGATCGGAGAGAGAGAAAATGTGTATACAAAATTATTGTATGAGTGATTGTATACAACATAGTCATGTTAAAAATAATGAAATGTCAAAAAAAATGTAGCTCAATTTTTTTTCTAGCGGTTAAACGACCAATTGTAGCAGAAAATAATTCAATTTTGATTTTTTTTTTTTGACATTTAATGTTTGACGTGAAAAATAATTTTATATTTCAATAGTTTATAAATAAATGTATTATATTGTAATGAAAATAAACAATAAATGATGAATATAGAACAACTACGACAAAGTGGCTATTACTGCGAGAAGGTGAAGGATTTAGCCATAACCTATTAATAGAAATTGAAGTGGAGGACGAAAAATTGTATCGAAAAATATTAAGGATGACATCCGTACAGTTCCAAAATATTTTAGAGAAAGGTGGTCCTTTTATTTCCAAAATGGATACAAATTCTCGTAAAAGTATATCCGCGGAGGAACGCTTGCAAATAACGTTGAGGTATTTAGCGACAGGTGATACATAAAGTTTTTTTTGTAAAATCTTGTACTTATCGCTTAATTAGCGTTTCAATTTCAGGTGAAACTCAAACTTCATTGCAACTTCCTTTTAGAGTTCAGCAGTCGACCATATCGAGAATTTTGAAAGAAACGATTCCTGTGTTGTACTCTGTTTTGAACGAAGAGGTTTTAAAATTTCCTCAGAATGAGTCAGATTGGCTAGACATTGCTAACAATTTTTATAAAATGTGGGGGTTTCCTAATTGTGTCAGACCAATAGACGGTATGATTACAAAATTAATATACATATCTATATTGACTCATAGTATTCTTATTTTTTATAGGGAAACATTGCAAAATAAGGCCAATGAAACAATTTGGATCAAACTATTGGTGTTAGAAGGGAACTAATTCCTTTGTTTTATTGGCAATCGTTGACGCCAATTATAAATAAAATTTTATTGATGTTGTGATCAATGGGCGCATTGGCGATGGAGGAATTTGGCTAAGGTCGAATTTTAGGCGTGATATCGAGGCAAACGTTGTACCACTATCGGCACCAAGCAATTTGTCAACAACCCAGATATCTTCGCCTTATGTTTTCGTAGCTGATGATGCGTTTCCTTTGACAAGCTACTTAATGAAACCATACAGCCACAAACAACTGACAGAAAGCCAAAGAAGATTTAATTATATGTTATCTAGAAGTCGACGGGTGGTGGAAAATGCCTTTGGCATACTTGCTAATAAATTTCAAGTCCTATTTACCCCAACTTTTAAAGAACCGAACGAGGCTATCAAAGTAGCTCTTGCGTGCATATGTTTGCACAATTATTTGAGAAATGATAACATCAAAAACTCGAATAACTGGGATTTATCGACTGATGAGGAAGTAGATGCAGTAATTGCTAGATACTACCAACGTTGGGGCGCCGATGAAAAAAGCGACAGAGATTAAAAATAATTTGGAACACTATTTTACAATGTTTTATCCTGAAATAAATTTAAATTGAACTAAAAATTTCGAATGCATTATTAAAATTTATTAATTTTTGAAGATTACTAATATCAAATATAATATTGCTAATTTTATTTTTTGCGAGTGCTACAAGTTCCTCGTCAAAATCTTCTAGTTCAATGTAATCACTGAAACGTTGGTGCTTTAACTGTGAACTTCATCATTTCGTTTATATATTTTGAAGATTCGATACAAGCTTCTGCCAATTGCTCTTCTTTTGATTTTGACGACATTATACCTTTTTTCGTGGGCTGTAATAGTCTTTGCCGTTCTATTCTTGTTTGGGACTCAGACGAGCTGGAGTGTGGAGTTGATGTCTTAAACCGGTTGCTTTCTCTTGATGGAATTTCTGGTGTAGATGTTACTGATATTGGAGCTGTCCTATTATTGGTGGATGTTGATGGCTTGTTGAAGGCAGACTTGTAGCTCGATGTCGATTGGATGTTACTTGGTTCATTAATTGGTGATGCCTCTGTCAATATACATATATATTTTTTGATGGTGAATTGGTAAGCTGGAAAGTGGCATTATCGTTATCTTCCATATCTAAATATTCAACGGGTGAGTCAGAATCATATTGCCATATATCACAGTGGCGGCTCTCTTCTAGCGAAGAATCCCCAGAGAGCTCCTAAAATCAATAGTTAAATAAAATGATAAACAACGATAACATATTGTTCAAACACGACTAAAGATTACTTACGCTTAGCGAAATTCTATTATAATTATTGATAGATGGCATAATTTCACAGGTTTCTTTAAGAAAAATTAATTTTTCGAAAAGTTTCCAAGAGGATCCTTCTAATTTATCCACATTATCCCTAGCTGTGCCACTTTTAGAGGTTTTATAATAATATTTTTGGTATTCCGTAGAGAAATATGTTTCTTAATTATTCCATTTTCTAACGATGTCGCCTATAAAATTAGATAGCTTGTTATATACTATATATTACAAATGACAAAATAGAAATAATAAAGTTTTGATGCTTACTGTAAATGAAAGGTCCATCATTTGGAGAGGATGTATTGAGATCCCCGACCAGCTGTGTCCAAAATATTTGTTTTTTTGGTATATTTTATTAACTAAAATTTTTAGGGTTCCAAATGTACGCCGCTATTTGAACTTTGTCTATTATATGAAGAATATGTTCTTCTTTGAAAATAAATTTTACCTTCGGTTTCGCCATGATTCTTTCTTTTTATTATTAATAAAATAATTATAATTTTATTTTATAAAATTGTATGTGTCGTATACCATTGATTTATAAAAAAATTATGTCAACGATTTCGAATTTAAAACAATCAACAACAACATGGTGACATTTCTAAAATATGAACATAGTGTTGTCTCCATTGGCTATCTTTACTTTTTCGCTTTACTTTTTGATGTGAAAACACCTTTAGCGGGAGTAAGTCAAAAATTTCATATAAAAAAGGAACGGAAAATCCGGTACGAACGAAATTTCAAATTATTTAGGAGAAAAACGAACACAAAATGCCCCGAACATGCACACTTATATAATTCGAATTAGAATTTCCGTCGGATTAAAATGGAAAGGTACAAAAATTATGCATGTGTAGTGTAAGTGTAAGTGACTCAGAAAAGTGAAATGGAAATACATTAAAAACAAACATAATTACACGCATACTTTAGTATTAAATATTATACATCTTATGGAGAATTCAGCGAGGAAAATTTGCTAACTGGTGATCACGAATTATTGAAATTTCGCAACTTTTTTACCCCCTCCAATTTTTTTTGTCTTTTTTTTATGGTTGCTCTATACTTTTTTTGTAAAAAAGTTGACGAAATTTCAATAATTCGTGATCACGAGCTAGCAAATTTTCCTCGCTGAATTCACCATTAGCGAGCTATGCAAATGATACTTATACATTGATACATAATTTTGAATTTGTTTAATCGGTATGCTATATTTAGTATTGCTTATGCTGTTGCTGCGTTTGGTTATACGGGGATTACAGGAAACAAAATCTGTAAAAGTGGTAAACAGATTCAAATGACATTCTCTAAATATGCACGCAAGGAATGCCAATTTGCTTTGTTCACTGGGTTTGTTGTGACCATTCACAAAAGTCTAAGTATGGAATCTTCAACAAGATTGCCGTGTATATGAGTACAATCATTCCTCGATTTACGAAATCTCTTTTTCGAATTTTCGGAAAATTTGGTGAATGGAAATTTTATTAACCTAATTTTTCGTAAATTTTCCAAAAATTTGTAAAAAGAAATTTCGTAAATCGAAGGATTGGTGTAATGGTGTACTGTTATTTAAAGCGTACAGGACAGGTTTAGATGATTAATTTAACAGAACTGTACTTTGCTCAAGCTCCGCGAGACATGGTTATACTGAAATTTATTCGTTTGTATTTTTCTTTGTCAACAAACATATTATAAATTTCAATTTTTAATTAAACAATGTCGGTAAGATTCGTCCTACAAACCCAATATAGAATAGTTTTTGCCTTTTTAAAGCAAAATTGGAACGCAATTTAAATACTGAGCGAACGGCAGCCGTCTATCTGCATTAGTTTCTCAGGCCCATCGGAGAGGCTTGAAATGATTCAATGAATACTTATACATAAAGGTTTTCACATAATTCTTTTGCGAGTTGAGCGTGAACTCGCCCGTTGCTTTTTTATAGCACTTTACAGCACTTTTTTTAAGTCAGTATCATAATGGCTGTATGATACTCACTTTTTTCAAGTACAATAAAGTGCTGCAAAACTAGTAAAGCGAAACAGAGAAGGGTAGTGTAGATAATACTATATGCAAATATTTTGAAGTTTCGGATAAACAAAATATGTAAATAGAATCAAAAATTTTTTATGCGATGAAGTAGCCATTGTGAAGAATATTTATTTTTTGGGATCTTAATTGATTTTTGACGTAAGAAATATGAGGCCCGCGCATAATAAATTTGCATTAGCTGCCGCAATTAATTGCAGCGACATAATTTATATGTAAAGTTAATTTATATATTATTTTCTTTTGTACACTAATTTTTTTTGGTAGAAATGTCAGAAAAAAGCATCTAATATCAAAAAAAAAGAATCAAATCCAATTTTTTTTCTGCTATTTTTGCTCGAATAACTGCTAGAAAAATTGAGCTACCACTTTTTTTTTTGACGTTTCTATATTTTTTTTCAAATCTATGGTGTATGCAGTCACTCTCTCACAAATATTTTGTATATATATTTTTCCTCTCACTCCGTTTGTCTTTCCTAGTCACTGAAAAAGTGGGAAAAAGTGAGTATCATACAGCCATTACACCATTATTCTATTCTCCGTTGTCAGTATGTATGAATTCTGAAATATACAAAGTTACAAAGTGTTGTTTGAAAATTTTAGTAAAGAATTTGCAAAAATTGATATAAAGTTGAATATTTTGTCTTAGGTAAGAATTTATTTTTTATTTTTGAATATTTAGAAATTTTTTATAGTCAAAATGTCTTAGTTAGAAGATTCTGAATTTGAATATGCTAATTTATCTGAAAGTGGAAGTGATGATAGTGATGTAGAATCGGACTTCGAAGAAACAACTAATACCTGGCAACGAATAAATACAAATGTCTTGAATCCGCCTCCACCACATATCACATTTTTGGGTGTTCCGGGTTGTACATTCAATGCTGATAATTTTGAAGTCTTGGATTACTTTCAATGATTTTTTGATAATGACGTAGTAAATTTATTGGTCTCCGAATCTAACCGTTATATAGAACAACAGGCACGAAAATCTTCCGATGTCTTGTCACCAATAACAATAAATGAGATGCAAATTTTTCTATGTATCAGTATTATGCAAATGAGCTTATGTCGGTATTTATACATAAAGAAAAATTTGCACTTTTCCGACAATGAAACGTATAATCCTCAAACCCATCCAAATCCTAAACTCAATAAGATCCGGCAATATCTGAAAGAGACATACATACGTGTAGACGAATGTTTACTGATGTAAATATACAGACGGTGGACAAAATTTTGCAAATACCTCCGTTTTTTATCATTTTACTACTTTAAAATAATAAAAAAAAATTTTTCTGACACCCGCCAATTGTCGGTTTTACATAAAACCAACAATTGTGGGGTGTTAGAAAAAAAAATATTTTATTAAGTAGTAAAATGATAAAAAACCGAGGTGTTTGCAAAATTTTGTACACCGTCTGTAAAGGCCGATTGGGATGGGTTCAGTATATGCCTCTAAAACGGTCACGTTTTGGAATAAAAATATATATGCTCTGTTAGTCAACGACAGGATATTTATGTTCATTTATCATATATACCGGAAAGGGAACTATAATATCTCAAAAATATAAAAATATGGCTATGACTCCGCAGGTCGTATTATCATTAGCAGATTCTTTATTACATATGGGATATAGTATTACCACCGACAACTATTATACGTCACCACAACTAGCTAATTTTCTCACCTCTAAAAAGATTGATACTTATGGCACTCAGCGATCAAACAAGAAAGATTTGCCACGAGAGTTTTCAACAAAAAAAAACTAAAAAAGGAGAATGGTTAAAAAGTTGCATGACAGAGAAGAAATTTGTCTCTTATCAACTATACATAACCTGGAAAAAGTGCCAACCACCAAATAAGACAATGAAGGACATGCAGTAATGAAACCAAAATTGGTTGTGGACTACAACAATACAATGGGAGCCATCAATCGGTTAGACCAACATTTACACGATTATCAAATTACAAAAAAATGAGGGAAACATTTTATAAAAAAATTTTTTGCCCTAGTGGTTTTCAATTCATTTATTTTATATACAAAGAATGAAGGAACTATGAACAACTTAGAATTTCGTTCAAAGTTAATTGAAGAAATAATTGAAAAGTATCATTCTGGTATCAACATAAAAAAGTAGGACGACCAAAACACCCCGGACCACTGCGATTAACGGAGAGGCCTTTTCCTGATTTTATACCCCCGACCGAGAAAAAGGCTGCTCCATACAGAAGCTGCGCAGTATGTTGTTTGAAAAAAGGCAGCAAAGGAAAGAAGTTTAGAAAAGAAACGAGGTATTGGTGCAGTGACTGCAACGTTGGACTGTGTTGTGCCGTGTTTTAAAATATATAATAAAAATAAAATAAAAAAAAAACATATTTTTTGAAATAAACTAATTAAAAATAACATAAATTATCATTTTCTGCAAAAAAAAAATGTTTTTTTTTTTACCCCAAAACGATGAAAATATTGTGCGTTGGTGGTTAATTTATCCAATCAGATGACAAATAACCATGAATTTGCCTATACCATTCGGTATACTATATCGTAAGGTTTAAACAAATCCTTGTTTGTTTGTAATCTGAAAGGCAACCCATTTTTATATTCTCTGTTTATTGATTAGGTGATATACTATATACGTCAACAAACAAACATAGATCTGCCTTAACAGAGGGAATATCCCCCTTAGAACCCTAATGTTTCCGGCGTTTTTAAAAAAATGGTTTCTATAAGAGATTCTAAATTTTTTGATGTTCTATGCAGGCCAGTGTAAAAAAAACTTTTTTAAATTTACATTTTTTGAATGAAAACTCGTTCTTTTCGGCAATTTTGTTTCACCAATTTCTAGATGAATAATTATATTTAGACACATATGAAAATCAAACTTGGATTCTAGCCAGTGAATCCGTAAAACGTGTGTGAAGTTATCCTAGGATTCCATCCTAGGAAAAATAAAAATGTGCATCAGACAATATTATTTTCATCCCATCTCTTCAAAGAAAATATTTGTAAACAAGGGATTTCAATGAGATAGAGGCAGTATGTTGAGGGTTGCGCTACAGGCCCATAAGTTTAATATGGCCAAAATGTTTGATTTTAATTAACGGCACTTAGGAAGATTGAACGGCTGTACATGTCTCATATGATGTCTCAAGGGGAGACATGCGAGCAGACTCACATGATTAGTATCGCAGTTGTGAATTCGAAGAGAAGGAAGAGACAGGAGTACCGTAGGATGGACATCAAGATTATTCAGCACTTTGTCAACAGCTGAAAATGATTTCAATGAGCAGGTAGAAAATAATAATTTGTGGTATGGCTATGGACTAGTCTGTGCCTATTCTGGTCTTCTTTGGACCGCCATCTAAACCTAAATTATAATTTTTTTTGTCTATACATTTTACGGCTTATTGTAAGAATTTATATTTCGTGTTGTGTTTTTTTTCTTGTGCTCGTGAATAATAAAAATGGTGAAGTGTTTTAAATTATTTTCTTGTAATTGAATTTTTTATGCGACTTGTTTGGACATAAAATTGGTAATAAATATCATAGTTAGCACATTGCTGACCGGTTGTCGAGTTAACTCGTCATTGTACTTGCATTATCTATTTCAATTTATAAAACGTCTCATGTCGAATAAACAAAAATTCAAATTAGTTGGGTATACAAAATATCTATTTGGGTGTAGAAATTATATTTCGAACAATACAGTAAGCCCCTACGCAATATACTTAATTCCATCGCACATATCGCATTTAATCAGAATCGTTTAAGAAATCGTTTCATCCTACTTGGCCATATTTCAGAACTTCATCTAAAAATCATTTTAGGATCCCATTTTCATCGTTCGTACCGAATTTCATCATAATTGAATGAGAAATAACCGAGTTTCTTCCTTATTGGCCATACTTATTCCATATTCAATTAGAAAATAATAGCCGGTGACATGACATAGTTTCTTGCCGGTCAACATTGTGTTAATAATTTCTTCTGTGTACATATAACACTGCTCATTGGGAATAATTTTATAATTCGTGTTGTGTCATGATAGTAAAATATACTTTACTTACTAAGAATATGCAATGCAAATAAAAATTATACTTGGACAAGGATAAAAAATAATTTTTTGGCGAAATACGTCACCAAAATTTATATTTTTGCAGTTTATGGCCTTGTGGCAATTTAATTCGACCATTCATCCATCAATAACAGCGTGTCACAAAACGCTCAACATATTCCATATCCAGCTTTTAATTTGTAAAAGCAGACAACTACAGACTATTGGATGATGCTTCTGCATCCATCAATACTCGATTAATCGGTTTTATTAAGGAGAACCTGATGCCAAAGTTAAACATTCTTTGATTACATTGACATTGAATCATATCCAGATTAAGCGGGACATTCAAATATATACCAAATTCCAACTTTAATTAAATTTTATTTTGTAGATTTTAATTGTTTTCTGTTGATCAATATTTTAGATTTAATTTTAAGAAAGTCAATAATCTGTTTTAAAACGATTGGACAAGTTTCTTTTACAATTTTCAGATTTCATATACAGTCGCGGAAAATTTCTGTTAGTTCTAGTTACGCCGACGCGTGGTTAAAATGTCCTTCAAAGAATTTAGCTAATCGGGAATGAAAAGTTACGAGGCTCTATAAGCATTCTACAGATGTAAAATGGTAAACTAAATACCGCAAATTATGTAGAGAGTTTATGTTCCTGAATAATTTTCTCTATAAAATGTACGGTTAGAAATTGAGAATGGAATTTGTGTAGATATCCGAAATTGCTTGCTAAATCGAGCCTAGAATTTCATTTACAAAATAAAATTAGTGTTCATCAGCATGGCTTTTTAAAATTTAGGTGAACGATTACCAACTTAATGGATTTCTCGAGTTACGTATTTGACATTGTGGGGAAACGTGACTAGATAGATGTTATCTATGCTGATTTCTCGTAAGCTTTTGAAGCATTTTGATTGGATCACGAAAATTTAATTCGGAAACTGGTGATTTCGGTTCCGATTTCATTCCGATTGATTTGATTAAATCTTACATTTGTACGTAAACAATATGTACCATCTGGCGTTCCTCAATTTTTATTAATGATGCCGTAAATTTTAATTTTTGTGTCTTTTATATGCCTATGACCTTAAAATGTATGCAAATATTAACGCTGGTTGTTCTGTACGATTAAATAAGAGTTCGGCGGGTGATCTGCCGGTTGCGATTGATGGAGTTGCATGATGGCGGTGCAAGAACTTCGCCAGATTAAGTTGAATGTCGCCAGAACTCTCCTCCTTAAGAAAATCTTACGTCGTTTTGACCATTATCTCCGCCTGCCCATTTGAACGTGGATGGTATGGAGCCACAGACAATGAGCGAATACTATTCTTATCACAGAATTGTCGGAATTCCGCAGAGTCGAAAGCTGTACCGATGTCACTCAGAATGATCTCTGGAGTTCCATGAGTGGTAAATATGTTGAGAAGAACCTGTATGCCACCAGGCAGTTGATGTTGTGGTCACATGAACTACCGCTAACCACTCAGAATAAGCATCGATGAGTATAAAATAAATCTAACCATGATGACGTCCGGCAAAATCAATATGGATTCTCGACCATGGTTTTGTCGTCTCTTTCCATGGGTGCACGGGAGCCTGTCGATCAACTTTTAACGTAAATCTGTATCGGACGGCGCGATGACGATGATATTGTCGAAATTCGGCAAGACTCCCGAAATCCCTCGAAGTAGATTCTCCATGAAGTTTTGGAAAATTCCTGGCGCCGTACTAATACCGAATTGGAGTCGGTTCACCTTGAATGCTCACTTGTGTGTTGTAATTGTCTGTACTAGGGCGGATGCATCATCTACGATGAGCTGTTGGTATGCTTGGCGAGATCGAGTTTTGCAAATACGGAACCGTTTGGTATCGTCGATAACAGGTGTTCTGCTGATGGAACCGGAAAACAATGCGGTGTGAGAGCTTTATTCACCGTTGATTTGTAAACGCCGCAAATTCCCACACTGCCATCGGGCTTCGAAACAGGTACTATATAGTCGTAGCCCACTCGCTGTATTCGACCGGTTCCAGAATTCCCTGTCAAACCAATTTATCTAATTCTACTTCAACTGCTGCTCGCATGGCAATAGGAATTCTTCGTGCTGGTAAACGTATCGTAATTACTTTTGGATCCACTTGAATAATAATCGGAGGCCCACTGTACAAACCCAGCTCAGGTATAAATAGATGGCTATATTTCACCAGTACAACGAAAACACTGGTGTCTGTGATTGCATGGACTCCCTGGATAGAAATCCCTAGAGGCTCGAACCAATCGATGCCAAGAACACTGGTTTTGTTCCCGGTGGTCATGTATAACGGTAGACTGGAAACTGATTTACCATTGTAATAAACATCTCAAAATGTCGATTAGATTCGACGTCAACAAAGTTGACTGTGCAAAGTACAATTTTTTTTTTTAAATCAAATAATGTATTCATAACATTTTTCATTGTGGCAAGGAGGTTTCAGATTCCTGAACTAAATTGAATTTAAATTTAAACTTTGTAGGAATTTTACCTACATTTAAAATGAAATTTTGAACAAAATGTAGATTTAAAATTTTAAATAAGTTATTAGCAAACTTACAATTTTTGTGCTAATTGTAATAAGAATGTACTAATAATTATTGATTTACTGTTCCAGATTTAGTTTAAATTATTTTGCAATGGTTTTTAGGCAGAACATAGAGTAACACGTAATTATTATTTAAATTTTGATTTTACAGGTATTTTCTTGAATCATTAGCTAATTAAGTTATACATTTGAAAATGAAAATTTTATAGTGCTACAGTTTTTTTAGATTGAAAGGAGCTGATGGTCGGAGCCGGAGTCGGAGCCGCGGAGTTTATGTTTATTTTGGTATTTTTAAAGGAGCCGGAACGATGTGGAATTGACCGACTCCGGCTCCAGATTTTTGTTTGTTTTTATTCCTATTTTCCTACGAATCTAAAATATTTTTATATGAATTACCGCAGTTCAATTTGGCATTCCAAATCGTATTAGCCGAAATTGCGGTAAATTTAAAAAAGATGGGTCGAGATTTTTGTGAAATCTTTAATTGCACGCAAATCGAAATAAATATATTGTTATTTACTTTGACGAAACTTTAACAAGTTAGGATGCTTTATTGTTAACTTTACTGTTGGGCATACTTAAAATACTTACTTAAAATTTGTACATAATTGGGTGTCAAAAAAATTGCAAAATTTTCAATTCCATTGCAAAATAGCCAACGCTTATTCAAAATCTATCAACGCGATCTTACAACTACTCTTCTAGAGCTGGAAAAAGCCATAACCGTAATGTTTTTTTTTTTATGCAATGTCAACTCAAATGTGGAAAATTGCAATTTGAGCCAGAAATCGATGATATTTTCCGTTCGTTGGCAAAAGAATTGTATGAAGCAACTGGAAGAATCGCAAATAACCTTTAGTTTATTTCTATGTTTTCTTTTAAAAAACAAGGTAACTGAAAATGTCACAGTAGCTCTATGAAAATATTCAAAATCTGAAACTTATTTTTGAACATTTAGAAAATTGTCGAGTTATTTGCATTCATAACTCAAAATCGATGAAAAAACACAAATTTGTTTGAAAAGCACAAATGGATATGGAATAAATCTGAACAAAAAAACATACATTATATTTTTTCAAACAATATCCTCGTCACCGTTACAGATTCTATGTATTTTGAGTAACAGCTCAACTAATCCTACGGATGATCAGAGCCCCCTCTTTTAACAGATGATTTTCTCCAGCAACCACCGACACGCTACCTCCTCTCCCTAAGACTGAAACTCTGCGTACTTGTAGAAGTTCCACAGTTTATAGATGACCTATGCTTAGGACCGTAACTCGTTCCGCCTGTTAAGAAAAAGAGGAACTTACTTCGTACGAAATTGAAATATATCGTCAGATTATTGACTTTATAGCAAGATATCTTTGGAATAAAATTGTGGCTAGTCTTAAATGCACCGTATAGCAGCTTTCCCCGATAAATAATCTAATATTAATATTGCACAGAAAAGGCTAATATGGTGTCCCTGCGGTGACCTTTGCAAATTAACGCCAGTTACTGCCAGCTTGCCAAACTAAATATATATTTGGTGTCGGAGCTGGAGCTGGAGTCGGAGTTGGAGCCGGAGCTGGAGCCGAAGCCGAACATTTTTTTTCAGACTCCACTACCCTGTATTATAGATATTTAGAATTTTAAATTTCATAGTTTAGAATTAAAATTTCTTTATGATTATTTGAATGTTAGGGAAGCTTTGGCTTTTCCGGTCATTCCAATCAATCAAATTTTAATAATTGTTTTATAAAATCCGTTTGTTTTGGCTCATTCGACGCAAATCTCATCATTCGACACAAACCTCTCTCAATGCAACCATCTTTTAAATTTTGGAAACAAAAAACACTCGCTAGCTGAAAAAATATATGGTATTATATAAATGTAAGTGTACCTGTTGCACTAGTGAATTATAGTAATATACCCAAAAACCCCATACAATTCAATGTTTACAACTCCAGCTAAAACAGTTTAAAATTAATAGTCGTTTAAATCGTAATTTATAACTTAAAACAATAAGAAACACAGTTTTTTAATTAAAATGTAAACCACCTTCGTTGGATAATAATCAATCAGTTCAAAAATTCTATTTTGTTTTTGAATGGTATAGAGATTATCTTTATTTTGAAAATTAAAATAAATATTTTTTTATAATCAAATTACCTTTTTTCCTCGAAACATTTTTTATCAGCATTTAAACCAACAAAATATTTTTGTACCAAAACAGCATTTCTTACGAAAATAAAATTTGAAGCGAAATTATTTAAATTTCAACTTGAAAATAAAAATTCTTCACTAAGCAATTTGGGTATTTTTCTGCTATGGAGTGGTATGAAGTATATGAATTAGATGTGGACAGAACAAGATAAGAAAAAATGCAAGTTAAATACTATATATGTATCAATACAATATAATTTATTATACTATCTTTAATCTATCCACAATATTGTTTTTACTAATTCCTACTATGTAATAATTGTCTAAGCAAATATTTTTCATCAAATCAATTATTAAATTAAAATTAAATGTCTGTCATTCATTACCAGCTTGTTGCTGTTAGGATATCATAAAAATTTGTGTATGGTTGTATATAGTATATGTATGTATAAGAAAAATTTGTTGCTTCTGACCACCTGTGGCTTCTTAACTTGCTGATTTTGTAAATGAAAATAAAGTATATAATTATTATGTATAGAAAATACAATATACATAAACCTTATACCTAAGATTACCTGAAAGTAAAATTTTTTGGAACCTACATAAATTTCCATTACTCCTTAGTCAAATTTATATAAATAAATACATAATATACTCGTACATACAATATATCCCATTTTTATTTACATTATGTAATAAATACGTATGTATGTACAACACATCCTCCTCCTGAAATCGGGATAAAATGTACTAAAAATTCATCTTATGGTACGCATGCGTCCTATTTATATATGTATAAATATAACACAAATACTACGATAATTTAACTCCAAGTGCGAAAAATAAAAATAAAATATGAATCCTGTAAAAGCGTCTAGGGTTTGTTAGAAGTAAAAGGATGTCAAGTTCGATTTTCTTTAGTTAGCATTGAAAATTTCTTCAATTTACATCTCTCCTAGAACAGATACTGGTAGAGAATTGATGAAAAATTTGAGAAAAAAAAGTTTTATCGTGCATACTAAGTGTTTGTTCGGGTTCTAAATAAGTAGAAAATATCCGTTTTAATTAATGTAAATTATAAACAATTATTCAAAATAGTGTTGTGTTATTAAACAAAAATAGTTTTGTGTTATTATATTTACAATAAAAAAAAATAAAAAATCTAAACTGGAAAAGGTGAATTTAAATTTTTTTGGTTGAGTGTAATTTTATGAGTGAAATTTTTTTGAATGGATATAAGAATCACACGACGAGAAAAAGGTGGTTGTTTTTTTGTTGTTGAAAATATGAAAGAAAAATCAACAGGCGATTGTTGATTATTTAGATTTTCACAACGGAATATAAAGGAAATGAAAAATAAAATTTCTTTTGTTATAGGAAAAATAGAAAATACCATTCTAAAATGATTTTCGAAAAATTGTAATATTATTAAATTTAATTAATTTAACAATGAACATTTTTTGTTATTATATTTTACGTAAAAATCAAATCAAAATGTCCATCCAATTATTCTGCGATTTAATTAAATAAATTTCGTGGTGTAATAACCTTAGTATGTAATGTAGTATAAGTGGATGGATATATAGATTTCTTCCCGAGGCGTCTAAAAAAAAAGAAAAGTTACTCGTATTGCTTTCAACTTTTTTTTTTTTTTTCTTAACACAAAAATTTAATTTACAAAACTTTTTTCCCGAAAAAGTTTTTTATTTTGATTGAAGCACAAATCAACTGACCAAACCCTATTTCATTATAATTTTGCTACTGGAATTGAATGCGAACCAGAAAAAAAAATATAAAGTTAATATTAACAAATTTAAGAATTGAGTAATTATGGCACACAAAGCTGAATTAATTTCAGGGAATTTTTCGGTTTAATTAAATAATTTGGAAAGTTCGGGACACCCACTTCCCATAAAAATACGAAGTAACTATTTACGAGTATATTTAGCGTCATGTACACTCCCTTTATAGCATTTTTTATTAAAAATGCCTCAATTTTGATGAGTTTTTGTGAATTTACAATTGTTTTATTGATTTTTGTTATTGAAATTAAAAAAAAAAAATCAATTGAGTTTTTTTTATATTCTGAAAATTGGTGTACCTACTATCTATTAAAATTCTTCTCCAACAAATGGTGGAACGAACAATAAATAATTCAAAATGTTTTTGAACGAAACAATTTATTGCCATTTCAATTTATAGGTTTTTTGTTCGTTTTTTTTTCTAGAGTGATTTATTACTTCGCAGGTTTTTCAGTTTTCGATTTAATTTTTTTTTGTTATTCGTAGATTCGTCTTTTTCTAGCTGTAATATATTGGCGGACTTAGAATGATTCTGCGACGCATTAATAAAAATGAAGACATTGAGTTATAATTGAAATAATTTTATTTCTTTAAATTCCCTTTTGCTGTATTATTTTTGAGTCAATTTTAAAGGAGATTTGTTTAAACTAAATATTATTAAAGGAAATACACTGACTTTGCGTGAGGAAAGTGTAAAGTAACTCGCGCTCTAACAAAGGACAATATGAATTATTTTTCAAAACTATAAATAACACGATTTTTTTTATGCAAAACTCACCATAACCATAATTTTGTCATTTTCCATAATTAGTGTTCGTTTTTTAAGTATGTTACAACTTAGAACATTTGGTATTTGGAAAGACATTTATTTTTTTTTTAACATTTGGAAACTACCCATTATATTTTAGAAACATGTCTACCTTGCTCACAGGTTTCTATTTTTGGTAAAATTCTTCGAAAAGTTTAGTATAAGCTTAGGAGAATTAGCATAACATGATTTTACTTCTTTAATGTTAACCAAATATTGCTTAACCCATTAACTACTATTTTTCTTTAACTTTATATAACTTTATAAATTTGTTGATCATTATTATGATTATATCTACTAAAAAATCATTATTTTACAATCAACACTTTGGCCAAGTTCAAATTTAAATGCTAAATCAGTGAGCCAGGTTCACCATTTCGACTTCCATTAACCTCGTTAACCATTTCGGCTTAAATTAACCTATTTGAAATATTCCAGGTCTGTGAATTAGATTTCGTAATTTTCAGAAAACTATTGTACTGGTAATAATTGGAAGATATTTCGATAGAATTTTTGTGAATATACCCAGCGAGAAATATTGCAACACTGTTCCACCCAGTATTTGTTGGAGCTAATTTCCTGAAATCCGACTAAAATTAAAATTAATGCAAATTTCTTGAGAACATTGTTGACAATCGCTAAATTTAAAACTATCTAAACTCGGTATTTTAGGCGGAGCCAAAATACAACGAGTTCCATATTTTGTATGTGTTCTGAAAATTAATATATTATTTGAAACCGATGTGTTGACTTCAACTTTTGAAAGATTAGTCTTATTAAACATTTTAAATTTTTCTTTTTAATCTATTTAAAATATATTAAAGTCGGGAAAACACAATGAAAAATAAATTCAATAAGTTTTTCAATATTCAAATTTAAACAAGTGACAAAGTTAAAACACGTTTTAGGTGGGCATTACAAATAAAAATTAAAAATATATAAATAAATTTTAACATTTATGTGAACTTTAGTATTCACCCTTTTTCATCCAATAAAAAAAGGTTTTTGTGCTTAAGTTTCTTCATTTCACAAAAATTTAGGAACAATTGATGCCAAACCCTTAAACACACAATATGGAGATACTCTTTCCCAAAACTAAAATCAGCCAAATTTTAAAACAATTTGAATTGAGAAAACAGAAAATTGGGGATTTTCAAAATTTCTATTGAAAATCAGAAGCATTATTATTTGCATGGTCATGTATCTTGAGAGTTTTTTTTGTTGAATAATTCAATAAAATACTTGTTATGCTTTCTTTGTACAGATTTTTTTTTTTTTTTTGTATTTTGTGATCTAGAATCTATATTCCACACCCAGACCTCTAGATTAAGGGATGTCGGCCTTATATTGTTGGTGCTTCGATGCTGTATTTGTATCCTTCCTCACAAAACTAAAGGGAAAATATAAATTTGAAGAATTGATAAGTACTTGGCATAACAATTTCATATGTTTAATCACTTTTTGTGTGATGACTAAAACGTTGATCGGTACCCCATAAATATAAAATATATAGTTTTGCAAGACTGCGGGGTTTCTTTTTCTACACTGAAAGTCGGCTTTTTGTATTTGTCGAGTTTTTCTTTTTTTAATATGTACGTATTTTATCTATTTTGCTCACCCAATTCATGTAGCAATAAAAATTACTTTCTCCAAACACTATTATTAGGTATTAAAGTTGGCTTTTTTGTTATGATTATAAAAATGTACTTACGTGTTTCCAGGTTAAACTTTTAATCCTAGGCGTAAAAGTACTTTTATCACTGCTTTCAATATTAAAAGTAATTGACACGTCATAGCTTGATGAAATACGCAAATGAGAAATAGGCAAGTCCTCCTTATCCTACACAAAACATTTCAATACAATTTCCAAACAAATTTTAAATGTATGCAATTTGTACTTAAAATTAGTGAACGCAAAAAATTTTCTTCATTTTAGAAAAAATAGTATGTATGTGTTATTCTGATTAAAAGTGATTGTTTGACCCGCAGTCTTCGCAATTACTCGACTACGTTGTGCACATGTAATTTTATTTGATTAAAAAATTGAATCATGAAAATGTTTATTTCTTAGTGAAAATCGTCTTCAAAAATAAGTTATTCTTGAACTTTAGTGTGTTGTTGTTGTTTTTGTAATATACGTCACAAACTAATAACTCAAAATTTACAAACAATACAATAATCATTTCTTTCATTGCCTCTATTCAAATTTGAATTTGAATATCGTTCTGTTGTTATTTTGAATTTACGAAGCATGCTAGATTGTTTCGATTTTTTATTTCCTTCACGCTCATTGCATTGACCTAAGTTTTTCTGTTTGGCTCTTTTTGATTTATTTTAATTTCGATTGTTGCCATTGGTTTTAGATGTGGACAAATTGACGAAACGACAATTTGATTTAATGACGTCATTGAATTGTTTTTTTTTAAAATACATATTGTTATTGTTGTAGAATGTTTTATAATTTAAATTCCCTTATTTTCTTTTGATTATTGCTGGAAAATCAGGAAATTGTGTTTTAAATGTGTAAGACATTGAGTTGTTTTATAGCGATGTTAAAAAAAATTATTTAACAGGGTTAAACTTTTAATTAATGTTTTTTCGTACAAATGTTCATACAAACTCTATGAAAATAAATGAATTTTTTGGTGTTTCTATATCCCTTATTTTAAGTTCATTTTTCACATGCCGGCTCTATTTACATCAAGATGGTTCTGGTAAAATCCACAAACGAAAAAATGTCAAGGGCTCCTTGTCCTTAACTATACAAAATAATTCAATAAAATTTTCAATTTTGAAATTTAGTGTGCGCAATGAATTTGGTTCGTTGGATAAAAAATAGTAAGTGCTAAAAAATAATATTAACAAAACAAAAAAAAAACATATTTTTGTAAAAAGTCGTACCGCGAACTCGCATAAAACAAACAAAAAAAAATCATGAATGAAAACAAATGATTTTTCATAATTCTGACCAAGCGCAAACGCACGTACTATAATTTAGATAAAACTTGCATTTACTTGTATGTAAAATTTTTTTATTTATTACTTTTCGTGTCAAAAAATATAATTCTTTACTCTGTGGCTGCAAAAAATTAAAAAAAATTAAATTTCGATATTGCGATATACACGGTGAGCTTTTTAAAAAATGCCAGGCGCTTATCTCGAAAACGGTGCTAGATAGGAGAAAATTACCTTTAATAAAATTTGTTAAGGGTCGAGGGGTACGTCTATAATGGTGATCTTGAATGACCATGAAACTCATTAGTTTCGGAGATATAGACTAAAGTTAGGTTTTTTTAAATGAGAATCTATACTTTTGAGTGCTTTTTTATAAGCAATTTGACACTACTAAATGTTTGTAAATTGATAGAGCAAAAATTGAAATTCACTAAACCAAACGAGTTTTCGCTAAGTTCAACAGTGTGACATTGTAACAACAAATAACATCAATGGTTCTTTGATTTATTATGCAATTTGTTTTTTTTTTAGTTCGAATTTTGTCTATGCTTATCAATATGGATTTAGGGAATGTACAGGTACGGAGACGGGGCAGTGTTTCTTGATCTTAAGAAAGCGTTTGACACAGTTAACCACAAATTACTTCTCGATAAATTATATTGTTATGGATTCCGTTGAATGACATATAGGTTAATTCAGGGATGGGTCGTAGTTTTCTACATGAGTATAATACAAGTAAAATACACGTATCATAAGTAACCTAAAAAGTAAAAATAAATAAAAACATCTTGTCCTTTCATTTTATTCATTGTTATAGTTATAAGTACATAATTAAATTATAAGTACTTATTTAAATTAATATAACTAATAATTATGTTATTAAAGTATTTGTATATTTTTTGATATTTATTGCTGTTCGTTCAGTATAAAATTATAAATGTATTATCTTAAAATTAAATAAAAAATAACAAAATAAATAGCAACTCTTCATTGTTCAATAAAATAATAAAAACAAATAAATAAAAATCACATTTATTTAGTAACTAAATCTCAACTAGTCTGCCGCATTGTCGGACACGACAGCGTAAACCGTCGAGTCGTACACTTCCTTTGCAAGAGCAATAGATTGTGCTACCACGTTTGCTAGAGCATCGCCGGTTTCGATCTCGGTCGAAAAATCGAATGCTTCCAAGAATGCGCTTTGAACTTTTGTAGTTTGGAGCATGGTGACAACATTTTTCGAATTGTTTGCTGTATTCTTCCACCTGTTAATAAGTATCACCGATTGCTTTCCAATAATGGTAGAGTTTAATACAGATTGCTCATATACCTCGTCACGAATTGTTGATGCCAACGTCTTACATGTTGGTAGCTTATATGATGACCGAAGATGGCTTAGAAATTGCCGGAAATTGTCTCACTTAACTATACTGAATGGTATATTACGGCCGAAAAAAAACTTGCCCAAACTACGATTTAATTTATCATGTTGTGTGGATATGACATTTTTTCCACAAACCCAACCTTTCCGTCCAAAGCTCATTGGAAGTCAATTGGCTGATTCAACGGTGCCCTTGATTTGCATTTGAATGAGGAATCGTTTGATGATTTTTCATGAAGAAAAAAAAACAAATCTGACATTTGCTGTTGATAGCAGCACCTTTTGATTTTGCATATGTAATTTCAATGGATTTTTATAGTAAAATTTTCTACGTTATCTACTGGCTTGCTACATAAAATCATTTTCTAAACGTAACGTAGAAAATTCTTTTTTCGTTACATGAATGGCTCATGGATAGGATTAATCAATAGTTACTTGAAGAATAGAGAACCATATGTCTCAACAGATAGGTGGAGTCAGTATTAATATTCTTAATGTAAACTGTGGGGTACCTCAAAGTGTATTAGGGCCCTTATTGTTCCTCATATTCATTAATTATATTGCGTATTTTCCCCAAAAAAAAAGATCCATGACATGAAAATTTTACGTTTTGTCTAATATCATTTCATTAAATTTATCAAAAACGAAATTTATGATTTTTCACTCACCGCATAAAACTCCATTTAATAAATAATAAATGATATCGTAGTTGATCGATTTGAAAAATTCACTTACTACAGTTTGTAATAAAATGGCCCGTTCCACAGTGGTCAATTTTCCTAGATTCGCGATCGAAACCTAAAGTAGTTGTTCCATTTATAAAATGTAGGCAGCTTTATATAGAGGCTATGAACTACAGATTAGTCAAATTTCATATTCCTAATGAGTACAGGATGGTCACAGCAATCGAACAAATCTAGAAATGCAACTATTATTGCACTGGGTACTAATTTTAAGTATAGCGGTTTCTAAACTAGATGCGATTATACAGAACACAAAAATATAAAATATTTTAATTTTGGAAATGTTATAAATTGAAATATGAATAAAATTTTTAATTTGAAAAAATATTAAACAACATTTCCTTTTTCTTTAATCGTCTACTTCCAGTTCAAAATTTTCGCCTTGTTCCAATTCCAAATCTTCGTGCATCATTCTCTTTGTAATCATCCTCGTCATTTTCATCATCTTCTTCTCTGTGCTCTTCTTCATCTGCGTATAATTTCAACGTTCGGCTATGTGCATCAATTTGACTATTTTTTCTCTTTCGTAAAGAATATTTGAAGTTGGTTAGATATGGATTTAAACTTGACAGACGTCTCTTAAAATCATCATTTACTTGTATTCCACTGATTTTTCTTGTATGCCTTTGTCGATATAAACGTATGTCTTGTAACATTATATCCTTTTGGGTTTAGGGAAGATACGCCCTATTTGTTTTCGGCCTGGATGATGCACATCAGTTTGGACAGGGTAAAAAAAAATGCGTAAAGATTGTTTCCAATTATGCCACGATCGTCATCACGTCTTCTTCTCACAACTCTCAATCCAAATAAGAAACTCCACTAATACATTATTATAGGCTTTTGCCAAACATGGATTTATTAATCAATAAGCATTAAAAAAAAACAGTCACTTGCTTATCTTTAACTTTAAATTAAATTGAATATCTTTATGTGGTATATTCGGAAATTATAAGAAGCAGATATTAAGAAAAAAATAATCACTTACCACTTTTGTTTGAAGACCAGAGCGCTCAAGTATCCACCCAAAAATGGATATATTGTATATGTATATACTGATTTTAGTCTTTTAGATTGATACAAAAAAAATTTGATATCCACTTCCGAAAATTATTGCTCACGTCGGTTATTCAATTTAAAACAAAAAAAATTAACACTAAATCACTAACAATAAACTCTAAGAAAACAATAATAATATAAATAATTAAGACGAATTAAGCACCAAAAAAAAATTAATTAAATCGTTTCGTATCCATAATTAAATCGCGTAATTCCCAAGTGATGTGATGGGTAACGGTAAAGCAAGATGTCCAACTTTCCATGAGATGAGCCCATATATAAATTTCCGACCAAAAGAAACGGCCTGTGTGCCCATACAAAAAATAGAGACACGCGGTTCGTGTTCCCTTGATGGCCTTACTGCCTCTCTGTCACTTGATTTAATCCCAGGGCGATGTATAACGTCGGTAAGAGATATCACGACCGCGTGTTATGCTACGGTTATCAAAAACGTCGTATCAACTACAAAAAAATATAAATGATAACAGTAAGAAAGGGTTGTGACCCAAGATTTAAAAAAACATCGTGTTTTACCTATATATTTAATAGCGATAAACACTATATTGAACTCCAACTAGGAACTATTCACTAGTCGGGTTATAGTACGTATTAACTTATTTATATAGTACGTAAATATTGCCACACTACTTGGCCTTTTAAAATTTATTTTTAATAATATTTGGAGACCGATGGTTTCATCCAACACGATCCAATTCAGAAATGAAAAATCAAGAGTTATCGAAGTATAAAAAAATTAAATTACCTTTATGATAAACCGTTTGTCATTGAATGCACAGGTACAACTCAATTAACTCCGACCCGTTACTCCATAACATACCAATTAGGTAGAATCTAAATAGAATACACCCAACTGGAGTTAATTGTATAAATTGCAACAACAACATTTAACAAAAAAAAATACAATTGAACGGTATGCCACCTCAAGTATAAATTGGATCAATGTTGGTACATTACAGTCTTTATTGGCCTCCTGTGCCTCCTCCGAAAGCTCTATTATTGGTAGAATCGCATGTTGCACTATCAGCGGCCCATGTTTCAGAAGTTTATGCACAGAAGTTGGCATATAATACCAATTGTATTTTTCAGCTCTCCTGATGCAATATTGTTCGAAGTTTTCTATTTCTATTTCATAACCACTGTTGATAGTTCTCAGGATGACTCAAAAACGATGGATTGGTTCTTTATCAATCCTTGCAATATAATGGACAATACATATTAAGTATTTAGAAGAAACAGGAATTTATGCTCTTACCAGTAATTCCTCCTGATAAATCTGGGTTTGCCAAAAACCTCCTCGCCGTGTTCCTTTCATTTGTTGTCCAAATAATGATTTTGGGAGATAGAATAAGAGTCCCCTGAATTAATTTTTTTCGCGCGTCAAATTGTTCTTTATGGTTTTTTGTAACCTGAAAATACAGATGCTATTAATTATCTGTCTGAGCGTTATTTGTTCTATCAATAATTAAAAACTTAAATCGCTTGACCTAATAATGCTTTAAGCTTCAGCCTGTAGGAGATGTGAAGTAGGCATTCAAAACCTTTTATGTAAGCATGTAGAATAGATAGTCCAAATTGAAGAGTTTCTTTATCAACTTGTTTTGAACGTGCACAGGGTATATCGTCCATGTGCGATATTTTCACTTTATAAATGTGACAAGTCATAAAAGAGGTTTCTGAGAGGGCACTGCAAACCTAAAAATTTTTAATGTTAAACTTATTCTCGTCATCGACATAATTAATGTGTAAGTAAACATGCATAATTGGATTTTTATTACTTTTCCATCCACCATCGTTAAAAGTAAATTAAATTGAACTGTCCCCATTTATGATTTATATGCCTTTAATTCGTTTATTTGTGCACTTATTTCCGCTTGTTCCATTCTTGAAATTTCTGGGGACAAAAGGGCGACCAAATTTTTTCGATGCAGGGCGGGGATTTTTCCATGCTACATCTTCGGAATCTTTATCTAATAACCGTAGCGGTGCCATTGAGGTAGTAAATAGGCTGTCTCCTCAGTTTTCAATTGTTTGTAAGAGGAAAAACTTGAACTGCCGTCAAACCCCCATTTGCATATTAGGAATAAGGATTTTGCATTTGCACGTCCAGTGAATCCGGATCGAATGGTAGTGGCAGTACACATTTGGCTTTGGAAATGGCAATTCCCGTCGAAAAAAAACTGTTTTTTTTTAGTCCAACGCTCTATGATAAGGTGGATAAAGATCGAGTCCATGTTCTTTTGCACCACATCTCAAGATTACATATTGCTCTCGTGTCAAATTCAAATTTACAAGCACTGTAAATCTTACCACTGGTCGTTGATCGTTCTGGGACCGAAGACGGACTTTGACGGCATGGATAAACAATAACCGGGAAATTAATCTCTTGATTCAACCAGTTAGCGTTATTTCAAATGAAAACGTCATTGGCGCAGTATGCTTTTTTCCACTGTAAAAAATAAGGCGCAAAAAAAAATTTCAAACATATTCCATGAGCGATTTTGAAGCACTTTCATCTCCATTTGTATTAAAGTAATCCTTTAAAAAATCCAGAGCACGGTTTTTGCATTGTTCCTTAGTTTCGGACGAAAATTCTATCATTATTTCATGTAATTTCAAACGAGTTACGACGTTAATGACGAAAATTACCAAAAAACAACAACAGACCAAAACAGTACCAACACAGCAACAAAAACCAACAATAATCAACAGATCAGGGCCAACAAAGTAAAATTGATGTCGCGGAAACAGATCACTGCGGTGATATATATATATATATATATATATATATATATATATATATATATATATATATATATATATATATATATATATATATATATATATATATATTATATATATATATATATATATATATATATATATATATATATATATATATATATATATATATATATATATATATAAGTAGAATTTCCGGCAACCAACGGCAAGAATGCACTAAGAATTATTATAATAAAAACACGTCTGAATACTGTTGAATACAAGATTGAACTAATTTATTTATAAATTATGTACAGTAATTTACAGATTTCTCATCATAATACGATGTTGGATATGCGAGAGAATTATGTTTCTGTATCGCTCTCACATTCGTCTATATTCCACTCGGCCCTCCTGCTTCATCAGATGTCCCAGCTGATTGGTCATCGATCTCGTCACTTTCTTCATCCGTCAGCAAACCATCATAATACGGTTTCATAAACATGGCTCCCATTGAAGTAGTACGCGGCCCTTCACCATCCCCGATCTTCTCGACATCATACCGATCCCCTCTCTTACTCTTAGTTACGCGATATGGACCCAGGTATTTCGGAAGAAGTTTTGACCCAGAGTACTGAACACGTTTTATAGCAACAATATCGCCCTTTTCATAACTGGTTGCTGTCTTTCGATTGTGGTTATATGACTTTTGGTTCTCATTCTGTATTTTGGCGATTTGTTGCTTTGCTTGTTGCCTATCATCATCTCGTTCCCGACAGAAATTCTGAGCAATCTCTATCTCTATCGCATCCATCACACGTAGATCCTCGGGGTATCGCATTTTAACCCCCATCATTAATTCAAACGGAGTCGTGTTGATCGAGCGTTGGTACGTGTTATTTAGATAACGTTGCAGGCGGTCGACGTACTTATACCATTCTCCAGGGTCATCACGTGACAATTTTGCCAAAGCAGGAATAATTGTGCGATTAAGTCGCTCAACCTGTCCATTCCCCGATGGCATCCCTGTGGTTATGTTGTGCAATTCGATTCTCTCCTTTTCACAATAGTCCTTAAATTCTGCGGACGTGAAACAGGTGCCGCGATCGGCAATTATATTAGCCGGATTACCAAATACAGTCTTTTGCAAATCAAGCTTCTGTAGAACTTCTTTGGTTGTTAGCCCTTTCATTGGGTAGAGCCACACAAATTTCGAGAAACTATCAATTATGGACAAAATATATTGGTAGTTTTTCTTTGTCGCAGTTAAATGTCCCATGTGATCCGCGTGGTATGTGCTCAAGGGTACATCTCCTTTCGGCAGCGGATTGAGTAGACCTTCTTTTTTACCCAGTTTTCTCTCCGCCAAAATGCATGTAACACAATTCTTGATACAGGAACTTACTTGCCGGACCAAATTAGGAATGAAAAAATCTCGCTGTACTAGTTCCCTCTACCTTTCTAGCTCCAAAATGTCCTAGCTCGTTGTAGTACCGTACAACCTTTCTTTGCATACCCCTGGGTACAACTAATACCAACGCACCATCAACTATCTTAAACAAAATACCATGATTAGTTATGAAATCATTATACGTACCATCATTTTCCAGGATGTGGAAAATAGGTTTTAAGTCCTGGTCTTTCTTCTGCGCAGCCTTTACTCTTGTCATCAAATCGTTCTGAACCAACAACACTATGGGATTTCGGCTTAACGAATCAACATGTCGCATTTTTGTTCCCGGTCGATGTTCTAGCCGAAAATCGAATTCCTGTAGCTGCAACGCCCAACCAGATATCCGAGCTGTCAACTCTTTTTTTTCCATAGTGGCCTTAAATGCGGCGCAATCCGTAACGATCACAAACTTGAGACCAAGAAGGTAAACTCTAAATTTTTTAAGAGCCCTAACGATTGCCAACACTTCCAGCTGATAACTGCTGTAGCGCTCTTCACAAGGTGATGTTTTCTTGCTAAAATAAAAAACAGGGTGGAAATTTTGGTCCTCACCCGACTTTTGAAGCAAAATAGCCCCAATTCCTATCTTGCACGCATCTGTATGCAACTCTGTTCCTGCCGTCAATGAGAACATACGAAGAACAGGCTGACTTGCAAGTGCTTTGCACAAATTTTTGAAAGCTATTGTCTGCTCGACACCAAAACTGAAAGATACATCTTTTCGTAGTAAATGCGTTAACGGGCGGGCGATCATTGCATAGTTTTCAACAAATTTCCGGAAATATCCGGTCAGACCAAGAAAACTTTGAATGGATTTTACTGATCGAGGTTCCGGAAACTTCTCATTTGCAGTCAGCTTTCTCCTTGACGGCTTGACACATTCCTTGGAAACCTCGTACCCCAAATATTCAATTTCTTTTGCCATGAATTGGCATTTAGACCATCTTATCTGTAGTCCGTTATTTGCCGCTAATTTCAAAGTATCCGCCAATCGTTGAAGTGCTTCCTTGTCACCTTTTGCCGGAATTACAATGTCATCCATGTATACACATACTAATTTAGCTCTACATAATTCCTTAAAAATATTGTTAATATATCGGAAAACGGATGGGGAATTACACAGACCAAATGGAACTCGACAAAACTCAAATTGTCCGAACGGTGTCACGAATGCAGTTAGAGGAATAGACTCTTCAGCAACTGGAACATGAAAGAATCCATTTTTTAAGTCCAAAGTCGTAAACACATCTGCCCCCTGTAGTTGATCAACCTGTTCCTCGATGAGTGGTAATGGGTACCGATCTTTCACGATGACTTTGTTGAGGCGTCTATAATCCACACAAAGGCGCTTGGTACCATCCTTTTTATTTGACAACACAATTGGGCTGGCAAACGGTGATGAACTTGGTCGGACAATCCCTTCTGAAAGCCACTCGTCGATCTGCTTTCGCACAATATCTGATTCAAGAGGTGATAATCTTCTTGGTGGTTGATGAATAGGCTTTTCATCTAACAAAATTATTTTCATTTGCACCGTTGTGTCAACAACGCATTTCTTTGGCACGTAGTTAACAATAAGCTTTCTAACTTCATTCGCGGTTTGTGGATCTTTCAATTGGGATAAATCAATTTCTTCTTCTGCTGTTAATGCGAGCACCGTGTTTTCTGGAACAAATTTCTTCATGATTACACTCTCCGGTGTGAGGATTGTGATTGTTTGTTTCATTAATTCTTTTCCTACAATAATCTCTACCGGCAGAAGTTGATCTTCGACGACATGAAAATAAGTCTCATATGGTTCACCATCCACTGTCACTGTTGTTGCGAATCGCCCCTTTGTTCGTAGTCCTTTTGACCCAACACCACTAAAAATGATAATCGTATTCTCTAATTCACCGTCATAAATATCTCTACATCTGCTTTCCGAAACCAGGTTCAAGTCACTTTCACTATCGATCATAGCCATTAGCTTTTTACTACCCACGACAATTTGTTTCAGCATACTACCGTTGTACTCATGAAGCTTTTCGACAATTGCACTAATCTTCGGTTGTCCTTTGGAGTTGGGACACGAGGACGACATATGTCCAAATTCTTCACATCGAAAACACTTGTATCCTTTTCCCTTATTGGGGCACTCTTTACTGATATGACCAATGCTTTTGCATTGGAAACATCGTACACGGCTACCTGATCGACTTTTCCTCGACTCACTCGAAGGTACAGCACTTGATGGTGCTCTACTCCTTGTAGCATCAATCGCAGGTGACGCTGCCGATACTGAAACATATTTTTTTAACATCTTGGAAGAGATTTCCTCGTACAGTTTCAGTTTTAATTTGAATTCGTCCATTCTGGTACATCCATATAAAATCTGCTTACTTGATTCTAAATCATTGATTCCATCAATACAGTATTGAATAATAGCGGCATCCTCAAGGCCTCCAGTTTTGCCTAATTCTCTTAGTTCGATGAGATAACGTTGAAGAGTTTCTGACGTATGTTTCTTCCTGGCTGCCATCTTTTTGTGAATCAGGGCACTATTCAGTTGTACCCCGAACTCTTGTCGAAGGAATGCTTTTACCCCGTTCCAGCCCTCTTTCACATCAGCAGACCTCATCAGCAGCTTAGCGTCCCCCTCCATGAGTCTCTTAGCATAGAAGCATTTATCCAAATCAGACCAACCTGACAACTCAGCTGTTTCCTCGAAATCTTCGATCCACTTCTCCACACGGTAGTCGTCTTCTCTGTTGAAACTAACTAATGCTGAACTCACATCTTGAAAATTATAGCGAGGCTTATTCAAGTCACACGCGTTCTTATACTTCTGAGCCGCCGCATTTAATTCACTTTGTAAAAACTCAATCTGTTCATCCTTACGTTTAATTTCGACGAAACTGGCGTCCACCGCCGACGATTTGCGTCAAGACGATTTTTCTTGTGATTCGCATTTAGATGATCGATCTCTGCGACCTTGACTTTTTCTATTCTTACCGATTGCGATTAAAACGAGTTCTACTTTACAAACAGTATAATTCAGCGACCACAATGTCTCTTTGAAGTTAATGCAAATATACCGTTTATTAAAATTATCAACTTCACGTTTTATTTCACCTTGGTACAGCTATGCTAGTTCGCACACGTTTTATTTCACCTTGATACAGCTATGCTAATTCGCACACGCTTTTTCACAGATTTACAGTTTTATATTTCTGGAACTTTTTATAATTTTATATAATTCACACAATTTTCGTTCACGATTTATTCCTCTGCATTAATCCAACATTCGTTTGGTTTTTTTTTTTTTTAAATATTTTCGATCGATTCTTTTACCGCATTCAGCCCATACAATTGCAGGAACAATTAATACACCACTTTTCTCGCGTCCTCGCGTTACATAACGCACCACACAATTCGAGAAATTCGCGTACACACAGGATAACTTAGGAAAGCGTTAATGTAGACCAAGTATCCCGGTTGAGCCCCAAGTAGAATTTCCGGCAACCAACGGCAAGAATGCACTAAGAATTATTATAATAAAAACACGTCTGAATACTGTTGAATACAAGATTGAACTAATTTATTTATAAATTATGTACAGTAATTTACAGATTTCTCATCATAATACGATGTTGGATATGCGAGAGAATTATGTTTCTGTATCGCTCTCACATTCGTCTATATTCCACTTATATATATATATATATATATATATATATATATATATATATATATATAATATATATATATATATATATATATATATATATATATATATATATATATATATATATATATATATATATATATATATATATATATATATATATATATATATATATATCTTATTAGCATGGCTCAATTCACTTAATTTTTATGTTAAACATGGACGAATGATAGGTGAATATAATATGTGAATTTCAGCGTCAAAGGAAAAAGTAAAAATTTTAGGTTTCGATCGCGAATCTGGGAAAATTGATCAATGTGCGTTGGTTGGACTAGTAAGAAGACTTTGTGCCCAAATATGTTTTGAAATTAATCTATTTTGCATTTATTCATCCTCCGAATCCTATATGGGATTATTGTATATGGAACTGCTAGCTACACTCGGTTAGTGCATAACATGATTACCAAGTGGCAATGTATATGTATAAAACCTTGAAAGTATCTTCTGTCCTCACTAATTTAGAATTTTATTATTATAATCACAATTATCATACCAGATTTTCCAATAATATATTTTGCAGTTTTATCACTAATCAATTTGGACGTAAATCAATTAGATTTTCGGCGCCTTTTATATACAATAATTCACCAGAATTTATTAAAACTTCAACGAATTTTTATCACTTTAAGAAAAATTTGAAATCGTATTATCAGACACTTACAAATAATTATATTACTTAAATTTTAATATTGATTTACTTATTCCTAAGTGTATTAAAGATGATTATGTATAATATAAATATTTGATGAATAATAATTATTAAATTATTCTTTTGACTTATTTAGTAGTGTTACTTAGTACGAAATGTATCATTTTTTTTTTTTTTAATTTTTTATAATGCTGATTTCCTTGAAAGGTTAGGAACTCCATTGGGAATCGACGTTGTAAATTATTAACATTATATAATACTAGAGTTAAGTACATCATTATTGTTTTATTTTATCCTACGTAATTATTAATCAACTAGTATGTATTACTATGTTTTACTGGGTTAAGTATATGTAATTTAGTGGGTTTGCATATGCGTAAGCTAAGTTCTACAGTGTTAAATAAAAATGTAAGACGATAGAAAAAAAAATTGTTTCATAAAAATGTTTATTAATTTAATAAATGTTCAAAATGTCCGCCATTTGATTCCAAACATTTTTCTACTCGTCCTATAAAATTTAGATGAATTCAGCTTCCGAAATATGATTTCTAAAAATATCATTAATTCTTTATCTCATATTTTCTGCAGTGGTAGGCCGATTAAAATAGGCTAAATCTTTCACTTTTCCCCATAAATAAAAATCCATAAATGTTAAACCGGGTGATCATGCTGGAAAAGAAGTAGGACCATTTCTTCCAATCCATTCTTTCGGAAACATTAAATTTAGTTGTTGTTGGGAAGCTGTACCAAAATGGAAAGGTATACCATTTAACTGAAGCAACATTTTTGTCTTTCTCGCAATGGATTGTTTTTCAATAAATTGGGAAAATCTTCTAATTCACGTCACTCCAATAATGTAAATTATGCATATTAACATCACCGTCACTCTTAACCGTTGCCTCGTCTGTCCAAAGCACACGACGAAAAAAAATTGGATTTTCTTCAATTTGTTGTCTCGCCCAATGACAAAATTGAAATTTTGATCTAAAATCATTTGCAGGTACCATTCGCAGTAATGATATGTGGTACATGTACTTTCAAGGTCATTCAAAATCACCATTAGACATCCCCTCGACCCTTAAAAAATTTCGTTATAAGTAATTTTCTCCTATCGAGCACCGTTCTCCCATCCTGTATACAACTAGGCCTTGCAAATATCATTGCCATATATTTTTCGTCATCATAATGCAACTTCTCGTAACACCGTGGTTAATTTAATCGATAAATTTAATGGTGGGGCAATGGGAGCAATGGGTGCCCTCATACCGCTTTCTATGGCTGAAATTTATGATATGGATGTGGAAGGCTTGTGGTTTCAATAAAACGGAGCAACATATCATACTGCCAATGAAACTATGCATTTTGCAAATAAAATCAAATGTTATCTTAGGTGAGATGATGTGAACCGATATTATCTTGATACTATTAGTTTCTTTTGGGTTATCTTAAGGATAAAATGTATATCAACAAACCACAAACCATTGAGGGCTTCAAAGGAGAAATTAAGTGCAAAATAATTAATAGATTGTCAGATGTTTTATTCCACAAATAAGTTCCAAGTCTCTAATTTCAAATAAATTAACAACATTATCAATATTCAAATAATAAATATGTTTTATTATAAAAGTGAAAGGTGGGTCGATTTTGGGACACCTTTTCGATGAACTATGTAATGTAAATGAATTGAAAACGGATGGCTGAATTGATTCAATTAAATTTTCTTTTATTTCATCTTATCGGTTATACTATCGGTTATGTTTATTTCTGGTTGGTATCGTTAACCAAAATAAAATAATCCCAAAAAAATAAAAAATACCCAAAAATCAAGTTTTTTAAATATCTATAACAAATTGTTCTAATATTATTTTAATCCGTTTTATACCTGGGGACTACCGTCCAAATCGACGCTTTGACTTGACGCTTTGACGTTAGAAATTGGAACATTTTTGAAACATTTGTGTTATTTAATAATTATTTATATACTAAAATAAAAAACTCCCCAAAGTAGCTTAGCATTGGTCCTTTTTGCGCAAGGATGACAAGAAATTATCTAGCTTCCTTTTGTTTTCATATTGTAGTTAATAAAAATTTAATGGGGTCTTCCTTTTTAATGGGGCATGTTATTTTGCATTTTTGTGGATTTTTTTTTTTTTTTTTTTTTAAATATGATGGTATCCCGTTTATTTTCCGTGATTTTTCGAAACCAACAAGATTTTTTTTTTTTTTTAAATGCTGCCAAAGGTTTTATTCTTGACTCAATTTATAAATGAAATATTAAAAAATGAAATTTTAATGCCAAACTTTTATTCAATATGGCGAATTTTGTGATAAAATATTCATTAAATAGAAAAATAAAAAGCAAGCGGACTATTTTTACACCAAATTGAAAACGTCAAAACACAAACACTAATTCGTCTATATAATGTCATTTTCGATTGACCAAAAAAACTAAACTCGACCATTTTTTACTATTTTCCGCCAATCACTATTTACCATCAAAGTAGGTAATGATGAATTTCTGGAGTGGACTTGTTTTCATAAAATTAACCCAGCTATGCACCCTATTCGTTGGTACTACAGGTACTGGGACACTGGATGAAAAATACGTCAAATCATAAATTCGATATATGGGACCGGAAGTCATGTTTTAATTTTATGATTTTTGTCTTTTGAATGCTGCAGCGCTGGTGTCAAATATTAAAAATTTCAAGCACGTGGTGTTCTATTTATTGCTTTAAGAAAAAAACTAGCTATCCGGAAATTATTTAGTTGAGATTACAAAATAATTATAAACAATGATCTTTCATTTCTTCGTTTTCAAAATGGCCGTCGAAATGTTATTTTTGAATTTTCTCCACTGTTCGTGCTTTTTTTATCATTTTCTCATGCAGTTCTATTGGATGAACTAAAAATCAGCATATTATCTTGTTTCGTTTTCTTCCAAAATACGTTTAAATATGTATGTTGATCTACTCTTTTCTTTGGTATAAAAATCAAATTTTAATTATGCGGTTTTTTCAATTTTCTGTTAACCTTATTTCATAGCCAACCTCATAAAGCAGTTGTTTAAAATTGGTCGGTCAAATCGGTTAAAACTGTTTAAAAAATTGGAACGCCTTTAAAACGAGGAATAATAACTGGTATAATGTAATAAAACCAAATATCATTTTTTAGGTATAAATTAGTGGCAAAACAACATTTTAAGAAGTTCAACTTGAAGTTGTGTGTAAAGCGATATTGTTTAAACAAAACAACAACAACAAAAAGTTAGCTTTGTTTTAAAAAGTAATGGTGTAATAAAGAGTGGCTATAAAAAGTGTTGTAAACCGTTTCCTGAGTCGAATAACAAATTAAGTTTCATAATTTTTTTTTTTTAATTAGTGTTACAAATTCAAAGCGTAAAAATCATAAAACTGAAACATAACTTCCAAAAACCGTAGTAACGGTGGTCTCCGTTCCACTAAATTTCCTAAACCTAAATTGTATATTATTTAAAAACTTCTTGTGTAAATTTTAAACGGATTTAACGAAATGATTTTTAAATAACTCCGCAATTCTAGTTGATTGGCAAGAGTGTAATTGTCATTTCTTATTTCAAAATTTCGTCGACTAATCTCGAGCTTTGCTTAAGTAATAACTGAATTCGACTAACTTTCTTAAACCGTTTTATCAAATCAAAATTATTTATATTTCTACCTAGTTTTTTAGAAAGTTTAAATTAAAATTTAATTTGTTAGGACATCTAAGGTTTAATGATTTTGTTTTTTGCTTTAACATTAATATTAACATTAATGATCAATGTGTAATTTTAAAATAGTTATAAAGTGATCATAAGCCTTAAATAAGAATAGAGTGATTTGAGACAAAAAATCAAGTTTAGTAATATTGCCTAAAAGTAAATTAAAAATTTGTACCCAAACTCCTTTCAATTTGGTGTTTAATAAACAATTAAATAAAGTTAATTACACATCTATGTCTCCATTTCTTGTGTCTGTTGATGCAATCTTAAAACGGGCAACTTTGAGATTTACATTAAATTTTTTTGATGAGAGCTCAAACAGGTCATTAATTTAGCAAACTTCGAATAAAAAACTGTTATCTTGAAGGACGAGTAATCTTGTGTTGATGAATTTCTAAGCTGGCAAGAAACAAATAAACGTATATGCGAGGAGCCAGTTTGTGTAAATTATAGAACCAATAATGGCATTGTCCGAATTTTGAGTTCCTTTAAATTTGTATTTGCGGACATTGATTGACTACCAACTGTTTTATTGTCATTAATGAAACCGATTGAGTTTGATTGACAAACTGTAGGATATAAGTTAACGTGATCCTAAATTAAATCAATCTCAGATTTGCTGGGTAATAGCATCGAATCACACACATTTTTCATATTCCGGTTTTTGATGACAGGTAAAAAAAACAGGATTAGTTACATCAATAATATCCGCAACTATTTGATTATTGTTTCCACTATGATATATAAAATCGAGGCTGGTTACATGTATTATCACTTAAATTATCAGTGTTACTTAATTGTGTCAAGCTTTGAAAATTAGTAATACTTTTATAAATCTAAATTTTGATACAAACTTTAATATTTTTACATAACTTACTCAATTCACTAATTTTTGTAACTTCCATTGTAAAGATGACCACAATTATTGGCGGTGTTTAAAAAATTGTGTGTGGCGGACACGCGTAGCAGAATTGAAACTACTAACAGTAAATCTCAAATTTCTTTATACATAATAGATTAGGGAATAGCCAACCCCCATCCTACTTGGCCATATTTTAAAACTTCATCCAAAAATCATTTTAAAATCCCATTTCCATCGCACATATCAAATTCCACTAAAATCCGTTAAGAAATAGATAAGTTCCATCCTAATTAGCCATATTCCAGATATTCATCTAAAAAACATTTTAGAAGCTGATTTCCATCACGGATATCAAATTTCCCTAAAACAGGCTAAGAAATGGCCAAGTTCTATTTTGTTTGGACATATTCTATTATAGAATTCATCAAATCAATCATTTTAAAATATCATTTCCAGCATACATGTTGAATTTCATCATAATTGGTTAAAAAAACGGCCAAATTCCATCCTAATCGGTCATATTTCAGAACTTATCTAAAACTAATTTTAGAATCCCATTTTCATCGCACAAGTCCAATTTCACCATAATCGTTTGAGAAATGGTGGTTGCCAAGTTCCATCCTGATTGGGCGAATTCTAGAACTTCATGAAAAATAATTTTAGAATCCCCATTTCCATAGAAGACATAAATAAAACAACAATCGGCGATTAGCTTAAAGGATTTGGGTTAATCAAATTGGTTGGTGTTTATAATTCCCAACTGACTTTTTGCGAAACTAGAATTTCCCTAAATTTTTTCGAACTAGTGGAATTATTTTTAACAAAATTAACAAATTCGGTGTAAATGTTCCAAACGAAAGTTTCAATGATTAATGTAACATTTCGAAAAATTACTGGGATTAAGTGGGTTGATTAAGAAATAAAATTTGTTTTGATAAATATAATTTGCAAAATGTTCAATTTGTATTGAAAAAAGTTCAATTTGAAATGTAAAAGGTTCAATTTGAAGTGTAAAAGCTTCAATTTGATGTGTAAAACCTGTATTAACAATAGTAATCCGGAATTTCGATAACGGTAAAATTTGTCCGAATCTCGGAAATTCGGTATTCCAGATTACCCCTGTACTGCCAGCAAAATCGAAGTCTTTCTAGAAAAGTTATCAATATATACATATATAACAGAAAAACAAATCAAAAAATAAAAAGTCAATTCTAATCATGTTTTATCATAAATTGATATGAACATTTTTCTTCGAATTTGTTATTTATGTATATGTAAATTTCTTAAAAGAATATTAAAAAATTCTTTTAGTTTTCCATCATTCACAACAACAATAACAAAAAATATTTCAATCAATTTTTCCAGTAATAAATATTTTCTTCTTATCTGAAAAATAAAAAACATTAAATAAACAAGCATAAGTATTTTTTTTATTTTTTGAAGGGTGAAACTTTTTGTTTTTATACAACAAAAAAAGTTTATTAATTTTTAAAGCATAAGAAGTAAAAACGTCAAAAATATGCTTCATTTGACAAAAAATCGAAAAGAAGAAAGCACAAAACTCAATAATTATTAATTTTATGATTTTATTTAGCTTTTTATAGAAAAAATTAATTTAAGACGGAATTAAAACATTTTTTCTTATTTATTTCCTAATAGTATTTTGACTTGTAAAAGTCATAATCATAGGTAGTTAAACTGTTACTAAGTGGTAAATACTCGATAGTCTTGCAAATCACATTCGACAGATATGACTACTCGATCAACTTTTTCTACTTTCTTTGTTTTTACAAAAAAACACAATAAAGTTGCTAACAAATTTGGGAGTGCGCAAATAAAATGAGCAAGCCAAAACAATCAACAATAAAGATAAAAATTGGTTCCAAAATATTTTGTTTTCCCATATGAAAATGAATGCATATGAAACAGTTCAAACAAAAATAAATACTATAATAAAGCTCAGCCTGTCACTCTGGACAACACAAAAAGTTGGTAGCTGGTTGTACAACATAAAATACACATGTGTAATTCTATTAAACACTAAAATATTTTAATGTAATTTCACTAAAAATACTTAGTGGATGAAAATCATGACCGTCCTCACTAACTAACTCCCCTCGACTCTTAATAATAAAGTAAAATCTTAAATCATTTAACGGTAGTTCGTATACAACTAAAATCTAATAAAATAAATTTTAGTTTAGATAACTGCACGATCTTAGTATTTTATTATTTTTTTGTTTTTTTATTTTATATTTATTTTATTTATTTATATTCTATGTATTGTATTAGAAGAGGAATTCGAAGCTGTCGATTTTCGACATGGCATTCTTTTTTTTTATCTCAATTATCTTTTGTGTTAATAGCAATATGTAAATTCGAAAATAATGAAAATGAAAATTAAATAAATTGTAACTGTTAAATATTTTTTATATTTTGGAATTTGTTGTTTCTTTCTGAGTTATGTGTGCGAATATATGTATATGAACATAATAAAGTACATTCACCATTTTAATACATTCTCTCGATCGTTCTCTCTATAAGCTTATTTCTGTTATTTGTATCATGTTATCCCTCTTATTTGTGTCATTTTATCGCTCCTATTTCATCATGTTGAATGAAAAAACTAAAAACATCGCACAATCGAATACACACATTTACCAATACTACTACCTTCTGGTAATTCTCAAAGTAATCCTCTTTTTGCGAGCAAAATCGATGTTCAGGAATCTCACGAAAAAGCTCAAACCTAACTACTTATGATCCGAGGCAAGTTGACTATCTATGAAAGTGGAGTGGTAGGCAATTTAATTCAATTATTTAATTGGTACGTAACTTTGTCTGATGAATACAAATTGATTTACGCACTCATATTTGTATGAGTTAATATTAAATTTTGGTTAAATTCATACTTCCTAACTACATAACTATATTCAGATATTCTGCTCCGAGCAAAAACTCACATAATAAGAGATTAGATATGTTTCAAGTATTTTAATTCACTTTTCAATATATAAAAACAAAATATCTAGTTATTTTGATTATATTTAACAATAACAAAAATAAAAACATTATTTGGCTTTTACTTAATTTGTAGTTACGGTGTCAATGACTCTGAATGCACAATACTGAAAAAAAGCTTAGATTAAAATAACAAATTTTGAATTAGAGTTATCGTATTGCTTTCGATTTAGCATATTCAACCACTTATCGAATATTATAGTGAACTTCCAACGATTCATATAAGGCTTTACTAATCCATAATCGCGATAAGGGATCTGCAGTATTGGTCTTTGCTGGACGATAAATCACTTTATAAACTTTTTAACTTGTACGACTGTAAACGAGGTACTTAACACTCATTTCTAGCACACGGTTTGGATTTTGACACAAAAATGGTCTCAAGTGGTTTATGATCTGTGACCAATTCAAACTCATTCATTCAATATAGATATATGTATATTCAAATTTTTAACTAATTTGTTCAAATTTGAGGTTGTCCATTTTGGTTGAATTGATTTAGCATCGAAGCAAGTCCTAATGGACTAGCGTCTGCAATGAATTGCGTTACAGTGACCTAATGTTTCATTCTTTGATAAAGCATCTTTAATCCTTGTATCTCAATACTAGTTGGTTTGCTCAATTTTAGGCGTAAACATTTACTGAGTGGTTTAGTTATCGTCCCTACAATTTGGGATCCATTTCTCAGCAAAATTAAATAATCCTAGAAAGCGTTGTATTTCTTCTCGATGCTCGGAAAGATTTTATACCTTGCACATATTTATATAATGGCTTTACTACGACTGCTGAAAAATTGCACCCCATTGTAGTTGTTCTTGTCGTTTAGAATAACATTATTTGCTTGCAGTACTTTCATTGTATTAACCAGGTTCTGATCGTGTTCGTCTTATTTCTCCGAATATGAGTTTATCATCTATAAAATTGTTCAGAATACTAACATTTTCTCCAAGATTTTTAGAAATAGTTCGGGAGCACAAAATATTCCGAAACAGCCCCAATTTGCTAATAAATTTTATTAATCGTATCATATTATTCATAAAATCATAAATGTATCGTTTTAATATATCTGATGGAAAGCTTTTTTTATATTCAACCTTAAGAAACACTTTGAATTTCTCGGTTATAAAATTATATTCTTAGTGCGAGCAATGCATTATTTGCCCTTCTCATATCAATGCAAATGCGTATTTCTCTGTTTTCTTTTATTATCAGAACACGAACACAAATAACAAGCTCTTTTAACTTGTCGGTTACTTTATCATCAACGGGAGCTGGAATTCTTCGATATGGTATAACAGACAGCAGGAGTCACCGACTTATCTATAGGAATTTCAACAAGAACATCTTTAAATTTTGAAATTCCTTGCATTTACGTTGTGTTTTTTCCCAGTAACCTGTTAGATTATTTTGTTAATCAATAGTTATGAGTGGGACAGTAAATTGTACTAACCCAACAATCAAAATTCTTTAAAAAAACCTTCAAAGAAGGGCTGATTAGTTCATTAAACCTACAGTACATCATCTCATATAGAATTTTGAACTTCAATTACTTTTATCCATATAATATGAAACTAAATGTCGCAAAAATTTTTATATGTAGAGTGTTTATTGTTTAATCTACACATACGTAATAAGTGCTGCTGGGAGATGAATAAACTGATTATCGAACACAATCTTGTAAAAATGATTATCCAATTAGAATAATCACAAAACTAATTAGAGGAGAAATACAAAAATTGTCCCAAGTTTAACCAAACAGTAATATCAACAATTCAACAAATTGGGCATAAATTAAATTAGGCATTTATATTGCAAGGACAGCAAATCACTAAATTTAATAAGCCTAAAAATCTGCATGGATTGTAAATTGTATCAATCTTGTACGGGTTACAGATAATTCAGTAGTGAATAGTTAGTAATATGTTATTTGTGTTGTATATGATAAAGATAAAGGTTAGCACCAGACCATGCATTTCTGAAAACTAAAAGTCCCCTAGATGCTTGAAGACCAAGGAAAAGTGAGATAGGTTCCGCAAGACTTCCTGAAAATCGAAATCGAAGCTTAGATTAATTAGTATAAATATTTCTTTTAATAAAACTCAACCAGAGTCCATCTCTCAAAGACCACTAACGCGACCACGCCCCATCCCGCCACCTCCATAATCGAATTCAAGAAATATTAACTGATCAAAAATTACATTCAGTCACAATTTCAGCCCACAACTCATTCGGCCTCGCCCCGGCCGATTACAAAATCCCATTAATAGATTGGAGATGGATGGATTTATAAATAATATCTATATATAAATACGTATTTGGTCCCTCTTTCAATCTTAAGAACGTGAACAAACCATAATATAAAATCAGATTTCAAAAAACACAAATTATTTTGTTAAACGGCAAAGAAAACTGTAAGCATCTCAGTTTACAGTTAAAACTGACAATTATAACTGAACAGTTAAAACTGTCAGTTAAAACTGTACGTGTGTGGCCTGCCTAAAAGACAACAAATACACATCAAATCATCCTATATCTAATTTCATAATCATCTGAGCCGGCCTTTGCTTTGTTTGTTGTTTTGTTTTTTTGTAAAAAAATTGAATCTACTATGTTTTATACTGTTATTAATGAGCCAATATGCTCAAAATGGAGTGTAATACATATAATTAAAATTAATATCAAATAAATAAATAAATATCACAGCCCACCGACATACAAAAATTCTAAAAGGTTTACAATAAATGCAATAAACCAATGTTGCCTTTATTACAGGAAATTTAACCACAATAAAAAAATAAAAAAATGATTATTGAAATATTGTGGGTTGGGTACGAAATTTCGCATTACAAAATCTTTTTTACAAAATCCCTATTACAAAATTTCTTAATGACAAAATCTGCTTATTACAAAATCGCCAAATTACAAAATCTCCTAATTACAAAATCTCCTAATTACAAAATCTCTCATAAAATTTTCCCCGTAAATATATGAAATCGCGCGATTTTATCGAAAATTTTATGCGAGATTTTGTAATTAAGAGAAAAGTGATTGTGTTTTTTGTGTGTGTCTTTGATTGTCTTATCGATACCGATCCCAAATATTGTATTTGATCAAAGCGACAGTAATATTTTTCGTGGCTGAGAGCAAAATACAGTATTATTAATAATTGACTTGGTTTTACACGCAATTGTATTTGTAACTTCACATGAAAGATAAAAATGATATTAATTTCTGTTTTCTAATTTTCTACTATCTACCATTTTTGTTCTTTTTTATTTGCCGTTCTTTTACTGTTTCAAGTAATTATTATCTGTTTTGACATTAAGTATTTTCGGTTATTATTTTTTTTTATATTACAACTAAATAAAATGTCATGATAGTCACCTTTTTTATAGTTATTACCATGTGCTACTTTTTAAGTTGTCGGGGATAGAATTTTGGCTAACTTCACAAATGTAATTTTTTGTATATTTGACTTTTTAACAAACACTCAAACCCAAATTAATCAAGTGTATATTAGTTGTGTTTTCGATGAGAACTGCACTAGAACTCGATATACTTTAAATTCCTTTTATTCTATGCAAACCGAAAAAATAAATGCAGCGAATCTGTAGTATACTTAAAGCTTTTTATTTTTTTCCCCGGTTTACGAAGAATAAAATGAAGTTAAAGTTTATCGAGTTCATAGTGCAGTTCTTGTGGAAAACACGACAGTTATATAAAACCTCCATTATACTATACGACCATATTTTGCCCCCTATTAATGCATTACCAGTTCAGATAAATAGTTTTTACTATACAAATATGGAATACTTCCTACCGAAATGTAGGTAATATTAATTTAATAAACTTGTAATAACTTAAAATTTGTAATTGAAGCACGGCAAATGAAAAAAGATATAAACAATTTATCTGGTATTGTGCACCATTTATAAGTAACATAATTTTCCAGCAAATTATTATAATTTTCTATATCACTTACCGATCGATTTTAGGCTAATTATTTGTTTAATCTACTGTTTTCTCTCATTTTTAAACGTATAATATTCTTATATATCTATTTTTTACTTCTTGAAGTATACGAGTATAATGCCAATGCCCCTTAAGATATATTTCAGTGAGCCTTTTCGTAAATAATTATAACGATAATAATATTTGTGGCTATAAGCGTTGTTATCGTTACTACATATACCTCTACAAAGTAAACTCTACAAGGCCTATATTCGTTAGAATTAAAAAATTATTCTAGATCAATAACCAATATTAGAATATATATAAGCTCAATTTTCATAAAAAGTATTTTCGGTTATTTTTTTGCTAACAAACTTAAAATGAGTCTGCGATACTCATCCTATATAGATTAGGGTTAAATCGGATTTTATTGCGACCTTTGGAAGCGGTAAGGGCGAACAAACTGAAATTTTGAATTGTTGTGTTTTCCATGAGATCTGCACTAGAACTCGATAAATTTTTAATTCCTTTTATCCTATGTAAACCGGAAAAAAATAAATTCATAAAGTGCTAATGTGTAGAACGTCTAACATAAATACACCTTTCAAGCTGTTACTGCAATAAATAATTACAGTTATAGCTTACTTTTTAATTACACTTGATAAACCCATGAATTTGTCGGGTGTAGTTTCGTGTAATGACGTCAGCAAGAAATAAGAAAATATGGCTGAAATACACTACATGTTCGCGCTTTATAAATTTATATTTTTTCGGTTTACATAGAATAAAAGGAATTTAAAGTTTATCGAGTTCTAGTGCAGTTCTCAAGAAAAACACGGCTAATTTAATAAATTTAAAAAAAATATGGATAGTAGAAACTTAAAAAGAAATGAACCATACATCTGATTTTATCGAAAGTTAAAGCCTAAATAGTTTGAAACACTACACATTTTAACATTTACATGATTCCAAGCAAAGTACTGTTTGAAATTAACAGTACTGATTTTTTTGCCAAGAAAATTCAGTTATATTCCACAATCTCGTGTATTATAAGAAAAGGGGCACCCTGTATGTTCAAATCAAATATAGCCTGAAGAATGCGTTTAACAAAACTCAATGTAAAAGAAAGAATAAAATGAATCCCACAAATAATAATATTTAAAACGCCTGGGCGCTTGTTTACCAAAAAAAAAAAAAAAAACAAGCAAAATGTAAATTAATAAAACATTAACTGCCCTTGTAGAAAGAAAATCTGCTGTACATGACAATGTTTGCAATTTTGTTTTTATATGTTGTGTTTTGTTATTATTATGCTTTCAGTTTTAATTACCATTAAGCGCTTTCGTATATACCAAAAATAAAATAAATATAAAGAGAATTTTAGCGAAACAATATCTCAAAGACGGCCGTTTATATATTTTATAAATGTTTTATAAGTACCATCTTAAGTAGATGTATTACATTATAATTTTCCATTTGTAAGAAGTAAAATGATGTATTTATATTTAATTTTCTAAATTTGAAATGAGTGTATTGTATTTAAACCCGAACCGTAGTTATTTTCACATAATCAAAATTATTTTGGTGAGAACATAATTCATAGCTAAAAGTGCTAAAGTCTATTAAAATCCGATTTAAGTCCGATTTACGTAGAAAAATATAGTAGACGTAGAAAGATGTTTGCTTTGCAAAAAAGGAGTTTACTGTATTACAATTTTCCTTCATTTCTTGTCATTCAAAGAACAACGATATAAACATTTAAAATTTTGTTAGGCTTTCCGTGTTTTTTAGCAATTGTTACTATAAAACATATTCGGCCCAATTATATTTTTTGAAATTTTGTAGTAGAAAATCAACACAATAAAAGTATATTAAAAAAACCCATACGATATAAAACAGTTTTTGAAAACTTGAAAAATTGGATCTTAACCATGTATAAGAAAATCGATATCTCAAAACTTTCTTCTATCATCAAACATATCACTATGATTTTTCGATAGGCCTATGGGTATAGGTTTATCAAGCTCATCCGCTAAAATTTCATATTAGGTTTACCTATTGAAATAACGATTATTCGAAAACTTGAAAAATTGGATATTATGCATATCTAAACTGGCACTGTGCGACGGTGCGTTATCATGGTGCAAAATCCAGAAGTTTTCTGCCCACAATTCTGGTCTCTTTCGGCCAATTGCTTCACGCAAACGTCTCATAACGCCCAAGTAATACTCTTTGTTTACGGTCTGGCCTTCTTGCAAAAATTCATGATGCACTACACCGTTGTAATCCATGAAAACCGTGAGCAAAGCCTTCTTTTTTGACTGAAAACGACGTGGTTTTTTTTGGTAAACGCCATTCACTTGCCTGATGTCTGGATTGCGTGTCGTACTCATAAACCCACGTTTCGTCTCCAGTAATGATCCTTTTGATAAATGTGGTATCCGATTCAGCCTCGCAAATCATGTCTAAAATTGTAAATAATTTCTAAAATTGTAAATAATCGCCAACACACACAGAGATAGATGTACTCTTGACTACGTAACTTTTGCAAATGTCAAGCTATGACGCTAAGATTTAGAGGAAATATCAACAACAGATGTACCAACTTAACAAAAAAAACAGAACTCAAATTGGAACGATGGGAGCGCCACACGGTGGTTATTCCGGGAACTTGTTGATCAAGGTAGTATGTTTTTCTGTTGATCAATTCTGACCGCTCCCTTTTAATTCATTTTCTGTTATCTGGTTGATTTATGACATAAGAGAACCGAATCGATCGTCTTCCAAACCCATTAAACACAAAGATCACCTAGCTTGGCATCTGTTTCGTAATTGAAGGGGGCTTCTTTATGATCGCAGTTTATATTAAAATAAAAAACACCCGATCTTCACAATTTATTTCACAATTTTGTTTGTTCACTGTATTTACTAAAAGAGCTTTAATTCACAATGTCTCTTTTTACAATATTTTTATGAATAGTATAGAGCGCTCTTTTATACTAAAAAGTGTTATACAAATTAAATTTAATTGTTATACAATAGTATCGCCATCTAGCATTTCACATAATTAATTGGTATAATCAAGTTGGTACTTCTTTTACTATAATTATTTACAATGAAAATTAATTTTAATTGAAAAGGTTGGTACTTGATCATACCAAATAATTAAGTGTCACAATAAAGAAAATAAATATTTTATAAACAAATAGGTTGTGGTTTAATGCTTTTAAAAATCAAAGGATTGATTTTGCATAATGCCGTATCGCTGTTGTATCAAATTTCATCTAAATAATTGTGTCCCAAATGATTCTCTGTGCTTTTTTTGTATGTTTTTAGATGCTGCGGACGATCAACAACATTCTCCGGCGCGTTAACGATCCCGTCGTTAACCATCTTCTTGTTCGGGAAGTTTACATATTTTCACAATGGGTCGCTTTAAAATCGATGTTGATGTTTTTAATGTTACGACCCTAACTGTTCCGCGATCATCAGGATGCAATTCAATTATTTTACCAAGCGCCCATTTGTAGGATGGCAAATTATCCTCTTTGATTAGTACGACATCTCCAATTTTGACATTGTCGTGCAGTTTTTGCCATTTGTTTCTCTGCTGAAGGTTGTGAAGGTATTCTACGCTGAACTTTCTCCAGAATGATTGAACGCGCTGCTGAATAAATTGCCATCTCGTAAGTCTGCCCGCAGGTATCCCTTCATTGAATTCTTTCTCCGGTAAGTAGAAATTTGCAGACCCGATCAAAAAATGCGCTGGTGTCAAAACCTCGAATGATGAATCGCCGTCTAATGCTGCATATAATGGCCTGGAGTTGAAAATTGCCTCGATCTGACTTAGTAGAGTGGCCATCTCTTCAAATGTTAAATGGGTGTTGGAAGTACACTTTATAAGGTGAGTTTTGACAGACTTGACTGCTGCTTCCCATAAACCTCCAAAATGGGGTGTCACGGGTGGAATAAAATGCCACCGCACTTCTGACTTGGATAAATGTTCTGCAATGACACAATTATTGTTATTGTTGGAAATAAATTTATATACCTCATTCAGCTGTCGCTTCGCTCCAATAAAATTTGAGCCGTTGTCACTATAGATATGCGCTGGCGTTCCTCTTCTAGACACAAATCTTTTTAAAGCCGCAATGAAGGCATCAGTTGTAAGGTCACTCACAATCTCTATATGAATAGCCTTTGTTGCCATACAAACAAATAGCGCAATATATCCCTTGATAAATCTGGCGCCTCTTCCCTTTTTTGATGCTATTTGTATTGGGCCCGCATAATCTACTCCACATGATGTAAATGGCCTTGCTGCTTTTAATCTCGCTGCCGGCAAATCTCCCATCAGCTGCTTTGACGACCTCGCATTACTTTTAAAACACGCAACGCATTTATTGACAACTCCCCGTATGTTGCTTCTTCCTCCAACTATCCAATATTGTTGTCTAGTTAACTGGAATGTCAACGATGGGCCCGGATGTAGGTTTTGCTTATGTATGTGCCATTTAATTCCACGACTAAATACATGGCTCTTTGGTAATATTATCGGATGCTTGTAATCGTATGGACAATCCGAAAGCCTAAGCCTACCTCCAACTCTCACAATTCTCTTAGCGTCTATAAACGGTGCCAAGGATAATATGTCGCTTCTTTTGCTAATATCCATTCTTTTTCGTAAGCGATCAATCTCACTGGCAAATGATTGTTGCTGCACATGCTTGATGATGATAAGTCTTGATGTCTGCAATTCCTCCACCGTTAAGAAACTTAAAATTCTGTCATCTTTCGATAATAGACGATTTTTTAGGAATCTCAGAACGTAAGCGAAAACACGAACCAATTTAATGTGTTCCGAAATCCTCTCCATCAAGGAATCGATGACGTCCGCTGTCCGCTGCATGTTCAGAACCAACATTTTGTTTTTCCTTTCTTCTTCTGCCAGCTGCTCCTCATTGTTATTTTCTTCTGTTGGTGAAGCACAAATATATTCAGCCAGTTGCAACCATTCCGGACCGTGCCACCAAAGCTTGAAATTGACTAATTTTGAGGGGAGTATTCCTCTTGATGCGCAATCTGCTGGATTGTCCTCGGATCGTACGTGATTCCAACATTTTCTAGGAAGTTTATCCAGAATCTCTGACGTCCGATTCGCCACAAACGTTTTCCATCTTACTGGATGACTGGATAACCACATCAAGACGATACTGGAATCTGTCCATGCATAACATTTTACTGGACGCTTTATTGTTTCCTTCACCAGCATCATAAGCTTTGTCAATAAATGTGCACCACACAACTCGAGTCTGGGCAAAGATATCTGCTTGATAGGTGCTACTTTAGTTTTAGATGCCATTATGTTTACAGTAACCTCGCCATTCTCAACCATCGCTCTACAATACACCACTGCGCTATACGCCTTCTCGCTTGCGTCCGAAAAACCGTGAATTTCAACCAGACTTCCTTGAGGAATGTATCGCTTAATCTGTATATTTTCCAATAGTTTCAACTCACCGCGGATTTCCCTGTACATGCTTGCGATGTTGTCCGGCAATCCATCGTCCCAACCCAGCTTCATCAACCAAAGATTTTGGAATATTATTTTCATCAAAATAATAGATGGAGAAAGCCATCCAAGTGGATCGAAAACTCTCGAATATTCTGAGATGATTAGGCGTTTTGTAGCTTTGGAGCCATCATTAAGATTTAGTTTGAATGAGAAAATATCATCAGCAGAATTCCACTGAAGCCCTAATATTTTTGTTTCAGCTGAACCGTGGAAACTCGATATTTGACTAGTATCATCTCTCGCCGTAATGTCAGGTATATTCGATTTCCATTTTCTGATCTTAAAACCTCCAGATAACAATACTTCGGTGATCTCGCTTTTTAGTTGCAGGACTTCTTCAATGGTATCGGCTCCAGAAATAAAATCGTCTACATAAAAATCCTCTAAAATATGTTGTACCATGTTTGGATGATCTTGTTGACTGTCGTAGCCTATTTGCTGCAATGTCCTTATTGCCAAAAATGAACTGGCCAACCCAAAAGTGACGGTATTGAGCTTATAGTGCTTTAGCTTGCTCGATGGTTCATTTCTCCATAATATTCGCTGAAAATGCGTGTCCTTTTCAGCAACTAAGACTTGGTTGTACATTTTTTCGATATCGCCTGTTAACGCTACCTTGTGACTCCTGAACTTCATTAATATAGACCATAATGTAGGCTGAATAGTTGGTCCAACCAACATTGTTTGATTTAAGGAAACCCCGGACGAAGATTTCGCCGACCCATCAAATACCACTCTTAATTTAGTGGTCTCACTTGACTCCTTGAATACACAGTGATGGGGCAAATAAAACCTTTTGTGATCCTCAACCTCTAAATCGTTTTCATTCAGAGGCTCCATATACCCCAGCTTCATGCATTCGCTTATTACCTTGGTGTATTCCATGTTAATTGTAGGATTAGACTGCAACTTTCTTTCTAATGCTAAAAACCTCCGTTCGGCCGCTTTCACTGAGTCACCAAGCCGGCCTGCTGATTTTTTAAAAGGAATCTTCACCATATAGCTACCTCCTTCAATTCGTTTGTGTGTAGATTTGAAATGTTCTTCGCACTCGGTTTCCTCTGGACTTAACATGTGGATACTGGGGATTTCTTCTTGCTCGAAAAAGCGTTTCAAAGTTTCGTCAATATCGACATCCAAATGTAGATTTAATGTGCATATATTCATCTGAGCTGCTTCACTTAACCTGTTACTATCGGTAATCCCAGAAACAACCCAACCAAATATAGTGTTTTGAGCAATAATGGAGTCACTAAAATCACTGGCTCGTCCATCTCTGATGACGTGGAAAAATCTGTCCGCCCCGATTAATATGTCAACTGCGCCAACTTCATTATACTGCGGATCGGCAAGTTTCAACCCCTTCAGAAAACTACTGTCCTTTAAAGTAAATCCAAAACTGGGCAACCTAGTTGGCAGTTTATTAATTACAAGGGCATCTAGTTGTCTCTGGAGAGTACAGCGATCTCACGTTGATAGAAGCTGCTCCTCTTGTGAATATGTTTCCCGCAGTCAACCCAGTTACCGATATGTTCGCTTTCGATCTCGGCAATTTTAATCGCTGCATACATGCCTCCGTAATAAACGATGCTTGAGAACCAGAATCAAGTAACGCTCTGCACTTTAATACGTTTCCAATTCGGTCAGTGACTTGAACCATTGCTGTCGGGAGTAATGACTGGAAACTGGGTAATGTTGCGTTATACACTTGAGTGTCAGAAGTATGTGAAACATATGAAATGTTTCACTGTATTGCCGCTTAAAGTTGAGTTCGCTCCTTCTCGTTGCATATCTTCGGAATGTAATGTTACATGGTGTTTTCTATGGCATTTACCGCATCTATATTTGGACCTGCATAAAGCTGCCTGATGGGTTGGAGACAAACAATTAAAGCACAGCTTCCTGTCCGAAACAAATCCTCGCCTATCGGTGACACTTAGAGACAGAAATTGCTCACATCTGCTAATATAATGATCTTTGGAACATTTAACACACACCAGATCAGTGGAAGCAGCGTGAAAATTTCTGTCTCCCTGCCTTTGCCACAGTTTGTGTGGAATCCCTACGCTTTGACTAAGATCCTTTTCGCACGTTATTGTCGTACGTGATCCGTTTTCCGACACTCGTAATTATACGTTTGAAAGATGGTTCGATTTCCTATCTTTCCAACAGTGATTCGCAGATGGAACCTCGGTTCATTAAATTTTTCACTGTTAAATCGTGCAGTAACCAAACATTTAGCTTCTTTTTCAATCCAATTTTCTCCAAAAGGTTTAAGACTGTTTGATGTGAGAAGCAGCCGCTATGCCTGTCTTGCTCCACTTTTTGGATCAACTTTTTCAATGATTGGATGATCAGAGAGTGGTTCATATTTGACGTCGAAATTTCCAGAACAAAATCGCGCCAACTATTCACGAGCTGTTTCTCCGATGTGACATCATCACTACTATTTTTTAGCAGATTGCGTTGCCTTCCTTCCTTTTTTGAAAAATAATTTTAAAATGTATCTAATTTTACTTTCTTTTACTCTAGTAAAATAAAGTATAGTAATCATGAAAATTTTGGACCTTGAGATTTTTAGAGATTTATCTGTTTTGAGGTCCCCTGAGTCCGAAAAAGTGAGTTTCGAAATGGTGTCTGTCTGTCAGTCTGTCCGTCTGTCAGTCTGTCAGTCTGTCCGTCTGTCAGTCTGTCAGTCTGTCAGTCTGTCTGTGTCCTCTCCACAGCCCAGATGGTTTAACCAATCGAACTGAAACTTCAGATTTAAGCTTTTTTGATAAATTGGGAGGTCCCAGTGAATTTTACTCCAAATCGGCTAACCGGAAGTGGCCACTCCCTTGGTCCAGAAAATTTATTTTGCAAATATCTTAAAAAGTATAAGATTTACAAAAAACTACTGAATACAAAATGTTTCTAAAAATTAAAAACAAATAAAAATAAAAAAAAAATTAAAAAAAAAAATTAAAAAAAAAAATTAAAAAATTTAAAAATTAAAAAAAAAATTAAAAAAAAAGTTATAAAAAAAAAAAAAATTTCTCAAAATTCTCTGTTCGTAAAAGAAAGTCGTGTGTTGGCCACACCTCAATTTTTTTCTATAATTTTATTTTTAACACGGAATAATTTTCCACTGAATAAACAAATATCATTTTTTGTTTATAATGATCTATGAAATGTCACCTTTAAAATAACATTTCAAAATTGACATGTAACCCTTTAAGCAACTATACTGGCATCTACTGTCCAAATGACGAAAACTTTTAAGACCCTGCAATATTTAAAATGCAAATTGGTAGGATAAAATATGTTTGTAACTAAGCCCAAAACAAAACGCCACAGAATTTTAATTTTTTGATGAATTTTATTGAATCAAAGTAAAAAATGTTCACAAGTATTTAAGTTTTCGAATTGCATTAGCAGTTTTTGATTTGGCCACCCTTAGCCCCAATTATGGCCTTCAAACGGCCGACAAAGCTATTGCATGCAGCACGAAAGTGGCTCTGTGGTATTTTGGCCCATTCCCGGCGAAGCGCTTGCTTGAGATGATCGACACTTTGGTATTTTTTTGTCCCTACCTTGCTCTTCAAAATACCCCAAACCGAGAAATTTAGCGGATTTGCATCCGGTGAATTTGGTGGCAATTAGGCAGTGGAAATGAACCGCGGAACGTTGTTTCTCAGCCAATCTTGATTGACGCGCGCTTCATGACTTGGCGCCGAGTCTAGTTGCAATGTCCAGGTTCTGCGGCCGAAATGTTTTTGTGCCCAAGGCTTCAACGCTCTCTCCAACACATGATCCCGATAAATATGAGCATTTATCTTGCTGACACGGTTCAAAAAAACGAGCGGTGAACGGCTTTCGGCCGTTACGGCGGCCCAAACCATCACCATCAGCGGCGCTTGGTTTCGAGTGGCAATCCGTTGGTCCAAATGTTCAGTAGAACGGCCGGGCAAGTAAATCCGATCGTGTTGCTTGTTCACATATTGCTCAATAACGAACGGTGACTCATCGGAGAAAACCAAATTCGGCAAATCGTCACTTTCGTGCAAGCGTAACAACTCCTTTGCTCTTTTCACTCTAACTTTTTTTTTGAGAATCGGTGAGACCATGCGTTTTATGGAATTTCAAGGCCTTTATTCCAAGATGATCTTTCAATATGTGCTGCATCCGTTCGAGCGAAATGTTCGCCTCACGAGCCGTTTTTCTGCCGCTATGGCGCGGATTCCGAGCTAATTTGGCCTTCACCTTCCGAATGATATACGGCGATATTGCAGTGCGTTTCGGTGCGTAACTAAAAATTTAGATACAATACAAAAATCCTCTATTACTTTCTTTTACTCTAGTAAAATAAAGTATAGTAATCATGAAAATTTTGGACCTTGAGATTTATAGAGATTTATCTGTTTTGAGGTCCCCTGAGTCCGAAAAAGTGGGTTTCGAAATGGTGTCTGTCTGTCTGTCAGTCTGTCAGTCTGTCAGTCTGTCAATCTGTCAGTCTGTCAGTCTGTCAGTCTGTCAGTCTGTCAGTCTGTCAGTCTGTCAGTCTGTCTGTGTCCTCTCTACAGCCCAGATGGTTTAACCAATCGAACTGAAACTTCAGATTTAAGCTTTTTTGATAAATTGGGAGGTTTCAGTGAATTTTACTCTAAATCGGCTCACCGGAAGTGGCCACTCCCTTGGTCCAGAAAATTTATTTTGCAAATATCTTAAAAAGTATAAGGTTTACAAAAAACCACTTGAAATAAAATGTTTCCAAAAATTAAAAACAAATAAAAATAAAAAATAAAAAATTAAAAAAAAGAATTTAAAAATTTAAAAATTTAAAAAAAATAAAATTTCTCAAAATTCTCTGTTCGTAAAGTCGTGTGTTGGCCACATCTCCATTTTTTTCTTGTTACCATGTAAGGTTCAAACTGGCATGAGTTGGAGTTAGTGTTCATGGAAACGAGGTTGGAATTAGGTTTTCGCTAAGTCATTTTAAACTCAATGAAGCTAGTGGAATTGAGTAGAGTTGAAAACCAAAATGGCGAGGAGATTAGTGATTATTATTATTACCCCCACCCTCTCCAAAAAAATATTACAATAATTAAATGCAACAAAAAAAATACTGACAAAAAATTAAGAACGTAATACAAAAGTTGTAAGTGTATTTATAATAAGCTGTCTAGAAAACTTTCAACTTAAATGGTGACCAGTGAAAAATTATGAACTTAAAAATTAAGAATTGACAAAACTTAAAAATGCCATAGATATCATACCTGTATTCTTGCCCAGTGAAAAATTAACGTCAAATAAGAAATTTAACGAAGCTTCGTTAAATTTGAACTGCCACTTAAGAAAAATTAGGAACCCGCAATTTTGCGTCCAAACTTAAGAAATAAACGTCAAATCCAAACAAATTGTTGATGAATTAGGTAAACATATTTTTATTGCACAATTTTTTTATTTCAATTTAGTCATTTTAATTTTAATTTCTAGGATAAGGATAAATTACTGGTCACATAGATAGTAAAAAAGAAAGATACAATAGATAGGCAATAAAACAAAATTACGCAACGGGCAGTCAAGCGGTTGTTGCAGAAGATTGGCCTTTGACAATATGACGTTTTTGAAAGAATTTGTCCAGCCGTGTAAGTGTGTAATTAAACATATTACGATTAGACATATTATTTGTAATTTATTATTATATCTGTAGAACCAGGAAACATATTTTTCCTACTGAAATTGAAGTCAATTCATTTCAAAATACATCTTTAGATGTATTTGAAAGCGATATTGAAGGTTCCAGAATTCAAAGAAGTGAGGATACACAAAAAAAAGAATATCTAGCGAGGGGTTATACGACGACGCTTACGAGGCGGTGAAATATGCGGCGGAAGCGATTCGACTGCAAAACCAAATCGAGCCACACATTGAAACCTTTAAAGCTATGGGAGGTAGAAGAAAAATAAACGAAAACTTCGTGAACACAATTCTTGGGATGTTGGAACCCATGTCTGATGGAGATCAGGACTAGGCATTCTCCCAAATCTTAAGTTTTGTTGTCGCTTTACGGCAGGATAAATTATTTCGGGACAACAAATAAGTTATTTAAAGCCATGGAATATAATTTATTTGTTTGTATTTTTATTTATTTTTTTTACCACTGTGATTTTTGATTTTAATGAAATGTATTTTTTAATTTTTTACATAAAAGTAAAAAATGTGATAAAATTAGTTTTATAAATGTGATAATTATTTTTAATGAAATATAATTTTTAAGATTATACAAATTGAATTAAAACTAAAAGGAATTGTTAACAATAAATATTAATATTTCTATTTCATCCAATTCAAACTCCCTACATTATTAAGAAAATAGCACAGATTTTCTCTCGTTTGTAGTGCTATTCTCCCTCCTAAAACATGGACACTTCATGAAGGTGCTATTGGGTTAAAAGCATGACTTATTTCGGACCTCCAAAGTCCTTCTTGCACAGAATGCTTGTATCTTCCCAATCTACATAATTTATTGGTACATATATTTGGGAGCTTTCTTTATTTATTCTAAGCAAATTGTGCAAGGCAACATAAGCTAACACAACAATTTCTGCATTTCCTGGTAGCATATGCAACGTAGTTTACAGTATTCTATTCTTCACTAACCAATATGGAAAACGCATTTTTTATCACTCTACGGGCTCGTGATAACATTTTATTATATTTTTCTTTAGGTTTGGATAAACCAATGCCAGGATACGGTTTCATTAAAATTGGCATTAGTGTAAATGCCGCGTCCCCAACGAAAAAATGTGGTAAATTTGTGTTTGAGCCGGGTAAATGTTTAGGTGCTGGGATTTCCAAATCATTTTTACTGAGTTTTTTGCCCAATTCGCTTATGTTAAAGATTCTTATTTAAAAAAATTGTTTCAATAATTGTATTGTATTCGAAAACTCGTCTTTTGCACACAAATCGTAAGGAAAGTTTGGATGAAAATGAAATATGATGTCAAAAAGTATTAGTTTCATTGAATCCTTAAATTTTTAATTTTTCACTGGTTAGTCTGTCAAAAAAAATTTAAAAAAATTCGGTTTCGTTAAAATTCTTAAGTTTTAATTTTTCGCTGGTTCTGCCTTTAACCCAACTCATTTCCATGGAGACGATGAACGCCATTTTCAAATTTAACGAAAACTAATTTCAATCCAACCTAACTAAACCTCGGTCATGCAAACATAGTAATTGTCTCCAGTTAAATTTTAATTCGAATATCTGCGAATAAAAAAAATAGAATTTGCGTAACAAGCTCTAAGTCATTTTGGTTTTTTGTTTTATCGCGCTTTTTGATTTATTTTGATTTTATTTGTTGAGCGACGACATGTTGTCTTTTTGCCATCATTGATTTTAGATGTACACATAGATAAATGATGAATTTAATTTTTATACATTTTCTTGGTTTAAAACATATTGTTATTGTTGTAGTAGAGAATCTGTGCTTTAAATGAGCTACCTAATCATTGAGCTGTTAATTAACGATTTTAGAAAAAAATATTTACCTAAGATTAATTTTTAATTCAAGTTTTTTCGTCAATCGAAATCGCGTAAGAGCAATACTAGATACATTTTACACAAAAAACGATCAGGAAATGGTTTTGAACGATGAGGCTCCAAAACAACTTTTCCATTGATTTAATTCTTAGAGTGAGAGGAGAGCTATAGATGCACTTGAGAATAACTTATAATCAGTTTATCGTGGTTTAAGTATGAGTCAATGTTATTTTTTTAATTTCGCACATTTCTAGTTTTTTGCTTCAAGCTGCATGGCATGCATTGCGGAGCGACAGCGTTTAGTAATTTAGAAGAACTGTTCTCATTGATTTATGTATAGTAATAATATGCACGAACAATTATCGTATGCGGAATTTACGCATTAAGTTAACTTGCAGCACAATACGGTCGCTTGAATTAATATCGTAAAAAAATTACACTAGGGAAAAATTAGAATTGAACTCAGAAATTTGGATTCTGAGGTTACACGGTCGAATTCTGACGTCACGCGGGTTGTTCTGTGGTATATTGTTTTTTTTACACGAGGTTTTGTTAGTTTTACACGAGGAGCAGAACGTTATTATGTTTCCGAATTTATTACGGAAAAAATGGAATTAAACTCGGGCAAAATCACGGAATTAATCTCAGAAACTATGCTTTTTACGAGTTTAATTCCACCTTTTTATGAATATTTTCCGACTTTAATTCTTTTGTTGTACGAATTAAAGTCGTTAACTCCATGCAAATTTTGCTAGTTTAATTCTATTTTTTATGAGTTTAGTTTCTATGACCTTTTCTCACGAAGCTCTATGATAATAATAATGTGTTTTAATTAATATGTTTTTAATAAGAAAAATTATTATAAAGTTTTATTGTGTAAAATAGATTTCTGTTCACTCACGTCTTTAAGATACAAAAAGAGGTTAGTATTTTTTGATTTTCAAGGTGGAAGAATGTAGTGCGAGGCGAAGCCAATTTACCTACGCATTGAGCATAACACTTCTCACGAAAATGACATTGATAGCATAAGACAAAACATCCGAAAAAATCAATCGTTCATCCTGAATACTAGGATAATTCGTGCAGGATGGAACAATTGAGTTTTTTCGAATGTATTTAATTCGAAATTGTAATTTTGAACTGCCAAAAAGTTGATCTTCCTCAGCCGTTTTTTTTTCCATAGACAACTATTTACAGCATTTTCCAGAGTGACTGATATAGTTTTTGAAACACCAAACCGTAGAAAAGCATGGGCGGAAGAGGTAGTAGCATTGGCGAATTAAGGAAAATCCGGGTTATAGGCAAGTTTTCATTTCCGGGCCCCTTAAAATAATAGGAAAATCTGGGCCCTAAGCCAGCGATCTTTTCCGAAAACATAATTTCATTTTAAAACGCATTGCGTAAAAATTAAGATTTTCTCTATTTTTCATAACAAAACGTATGTTTTCTTCCTTGCTGCAAAGCTTTGCTTTTACCGCATTGTTTACTTCTTAGGAACACGTCTTCCTTAGCGTTGTGAGACCAATTGTTTTTAAATGTTTATTTTTTTGATTAAATGCATCAAGAACAACATTTGTTTTCCTTGTATTAAACTGAAAACAATTCTATTATACTCGTAGAACATAATGGTTTTGCTTTTTAAAGAACAATAGTTTTACGAAAGTTGACCCTGTATGATAAATTTATTAATTATTTAAAGTAGTCTGTGTATTATCGCAAAGTACTTTGTCGCGCTTGAAAGTAGTGCAAAAAACAATCGAAAACATTCGATGCATCCAGCTAAGTAAGGCTTTACTAAATAAAAGTAGATATCACAAAAAATAAAAAATCTGTTTTTATGTGACACCTCGATGCGCTGGATGCGCCCAAAGATAAACTAGACAACTAAATACTTTCATCAATAATTTTAACCGCAATAGTCAGTTAGTTTTACCGTATTTTGTTTTCAATTTTATTTTATTAAATTTTTGTTTGGACGAAAGAGTTGGACTCGTATATTTTTTCTTGTGAATTTCTTTTAAATTTGTATATTTTATTTCTTTTGGCAACTTTTATTGTTCGTTTTGTTATTTGTATTGTATTGTACCTTACTCTTATTGTACCCAATCATAGGTACTCAATTTCTTTTTAAATTAAAATTAAAAATTAATTAATTTCTTTTTAAATTAAAATTAATTAATTTTTTAGTTGAAAAAATGCATAAAAACAAGAGCTGTACACAAGAAACGAGGAAGCTGATAGCATGGAAATATTTCAAACGAAAAACAGCACAGAGAGCAATGCAGTGGGTTTGGGTGCTTAAAGAAAATGGTTTAGAATAGGTACTATTCGAGAATAGGCCCCCTGGTATGAAATTTTGAATTTGCAACAGATAAATTTGGCAAATTCCGTTGCATAATATTTTCAAGCCTTTGTAAACGAAATTCGGATTGGGTCAAATCTATTTCACCTGCTGAAATCTGTGGCATTTCTGTTGTTAAATCTCGTTTAATAGAGGCCTTAAGAGCCGACCAAGCAAATTCTATGGGGTTTAACACTGGACTGTATGGGCCTAATCTTAATAACCGATGATTGATAAATTCACTTTCAAGAAACACAGCTTCAATAGACGCATGACACGGAGCATTATCAATTACCATTACGGCTGGTGATTGATATTTGGTTAGAGCATTGCGTAAACAATTGCGTATGAACTCATTCGGTTGCGTGGTTTTAAATGCTCCTATTCTTACTTCGAGATGAATAAGCCCCACATTACATATTAAAAATAATTTTTTCAAATTTGATATTGATTATTTCCATTTGGGAAATGATTATTTCCAATTTGATATTGATTATTTCCAATTTGATATTGATTATTTCCAATTTGAAAATGAAAAGGTATAGAATAATCTTGATTTTTTCAAAAAAATTGAATATTCCCGAAAATCCCGGAAGACCTCATCTAATCCACGCTTAAATTAATCGAAGCTAAACTAAAACAATATCGAAAAATCTCGCATAATATCTAAATACAAAAGCAATACTCTTAGGGGCAAATATTCAATAATCTAATAAATCGCAATTTAAAAGTCGGAAAATATGACTACTCGATCAATTTTTCCAAGCAAATTTTATGTCCCGTTCTATGGAATGAAAATAACTGAACCCGATTCAATAAATGCTGATCGGCTCGCAGTAGAATTTGAGATCAGTTCAGTTCTTTTACCTAGATCAGTTGTTTGCCTCAATAGACCAACGTCATTAATTTGAATTTTTTATTTTTCGCAGATTTTCTTTGTTTTCCAAAAAAATACAAGTTTACAATATTTTATTTCGAAACGTAACTTCGGAAAATCTAAAATCCCGATTTACTTGTAATTCCTAAACAAAATTATTATTTAAAACTAAAACAGAAGAATTGGTTTTGTGTATAATTTAAAATGGCTAAAATTGCAGCAGCCGCCAGTACCTATAATGATATTGGGGATTTCGAAAACAAACCCAGATATGAACGAGCTCAAAAAACAACGGAAAGGGAACTATTGCCCACCTTTCAAACCTTGTGTATTTTTTCCAAATTTTAAACTGTGAACCAAATAGTGTACCATGGTATTCCGATCCAAATAGTGTACCTGGATTACTATTTGGATTTAAAAAAAAATCAAAATATTGGGATTTTCCATATGGTGTACCATGGAATTTTAATCGGCACTCAACGGTATGAGTTTAAATTCTCACCCAGCGCTTTATCGAATCATCTACGTGGAAGTAATCACTCATTATCTATAGATGACGCTGAGATACTTGATAAGGAGCAAAATTTCAATAAAAGATTAAAATGTCATCAAAAAGCATCAAAATTTATCTCAAAACTTGTTAAATATCCAGGAAGTTTCAAAGTATTTGTTAAATATTACGACAATTTTATAGATCTTCTAAATTTAAATTTGTTTCACTCTAATCGTATAACTTATAGTATTTTTCTGTTAAACTGAGCATTTTTTAAATTTCAAATTGAACTCTAGTTACTTTAGAAAAACATTCGTTATAAAAATTTTTTTTTTTTGAAATTATAGTATAAATTGTAACCTTGAAAATGCCATGTGCCGTCGAAACGTCAGATTTTTTTTTGATTAAAAAATTAATTAAGCTAAAAAACCAACAAAATCATTTTATTATTAAAATTCGTCGTTTCGAGTTGTAAATTTTAATTAACACAGAAAGAAAAACAAATTTTACGAAATTTTGTTCTGTTACGAAATTGGTCTGCTTAGAGTTATGTAAAATTTCCGGTAGATTGAACAACAAAACATCCGTTATTTTGAAATCGCCAAGTACAACAACATGGTCTGATGGCTCTGCAGCTTTAGAAATCTCTCCAAATGCATCACGACATTTACCATATAACAACATTTTTCTAAAACAAATTGGTGCGTTTTAAAACAATTTTGGTAGTATACCGAACATGTATTCACATCTCATGTTGAATATTTTCCATTAAAAGACGTTTGGTGGAGCCATTTAACTTAACTTTGGATTCATCAGTTTGAACATTGGTGTTTGATTTAAGTTCAGTTCTGGCGCAAATATCGTAATGACATTCTATGCTGCAAATTTTTTTAATTTATGGAGAAAATATGTGAAATCACAAATTCTTTGTATGGGGACCGGTAGTCATGTTCTAATTGTATGACTTTTATATCGTTGTTTATAAAGACTAACTAATTATCCGAAAACTATAAAAGTGGCCTCATTTTAAAGATAAATGAATAGGGGTAAAAAAATAATTATAAAAATTCTACCATCTTCTTCTTTTTTAAAATGGCCGCCAAAATGTTCGTTTTTAATTTTCTCCAGTGCTAATCTTATTTTGTAAATTTTTTATCGTTTTACTCATTTAGTTCTATTAGAAATACTAAAAAACCAGCGCAACATGTTGTTTCGTTTTCTTGCAAAATACAATAAAATATGACAATCTACAAATTTTTTGTATCTAAAAATGAAATTTAAAACAAAAGTTATTAATTAAATTTCAAAATATTGTTAATTACAATTTAATTTTTACTTAATCTTCACTATTTGAATTTTTGTTAAAATTTAGGTAGAATTCCTTTGAAGGAATAGCTGCGTTAAAATTAAAAGTTCTCTTTATTGATTTTAACTTCTCGAACCTTGGTTTTTTAATTCTTGAAGATGGATGTGTTTGGATTTATATCAGCATCTGAAGAAAATTCAAAATTCATGCCAGTCTTCAATGTTTTTGCCCATTTGAATAGTTATTCTGCATTGATTGTGAAACATCGTATTCGTTGGTGAGGCTGGCTCTGGGCGCTATTTTCTTGATAATACCCCGCAGTCCTCACCTTCATTACTACTCGATGTACCTTTTGTTTGTAGTGTTTGGGTGAATTAGATAAATCAGGAATCGGTGATGCCTCGATTTCAATTTTTTTGTATAAACGCTTACCTTATGAGGTTGGCCGTAAAAAAAGTTTTCAAAAAATTGAAAAAAACATCATTAAAATTGGATTTTTATACTAAAAAAAAAAACAACAAACATTAACAAATTTTACAGGAAAACGAAAAAAGCTGTTGCGCTGTTTTAGTATGTCTAATAGAACTAAATGACGAAAAATATAAAAAAATAAAAAAGTACAAAATAAGATGAACACTGGAGAAAATTGAAAAAGAACATTTCGGCGGCCATTTTGAAAAGGACGAGCTCTTAATGAACATGATAATACTGCCGGCCGGTACGCGATACATACCATCTGAGCTCATTGCTCTCCCTCCTAGATGTTTACTATAACATTGGTATCCCAGGACTTCAAGAGGGCTGTCCCACTCCCATATATTCCTACCGTTGCCCCTTTTTCCGTTTTGATTTTACTCTTAAGAGTTGATGGGAATGGAAATTCGCCTGCAGAGCTTTACTACAGGAAGGCTTAATAAAACTAGAGGGTTCTTGGTATCCAGAGTCGGCATACTTTGAACTGATTAACCTATCAGCCATTCATCTATCGGCATTTGCTGTTCCACCTTAAATTATTATTATAATTATTATTACATAAATTTTGGTACGCATTATTTTAAGCAGGAGCTCATTCATCATAGAACGTACATAACCGACCAACATAAAATAACAGTACAATGTGGACTGCTAACAGCCGCTATCCTTTGTCCAGAGTTATTCGTTCACCATATTTACGATTAAAAATTCCAATCCCAATTGTCTGAACTGCTTGTTCTTTAACCATAATCTGCAGAGCCTCTAATCTAACAACATCGGTTATTATCCGTCCACTTTGGGTAACTGTGATGAATGCGACATCGCGACTTCATGGGTTCGCGGTTAAATTTTGCTTTCCATTTCAGATTATTTGTATATTAATTTATACAAAAAAATTAATTTAAAATTTTCTAATAATAAAATACAAAATAAAATTCAACTGACTGATTCTAAAGTCAAAGCCTACTTTTAAATAACTAAATTATGATTTTTTGTCAAGTATTTCTCCTTTAGTGCCGCACTTTAGCCTGTGCCAAATGGCCAAAATATGCCAAATGCCCTCAGTTACCAGTGGTTACCACGAAGAGGCAGCACGTACACTTGCGAATTGTAACCAGGTTACCCTTACACAATTGTAACTAACCCGCAACTGACTAATACAGGGCCAGAACAGCTCACATGATACGTACTTTGGTCCGCCGCCCCCTCCGATGCCAAACCCATTCATACATTTCTGAGTTTAGTTTTAGCCTTGTCGTAAAACAAAAATTTTGTTATTTTCTCTTAAATATTTACCATGTAAAAATAAGTGTTTTTGTTTCAAAATTATTCTACCATTCCAGGATTGACTTTGAACAGAAAATATTTTAATTTTATTCACAGAAAAGAAATTATAAACAACAGTGAATACATTCTGAGATTATAATAATGTTAAACTTAATTTGGAATAAGGGTATTTTCTTTCTGTGATGTTTTGACAGTACATAATATTCATGGAAAATTGGCGGCGAGATGTACGGTAACCGATCCAGGCTCTTCCTTTGTTGTATAGATGTATATACTTTGTTTTTATGTTAGAACATTCCATCACTGAAAATCAAAATACTTACATATTTTTATAAGTAAGAAATGATTTAGTCCACAGTCAAAATAAACAAACAATGAAATTATTTTATCGAAAAATGGTAAAATTTTTAATTTTTTCAATACTTTAATACATAGGTATAATATAGTAACACTTAAAATCAATTTTTGACTTAACCCACTGTCATAATTACCGGCATATCAACTTATTTCTGTTTAGCTGTTAATTTGATTAACAGATGAGATAATAGCAAAATAAAATATAATTTATGTTTGCGGCACATTTGGTTAAAAGTTTTTTAAGTTGTTTACGTACTTTTAAAATAATTTTCTATTTTATTTCTTCTTAAATATTCAGATTAACTTTAAAAAAAATTGTCACGTACGACTTTAAAAAATTCCATTTACAATATTTATGTAAATCACGCCAAAAAGCAACAAATTATTTTTTTACTACGCTTCTTTAACTTTTAGAGTAGAATTTGTTTTTAGTGGTTTTTAAAAGAGAATCTTAGTAGATCTCGTGCAAACGGACAAATACAACCCCTATTCAATTATATGAAATCAAAAAAAAAAAAAAAAAAAAAATAGTAATTAAGTCAATGGGCTCTTGTGGTTTTGAGATTACTGAATAACGAGAGTACCTAAATATATGTTTTCTATAGACAAATCGGTGAATCACTTTCGAAAATATTTGTTTATTTCCATTGCTAAAACAATTTTTATAGGTTTGAGCCCTAAACTAATATTATTTTTTTAACTATATAAGGCTTTAGTTCTCGAACCCTATTCGGATTCATTTCAAAAGCAAGCGTAATAAAAATTATATCAAAAAATTCCTTCTTTCTAAAATCGATTTTTCATGGAAACGCATAAATACGTAATTTTTCGAAAAAGAGCCTAAACTGAGGCATTTTCATGTAAAAATGGTTTTATCATTGAATAAAAATAAATTTGTATGAGACAACATACAGTTTAGGTGAAAAAACCATATGGGTGGCCAATTTAAACGTAATCTTCAAAACATTGATTGAATTTATACTTGATTTAATTTGTGTCATTTCCAAAATCGACCTTTTTCTAAAATTTACTTGTTTATCGAGAATTTTTATTTTATCGAAACTGATTTGTTGGTTTGTACCATTCAAATGTCGCGTAAGGGCTTATAATAATTAATGCTTAAATTGTGATCTGTGTTTATGTCACTTTTGTATTGGTAAAATCTTTTTTAAATTATTTCATCTGTTCTGTGTAGCATTGCATTGTACCTGGCAAACAACATTTGATTGTTCTTTTAAGCATAGATAATGTAATATATCAAGAGAAACGAAACTGAAGAAAAATTTTGATACAAAATAGGGGTTATGCATGGGGTTGTATAACCGTATAATTCTAGTTATGTTTTTCCAATTTTAGAAATCAAACAACGGAGGAATAGGAAATTTAAGGCAGTAACGATTACTTCAAAAATGTTGTTACTGTTTGATATTCCATACTCTTTGTTTTAATCTTTATTTTTTGAAAACAAGTTGCTGTTTAAGTTTGTGGCTGGATATCCTATAATATTAAAGTTATAATTTTTGAAAATAAAATAATTAAGAAATGACCAAATAATTTTTGCATTTGTTATATTGTTTTCCAATTCTTCAGGATAATGGTTAAAACGAAAATGGAAATAACGCTTGTTTTAAAATATTTTAATTTTTATTGTGAAATTTAGTTCGAAAGTAAAAAATTTGAATGGTAATAATTTTGTAATTGTTGAAAAGCCAAAAGTGAAAATTTAAATATTAATCAGAAAAAAGAAGAAAAGAAAAAGTGTTACCATTCGGTTCATGAATCAACAGAATGTCCACTTTTAAAACGGGAATAGCTACTTTTAAAACGAAAGTGTACCTCCCGAAAAAAAGTTCATCAAAATAAAGGATTTTTTACTATAACAATCTCCTATTGATTTACATTATATTTGACACTGATTAGGTTAATTTTGCTACTAAAATTTCGAGTGCTTAGTGAACATTGGCCCTGTTCAGGATCACCAGGAGCTGAAAACAAAAATATAAAAATGTAAACACTGAATTATTTGATAATTTATACTTATCTTATACTTACATTTTTCTTTTACTATTTTACTTCTATTTTTCTTCTTGAATTGATTTTCCATTTTCTGAAATTGAATTAATTACAAATTAAAATAATTGAAATATTGTAAAAGTTAAATTAAAGCGACCAAAAACTTACCATTATTGTCTCATTAGAATATGACAGCTGTTTATTGTTTTTTTATATAGTCGATAAGAAGTCAATCTAGACTATCGACAATATTATAGAAGTTCTTATTCTGATCACACTGCCATCTACGGTTGAACCTCGATGACTTGCTTACATTTTAACCTAAAAACCAATAAAACACGTTCCACATTCATTTTTGTTCGGCCCTATGGGATATCTTTCTTTTTGGTATATCTTTTGTTTTTTCATTTCTTGAAAAATATTAGAAATGTGGGTTAGGGCCGATATTCACTAAGCCATCGATTTATGAACATAATTGCATTATTCATCAAAAACCTTCAGATACCTTCCAGACAAATATTCGTTAAAACTTCTTTGTTAAAATCGCCCTAACCCTTCAGGTAATTCCCTAACAGATTTTCGTTTATATTTCGGATTTTTTGATAATAATTGACTACAAACATCAATAGATTTCAATAATATTTGACCATGATTCAAAAATAATATTACCGACATTAAATAACATCTTAATTAACATAAACGGCCACAAACTTTTGTCGTAGGTATAATAAATCGATCTAATAATTAAGTTTAAAAAATTTGTGGTTTTGGTCTCAAATTCCATGATCAGTTGATTTTTTTTATTGAGCCAATTAACCCTTTACATATGTATACTAGCATTAGCGTAAGTAAATTTATTTATAGTTGTGAAAAACGGCCGGAAACCGAGAGAGACAAGCGACTCGACTTTTAAGTGTTAATAATTATATTAAACTCTTAATACTTATAAACCTTGATGTCAAGCAGGCTTTGATTATAAGGACATGCAATTTTTGTATTTTGTTTTATCATAATGCTTGCTTCGATTCGATTTTGTTTTGCTTTTTGTGTGTAACTTTCCAATGACGTCGTTCAGTGCCACATCACTAGTTGAATAGCCCGGCTTTGCAATAATTTTCACTGTACAAGGTCAAGTTTATTTTAATGCGGCATCATTACTTCCTTTCCCTGATCAAAACCATAAATTTCAAAACGGTATTTCATGAGAGAGGAACCATCGCAAACCGATCAAAGATGCGAATCCATCACAAGGACGAGGGGTGTCACATTATATTATATATTATATTAATATACGCAAGCTGGAGACGACGGTTATCTTCGGTTCAGACGGCAAGCTGAAGGAACGAGGCAACGAAATAGAAATGAATAATAGATGGGTCATGCCATATGCTCCACTACTGTCCAAAATGTTCCAGGCACATATTAAAATAGAATATTGCAACAGTGTGAAATCCAAAAAAAATATCTTTGCAAACATGTCAACAAAGTCAGTGACATGGCTGCTTCCGGCATAACCAACGAGAACACAAACAATGAAGTTATGAATTAGCAGCAACGAAGCAGTTTAGAAAACGATTAGGGAGATATTTTACAACTGACAGTGCTCAGAGCCGTACAGCCACCAAACGCGACTTTGACAGTATTTTTTCAATTTTGTCAACAGGATACTTTTGCAAGAACATTGTAACGTCCTGATATTCCACGATGCTATATATGAAATGCATCGATGAAAGTTTTTTTAAAAAGGAAAATAGAACAGCGTGTGCCTGAACAAGATGCAGTTTCCAGTAATGCCTTGGGTCGGGTCTATTCGGTTCTTACCAGTAATGCCAAATGCTTTTTCCTTAGAATGCTTCTTCACACAGTTCAAGGACCAACTTCTTTCGCTGTTCTAATACAACACGTATCGAGAAGCACGTCCAACTTGGTTTACTTGAAGAATGAATGTTGGTCTTAATTAGGAAACTACAAAGACAGAAGCAAAGTTAATTTCTTCTCCAGAACAAATTAGAGCCCTTTTTGCTATTGTTTTAACAATATGCAGTCCATCAAATCCGAACAGTTTCTGGGAGTAATATCGGAAAGCCAAGAGTGAAGATATAATTGCAACAGCCCGGAGGACAAACCCAACCGTTGGGTTAACGTTCTGTTCTGAGATTTTTAATAAGGGAATGATAATTTTGGAAGACAAATGTTTGGCCATGATCAATAAGACATTATGGTCCAGTTAGCCCTGAGATCGCCAGAACAAAATCGAACAGACAAACCTAATGCGGATACATGGGAAAAGAAAACTACAATATTGAAGAGTTGCAGGTTTCCATACAAACGGATATAACACTATCAAGGATAATATCAGAAGAGAACAAGGCGGAATAATTTTTCTTAAGGCTCTGGGAGGCACATGGCACACAAGAAATCCATCGAGTCTCTTGACACAACATCGAAGGATCTGATAGAATATAGTAGGCTTATGGGAGGAGTTCCTTCCGAATCGACGCGGTAGATGAAATGCCTGCTTAAAAAATTCAGCTTTGTGAAAGGAAGTCGTTAAAATTAGTTAACCAGAGGAAATGTGGTACTTTTAGACGATAAAACTGCTCAAGCTATCGAACGAGGTAGCTTTTGACAAAATGTAAAGCTTAATAAATGACAATTCCACTTACGTACAGACCTTTCAAGACATATTGACACATATAGTAAAGTAGTGAGTTGACACAACAGTAAAAGAACGGGAGAAATTTGGTAATATTGATTTGATAACAAGGAAAAAATTAACAAGTTATACCCCAGTGATTCAAAAATTATACGGCTTACCAAAAATGACAAACCAAATTTACAGTATAGACCAACTGGAAGTTCCACAAGGTGGTCCCAGATATTCGTTATCATCATTTTTAACCTTTAAAACCTAGTGCAGATATCAAAAATAAAATTAGAAATCTTATTACCTCACCTAATTTTACCACAAGGTTTTTGCTAAAGACTTTAACGATATTTTTTTAAACATAGGACTTGCGGTTTCTACGGTACATTTTTTATGGTCTGTTTGCTTTCGTTTTTGTGTATAAAAAGAAAATTCCAATTGTAAATAACAATGAAAGTGGACTTGAATTTAGTCAATTATTGGCTTTTTTTCAACTTAATAATTCGGTTAGCTCAAGCCACACCTAGTCAATAGATTAGTTCGACTTGTTATTCTTAAACCATTAAAATCCTTTCAAAAATGAAACAGACGTCTCTGCTTCCACTGCTAAGTGCGGGTGTTTTCTTCTCAATCAGTTTCCAACTATACAATACAATAATAAACGGAAGTCGCAAACACTGACACAACCGCAAATTGGTATTTCAACTTTCTGTATTACCCATACACGCTAAGACTGGTTGTACAACTGAATCGTACTACTTAGTTGGACTATTGACACATACGCTCTAACTGATTTCACAGATTTGACTCTATGACAGATGACATAACCCAAGTTTCGTTGGTTGACGCTTTTCACAAAGTAAAGAGTAAATAAGGCGTAATTTAATTCAAAATTAAAATGGACAATATAATAATTATTGATGAGCGTCTACAAGACGAGGAAAGTGAGCGGAATCAAACGCAAAAAAAAAACGGATTTGGCAGAAAGAATGGCTATGTGAGAAAGAAAAGTTCTCCAATCAGCCAGTTTTAAAAAAATTAAAAGAAACAGAACCTGAAGACACAGGAACTTTATGCGAATGGCTGAAAACACATTTAATAATTTATTGTCACACATCAAACTAAAAATTGAGAAACAAGACACTTCGGTTAGGAATTACGTTGCATTTTTTGGCAACGGGTAATTCCTTTGAGGACTTGAAGTTTTCCACGGCAGTTTCAGCCCAATCTATTGGGAAAATTGTCATCGAAACGTGTGAGGCGATAATAAGTGCCTTAAATAAATTTATAAATGTGAGATAATAACGTTGGATTAGTTACTAGGTAGCTTGCCAATTTTCTCATGAATATCTTTCTAGATGCCGATATTAAGTGAAGGTTGGAAATAAGTGGCTACTTCATTTGAAAGTGTTTCTGATTCCCTCATTGCATAGGCGCTCTGGATGGCAAACATATTCATTTAATAAAGCCAGCACTTTCTGGTTCTTTTTATTTCAATTATAAAAAGAGTTTCAGTGTTGTGCTACTTGCAGTATGAACGCCAGCACACGTTGGCACTAATGGTAAAATTTCTGACGGAGGAGTGCTACTACAGTCAAAATTTTATAATAAATTAAATAAAGGCCAACTAAACCTTCCTCCACCAGAGCCTATATACCCTGGCGGAAAAAATTTGCCATATGTGTTTCTTGGAGACGATGCGTTAGGTTTGCGAGATTAAAACCTTATGCCCACGCAAATTTATCGACAAATGAATTACATTTTAACCAACATCTGTGTTCAGCACGAGTCAATGTCGAAAACACATTTGGAATTATGGCATCACGTTTTTGGGTATTTCTAACACCTATGCAGCTTTGTCCCGAAAAAGCAGCACAAATAATACTAGCGTGTTGTTACTTGCACAATTTCTTGAGAAAACGTCGCGGGACTCTATATACAAATTTAGAAAATGCACTAAGCCAGTCTCTCATGCCACTTAAAGCTACTATGTCATGAAATGCTTCCTACAAAGCAAAAATCCGAAAAGATTTTTGTGAAGCCATTTCTCAAATTTGGGAATAATTATTTAAAATAAAAATAAACGTTTCTTGTTTGTAATTCAGTTTTTTTTATTAGTTTTATTTAATAATTTTGGTTATTATAAATGTCTGCGATATTGGAATATTCGAGTTCATCAGTTGAGGACGTTTGTGATGGCACTGGCACAGTAAACATACCATTTGGCAATTGAAAAATATGCGAAATTTTTTGTCCTGAGGTTAAGGCCGGTGTTGATGGTCTTGTAAAAGATGCTCCGGAAATGGGTGTAGAGCTGCGTGACTGAATGGTACTTGTTGAATTGGAAGATTGGGATGAAGATGAAACCCAATTTAGTGTCAATTTTTCCAATTGTCCGAAAATTAATATTTCATCAATGGCCTTTATCGCGTAAATTTTTTGTACATCAGATAATTTTTCGAATGAACATCGTCAGGTTCTTTCTGAGAATTTGTGGATTCTATGTGCTCCACTGGTTTTTGCAAAAATTCGGATCGTTCTTTGGATACATTGCTTTTTTTTTAACGAGAATATTTTCGTGTTGATGTTTCCTGCAATTTGATGGTATGCAATTTAAATTTAGAGTTATAATAAAGTTCAATATATCCAAAGTGCAAACTACAACCTGCAGGAGATTTACCGAAGTATCCAGTTCGTCTTCATCATATGCATCGACATCTAAACTGGTTATAGCTGTTGAAGGCGTCATTTCGTCCTTTAAAAAATGCAACACGTTCTAAAACCATATCGACGGTTCCTAGATATCGTCGATGGCACATCCTGACTTTAGACTTTCGTCCACTGACCTCAATTCGCGACGATATATATTATTATTTAATATTATTAATTTTATTTTTCATATTTTCTAATGTTGCATTAAGTACTGGGCCAATAATTCATCCCACGCCTTCCGCTTTAAGTATTTGTTTTTGTAATGTTGATGGCCACAAAATCGATACACTTTTGTTCAATTCAAAAAAATGTCGCCATTGTTCATTGTCCAAAACGTTAACAACTCCACTATTTTTTTCCATATTCGGAAAAAGTTTTCGGAAAATTAATTTTATTGTAAATTAAATTTCCTTATTCTATATATTCTATTATTATATATACAATAAATTTATTTTAATATAGGAAAAGGATTTAATTTCCTATTATTTATTGTAGCGCACGTAACTCAAATGAGAATTTATGTAACAATAAGCCTACTATATTTCTTACGAAAACAATATTAACAAAAGTCTGTCAAACAGCTCCACACACACAGCGACTAGTTTGTGTAATTATTGACTCTGCCTCTTAAAATCAAATTTTTTTGATTTGTTTGCAACTGCGAATTCAGACTGTCAAATAAGTCTGCAGACTGCTCCACATACGGTACGATTTTATTACGACTCAACTCAGTTGTACAACTACATTTTGTAATGACGAAAAGAGATAGACAAATATAAAAAATAAACAAAAGACCACTAATGGTTTTCGATGACGAGATACAAAATCATATCAAACAAATATGTAATAAAGACCAAAAGAAAACTTGCATAAGGTTGTGCGTGTGTTTGTGTATCACTTCACTTTTATTTGTATAATTTGGTATCCCGTTATAAAAACAATAAGTGGTCCTTGGTTTATTTTTTGATTTGATTTTAAAGTTTCGCAAAGCTAACAAGATGAAAATCAAAAATTATTTATGAACATCTATCTCTTTTAAACACATTACAATGTGTAAAAATGTATCTTTCCTTTTAAAACTATACAGATTTTTATGATCAAAACAAAGAGGCGGATACAAACATTTTTGTACGTTTTTTTTTTGTTTCATTGATTGCATACAAAATTGTTTTGCTATCTTTTCTAAATCCTAATTAGTCGAAAAAAAACAATTCCAAAATATTTGTTCACAAACTAGAACTAAAGCTCAATAGAAGATATTGTTCTGTTTATACTTACAGTTTGGCCAAAAATATAAAGCACCCCTATCTATTAGCATTATATATTAATATTATGTCTTTCTAAACAATGGGTGTTAACGAACGAGTCATCCCACCGAATGCGACCCTTAATTATTGAAAATCACCAATTTTTGTTTTGTTTTAGGTTCTTAACAAGAAGTTGTAGCGTCGTAAAATTTTTTTATTTTAGTTTTGTATTTGATCGTGTGCAGTCTTCACATAAAGTGTTTTAAATCAAAAAGAGTTTTCGTAAGTTTTTTGAGAAAAAAAGTGTGTTTGTGATAATTATGCCTAAAGCGTGCCAACTCAGTGAAGGAATAAGGGCACAAATTGTGTTGTTGGATTCCCAGGGTGTAAGCCAAATTAAAATATCCCAAAAATTAAAATGCTCTCGTGGAGCAGTTCAATCTACATTGAAAAGGGTTAAAGAGACCGGGGACTATGCCTATAAACTACGCTCAGGCAGAAATCGTATCACTTCGGTAAGAGACGATCGACAAATTGTGCGAAAATCTCTCAAAAACCGAAGAAAAACATCTGCTGAGATAGCTGCAGAGCATTTAACAGAACAAGAAGTTCACATTTCGGCACGGACAGTTAGAAGAAGGCTCCTGCAAGCTGGATTGAAAGGTTGTAAAGCAAGAAAAAAACCTTTGCTCTCACTTACCAACATAAAAAGTCGCTTGAGATGGGCTCGAGAACACAAACATTGGAATGACGTGGATTGGGCGAGAGTTGTTTGGTCAGATGAATCTACTTTTGAGGTAAATATTAAAAATAAATATTAAAAAATAATTAGTCAAACAAAAAATTAAAAATTGTGCTATGTATTTTAAAAGAATTAATAGAGAAATTTATGTTAAATTTGATGGAATTCTTATATATTTTTGGAACTCCTGGCGCAACCATCGTAAGAAGAAGAGTCGGGGAAGCATACAATCCTGATTGTATAGTGCCTACCGTAAAGCATGGAGGGGGTAAACTGATGGTGTGGGGTTGTATGGCATCATCAGGGGTGGGAAAACTGTTGTTTTGTGAGGGTCCGATGAACAGTACCAACTATGTTACCGTCCTCGAGGCTGCATTGAATGCCTCAATTCGGCAAATCTTTGGGGAAACGGATAGTTCTTCGATAATTTATCAACAGGATAATGCCCCCTGCCATACTTCCCGCGTTACGATGAGTTGGTTTCGAAAAAAACAAATTCGAGTCATGGACTGGCCCGCCCAGTCACCAGACCTAAATCCCATTGAAAATTTGTGGTGAATTTTAAAAAAAAAAAATCAATGATCGCAGTATGACTTCAAAGGAAGACCTCAAACGTGCGCTGACAGAGGAATGGAAAAATATATCGAGAAATACCTGCGAAAAATTAGTACGGTCGATGAATAAAAGAGTCCTGGCTGTCATCAAAGCCAAAGGAGGACCTACAAAATACTAAAATTAATAAAATATAAAAAGTATTTCCTAAAAATATTGAGTTTTAATTTTTGTCTTCATTCGTTTTGTAGATACTGCAATTTGGTAGGGGTGTTTTATAATTTTGGCCAAGCTGTATACATATATTCTGTGCTACTAGTAAGAAAATGGCAGCTACTTAATTCAATGATTTGTTTTCTTGAAGCATATAGGTACATAAACACATTATTGTAATCATATGAAAGCTCTCGACGAGAGCTATAACACAAAATCATAAATAATATTCTAAAACTAACTTTTATACCAAAAAATCAAGAAAGAAAATCGCAAAATTTTCCAAAACTCTCTAATTTGTTGATACCGTGTGTCCCAAAGCTATCTGTTTTTTTTTCGTTTTGTTTCAAAAGTGCTTAAATTCTATGGCTCAATAATATGTTCCCTTCCAAAACTCTTTAAATGTTCCGTTACAAACCGCAACAACGACGATTTAGCAATCGAATAAAATATTTATTTGTTAGTATTCTATTACATATGATGTGTCCGTTTTCAAAACTGCCTATTCGCAGTTAAGCTAATTTTTTGAAAAACGAAAATTTCATTTATGAAACGTTTTTTTTTTGGGGTTATCATGTAAATTTTTTCCTTTTATTCTTGAAGTACGTAAGATTCAAATAACGAAATTTGGCTCGTGGGAAATTTTTAGTTATTTTTCTAAACTAATTATAAAAACAAAAATAGCGAGTATTGGAAACAAAGTTAGTTTATAGATGGTTTTGAAAAAGCGAGAACTGGTTTTGGATAGTCAGTTTTTATTCATTTCATTTGGCACAATATAATGATACTATATAAATTCAATTAGTTGTCTTTTTCAATATTATTATAGTGAAAAATAATTTAAACAAAACAAAAAAATTAAATTGATGGCCAAAATGGCAAGGTCACTTAATTTTGCATGCCGTCCTGCTTCGCTACATTTGTGACCGCATCAAATTCAAGGGAACTACAGCTATCCATAACTTCCATGTAGTAATGAAGTGATTTATTATTTCTCCAATCTGTTCCAAAGTGTTTTTTTAATAATTGATCGACATCTTCAAATTTGGCCTTCTCTATCGCTGCTCCTAATGGCACTTCGTTTAGCTTAATATCATTCGGTGACTGAAATCTTTTAAAAATAGATGTTGAATTACCTAATTCTCTGTGGCGTGAGGACGGTGGTTTCAAGGTGCTTGCCTATGCGGATGATGTTTCTATTGGTGTCCGTGGTAAATATCACGGCACCCTTAGTGAGCTTATGCAAAATGCTTTGGGCACTCTTTCGTTATGGGCCAATGGCTGTGGGTTGAATGTGAACCCACACAAAACCGAATTGGTTATCTTCTGTAGGAAATATAAACTTCCTCACATCGATCCTCCCACTTTAAATGGGTTCAGCTTGACTTTTACAGTTGAAGCGAAGTATCTGGGTCTCGTTTTGGATAGCAAATTAAATTGGAACCCTAATATTCTGGAAAGGGTAAAGAAAGCTACGGTAGCGCTATACTCTTGCTAAAATGCCATTGGGAAAGGGTGGGGGGCTGGAGCACCGCATCGTACATTGGCTTTATACCGCAGTAATCAGACCCACACTCTTGTATGGGATAATAGTCTGGTGGCCTGCTCTGGACAAAACTGTCAACCAAAAGCTGTTGACAAAAGTGCAGAGAACAATCTCTCTGTGGATTAGTGGTGCACTGAGGAGCACATCCACTCAGGTACTAGAGACTCTGCTATTTTTGACTCCTCTAGATATCTTGGGGAAACAGTTGGCAGCTTGTACTGCCATACGGCTGAAATCCATCTCAATGTAGATCTGCAACAATACAGAGCACTCATCTATTTTGTGCAATAAACAAATTCCCAAGACCACCGACTATACTGTCCCGTCACTATCTTTTGACACAAAGTTCCGCACTAGGATCCCATCCAGGGAGGACTGGATGATGGGTGCAGTTTTGGAACCAGGAGTTATAAAATTCTTCACTGATGGTTCAAAACGGGACGGGAAATCGGGCCTGGAGTGTTGGCAGATGAGTTCAACATCCACATTTTATGCGTGCCAGGACATTTGATAAGTACAGGGAATATAAACGCCGACGAACTGGCTCGACGTGGTACAACGGACCACTTCTCAGAAAGCAGAAAGGATACTGAAATGCCTCTTGCGGTATCCAAACTACTGCTTCAGGAAGAAGCTAGCAAGCTGACGAATGACAGATGGCCAAGTATCACCTCTTGCGTAATAACTCGGCAGGTCTGACCAAAGTTGGACTTGGCGAGATCCAAACAGCTGATCTCATTTCAGCGAAGTCAGATCAGTGTGGTTGTTGGAGTGATTACGGGGCACTGTCTCATAGGGAGGTATGCGAGTAAACTTGGTGTCTTCTCACATGACTACTGTCGTAGTTGCGAGAACGAAGAGGAGCAAGAGACAGTACTTCATCTTCTTTGCACCTGCCTTCGTCTGGCACAAAACAGACTAAAGTTTCTAGGGGCACCACTCTTCAAAGACCTGACGAACCTCTTTAGCATGGACGTCAGGAGTATCCAGCGCTTTGTTAACAGCTCATAATGGTTCCAATGAGTTGGAGGAAACAATTATTCGTGGTATGGCTACGGGCTATTTTTGTGTCTATGGCTGGTCCTAGTGAACCGCCACCCAAACCTAACCTAGCCTAACCTACCTAATTCTATCTTATAATTCTGTACCAAAAAGGGAAAGTCGCTTAAGTCAACTTAGGCTATTTTGCATATTACATAATATTTCAAATCGTTATACTTATCTTTACATAATATCTATTTTTCATTATGATACCTTTAAAATTGACATAGTTAGCAATGAAAATCGTTTTAGCTTAAGTCTGATTGATTTTTGTTTACAAACGAAAGAATCGCTTAAGTTGTTCAAAATTGATATACCTAGCCCTTTATTAAATGTAAGCTAGTTTTCCATTTCATATTTCAAAGTGTTAAATTAGATTATTAAAAGCGAAAACCGCCTAAGAAAACTTAAGCGATTTTTTCGATTTGCCTTCATGGTAAGAGTAATAGCCTAAAATAACATAAGCTAATTTTTCATTTACATTATTAAATAAAACTAGCATTTTGTACTTAACAGTTAAGCGATAACATACTTAAGCGATTCTTTCTTTTCGGTATTGTTATTTTTTTATGTTTTATGTGATTTTAAGAGATTGTTTCGAGTGCTAATCAAACAAAAAATTCTAGTTAAGTGTTTTTTTATATTATAGAATTGTTGTGTTTTATGTAAATTTAATTAGTTTAGTTTTGTGTGAAACAAATTTATACGAATTAAAAAATGGCGTTTCGGGCGATGAAAATGATACAACTCGCAAGACAATCCGGGGAATCCCCTATTTATGAGAAACCGGGTTGCTCAAAATCACAGATTCCAGGTAAAATAATTTATTTGTATATTTTTTTCCAACAAATAGAATCAAACTATATTTTTTAATTGTAGATATGCTATCGAAATTACGGACAAGAAAAACAGTACTTCATGAGGATGGGAACGTGTTTGAAACAATTATTGAACGAGAGACAGCTTCAATTTTTGATACTGCATACGATCCTAATAAGGCTGGCGAAGAATTTGAACAGGAATTATTACGCTTACAGAAAGAATATAAGGAACAACACGTGAATATTAATGAAGCGACAAAGTGCAATATGTTGAATTCTAGTGATAATGATGAACCGTTCGACGACAGTGATAACGACTCAGACTTCATTATATCCAAAAATGGAAATTCTGATTCCTCTGCTGATTCTTTCGACATAGAATCAATGGCAAAGACTATTGAAGAAAATATTACAAATGATGATAATCATTCCGATAATCTTTACAGTTTACCCGGATCTTCAACTGAAAATGTCCAAAGAAATCGACAAACCTTAACAAAAACTGTTAGAACAAAATCTAAGAAAGGTAAAGTTAAGGAAAGGGAGTGCAAACCCCTAGAAAAATGTCGTATGAATTGTCAGTCCAAGATAACACACGATAAGCAAAAAATGATATTTAAACAATACTGGAGTCTTTCATCCTACTCTTCTAAAGCATTATTTGTGTCTGGTTTAATGGAGGTTAAGGAAAAACAACATGCACTTTTAAAGAAAAACCTAAAATCACAACGAAATAGGTCACATAATTATTTATATAATTTAGAAATTGAAGAACAAAAGATCCTGGTATGTCAAAAATGTTTCCGTTTCACTTTAGGCGAAACAGAAAGTTTCTTAAAAACTATTGGGAAAAAAAGCTTATAATATCTGACACAAACAAAATTGTAGACCAACGCGGAGGCAGAAATCCGGTAAATAAATTAACAAATGATAAATTAGAAGAAATTAAAAGTCACATTAATAAATTCCCGGCCTACGAAAGCCACTACACACGCCAGCGAACTTCTAAGAAGTACCTACAGAGTGATTTAACATTGAGTAAAATGTACCAGTTGTACGCGGAGAAATATGAAAATCCAGTTTCGATAACTAAATATTCCGAAATTTTTAAAAGTATATTTTTATTTTTATTTTTAGATGAACACTTTGTAATGTATTATACTTTCAGAAATGGGCTTGGCTTTCAAAAAACCAAAAAGTGACACATGTAGCAAATGCGACACTTACAAAATGCAAATGGATGTAGCGCAGTCTGAGGAAGATAAAGCCGAAATTAGGAAACATCAAGAGATACATCATGAAGCAGCTAACATCACCTACAAATCTAAAGACGCGGATAAAATTCAAGCCAAAAAATCGTGCTCCAAAATCAAAATATATGCTTTTGATTTGCAACAATGTCTGCCGACACCATTACTACGTTCCAATATTTGGTTTTATAAACGACAGCTTTGGACATACAATCTTACAGTCCACGATTGTGTGTCCAATAAGCCATATTGTTATATGTGGCATGAAGGATTGGCAAAACGTGGTGCGAATGAGATAGCGTCGTGTTTGCTTCAACATCTTCTAGCAGAACCGAGTACAACTGAACATGTTGTCTTATACAGTGATTGCTGCGGCGGCCAAAATAAAAATACTTTAGTCGCTTCAATGTTCAATATTTTTTTACAGACCGCTGAAATTATCAAAATGATTGACCATAAATTCATGCTTCCCGGACACACACATATGGAGTGCGACGTGGATCACTCCATCATTGAGAGGAAAAAAAAAGACTTCTGTTCAAATCCATCATCCACGTGAGTGGTATCAGTTTGTACGAACAGCTGGTACCAAACAACAGTTTGAAGTTATTGAGATCGAACAAAACATGTTTCTTGATTTTGGAAAGACAGCAAAAACTAAATTTATGTGGAGGGCAAGTTATCTGGATGGAAACAAATTTAAATGGAGTGACGTTAAGTGGTTGCGGTATACAAATAACTTTGGCAAAATTCAATATAAAACCTCTTTGAAGGAAGAAGAACCGTTCAAGGAATTAAATATTTGTCGGCGTGGGATCAATACTCTTAAAATCTCAGATGTTAAAAGTTGTTATGCAACCCCTCAATTGATATACAGAGAAAAAAAACAATATTTACTGGACCAGCTTCATCTCATAAATGAAATGTATCATAATTTCTACAGACAATTAAATGATGGAAATGTGGCAAATTTTGACCCGGATATAAACTTTGAAGAATATGGATCGGATGTTGATTCTGAAAATTAAATAACTGAGTAACGTTAATACTAAATTTATGATATTTTTGTTTAATTAATGTTATATTAAAAGTGAATGAAGAAATGAATAAATGAATTAAATTTTGAAACACTAACTTATGTTTTCTTAAGCTTTAATTATTTTGCACGAAAAATTTGAAAGAATAGCTTATATTACTTAAGCTAAAATTTCTGTTGTAGGCAAGAAAAGTAAAAATCGCCTAAGTTACAAAAATGGGCTTTTCAAGGATATAATCAAGTTTTTTTACAGGTTTTATTATATAAATAAATAGATTGTTCTAAAATGATGTTTATAAAGTAACTAAAAATTCATTTAAAGTTCCTAATTTTTTCACAAAATATTTACTAATTTCAAACTCCAATTGTGAATATTTGAATAATCGGACTTAAGCGACTTTTGCTTTTTGGTACAGAATTAACTTCACCTTAAATTAGAATTCGGTTAGCTTGCGATCGTTTAAAAATAATTTTTTTTCATGTAACAAATTTAAAATGCCAGCTACTTAATGGTTTGAACACTTTTATAGCTTCAGCTTTCCAGTCGTACACAGGAAGTTCCTCCAAATTAAAAACCGTTCCATGATCTTTAAATACATTTATGTACTCTTCGTAATGACTTTCTCGATATGATCAAAAACTCTGGCAGGGGATATAAACGAGTATCCTGCAGTTGGAAATTGTATTATGGTTAATTGTTTTATATGTTTTGGGGCATTGCTTAGCCATTTTGTAATCGTACAAATCATGGAACGGTTTTTATTTTGCCCTCCACATCCATCACAAAAAAGTTTAACAGTTGTGACAGCTTCTCTAAAGTTTGTTAAGTTCAATTGGTGGTAAACTGCCGATGCGATTTCGTTTGAACCTTTTGGGCTCTTTGCTTCATTCCAAGTGAACCAATTTGTGTTATCCCATGAGTGTTCGAACTTTGATGAGCCTTTGCGTATAGCAAAATTATGCTGATAAAGTTCTGGTCTGGTATTTTCGGCAAGACCATGTTTTTTTCACAGTCGAACGAGTACATTACTTCGCTGTCATCTTTTCTGCGCAACTCTTCATAAAATGCTTTCGCTCTTAATTTATGAATATGCAATTCAATCGTTGCCTGACGTTTATTTGCTAAATCGGTTGAATTTTTAATCATTTCCTTTAAATCTAATCACTTGGAAAATACATCAATTGCCGGAGATGAAAAACTAAAATTAAATTTAGTGACAAAAATGCTGCGAAAAAAATCATATTTAACAGGGTGAATTGCATTCTCCAAATTGTGTCGTTTATAAAGGGCATTGATGTTTAAATCGCTGGCTAGGTGCTGCTTAGTTATGTTTGAGTTACGAAAGTAATGCGATTTTAACATATTTAAACTGGTAATAAATTTGATGACCGAAACGGACTTGCCTTTGTAAATTTGCGAAAATCGCTTACCACCGCGTTTCTCTTTTGGTAACTTGCTTTTTGTTTGGAAATTTCCGCATATCCTTCGAAGGCGGTGAACCGAGATATTTTCAAAATTTCTAAAATACATTTTTGGCATACCTTAACTTTTTTTTGGTCGTTTACCTTCAAGTTTTGGAATAAAATAAGTGCTTGAAACTTGTTTTACAGAAGAACCATTATTATTTGTTTTTACTGGGGCATCGCAAAATTTGGAACGCAAAATTTCAGGATGTAATAATCCTGTTCCGTTTTTAATTTATTTTTATAGAAGTTCTGATGAAACCTTCGTATATCTTGCATTGATAACTTGCTGCATTTAAAACTCGACAACGTTCAATGTTTGCAATTTGATTGAGAAGGTGATGTTTCCGCGGCATGCCTAATAATTTTTTCAACAAACTATTTTATGCAATAACCACGTAATAATAATAATAGGTTACCTTAAATTATTTTCCTTGGTTTTTGTCCAATCTTCTTTGATTTGACTTGTTTTCTTCGTTTTCCTGAATCGCACAACTGCGCTTTTCCTTCCATACGTTCAGATTCATCAAAATCCATTATTAAACATACTCTAAACACTATTAAATTATTAACAAAACACTACGTCCACAACGTATAAATCGCTTTAATGTCAAAACTAAATTCGAAAAAACCGTTTGTTATTCATATGTAGGAACTATTTTATTAGTATAGTAGTGGTAATACAAAATATTACGGAAGGAAGCATTCAATCAGTATTTTAAACCCATTAGAAAACTCACTGTTTAATGTACCTCTTTACTTCAATAGTCGGAACGAAAATCAAGACTAGCTCAATTTATATTATCTGGTTAGGGTTTCCAATTATTATCTCGTAAACCGCAAGTAGTTTATCCAAAGAACGTATTTTTATCTCGTAAACCGCAAGTAGTTTATCCAAAGAACGTATATTAAGGGGTTACTGTACATAAAAGGGAAAATACCTATATTTTTATCGTTTTCAATAGAATAGGTATTATATAGAATTGGAATAATGAAATTTCTTTCAAAAATTTGTTAAATCTTGATAAATATACTTGAAAATTGGATTTCTTGGAAGGAAGAAAAGATTATTTTCCAATTTAAATCGAAGTAGCTATGTATCGCTTTTATTAAATGAAGCCTAATTAAACATTTCACCGTGTACATCTGTACATTTGTTTTATCGATATTGTACAAAGCTTTATAGATTCCTAAGACATAAACAAATGTTAAACAATTAAATTTATGATATTTACTTTAATAATAATTGTTGCAACTCTCTGGTTGTAGGGTAAAAACTTACCAGTATTTTTCTGTACCGTCTGTTACATACAAAATCTAATATTTCGAATGAAAAATAGGTTTAATTGTTATGGCTTAATATAACTGTATTTTATTATTTAGATTAATATTTTAATTAAATTTATGGGTTTTCTTTATTAATTTTAAAAATAAGTAATTATAATTTGCTTTGCTCATTGTAGATAAATTTAGAATACTTGTATATACGTACATACATATGTATGTATGAAGAAAGGGAAAATCATATTGGAACACTAGTTCTTAGAACATTTTCGCAGTAACATCTGAAATAGTTTCCGCAGAGGTTGAATATTTAAATAGTAGCAGGTGCCTGCGGTCCCCACCGAGCGAACTCTACAGGTACCAGTTAAAATACTCTAATAAACATGAATCAAAATCATCCAATTTAGTCAGATTTTTCTGGTGCAAATCAAATTTGGTAAAGATTTAAATGTTACTCAATCATACATTATTAATGAAATTTACGTGATGGAACGAAGTCAAAACTTTATAAAAATTATTAAATTCCCTCTCTCTCTTTTTAGTGCAGAATTCTCCATCGATAATTCGTTTCACAAACCCCGAGGGTCGCACAAATATTTTATTTCGCACTTAATACTAAACTGTTTCAGTATGCAGTTTAAATGAGTTTTGTAATATCGAGAATTCTTTTCCTGAAGGCCGTGTAAAACAGTTTGACGTAAAAACCTATCAGATCCCAAATCGTAGGTAAGTGAGTTAGTGGCTTTTTAAGAAATGCCTGCTGTTTCTTCAGTTGTCTACCTATGTATATTCCTGAAGTGTGCTATGCAGTTTTTCAGTATTCCGAAAACAAATTTGGTCATGTGGAAAAGAACATGGAACGTGTTAGAACCCAATTAAGGTGAAAAATTCTCTGGAGTAAAGCGTATATATCTTAAACTTAAAACATAACATAAACTTAAATAATATCGGAATTTTAACAAAATCCTGAAATATCTTGCAAGTAATGCTCAATGCCATTTTACAAAAAAACAAATTTTTCATAGAGGAAATTTAATTCTTTAGTACCTACTAATGTAAATATAACAATCAAAAAACATCTAGACATTAGAACCTTTTGGTTGTAATTATAACCGCCTTGTTGAATTTGTTTGTGAAATTGTTGAGGGTATAAAAATGGCCACTTCGGTTTTTGAGGCATTAATCTTAATATTCCAGGTGTTGAAGCAGGTATTAAAGTAGGTATCTATTGTGGTAGAACACCGGTACTCGCTGTAGCTGCTGGAATATACTGTGATGTCGTCGTCATTTGCTTGGATCCCTGAGGCACTTCGTGTTGTGTTTGTTGTTCACGCAGAGAAAGAAGATGCCTTTCACAATTCATTAGATTATATGAGACCCTTGTGCCATACCGAATCGAAAGCCTTTTGGATGGCTAAGAATGCTACTGCTTTAATCTTGCGGCATGAATTGGCTCGTTTGAGTTCAATCAGGAGACGCATCATTGCATCTATTGTCGACCTATGGCAAACAAAACCAAACTGCTCCACACAGATCAAGCGCTGAACCACCGACCAGAGCCTACGGTGGAACAAAAAAAAAAGAAATTCACAGAGGATTGACTCGGCGATTTTTTATTTTTTAAATCGTTCAATAAAGTTTGACATTTCCTATGCATTAGTCGCCTCAAAAAGTTTTTTTTGTTTGCGATGAAACCGTCCATCTGGTCTTTTAACACTTGGTCCACAGTTCGTTACTTATCACTGAATATGTTTTGGCAGTAATCCGCAACATCATTGGCAATTATTACGGGATCGATTGATTAAGCTAGTGGTATATAGTGTCGGCCAGTAACGGCCCTTATTTCTGTAGTAGTTTCTGAATTTTATCAGTTGGACTATATGAGCAGGCAATGGCCTCCATAGGCGGTACATATTTACCCGTGGTTATGCCCATGATTTTAGTGAGTTTGTCAACTTTTTGGTCGATTTCCTCAGTTTCATCAGAGCGGAGCAATTTTGTGGAGAATAAAATCTCTAAAGCAAGACCAGTTTGAATTTTTGTAGTTCAATATGCCATCCGACCGGAATTTGGAACAGGTCGAACGGATTCGAGACTTGTTCAGTACCGTGACGACTCCCCTTTACCAAGACCAGATCAACTACCGCATCACCGCGTATTCCCACAAAGGTGAAGTGGCTGTTGGCGTTCCTGAATTGGTAGTACTCCGATAGTGTTCGGCCGCTTCTGTTGATTGTCAAGCTGTCCGATGAATGAGGATGAGTGTTAAAGTCGTAACAAGCAACGGCGCGTGTGTGAGTGCCAAGTAGACTATGTAGGTCTGCGGCCACATACCTCCAAAAATAGGTAGAGAACGAAAAGATTCGTCTCCGTCCCCCACCAGTACAGAGTAGCAAATAAACTGTCCCGTATATAGGGCCTCGGCGATAAATGTTTTACATGGTCTCTGACCAGAATCACCGTACCACCAGATCTCTTAATTTTTGAGTTATTTCTATGTATGACGTAGCTGTCGAAATATAGCGAGTGCTAGTCGTTTTATCTTACGAGGAATATCGATAGCTCCTGGCGAAGGGCAATATTGATAAGGCTATTGCAATTGAGGGTGACAATCTTCATTGAAGGAATTGTTCTACGAAATTAACGTGCGCTGCCTTTCGAAAAAATATGAAGAAAAAATCAAACCTACCTTTTGTTTTACCATGTTGTTTTAGGCTAGCCACGTCCAGAATGTTATTTGATTGGGTCAGGGCTTTGCGCACGTGGCTTGTGAGCGAGGTAAAATTCATGCCGAAAAGTTCCTGGGACTTTGCAAAGAACTCACCAAGAACACCAGTCGCTCTTTCTTGAGAAAAAAGTTTTGGCCCGAGCATTGTGAGACATTTAGCGGTTTAAGTTTGTTTCTTGAAAGGAAATTCAAAGAAGATTCCATCACAATTGCTGCATTGAACTGGGACTGATTCCTGGGGTTTGCACCCGGAAGGTGTGATCCGGCACACTTTACACATTTCTATTGCATGCTTCAGCCTGCAGCAACGTGTTCGAAACCTTGGCACTTACGGTAATACTGGGGATTTTCCTTTTATTTTCCCAGCAAGCTTGTAGAGGTAACCAGTGTTATATTGGAGTATTTGTGTCACGCGCGAGTGTAGCTAAACTTGTTCCTTCGAACCGTCTTTCTTCTTGCTAATTCGATTTATAGGGTTCACATTTGGCACGGCTAGCCACAAGCTTTTCAAAATGATTGGTGGTTGTTTGGCGACTCTGGCTGAGGATTGCCTTCTAGTACCCATATTGGTCTTGTTAGCAGGTGCGTCTGACTCCAGTTTGTGGAATTGTCCGGCAATTAGGCTATTTGGGAAGACTACATTATCAGGTTCTGAGTCGGTATATTCGTAGCCAGGAAATCTCCAGCATCATTTTAACCGCCTCTGAGACATCGTTCTCCGCGAGGACGTTTGTGTCGCTGCTACTGAGAACTCTTTTGGGCTTGCCGACATTTAACGTTGACGGGCTGTGTGCTTCGATGGGCCATTTTTGAATCGCGCGCCTTTTTGGTTTGATAAATTGATTGATTGTTTCCATATTTTCCCGCCTCTTATATTTGTTATCTCAATTTAAATACACTAATTTCCGAGAAATACGGAGATTTTTGGACGGAAAGTAATGTTAATGCTACCTGAGAGTCGAAAGTATACTTGATGGTTTTTTTATACTATATTGTGGCGTGGTGTCGTGTATTTACAAAATAATAATGGTATATATTTTTATATAAAATTAACGATTGATGAATGGTTGAATAATTATAAAATTTAAATATACGCTATATATACGCTTATAAATAATAAACCAGAAATTGAATTATTCATATCATTGAACAATTTTCGATTTCTGGATAAAGAATATTCACGACACTCTTACACTAACAATAACACTAAATTATACCACTTAAATCGGCAATATAAAATACAGCAAGAGAATTAAAATCACGTCCCGGGAAAATCCTAAAATGAATGACAAAAGGCAACTAGCCAGTGGTAATAGAATAAACAAAATAGACAAAGTGACAATAAGCTAATTCGTATATTTCTGTGATCAAAAGCCATAATGACATATGTCGAGTTATGCTCTTTTACGTTTTCATATCATTGTATTGGTGATGGGTTTATATAGGCAATACAAATTTTAACGAAATATATGTATTTTAGTTAGTGACTCGCCATAACACCGAGTTTATGTACTATATCTGTGACAGTTATTCTAACCTTTCGCTATGGAAACTTTTTAAATTTTTTTTTTTTTTTAAATGCAAAATTCGCAATGGAATATAGACTAGACTACTAGCGTAGACAAATTTATAAACCAATAAATATTTTTTTTTTTAATGTATACTAATTAAGGTCGATTTATATTATCAGTTCCTTTCAGTTCCTACTCGTATTGTGTCAGACAAAAAAGACATTGTTACATATATTTTCTATAGGAGTATTTATATTATCCTTTCCTATCCGTTCCTACTCGTACCGACACAGACACATATTGTTGAAAAGAATGTTTTGTCTGATATTTGAAGGCGAAAAAATACGAAAGAATAACGAAACAAACAAAAATTGTAAATTGCTACTAAAACTTTTTTGTATTTTTGTGTGTTATCTTTACTCTATACGTAACCAAAAGATACGAAGAAAATGCCTGAATTGAAAGGTACGGATAGTATAAATTGATGATGTCTGACACGATACGAGTAGGAACTGAAAGGAACTGATAATATAAATCCACCTTTATCCGTGTGATAAAATTTAAAACATTTGCGAATAATCGCCAAGTTATTTATGTGAGAACCCACATTTATTCATTATCAATACAATAGACGCTTTCAGGTCCGGCAATATGTTGACTAAAATAATTAAGATGTTTTCAGAATGTAACCGATTTATCGAAAATTCTATGGCAATGTCATTTTTTTATCAAGAATTATTAATTCCAACATGTTGAAGGAACTGAAAAACAACAAGAAAAATCTACCATGTTGTGGTACAGTTTATTATTGTTGTTGGTATTCTTTGGATTTATTTCATTTGGTGTCGCATGAACCACGAAAATAAAACAATCAGAGACGAAATTAGTCTGATATTTTACCATTTTTGTTTATCTTAGCAATTTCATGATTTTTTACCTAATACGTCTCTGCCGATAAAGATTTTCTAATTTTTTTTATTATGTAGGAGGATTATAAGGTAATCAAAGTAAGCGTTGTGTTTTGTGATTATTTCTTCTTTTTCACCTACTCTTGCGATGATACATTTTTTCTCTTAATTCGTGGGTAGTTTTTTTTTAGTATATGGGATGGGGTGAGGAGAGGAATTATTATTTAGTTGCCAGTTGACAAGTTTAAGGGTTTCATTTTGGAGGAAAATCCGTGATTATTTTGTTTAAGTACGGTTACATAGTTTTGATATTATAAGTATAAAATATTTAGTAAGACGAATGAAAACTGGAACAATCCTTTTCAACTCGGTAATGCCCAATAATTTTGTTAATTTTGAAATTATTAGTATGGTTTTTAACTTGTGAGACAGCTCAGACATCTAAGTAGTCGATAGCTAGTATATTTTGGTTAATAATATATTTCTAGTAAATTATTTAGCTCAAGAAACACAATTTCTAACTATAAAAGTTCACTTATGGCTTAAAGTTGTTTCAGTTTCTTCAAATATTTTATAAATTAAAATCCGCAATAATCATTTTTTAATAACGGATTCAAAATTAATAAATCAAAATTTAATTATCTGAAATAATCTATAAATTAATGTTTATGTACTACAAATAAATTAATATTAATTGTCCACATTGCTTGGCTAATTCTAATTCCTGAACATATTTTCCCGAAACTTTTAAACACAGAAATAATTAATATCTATGTATCTATACAAATGATTGAAATAATTTTATTACCAATTTAAGAAATTTACGTAAATTCAGTTTCAATTAAAGTAAAAAATTTAATCACATGAAAATAATTTAAAACAATTCACCATTTTGGTTATGTCTCGAGCATTACTTCATCCTAAAAATAAATTAAATTAATAACTTGATTAACTAATGATTCCAAAAAATATTTCCAAAATCAAAGTTAAAATAATTACTTATTAATCGATATATGCTTAAAATCCTTATAAAATAGTTTAAATTAAATCTGGAACGTATTAAGTAACAACAGCTTAAACGAACCCATACTAAATTAAAGTTAACTAACTTGAGTATGAATCAATATAATTATTCTCATATTTTATTTGTATCAATTTATGACAAAGTATTTAGTACAAGCAAACCCTATCAACTAATTAAATCTCCGTTGGGTGCTTGAATTTTCGGTATTCTAAAATTCTAAATAATATGAAATTCGATATTCATAAAAATTTTAATTCTAAATTTTGAATTTTCAGATTTTAAATATCTATAATATTTTAAACTAAAATTTTAAAATCCGAATCTAAAAAATCTGAAATCCTAGAAAATTGCATTACCAAATTTATAACTTAACTAGCAATTGACTTCAGAAATTAGTTCTAAGATCAAAATCAAAATAAATAATTTCTTATTGCTATTCTGCTTAAAATTCTACTAGAAAATAGTTTGAATTAAATCGGGAATACATTAAATAATAACAGGTTAAAGTTGCCCATACTAAATTAATTTAAATAACTTGGGTATAAATCAACATTATATAGTATATTGTTATTACTACCATATATGTAAGACAAAAACAATTAGCGCAAAATTATGATTTGGCTCATAAACTTAATTAAAATTTTAAACACACAACTTTTTCAACCAAATTCGCGTTCGAGGAAGATAAATAAATTATTCAGGTTTATTTTGTTTTACGAATTTGAACCTTGCCCCAACCAAAATTGTTATGAACAAACTACAGGTCGAACCCGATTTAATGAATTTCCGATTAGACCATATTCGATTTTGCCACATCCTATTGTACGAAAGAAAAGTATCCAATTTTACGATTTTAGCTTAAAAAACAAAAAGAAAGTTTATTGCGTTATGTAATGTACTATTTATATATTCCTTAAAGGTACTACCAGTTAAACAAAAAACAATACACTCCCCGACAATGAAATACGTTCACCAATTTTTTTTAGATTTTACTGAAATCAAACAATTATCGAAAAAATTTCTACAACGGTTATTTACATATTCGAATTGCTAAATGATTAGAGATATATATTGGTGTCCTTCTCTTTCGTAATCTCGTGTAACAACAGAAAATGGTTTTCGTGGTGCGTCAATGAAATACGTTCATTTAAGAATAATAACAAATAAAACTACTTTTGCATATTTTAGTAATGAATACTCTTGCCTTTATTTTTGATAATTTCCAAAATTCGTTTTGGTAATGACTTATACAACTTTTTGATATAATTCTTGTTAAGTTGGAGACTTGCTTGTTCTATTGCTATTTGTAACTCGTTCAATGAAAAATATTGCCTTCCTTGGCCATAAACTGTTCTCGATAATTCTGCCCAACAATTTTCTATGATATTAAGATCCGGCGACTTTGCTGGCCATTCCATAATTTTGATTTGGTTGCTTCAAACCAATTTTGTACATTTCTGGAACTATGCGCTGGTGCATTATCCTGTTGAAAAATCAATTTTTTTCGTCGAAGTTGTCGATAAAATGGTAAAAACTTATTGTTTAATAATTCTTTATATTTTTCACTAGTAAGCGATCCCGCAATAAATTCAAATTTCCATTTGCCGAATGAAGATATAATACCCCATACCACCCCCACCTTGTTGCCGTCTTATTTGTGTTAGTTCAGGAGTTCTAATATCATGAAAATAATAATTATAACAATCCGGGCCATCGAGGCAAAACCGTTTTTCATCAGAGAATAAAACATTATTCCATTCATTTGTCCAGCTCATGTGTTTCTCAGCAAATACCATTCTGGCTTGAATGTTGCTTTTACTTAATGAAGGTTTACGCTGCATTTTTTGTCGTTTCAGGAATGTATTTTGTTTTAAAAATCGTTGTACGGTTCGTACCGATGATGTAACATTGGCTGAAGCTGCTATCTGACGCGCGGTTTTGCTGGAATTTCTAGCAATTCGAGTAATTTTACGTTTTTCTCGTTCAGTTAATGCGGATTTTCGACCTTTATAATTAGATTTTACTCCATAGTTGGGGTTTTTTACAATTTTGTTGATCACATCTAAGCTTCGATTGACTTCTGAAGCAATTTTTCTATTGCTAAGCCCATTTCTATGTAAAGCCAATACCGTCTGAACTTCATGACGCTCAACTTTTTTTCCACGACCCATTTCCTAAGATTGAATTAATGTTTGTTATTGCAGTTAATAGAAACGTTTTTAAAATACTTACTTGAAATTATAGTAGAACAACTTTTTAATAAAAAAGTAAATTTCAATAGTTAAAACAACAAAATAATAATGAACGTATTCTTTTGTCGCGCTCTATTTGAAATATTTTTTGTCTGTTTCTGTTTTCCTTCCAATTTCGCTTTCAAATATAACATAATTATGCTACACATAATTATGTTTTGTTAAAGTACCGTTTTTACACACACAAAATATTTTTACAGTAGGCACTATCAAATACAGTGATAATTTAAAATGAACGTATTTCATTGTCGGGGAGTGTATTGTTGTTATAAATAAAAGATAAAAATGCCATTGTAAAGATTAAACGTGCAGTTGCAAATAGTTCAGGCAGTCGAAGATAACCCAAGTTGTAATAGATCGGAGCTAGGGCGGAAATTCAACATTTCCAGACCATATATTAACGAATATGTGAAAAATAAAAATTCAATTTTAGAATTCCAAGTTAACTAGTGAAATATGGATGTTATAAAAAAATTAGACGAGGCGCTTTTTATATGGTTTCTAAGATCTCAATCAAATTGTAAATACGGCAATTTTAATTAACCAAACAGAGCGGTTTACACCTTGCTTAATTATTCCATTTAGCAATAACTGGGTAGCAAAATTTAATCGCCGTTATGGTAAAAGAAAAAGAAAAATTTGTGGCTAGAAGCTGTCTCGCAATACGGATGCTATGGATCAGTGGAAGGAACAATTATTCAATGATATTACTTCTAATTCATTTACATTGGATCACTTATTTATAATGCTGATGAAACCGCCCCCCCTCTTGTTTGAAATGGTGGACGGGGAAACACTTATGCATTCAAAAGAAACTACAGTAAGTGGCCATAAAATGATTAAAGAAAGAGTAACAATGCTCCAATGCAACAGGAACTAACAAACTTCCTTTGTTTGTGATAGGCAAAGCAAGAAATCATCGCTCATTTAATAATATTCAATTACCGGTTAAGTATGCTGCATCTAAAGACGTTTGGATGACTAAATATATTTTTGCTGATGTGTTCAATAATCAATTTGTACCACATCTGTAAGGCATTTTTCATAAAATAATCATTTAGGATCAAAGGCTATCATTTTATTAAATAATTGTACAGTATGTTCATTTCTTTCCTTTTTGCAAGTTTACTTCTTTCCTCCCAATGTAACTGCAAAGTGTCAACCAATGGATCAAAATATAATCCAAATGATTAAACTCAAGTACAGAAAAAAATTGCTAGAGTAATGGTAAATAGAACAAGCGATAGGAGCAATATTGAAAAAAATAATATCAAAGATGCGGTATTTTGGTTGCACGATTCTTGGGATAAAATTTCGAAAATAAGTTTTAAAAAGTCGCGGTGAGAAGTTGGGTTCATTGTTGATGGTAAACTAGTTTATAAGGATGATGTTCCTTTGGCATTTCTAAACAATTGGTTTGAACCTCAGGTGGTTGAATTTCAAGAAGAGCCTCTGCAATAACTTAACTGTTAATGATATTATATCAATAGTTTTAGGACCAGCCCCTTCCAGTACTTTGGTAGAAGAAAATATGAATTTCCAAGTAGCCGTAAACGGTAATACCACTGCAAACAATCATTTAAAAGCCGTAAGCAATTTGAACGATATAATAATTTAACAATAAATTTAAGCGATATTTCATCTTTGCGGAAAATTAGAATGATAGCTTTAGAAAATATAATGGAAAACTAATTATTGGGGTATCTTAATTTTACGGACTCGTTCGAAATTTTAATTTTTTAACCAAATGTTTTTTGTGATAATGAATTAAAAATCAATATTTTGGTTTTAATAAACTAAAATAGCAGTTTATATGTAAGGAATTCCTGAACCAAAAATATTAAATAATATAATTTTTATTTATGTATTTTTAGTTTCATTTTAATAAATTCGAAATTAATGATTGATATTTCTTAGATATTTTCTAGAAATTTTAGATTCAAAAACTCTTTTTCAAAAATATCCAATTTAACGAATGTCCGATTTTACGAAAATAAAATTTTATATAATAATAATAATAATAATAATAATAATAATAATAATAGATTTTTTATTAACGAAGTATAAGTATTAACTTTTTTACAATCGTGCATATTACAATAATAACATAAAACAAAACAATATAGAATATGAACAATAATTAACATAAATAAAAAATTAACAAAAATTAGATATATGTATATGTACAAAATATACAATAAATAATCAAAATTTTAATTTTGAGTTATAAACTTAAATGATTTTTTTTTAAAACTTTCAATAGAACTGATATTTTTCAGTTCTAGAGGCAAGCTGTTCCAAGTGACAATCATGTTCATTAAACAGGAGTTGTTATAAATATTGGTCCTACTCACAGGCAAGCTGATGTTTCTTGTACGCAATGACAATGCAAAATTTAATTTATCATGCAAATACAACGGGATACCTGATTTAATAACACGGAAAATGAAAACTGCAGTTCTGTAACAGTAAAATTTAAACAAGTCACATCCAATAATGGAATCTTTAAATTCGGTGATATGATCAAATTTCTTAAGGTCATAAACATACCGGATACAATTATTAAACGTTACCTCAAGTAAACGCTTTGAGGAACTATCACTATTATAAAATATCACATCACAATATGAGAAAATGGGTAAAATCAAACTTTTAAGCAGATATATACGTAATTTAATTGGACAAAATTTTTTTATTAATCGAAGCGAATATAAGCTGTAATTAACCCGCCGACATAAGGAGCTTATGTGGTCATTCCAAGTAAGTTTTGAATTCAAAATAAGTCCCAAGTTGTTTACCGTTGGCACAAATGAGATGATATCATTGTCCAGACGTAACACAGGTTCAATATTGTGAGAGTGGTTTCTAGATAGAAATAATGCTTTACTTTTGCTGGGGTTAATAGCAAGCGAATTATTTTTAGCCCATAACGATATATTCCTCAAATCATCATTAAGGTACTTGACAATCATATCTAATTCTGAAATATCACCACCTATATATAGTTGCAAATCATCAGCATAAAGATGAAATCGACAATTCTGGATATGCCAAGGCAAATCATTAATATAAATAGAAAAAAGTAAAGGACCTAATATGGAACCTTGAGGCACCCCAGTAACCACTTCACAAGTGCCAGAAACATCATCACCATGCTTAACGAAATGTTTACGATTGCTCAAATAAGAATGAATAAACAAAATAGCAGACGTTGAAAATTTATAATACAAATATAATTTTTGGAGCAAGTGGATATGATTCACGCTATCAAATGCTTTAGAAAAGTCTAAAAGTACTAATATAGCAAATGAATTATTTTTGTCTAAGATAGATGATAGATCATCCACTATATGGACAAGTGCAGTTGTAGTACTGTAGCCTGTTTTGTATCCTGATTGGAATTTGCACAAAAAATTAAATCTGTTAAGATGCACTTGGATTTGCAATTGCATAATTTTTTCCAGTACCTTTGATAAGGCAGGCAAAATGCTAATCGGACGAATGTCCCCAATATTACAAATTACATCCTTTTTAGGTAAGGGAATGATAGAGGCCACCTTCCACAAATTAGGAAATTCAGATTTTGTCAAACACTGGTTAAGGATGAATGTTATATGAGACAAAAATAAATCAATAAATATCTTGAGTACCTTGAAATTTACCATATCATATGCTATTGAGTCAGATTTAACTTCACGAATAGCATTCAATACCATAAATTCATCAACACAATCAAATACAAATACGTCGTGAGTTTGAGAATTGGAAAAACCTATATCAGGTAAAGCCAAAACGACAGGAGAATCACAAAATTTAAAGATACCGTTCAAAATGTCCTCAGCTGAAAACTTAATGACTGCATCAATCGAGGCACATGAAACACCGAGTTTTTTAAGGTTTTTCCATGTAAGTTTAGAATTGTGTAAATTCCCAAAATAAAATGAATGTTTAGCTTGGTTAATGGATTTGTTGGTTTTATTCCTGAAAAATTTAAATGAGTCAAAATCAAAAGGTAATCTAGACTTTTTATATGTTTTGTAAGCCAAATTTCTGCGCTCCATTAAATTCAAGATATAAGAATTTAACCATGGGGCTGTAGGGCATTTGTGTATAATTCTTTTACGAGGGACACAAATAGTATCTAACTGTAATATATTCGAATTAAATTCTCTAAGAATATCATTAACATCAGGAAAAAAATAAAGATTTAACCAATCCAATGAAAGAAAACAATTTATATAATACTCATGATTGATAGCATTGTGATCTGGAACATTAGTATAAGTAATTTTATCTCTGTTTCGGCACAATCTATAGCTGGCAAAAATCAAATCGTGATCAGAAATTTCAGGAACACCAAGCTGCCCAAATGAAATAATATTATGTTTATCAGGTTCATACAATATTATCAAATCCAACAAACTTTTATCAAGTCTAGTCGGCTTAAATGGTAAATAACATAAATTATATAAACTTAAAGAAACACTTAGTTTATTACTTGTTAACATATTAAAATTAAAATCACCACAACAAAGAATTTTTTCGTATTGTGATAAATACTGAGAAAAAATATTTTCTAAATTATTAATATCATCAGTACTACAAGGAGGAGGATTATAAATAACTAAAATAAGGATTTTTCCAAATCGTCCAATAAGCTCAGATCCCAAGACTTCTACCTTTCCAAAGCTACTAGAGAATAATTTGCAAATTTTTAAAGTATCCCGAAAATAAATAGCAACTCCACCCCATCGCGTATTATTAATTCGATCAAAACGTAATATCTTATAATTATTAATGTGGAGTGACCTGTTTGTTATATTACTGTTAAGTAGGGTTTCAGTCAAAGCAAGAAAATCAAACTTGTGCGTGTGTAATAGTACAGCAATATCATCAAAATGTTTAACTAAACTCCTAACATTTAGATGGCCAAACTTTAAATAAGAATTTACCTGCGGACTATCACTTGAAACAGCTTTACCACTATATAAATTAAATTTATTTATATTATTGTATTGTTGACTGTCGTAGGTGTCCAAAACTTCTCCCGTGGAGGCAATGTTGACCGAAAATTTAAATTTTTAAATTCTCTAATCAGTACACCAGTTGGCCAAGAATTGGAATCAAGAGCAACTGCGCGCTCTTTTTCTGGAATACCCAATTTAAAACACACGTAATCTAATGATTGAGTATCACGGTTTTTAGGGATCAGTTTGATAACTTTGCAGCTATCAATGTTCAGGCATGTCTTAGCCATTATTGAAATTTTTTCTTCACTAATATTTGGTTCGAATCTTGACAGATGAAGCCATAACAGGGGATTAGCTATCTGTACTCCATAATCCGACGGTAAAGTTCTCGTTCCACAAATTGTTTTCATACGATTTCCAGGGCGCAGGGGTTTCTTCAATTTTGCAGCTGCCGTTGAGTTACATAATACCTCCGCAAAAGTGCTTCGGCGAACATGAGTAGAAGTATTTAGTTGATCTGCATTGGTAAGTTCAGAATCAGTTCTATTTTCTGCAATAATACCATTTGAAGGACTATCGAAGATCGGCAATGGATCTATTGCAGATGGACAGTTGTCACTATTTAATATTATTGGTAACTTTGATTTATTATGGCATTTAGTTTGTGCCATCTCTTCAATGTTTTTGACAGAAACGTCAATGTGTTTTATTAACTCACTTAACTCGTTCAGTTTATTTGTATTGGCACTAAAAATGTCTTTACAATTTTCACAAAACCAAAAAATATTATCACATTTGATGATTGCATCGCAGACATTTTTTCTAAGTTCAGCACATTTGTAATGGATCACTCTTTTACACACACCACTACACACTAAAAAGTTTTCATTTACGGCGGAAACACCGCACGTCAAACAATTTGAAGCCATTAAATGTAATGGTAGTAACTAGTAATATAACAAAACAGAACTTATATGCCTTTCCGGTAAATCGGGTTAGTACTGTATTTGAATTTCAAGAAACTCTTGCATTCTGGATGATTAAAAAAATATAAATTGTATCAACGCATTTCGTCAAAATAAAAATTTGTTTTCACTAATGTCAGCAAGTAATGCACAAGTATGTGTATAAACATATAGAGCAGTGGTTCTCTACACGGGCTTTAATCCATTAATAAATTTAAGTATGAGCTTATTTCAATCAGGTTATCATGCTCCACCTCGAGAATGAGAACAACATAGTCATTTAATTTTGGATATTTTTTGTTTGCCAAATCTTCCTGATGTAGGTATAAGTGAATATTAATTCATCCGCTAATACGTACGTACCTCTTTTATTTTTGTAACGACACCAGTTTTATGCCACCACGGCTCACTGAAACTTGCTTTTCTTATTTTAAATATTCCGATTTCAAAGATTGATTTTAGTTTCGCTAATTTCTCTTAACTCAAGGCTAATGCTTCATCGCGTAAATCTATCATTTGTTTTCTACTCAAACTTCCGATGGAAATGTGAAAAATTATAATTATATTCAATTCATTGAATCAAAACTTCATTAAATCGAAGACCATGTACAAGCTTTGTTCTCAGGTATGTCTAGAAACCAGTACGATTGCCTATCAATGACCCTTCAGCATCCGCCTAAATTATTTTTGCATGCAAATTATTTAAAGAAGAGAAAGTACCGATACTTATAAAGTTAAGTAAATTATATTCTCTGAGGATAGCATAATTTAAAAGTTTCATTGTTCATCTACCATCATTGAATCCCAAACAACACGCCGTCATTTTAGGTAAGTTTAAACTTCACTAAAATCATCTGGGGGTAACCTGTTAAGTCCTAAAACCTTCGAGTAAAACCAAAGTAACTTATATTTTACAAAGCCGTAGTCCAAGAATCGAACCTTTTACAAAGGAATTAGAAACGAGGAAAAACAAAACTTTTCATATAAAACATATGGGGTAACGCTATTTTTTCTAAGACATATTTTTAAACGAAAACGTTACAAATTCCTAATTATGATCCCCGAGATATTTTCAAAAATGTTTGAGTTTCAACATATATTTATAAACATCGTTTAAGAAAATTGTTTTCATTTCCTTTTAAGTAATAATTGATAACTGATTTTGTTTAAATTATTATTTGGACCCTGTGGTTCAAAAGGCATTTCCTCATTTATTTCATTTTTTTTTTCTTGATATTGTTTATTATTGAAATTTTTGTAAATGAAATAAATGAATAAATAAATATTATTTAAACCAAAATTTATAAAATTTTCATAACAACAGTATTCTGGTTAAATTGAAATAAAAGCTCACTACAAATCGTGTGGTCACTAAGTCAATACATATTACATAGATGGCAGCTCAAATTTGGAAAATCAAACCAGAAATTACCCACTGGAACAATTTTAAGATCAAAAATTATAGAAAAGCAAAACCAGTTCACAAAACACAAACAAAAATTTGTGATTAAATAATTATTGTTTCTCCTATTTTTATGTAAACAACTATTAATATCCGAGGTTCGCTAAAAAGCAAAGACTATGACAGAAATCTGTAATAAATATTTTTTAGTACTAATTTTTGACATTTATTTGAAAAATATTCCCCTACATTCACAAATTTTTATTACGCTGCCCGAATCGTGTGACAATTTTTTGAAATATTTCCCCATCTGTCGTGTTGTTGTTCGATTTTAATGGAAACCAGTCCTTTTTTATGCATCGAATTGGCTCTCGTTTTATATACGTATTGTAGCGCAGGGCTGTATTTGTTAGGGCATAGTACAATAGCATGATGGTGCAATAATCCTCCCCAAAATTTTGGAAAATAAATTACGATATAGTTGTTTTTATACAGGAAATGGAAAGGTCACGGGTGGTTTCAAATAAGAATTGTAACGCAAAATTAAAAATAATGGAAGCAGCTCGATGATGTAGTGCATAAAGTTCAACATTTTAAATCAATCGACTAATTAATTCTATAATTGCTTCAATAATCTATAAAGCGATAATGGTATTTCACATTTACGTTTCACTAGATCAATATGCCATTTAATTAAGATTAACCTTATAGTTGAGATAAACGATTACGCGAACAAATCATCTCACTAGAAGACAATAATAGTAGGCAAGCTGCTGCAGTTGAAAATAAGAAATTATCATTTTCCTATTATTTATTATGTGCTGCTAGTTGACGTTTTATTTTTATGATATAAAATGCTAAGGTGACCATGTTAAATGTCGACCGAACAAATAATTTATTCTGCTTGTGTCAAAAATTATCATAGCAAAAGACAATGATAATTCGGGTGTATGCGGTTTTTTCAAATAAATATCAAAAATATGTACTAAAAAATATTTATCAGTCAGAGCCTCCTTCGATGTATTTTTCAAAATGAAGGTTCCAAAAATGTATGTCAGCCATAGTTTTATTTAATATAATATTAGTAAATTTGTAATTTGTTGTTAAATATATGTATATATGTTGATAAGTTTTATATAAAAGTTTTAAAAGATTTGTGTTTTTTCATTAAAAACTTAGAAGCTAAAAACCTCATTTTACCATGGATTCCTATGGGGAATTAAATATTATACCACTAATAAATCTTCTAAAAAATTATGTTGACTGTTTATATGTCTATACTCTAGAAGGATCTGATCAAACTCGAAAAAATTTTGAATTTATAACTCAAAAAAGTATATAGTATGCGAGCGTATCTGGAAAAGATTCATGTAATCCCATGAAAGGCGGGCTGGCCTTTGAATTCCAGAAAGCCTCAAGCTAGTCATATGGGTAGGTAGTAGGGGTAATCAGTTGTTCGAGAATAATTTTTCTCGTTTTTAATTTCTTTTAAATGAACTTTGCTGTTATTACAGTTTATTACGCACGTAGGCGACGGACCAATAGTCGTGGTAAATACACTAAGTTCGGTTCGTGTTTTTAATTGATTCGTTGCGAAAAATTTCGCTGAGTATTATTCAATAATAAATAAATAATAAATGTAAATAAATAAACATGAACTAAATAAATTACCAAATCTTTAATATATAAAGCGAATAGTGTTGTGAACCAAAAATACTATTATTCTATGGAGTCAGATTACACAATTATAGGAATAATACCTGATATCGAGGCAACGCTACACATCCACATACAACCCCAAAAACCTTTCTGTGTTTCTTCATAAATGTTTGCAGCTTCTTCTTCTCTTGGTGTAGGAACACTTTGCGTCCACGAAATATTATTTTTATTTATGTCGTTTTAATAATATTATGGTTTGACTGCGAGTTTACGTAAATAATCTTCCGTAAAATTTGCTGCAATTTAAAACTTCAATTTAAAAATATTTTATATGGAAAACCACAGATTTTATTCGGAAGGGGAAATTTGTAAACGAAATAGACTACGAGCCTGCTGCATCAGAATATTTACGTAAACTCACACTGACAAGAGACAATTCGGTGTTCATGTTCGATTGATGCTAAAATTTGCACTTTCAAGGAGTGGTAAAAAATCAATCGAAAACGACATTAGTGAGTGTTTTCTTTTATTCATTCTGTATATTTCGAACGTTCTGAAAATGACATTAATCCATTCTTTTATTCATTCTATGTATTCTATTCTTTTTTTGTCTATTCTTTTAATCATTCGGAATGTCCAGAATGCATTCTGTGTGATCTACATCAACAGGTAGAATAAAAAGAATATTCTTTTTCAATATTGTGGTTGTGACAGAAAAAAATATTTCAAAGCCATTTAATAGATGAAACAAATTTTAAATTTTTTACCGAAAAATGGAAAATATTCATACAGGTACAACAATTCTATTTTATTTGAATTAGTTTTATTTATAGCCTAAATCAAATTGTTGTTTTTATATATTTAAGATTTCAAATGGAGCGCATTAGGTGCTTAGTAAACCTATATATGGAAAATTCGACACCTAAAAAGAAATATTACATTTAAATTAATTACGTGAGAATATTATGAATAAAATTTGCTTACCGTTATTAATTTTGGCATATAAAGGTGAGCAATATATAAATTTTAAATTTTCGTCGTAAACTGCTTGAATAATACCGAATGGTATTTTTTTCTATTTACATATGAGCTGGCGTATTACTTAGGTGCTGGAATAGCAATGTGAGAACCGTCGATACAGCCGATGATTCCTAATGATATTTGAGGTTTATTTTTATCTTATTGTTTAAATCTTTTCTATATTACATATTTACTTGGGAATTTCGTTTTATTTTTAAAGAAATTCAATGTTTCTAAGGCTTTTTCTGTAGACGGCCAGGCAATAATTTTTTTTTGGAAATTAAGCTTTAATATTTGCTTTGAAATATCAAACAGTACATTCCAACAAGCGTTTATGGAGATGCCGAATCTGTCGGACACAGATCTGCTAAAAAAAGCATTATTAAAAATATATTTAATATAAATAGTTAAGCAATTCACCTAAAACATTCGGTATTATCCAAATACCAAACCGTCAGTAACACATGTTTTTCTAACGAAATCTTTGGATGACCACGCACGACGTCCACATATTTGCTATCCAAATACGCAATTTGCTGGTATAAATTTCCAAATGTGGTGGGTACCATACGAAAATGAACTTTAAATTGTTGGTTGTTTAACAAGCAAATAGTATTTTCAAAATATCCCATATTTCTGGGATTACTATGTTGCACCTCATCTTCCGCATCACTGGAGTCGCTTTCGAAAAACAAGTTCCAGCCTATTTGGCTGATTAGAGCAGCTGCAATTAATTTTTTATTGCTCATTTTGATTAGAATTAATTAAAAAAATATCTTTCCAATCAAACAATGGCAATGAATTGTCAAATACAAATAAAACAAAATCTGTCAAAAAAGTATTTTGTTTATTCTGTTTGTGTTCTTTTATTACAATTCATTCCAAATATTCTGTGGTCTATTCTATTCGTAAGAAAACACTCGGTATATGATTTTTGTAAAATAAAAATATAATAAATTTCAAATGGTTGCTTTATTGTTTTTAAAAAAAAAAAAAACGTAGAGTTGCTTTTTGAATAGTCAATAGTCATATATATACATACAACAACTTTTAACTTACAAAAAATTGCCGTAGAAATTCTAAATACCTCGAAATTATATCTTTGAAAAATATAAAAATGGAGAAGAGGAGAATAATAATTAAGAAGAGTATTACACAAAATCAATGGCTACAACAGTATTAAAAGGATAGCTTTGTTCGGCTAAGAGTCAACGGTATTAGAATACTACTTGCTTCTGCAATATCAAAAATGTATGGTGGCGTGCTAATGAAACCGTTTGGGATAAGATTCTAGGTGATTCTATCAATACATTTTTGGACCACTTGCGTTATGTCATAGAGACGTATATTCAAATCTGACCACGGACACACAAAACATAGGTGACTAAATTATTATTTAGTTAGCCAAAAATCATTTTAAATTTTCAATTTTTCCGCACACACAATTAAAAAAAAAAAAAAAAATTAGTTTGCATCTAACCAAATTATTTTGTTAGAAGTAAAACTGTAATTTTCCCTAGAATTATAATTTAAATAAATTTTTGATTGGAATATAAAGCAGGACAATTAGGTTAATTAAATTAAAATTAATAGTTTCAAAAATATATTATTTATATAATTTTTAAAGTTGTTTCTGTTTGTGTTACGTTGCAATAAAACTTTAGCTTGTACAAATAATTTGACTACGAACCTAAAACCATAAAAAAGTAAAAACCAAAATTCTGTTTTTCAATTTTTGCTTGCGGTAATTTGGCTAAAGAGTTTAATTTTCAATTGAATGTTTCTGTTTTTCCGTCGGATATATCTAAGTACAAAAAGAATTTCTTTCAGGGGTTCCCTTGGAGAAGACTTAAGTGATTAACGGAACATAAAATTCCTAAATTCGCCGAATATAAGATAAAAAGATTATCAGGATATTATTATTTGTCTAAAAAAACGGATATGGAATATCCAAAAATGTATTTATATAAAGCAAATGCAAGACGAACATGTTACACGATAAATGATTTCAATCTGATTATACACGGCAACAGTAGAACGCGACCAAGAAACAAATTTACACAACCATGAACAGCACGTACTACATAATGTATGTTTCTCAAGAAAATGAACTATAGTGAACTAAGAGAACATGACATTTTACTTTATTTATAAAGTAAAATTAAAATAAGAGGGTAGATTCTCGATTATCTAGCAAACAAATAAATTATTTGCAAACCAATTTTAATCTTTAAGCGTGCAATCTCACAGAGTGACGAGCAGTGTCGATAGTCCAAATTTTGTTGATTTAGAGTTTGACTATTCGAAATACCATAACATTAAAAATGGATGACTGTTGGTTTGTATAAAAGTGTCGCTTGTTTTTAAAAAGCAGATTTAAGTTTTTAGGAATTATTGGAAATATACATACATGTAATAATAAGAATAATGTTTTCGAGTAGCAATATTGAGAAAATGAAAAATATTCCATCCGTTTCTAATGATGGTTTGTACTTTAGTATGCATGCAAAATATTAACGTCAGCATTTTAATTTAGCACCCTGAAGATTGGACGACTAATCCAAAGAATGATTCAATCGCTAGTCTTTTTCGAAGAAACGCATACTTGAACAAATAAATAGTAATAAATATTAATATTTTGTATCCCCGCTAAGGTCAAACGCCAAAACAAATACATTTCCCATTTTTTCAATATTGCTCCCCAAAAACATTATTGTTACACACCGACACATATAGCCAATAATTCCTCAAACAAGCCTATTTGTATTAAAGCAGCGGTGCCCAAACTGCGGCCAGTTTTATGATTTAGTGCGGCCAGTAAAAAAATTATAAAAATAGCAAATAATACCACAATAATAATAATATCCGTTTTAAAAAGTACAATATTTTGGTTATACGTACTAAATTCAAACTCAAACATATTTGTACATTTTTTATTAATTTTTTTGCTAGGGAAGGTGGGAATGCTCTTTACGCACAGTGTGTCGGACTCGCATTGCTGCCCTACCGACTAAAACCACCTACCCCTCCTCCTGGCCTAGCCTGGAACCGTTTTGCACATTACTTCGGGCTAGGCCGCCCACTGCTCCCTCCGAGCCTCCTCTTACATTATGGGAATCTGTCTAGATCCCCTTTCTTCGCTTTCAGGATCTCCTCCACAAAGTGGGCTACTAGGTTCCACTCCTTCTCTCCTCGGAGCATGATTTCCACCGCCGTTTCTGGGGACCATATATCCACTTCTGCTTCTAGCGTCGCTCTCTGCTCCTCCCCTGCGTCACACGAGAAGAAAGTGTGCTCCGCGTCATCGGTACTCCCTGGGAAGTATAGGCATTCTGCCGACGTTACCTTCCTCATTCTCCACAGGTATGATCTGAAGTACCCGTGGCCGCTCAATAACTGGGTCAGGTAATAACCGACCTCTCCGTGACTCCTTTCGGTACAGGGGCCCACCAGAGCGATAACTCTGGCTGTCCATCTCCCTTTTGTCTCATTTTCCCATGCCCTCTGCCATGTTTGCATGGTTCGGGACCTTTCCTCCATACTCGCTACCTTCTGGCCGACTTCCAGTTTCCTGTGGTATATAGCTTTCCGCTCCTGCGCTACAAGATGTATGGGGATAAATCCCGCTATAACCAAGATGGCGGCCTCCGACACCGCCCGATATCCCAACGCCACATGCAGCGCGTTTTGCCTCTGTACCTGTAGAAGCCGCTTCCGATACATTTGTTTGTGCATGGAGTCTGCCCAAACCTCTGCCTCATATAGCAGAACCGATTGAACCGCTGCCATAAGTAGTCGCCTCTTACTAGTCCTTGGGCCGCTGGTGTTGGCCATGAGCCTACTTAGGGCGGTCACTCCCGTTGCCGCCTTATCTGCCGTCTGCCGGATCTGCTCGAAAAAGCTCAGTTTCGAGTCTATAAAGATTCCTAAATATTTTAAATGCGGCTTTGTTTCGATCACCTCATTGCCAACCCACATCGGTAGAGATGGTTGGATTCTCTTTTTGGTTAGTACCGTAATCTCAGTTTTGCTGAGAGCTAAGGCCAGTCCGTGTTCCTCCATCCAGCCATTTATGGCCCGCATAGCCTGGTTTAACTTCAGCTGGGCCTGTTTGGTGTCCCGCGCAGCAACGAGTACTGCAACGTCATCCGCATAGCCCACGAGATGGGTTTCATCGGGCATCTCCTCTCGAAGTAGCTCGTCATAAAAGGCATTCCAGAGATCGGTTCCTAGGATCGACCCCTGAACTGCTCCAGCTGTGACCTGCATTTCTCGCTGTCCCTCCTCCGTTTCGTATGTGAGGGTGCGATTCCAAAGGTAATCTTCCAGCATCCTTTGGAGGTATCGTGGTATGCGGAATTGGTGCTCCAATGCGTCTAGCATATCACACCATCTTGCGGAGTTGAACGCATTTCTCACGTCCAGCGTTACTAGGAGGACAATGCGACGCGAGAAGTGGTTATAGTTCTCCGCTCTCCTTACGGCTTCCGTGATCTCTTGGACTGCGTCTATCGTGGATAGGCCCCGCTTGAATCCGTACTGCCTAGGTGAAAGGTCTCCCGCAGATCTAATCGCGGCCGTGAGTCTCTCCTTAATTAATTTCTCTAATAGTTTACCTGCCGTGTCGAGCATACACAGCAGCCGGTAGGATGAGGGCAGCTCGGGGTCGTCTTTACCCTTCTTGGCCAATACCAGCCGCGCGTTCTTCCATCTGGTACTAAACACTCCCTCCGTCAAACAAGCATTGAACATTGTTAGCATGAGTTCGGGATCCTGCTGGAAGACGATTTTCAATACCTCATTGGGTATTCCGTCCGGGCCCGGCGTTTTTTTGTTTTTTAGCGAGAGTATCGCTTTCTCGAGTTCTGCCTCTAAAATGACGGGACCTCCATCTCTTGCCGTTCGGTGGCTCTTTCCCTCAGCGGGTGACTGGTACGGTCTGTTGCTCGCTGAGCTTTCCGCCGGCTTGCTAAACATGTCTTACGTGCTGCCGCGATTTCTGCTGTCCACCAATATGTAGAAGGCTTCCCGTGGCGTGGTTTCCTCTTTGGCATGGATGCCTCACATGCCGAGCCAATGAGACCCATAGTAGAAGCTACCACCGCCTCGGCCGCAGCTCTTCCGTTCATACCTGAGCTACTTTCTGCTATCTGCCGCCTACCGTTCGTCAGTTCCTCCATGAACCGCTCCAAATCAGCCTTTGCAGGTTCCACCTGTGAGGTTTAACCGGCGTGTCAATCCGCTGTCTTCTGCCAACCTCAAATTGGATGTATTGGTGGTCACTGCCGCAATAATCATCCATAACCATCCTGTTATGGGTGTGCGGAACTAGGGCCTCCGATGCGGGGGTGATATCTGGTATCGTCTCTGTATATCCTGGTCGGCGAAAGGTTGTCACAGAGCCGCTATTCAGCACCAAGAGTCCTGGTCTGGCGGCCATCTCCAGAATGAGTCTACCTCTTGTGTCGGGGTTTGGCATCCCCCACTCGAGTGCTCTCGCGTTGAAATATCCGGCCACCACCAAATGCCCAGACATTGCGGCTATCTCGTCCTCCAGAGCATCCAGCTTTGTTCCAAACTCTGCGATTCTTTCATTCGGGGTGAAGTAGCAACTTACGTAGGTTATACCTGCTGCTTTCACCCAGACGAAGCCCTTTCCTTCTCCATGATTTTCGGCGAAAACTTCACCGATAGGTACCCATATTGCCGCTGTACCGAGCAAGTCGGCGTACCATCCTGTGGATTGCTTATCTCGGTACTGTTCGCTTAGCATAAGCAACTCGACGCCTTTTTCCACTACCAGCTGATGCAAGAGTTGGTCAGCCGTTTTGCTCCTATTCATATTCCCTTGCAGAATACGGGTCATTTTCGGCTCTTGACCGCCTGTAGTGTCTCCCGGTATACTTGGCACTTGCCGGAACCCGGGAAATGATTTAGCTGTGCCTGCTCAATTCCCCTATCATTGCACAATATACAATTTGCCGCGGCGGTACACCCTCTTGCCTTGTGACCGACAGCGAGACATTTGTAGCACAGTTTGCTTCTATCTGGACCTGTGCAATTCTTAGCCATATGGCCATATCCCGAGCACCGAGCTCATCGCCGAGCAAATAAAATATTTGTACATTGGGTTTGCTTAGTTCTTAGTAATTGTGTTTTGGTCATTGATATTTTATTCAGCGGATATTCAGCGGTTTTAGGTTCATTGTGTTCATAGCATAAAAAATGAAACACAAATATTTGACAGGTTATGAAATGGAAGAAATAAGGAAAACGGAATTTGAAATTAACGAAGATATTTTATGAATCACATTTGGCGACATTTGGAATATTATTTTCATTAAATTTGACAACGGTAAGAATATTAAATTAAAATTAAATACAAAAAATTCATGTTTATCCCTTCTATAGTTAAAAAATGGCATGCAACAATGAAAAAAAACGTAGATTGAAAGATGAAAATCGCTCGTTCAAGGAATCCTGGACTAATAACTTTTTTGTTGAACCAAAGGGGGTCGGTATTACATGTTTGATATGTGATGCAGCTATCATCCTTAAATGCCACAATATTAAGGAGCATTATTTGAATAGGCACAAGCAAAAGTATGACCAGTTGTCAATTCAACAACGGCATCATGAGGTCAATAAATTACGAAAAGAAAAACTAAATCAACAAAGTTTTTTTAAACGTGGAAATGACGAATGTGAAAATACAAAATTAGCCAGCATTTTGGTTTCTCAACAAATTGCCAAAAAATTAAAGCCACATTTAGATGGTGAATTCGTAAAAGAATGCTTAGTTGCAGTTGCGGGTGTATTAGTGCCAGACAAAGTGAAACCTTTTAAACAACTCAACTTATCGAGAAATACAGTTTGTCGTAGGATTGAAGATATTTCTTCTAAAATGGAAGACAATTTGAGAAATAAAATTGCTCGGTTTAAATATTTTTCCATTTGTTTTGATGAAACAACAGATATTTCGGCCACTGCACAGTTAGCCATATTCATCCGAGGCGTAGATGACGATTTCAACGTTACCGAAGAACTACTAAATTTGGTTTCAATGAAAGATTCAACTACTGGGGAAAATATTTTTGAAGCCATTATTACGCAATTGCAGTTGTTCAAAGCTGACTAACAAAATCTGGTCGGAATAATCACGGATGGTGCACCATCTATGCGCGGTACAAAATCCGGTGCTGTAACGAGGCTTCTTTTAAAAATTCGTGAACTAAATCCAAATTTCCAAGTACATAGTTGATATACACTGCTTATTGCATATTGAAAATTTATGTGGAAACACTCTTAATATGGAACCGATCATCAATTTTGTAATAAAATCTATCAATTATATTCGGAAGAGTGCACTTCGTCATAGAAAGTTCAAAGAATTTTTAACTACGATTGAAGAAGCTGAAGGATCCGATGTAATTTTCTACACGAATGTGAGATGGCTTAGCCGAGGGAATTGCTTGAAGAGATTTTTTGACCTCCAACATGAAATTAAAACATTTATGGAATCCGAAGGAATGGAAACACATCAATTTTCTGTTAACGAATTTATTCTTAATTTGGCATTCTTCGTTGACATCACAAAATACCTAATGAGCTCAATACTAAACGCCAAGGGAAGGATGCAACCATAATTGATATGTACAAGTATATTACATCATTTTTGTATACGTTGAATTTATTCAAGGATCATCTGCCTAAAAACCAGTGGACCCATTTCAAAGCAATCCAATCCGTATCTATGAATGATAAAGACACAAAAAGATTTGCTTCCGATATAGAGAAATTGATAGTACAATTTAACGATAGGTTTTCGAAACTTTTTAACTTAAAAAATGAAATTGAGTTGTTTTCGTATCCATTTTCCATCGAAATTACTTTAGTTGATTTAAAATTTCAGTTGGAATTATTGCAACTACAAAATGATATACTTGCTAAGCAGGCATTTTTAGAGGATAAAAACAGTTTCCTCGCAATTTATTTAACTACTCGTAAGAAAGATTACCCAAATATAAGAAATTTGTTTTTAAAACTTATTACGTTTTTTGGAACAACGTATAATTGTGAACAATTTTTCTCGGGATTAAAATTTGCAAAAAATTCCTATAGAAATAGAGACTAACTGAAATTAATTTGAAAAGCGAACTAAGAATTAGTAATACTACACTAGAATATAATGTTCGCGACTTAATCTGAATAAAAAATCTTAACATAATTTGTACTGTTTATTTATTTTGTTTTTCCGTGCGGCCAGTCATTTTTGTTCTTGTAAATTTTTGGCCATCTCTTCCATGATTTCTGGGCACCCTTATATTAAAGTTATCGTTTTACAAACCAATATTCGCAGTATCAAAATTTAAATTAACAAATTGGGACCATCAAATTGTGGCTCTTTTACCTTGCCTTAAATCTTTCAATTTTTCTGTTAAAAATGTTGAGTCTCCCTGCCGCACCAAAATAGTATTTGTATGTGCATTCTTACTTTTATTTAGAACCTCGAATTATTTCACAATAGAAACCAGCCTAAAGTTTTCACTGTCTTAGCTTGCTAATTTTACGTATTCTTGAAAAACACTGAAAAAAATCGCCGGTAGATATAGAAAAAATGTTTGCCTTGCAAAAAAAGAATAGATTAGTACATTATAATTTTCGTTTGGATGACAAGAACGCCAATATAAACATGCACAATTTTACAAGGATTTTTTGTCTTTGAGCAATTACATTTTTTGACCTGACTATATTTTTTGATATTTTATTGTAACAAACAAACACTAATAAAATAAAAGTACCGTAAAATGACTAGACGTCAAAAGTTTACAGGAGACAAAAATAACCAAATTTTCAGATACTATTAAAGTTAGCCGAAAGTTTTCAGCCGAAAGATATAAAATGTCGATAATGCAGATAGTGTCTTGGCTATATCAGCCGAAAGTTACCAGCCGACATATTTCAGCCGAAATATATTTTAAATAAAATGAAAAAATAACAAAACAACCTCGAAACTGGTATTTTCATGAAGCGAATTTACGGCTGAAAAAAAGCTCATTTTGGTTTGTCACTGTTTACCTAATTCACACTAATTGAAATACTTTCCAGACATGACACTTTAAAGGTTGAATTTATAGAAATTTTTTAATTTTATATGGGCTTTTCATTCAAACGAATTTTCCCGAGCTCCCCACATGAAACTTGCCCCGATAATTTTTTTAGGAATAATGGTTGGGTAGGCACACTAATTGAAATACTTTCCAGACATGACACTTTAAAGGTTGAATTTATACAAATTTTTTAATTTTATATGGGCTTTTCATTCAAACGAATTTTCCCGAGCTCCCCACATGAAACTTGCCCTGATAATTTTTCAAGGGATAATTGTTGATAAGGCACACAAACTGAAATACTTTTCCAGACATGACACTTTAAAGATTTCAATTCCAAAAATTATAACATCACCATTTTTGTTTACATATCGTTCTTTCTCTTTTTTAACCAGTGTGATTTGTCTTTTGCGTACGAGCTCTAATCGACACGCAAAAATTTGGTCGGTCAAACAGTCTTTTTCATTTAAATCGGACTTAAACCGGTGACTTTTTTTGATTGAATTTCACGAATACGGGCCCAGAAAGTAGAAACAATTATAAATCGAAAGGTGAAATTGATGGAATAGTCCCGATTGCGATTTCCTATTTTTATTATCGTTTACAAAATTTTCTTTGCCGTGTACTCAATATGCAATATCTATGTATATACTCCTACTAAATTTAAATTAAATGCACACTACATTTGAAATTGTTTCCAGGCTAGCTTAAAAAAAATGATTGATTACTTTTCAAGTATAGGGTGGCCCATCTAACCTTCTGATCAAATTTGACCCGGACCGGTAAAAAGAACAACATTTTTATGTATTTATTACAAATCTTTATTATCACCTTCAAAATAGGCTCCTTTTGAGCCAATACAAGCATGCCGGCATCGGCCCGGTGCAAAAATTCATAAATTTTGCTCAGAAATCCGGCCGCTTACGTCGAATTGCTTTACGTAGACACCTCAAAAACTGCCAGGTACTATGCTTTATTGACCGTTTGACCCCTCTGGAACGATTCCATTGGAAACACAAAATTCCAAGCAAACTCATTGTTCATTTTTTTTTCCATAGTAAAAATCGCCAGAGAAACTTTTCGCGTCGTAAATATATGGCTGCCAAACCCGTCACGCGAATGTCAAAAAAGGTTGTACTAACCTAGAAAAAAAAAATGTTACCGATTCGGTTTACGCGCGCGGTTTAAATGGACCAGTCCGGGTTAAATTTTATCTGATGATACATTGCCATTATGTATTGAACACAATTTCGTTCAAATGACTTCCACGGCTGGCTTTACAGTACCCCATTCTGCCAACCCAATTTTTTACAACATTTTCGATTGTATGGGCTCCTATCTCATCAATAGCAGTTTCGATTTGATCTTTCATGTCTTGGATAGTCTCTGGTACAATCCAGTTTCACGAACTCGCTTCGCAAATTGATCCACAAATTGCCATGTAGGCATTTCATTTCTACTGAATTTTCCACGTAAATTTCTTTCAGGTTGGGTAGAAGACTTACCATTTTGAAAGTAAGTTTTCAATATTTCTCAATTTTGTTCAAGCGTAAAGTGACCCGTTTCGTAAATATTAAACATTAAACTAATTTTCTGTCATAACACGAATGACGTAAGTGTTGCCACACCCGAAATAATCGGTACTCGAAATTGCAAACGCTAGATGGACCACCCATTAGTAGCAAATAGTAGTAGAATTTCCTTGAATACATAGGAGGAAATGCTTCACGCCCCTAGTGGATCGAACTGTTGCCAACGCTAATTTTAATTCATACCGTGCTGTTTATATTATTACACACCCAATATTATGTTGCTTATATCATCGAGATTATAACGTATGTAAGAGTTCTTAGTTAATATACAAATATAAGCAGGGTGTGGATAAACACAACAGTCTTGATATAGCAGAGCATTGAACTTAATTTTTAAATTTTATTATTGTTTTAATCTTACAGACATTGAAATCATAAAAACAATTTTAAAATCATTTCACTAATTACAATTGTTGAAAATAAATTTTGGACTGAGGAATTAAGGCTCCCGCTCCATTACACATAAAAATAAAATACCGTTATAATATACCGTTATATAAGGGTATTCCCTTATAATCACTTGTTACTTGCTACTTAGTTGGCGTTGTATAATAATAATTTTATAACATTCAACAAAAGAAAAGTGAAAAATTTAAGAAAAGAAAAACACAAACAAAAGAAAAGCTCATAATTGAGAAAACAGAGTAGATGTTAATGACGACAGGTGCGATTAAACTAAACCAAAAGAAAATTTATAAAAATGGAATAATTTTTCATCGTCAAAAGTACCTTTTAGTTTAGCTTTATTTTGTATGTTGTTGTCATAAACATAACAATAAAATACTTAAGTTTAAAAGTACTTTTGTATTAGTGTTATTATCTTAATTTGAATGGATTAAGAATCTCAAAAGCAAGATTTTATATTCTTAATACTTCTTACTACTTACGTGTTTTATTATAGAACTAAACAAACAATGTTTGATATGCAAACAAAAAAGAAAAAGTTACAAAACCTTAAATATTGATTCATTTTGGTAAGCTTTTAGTAGCCTGTGATGTAGCGTTTTCCTAACCACACGAGTAAATAGAATTTTTGCACTTTTGATATATAATAGCCCTATAGCTACACTGATTTTAAATAAAGAAATGGAAAATACCCAATTATTTTTTTATAACTCACACTGCTAGACCAACCCGCTGAAAATAAAGCAACAAAAATTCATGAAAAGCTATAGTCATGAGATTCCGGGAGCAATAGCGAAATTGCATGCTTTCTATAGTTAATCACATGACCCGATCGATTAGGATCAAAAACACCCATGACAAGTAATTACCAAAATCAAAAACAAAAGAAAAATCCGTTTGAAAAAAGTATCACCGAGGAAAAGCACATACAATAAAAACCGAAAAGTAAACAAACATTTTTGAATAGAAAAATAAAGAAACGAAGAACACAGGGAGGGTTCCTTAAAAACTCCGAGCTTGTCAGCATTCTTACTGGGTGGCAAGTCCCTAAACCATATCACCAAACTGGTGAACAAATTACTCGAAAAACACATGGATGGGATATTTAATCATGTAAACGAGCTGATAAATGGGCAAGGCTCATCATCACCTGACAGCCATACAAACCGTGCCGAATATAAGAGGTAAAACGAAGATTCCCTAGAAAGGTACAATCAAATGAAAGAATCAACGAACCATGCAACACTACCATGAAGACGATGACGATGAGACCGAATCTGCTTCCAACCACACGGCAAAACCAAACGAGGTCAGTTTCGATAATTATGGAAACGTAAAGAGCCAGCACCAACAAACAATTGGGGGTCGCTACAATATTTTAAGAGTGGATGCCCCAGCCGAGAAAGTACACACAACAAAAAATCATGAACCAAAACCACCACCAATCGTGTTAAAGGAGATTCAATTAGTGAAGCTAACCGCACATACACCGTACTGTGTGTACACAGGGTATACATGGTGTTACAGTACACACAAAAGACTTAATTCAGCACAAACAAGTTGTAGATGAGCTCAAAAATCTGCAACACGCGTTCTTTACGCACGCGCACAGGAGCTAAAGTGATTATCTTGAGAGGAATCTTCCAAGACACACCAACCGAAGACATCAAGCAGGACCAAGAAAATAATGGACCAAAACCAGTGGAGGTGTACCCCACGGTTAAAACAATAAGAAACCAAAAAGGCGAAGATGTCGAAATCAAATTACCGAGCTTTATGGTTACATTCGTGCCGAACACAAAAACCGCTGATATCCAGCAAATCCACGGATGTTGCGGATATAAGTTGGGAGACCAAGAGGAAGGCTTCCAGACAGGTGTTGGGAAGGCAGACGTACAATTTCAGTGGCAAAAAATTGGAAGACAATAATTTGAATTGAAAATAAAAATTTCTTACATCAACATCACGAGTTTCTGTTATTTCATCTTTCTTTGGTCAAAATTGCTTGTTGTCTACGCAAAACAATTATCTAGTTCAAAAATGTTACCTCGTCGAGCAAATTCCATTTTATTGAATCATCATCAAACTCACTTCCTCGACCCATACATTTCTAATTTTGTTTTATAATTCGTCTAAAGTTTTTTAATTTGTCTGCTATTTGTTGGAGCGTATAACTTTTAAGGTCAGCTCTTTCATAATTTTTTTTGAGAGTTTCCATATATATTATTTGTTTTATTGTTAATTTATTATTATTATTATTACAGTGGATCAAAAGATGCCAGTTTTGATTGTCATACATATTTATAAAAAACTTAAATCTTAAAAACTATAATAGTAAAATAAAACGAAAATTAACGAAATCAAAAAGTGCTTAAACTTCAAACTGCAGCAAATCATTTGCATTTCGATAATCCAAGATCAATGCTTTTAAGTTCGAGTTGAACGTGTTGAAATGAGAGCAAGTTTTGAATTCATCAGGAAGACTATTGTACATTTTAGGAGACAAAATTAAAAAAGAATTCTGAAAACTAGTGGTAGAAAATTTCAGCAGGTGAATATGAAGTTTGTTTCTTAGGCTGTTTTTTGTCCTGTTTACATTAGTTATACCGTTGATTGAATACATTAAGATAATATCACCGAGATTTTCGCCGCTACGATCGAGTAATGTCTCCACTGTCGTTAATAATAGAGAAAAAAAATGTAAAAACTAGTTTAGCTCTTCTAGCACGTTATAAACTGCAAAATTATGTTTTTTATTATAATATTTGTATTAGTATTAGTGAAAATTGGTGTAACTTTTCGTCTTCATTGTTTTGTTTTAATTTTTTCGTTTTTTTATGTTTTTGCTTACGAAATGTTCCACAATTTAATTACTAGATAAAAGTTCATTGACCGACATCAAAACATAAACAAACCTAAATTTATTAATGTACACAATAATTCAATTGTGTGTGGTTTTGAAAAGAAAATTTGATTGGGAATTTTTTTTTCAGCTATCCATTAAGGATTTGATAAAGTGCTAGTTTAAAATGGGAGTAGACTTTATTTTCATTTACATTTTTGGCTGCTTTTGGGTTTTGTGTGGTTTTGATTGTTAACTAAGGATTTTTACGAGTAAAGTTTATTGACCTATGTCAACCTATGTACATATAGTATATAAATAAATATAAAAACAAACATAAATTTTTTACAAATCAATTTTTTAAGGAAATTGAAATTTGTTTTAATTTATTTATTTTATCAATGGTAATATATGAAATTTAAAATTGTTATTGAAATTATTAAAATTAATTTAGATTAAAGATGATTTATTATATCGCATTTTTTAATTTTTTTGTTGGCATTTTTGGCTTTGGCATTAATAATTTTAATTTTTGCTCGGATCAATACTTTCAAGATATGACGGATTATAATATCTCTATGCAGATCATCTGTGCATGCGACTTTAATTGAATTGCACATACCAAATAAATTTTGTAATACTTCTTTTTTGAAACAGAATTTATCGAAATTATCGGTAAAAATGTCCACTATTGTTTTTGTTATTTTAACAAACAACGCATTTGGTACTTTCAAACCACCATTTACAATATTTTCATACTGACGTGAATCTATTAACAAATTGGCGGCTGAAGCTTCTTCAGAATTTTGGCAAATCATTAAATTTTCGCAACACGCACATTGAAATTTTTTTAAACAAGCATGAGCTATATAACCGCTGAAATATGACATTGACATACTGTTAATTGTTTGACTTGGATTTACTTCTGATGCTTTTTGAGAGTGAGAGTCTACGTTATTGTGCTCAATTTCATCCTCGAAATCAGAAACATCATATTCACAATAATTTGTTTCATCGTCGATCTCGCCCTGCTGCCTCGAGTCGAGAAGTATATTTCCTATAGTTTAAATTTAGAAAGTGATAATTAAATTTATATAATTTATTGTAAATTGTTATACATTTACTAAAAGTGAAATATGGCGATTTTCACATTTACTATTTTGTATATTCATATATAAAAATACGCTAGTATTTGTATGTATGCTTAAGCATAATAAAAATTATGGAAACCTGCGTGAGGTTATACTTAAACCTTTAAAAATCAGATATCCATTTTTTTATAAAGATTATATTAATAAAAATATGAAATTGAACATTAGATTACCAGTGTTGTTTACGTCTAAAGGTATAATTTTTAAAGGAATTTTATCTGCTTTTTGGTCTACTGAATTATTTTTGTGTGTAGTGCTGCCTAAGTCTTAAAAATTTGAAAAAATGCATTAAACCAAAATATAAATAAATATAAAATGTAGAAAAAGTTTGGGAAATCTACATAATGTGTTGCCATACTTGAAATGTCTTCCATGTTTAGAAGTACACGTGCATCGGACTGGCCGTAAATGAAGTATCGCTGGACATCATGTGGTAAAAACACATTTCTTTTAAATTTTTATGCAAACGAAGTGCTGATGGGTTTCTTTCATAAAATCCTCTATTAGTCCTGATAACTGAAATAGTGTTTTCTATACAATCTGAATTTAAATTTGCTGTCAAAATTTATTTTTGATCGGTACATTTGATTAAGTCCCAAAGTTGCAAAATTCTATTAATTGACTGTTGCATTCCAGAAAAACAGTATTGAGCCATTCCATTCGATTTCTTCCAAGTAGCTATCCACTCAACAGATTGTTTTAAATTTTCTAAAATTTATTCAGATTCTTCTGACAAGGCATTATTATTAGGATTATTTGAATATTTTATTTTACTTGTTAAATTATCAAACAATTTATTTAATCGGAAAAAAAATTGGCAGTTATCGATTTTTCATTCGCGGTAAACAAATCTGTGTGTGCTGCCGCATATATAGCTGTCGAAACATGATGACTGAAAACTTGAGTCACAACTTTTACTCTCATTTTTTGAAACGAATCTGGCTTAATATGGGCTTCTGTCAGTTTGTGCATTGATCTTATTACGCTATTTTCACTATTAAATAGTTGAACTAAAATACTCCATGATACTTCATTCTCACCAATTTAAAAATTTGATTTTAAAAGATTGTTTCGGAAACTTTTAAAAAGATGGACAACATCATATAAACAGAATATTTTTTTGTTCTGTATTGTCACATAAGGCTGAGAAATACTAACACCTAGTTCTTTGTATGCAGTCCTATTTGGCGATCCTTGATCGCAAATTACAGCGTATACGGTTATTTGATTTGTAATCAAAATATTTAGGGTCGATTTTAGAATTTTTGAAAGCTGAATTCCGCGAACACTACCACAATAATATCCAATTACCTAATTGCAAGAAAATAAAAAAAAATTATTGAAACATGTTCCAATATTTTAAATTGTGAATGGAATACCTGTTTCCAAGGTTTATTGAGTCCTCTCAACATAAATAAAAGAGCATATTCCGAAAATGATATTTCGCGTCCTAGCTCACCTAGGTCACTAAAACCATATATGTACACAATCCTCTTTAGTGTTATATTCCAACTCTGTCTTAATGCTCATTTCATCGAACACTAAAACGCAGCGTTTCTCGAGTTCAGGTGTATCTTTAAATTTCTCATTTAACATTTGTAAAATTTTTATAGAAATTCCGGTTGAAAATTCAATAGTATTATACCATCTTACTATGGTACTTGGGCTTGGAAGTGTAAACCCTTCTTTATAAATGTTTTTACACTTCCACTTCTTCCTTCCATTATTTTATTGAGAATACATTCGGTGTCGTTTTTTAAAATTTCGTTAGGTTTTAATTTTTTTTTTCGGGGTGAAAATAATAATTATTCAGTAAGAATTTCATACTGATCGGTTTGTAGAAAGTTGGTAGAAGAAGTAGATACGATCGTATATCTAGAATTTCTGGTATAGGAAACTGAGATTCATGTACGTATGTATGTATGTTATTTGCTGACGATAAGTCTTTAAATGGATTTCTATATGTTTTGGGTATTGTATTTAAATATTTATTTTCTGGTAAATATGTATTTTCTTTATAAACTGCAAGCGATTCGCTATTGTCGTTACTACTTACATGATCACTTACATTTTCATTATTTTGACATATATTAATTTTACAATGTAAAATTTCCGTTTCACCACTTAAATAATTTTTTGGTAAAGCATAAAAACTAAGCCTTGTTTTAAATTCACTTTTATTTATAAATTTTGGTTCGAAATGATCGGCACACAAAAAAACTTTTTTTTTTCGAACATGCATATAGGCTTGTTATTGTTACCAGAATTTATTATCCATATATCACGTCTATCATCTTGAGGAATCAAAAACCTTGGAATCCCATATGATTTTTTGTTTAAACAATTCAAATATGAACAATATGCCATTGCCATAATAAAAATAAAATAACGATTAACTTTTAAATTTAAAATATATTTCTACTTCCGATAAATGAACTGATGAAAACAAAAATCGATTTAGTAACAATATCAAAAATAATAACTGTGTTTTTGTTAACACTTACAAAGAAAACACAACACAAGTAAACGAAATCAGCTTGTTCGCAAAGGATAAAACATTTATATCTATTGTGATAGAAAGAGGAAACCATCCGACGACTTATTGAATTTTTATAAAGAATATTGTTTTAGTGTTGGTCATTAAAAAGCAAATCAAAATAGAAAAATTGTGTGTTCTTTTCTAGCTACATCATTATAATGCAACCCTATCTCAGTTCTTCTTTAACCTTACATGAATTGTACAAGCTCTTCTTTAACCATGTGAAATACGAAACAAAAAATTGATGTTGTTGTTGTTTATCACAGTAATACTATCTCTATATGTTCAATCAACGGTTATACTGACAATCATTAAATAAAAAACTCTCAAAACTTTCAATACGAATAAATGTCTTAGCGGTAAAATACTCATATAGATTGAAATAGAGGCCAAGATTCAGCAAACCTTGGTTTATTACCAGAGCACCCTGTATTTTATAGAGCCATAATCAAAAAATCTGAGCTTTTATAAGGGAATTAGAAACGAGGAAAAAACGAAACTTTTCATAGTAAAACACACAAAACATATGGGAAATCACTTTTTTTCCTAAGACAAATTTTTAAATGAAAACGTTACAAATTCTTAATTATGATTTCTGAAATACTTTTATAAATGTTTGAATTTCAACATATATGAATGTCGTTGAAGTAAATCGTTTTCATTTTCTTGTAATAATTGATTTATTTAAACCAAAATATAAGAAAAATTTCATAACACCAGCATTCTGGTCAAATTAAAATAAAAGCTTACAAACGATTCGTTGGTCATTAAGTCAATATATATTACATAGATGGCAGTGATGGCCGTAAAAATTTGGAATGATCGTACCAAAAATTACCACCTGGGGAAATTTCAAGTTCAAACATTGTAGGAAAAGCAAAACAAATTCACAAAATATAGGAACGTTTGTTAATTTTGGCATTAAATAATTTTTTTTCGTATTTTTCTGTAACCATTTAGACATCTTATGTACACTAGTAAAACTAAAGATAAATTTAGCAAGTATTATTTTAATTTGTCAGAGCCAACTTTGATGTATTTTTCAAAATGAAAGTTCGAAAAAATATATTTTTCCTACAATCGCCGTGAAAAGCAGGCTTTTTTTCTCTGTTTTCAAAGCCCAAAGTGTCTGTTTTTTTGACAGTTAATAAACAAATTGCTTTGTCACACGTTTCTCTTAGAAACGTGTGACAAAACTTGAAACCGCACGCTAAATTTAAGAAAGACTAATGTTTGTATAAAACATCAAACCAAATTTTTGTTTTTCTTTATGAAAAATAAAAAAAATCTTTGACTACTCGATTGAACAAAATGTCGGTCCTAAAATAAAATCGTATTGTCAGTATAGTAAATTTTACTACAAAATTATCTTTTTATTATATTTTTTAAAATGATTGTAGGAAAAATAAAGTGTGAAACACGTCCGCAAAGTTGTTTGTCACGCTCGAAAGGTTGCTGGCCTCCGTCCCGTCGGCCAGCAATTTCCTTTCTCGCGTGACAAACTGGCACTTTGCGCTCTTGATACACAAATAACTATTACTATTAGAAATAATTTAATTTTAATATTTCTGCAATTAATATTTACTTAATACCAATATGACCTTCTTGTATATTGTTCTTAAAGATACGTAGAAAACTTTTGTATAAACATTTTATAATATTTTTGCTTTTTTCATTGAAAAACTTGAAGCTAAAAAACATCATTTTTACTATGGATTCCTCTGGAAATCAGTGAAAAGTTATACCACTAAAAAAGCTTCTAAAAAATACGTCATTAAGATTATGGCTCTATACTCTAGAAGGCTCTGATAATACTCGTTACTCTTGCAATTTGTTTTTAAGCAATGATTAAAGGTTGAATAATAATAAGTGCCTCCCCAATAAACCAAACCATATGACAAATTCTAGTCAACCAGTGCAAAATACTGTAATTCCGTAAATTATCAATGTGTTGCTTCCAATCCCATATTTCCAATTCTTTAGCTAGTCCAAGATATTTAAATTTTTGAATACATTCAATTTTACAACAATTGTTCGTACAAACAATTTGATTGCATTGTAAATCATATGATAAAAGATGTTTGGATCACCAATAGTATCATCATTGAATTTATAAAACATAGCTTTGGTTTTTGGACGCAAAATCAGGAAGTATGTAACACACCATTTCCTAAGCAAAACCAAATCATGTTGCGTATTTTCAATGCATTTAACCATGTTTGGTGAAATATACATGAAGGCAAGGTCATCAGCAAAAGCAACGACGAACGACCTCTGATTTGAATTTAGTATTAAACAAAGAGTTTGAATAAATTAAAAACAACAAAGGCCCCAAGACGGATCCTTGGGGAACTCGATTAATTATAATTTTGCTCTCACTTTCATAATCCTTGATCTTAACAACTTGGGATCTATCTAACAAATAAGAAGTTAACCATTGCAAAGTTATTCAACGGAATCCTGCAGAAGATAACTTTTGTAACAAAATGTTACGGTTAACCACATCAAAAGCCTTTTTTAAATCAACAAAAATAGATGCAACAGAAATTCTTTCATCGAGGCCATTGTATAAAAAGTTTGAGAATTCCAATAACGCATTTTCCGTGCCTTAAAATTTCCTGAAACCAAACTACATTTTATGTAAAAATTTGTATGAAGAAACTCGAGATCTTTGAATGAGCCAATGTCTCTATTATTTATTTGTTTTTCTTTGTCCCCATTTTTATGCGTAGGGATAACATTAGCTAGTTTGAGGTTAGATGGAAAAATTCCAAAACTTAAGCTACAATTTATGATATAAAACAAAATATCAACAATATAAATTCCAATTTACTTAGCCAAGAAAGAACAAACACTATCATTTCCAGTCGAATTTGTAGATTTAAGTGAAGCAATAACATCTAAGATTTCTAATGGGAACGTGTCGTGAAAAACAAACGATCATGGCTCAGATTTGTTGCAAATTAGTTCACTACAAACTTCAACTTTGTTCTTCGCGTCCGCTTTTACAAAATAATTATAGAATAATTCAGCCGTTTCAAGATCAATTCCTGTATGTTTCTTACCATTTCCTAAAAGCTCATCAACCAATCTCCAACTTTTTTAACATCATTAATTTTTAGCATTTACTTCTGTTTTGACAGATTTACTTAGGACATTGACGTGTTTCTTAGATCTAAATTACTGGGAGATTTAAGTTTAATCTTATGGCATAACTTTTCAGTAATCCACGGCTTGATAATTCTATCTTTGTTTTTAAGAAAGTTGAGTTTTTTGTCAATATAAAATTTACCTAATTCAATGAAACAATTATAAGCTTGTGAACCACTGTTCTGAAAATACACTGACAGCCAACATTCATTATGTCATATTGATTTTTGGTATGGTAGTAGGTTTAGAATATGAATAATTAGAAATAGAAATTAAAATCAAGAACTTCAGGTTCATATACGAAATTAAATCTGGCACAGTATCCAAAACACAAGTGATCTAAGCATGTGGAAAAATTAGTTAAAACGCAAGATGGCGTATTAATCAAAGACATCATAAGAATATATTTATCAGAAGCAGATGGTTGGTTAAGAAGAATATTGATATTCATATCACCAAAAATTAATAAATTTTTAAATTTATTCGAAGCCAATATATTAATATATTATTAAATTCTTCGACAAAGACCGTCAAAAAGTGGAACCTATAAAGACAAAGAATTGAAAATTACTCTTTGTTAAAAACAGTATTTATTTGAATAATGTCAGCGCTATTTAAACTAATAAACGAAACGATATCATCATGAATCACCTCGCTAATAAATAAAACCACTCCACTGGCTCTAGACGTAGAGTTACAATTACCGTAAATTTTTAATTCTGGAATGGTATAATTGCCCAGCTCATCCTGATTAATCCAAACCTCACTTAATAAAATGATTTGCGACAACGATTCAAGCACAATAAACATTTGTACGCATACGAGAAAATCTCAGCGGTTTTGCATAAGCGGGTAAATCAAATATAATAAAACATAAAACTGAGTTTGCTATGAAACCAACTGTTTTGAAGCTAAGTTTGCAAATGTTCCGAATAATTCTGATAAACAAAAACACTTTATCTGGAAACCTAGAAAATGATGAAACTTTTTTCAAGAAAACTTGCTGTAAGCAGAATGTAGAATACCAACAATACAAATAATAAATGTATTTATTTGTAATGTTGGTACCCCGTACGGATCATTTTCTTGTGAGATGGAAAATAGAACAATATCATAATTTTAGGTTGCCAGTTGTTCGTCACAAATATTTGGAACTTCCTGCTAAACTCAGCTTCAAAGCTGGAAACCTGTAGCTTGCAAATTCTTGATAGCCTGCAAAGCAAATAATATTACTACACTTTAGATTTATACCCACATTAATTTAATATAAATTTCAGGATATAATGGAAACTGAATATCCTAGTGGTGGATTGTGGAGTTAAGCGAAAAGTTTCTGTCTGATTTCTCGAGCTGATTTCCTCACCTCTATTAAACGGAGTATCGAAGTCGATAATAAATCTCATTCTGTTCAAATGGCGACCTACATACTTATTTTCTTAGTGGCGGCCACTAAATGCCTTCCATAGTCTCGTTGTTTGCTATATAAATGAAATTCTTTCCTTGTTTTCTAATCATCATCAATCACTTCCTTATTAAATTATATTTGGACTTAGAGTGTTTCACCTGTAATTTCCGGTTGTACTACAAGTAAAATGATAATGCTCCGAAAATAATTCGATAATTTAATGATACTCAAAAACGCTCTCAGGAATTTAAGTATAAAAGGAAGCTTGTACCTTGCTTTTTTGATTAATATTAAAGCAAACAGTGTTTAAGTATTTTTGTTACATAATTTTCAATATCTACATTTTAATAGTGTGCTACAGACCAAACAATTTTTTTTGGGCAATTAAAAATATTTTGAGAGGTCGTTTATCACTTTTCAAATATTACTTAATGTTTAATTGGTACGGCGGTACAAATAAAATAAAAGGTGAAACATCGAAATTTTTAATTATTAGTTCATTGACGGTGTGTGTCATTGTGAAAAATACAAACAATTTAAAAACACATCGAACAAAAAAAATAAGAATTTTCGAAATTAGAAAACGCTTCGTAAATCAAAAGTCCAATCAACAACAAAAACCTTTGATATCAATTACATTTTTGAGTTTGGGTAACATTGTTTTCAAAAAAGGTAGAAAAATAGGTAGTTAGGTACATCGTCGTTTATCCCTCTAACTACGTTCGTTATATTGCAATTGTGATGTGACGAAAAAAAAAATGAAAATATGTATTAATTTCAATTTACCTTTCATTGTATTTTTTTGCCTTAATAACAGACAAAAAAAAATAAGTTTATTCCAAGAAATACAGAGCGATTACGCTCATCAATTTTTCAATCAAAACGTTAAACAGATGAGATACCAAAATATTATAAAAATAAAATGTAAAAGTGATCCTGCTGGATATTGTTACATATTTTATTATATTTTATAATCCAGAAACCGAACATACTTTGAAAAAAAATCACTTATAGAGTTTAAAAATCCGACTGAATAATTAAATAAATGTATAACGTAAACATTATGTCTGTGAAGTTAGCACGAAAATACTATATGGCAACCAACACTAATGATTTACAATAAATGTTTATTATTCTAATTTTATTATGGTTTTATTCAATGGTTTGAATATTATTAACATTTAAAAATTCCGAAAAATTACGGTTATTAGTATACAACAATTCAGATCATATTACAGTTTTCATTAACAACACAAAATCGCTGAATCTAATAGTTGTTGGAAAAATATGTAGAGACTTACAAAAGAAAGGAAGGATCCAGTATGTATAATTTTTTATTTTTAAAGCATAAGCACTTCCGATTATTTCAATCGTTCATTAGTCAACCCCAATAAAATGATATCGATAAATATTTCTATGGACCATAACAAAAGTCGAGTTGTGCTATACATTCTCGATATTCGATGGTATTTAATTTTAGAAAACATGTTCGGAAAAAGTCAAACTTTAAAATTGTGCCATTTTGTTTTGTGGTCAAAATATTTTCAAAGATTTAAGTAAAAAAGTCTTGCAGGACACGTATCAGTACCGTCGTTTATTTTTCAGTAAAAAACACTTTTTAGTATCAGTATTAATTGATTTTTTTTGCTCACTTGGAAACTAGAGGTTTTAAATTGTCTTTTATCATTTTCGAAAATTTGAAATTAGAAAACATTAAATTTTAAGAAGAGTTAAAATCAAGAAATATTTTAACTCTTTCGTATAGACTTTGATCATCCCAGGATCTCCCGAAAATGTTTACAAAATAAACTGCGATTTAATAAATCCGATTTAGCTAAACTGTTTTGTGCAAAAATGCGATTAGCTAAAAGTAAGGTCCACATACTAAGACTGTGTCCAAAAACTATGATAAATATTTTTTAGTACTAAATGTTGACATTTATTTGAAAAATATTCCTTTACAATTACAATTTTTGATTATGCTGTCCGAAATACAGAGAAAGCACTACCTATCGGAATAAAATAAAGCTGTAACAACGACCAAAAAGTAGCATCAGCGCTCGCAGAACGACTAAAATAAGACATAGTGGACATCTTTTGAAGCCGAGTAATATTTGTTTGGCATCTTCCCCGCCTCATATATTTGTTGCCTCATTTTAATTACAATAATTTCCGAGAAATATGGAGATTTTTGGATTGGAAATTGACCACTTTTGACCATTGACGTAAATCCAAAAGTAAGCTTCATGTTTTTTTTATTGCAGTTAGGTAGTGGCATATTTAAAATATATCTAAGGCCGTTTATGTTTACCAGTGTATAAATAATTAATGAAACATATTCGGAAAACAAATATATTATTTTTGAACATTGGACAGTGTATAAGGTTACGTAATGCGAATAGAACAAGCAAATGTGTTTATTAACTCTGAAATTAAACAAAAAAAAATTAAGAAATGCTATTTTATTGTAATTTAATGTAAACTTAGCTTGTTCACAAATCGCAATTGTTATTATTGTTGTTTTTTAACATATCATTATTTTAACACATAAATACATACATACGTATATTCAAAGATTCTAAAACTTTTTGTAGATTAAATTAGTAGCTCAATTATTAAATATGTGAACTAGATAAATTTAAGTTAGTTATTTATCGGAAATAGTTCAACTGGTGTTCAGTGGCTTACAACCAAAACGAGTTTGCAAAGTGGTTTTCCCGGGGGAAAAAACTAGCTGACGATGAACATACAAAAAATTGGTGGTTCTGGATAAAGCGATTTTACAAGTCAATATAAGCGATTAAAAAAAAGTTTATTGAATTTTAAAAATAAATTTTAAATTATTATTGTTGTACAAATTTTGAATTTAATTAAAAATAAATTAAGTGGTTTCATTTTGGTGCTACGGTGTTTTTTATTCCAACTTCTGATACAGCGATTTAAAAATTTGTGCAAATTCCACTAAAATTGCTCATGGTCCTTCGAGCCGGATCAACGGTGAAATAAGTTCGAGAAACCACATTGGACATTTTCAACAATTTGGGTTGCCAAATCCAGCCTCATTGACGATGTGCAAGTAAAGGAAAAATCCGTGAGTTATTTTCTTTATTTTACATACATAATTCTAAAAGTTAATCCAATATGGCGAAAGAGTAGACGTACGTGTTTGTTGCGGAAATAAAATTTATAAAATAAAGTGATTAAATACGTAAACGTATGAGATTGAAGTATGTACCCAAATTCTTCAAAACGGCCCAAATAGTTATGTTGAAGAAACCAGGTAAACCAGACGAAGAAGTAACATCATACAGACCAATTTCAATGCTTCCGACCTTATCAAAGCTGTTTGAAAAATTACTACTAAAACGTCTAAAGCCAATGGTAAACGTTCCTGATTTTCAATTTGGATTCAGGAATAACCACTCCACAATAGATCAAGTCCATCGAATAACTACGGTAATAGAGCAAGCGTTAGAAGAAAAGAAATATTGCCCCGCCGTATTTCTGGATGTATCTCAGGCCTTTGATAGGGTTTGGCACGAGGGATTGACATTCTAGATGAGCAAAATGCTACCACAAAACTATTGCCAGCTGCTTGAATCATACTTCTCTGATCGCCAATTCAGAGTCATCCATGAAGAAACATGTTCTGACTTTTATCCAACGCTAGCGGGAGTTCCGCAGGGAAGCGTATTGGGACCCCTCCTCTACCTTATCTACACTGCGGACATACCTACAACGAATAAAACATTCATCGGCACGTTCGCTGACGACACTGTAATTATGTCAGTAGACGAATCACAACCAAGGGCAGTGGAAAATCTTCAACGAGCAATGAACGACGTTACTAAATGGACAATTGACTGAAAAATAGTGCTTAATGAGCTCAAATCAACCCATGTGACATTTACGCTCCGACACAAAAATAACAGTCTACACATATACCTCAATGGGGTGCAAGTGCCGCAGGCTGAATCGGCTAAATACCTTGGTCTGCATTTAGATTCAAGGCTCATCTGGAAACATCCTGTGAGACAAAAAGCTGAACAGATACGATTAAAACAACGTCAAATGTACTGGTTAATTGGGCATCATTCCAAAATGAACCTGTATTGCAAAAGACTAGTCTACCAGACTATCTTCAAACCAATATGGATGTAGGGTGCGCAGCTATGGGGTTGTACTCATAAATCCAATAGAGACATTATACAACGTAGCCAAAATAAATTTCTTCGAATGGTCACCAACGCTTACCGATTTGTGACTAACAGGGAAATACACAATGATCTAAAAATACAATTGATAGACGACGTCATCCGCGAATGTGCCATTAAACATGAGAAGAGGCTTCTTAACCACACCAACGTCGAGGCCGTACAACTACTGGACAGTACAAACGAAGTAAGGCGGCTCAAACGAATCAAACCACATGAGCTAACCGTATGAATATTATATCTTAAGGGAACTGGATACTGGTCCAGCAGACCCACACAAGTTTATGCTTATCTCATAAGTGCTAATGTCAACCTTACTAATGAATTAATAATGTTTAAGAGTGTAGTAGCCATATCAATAAAGATGTTTAAAAAAAAAAAAAAAAATACTTAAACTTAAAACTATAATACTATAAAGGTCTAAGTGAAAAAGATTAGTGCATATTAATAAATATTTGTGCGTTTATTTATTTATTATGAACTCAGTACAATAATTTTATAATTGTAGTTCAGCGTTTTACAACTTTGGAATATATATCCCGTTCTTTATTTTTTGGTGATCGTGAAACAATTACGTCTGACCACTGATTGTCAATAGATGCGGAAATATTATAACAAGTATTGTATTATAAAAAGTATTTTAATTACATACTACAAGTTGCTTGTATACTATATTGCTAGTAAGATAACTTTCTAATTGGATATATGGTGCTAACATCGCAACATCGTGATAATAGTACTTTAATGTGATATTTAATCAACAAACTTGATTCATTAACTATATAACTCGAAATACGGTGCAAGTTGTTGTTTATATCCAATGTTTTTGTTTTTGTTGAGATCGTACAAATTTCGGTAGTCAACATCAATTACATTCATTTGACTAACGGTGTTTACGTCAATAAATTATCTCATTGCAGTGGTGAATTTATCAATAACTACAAATATTTTTTTTTTTTTTTTTTTCTATTAAATTCTAAATTCTTTTGTATATACAAAAATGGACATAAATAATATTTTAAAAATTCAAAATCCATCCAGTGCGAATATCATGTCTGCAATTGGGAAAGTATTGGAATTTAATAATGACAGTTATAAGAAAATTACCGAGAATTTTGCTGAAACGAAACAGCTGTCTATCGATTCAATTAAAGAAATCAAAACCAACATAAAAGCAATTGATGGTCGAATCGACGATATTGAAGATGACCTCGGTAACACAAACTCTTGTGCCAAAGCTTTACAATCTAAAGTTAATTTTTTAAAGCAATAGCAGTTTTATAAGGATATATTGTTTTCTGGTCTGCCTATCACTGCTACTGATAATGATGATATTTTAACGCGACTAGATAAGGTCTACACTTTTGGCCTGGGAAATGAAGAATCTAAGTTTTCTAGGTCTATTACGACTGGCAGGCGTGGACGAAGTGGTAAAGGAACTCATTTTCAGTTAATAGTGACATTTAAAAATATTGATGCCAAGAATTTTATTATGGGAAAGATTCGGCAAAACGGACCAATCTTCTTAAGACAACTATACTCGAATCTGGGAACTCCGAAAGACACTATAATCATACGGGAACGTTTAACCAAAACTAACAACGACATCATGAAAGAGCTTCTGGAATTGAAAAAAAAAAAATAAAAAAATCTTATTTTGCTGGTTTCGTCATAGCAACATATACACTCATGCGAATAATTTTCCGGACAAGCTAAATTCTGGAAAACAAACTGTAATTTAACAATGATTGCTTGCCTTTTTATAATTTTTTCTTATCAAACTACACTGATACACTAATGAATATATCATAACCTAAACATTTTATGTTAAATTACCGTAACTTTGCCGCTTATCGATAGAAAAATGAATTCACCTATCAAAATTAATGAGAAAAATTATCCGGACAAAATTATATTTCAAAGATTATTATTGACGCTACAGAATTATTTTATTAAAAAATTATAGGTTTAATATGTTTGTAATATGGAAATTTGTATTATTTTCTCACTGTATTAATATTTAGTGTGTAATCCATTATTATCCAGCACAGCTTGTAGTCTACGTGGCATAGATTCCACCAAATTTTGTAAAAATCTAGTGTCAATGTTTTCCCATTCATGCTCAATTGCCGATTTTAATGATGTTTTGTTGGTTATTCGGTGGTTACCTCGTATTTTTTTGTCCAAGTGGTCCCACAAATGCTCAATAGGATTGAGGTCCGGGCTTTGTGGAGGAGTTTCCAGAACATGTGGGCAATTATACAAGGTCCATAATTTAACAATATGCGCTTTGTGTTTTGGGTCATTGTCTTGATACAAGTAATATTCTGTTCCACAATGGTTAATTTCAGCCGATGATCGCAAATTTTCATTTAAAATATTTAAATACATTCTACTATCCATGGTACTTTCAATAAATTTAAGATTGCCTACTCCATAATATCCCATTGCTCCCCATATCATTATATTTCCACCCCCGTGTTTTGTCGTTAAATTAATATTTTTGTATTGCAATTCCTGATTCGGTTTTCTCCATACTCTTTGCTGTTTACCATCGTTATGAAAGATGTTGAACTTGCTTTCGTCAACAAAAATCACTTTTTTCCAAAAATCAATTGTGTGATTTCGGTATTTTAAGGCGAAATAGCGCCTTTTTATTATATTTGCTTCACTTAAACAAGGTTTACGTCGTGCAATGCGTGAATTAAAGCCTAAGCTCTGCAATTTTTTGCGCACTGTTGAATCAGACACGGTTGTACCACTGAATGTTTTCATTTTTTATTTAATTCGACGGCAGTTTGTTTGGGATTTTCCTTTATTTCCCGCAACATAAATTTTTCGTCCGAATTTGTAATTTTTCTTTTTCTCCCAGCACCTGATTTATGTTCAATTCTGTCTTCACTGTAATATCGATTGCATATATCAAAAACAGTAGAACGGCTTACGTTTAATAATTCCCCTATATCACGGATTGTTTTTCCCTTTTCGCGATGGTATATAACCAAAGATCGGATATTAGTTGAAGTGTTTTTACCAACTTTAACCATTTTGATAAAAATTATCAATAATGTCGACAATGTTTCAGCTTTAATTAATTCAAACGAACTGACAATAATACAAAAGGCAACTACGATTCAAAAATATAAATTATAACTGTTAAATATTTGTATTTTTGTTACTGCGCCATTAAAATTATATCAAATTTTTTGCTGTCCGGATAATTTTTCTCATTGATTTTGGTAGGTTTATTCACTTTTCTACCGATAAGCGGCAAAGTTACGGTAATTTAACATAAAATGTTTAGGTTATGATATATTCATTAGTGTATCAGTGTAGTTTGATAAGAAAAAATTATAAAAAGGCAAGCAATCATTGTTAAATTACAGTTTGTTTTCCAGAATTTAGCTTGTCCGGAAAATTATTCGCATGAGTGTACATCAAAAAGGCAGCTGATGATAAACCAAAAATCATTAGGAATATAAATGACATTTTGTCTTTAAAATAAAAATTAGCTTAATCTTTATGATATTTTTTTACTAATGTTTTCTTTTCTTTTAGACTTTTATACAAAACTTCAAATCACATAAATTTACAATTGAAATTAAATTTATTTTGGCAAAATGCATATTTGTATTTGCGATTATATCTAAATTTAAGCGTTTTTTTTTTTCTATAAAGAATAATTTTACACGAACATATTTAACATATAATTACGTGTAATGTCACGGGTAAGTAACAACAAACATTTCCTAAACTTCAATAAATTTTCTCACGAAACCAGAAATTTGTTGACTCTTAATATTTTATAGATAAATATAAACAGATTGCGAAATAAACTTGATGATTTGAAACAGAATGTTGATATTATCATCCTGACCGAAACTTTCTTATACAAATCAGAAACTAGATTTTTTAATCTAAACCTTTTTGATGCATTTCACAGTACTCGTGAGACTCGTGTCGGTGGTGGTATTACAATTTTTGTACATCAAAATTTAGACTTTCAATTTTCTAAGACTGAAATTATTGTAGAGAATGAATATTTGACTCTATATTCTAAACTACTAAATCTACACGTAACAGCTGTCTACAAACCGCCACATACTTGTCATCAATCTTTTCTGAATATGCTTGAAAAGTTTGTTTTGGCCAAAAAACCGGTGATTAAAATAGTTAAAAAAATTAAAGTCGATTATGACAAAGTTATAAATTCAGTTTTAAATGAATATCAACATTTGCAGAATATAAATTTCAATACGGTTTATCAATTCATCACAGATTCCGTTAATCGAAACACTACTTATTATTTCAAAAAGATGTAATGTACTGCGTATAATAAACCATGGTTCAATTCTTTACTCCTAGCTAAAGCTAAAACTTGTAAAAGATTTTATAAACTTTGTAAAAAATATCCACAGAATATATTTTATAAACAAACGCATGAATCACTTAAAAAGGAACTTAAAAAACTAATTATTAAAATTAAGAAAGATTATTACACCTTGAAGTTCCGTTCAAATATTCCTAATCCTAAAAAAATGTGAAGTTTAATTGAGGAAGTTTTAACTAATAATGCTCCGTCTCGAAACTCTGCAGAGACTAATATTATTTTAAAAGATAACAACACATTAATTACCGATCAACAGCAAATTGCTAACAAATTCAACGAATATTTTATTAATGTTGGAATAAATTTAGCAGGTCAGAGCTTACCTAATAGTAATTATTACATGACACCTAAACTAATTACTAGATTATTAACCTCATTTCCAAAGATTACTATAGATGAAGTCAGTAATTGTATTAATAGCACTGAGTATAATACTATTAGAGAAATAATTTGTATGAACGACAAATGTCCACTAAAAATAAAATCGAGTTTTCCTCGATTTCAATTTCGATCTCAACGAAACAATCATATAAATTTCTAATATTTCCGAATGCCTCTTTCTATCTTTCGTAATTTCTATAAGTAAAAATTAAAAGGGGAATTTAAAGGCGTTACTAAATTTTACGTTAAAACAAAACCAACCACCATGCAGGTCATGGAAAACACTATACGTTTTGAATTGAATGAAAATAATGAAAACAATTTAGTTTTTGTCACATTTCCTTGTAAAGATAAAAATTTGATTTTACAAAAAAAAATGTTTGGCGGGATGCTAAAATGAATTTTCGATACAATTCTGGAATAAGGATCAAATTTTAATTAAACCTATTTCTAAATTCTTAATTAAGTTTAAATTTGGCCAATTAGGACCGAATTTGCTGGTTTTTCCTTAACCGATTTCGACCGGTTTTTCCTTAACCGATTTATTAATGTCCGATGGAAATGGGGTTATAAAATATAATAGTAAGCTGATATTCTGGAATATATCCTTAGGGTGGAATTTGGCTTTTTATAACTGTTTAGGATGAACTTCTTTGTGTAGATGTATGTATCTACGATGGAAATTGGCTTCTCAAATTATGTTAAGATAAAGCTCTGGAAATCGTAAATTATGATGAATGGAACTTAGATTGTTCAACTGATTATAATAAAATTCGACAGGTGTAACCATAAATTCAAAAACAAATCCAAAAGGTACAAAATTCAAATTATTTTAAGAATCCAGAGGCGAAAAGGTAAATAGGACAAAATCGTTATCGACAGAATCCAAATATAAAAAGTTTAAATGGGACAAAATCCAAAAAATATTTTTTGTTAGTTTCGCCCATATTTATTATAATATTTTTGGAACAAAATAAACTGCATTTTACCATCATAAAAAATTCTCTTGTGATTTCAACTGAAATAAGATTTTGAGTGAAATTTGGTCCAAAATTTCAAACCAATTATCTAATCCAACATTTTCAATATCTGTGGCCCTATTCTGATAATTCCCTGGGGAATAAAAATTTTAAATTTCATTGCAGTTTCATTACCTTTTCCCCAAAGTGTATTCTGGTGTTTGGGGAAAAAAATTTATTAGGAAAAAATTATTCCCGATTACAGCAGTTTTGACGTTTGTTCTTCCATACCTTTAACGAGAATGTTTATCTATCTCCAGTTGGTATTAATAATTAATCGTATTAATATTGTCTATAAGGGTTAAAATACCCAATAATTTTAAAGATAGTATAATAATAAATAATATATATTGATATTTTTATATTTATGGTATTAAGATTAACCTGATTAAGGCCATCGTTATCATCATCAACATAATGAAGGGTTCTTCGCAGATCTTTACTCATTTTAATATTTAATGTGATTCCACGACGAACACGTATAAAACTAAATTTATTTCCCTGTATATTTATTCACCAATTGACAGAATGCACTTTCCGAAATGGGGAAAAAAAGAGTTGAAAAAATTTATTTGGGGAATAACTGCTGTAAAAAAGAAAAAAATTCCCCATTCGCCGGGAATTACCAGAATAGGGCCACTGGCAAGGTTTTTATTAAATACTGAATTTTATGTTTTTTACCACTTTTTAATTGTTTTGAATTAAATTTATTATTTTAGTGTTTTTTTGAAGTTAAATTTTATCTTTTCCAGAATTTAAACACGACTTGTGCGACGCGAGATTTTAAAAATCTTTATTTTGAAATTGGACTTTAGAAAACGAGAAATAAAAACGGGCATTCGTACCCAACTCATTCATTCTTTTCATTTTATATCTCAAGAATTTATTTAATACCAATAGGTTCCAAATGTTAGAGAGAGAAGCCTGTGAATCCAAAAAATAATGCAAACTATATGAAAATAGTTCAGTAAATATTTTCTTAAAGTTTATAGTTTTTTCGATTCATTTTTTGGATTTTACTCTGACATAAAGACGGATCTTGTTGGCTACATTTGAACTGATTATGGTGAATCTTGCCATACCCGATCAAACTAAAATGATTTTTAGATGAAGTTCTGGAATAGAAAAACAAAAAATATTAATTCTCTTAAAAATATTATTCTCTGAAGTCTGTGTTTTCATGAATACTAATATTTTCGAGATTAATGCCGGATACCCCTTCTTGGACTATATGAAATATACTGTCCTTATTTCCCTTTGGGTACAATTTTCAGGAAACATACTCGCAGGCGTGATCTTATACCAAACACATGCAACACAAAAACTATGTGCGAACGGAGTTGAAGTGTCAATCAACACAATTCGACGAAGGCTTGGAGAATTCGACATTAAAAATAGGTACACGTAGTATAAATCTTTATTGAAAGAGTGGCACATCGGGAAAAAGCTAATTAGGGCAAACGAAACTGGGGCCTTTTGAAGGCAAAGCTTAGAGGAAATATAATAATAAATACACAGCAGATTGTTTGCATTCTCAAAAACGTTCGAAAATACCCTACTCGAGAATATGCGGCCAAATTAAGTGAAAGTTCCACTAGGAGATGTCAGTTTTTAATAAACAAAAAAGCGCAACTGAACTACATACTAAAGTATTTGCGAAATTAGTTTTAATGTCTATTCTGAGAAATAAATATCAATTAGTATATTTTTGTGTTTTTGTTGTTTTCTTTGAGATATGTTCTTGCGAAATATACTGTAGTTCAGTCTACATAACTGACCGTCACCATAATTCTTTAAGAAATAAAATGTGTAGAGTTAATAAAACCAAATAAGTGCTTTTACTTCGGTTTTACCAGTATGTAAAATATGTGTATTTTCTTGATTCTCGGTTCACTTGAAGTTTCAAGTAACTGTTTTTTTATTAGCAAACACTTAAGATCTTCCAATAGACAACTAAAACACTGTGCAGAAAGAAAGGAAATCCTTGTTCTTCTTCCTAGTATACTTGATTTACTAGGTTGGATACCAGGAGACTTTATTAGAATGGCCAGAATTATAATTAATCAAAAATGAAAAACTTTCGTGAGTGCCTATTTCGCGGCGTTCTACCAAAAGTAAACAACTTTTGAGAATTAACGATGAAAAAGTAAGTTTGTAGCGGTCTACATTTTGGTTGAAAATAGCACAGTAGAGATGGGGCGTATTAATCTTTTTCGCTACTCAGGTGATCTTGGGTATCAAAGTGGCTTGCCTGAAGTGTCAATTCCCATGTGGCTCTTGAAAAAAATATCATGGCTGTGATGCGCCGTTCTGTCGATTAATGGAGAGCATTTAAATGATGTTTAAGAGGGGGGTGCAAACAACAGCACCTGTCACGTCTAGGATTTGGTGGAAAAGACACAGATGTAGACCAATAGGTAAAGACTCGGGACAACAAAATTAGCTGATTAGTAGATTCAAGTTTTTTTACTGAATTGTCACAAAATAATTACGAAATTATTTACATAAATAAATAGAATTAAATTATCAAAAGAACTACTATAGAAATTAGTAAAAACCCGTACCCGTAATAATTAATTATAAGTATAGGGCAACTATCATGTACTTTAAAATTAGAGAAAACTTTTATTTAAAAGTTTACCAGCTTAGGTTTTACAGTCAACCCTAAACGAAAATTTCGGTGTAATATATTTGTTAAGGGTTGACTTTAAAAACTAAGTTGATTTATTTTTATATTACTAAGGGCCATTATCTTTTACGGAAAATTTAACTCTAATCAGAACTTAATTTTTTATACATTTACCCATTAATACAAAATAAATACTGATAACAAGAGTTACATTTTTCGTAAAAAACAATACTGTTAAGTAGGTTTTCTCTAATTTGTCTGAACGAATAATAGTTACTGTATACTTAGAAGTTTTGACATACTATATTCACTTATTCCTAGAGTAGTTCTTCTGATAAATTAATTCTATTTATTTATGAAAATATTTTATTATTTTGTATTTTATAACCTGCTCTTGTTTGTTGGCGCAGCGTTCTTATCAGTCGGTCATACTCTTCGCATTCTCTATTTAGTCCCTTATCGTGATTGCTGTTATTGTCTATATCTTCCTCGACTCCATGTACACCATTTAATTGCTTTCCAATATTATGAAGAATTGCCAAATAAATAACAACCTTTAAGACCATTTCGGGAGCTACACGAATTCTACCAGACCCAATATTTTTTTAATTTGATTAACACATTTCTTTAAGATCATCCTACCCGGGTATTTAATTAAGAGCCCTGTTTTGCTTTGGCGGACGAGCAACATAATTGCTGAGAAACATTGTGAATTATATACAGTTGTAGATTCCGTCCCTGTCCAACTGTCTACGTTTGAAATATAAGATTTTATATGGTGAATAACTTGTTTCTAGTTTACATATATAATATATTAAAGCTTTTGGTTGTAAGTAAATTAAATAATTATCTCTAAAATTATTTTGCGTCTTAAATGAGTACTGATTAAAAATATTGATGGTGAAAAAAATTTCCGCCGTTTTTACATTAGGTGTCAGTAAAATTAATATTTCATTTGTTTAAAGGCTGACAAGTCATTTTTGATATGTCGTTTTAAAGGTGACATTTCCTAAATCATTATACAAAAAAATTTGACATTTGTTTATTCCGTGAAAAGCTATTCCGTTTTAAAAATGAATGAAATTATAGAAGAAATTAGATACATTTTAAAATTCTATTTCAAAAAAACAAAGACTACGCAGGCTGGTAAAAAAATGTATGTGGTTCGCTCGATGTAAGGCTCGCTCGATTTCATTCTCGAAATGTCGATGTCAAAAATGCACCTTGCTCTGCCCGACCAATCACTGAAAAAGCCGATATAATCATGCAAATAGTGGTGCAAGGCAAGCACCTAGGTTAGAGAAAGCTACGTTGGGAAGTTGTAATGCCTCCACCGTATAGTCCTGATTTTACACCATCAGACTGTCATTTGTGTCGTTCACTGCAGAACAGTTTTTCCCCTAAAGAGCACAGAAATTTTACAGTGACGGGATTATGGTTTCACCAGAAACATACCAGTAAGTTGTCAACCAAAATAGTACATATTTAGTTTAATAAAGTTAAAAAGAAAATAAATAAATGGGGCATTTGTAATTTCAGAAAAAAATGGCGGAGACGTTTTAGACTAACTACTATTAATGATTATCAATTCTTAGATAACTACTATCAACAAATGATCATCAATTCTTACATAAAAAGTTGTAATCCAAACTTTTTATAAAATTTCAATGAAACCGTTAATACGCTAATTTTCACTAATGGAAATCTTTCGTACTAAATTTTACCTGAAAAGGTCCCGACTTTAATTAAACGATCACGTAATAAAAAAAATAGTGGTTGTCGATTACATTTTCACGATGACCCTTACGAATCTTTTAAAGGTCAATCCCAAGGCGAATTAAATAATATCATTCTATAAAAATTTTTAAACCTTAACAATTTGTAAGTACATTTTTTACCAAAAACTCAATCCCCTCGAAATACTTGATCTTACCTATCGGTAACTTTTGATAATCCCACCTTAAATAGTTACCGCGTTTAACTGTAACTGCACCGCTAACACATATAACGGTAAAACTAAAAGTGTGTTTGAATTCCCACTGTGTTCACTTGATAAACCTAAAATTTTAATAATAAGTTAAGAATTGGAGAAATGGCAGACATAAAATCAAAAAAAAGATACGAGAAATTTAAAATATGTTTAGCTTTGAGTTTTGGCCTAAGTCATGAAGTTTCTCGTATTCTACACATACGAGTATTAAAGTAACTTTTAAAGCATAAAAAAAGAAATCGATTTTTTGAAACTTCTAAATGGTTGTCCCACCCATTATGTGAAACACTATTAGAGTTTATGTGAAACACTATTTCGAATAAAGCTTTATATTATATTGTTATTCATTTTTAATTAACAGATTAAGGATATTATGTAAAATTCATATTCAAATACAATCGAGTAAGAAACTTTACATTATGCAATACGTAATTCAAAATATTTAAAAATTCTTACCTAATAAAACTTTAAATACGATTTCGATATGTTTTGTTTTTTGCGGTTTCATAATTTTCTTTTTCTAAACAAGCAAATAAAAATAATACCAACACTGTAAAGTGGTAGTTTGGTTTGTTTTTACCGAAAACTGACAACATTGTCAGTTCATTGATAAATGTACAATTGTATTTACTTTTAATTCTTTGTTTTCAGCGTAAAATTTAGTAACGCCTTTAAATTCTCCTTTTAATTTGTGCTTATAGAAAATACGAAAGATAGAAAGAGGCATTCGGAAATATTGGAAATTTATATGATTGTTTCGCTGAGATCGAAATTGAAATCGAGGAAAACTCGATTTTATTTTTAGTGGACATTTGTCTTTCATACAAATTACTCCTCTATTAATATCATGCTCAGTGTTAATAGTACGAAGGAAAACTGCTCTCCTGGTTATGATAACATACCAGCTACTTTAATCAAAAATATTGTTTTAATTATTGCTAATTCTTTAACTGCGTCAATAAATTTGTGGATTGAGCATTGTAGAATTCCATCGTACCTAAAAAAGTCTTGTGTTATTCCAATCATCAAATCAGTTGGCCACTCATTACTTACCAATTACCGACCTATTTCTGTTCTATCCATTTTCAGCAAAATTTTCGAAAATATAATTCATAAATCTCTGTTAGAACATTTAAATTTCAATAGAATAATACATAATAATTAATATGGGTTCACCAGAAATTGTAGTACAGCTTCAGTCACCGTGAACCTTATTGAAAATAAGATCAATCAATTGAAGCTAAGAATTGCACTTCAGGTTTATTCCTAGATTTACAGAAAGCCTTCGATTGTGTCAATCACGCAATTCTATTAAAGAAACTGACTCTTTATGGTGTTTCCGGTGCAGCAATTAAACTATTTGAAAATTATCTAACCGACAGAGAACAAACAGTTAAATTAAACCAGTTGTGGGGTTCCTCAAAGCTCAATTCTAGGCCCAACCTTATTTTTAATTTACATTAATGACGTTTTTGACTTAGATCTGAAAGGAAAAATTCAATTATTTGCTGATGATGCGGCTCTAATTTATAAAGCCTCTTCATATTCAGAATTAAAAAATGACATGGAACAAGACATAATAAAATTAAATGAATATTTTTTAAATAATAGCCTTAGACTTAATTTAGTTAAATCTAATTTCATAATTTTTTTCTTAAAGCATAAGCCAAATGAAATTATGTTTAATGATAAGGTTATAAAGCGGGTCGTATCAACGCGATATCTAGGGCTAAATATTAATTGTAACTTATCATGGAAGGATCACATAACTGAAATTAAATGTAAAATCTTACCATTTATAGGTGTCTTAAGAAGAGTAGCACATATATTACCTCAAAATCTGATTATGAATTTGTACTATAGCTATATTCACTCTAACTTAATATATTTGATCCAGATTTGGGGTGCTGCAAGTTCTGAGCATATTAAGGACTTGCAAATAATACAAAATAAAGCTCTGTAAGCTATCAAACGTCTTCCCGTGCTAACCCCTACTAAAGTTCTATATGATGATAGTATTCTTCCAGTAACTTACTTGATTGACTATGAGTATAAAATGACAGTCTATAAAATCAGGCATAATCTATTGAAGTGTAATGTACATTCCCACAAATTTGTCTGTGACTGATAGAACCACCAGGCAATCATTTGATTATCGTCTTCCAAATTACAAATTTTCGAGTACCCAAAATAGCATATTTTATAGAGGTTTAGATATATTTAATCGGTTGGATGATGATAAAAAGGATATTAAAATTTCAAAATTCAAAACTTATATTAAAAGCAAACTCTACATAAAGTTCATTAATCAGTACAATATTTCTCATCAATAATATTAATTAGAGTCCATGATTTTTTGGTCTTGTTTTATAAATTGTTATTTTCTATATACCAGTTTGGTTTACTATAATGTTTGTTGTTGATTTAATTGTTTGTCATTTTTGTTAAGTGAACATAAATTTATTTGTTGTCGTCTAATGCGAGTGTATTAAACTTAATATAATAAATTTAATTTATATTTCAGTTTATATTTTTATTTAATATTGAAATTGAATTTAATTTAACAATATTGGAAATTCTTCTGTATATTATAATGTTTTCCTGTATAAAAATTGTACTAAATTTTTTTCTAGGAAAATAAAAGATAAAAAAAATTGGGTACGCGATTATAACGTTCATTTTGCGATCGAACGGTTTCTTTTTGAATTTGTCCCAATTATTTTACGCGAAATTGAGAGAACTTATTGTTGTATAGTGTGAGTTTGAAAAATAAAGAATAAAAATTTGTGCAGGATCACTGAAGCAGATCAAAGGGCAATTGAAGCGCTAGACCGGAAACGCGGAAATATCAAAGGAACTATCACGCAACTCGAGATTTATGGTGCAAACATAAATAATGACACTAATGCTGAGGATATTTGCATCCGGTTAGAACTACTAGAGAAAGCGTTTAACGAATTCAAGGACATTAAGGATCGTCTTACTGCTGTTCCGGCGCAACCTTCGGAACTTAGAGAAATGGAAGAAAGATACATAATGCTAAAGGCGAAATTTCGAACGGAATCGAACAAGCGCAACAACATGTTTAACGATTTACATCAGCAGTTTAGTTCCACCATGCAAACATTTGTTCAGCAGCAACAAGAATATTTCAACACGTTGCAGGATAGAAGTTTTGCGTTAAATTCGGGACAAGACGAGATTAAACTACCAAAAACGAGATTAAACTCCGCCATTTTATGGGAACTACGCAGACCTTCCTTCATTTAAGGATCTTTTTGAAGCGACGATCCTTAATAACGAGTCATTATCAAAGGTGCATAAATTTAAATATTTAAAGGGACTCTTAGGCGAAGAAGCAGCGAATATAGTAAAACACGTGCCAATATCGGATGCTAACTATGAAAGCACATGGGAGAAAATCATGAAATAATATGATCACAAGGATCATATCATGGCAAAGGAAATCAGGCGCATGGTGGCTACTACTGATGAAGTTTTTAGAGGTTTAGCGGCATTGGGCCATGGAGTACAAACTCGCGATGGTTGGCTAATTTATTTATTATTAGAAAAGTGCGACGAAGAGACAAGAAAGGCTTGGGCATTGAAAGCAGGCGAGAAACAGTTTTCAACCATCAATGAATTTACGACATTTCTCAACGAGTATAGCAACGCATTGGATCGTGCAGAACCATTATCAAAGAAAATCGTAAAACCCAGTAATGCAATCATGAGTGCGAACGTTTTGGCAGCAACCACCTGTCCACTGTGTGATCAACCGCATTTGCTGCATAGATGAGAGAGGTTTCTGGCACTAGACGTCTCATCTCGTCGAGGTATAATTGCAGAGAAAAAGCTTTAATTGCATGAGAGGTACTCATCGCTCTGATTTTTGCAAATTAAAAATGACATGTTTCAAGTGCAATCGAAAACACAATGCTTTGCTACATTCAGATGACATTGGTAAATAAAATCAAACTGTGTCAAAACCAATAGTCGCTAACGTGAACACCGAAGTACCAGTCAACTAGCAAACCTCATCAAACAACGAAAATAGTTTGAATAATTATCTGGCGAAGTTAAATATACAAGCAATCCTACCCACAGTAATCGTAAAAGTTAGAGACGGGTTAGGACAAATACGACTTGTCAGGGTTCTTTTAGACAGTGGGTCTCAAGCGTCCTTCATTGATGAAAGGTTTTTTTACAGCTACGTTTACCGAAGAACGGAGCACAAATACCAATAGCGGGATTGGCCTCATCAGGCATTATAACCAAAGGAGTTGCTAATTTAGAGATCATGTCGTGATTCTAAAATTCATCCATAAAAGCCGAGACATTTATTTTGGAGAAATTACCAGTAGTGCAGACCCTGACTTTTATAAAACTGGGAAAATTGATATGTTGTTAGATGCTGACGTATTTTTTAATGAAATATGAACCGGGAAGCAAACTAATCCAGACTCTGCATGTTCTCTGCACATTAAGTCTGCAAAGAGATTCAGAACTATCAGAGAATCCTATGGCTCAGCGATCCAGATGACAAGCTTAAACAATTTAAATTAATCACTGTTACCTATGTACTGCTTCCGCGCCTTTTTTGGCAACTAGATGCTTATTCCAATTGGCTTTAGACAACCTGATTAATTATACTCAAATAATTAAAAACGATTTTTATATCGACGATCTGCTAACTGGCTGTAATTCCATCGATTTAATGCTAAAATTAAAAAATACTGTAAGTGAAATTTTAAAGTCAGCTGGATTCGAATTGAATGGAGAAAAGGTTTTAAGGTAAAAAGTATTGAAATCACTTCAGCGACCAAACAAAGCATGTTGTCGGATGCATCTACAAGTTTTGATCCATTAGGATGGCTGTCCCCTTCGACCATTCTTGTAAAGATATTTTTCCAACAGTTATGGTTACAAAAATTGGGTTGGGATGATGAACTTCCGGAAACAACTTAAAAACGAATTTCCGTGTTTTAAAAATTTAAAAATTGCGATTACTCTCCCATATTTAACTTCGCCTGAACTTTCACGAGCGGAAGAAATCATAATACAATATGTTCAGCAGGACGATTTCAAAGATGACATTAAGCGATTGAACAAAAATTTGTCATTGGAAAACAGAGTACTCTGAAATCTCTAAATCCGTTTCTTGATGAAAATGGAACCTTACGAGTAGGCGGCGGATTGGAGAGAGCCAGTTGCAGTTAAATGCATAAAATCATTATTACATTCATTCATTTAAAGTTCCTCCACCCTGGTCCCACCCTAAATTTTCATATATTAAGGCAAAGGTATCAATGGCAGAAGCAAGACCGTGTGAAAACACCGGCAAATAGAAGAGGTCACGGCGCTAAAATGTACAAGGGTTATATTGCCATCTCATTTGCCTTGTGACAAAGGCGATTCATATAGAAGTGGTCACCGATTGCACGACCGATGGGTTCATTGCAGCTTTAAGGCGTTTATGGCGATAATGGATCTAATTTTGTTGAAGCAGACAGAAAACTGCAACAAACGTACCAAACAGCAAATCGACATCAAAATGAGGTTCAAAAATTAATATCATTGGATGAATTTATTAAGAACATTGATACATATCTATCGGAAAATAAAATAACTTGGTATTACACACCACCACTGACACCTCACTTTGCTGGGATTTGGGAATCGACGGTAAAGTCCGTAAAAACTCACTTGGTGAAGGCAACGGGAAACATAAATTTTACTTATGAAGAGCTGACCACATTACTATGCAACATAGAAGCAATTTTGAATTATCGACCCATTACAACATTATCAACAAGCGACGAATCGTATGAGGCTTTAAACCCAGCTCACCTTTTGATTGGGGCACCCATAACCAATTCACGTGAGCCGTACGGAGAGAATTCACCAATTATCAAAGATGTGCGGTACAATTCAACAGCGAAAAATTACATGTTGGAAGCGTTTCAGTACGAAATATTTACACAACAATTTTTACCTCCATGCAAGTAGGTCATCGGTCGCATAAAAGAGGTTAATCCTGGCGAAGATAACCACATCAGAGTTGTGACAATTAAGACGGCAAACAGCGAATATAAACGACCATCAAATAACGTGGTGTTACTTCCAGTTGAAGATGTTTAAAGGTAGTATCTTTAAGGGCGGGAGAATGTTCATGAACTCTGAAATTAAACAAAAAACATTAAGAAATGCTATTTTATTGTAATTTATAGTACACTTAGCTTGTTCCCAAATCACAATTGTTATTATTATTGTTTTTTAACATATCATTATTTTGACACAAATATTCAAAGATTCTAAAACCTTTTATTGTAGCTCAATTATTTGTAGATTAAATTAGTAGCTATTTATTAAATATGTGTACTAGATAAATTTAAGTTAGTTATTTATCGGAAATAGTTAAACTGGTGTTCAGTGGCTTACGACCAAAACGAGTTTGCAAAGTGGTTTTCCCGAGGAAAAAAACTAGCTGACGATGAACATACCAAAAATTGGTGATTCTGGAAAAGCGATCTTACAAGCCAATACAAGCGATTAAAAAAAAGTTTATTGAATTTTAAAAATAAAATTTGAATTATTATTGTTGTACAAATTTTGAATTTAATTAAATGGTTTCATTTTGGTGCTACGGTGTTTTCTATTTCAACTTCTGATCCAGCGATTTAAAAATTTGTGCAAATTACACCAAATTTGCTCAAAATATGAGATATTTATAAACATTCGCAGAAATAGAAAACTGAAAAAAATAAGTAAATAAATAAATTAATTAATAATATAATTTAATAAAATATATAAACCACAAACTGAACCCACATAGATCATTGAGCAATTTCCGATGATTATTAGAAAATAATCGGATGTTCATGACACTTTTACACTCACAAAAACACTCATTAACGCACAATTACTTAATTCGACAACAAAAATTAGACCAAGAGAATTAAATCTCGTCTTGATTGAAAAAATATATCTTCATAACAGCGAATGAGAAAAATCCTTTTCTTTGAAGTAAAACGCTAACAATCAAACAATAAATTTATTTTTTAAGTGTCAAAAATTATCATAGGATTTGACTGTGATAATTTGGGTGTGTGCTATTTTCTTGGTACTAAAAGTATTTATCACAGGTTTTGAAAAATTCGCTAAATCGGTTTTTTTAAATTGCATTATGTCAACGATATGTGGAAGGCATTAGGCATAAAAGTGCTGTTTTAATTTTTTTATAAATCCTCGTAAATTTGTGTTATAAATATAAATAAAATCTTAAAAACAAAAAAATAATAGTTATTCGAGCATGCACCTTGTTTTTCCGCGCGGGCAAAAAATTGATAATTATCAAAAACGTTCTTTTATCTAAAATTCTTATGTGTTGCCTTAAAAACCAAAACGATTGTGTTCTGCAACACGCTTTTTTAATTGAGCAATCTATCCTTTTCTATTTCATTTAATATACGAAAAACCAAAAATTTAGTGGTTGATTTTATTCGATCGTAAAAATTATCAGTGGAAATCACTTAGCCGCACGTTGCTAAGAAAAAGTTGCGGCGCGGAAGCTACAATGCGGGGAACGCACATTTTAGGCATCGAAAATATTTAAAAAAATTGTTTTCGGGCTTTCTTGTAACGACGAATGCAATGGGACGTCAAATGTTTTTTTTTTCCTTTCGCCGTTCCAATCAAGGGTTTGAGTTGAGTTTTTTTTTTTCAACTGCAATAATGTGGGGAAAACACCAGAAACAAATTAGAAAGGGGGCAAAATTAGCGCGAAATTTTGGACTGGTTTGTCCGTTTTTTTTATGACGGGGGCCATAAAACTGAAAATTTTGGTCGGATGATAATTTTTTTTAAAAAGTCAGTCAGCGTTCGGGTATTAAAGTAAACAGATACTAAAAATTAAAAAAAAAAAAGTTTAGAATTTAATTTTCATAGTAATTATATTAAATTAATTATTAAATATTATGTACAGTAGTATAGTAGTTTGATAAATTTAAAAATAGTGTATCGTAAAGTACTAATGTACAGTGGTTTAAATTTATTGGTGATTGCATTATAAAAAAAACTGGTTTGTTGCATTTTAAGAACGTTTAAAACATTAACGCTTAACAACAAAAATAAAATAACAGTGCTCGTTTGGTGCAAAAATACGCTATATAAGTTCGTTTTGCAATTTTATAACCCGTGAATGAAATGGTGAAAGCTAAATTATGTGTTAGTAAATTAAGCCCAAAATACTGGTAATTACGAAATAAGTAGTACCTTAAACAGTTCACAATACTAATACTACATAAATTAAACGTGGAAAGTATCACATTAAGTTAAGTGCGTGAGTTAATAGTGCTTAATAGACACAAGTGCAGAAAAAAAACTATATTATGACACGGTAAAATAGGTTATAAATAACTATCACAATTATTGGTGATATACGAGTCATAAATGATTGAAATATATGTACTAAAAATGATAATATCTTGTGTTTGAGTGCTCATAAATTTTCATATCGAAGCATACACCACACAGAAAAAATATAATTTATGTTTGGTAAATCCAGCAATTAACAAGTAATTTTTATTTATTATTATGTATTATAATTTTAAAATTCATCCATAATTCTTTTTCTTTCTTATTGTATCAATTTTATCTTAACTAAATGAATCTAACTTTAATAATTACAAGTTCTAATTATTAACTTTTATTTATCTAAATTTTTTTTTCGGTTTGGTTTGTATAAATTTATATTTAAGAATAGCTAGCTAGGGTGCAGGGTGCGTATTTTAGTATCATAGTTTATTTCAATATTGTTTATCGCTTGATTTCGGATTACGTATTTATTAATTTTTTTTTTATTTTGATTATTGGAATCGATTATTTGTGGGATATTGTTAAAAATATTTTGTTTATAATTTCTTATGATTTTTCTTTTTTTTTAATAAATTTTGGTTCTCAATGAATTGTACGACCTGTCTTTTGAATTTCGCTTTGTTTTCAGTTTTTGCCTCCTTTCGGTTTGAAATGACTGTGTGAGTTATGTTTTCGAGGATGAGTTCAAGGTAAGTATACCCTTCAGATAGGTGAGTGAAGAGAGAAAAAAAAAAAAATTGTTGCTTGCTACCCAGTCTTCTCCCTATCCTGCGGTGAAACTCGATCCACGTCATGTCTCGGGAAAATCCACGCCCTTCCCTGAGTTTTAGCCAGCAAAATGACCGCCCCGAGACTCTTAAAATGACGTGGATATTCTGTTAACTGATGTGAATTCAGGGTTGTGGTTCAAACCTAAAATAAATAAGAATGTTGAACCGCAACTCCATTTCATTTCGTTACATTCTGTTTGTGTTAACTTCTCATAATATGAAAGTTTAATCTTTTCTCACAGTTTTAAAGCTAGAAAAGGCTAGAGCATAGTTTATAAAAATAATCTCATAAAGTTCAATATTTACAAAGAAGATTAAAGAGCAAATAAAAAGTATTCCAATTTTGTTATTCTCGTAAAAGTTAGAAAACTATAAATTTTATGAAAATATAGCTATGTCAACAGAATTCCAATTAAATATTTAATAGCTAGCTTTTGTTTTCGCGTATGTTTTTCTTTTTGTGATTTTTTACTTCACTTCAATGTCTGAAGAGAAGAAAACTATTTCAACATATCTGGTAGCCACAGCATAATGCATCGAACATCAATGAATTTTGCTCTAATTGCCGCATTGTATAATTTGTATATTTGTAGATACATACATATGTATACTCGTAGTTAACTGTCGTATAAACATTCATATTATTTTAGTTAATGATCTGAAAGTTAGATGCGACAGAAAAAACAAATACAAAAAAGTTGAAGAAATAAATTTTAAAAACAATTTTTAATTTTCTTTCTGGTGAGTTGGCATTTTTTTTAGCATTTTTCAACTTAACTACCTACTTATTTATATAATTAAATTACAGTTCATTAGAACAATAAATGTGGATAAAAAACTTCGGAGACAAAAAAAACTAATTAAAAAGTTTCCTTTTTTATATTTAATTTGATTTTCTTAATTGACATAAACATAATCGACATAAACTTAGTAATAAATTTAGAAAAGTTAAATACAAATGTGTTTTATTTACTTAAATGTCAGCTAAAAATCTTTGAAAATTTTAAAACTGTATGGAAACGATTGAGTGCTATTTTTGCCAAGTTGTAAAATAAACTAAATTCTGAAATTGTTTTGTCTATTCGAATTGATTATCATGTACTTTGTCTTTATACGATTTCATTATGTGTTGAAGAAAATTATTTTATCAACTCGTATCGAGTCCAGAAAGTGCCATTTATGGTTCGGGTGATGAGAAATATATTTTTTTTAAAAGAGTGGATTTAGTGACAAATCTTGACATTTATTATCTAGAATTTTGTTAACAACATACATATGTGAAATAATCACCAAAAATTGAATTTGAAACCAATAATTCGAAAATCAAGATGCGCTAAAGTTTTACGAAAGTAATCAACAATTTTTCAGTTTGGCGAAAATTTCACTCCATTTCTAAATTATTTAGGATATGTACATGAAGATAAAAACACAGTAAAAAGTGTATAGAGATAAGATAAAGATAAAATAAAATGATTTTTTTTTCTATCAGGGCAGAATTTTTTAAATGAAATAAACCAAAACTGGCTATTTCTAGAATGAAGCAAAAATTGACAATTTCTGTTTGAAAAATAACCCAAAAATTATATTTACTACAAAAAAGTGATCAAAAGTAAATATCAAAATGTGAGGTGTAACTAGCGACTTTTGATCAGGTACTCCTCAATTGTGAAATTTAGGTAAAATTTTCATTATCGAATGCGATGTCACATTTAGCTACTTGCTTTATACTAAAAATGTGAAGCCGAATTTTTAAATATCCTCATTTGAGGTTTTTGTTCTATTTTTCAATCGCCTACTTTTTTACAGCCAAGGGAACCTGAGGAACAGGATTCTTCAGAATTCATTAAGGAAAATGCTTTGCAAGCTAAGAAACCAGAGGACCAGTGTGTTGCAGAGTTCCACACTGGCGAAGAAGAATTAGGAGAATAAACTGGCTGGATCCTAAAAAAGAACAGGTAGAAAAGACCTGCAAAAAAAGGAAGGCAGAATCTTATCCAGAAATTGTAGCTTCAAACCAAACTTCAAAATCAGAAGTATTAAATCAAAATCAGCAAAATATAAGCGAACAGGAAAACCAACCTACCAAAAATAAGGAAAAGACCCACTATCAATCAACATTATTGGCGTAACTAATATGGTACTATCCAATCATTAATGGGTGACTACAAAAGAGTACAGAGTTGTACAACTGAACAATAATATATGGAAAATCAATACAACATAATTCTGTGGCAAATATATAAAAAGTGATAACTGGGTTTTTACTATTTTTCAGTAGAACGATTTAAACATTTTTTTCTTTCTGTGAAACACAATTCTTAACATTAAATAATCTTATTACCACCAATTGGTCCTTTATTGTGCAGCCATAAGAGGTCAGCTAAGTTAAACCACTAAGTTCGTGCACAATTTCGCAACAATATCAGTAATAAGTACTTATCCCCTTTTAAATATTTAGTAAGTGTCTCTGATTAGATTCAAGTCCATTTAACTCATATTTATTTATAAAATTATATGTGTGTTAATCTAACAACAATTGCTCCCTTCTTCAAATAGTTCTGTTCTATCTGAAAGTTAAATTATCACCTTATATAAAATTATCAAGTATTATGTTGATAGGTACATGCTTTAAATTATTATAAATATTTAATTAGAAATTAATTATTTACAAAATGATTTTTGTGAAAAGAAAAAAATCATTAAAGTAAAATTGAAATACATACATTGTTTAAAATTATAACACAAAATTGAAAATTATTACTATTCATTGATTTCACCCAAAATATCCAAATCTGGATCCAGATCATCCTCACTATCAAGGTCAGTTTTAAGATTTTTGTAAAAATCGTGGTATTGTGGCGATATTATTGGTAATAAATCCATTGTATCTTTTTTCTTTTTTGAATTTATAGGATTTGGTCCCCGGTAAGCCATATTTAAATCGGATCTTGAAATAGTAGAAATTCCTCGTCGTTTTATACTATGAATTTTAAATGGTTCATCTTCGGCCAAAGAGTTTTTATATTCTATAATTCCGTATTGTTTGGTATACCTAAGCCAGTGCACTTTAGACCAAACAAAAGGATTCCCAGCAACATCTTTAGTACGCCATGTATATTTTTTTTTTTACTAAATCATTGAAATTCAAAAAATCAGTTTGGACCATGTCAATCACTTTATATTGTCTGGTCGATCGTATAGTACGAATAAATTGTGAATAATCATGTGGAGCATGAGTGTCGATGGATGTTTTTTTTAATTGTTTTTCAATTGTAGCACATGAACCACATCACATTCCATATGGGTGTGACCTACACTTAAAAATTTGTGATCGATTGTTGTGACACTGACTTCTTCAGATTGCAAAAAGTATAAAAACATAGCTGAAATAAAACTGTTTTTATTTTGTCCCACGCAATTGTCACTATAAAATATGATGTGTTGGACTGATTGCGGTAACGATTTTAAATGCGTATACAGACATGAGGCAATTTCATTTCCCCTGCGATTTGCTATGCCTTGATGCCCCGTCATGCACAGTTAAATTAAATGTCCATAATGAACGTTTATAAAAAGAAACGCTTGTACATAGCCGAGGTGTCGGTAGACACTTTTGTAAATCAAAAGTGAACATTCTTGGTATTTCTGAATTTTGTTTGCATTTTTCTTTGTCCTGGTTCTTTGCGGTGTATGCTAAATCAGCCAAAGCATGATGTTCTTTTTGCTGCTTTAATAATTCAACTTTGTTTTCTGTGGCCAGTCTCATTTTTTGATGGATAGTTTCAGAATAATTACAAGCGTCTAAGCTTGGTTGTTTAAATTTTAGATTAAGGGACTTAAAAATTTCGGAGTACTTAAAAATGGAAGCGGGGTTAGTGTATTCCTTAGAATACAGTTCATACATTATGCTTAAATTTAGCCCAGTTGACAAATAGCGTTTGCTACTATGCCGACGTAAATAGTGAGAAGTGTTTGCTGGGAAACTGTTGATGTGTTTGTAAATTCCATCCGTTGTTTCTTTTGGAAGTGTTTTATGAAATTTAGATGCCGTTCCACGCCTATCTTTTTCCGGTGTAGCTCCGGGGCATTTGTATAATTTATCACAAGCTACATCAATGAATTTACGCGTTTCACCAAATGTATCTAATAAACATTTTTTGCACACTTCAAAACGACTGCCGCAATTTTTTAAAAAGAATTTGGCTGAATATCGGCGAGGTGTTTTACAAATAGTTTTTCGGCATTTTGTTGGCTCGAGTTCGATTAAACCACATATATAAGCCGATCTCATATCATAATTCCCTAAAATTTAAATTTTATTTTATTAAAAGTGTATAGGTATCCAACCAGGCGTATATAAAAATGGCGTTATGATACTTTTAGTTAAAATAACTAAAAAGTGTCTAAAGTAAATCAACGCTTAACAGGCCTTTTTTAAAGCTATTATTATAATAATATTCGTAATTAGAAAGCTTACCTAGTTTCCAGTACTCATCAAAAATTTTCTTTTGGTCGTCGTATTTTATTTTTAACTGGCATTTTTTCTTGCATTCAGTCAATGGAATGCATTGACGGTTTTCTATTTGTTTCCGGAGGATGTAATGTACTGTAAACCTAAATTTCGTTTCGTTTTTCGAGTTTTTTGATTTCCCCAATTTATAGTGGAATGGCTAATTTCGCTGGCACCCTCCGAATATCGTTCACTTTCTAAGTTACTTAAATCTTCATTATTTTGAAAATTGCCACTAAAATCCTCTGAATCAGAAGATAAATTGCAGGCTGGCACATAAGACACGTCTACATCACTATCATCAAAATCTATTGAATCCTCGGATAGGCTGAGAGCATGACTTACAATTAGTTGAGAATTTTCATCTGTACGCTCAAAATTGGTTCACATTTCACGAGATATAAAAACTAATAAAATTACTTTTTAGATTTGTTCTAACCACAATTTCTTATACAAATAACTGTAGAATGCAGAAAAATTTTCTACGAAACAATAAGCTTCTATTTATGCTATGCATGCTATATTAGTTAAAATAATAGTCATCAGTGTTTCTTGCGTTATCATTATAATACTTCGCTTGTACTGCAGATTTTGTGAACTTGGTGCAAAAGGTTATCTAGATTATATTGATTTTGAACAATGAATGTAATGGTAAAATTAAACTTAATCCATAATTTATTTCGTTTGTAAAAATGGAGAACGGGTTAACTAGAGAAAGCTTCTTTTTATTATTTTGTATGACATAATTTCGATTTATAGAGCAATATTTAAAAATGTGATAATTTGCGTTATTCTAGGAATTAGTCACTATACACAATTAATAAAAAATGAGTACTATAGTTGTCCCGTTTTCTATATTTATTCAAAAAATAATATACTATATTAACTAATGATCAAACGGGCTAAAAACGAATTAACTTATACAAATTTTGGAAAGTAGCGTAATTTTCTATTAGTTTCTTTTTAATTTAATTTAATCGAACTATCCCCTTTTCCATAAATGTGATTGTTAATTTTTGGAGTTAGTACCTTTTAAAAGGTTTAATAATTGATAAAATAGTGCACCTAGAAAAGTGAAAATTTGAGGTAACATGGAACAAATATTGTACATTCCGAAAATTGAATAAAGTTAAAAAGCTGATATTTCAGTTATCACCTTTAATATATATTTGCCACAGATATATTGAAACTTATAGAGCCTTGGTTGCAAAGCTGACAGATGAATGCAAGGAATGGTAGACATTCGAAGACAAAAAAGATCGCTCAATCAAGGTGATTGCCAGAGGTCTTCACCTAACCCAAACAGCAGGGCTTCAAAATAGAGGTTGCGGTAAATATCATAAAAAAAAGAAAAAATCGTAACTGATAAAGAGACCAAAGTTAATAAAAATGGGATTTTATTGTTTATGCTTACTTTTAATAGCAAAGAAAAAGTGAAAAATTTTCAACATTAAGGCAGTCCTTAACAAGAGAGTTAGAATAGAAGCGTTAAGAAAACCCACTGGCTTGATATCTCAATGTAAGAACTGCTAAGAATATAATCACACGCAGAAATATTGCAAATGAGAGCGTAGATGTGTGAAATGCTCGGGGAAACATCTCGTCCAAACTTATAATTAGACAAAATATACGCCTCCAAAATGCGTATACTACTTCAAAGCCAGGGAACTGCAAAATCTGAGAAACAGAAAACGCCAGGCCCCGTTAAACCGTGCGGTGTCCAGTAATAGGACAATGCACAAAACAAGGAAGATATTCCAAGTTTAACTCTCGAAAAAATTCTACAGAATATAAAAGCCTTAAACATAAGGCTATCAAAACCAGAAAGAAGCATGGACGCTAAAAGTAAGTGGTTAAAAATCAAGAAACAGTTAATGAAATCACTTCCATGATGTGTTAATCTATGAAGCTGAATAACACATTCAGAATCGCCAGTTGGATTGGGAATGGGCTGTTGCCACAAATTCCAGAGCTAGAAATTTTTCTATGTTTAGAAAAGATAGATAGAGAATTTCAGAATTTCGTCTGGCAAAAGATTCATTCTTTAGAATTTGAGAATCCATCAGGTAGGAAAAGCGAGAGGGGACTCAACAATATTTGTGAAGGAAAACATTAAACATTACTAAGGAGTAAAAATTGAAGAAGAAAATATGCAAGTAACCACCATTAATGTTCGATTAAATAATCAAAAGACGATGAACCTATCTTCAATATATTGCCCTCCGCGGTATAATCTGAATAAAGAAAACTATCTTATGTTACTCAAGTCGCTCGGTTTTAACTTCATAATCGGAGCAGATTTTAACACTAAAAATACATATTGGGGATCAAGACTAACAACCCACAAGGGTAAGGAGCTTTTTGAAGCTGGTCGGGCTTTAAACTGAGAGTTCCTGTCTAGAGGTAAGCCAAGATATTGGCCAGCGGATACAAATAAGATACCAGATTTTAAAGATTTATCTGAAACCTACGTACTACTCCAAAACAGTGAAGGAATTTTCATCTGACCACACGCTTGTCATTATGACATTCAGTGATACCATTATCAAAAAGAAAATTTGCCTAGGTTAACAAATAATAAAACAAGCTGGGATTAGTCAAAGACAATACTGAATTACAAGTACCAATTAAAACTCCGGCAGAACTTGAAGTTTAATTAGACCTGCTAAATAACAGTATACTACAAGCAGAGTGGCAGAGTACTCCTCCTACTCGTAACCCAACGGTAAATCACATCTGGCAGAGGAACCGTATACCACAAAGCAAATCACCAACAAAAATCAACAACAAATCTTTTAGCGAATACCTAGTTGGCCTTTCTGTCAACAAGGACGCTAATTATTTCCTTTGGAAAGCAACTAAAGGTCTTAAAAATTCTAAAGTAAAAATAGCTCCTATCAAGAATGACGATGGAACTTGGGCTAGAAGTGCCAAAGAAAAGGCTGTATTATTTGCAGCCTACCATTTCAATCTCTTCCAAAGCAAACAGCGGAAGAAAATATAATCCAAGTAAATAAAGTGGATACCCAAGGCATAAGACTTATATCACTACAAGAGGGGTTATGACCTAATTACTGAACTTATAGTTAAAGCACTATCAGAGAAACGCAGCGTTCAGACTAAAATACGTTCCATACCAAAGGAAGGTGGCAGAGGTGATAATGATTCTAAAACGTAACAAGCCGCCAAATAGGAAAACATTGTACATGCCGATTTCTCTACTTCCTATAATTTCAAAATTATTTGAAAAGCTACTACTCAAGAGGTTAAAATTAGTAATAGAAATAAGAAAAGTCATTCCTCCTCACCAATTTGGGTTTATAGAGACATTCTGCCATGAACAAGGATTGCAGTATTTACGGATGTTACTGCAATCTTGGCAATTGCATACAATATAGAGGAGTCAACCACTAAATTACAAAATGCCGCTAATTCATTGAGAAATTGGACGAAGAAATGACGCCTTTAACTCAACGAAACTAAATCTTTCCATATAAATTTTACCAACAAAATTGTTGATTGGTTACCTATTTGACTGATTTCGCAACCAATTCCACATGCAAACACGGAAAAATACTTAGGAATGACCCTTGTAGCTAAACTCAAGTGGAAAGAGCATATTAAAAAGAAGAAAGAAGAGTTAAACATAAATTATAGAAAAATGTATTGAATAAACACTTCTAACGGCAGGATATATTTTATCAACCAACTTATCACATTCCCCTTTGTTATAAACGTCATGTTTGGTTAGTGTTTTTGCAATTTTAGATAAGTCTAATTAAATAATTTAAACTCCTTTCTGTTTTGCATTGTATTCATTTAATTTTATTATTTTACAAATTTTCACAATTTTCATGTTTTTACTAACGGTTGGATTTAATATTTTTTTCTGATCTTCGGGTTTAGCAATCAATAAAACTAATCCTTAATATTTATGACGACGTTTCGATAAATTTATTATCTTCTTCGCGTACATGGTTTTAACAATACATAAACAATTTTTAATTAAAATATTCAGGAATTACCATGTCGTACGCCGACTTACCGTTAAATACACCATATACCTATATGTATATAAATTTGCAGAGTATTTCTTGCCATACCCGAACTTGTAAACATAAAATAAAATTTTTTCAAAAAACGAAAAATTGGTTCAAATTGGAAGACTACAATCAAAGTATTTTTACTAAACAATGTTTTTGAATTTGGAATTTAGATATAAAATCAATGATGCTAGAATAAATATGGTTAAGATCGGCAGTATCACTCTTTTTGTTAAGAATTTCATGATTACCAAAACAGTTTTTCGGTGTCCAAAATTTTTACCTGACCAAATCTAAATGTGTGTCCAGTATCAGATGAATGTTGGCATAATGTAGTTGCTTGAGAATTTCTGATAGGGTGGTTTGACGTACCGATGTACTTCAAATGTCAACGGATGATTTGAACGATTTAATTTAGGTCTGATATCTTTAATTTTACTAAAAATGTTACGAATAGAGTTGGTCGATTAAGATTTTTAATATAATAAATTGATTTATATATTAAATTTGGATGAACATTAGTTAGCGTATTTCCTTGAAAAATTTACAACAACAATTGCATAGGATAAATCCCCGCAAGGATAACATTAACCCAAAAAAAAATTGGGTTTAATTAAACATAATTCTAATTCTTGGTTGTGATACATGCCACCAGGTTAGGTTAGGTTAGGTTGGAGTGGCTGCTTACGCACGCTTAGACCGGCGACGGTCCATTGTGATACCACGGGATGTATCCCCTTTTACCCCTATTGGAACCATTTCGAGCTACTTATGTAGCGTAAGACGTCCCGCACTTTAATGTTTTCGAGATCCGAGAGGCAGTCCATCCTGAACTTACCTAAGTTTTTGTGCCTTCTGAGAGCCAATGCTGGACACGAGCAAAGGAAGTGGACCAACGTCTCTTCCTCCTCTTCGTCCAAGCAGCTTCTGCAGAAGTCATTAGCCTCCAGACCCAGCCTTCTTGCATGTTCTCCAAAAAGGCAGTGTCCCGTGAGAATTCCTACGACCGTTCTTAATTCACGTCTGCGTAAGGATATTAATGCCCTAGTGCGCCCCAAGTCCAGCTTTGGCCAAACTTGTCTTGCAACTCTACAGGTGAGGGCGTTAGACCACCTTTCCCCCGCTGAGGATAGCGCCTGCTTCCCAAGTGCTTGTCTCAGCGCTGTGATAGGCCTCCCCAGACTTGCCCTTTCCGGTTGCAGCTGGAGAGTCGTACCATGCCTAGCAAGTTCATCTGCCCTGCAGTTCCCCATGCCGCCCGAGTGACCTGGGACCCAGACTACCTGGATGTTGAAATGCTCACCCATCTCATTTAGAGATGAGTGACAACTCAACGCCACCCGTGACGCCAAAGACACCGATTCTAACGACCGGATCGCCGCTTGACTGTCCACATAGATTGTGATATCGTCTGAGGATAACACATTATGCTTCAACCACGTCATGACCTCCTCAATCGCTACGACTTCAGCTTGGTACACGCTGCAGTAATCAGGGAGACGAATAGAAATATTTACATTTAATTTGTCACAGAATACTCCAGCTCCTACTTTGCCGTCTAGCTTGGAGCCATCTTTGAAGAATTGCACCGCTTCGGTTTCCGATAACGGTCTATCCCTCCAGGATTCCCTTGAAGGGAAGGAGGTCCGAAATCGCTTCTCGAAGCGTAGAGTAGGTTTAATGTAGTCAAGATTCGCCAGCTCATCCTTCAACGATCTGACTATAGTAGAGTGTCCTATACTAAGACACCTCCACTGAGAGACGGCTGCAAGTCGTACAGCCGTATTTGCCGCCATCTGTTTGCCAAAAATGTCGACCGGAAGAAGGTGCAACATAACCTCTAAGGCACTTGTCGGTGTCGACCTCAATGCCCCGCTAACAAGCATACAGGCCGTTCTTTGCACTCTCTCAATCTTACTTTTGTAAGTTACCTTGTCCAGAGCTGGCCACCAAACACCCACCCCGTACATGAGTACAGGTCTCACTATGGCGGTGTAGAGCCAGTGTACCAGCTCCGGCTTCAGACCCCATCTATGACCAATGGCGTTCCTACAGGAGTACAAAGCAATAGTAGCTTTGTTTATTCTCTCCAACATGTTGGGCTTCCAACTAAGCTTACTGTCCAAGATAATGCCCAGATATCTAGCTCTATCAGTAAAAGCAAGTCTCGTGCCATTTAAGGTAGGAGGGACAACTACCGGGATTTTGTATTTCTTAGTAAAGAGTACCAGCTCTGTCTTGGACGGGTTAATACCAAGTCCACATTTGCCAGCCCATTTCGTAACGATGGTAAGCGCATTCTGCATTACGTCTACAATCGTGCCCAGGAATTTCCCGGTAACAGCTAAAGCTACGTCATCTGCGTACGCGATAACTCCAATACCCTCTCTCTCCAATTCAAGTAGTAACCTGTTTACCACTATGTTCCAGAGAAGAGGGGACAGAACCCCCCTGCGGAGTTCCCCTAGTTACTCGCCTCTTGATGGTGGAGTCCCCCAACTTCGAGCTAACAATCCTGCTTCCCAGCATATAATTGATTAACCCTATCAGAGGAACGTCCACCTCCAAAAATGACAATCCCTCCTTGATTGCCTCCGCTTTCACATTATTAAAGGCGCCTTCTATATCCAGGAAGGCCACCAAACAGAATTCCTTCGAATTAATCGATTTCTCAATCGTAGACACCAAGGCGCCTGCCACCAGAGTCATAATACATATTAAATTTATATTTTATTTGGAAAGGTTGGCTTTTGTCAATTAAATCAAATTGGCTATTTTCTTGGAAAACAAATAAACCCAGAGTAATTCGAATTCAATTTTGGTCAACAAAATACGCTTATTATTAGTGACGACCGAATTCACAATTTGCCCATTGTTAGTTACAGATAATCCCTTATAATTTGCTTGGTATCAACGGTGACATCTGTAGTTAATTTTTTTATCTCAGTAAACGAAACCAAATGCCGTATTAATGCGCTGACCTAAAAGATGAAAACTACTAACATTGATAGTATCAATTTGATCGTTATTCTTCCGAACTAATATTGTGCCCAAAAAAATAATTTATTATCTGTTTCTATTTCTAAAGTAAATTCTAAACCAAAACGATTACTATTAAATTTTGAAAGTTACTATCATCAGCTATTTTATCATCAGCTATACACACAAAAATAAATGATCGTACTTTTTAATAAACAAGATATTAAAATCAATTGAGCTCAAGACAGTGTCAAGTAGAACTTCCATTACGACATCAGCCACTACTAGAGATTTAGGTTAAACCATCGCAACGCCATTTATATGTTTAAAGTAGCTGATAATCAGGCTCAAATAACAAAAACAGTCCTGATTTTAAACAAAATTCCAGGATATCTAGAAATTTTATTTTGGGTATTCTGGTGTGTAGTTCTATCATTAACCTATCTGAAATGGTTTCTATAGCCAAATCAATTTGTTGTTTTATGAAATCTACTTCGATTATCAATTGAACTTTTCAACATTTCAACTAAATATTTTGATGTTTTATATGTAGGGCTATTTGTAAAACATACAATAGGCTTAAGTGGATGATCCGGTTTATGGATTTTGGGAAGTCCGTACAATTTAGTTACAACTGAAAAGTAGGTTGGTAACTTGGTCTTAGTTTAACGATCAAATAATTATTTAAAAATAAATTTTTAATTTTGTTGTTGTTCAAATTTTGTAGTGAAATATAAAATAATAATATTTCGATTGTGTTTCATAAAAATTTTGTTTCAACTGTGAAATTTTTTAAATGTTTCTCATTCATGGCTAGAATACAAACAATTCCGCGACAAGAAATTTTGAAAAACATTGTAAACCTGAAACCTTGCGACGTTTTGTTGATTTTTTTTCCTTTATCTCCAATTTAGGAGCATAGGGCGTCTACTAGGCTGGACCATCTTACTCTGTTTGGGGCTACTGCTTTTATCTCTACCCATGATTTTCCGGCTTGTTTCGCTTTAGCTAGCAGTGTTCTCTTCCATGTCATTGCTGGTCTTCCGAATTTCCTTTTTCCCTGCGGGTACCAGTCCAATGACATCTTCATTATATCACTTGGTGTTTTTCGCAGTGTGTGGCCAATCCATCTTCATTTTCGTCTCTTTATTTCGGTTTCAATGTCTGACTGATTAGTTTTCCTATGTAGTTCGATATTCGTTATGGTGTTAGGCCAGAAGCATTTCAGCATTCGTCGAAGGCGTTTGTTTACGAACACTTCTAACTTCATTTTGATTTTCCCTGTTTGCTTCCATGTCTCGCATCCATGTTAATGCGTCTGCAGCTGTAGATGAATTTCCTTTGAATATTTCGGCGGTAATATTATCTGTTCCAGCAGCCTTATTGTTCTTTAGCCTCTCAATGACACTTTTAACTTCCCGTTTCGTTGGAATTTGGCTGTTGCTAGTTACGTTATTGTGTTCAATTGATGATGGGAAATTTCTGCTGCTGGTGGTGGCGTCTTCTCCGAAATATTATTTCCATCTCCTTAACTGTGCTTCGTCCGTTGTTATGACTTGACCATTTCCATCCGTTATAGGTGGTATGCTTATAATTTTTCCCGTGACTTTTCTTACACACTGGTGTAGTGCTCGCATATTTTGGGTTGCTGCTGCCTCCTCAGCAGCTTTGAGAATGCTCTCTCTATATTTTATTCGATCATTCTTTGCCATCTTTTTTACTTCGCGTGTTGTTTCTTCGTATCTACGTTTCACCTCTATCGTATTTTGTTGGTGCATTTGTAACTTAAGTTGATGGATTAAAAATAAAAACACGAATAGAATTTTTACAATTTAAATAAAAATTATTTTAAAATATTTTATTTACAAAATAAACATAAGAATAGAAATTATTTGTAAAAAATTTCTTTTTGTGATATTTTAATTTTATTTGAGAGATCGGTTTCAGATCTTCACCTTCATCAGTTCTTTTCTACTAAAATAAAAATGGAGTTTTACCATGTATATTTTTGTGATACTTGTTCTGAAAAACCCAGGACACACCTTGAAAAGTGATTCCTAAAATATTACACCAAGGAAAATTATAAAGCTTTATGTTCAAATGTGTATTATGTTTGTAGTATGTAAATGAAACATCGAAATAAAATTTGTATGTTTGATTTTTTACAATTTTTCATTAAAGCTATTGTCGGGTAGCTGATTACATATACTAAAAAAAGCTACAGCTTCGGCTGCAACGGGTGAAAAAATTGATGTTGAAGAATTAATTCATAGGGGTATTAACCAATGCAGAATTAATTCAGGAAGTCAGAAATGGTAAAAGTTTGGCATATTTACATTCGATCCTAACAACGTAGGTAGCTTGTTTTTTTGCTCGGAAACAAGTTGTTTTATCGTGCTATGCTGTTCCAGAGCAAGAAAATATTGGCCGCATTGTTTACTTTTTACAAAAAGTTTCATAGAAAATATATAATATATATGTAGATCGTTATTGTGTCTTAGTTAAACTATTGCACTCTTATAATGTTGTAATTGTAAAATACCTTTCTAAAATTTAATATTGACCTGTATTAAATCAGTTATATTAAGCATATTTTATTTGGCTAAATTGGATTTGATATTCAATTGGGATTTGCTTCTTAAGACGTTCTTATTAACCTCACAAATGCCAAATTAGAACTCAAAAGCATTGTACCAATGATGCAAATGGTCAAATAAAAAACGCTAATTATTGTATACTATATATAAAAACCCATTACTTCTTAATTCTTGATTTACTTCCCCCCCCCCCCAAAGATATAATTTAAAAATAAAATAAAATATAATCATTATATTTAATATTTTTAATACGTAAAAAAACTGTGTACATTTGACTGTGTACGGTTCATGTTTAACTAAATCCATAACTAAATCAATATTTTTCTCCCATTTTAAATTTTACTCACAGTTCATTTTTCCCATGGAATAGAGCCATTATTCAAAAATTACTTCGATACATTAAAAACCTGTTTAAATTATATACTAACTATGTAAATAAGTGTAATACCTGTGAGAATTCTTCCTTGAAACCTACTGGTTTTGCTGACATGCAGATATTCATTTAAAAATATCAACTTTTAGGTTTATTTGTTACTAGAATAAACCACCCATAAATAAATTGTAAATTTACTCGTGTCTTGCTACCCCCACTTAATTTTGATATCACACACTTTACCTCTCAATCTCACTACAACTCATCACACACTACTTGCTGTACTTCGTCATATCATATATTTGTATTACAATAGTATGTAAAAGATTAGGCTTTCTACAGACACTTTTTGAAGGTTTCGATATAAAATTATAGTTGGCAATCGGGTTGTTTTCGCCCGGTGACGGCGGATCTGAGACTAAACCTCCGGTCTCCGGGTCATAATCAACGTAAATTTGTCAAATTGTTTGTTTTAAGTTGCATCAAAACAGTTAAACTCCGTTGATTTTATATCTTTTATTAAAATTTGTTGGACCCAATGATTTTTTCGTTCTTTAAATGATTAATTTATTAGGTTGTTTATTAGGTTAAAATTTGATTTGTATTCCCAAAAAAATAGTAGATCATACTATATGTATGTCTAATAGAACATAGCAAATGAGGAAAAAGATAAAAAAGTTAATGAAATATGCACATCGGAGAAAATTCAAAAAGAACATTTCGGCGGCCATTTTGATAAATAAGAAATAGACGATGGTCAATTTTCATGATTTTTTATATTCCCTATTCATTTATCTTCAAAATGAGCTAAACTGTATAATTTTCGTATAATTCGTCTTTTTTATATAGGTCTTGAAATTTTTAAATTTAACATCTAACTGTTTTTTTAATTAGTGATGCCATTCAAAACATAAAAATCATGAAATTAAAACATGAGTTACAAAAATTTTAAATTTGACGTATTTTTCACTATATTTGTTTATATAGTTAGTGTATGATGAACGCTAGATGATTGTTTTCCCCAAACAAATGTATTAAGTGCCTACGACAGTTTTATTAAGATATTAATATTCTCAGCCGGAAAAAACGTCGCTGTTGGAAGTTAAAGCAAGGTATAGTATCCGTTAGGCCTTGGATTTCGAATGATTTACTTAGAAATGTTAAATCGAAAAATCAATTATGCAAAAAAGTTTATAGATGTCCGACTGATTAGGAATTATTAAACGGTACAAGGTGCTAAATAAAGCTCTTAAATATGTCATAGATATGATCAAAGACAAATTTGCTGAAAATAAATTTAATACTTACAAAGGACAATAAAGAAAAGTTGGCAATTGATCAATGTTGCACCGTGTAGTCTACATGAAGTAATTAATCAATTGTCTACTCGTGTAGATAATGTATGTGGACAATTCAAAAAATGGGGTAGATATTGTAGATAATGTCAACAATGTAGGCAATGCGTCGGCAATTTCCAAAGTGGACATGCTTTTTCGCGTGCTCGAGCACCTATTTTGATCATTTATATCAGTGATTGTATTTAAGTGGCACGTGTGCCAAACTTGGCACGTTTAAAAATAGGTCCGCCACGCCAAAAAATATTGAGTTTTAAAAATAGACCTTTTTTGCAGTTATTCTTACGAAAAATAGGAAACACCAACCAAGAAATTAATTTTATCATATAACCATCTTTGGAATAAATATCAAATATTTTCGACAAATACGGAAAGCCCGAAAGAAAATTACTAACTAATAAAATGCATGGTTTGATCAGAAAATCGTGGATTTTTTAATTTCGCGGGGTGTAAAAGTCCAGTTGTTACAATATATTTTTTTTGTTGTGTTGGTAGACTTGTCGTAGAGGTATGCTGACATTTTAAGTCATATTGGATTCTTAGTTTATTGTAGGCTGTCGAAAAGGTTACGTAGTTTTTGTGTGCTCGGCAATTTGGTTTTTCGTACAGGAAGAAGACGCAGGGAGATGTAAAGTGAATAGCAATAACATAATAACATAAATACCATCATAAAAGTGTGAGCATGCGCATTATCGTGGTACAATAGCCATAGGTTGTTTCGCCACAAATCCAGGCGTTTCATTAACAGAAAACAGCGTTTGTCTTCCTGGTGGTAAGAACTCATAGTATACTGTGTAGTTGAAATCGGAGGTTATAGTATAACAGTGAGACAAATTTGTACATTCGATCGAACTTGACGAGCTTTTTCGGTTTTGCCTCTTCAGGAAGCTTCCATTGAGACGATTGAACCTTAGTTTCGACGTACAATCCGTAATCTCTTGTTTTATCACCAGTTATGTCCCGTTTGACCAGTGTTGGATCATCGCTGATTTCATTCAGTAACTTCTGAGCAATATCCATTCGGTATTGCTTTTGGTCGAAATTAAACAATTTCGTGGCCAATTTTTCTGTCACACGTTTCATGACCAAACATTGGAAAAAGTCTTTGGAATGATCCAAATGATATACCAACATCATCAGCAATCCCTCTGATAGTGATTCGGCAATTGTTCATAACCATTTTGTTCGCTTTTTCGACAATGTCGTTGGTTGTTGGTGTGCTCGAGCATTCAAGGAATTATTCATATATTCAACATCTTCATGGTCATCTTTGAAACGCTTATACTATACCACTGGTAAAATTCATTACAAATTCTTTGTTCCATTTTTTTCCACAAGTAAATATCGCCGAGCCCACCAAGTCACAAATAACTTTTCGACAGCCAACAATAAACCCAAGCCGACCCTCGTATTTTCAACATTTGAAACTATTTTTGTTAGATACCAAAATGATTCAAATCGAGCAGTCATACGAAACCATCGCAAAACTTGAGATTTTAGCGAGATTTTATTCATTGCAGCTTATGCAGTTTTAGTTCAGGACTTGTTAGCAACAAATTAAGAGGCATAATTTGAGGCATTGGTTTTAGTTTAAAAAAAAATTACGTAGCAAATGGGAGTTATCACTGAACAAAGTCTGAAAAAGTAATTCATTTCAACTTAAAAAATCAGGACAAATGTTAAGTCTCGAAATTTGTGATGAATTTTATAAAAACAACAAGAAATAGCTTTACAAAATTGGTTTGGCAGCGACGAGCAATCGCCCATTAGAAAACAGATTTGTAGTGAAATCTCTTCTAGAAAAGTTTTAAAATCCACCACATTAATTCAAACAGATACCAAATTTCAATGGAATTGCTGCTTAATCGCAGAAGTTTCATTTGGGACAGGTTGGAGTTTCTAAAATAAAACATTTCCAAAATTCAACAAATATTCCGGGAGACTGCTAATGCTACTTTAGTACATAAATACAAGCCATAAATCAACAATTTAGATTTGCCAAAGTGAAATTTGTTTTTTAAATACTTAATCAGTTCAGACCTTTTCAACAATTCCAGCACCGAATGGAGCACGCACGTTGTCACTCAGTTTTAGTGAAATTTTATATCTAAGTCATTATCCTCGTACAAAACAGATTCCTTTGGTCGTATCTTTTGCGGTCGGATTTCTCAACACAGCAACACAACAAAAAGGAACTGGGTAGCACGTTTGTGGATGGATTTTAATAAAACTTATAGCTGTTCTTCATAGATTAAGAAATGTCGCGTGATGTCATATATTTATTTTATTAACTGCAAACCTAAGATATCTTTGATTTCGGGTTTCCATGCTTTATATTGTATTTTCTGGATTTAAGTTTGATTTGGGAAATTCACTCGATACAAAGGGAAACTAACAACAAAAATTATATTTTCATTGTATATGACTTGTCTGTATTTGTTTACATTTTTAACATATTGTCTACATTGTCTATGTCGAAAACTATTGTCTACGCAACAATTGCCGACATTTGTGTGCAGACAATCTCAAAATAGGTGTAGACGCACTGCAACTGATTAACGACGGCTATAATCAGACTGAAATTACTAAATTATTTAATAATATTATTCGCAACAATGGATGTTGTACTGATTTAATTTTCAAAAAATCTGAACCAAAATTTATATTTTTTTGTTTTTTGAAAACACAATCAGCGATTTGCTAAGACTTCATCACATTCATTTTGATCTTACAATATCTTTATCAATAAATTAACAAAGTGTACTTGTAAAGAACAGGTGAAGGGAAAAGGAACGCTGAACTTCAATAAAATTTCACAAATATTTTATGTATTGGTTATATTTGAATAAAAAAAATCATAGATAGTGTAAAAAAAATTCGTACTATTGCGCAATGAACTTTGAAGAACTTTGAAGAAAAAAGAAATGAAAAATTTTTAATAAAAAAATTTAAAGTTATAGAAACTTGAACGATGTTACTAAAGTGCCTAATTAAAACTTTAGATAGTTTTAAAAATCAAGTTTATAATTTATTCTAGAAAATTTTCTATCTTGAAAAAATTGTGTTTAGTCAAGAAGAAAATCGCCTTGCTTTGCGAAGTTAAGCAGAAAATGTATGGTATATATAAAATGCTAAATCTGATTTTACCTGGATCAATAAAATGAAACAAAGATTACTGTTATTGATTATTCCTGACCATTTTTTTTTTTTTGGTTTTAATGGAAAAATAAATTAAATATGAGGATTTCCAGTTGACTGCGCAGATTTGTGTTTCACATTGAAGAAATTAAGAGTTTTTTTTTATAATATTGAGCTGACAGATAGCTTTGGGCCCACACCACCATTGATTGTTTTAATTTACAGCTATTTATGTTATTTCAAGATCAAGATTTTTTAAATCTAATCTTGTTTTCTAACCACACAATCCAATCACCCTACTTTAATTACATTAAGGATAAAAAATAGCAACAATAACTCTTAGATATAAAAATATCAAAATAGTGGTAATATCATGATGACATTTCTATTAATAAAGAGACAAAAATACAAAAAACTATATTCCGATTTTATAATGCTGTTGAGTATTAAAAAATCATCTAAAAATCAATACAGTCTATTTTATTTAATAATACATCTTTAGAATTTCATAAATAATAATAGAATAAAATAAATAAAAATCTCTGAGATGTTTTGCTTTCTGCTTTATTTCACTACCTATGTATTTAGAAAGCAAAATTTCTATAATTTATTATAGACCGAACTTTTCTAACAGTACATAAATAAAATAATTTTTAAAATATGTTTGATTTTTTTTAAGGACAATTTTAATTTTGTACATATAATAATTTATTCCAAAATAGAAGAAGCTTAAATTGGTTTCAGCGCAATAAAATCCACAAGTAAAATTATTACAAAAATAACCGTTGAAACATAGTAAAGGGTAAGCCAAATTTATCGCCAGGTGAAATTTAAAACTATAGGTTTACTCACATTTAAGGTAGATATACATAGACACGATTTATTACTCAATTATAATTTAGCAATTTAATTGTTGTTTACTTCCTTTATATTGTGCTGTCATTCTTATTATATTTTTTCGAAAAATGAAACCGAATAACAAATTTCATTTTGTACAGATAGCAAGTTTCATTTTTTCACTACGTTCTTACCTGCTTGACGTCGACATCCTGTAGAATTGAAATGAAAAATTTCCTGTAGAATTGAAATGAAAACTGCACTTTTAGCAGTAAGTGAAAACAAAAATGGGATTGCTTAAGTTTAACTTCACTTAGTTCAGAAGTACGCTTTTGAGCAAGAGCACAAAACACTCAATTATAAGAAAATTTAAAACAACATAAAATTATTAGCCAGCGCGAAGCCAGCGTACCTCTTTGAAAATTATTTTCTGGTACTATCATTAGGTGTCTAGAAAGGGAAACAATTTAAGCCACATTATGACATGAAATTCTGTATTTTAAAATACTTTTAAAATAAAGTAGAGCATATTTGTATTTCTTCACTCGTTTTTATCTTTGTTCGTTTTTCTATTTTCGGTTTAGTTACATAATCACCTTTGGTATGGAGAAAGAAATTAATATTAAATACTTTACGTAGATAGTTTTGTATGTATTATGATTTTTTATAGGGTTGCCAACTTTTGAAAGTGATTCTCTCGGAGCGAATAGGTTAGGTAGAAATAAGAAAACATTTTCCGAAAAAGTTTTGCCTGTTTCGGCGAAAAATTAACTGGTTTGGTGGCAGCACATCTCGTAAAATATATGATAAATGTAACCAATAGAATTAATCATATTCTATTGTGGTCATCTCTTCGAATTGTTTGCACAACAGAGTAAAACCGTTTTACGGAAGCAGTGGAGCTTGGAGATATGGCTTAGAGCGTTACTTTCTCGACTGTTTTTAAAATCCTGAGAGCCGGGAGCGCAAAACCCAAATTTCCCTGGATCACGGGAAATTAACTAAAAATTCTGGAAATCAATAAAATATACGGAAACAAAATTTATTGAAAATTGAAATTCTTATTCTAATGATTCTGTATCGTTGTAAGAAATAGAAATTTTATAATTTACACATGACGTTAATTTTTATTCTGAACACATATGTCGTACGATGTTCTGATTAGTATCTGAATTCCCCAATTCGCCTTATAATCCGAGTTATGGAATTAGTCTCAACAATCGCGGTTTTAAGGAGACGAGGAATTTTTTTTTGCAATAGAGTTTTTTTTGGGGTGGAGCTGGCCTGTGAAAGGATGGGCCAAAAAACAAACATTGTCAAACGTTGCCACCACTTAATATTATTTGGATTTATTAAGTAACGGTAAATAATATGAACTTCTGATCAATGGAAGGCGTGCTCAGTGGTGTCAAAAATTATGAAAGATTGAAATTTCGGTAAACTTTTAACTATTTGGGTATTCAACAGGCCTTAAAATTAACCTAAGGCTCGAAATATTAACTATTACATTGGCCAGCGAGATCTTTCACTAAAACCAAAAGAAGAAACACAATGATCATGTTCTGGATCAAAGCGAATTTAGCAGATGGAGCTCTTTCTATAGATTTATAGCTGCGTTTCGCATCTAACAATACGCGGAAAGAGAGTTGAAGAAATTAGCAGTCGGTACTTACTGTATGAAATATATTTCTGTAAATATTGAGTGCAGTCTTATAATTAAGATAGAAATTGGACCGAAATATTAAATACGGCAGGCAACACGAAGTGTGTCTTAGCGTTAAGCGTCTACTAGCTTCAATTTTTCCCATTATTGTGGTGAACTATCCAGTAACTGTCATTATTTAAAGAAATTAGGTAAAGAATTTATCAGGTAAAAAATTTCCGTGTTGCATCTTTGATACATGCGTTTTGGATCGCATGCAGCTTTTCGTATGACCAACAATAATTTGGGACTGTTTGAACTTTAAGTTCATGTAAAAAAAATATTGTAAAAGTTATTTTGAAAATTTAGAAATTATTTTACGTAGCAAAAAGCGGTTTCTATTAACTGAGAAAATTTAATAAATTTTTGGGGAAAAAAAGAAAATTATAAAATAAACATTTCCGGGATTTACGATAAAAATTTCGATAGCCAGTTTTATACGAACCTACCTATTTTCCCGGGAACAAGCCCCAATAGAGTTTCTTTATAGGCTTTAGACACAATGGCTTTAACGACCAAATTTCCAATTATTGCCCTTGATTTCACAATGGTGACCCTCACAACACTTCAGAAGATCGATTTCCAACATTATCCAAATAACCTACCAATTTATTCAAAAAACTACGATCTTCGTCAAATCTAAAATTATTTATTGAAATACATACATACATATGTGTATGTGGTAACTTCAAAATTTTCTTTTGTCTTGCACGTACTATTCTAGTGGTAATTAAACGGCCTCGACTCCAAATGGGATCGCAAGATATTTTATTCAGATCGATATTGCGAACCACTCAAACATAGTGTTGTGATTTTGGGGTAAAAGAGAGATTTTTATTTAAATATTTGGGATTTTATTTAATGTTGGGTTATGAAGAGATATACTACTTTTTCTTAAATGATTTGATATCTTAAGGTTGAGATTTTATTATTGAGATCCAACTTTTAATTAGATATTTGGGGTTTTGGTTTATTTTGGTTTTTACTATTTGTTTAATGTTTTGATTTGCTATTGAAATCCAATATTGCCTAAGATGATTCGGATTCGTTCTATGTCCCTAAGATGTTTAACTGGTTTATTAATTTGTAAGATTTTTAGGGTTCTATTTCCTATAAGTATCTTTTGGTCATGGGACTCCCTTGGGAGACGTGTTTTGTTTTTTTTGTATCAAATTAACAAATAGTTCCGAGCTTACTTAGGGTGGGGGCTATTACCGGAACTATTTTGGAGTTAATTTGATGCACAATTCTAGGAGAATGCAGGATTCTGCACAATGTTAGTACTCCGAATCGGATATTTAGATCGACAAGTAGTTCATAGGTAAGTATGTGCACTAAAGCACTTTTATATTACCCTCTACGCTTTGCCGTGCGTAGATTAAGACTAAATGTTTCCTGAACCTTATAATGGTAGGAGTTAGTATGTTGAAAATGTTTTGAATAAATACTTACCAAAAATTGGTTCATCCTTTTATTGAATTGTTTTTGACTATTCTTCCAGTGTGTACAAAATGACTTCGAATTTACCATGTTTTATGAATAAGAGTAATGTTGTTTGTATTTAATGAGTTTTATTAGACTTGATTGTTTATAATTTTAAATATTGTAGTACTATTATAATTTACTGAGCAACTGCGTAGGTTATGGTTAAAAATTTACTATATCTGAAAAACTCAAGCCTCTGCTTTGAATTTGTGGGAGTATTAGCCTGGTTACCAGGAAAGGGCCAAGCGAATACTCGAGAGAACTTTTAATTAAACTAGTTTAACGTTCGTTTTAATTCTGCTTTATTTGACCATATTCCGTGCTATTTATACAAAATGTGATACATTCTACACTACATTCTACATTCTATATGTTATGTATGTACAGAATATATACATAACATATACTAATTTTTTCACATTATCAAAAAGTGCAAAAAAAATATATTTTATATACAAAATGCATATTGAGCATTTTGAGATAACATAATTTTAAAACCTGTTGATCCGTGATTCAACAATATCAATACATAAAATTTCCTCAGTTTTTATACAATTTTTCTTAATAGATTATACTAACAAGTTTTAGTGCCCTTGATTTTGAAAAATTTGCTATATAGCATTTTGGGTTTCTTGACATTTTTAATTTTTAGTAAACACAATAATTTTACCAATTCGCATATTTTCAATTTTTTTTGGGTTTCGTATTCCATTGCATTTGGGTTAATAATTTTACCAACTTGCGTAAAATTGAATTTTTTGTTTTTGTAATTCAATGTATTTAAGTTTATTAGCATATCATAATTTTGCTAACTTGCATAAACTGTTTAATTCCAATTTTTTTTTTGTATTCTATATTAGAATCGCCTAACTGTATTTATTTTGTGTGAAAATATAGTATTTGCCCAAATGTTGATGTATTTCATACAATTTTATTGCGTGTATACATTTGGCTTTTGTATATTTTTTTATATAGTTTGATGTTGTTATATTTGTTTTTGTATTTAAAAAGAAATGTCATTACGGTAATTTCTTGTTTTTGTTATTGGGGATTCTTATATGGAATGCGGAAATATGATTACTATTAAAAATGTTTTTGATTTGGGATTAAAAAATAGAAAAGAATGAAAATAAAAATTTTGCTAATTGTATACAACAATATAAATATAAATATTAGTACCGTTACTAGTTTATAATAAATACTATCTAGTCGTATTTCAATGAGTAATTCACAACGAAAATTGTACTAAATAATTCATCAAATTATATATTTCCAAAAAAGTTATTGCATTCGAAATTATCGAAATTTATTTATCGTATTTTACGCAAGATGTGCTTTATTTTTTATTTTGAAAGGTTGGAAATAAAAACAACCAATTTTCATATGGTTCTAAAATCTATTTAAAACCAGACATTACTACTTGGCATTTTTATGTTTTAATTATTTAATTAGTTTTAGACAATTATATTTTTGACAGCCGTCAAATGGTCAAATAATTTTGCTACCAACTCTTAAGACCATTACACTGTGCTAGGTTGTCGAAAATTTCAGCATTCGTGGGTTCTGGGTAGAAAACGCAATTTGAGTACGCTGAATGCAATGCCATCAGACGTTTTGCAAAGTTGGCTCTGGTTTTCAAAAAATTCACATGTCAAGATTTTACACAAAAAGAACCAAAAAACACGTTTTTTTATCTATGTTAACCATTTATTCAACAGATACCTATACAGTTCGAAAAAATTGCTTCGTTTCATGAAATATTTTTCGCTTTTTTTAACTTACTGAGCATTCAAGGTCGCAGAAAGTGCAGAAAAATATATAAAACGCCTATTTTTCCCCAAAATTGTGTATTTTCCACATACAAATATTTATTTTCTCAAACATATTCTATTTCTGATGCTTCCTTCTGCAAGTTCAAACAAATATCCTCCCACTATAGCAATGTTCGAGTCTTGTCGTCACTTGGTGGAAAGGTTCGCCGTGCTCATCTGATTCGGCTGGTGATTGTTCAGTGTATTTTTCTACATGTGCATGTAAAAAATGAGTTTTTAATGACATTATAACATTAATACGATAAAAAGCAATGAGTATGTCTTGAATGTAAAAGCGCCAGTTATCGGATCAATGACCGCTTTAACGCAATCCCATGCCACGAGTCCTAAGTCACTGGGGGCATTCTCAAATGGTATCTTTCATCAAACGTCGAATATAAGATCCCTTAAGTATTCCTGTAATAAAAACATTTTCCGAAATGAAATTTAAATTGATCAAAACTTAGACTGGAATAGATTTGTCTTCTTTTATTTTCATGCCGTGCGTTTTAACCGTGAAAAATTCGACGTAATTCATTGAATGCATTTACCTCCGGACTCAACGCTTTTATGAAGTTCTTGACAATTGCAAGCTTGATATGCAGCGTCGGTAGCAAAACTTTTTCAATTGGGACGAATCTCAACAATGTTGTGATATCGGAATCGAAAATTTTGTCGCAGAGGCCAATTCCGTTCGGTGTACTGATCACTAGCAAAACGAGTGTTCCATAAGCACATAAAGCACATATTTTTTGTGTATCTTGTTTCCACTCCTCTCAAAAGAGCTATCATCACTTTAAGGTCAGCACAAATTTTCCATTGATGGTCATTGTATTTGACAGCATCTAAGATTTCCTTCAACGGATAATATGTTTCTTTGGTGTTAGTGCTGAGTGCGATCGAAATGGAATTTTTCGAGTTGTTTTTCTTCTTTTCGAGGGATGGATGAAAAACCTCCAGTCTTCAGATTTAAAATCTTCATTGTGAATTGCCAAAACCAAACAGCGTATATTCGTGCATTAAGCGAATGAATTATTCTCAGTTTATTTGAAAAGATTTTTAAGTTTACGCTGACGACCGTATGCTCCATATAAACCGAAATTCGATGCTAAAACGTTCATTTGTTTCAATTCCTTGGCTAAGGCAGAGAGAGCGCGAAGATATCAAAACGATCTTGCGAAATTTCGATGTGATTGCATCCTGTAATGACATTCGATGGTTGATATATTATTCCAGAATGATGATCTTCTCGAAATGTTTTCTGAATGCGGCAAACTGATTTAACCAAATCATCGGAACGCCAAAAGCCATACTATTGTATACCTTTATTCCATTCGTTCAATCCCGGCAAGCATCCCGTATACGTATAACAGATGGGACCCATTCTCGATCACGAAAGATATCTTCAACAAAGTATTGACGTTACACTTCAGCGATTTCTGAATAAATAGCACGCTTATACTTGTTAAAGTTGTTAAATTTCTTACAGTTATTCATTTTTGATATTTCAAACGATTAATTTGATGAACCGACCGTAATAAACAACGCAGCTTTTTCACAAGAAATGGTAAAATATGTCAACCAAATACAATAAGCCAATGCCGCAACACTAATATCGTCCGTCGTCAAATAGATGAAATAGTTCTCATTCAATGTGATTTTATCGAAACGAAGAAATTTTGTCGAACTGAATAGGTATCTGTTGAATAAATGGTTAAAATAGACAAAAAAAAAAGCGTTCGTGTTTTTTTGGTTTTTTTGTGTAAAATCTTTGCACATGAATATTTCAAAAACCAAAGTCAACTTACTCGAATTGTGTTTTCTATCCAGGATCAATGTTGAAAAAAATAAATTTCCGATTCGAGCACAGTTAATTCCAGTAATAAGCTACTCTGTTTCAATGGGAGAAAATTTAATCCTAAAATTTCCTTTTCCATTTTTGCATCCGACCGCACCCTGTAACCTTTTTACAAGTTAAAAGATGCAAAATTACCACAAAATATCGAATCTTAATAATAATTAATAAATAGTTCATAACACTGTCGATTCAATAAGTGAAAATTTTTCTAAGCGAAAGCACCATACAAATTCCAAATAGCAGGCGCATTTAATGAAATTTGTGACATTATGTGTGAACGTTTGAAATGGAAAGTGCGTTAAGTCATTTAGCAAAGACACATATGTCCCAGTACATATGTATATTACAAACGCATAGGGTGCATAGCTTGGTAATTTTATGAAAAAAGTCCACTACGAATATGGCCAGAAATGAATCGTTACCTACTTTATTTGCATTTAAGAAATTTTAGTGCGCTAAATTATCTTAAATCAGGCGGAGGAAATAGGAGGAACCAAATTTTAATTAAAAAATTAAATAGTTAAAATACGAATTCATATTACTTTTTATTTTAGTTAATATACATAAGAAAGGAACTTCAAATAATTATGCCAAATTTTGGATTTCAAGTGAACTCCCGTATTTAAAAAATAAAAGAAAAAATTCCTGAAGGCAATATTTATAAGGACATTTTGCTAATCTGTATTATAATATCACCACCTGATTGTTAACCTAATAACCAGTATTACCTCCTTATAATTACTTGTTGGAGACGACGAGGCATAGTTGATATGGTTTTGCAGTAAACTTTAATCAAGATTTTTCCACTATATGAAAATGGATTCTCGTAGTTGGGTAACCGTGTCAAATTGACGCCTGTTATGGCAAACGCCGTTAAAAAGTAACGCCCAAATATTTTCTATAGGATTAAGATTTGGATTAATCGAAGGCCACTGTAAAATATCAATAACACGTTCTGCAACAAATTATTTTAAATGTGGAGCTGAATGTATTGCAGCATTATCTTGAAGGAATAGCCAATGTTGATTCAGTTTATTATCCCCAAATTAAACTAAAACATCTTCCAAAACATTTGATACTTGAAATTGGAGCACGTCCAGCGAGCCACCACCAAAATTTCGTGATTGGGGAGTATCTCCCCAATACCATTGCTAAACATCAAGGCCGTCAAGATACAATTTTTTCTCGTCGCTAAAGATGACATTGTGCGACGCATAGTTTTTGAGATATTATTGTTCCATTACACAGTTATGAAAAATAATCATTTTTTCAACGAATATAAAATACAATAAAATATTTTTTCTGAAATAAATGGTACACAATTTCAATATTATTCTGAGATAACAAAAGAGTAAAGTAAACAAGGTTGAAATCGTCTCTTAATGGTTGGGATCCACTAATATTTCGTCAATACCAGAATGTTTGATATAAATTATCCTAGACGATGGATTGATCGCTGCGAACCTATAGGTTGACGGCTAAGATCTTCCTCGAATCAATAATACCCGCAACAAAATAAAAGAAAATTTAGGAAATTTCAACATGGTTGCTGCCATTAGAAGACGGTTTCACCTATGTCTGTTACAAAATGGTAATCATTTTGAAACTTGTTTGTAAAGTTCAAAACATAGAAAATTGTACAATAAATTTTTTACTTATAACAACTTATAATATTTTTTTTTTTTTTAACAAGTACAACATTAAAATAACAATATCTCGAAAACTATGAATGATTAGATAAAAAACGGTGAATCAATTTTTTAGTAGCCGGTCTTTGTTAAATTTAAATTTGAAAAAAAAAGAAAATATTAAGTAATTTTTGAAAAAATGAGTTAAATGATTTTCCCTTCGGCACAATTTTTTTAATTCCACCAATGTTGTCTTTATGGAAAATACTACGCATGTGGACCCAAGACCACATGATGGCTATCGGTTAAGATATGGAATTTGCTACCCTGCTTAGTATTAAAAACTAAAAATCTCAATTTACTACTAAGGCCGAAATACAAAATTAGATGTTTAATTAACTAAATGATGGCTATCGGTTAAGCTACGGGTTCAGCTATATTATATTTTATTTATATTGTTGCATAAATGTATCTGAATCCATACCTTAACCGATAGCCATCATGTGGTTTTGGGCCAGTAAACAATTTTTAATTAAACATCTAATTTTATATTTCGGCCATATTAGTAAATCAATACATTCCAGTTTTATGCAATATGGTCCATCTACCTATATTTCAACAAATATACAATTAAATTGAATTCCCCCAAGAAATATTCAATCAATCATTTTTCGAAATCTCTTTTTACGAAATAGCATCATGTTAAAAATAAACTACATATACATATGTATGTAGCTAGTCAAGCATTTTGATTTATGAATTTTTGGCTTTTTTATTTTTTACCTTTTTCCGAACCTATAAACATCATTTTTGTTATTAATTAATTTAATTAAAACACAAACTGTTTATTGTACATTAATAAAAATTTAATTTCTCATTTTTATTTAAATCAAATAATTAATATCAACGGTTAAAATCTTTCATTTATGTGATATTATATTTTTTTTAAAAAAAAGGAAGAGTGAATCCAATTAGTACTCTCAAGGTGGGTGATTTTTAAACCTAGCGTGTATGTATTTTATTGTATGTACAGTTCGCTGGGAAGGGACAAGAAATGACCTTTTATTTACTAGGATATTTTTTCTAATAATCATATTAGATAAAATACATATTCATAATTGAATCTCTCAATGAACTATTCAGCGCCTTTGATCTATGAGTTAATGTGCAAAATGTACTTGTCTCGCTGGAAATTATTAAGTGGTTCAGCTTCCGAAGTCTATAAAAGATGAAAATACTCTTAGAGAATGCTTGAAATCCTTTGAGAATATGGAATAATAACGAAGTATGTATGTGAACTGGATTATGTCTTCGATGTACCTGATTATATCTGAGATATATACACGGATGTGTTATTTATTTAAATATTTAGATATTGCTAGCCCAGCAGCTCGCAGAACATCTCTCTCTAATTGGGTGGATCATTAGAATTAGCATTATTGATATGGTCTTCGTTGCGGGATGCTCTGGTGCTTGAATGTTAATAATCAGACGCCTTTGTTAATACATACAAACTCCAGTCGGTGACCCTTCGAGACTCGTTGCCGGTGATAAAGCAACAAATACAAGTTGTTGGTGTTATTTTTATCGTGGGATAAAAATTCGTTTTAGTACCACCCTGTAGTATACGAATCGTGGTGAAATATACAAGTGCACTAGCAATGTAAAAATCGCACACTAATATAATATTGTATATTAAAACGAAATACGTCATTTCCGTTCGTCTCATTTATAAGTTTATACAAATATAAAATTTTTTGGTAGGCGCGAGTAAAGATACACATCAAAAATGTTCGTCCAAGGACTAGTTTCGAGTATTCAATCTCTGTCAACTGGTTTTTAACTACTCTTTGGGAAGTGAAAAAAAAATTTGACAAAGAGTGAATACTCGAAACCGGTCCTTTGGACGAACATTTTTTTTAAATATAATGCCACATAAATGCTAGATTTTAACCGCTGTTATTAAATATTTGATTTAAATAAAAATTACAGAAATAATTTTTATTAATCATATCGTCGCCGTAGTTCTATCTTGGTTTAAGTCCAAAATCAAGTTTTTTTAGTTTTCAATGGTGATATGCAATTTTTCCGGTGTACGGACAATTCGTAGAAAAATAATTCGTAGAAAAGCAATTTTGAACAATTCGTAGAAAAAACAATTCATAGAAAAGCTAATTTAGCTAATTCGTAGAAAAGCTATTCATAGAAAACCAATTATCCGGGAAATTCGTATAAAATAATACTAAAAAAAATTCTCGTTCTTATAAAATGATAGGTACCCAATCTCAGCGTAACTCAGAGCCAACGGCGGGAACGTGTTGGGAATATGGCTCCATTTTTATTTTTTTTTTTTTATTTTTATTTTTATTTTTTTTTTTTTATTTAAAATATAATTTTTGTAAGTAGAAAGAAAATAATTCGAAATAATTAGTAATATCAATTCATTGATAAATAAAGAAATTCGTACGTTTTTTTAAAATTCTATATATTTTTTGTGGTTTTTTTTTTATATTTTTTAGAAAAACACAAAATAAATTGTAATTGTAACCGAAAATCAATTCGTAGAAAAAAATAATGGTCGGAGGGTTTTTTAAGGCGCGCGCCTCCGACCATTATTTTTTTCTACGAATAAGTTTTCTACGAATAAGTTTTCTACGAATTATTTTTCTACGAATTGCTTTTCTACGAATTGCTTTTCTACGAATTATTTTTCTACGAATTGCTTTTCTACGAATTATTTTTCTACGAATTGCTTTTCTACGAATTGCTTTTCTACGAATTGTCCGTGAATCAATTTTTCCTGCTCTTTTCAAAATGGTCATGAAAATTGTTCAAAGTGCCATAGTTTTTAAATTAAACAGTGTGCATATTAATTTAAGTCCACGTAACTACATATAAGAAACGTTCATTTAGGTTGTATGTTCAATATTAAATATCATCTGCATGCATTACAACAATTTTATACGTATTTGAACATTGTGTTGTGTAATACTGCTTTGTTCTAAGTCTATACAATTTTTCATTTTGTTTGTTGTAACAAGATTAGAATAGACTGTCTAGAAGTTTTGTTCTGATTTAGTGTATCTCTAATTTTAAACCAATGAAAATTTTTGTTCTACATCACGTACTAGTACAAATACAAGATTTTTTCTCAACTTGTTTTATTCATACGGATATGAGAAGGGTAGATTTTTAAAGTGTGTAGTGTGTATATTGTGTGAAAAAACAAAAATGAATAACTTTGAGGAATAATCATCACCAGTTTGATGTATTGAACGGATGTGGATGACGATTGGACTGTTCTTTAGATGACGAGCCAAACATGAAAATATACAGTAGAGAAAGTATGCACATATTTAAATCAACTAAAAGTTTATAACAAAATTAAAAATAAACTTCATTAAAGGCACAGTCAAATCTAAGCAGCAACAAAGTGAAGTAGTTGCCACTTCTTCATCTGCTAATCCAGATCGTGTTTTAGGTCACATACATTTGTGTGATATTGAAGTTACAGAAAAGGAGCTAACACGAAAAACCACGTAATCCTTTAATGTGGAGGAAAAATATCAAAACAATTTTGCGAAATAAGGGGCGAGAATATGAAGATTCAAAAGGCAATCTAAAGAGATCACGATGAATTACTGAATTGATTTTAATGATCATGAACGACAAAAAATCCATGATATATTTTGGAGTCTGAATGCGGATGAAAAAATAAGCTTTTATTCGAAATTAACAAAGCGAGTACCAAAGCAACGCAAGCGAACCATTGCTGAAAGATCCAGAAGGCAAGATTCATTATTATACTATTTGGAAAAGAATCAAGTCATGGTAATAATATGCAAGGTGTTCCTCTTGAGTACGCCAGATGTAAGCCAAAACAGGATTTACTATTTCCATAAAACAAAATCGACTGATGTTGGGACAAATACACGAAGAATACATGGGAATCTCCTTAAATTTAAAGTAGTTGAAGAAAAACTTAATAAGGTACGAGAACATATGAAAAGCTTTCCTACAGTCGAATCCCGTTATTGTAGAGCGAACTCTAAACAACAATACTTTAAAGGTAATTTAGCGTAGCACATAAGATCGATATACTGCCTACTGCTGAAGAAATTGCCAAACACTAGAAACACGAGCACAATAATAGGTTGCCGTACTATGTTACGAACTACAGAATGTGTTTGCACTAACCTCGGGCAAACGTATCTAATTTTTTTATAAACATAAATTTTCTGTTTATAATTTAACGGCTCTCTGTAGTGCTAATAAATTCACGTATTGTGCAATATAGCACGAGGCTATGAGCGGTAGAGCAAGTATTGATTTTGCGTCAGGTTTAATAAAAATTTTGAAATCTTTTGTTTCTGATAATCCGTCAGTGAAGAACATTATTGTTTGGTCTGACTCGTGCTTTCCTCAGAATAGGAACAGAAAAACTTCACTAGCCATTCTAACGTTCATGCAACAACATTATCACATAATTGAGGTACAGCAGAAGTATTCGGAGCCAGGACATTCTCAAGTGCAGGAGATAGACGCGGTACATAGTACAATTGAAAAGCTTCTTAGAAACAAAGAACTACATAGTCCATTAACTATGATCAGGACATTAAAAACAATAAACTTTACGAAAGTGAAACTTATAATTTTGCAAATGAAAAGCTAAGATTTTAAATTTAATTTATGAACAAGCTATTCTGTCCTCTTTAAAATATCGTACTACATATAATAGTGATATATAATCATGTGGTTTAACCAATATATCAGATACACGTAAACAAGTTACCAAACGCACAGTTTTTTAGCTATACGTATGTGTATTTAGCGAAGACACATCTCCAAAAACTACATGCGATGTAGTTTTTATGTGCATTTTTAACTCGTCATTTACTGCCAATTTATATTTAAATTAATCATAATTATCGATTTATTAGTTCAGAGTTGTCCAATTTCAATTAATTTAATTCGGACGCACCCAATGGTGTTGCATTATAAAATGTCAGCAGAAAAGAAAAAAGATATTAGTTCAATCCTAAATTACATGTAAAATTGCTAAATTTTAACAATTTCAACCTGTTAGCTGGGTATACTCGTCATGAAAAATAACAATTTTTTTGCGAACGGGTAATGAGTATTCCCGTCATACAAAGCAAACTGGTTAACCCCGCTAATTTTATTTTATGTTTATATAAAGTGAATTAATTGAATAGTGATATCACTAATATTATCAGCACTAATATTCCAAACATGTTTTTGTGCGGTCTTTTTTGATGCGGTTGTATTTTTTATATAATTCATATGAAAATATTTTGAAGTAAAAAATCGTTTTTTTAAATAAAATTCTTCATATTACTTTAGTTTGAGTTACGCTCATTACTCTCAATGAGATATCTTAAACAAAATTCATTCCCAAACTATCAAAACTGCTTTTTTGAAAGCCAATCGTTCACCCATATCAAAATTTTCCACGAAAAGACTATGTCGGCGTCCGAAATGGAAAATGTGCATTTAGCGAAGACACATTTAAAAAACTACATGCGATGTAGTTTTTATGTGCATTTTAAATACATCTGTTTGATGTCAATTTATATTTTAATTAACAATATTTATCGATTTATTAATTTGGTTTTGTTCAATTTTAATTAATTTAATGATTTTATTGATATTTTATTTAATCCAAAAATGCGCATTTTAAAAAATATGCATTTAAATTCGTATTTCGAACGCACCCGCATGATCTCCAATTTTTTAATAGAATATTTTGATTTTTTTGGCCAGTTCTATGTTAGTGTATCTCCTTTATATTAGTGTAAATCCAGGAAAAAATTACAGTATGTTTGACTTACACTAAAAAATCTTTAAAAAAATAAAAGTTTTCACGTTTTCCGAGAAAATTTTTTATCATAAAAGGGGGAAAAACAAGCGCAAATGTAAAGTATAACAACTTTCCCCAATTTGAATTAAAATATAGCAATTTTATTAAAACAATAGTACTTGAAACATTGATTAAATCTTCAAAATGAATTTTCTCAAAACTAAAAAGTTGGCGCTTACACCAAGATAGAACTATGGCGACGATATGTATATAGTATTTCATTCATAAATTTATAACTTTTCATTTTTTACCCAAAATAAAATTAAAAATTAGCTTAACGAAATTTCGATTTAAATGAATTTTTTTGAACGAATAAATTCGTTAAGCGAGTGGTGCAGTTATTTTTCTTAATTATCAAAATCAAGATATATAGTAATATTACAAGATTAATTTTGATAATTCTATTTCTTGATTAAATACCCCTAAATGAGTAGGTGGTAAATCTTTTGTATCCATTCGCATAACCAAAGTACTTTTAAAGTTATGTACCCACCCAAACATACTAAACAATTTTAACAAAAATAATTTATTGTATAAATAACATAGTAATACAAAAAATAATTCATTTTTAATTATCAAATTCAATTTAAATATTAATTCCCAGGAAATTGATTATCTTCCTTTTTTTGACATATGTACGCTTTCAGTACACGCTACTATAAAATTGGTTGACGCTCGCATTATTCAAAATATAGTATATATGGTGTAATATATAAAATCGAATAAAGGATGATGCTTTTCTTTTAACAAATACATAATAAAATTTCGCATATTTGATTAATGGGATGTACTCTACATATTGTATATATATAGACATATATATATATATATATATATATGTATATATATATATATATATATATATATATATATATATATATATATATATATATATATATATATATATATATATATATATCGAGAGCGAAATAAATCGATCTGGGGCTCGAGTCGAGTGAAAAGCGAATTTTAATGTTTTAAATGTAAATTAATTGAGCTAAATTTGAATACATATAAAATAATCCTTAATTCTAAAATCGATATTAAAGGTTTATCATATAATAGTATTATTAATAATAAGACACGTAAATTTTGTATCTTAAATAAGGTATAATCAGTTTATAGAAGAATATCCCAAATTACACCATTTTTGTTTGTTTCAGAACTACCGTACTAAATTTTCAATTGAAATTCGTTGTTATAAAAAATTATTATTTTATTTTTCCTGGTTAAAATTCTGTTTGCCAGGTAGAAATGTTGTTTTAGGCAAAACACTTTAAAGACTTATACATTTTATGTATAAACACGTTCTGAACGTAACAGAATAAAATCGACTATAAAAAGTGAAATCGGATGTAAATCGAACAAAGATAAACGTAACATTTGATTTAAGTATGAACATTTTGACATTTTGATGGCAGGTTGGTTTTATGGATTTGCCTACATTTTATTATAATAAACATAATAAATGTATGTTACATATCTAAAAATCCTTAAAATTCTCCGGGTAATTTTAGTGTGATGTAGGTAATCGAAATAGGTTTACCACTTGGAAACAGGCAGGTAACTTTTTTTAATTATTTATTTATTTCCAACCAACAGCATGTCTATGCAATAGCTTACATCATATTATTTACAAATATAAAGTTAAAAATTAAATATAATGAAAAATTAAAAGTTCCTACCAACATGAACAGATCTAACAATTAACACAAAACATTTTAAAACAACCTATAAAACAAGAGCCTAGCGAATCGTTTTTTAAATTCCTCTCTGGAAATATTAAAATCAAAACAATTCGCAACGGCGGGCGTTGAGATCTCGTTGAATGCACGCTATATGACCATATAAGCTAGGGTTGCTACTTGCAGGCGGAATATGAAGAAGTTTTCGGGGGCGTAAGTTGCGTTGAGGAGCATAAAGATTAAAACGTGACAGAATGTCAGTACCGTCTATTTTACTTCAAATTATTTCACGCGCAAATGTAGCACTTAAAAATTGGAGATTCAGGAAACGATATCCGTCTAAATATGGTGATAGTCTCAAATTATTATCACGCTCAAAAGACAGTAACCTTCTGAGAACAAATAATAGGAGATTCAAACAAAACGGTGACTTGAAAGTTAATGTGTTGTGAAAATCCTTCGAATTTCCGTTATTAAACCCTAACATCGAAAAGGCTTTGTTAACAACCGCATCGACAGTAACCACATTAACTCTCTCCAATCTAATGTCATTTAGAAAGTAGTCAAAAACTATTGAAGACTTAGATCTGGAATAGGTGATTACGTGACACTTATTAACATTCAGAAGCATAAGGTTAGCAACACACCAACCGCAAAGTGTGTTCAGTTCCCGCTGAAATTGATCACGATCCAATTCACATAAGATGTTTGCTTATATTTTCATGCCGTCAGCAAATAAAATACAACCACATCGACTTGAACTTATTTTTAAACACTGCTAAATTAGTGACCGTTGACCGGCCCGGAAAAAATCCATGCTGACGTGTGCTAATACGTTGGTTAGAGTGGAAGTAGATCACATTGTTAACCATTGACTCGAATAGTTTAGGAATGCAAGATAGTATTGCAATTCCACGATAATTAGTTACATCACTACGGGGGCCGTTTTTGTGGATCGGTATGATACTTGATATTTTCCAAAGATCGGGAAATTTGCCTTGACAGAGGCTCAAATTACATAAATGGCATAAAGGAGCGGCAAACCCGACTGCACACAGCTTCAATAGAGATACTGGTAAACCATCTGGTTAGGGACCCTCAGAAACGTCCATGTTCATCAACGCCCTCATCACGTTAAGTTCTGAAAAAACAATTTTCAAATTATTGGAGTCAGAGATATCCTTAACAAAAACACTGCTAAAGTGCTGTGATCGGCGCGCGAGTAATCAAATACGGTACAATTTTTAGTAAAGTTCAAATTATTAGAAATTTTGTAGAAAAACAGAATTGAAACCGGGGTATGATAAACACTCGACGATCCGGCAAAGTGGTCGCATGATTCTAGTTTAAAAGATCTATTATTAGTGTAGAAGACCAAATCCAGATAAGTGGTGCCACGGCTGTTTGTAACACTGTTAATTTGCGAACTAAAAAATCACAAATTAGGGCTGATGAATCGTTAGTATTAGCAGGAATGAATATATTGTCATCTATCATCCAAATTAGATCTGGAAATTTGAAATCGCTGAAAATAATAAATTCAGTGCTATCATATATAAAAGGTAATAAATACCAAGAGATCTTGTCAATAAAATCTTAACAAAATGATGAGGTGAGTTCTAACGGAAAGTAAACTGCACTAATTATTATATAAAATGTACCTAATTTGAGTTTAACAGCAATGATTGGGTCGGAAAATAAAATTTCACAAGAATAATTTTTCCATACTGCAATAAGCACACCACCACCTTTAAGTTTTATACTAAAGTTATACCGATCGCGACGGAAAACGAAAAAGTCCAAAGGGAAAAACTCCGCATCATTAAAACCAACTGAAATGGATTAGGATTCAAATTAGTATTTAAAATAGTAGAATGGGGGTGGTCAAAAATCATGATTTTTGAGGGTACTGCTGGATAGGCCGGCCTTTAGGCGATAGTGAGCAGCAGCAATAGAACATCGACTCGGAAGTAGTAGTTGGATGAAGACGGGAAATATACAAATACTTAATTCGAACCACAGATTGGGCAATCCGAACTTGGATTACCTGGATTCTCCAACCGAACGGCTTCCTGATTAGACAGTAATGGCTGATTAGAAGAGTCCGATATAACAGATGTTGTAATAGGTGCTAGAATGTTTGTAATAACTTCATCGGGCGACAATGGCGGGAAGTGTGGCGATAGGCCACCAGTGACTTGAACGTGGCGCTGGGGACTGATCAATCTTTTCAATTTGTCCAATTTGGTATCCATTGTAACGTTACCGTTGGTGACCAAGTTGAGTAATTCTTCGCACTTCACATTAATATCGAATCTCCTGGTTAAGCAAATCATCTTCAATTGATTGGCAGCTGATGCAAACGAATTTCGCATAAGGGCATTCTTGGAGCAATTTGGTTAATTTTTAAAAATTCCAGCCGACAAAACCAGGGTGGCATGCTTGCTTGCATTGGTTACTGGTTTTGCGTAGCTAAAACAGTCTACACCCATGATGAATCACGTTTTAGATAAAACTGGAGATTTTTGATAGTAGTATGGTAATAGTTGAACACGACAAAATATTGTTGTTATAAGACATTGGTTTTTGAAAATTCCTTTCTGCCGCAGCATGGCCCAGCAAATTAAAATTCTGCATACAGAAACCATCTAAATTAATATGTATTTGCTATCTGTCTTATGTACCAGATAATCTATAAAATATAACTGAAATTAAAAAGTAAATACATATTGAAATGTTATGACTGACAAAATATGGCAGAACTAATAAAGTTGTTGTTAATTCTTAACACATTATCGAATCCAGGATAAGTTTAGTATTATTCAATTAATCTATATTATTATAAACAATTTTAAAGAGTTTTTTCTTTCTTATTCATAGTATAAAGGAAGTACAGGAATTATGAAAAATTTCGATTGCGAGTGTATTAACTATGCGAAGAGCTGATTAGATTTCCAGTATAATCGCACCACCGGAAGAGGAAGTTTACTGAACATTAAAATCAAACATTGTGAATTATTAGAGAAAATAAAAGAGATATGGAAAATGTTTTTAAATAAAAGTTATAGGAAACAATAATCTTAAGAAAAAATGTTCTATACATTTTTGTTCTATCTTTATCCAATTTTGAGTAAAATGTATTTATGCATTGGCATGTATTAAAAATATCATATATGCTATGAAAACAAAATATTCACAGAAATACGCATTTGAAATGACAAATTTTTTATTTTTATTTTGTTGTTTTATACGTATTCTAATTATCAAATATGATATGAAACATTAATACATAAACGCAGCGCTGTATTAATTTGTAAATGATGTCTGTGGGTATGTACATATAAATATAATGTAAGTATAAGAAAGTACTGTGGTGGCCACGCCGGATTTTTTAAAGTATTGGAATTAAACTTATTATACCTCACATAGTCAAAAGTACATTCCGCCAAGTAAAATATGCTTACTGCCAAAGCAACCTAGATTATACAACGTCATAGTCTAGAAAACGAAGGTTTTATAAAGGAATTAAAAACGAGGAAAAAATCTAACTTTCAATAGTAAAACACATAAAACATATGGGAAATCCCCTTTTTTCCTAAGACATATTCTTAATTATGATTACCGAAATATTTTTATAAATATTTGAATTTCAAATATCGATATCCAATTAATTAGTGATATATTTAAAAATCAACGAATTTGTGGATGGGGTTGGGTTTGTCATGAGTTTAAAATTGCTCTAATATTTCAAAGAAATACAAATTTCACGATGATCTGTATCAGTATATTAAAATATAACCATTTAAAACAGCATTTTCAACTTGTTCCAATAATGAAATGGAAAGTCAGCTTATTCCAAAACCCAATGCAGTAAAAAAATTAAATTTTAGTTTTTTCGACATATTCCACTAATGAATTGGATTCATTAAAATGGCTGGCAATAATACAGCTATCACTAAGGACAATTTCACTGTCTCCTAGAATTTGATCAATTTTTTCAAATCCTATAGACATTGTTACAGCAATTCAACAAATCAAACTCATTTAGATTGTACAGGGTAATATCGTTACTATCAAATCAGGCTTTAGTCAAAAGGAGATTATTTGCGGTTTATTACACAAAGGTGACAAGTGGAAAATAAACTTGAACTCTTAAATCGAATCAAGACAGTTTATTTATACTAACACACGGTAAAACAGAAATCTAAAATATTATTATGATCTTGAAAAGATATGTTACATAAATTAAAGCTCATAAAAAATACAAAAATTAATTATTTATACTCAGCTGTAATCCTTTCAAGATAATTTTTACAATTAATTTTACACAGTTTCGCTCCTTCAGTATACCATATGTGTACTCATGAGAAAATTCCTACACTCAAAAAAATATGCGGTGTTAACTTGTTTTTTATCCGAAAAAGTATTTTACTTTTGTCCAACCGAATATAGTTTTATAAAATTTAACACACATCAACGGATAAATATTTTTAACTATCCGAAAAGATAAATTTTTAGAAAAACTTCTTTTGGATTTAATAAAATAGACCTTTCGGTGTTTTCCTAATAAAATACACTAATCGGTGTGTTCCTAAACATGAATGTTCCTGTTTGGTTTTTATGCGGTGTAAAAGCTTTTATCCAAATGTATTTTATGTCATTTTTTTTATAATATCCGATTGGATTCAAATTTTAAATACCCGATCGGTGGAACACTATGTAACACCGATTCGGTGTTGTGGTTACCCTTTATTGTTTTGTGTGTATTGCGGATACAGAGGTCCTTATTATTGATAAATTTAATGTCAAAATCCTTAAGATTAACACAACCGAATGAAACATATCATTACATGCGACACATTTAGTGTTCGTAAGTATATTCTAATTGTTTGTTTTTGTTTTGTTACACACTTTCAATTACAATAATAATTTTGTTAATTAAACATAATCCACAGAACAATGCACTTTTGTTTAATGTGCATTATCAATTACAATTTATTCGTTTTTGTTTGTTTTTCTCGTAGTAGGATCCACTTTATCTATAAATTAATTTTAATTTGCTTTTTCACAATTTTTCATGCTACATAATGTGGCATTAATTCGATTTTTTTTTCATTTACATAAATTTGAGGCAAAAACTTGAGTGTGAAATTTAAAGAAGATACAGTAGTGTGCATAAATAAGTGACCACTAGAATTTTTTTACATTAACTTATACTTCAATATTAATTTTTAAGAAAATAATTTTTATGTGACAGTATACATATACATATTAACAAAAGTCTACACTACTGTATATGTATACTGTCACATAAAAATTCTTTTCTTAAAAATTAATATTGAAGTATAAGTTTATGTAAAAAAATTCTAGTGGTCACTTATTTATGCACACTACTGTACATTCAAATGTTTTAAAATTATCGAATTACCCTTGTTTAGTTTGTTTGTCTTGACATAAAGAATTTATAAACAAAATAAATTAAGGTAACCTGATAATTATTTGCATTGGTTTTCTCTACATTCAAACTCCTATATTTCTGTATAATAAGAAATAATAGTTGATTGTTTTACTAGTAAATAAAAGCGAAAAATTTCGAGCGAGTGGATTAAAAATTTCACGAGCAGGGCTTTTAACTTTTATTACGCGTTGAACACTTAATTTTATCTTGTATTTGATGAAAAATACACTAATTTTCAAAATAAAAGCGTTAAAACCGATTTGGATCAAAGTATGTTAGCCTAACGTAGACATAACAATCACAAGAAACAAATAAATAAAAGTTAGAAATGCAAAAATCATAAAGTGTTTGTTTTATGAAGTGTTTTGTTTCCATGAAGAAAAGATTTGCTTCGTTTTCTTTACTGTTTTCTATCGTCAGAAATGACGCTTTTTCCCATTAGGAGCACGAACAAATAATTTATTTATTCAAATATTGTCTAGTCACGTGAACCCTTTCCAATTTTTCCTACGAAATAAATAATGGAAACAATCAATAAAATATCAAACTATAAAATATTTATTAGACAATCTTTAGAAATATAGCCATCAATCATAAACAAACAACACGCGGAACACGCGAAAAAAATATTCAAAACAATATTTTCGCAATGAATGGTGTTTTTGGTGGCGACATTTGAGATAAATAAATTGAAATATTTTTAGAAAACAATTTTATTATTATTGTGTAGCAAATAGTCTTTGTAATATTATAAAGCCAAATAGTGTTAGGGTTAACAAATTATTTTTGAGTTGCAGAAGTTTTGGCCTTTTAGCTTTTTCAAAAATTCTACCGAAAATATTTTATTGATATTTTGCGCTTCTCTTAATGAGCACTAGCTTAGTGGTCAGTGTGATGAAATGTCATTTTATGTTGCGAAGTTTTACCTCAATAAGACATTAGATATAAATAATTTTGTTAATGCGCGACCTTAGAGTACCATGGTGTTTTTTTTTTTTTTTTTTTTTTTTTTAATCTATGCAATCTTTTATCTTTTAATGGGGCTCAAGGCACTCCCAACTCTTTCGCAGTTAATTTTACCGTCCTACTTTACGCAGTAGTAGCCAAATCGAGGACGTACGGCTATAGACCCGCTTTGTATAAACCACCTGCACATTGCATTGCTTCATGCCAACCTATAGTGCTGACATGTAAGGTGGGTCGGCCCATGGATTCTGCACTCTCAACAGGGGGTCATAGTTATGTTCATCGTCATCACCGATCGTAATCGGATGATGAAAAATCCCTTTTGCATCCCGCCCCTATCGGGATTCGAACCCGGTACCTCCCGATCCAAACGCCGCAGCTTTAACCACTGCGCCGTTTGCTCGGTTACTATGGTGTTAACTACACCGGAGGTAGTTTCGAAAAAAAAAGAGAAAACAAAATTGAAATCGCTATATCTTTTTTCTTTGTACAAATATTTTAACGAAACAAATGCAATTTTTATTTATTTTACATTTTCTGTTAAATAAGATAAGTACAAGTACATTTAAACATTTAAATGTTGAGATACTAGATTGATTGATTGATTGATTAGAATGTACGGCCAAGCATTATAGCAGGAACTTCCGCACTCCCGGGCACACACCGTACAACCGTTTACATATAACAAAACCGAAGGATAGGAAAGGATTATTAGTTGGGACAGACTCGACCCGGTTACAGACACCTAAGCGATCGATAGTTAGTAAAATTGTTGGTAAATATATAGTAAAAATAGTTAGCACAGGGCAACAATATTTCTAAACTACAGCTTATTCACTACTAAATGATCCTGGAGAGGTGATTCAAGCTAAAATTTAATTCTGAAACTCAGGATTTATTTTAACCCCTATAATAAACATGTTATATTCTGAAAATTGAATTATTTATTAGCAAATTAAGGAAGAAACACAATATAATACATATTATAAAAATTAACATTCTATATCAACAATTCTAAGCTAAAAATTCTAAAATAATGTTTAACAATTTTAAATTACTAAGCTACGATTTAAATTCACAGTGCTTGTTTCATTAGTTACCGTTATCATGTAGATAGTTAATTAATTGTTTACATACTGCAACTAGATTTAAAAATAAAAAGTTAAAAATATATATTTAACCATAAAATTAACTTTTTTTTTTTTTTTTTTTTTTTTTTTTTTTTTTGAATGTTAATTAATTCTTGTAATTTCTAAATATGCTACCGGTCTTACGACACTTTTAAATGTGTTTTTTATTAACACGTAGAAACATTTTAGTATTTACGAACGGTAATTCAACGAAAACCGGCTAATAGACAGAATTCTATTTATTTAATTTTTAATTTAATATGTTCCGAATATAGTCAGTCAGTGGTATAGTCAGTCCAGTCGCCGCGGCCTGATGAGAGGATTGATTTTTTCATAATCATAAGCTCATCAGTTCGAAACTGGATTGAATTCTCTTACAATCTTCGGAACATATTAAATTAAAAACATAAAATTAAACTTAAACTAATCAGCAATTTTCTACAGATCCAGAAAAAAGTAAATTAATAATGTTGAAGTAATATTATTTATAAAATGATATTATATAATTTAAAAATTGATTATTTTACGGCACAAAAAAGTCTAGAATCACCAATAATGTAGTACATGTATATAGGTTATTTACGAATAAATCTCAAATAGAATTTTCCAGGTATCTCTGAAAACTAGATTAAATTAATAATTCACCATTATACCATATCTTTACTACTTAATTAATGGAATTTAACTTATATAAATTAGTTAGTGATAAATAAAATAAAATAGTTATCACAACACAATACAATTTCTACCCTACATAACAGCTGGATGGTTGGAGTTTCTGGAACTGTAATAAAACTGTTAAAACAATTATACCACCATTTCAACGTTACCCCAACATTCGGTTTTTTTTCATTATATATTTATTTATTTGTAAAATAACCGTACAGTTTTTCGATATTTTGAAGGATTTTGTTAATTATTATAATAATACGTAGTTCTCAGTTGGCCGTGGTATTGTAAAGTTATTTTTTTATATTTTTTATTTTAAAAATTTAAAATGGGCCGTAAAGGAAAGAATTCAACATTGGAGTAACGAAAGTTAACAGTTTGCCATTAAGGTAAAGGTCGTACGTATGCGGAAATTGCAGAAATGCCGAATATACCAAAAAATACAGTTAAGGGAGGAATTATAAGGGAGGATTATTTTAAAGCAGCAAAAGGGCCAACCTAAAAAATTAACTGAAAGTCACGTTTGATATTAAGACAAATTAAAAAATAAAATAAAAATATCTACGTTTAAATGCGCCGAAAATTGCATCAGAGGTGTTGGAAGTACTGGGAAAAGCAGTACATTCACAAACCATCCGCAGAACATTAGAACGACAAGGTTTTAAAGGCCGCGTGGCCGGAAAAAACATTAATAAATGAGCGAAACAGAAAAAAAACGTATCCAGTTTGCCAAGGAATATATTGGAAAAGATTCCAGTTTCTGGAACGACGTAATATTTGCTGGCTAGTGCAAATATAACATATTTGGATGAAATGGACGAACTGTGGGTGTGGGGTAGATGTAATGAGGAGCTCAAATAATCAAATATTACGCCAACTGTAAAGCATGGTAGTGGACATGTAATGGTGTGGGGATATTGTTCAGCAAATGGGTTTGGGGTGTTAGTTTTTATTAATGAACACATGAATGAAAAAATGTATTTAGACATTCTAAAACAAAATCAGGACAATGATCCTAAACATAAGTCCTATTTGGTTCGAGAATTGCTATTATATAATTGCCCAAAAATGAGAGAAACTCCTACCCAATCACCTGACTTGAACTCTAAAGAAAATATATGGGATGCTCTAGACCGGCGAATTCGAAATACTGCGATTATTTCAGTAACTGATTTGAAAATTAGGCTGAAACGGGAATGGACTGAAATTGATCAAGATTATTGCAAAAAAATTGTTGAGAATATGCCAAATCGCTTACATCACTTTTCGAAGCAGAACGGATATCCCACAAAATATTAATTTAACATATGTATTTTACTTTTAAAAATTGATTTTTTGATTTTGACCGAATATTAAAGTAACAATGAAATAGCTGCATCTTTTATTTCAACATTAATAACAATGTCTTCGTAATGTTATTCAATATGAAAACACTCGAACTCCACTGAAGATCAATAAAACTTCCATTCTTAAAAAAGAAAAACCAATACCTTCTGCATTTCAATAGCAAAAAGCCCCCGAAACCCAAAGAAAATAGAAAAACCGAACACCAAAGACACTCACTGCATCCCGATTTGTACTCAAAAACACAGCCCTTAAAGATGTAAACTATAATACCTTCAAAACTCAGAAAAGTACCGCTCAACAGTTAAAATTACTAAGAGTATACGTAACTAATTAAATTCAATATCGTGGTTATTAATATCTCTGAAAATGTACATCAAATTAATTGGCTATTCGTTATTTGAAGGATAGCGATCATCAATATTTCAAAATTACATTTAAAACTTATTAGCAGTGGACTACCTACATAAAAAATCCAATTAGCATCATTCACCTATTGAAGAGATCTCCGCCACACCATTTACCGGCACCACTTAAAAATACAAGTCACTAAAATAATAAATCAATGAAAGGAAATTGAAAAATTATATTCTTAAAAAGTTTATCGTTTGTATGTGAAAACCGCAACCTAAACTTCACTAAATCCATGAAGTTAATTAATTAAGTTCAATACATTTAGCATCTCGATTTTCATTTACATAATTCCACGTTGTTCACATTCATTGAATCAAAATTTGGCATACATAAATAAATACGTCATTATGTGTTGCAAACCATATCTCAATTCAACTCAAAATTAATATTTCCATTTTAGTATTTTATTCATATAATTTTGTTAATTTAGAATTTTTTAATATTAATTAAATTAATTTAATATAATTAATACAATTTATTGCAGATTATAATACCCCGTAAAAAAATTAATCATACCTAAGTAAACAATTAGCAATTTCCGATTTGACTCAAACTTACTCGATTATACGAATTATAAGAAAACTATTTGAGCCCAATAAATTACAATTTTCGTTTGTGTAGGTCATCTTTTATCAAGAACACTATAGTTGTCTCAAACAACACCAAAATAAAAATAACAGAATCGTATATCCTAAACTACCAACACACATAGAGAAGGTAAATCTTTTCGTAAAATCTTCCTTGTGCGTAGCAGGAGACTTATAATATTTTCATTACATATAAATAATTTCTTTATACCGACCATACAAACATTCCTGTTCTATGTATCTAGATACAGCAAAATATTTGTGACGTTTATACCAAAACCAACAAAAATGTCTCTCTGTTTTTGTTGTTGTTTGAATATTATATGACAAAAACCAATAATATAGAGTACATTTTCTTGATAGGATATGTGTATAGACCGAACGAGACGGCATGTTTAAACATTTTTGATGGTTTTGTTATTTATCAAGCTTCAAGAATATATTTGTTTCAATTGTACATAAAATAATACACAAGAACACATTCAAGTAAGCGTAAAAATAAAATAAGATATGAAATTAACTACGTACTATCAAATTAAGTTAAAATCAATTTTAATACTATCCAATTATTAGATTTTAGTAATTAAATTTCATGTACAGCCACACAAAAGTTATTATTATTATTATTTACTGGAGGGCCATGTGGGCGATAAGCCACCTCGCACCGCGACCTAAAAGATCTATTGTGCTGGACCCTACTTAATTATCCGACCAGTCAATATTCAGGCTCTTAATGAATCTGACAATACTACTGGCCGGTACAAGATACATACTATCCGGGCTCATTGTTCTCCCTCCTAGATGTTGCAGTTTTTGCTGGAAAATAGCTGGGCAATGGCACAGAACATGTTCCGCTGATTCCGCTTCCAGACCGCAGAAGCGGCATCCATCTGTCGTACTTAGGCCCATCTTCTTAAGGTGATACCTTAAGGGGACATGACCTGTGAGGAAGCCAGTAAGCAGCCTCAACTCAGGTTTCCTAAGTTCAAGACAGACGAAGGTGATCACACAAAAGTTAAAATCATACACTTAATTAAGAAATCAAGAATTTTGATTTCTTTGTCTACATATTAATATAAAACATTTCCTGGTAAATGCATCCCGGTGGATTGCATTTTCCAAAATTACATTATAATTATTTCTTCACTTACACTTTAATTATTATTTCACTAAAATTGAATTGAATTAGAATTAAAATTAAAATGTACATAAAAGTATATACATAACATTTCACACTGACAACACTTAAATAAAAAATAAAAATAAAATTAAATTAAATTTTGAAGAGGAAAAACAAAACACGTCTCTCCTCTTTGAATGTTCGCACTCACTCCCATTTAAATGTTGAGATACTCGATGCTTAAAAATTAGAAACAATTTTGTAACTGAATTGAAATACCCAAAATTGAAGAATAATATAGTTGTAAGTGGAACATACAAGCTTGTCTTACTGATAGTAAATTATTCAGGCGATTTATTTACTTTGTAATTTGCAGAAATTTAAAATTTATTTGAATAAAAGTTGAAGGTTCGTTAAACAAAATTAAAATCATTTATTAATAAACTTAAATTTACCCGTACATTCATTTGGTATTCGTAAATAAAAATAATATTAAAATAAATTAATATACTACATATAACATAATTCATTAACTCTTTTTAATTATTTAGCTTAAGTATAGTTACGACAATAATTTTCAATTTAATTTGCCTCTTTTCAACTTTTTTATCGAATTATTTTTTGGTTTTTGAATCCTACCCACTTTAATTTTTGTAGTTCTGCTATTTGAAGGTTTGTTAATAATTTCTGTGCATGTCTGAATCGTTTGATTAGAATTAGAAGCCCTTAAAGAATTTTCATCCAGTTTTAAAATTACTTTATAGTATTCCATATCAGCTGGAGTCATGTGCACAAACATATCCCAAAGGTGTTTCTTTTTAACTTCAGACAACTCCCCTAGTTTTTGATGTGAAAAAATCTTTAGCGGGGGTAAGTCAAAAATTTCATGTAAAAAAAGGAACGGAAAATCCGGTACGAACGAAATTGCAAATTAAATACGTTATACATACGAGGAAAACAAACACAAAATACACCGAACTTGCACACTATTATAATTCGAATAACAATTTTCGTTCGATTAAAATGGAAAGACAAAAAAACTATGCATGTATAGTGTAAGTGATTCAAAAAAGTGAAATGGAAATATATTAGAAACAAAAAGAATTACACGCATATTTTAAGTATTAAATATTATACATCTTAGCCGGCTGTGAAAATGACACTTATACATTGATAGATAATAAAATGTTTAGTATTGCTCATGCTGTTGCTGAGTTTTTGTTATACGAGGAGTATTGACGATTGGAGGATCACAGATTCCACCTAGTGGAAAATTTTTAAACTGGGCTAGCTGATAATTTGACGTTCGAAATTATTGTAAACAATTCCAATGTTGAACTGTAAAGACAATTTTACTTACCAGATTGCTAATAATTGTAAATAATTCCAATTTTGGATTATAAAAACAATTTTTAATTATCGGATTCCAAAATTTTCTTTCGTCGCATTTATGAGAAATGTCATTTTGCCAGTTGCCTCATTTTAACTTTTTACCTCGAGGGGCGCTTTCTCTATTTTTACAATCGTCAGTAGGAAACAAAAACTATAAAAGTAGTAAACAGATTCGGATGACATTCTCTAAAGATGCACGCAAGGAAGAAGTCGCAGGAAGGCATGTCAAAAGTCTAAATATAAAATCTTCAACAAGATTTCCGTGTATGAATAATGGAGACATGTCCATACTGAAATTTAGTCGTTTGTATTTTGCTTTGTCAACATATAAATTATAAATTTCAATTTTCAATTAAACAATTAATGTCTGTAAGGTCATCATCCTCCAAACCCAATATAGAACAATTTATTGACTTTTTAAACCAAAAATGAAACGCAATTTAAATACTGAGCGAACGGCCTTCCACCTGCATTGGTTTCTCAGGTTCATCGAATAGGCTTGGTATGATTCAATGGCTACTATACATAAAGGTTTTCACATAATACATTTGCGAGTTGAGCGTGAACTCGCCCGTTGTTTTTTTTATGGTTTCGGTTCAGGGGGTTTGGATTTGACCATTTCCCTGGTTCGTTCAATACGTCTTATATTTTTCATAATTAAATTTTAGTCTTTATAATCTAAAGAAAGTTGTAGTTCGTGTAGTTTGCGCGTAAATTTCAAAATTTTTAATTTTGAAAAGGGTACTGTTTCGAAATTATACCAAAGTTTTGAATAAGAGCTAAAATCCTTGAAGTCGTTCATTTGCATAATTATTGGTGGATTATTACGGTTAACCGTTTTTAGTTAACGGATTAGACCCATTGGATAAAAATATTCGTTTACAGCTAACACTTTCTCTGTATCGCTGTGAATCCTATCCACCTCTTGGATGGCCCCAAGAAATGCTGTTGAATACTTCATGGTTATGGAATTTAAGTAGGGATGCCTGTTAAAAACATCCAAAATAGCCGCCGATATGATTGAATTCTCATTCTGCGGAACACAGGAATCACTCCAAGTGATTAAATCATGCGTATTGGGGTATACTTCAAGAACTCTGTTTAAAATCTTGACCAAAGCTGATGCCAAATCATTCCCACTTCGCCCTGCACAGTACTCGGTCCATAAGCAACAACAAGCTTTTTTTGGTTCACTTTTGGTACAATGCCTGCTCGAGGACAATTAGGTACATTTTGCAGATCAAAATTTAAAATGGGAATTACTCCTTCTTTGTCCTTTCTTCTAAGGTAAAACTGTATACACACTATGGAGCGGATACCCGCAACGTTCATGTTGCTTTCTTGCAGTTAAGTGAGTTTATCATTAAATCTGTGGTCACAAGGCGTAACCGCTTAAGTCAAATTTGATAATTTGTCTAGAGACGTTGAAAAAGTTGAATATTAAATTCATTTTCGTTTATGCCGACTAAAGCTACTACGGCTTGTGACCTCAGCATTTGGCCACAAGGCTTTACCACTTAAGTCAATCATTTAGTGAAGTAAGAAGAGAGCTAGAAAATGTTAAACACTGAAAATTATTTTTATCTTAAGTCGACTTAAGCGGTTGTGCCTTGTGACCACAGAAATTATCTACCAATTCATTCGAAGGTAGTTCTGATTCATTAATATATTCAATGTCCAAAAATTACTCACAGAACAAAATAAAATTTAAAATGTAAATACGTACCACTTTAAATATTATAGAAGATTCATCAAGAATAAGTTGTTCGTCCATGATAATCTCAATATTTTCGGTTACGTAAATTAATTGTTCAACAAACTGTTCCACAGCTTGCGACATGGTTCCTATTTTAAAATTAAATTTATTTCTAAATCATTAACAAATAGAATATTTAAATAAATCTTACCACTAATCTTACCAAACCTTACTTTTAGAGTAATTGTCGCAATATTAAAACATGAGTGTCGAAGTTGTAACTTACAAAATATAATACAATAACTTGGTTTATGACAACACAATTATTAATTAGAATAACCAAAGTGTATCTACTAACATCAAAACAACACAATCATATCTGCTTCAAAAAAAATATTAAACGGGGGATTACCGAAGTGTATTTACTAAAAATCAAATTACATAGTTCTATCTACCTAAACTGTTTTTCCTATAAAATATCATGGTTGTAAATGGTACATACAACTCTGTTTTTTAAATTAAAAAAAAAAAAAATATCGAAAAATCTGTTACATCAAAACCAAATACAAGTATAGAACTTTTTTTTTTCAACTATATAGAGAATGAAAAGAGATAGAAAGAAACCGACAGCCGGATCGGAAAAAGCATTGTTTAATTACTACTACCTCATATATAACTCAATTTCTAAAAAAATATTAGTTGATTGATTGAAGGGCCATGTGGGCGATAAGCCACCTCGCACTGCGACCTGTTAGTTACAACCTTGTTACTCTCAGGTCGCGATATGGATGATTGATCTAGATGAACTGCTTGTTTCATTAAGTACTAGTAATTATTTCCTCAGTAGAAATATCAGTCGAGTGTAGCGGTAGCCGGACAATAATTCATTAATTGTTTACTATTATTTAAAAAATAATAATGCCATGGAATTTTAAATTTGTTCCATGGTTCTTCTGCATATCACATTCGCAAACATTCCCAAATAGATAGATAATTCCATTAGAAAAAATTTCCTTCTATTTTCAACAATAAAATAAACAAACGCGAAATAAATTAATTCCTTGGAAATATCAAGACTTATTTTTTTGTTGCTGTGTGTATCAAAATCAATGCCAATTGTAAACAATTGTATATATGTATAAGTAAGAAAATGTAATAAGCATATAATTCTTTTTCCTTTCTTTTATTTATTTTCAGATTCAAATGATTAAAATAAATTTGGAAAAACGCGTTTAGGGAAAGCAAAATGAAAAATTGAATGAATTATATTTAAAAATACACAACAACAATTCGATTGGATAGTACTTCAACAATTTTCGCGTTTTTTACAAATTTTTGTTTTATTTTTTATGTGGTTTTTGTTAGAAGCAAAAACAAATGACTTAGAACTAAAAAACTTCCAAGAGTTAAAATTTTAAATTTTATATTGTAGAAAGAGTGATGTATGTAAAAATAATGGTTTGCTTTTAAGATAAATACGCTAGAGAAATGAAATTTAAAATGAAATCAAACTAAAAAATAACAAATCAAACCAAATACAACCGTACTCAATAAAAGCAATCGTACAAAATACAATTTTTAGTTTTCATTAAAGTGTTAAAATATTTCTTCCCTCTGTGCTACAGCATTTCCAATGTAGATAATTGTAAAAAACTTGTTGTATTGTGTTGATTTTTCAGTCAACAGCAAAAGACAGCGTAAAATCAATTGTGGAAAAATCTAAAAAATAATAAAACACGAAACGCAATTAAATTAACAAAGAATCAAGGTAAGTCTATTTTCTTTACATTTTATGTTACTCGTTTATGTGTAGGTATATATGAATAGTATACTGTATAAGAGGATTCTAAATTTACTACATTTTCTGCTCTAGATGTTGTTGCTACATAGTTGTGCTCTATGTTCTTTAAAATCTAAAATTAAATTTTAAATAAAAATAATGGAAAGGAATAAAATTGAATCACAATATAAACATAAATACAAAAATGGTAAAAAGTGTAGAAAAATCGATAGACATTTTTTTTATTTTGATAAATTTTAAAAGTTAAAACCAAATATTGAAGAAAAGTAAATGGAGTTTGCTGTCGAAATGTGTTTTTCCGATTATACTGTTTTTGATTTTTTTTTTTAAATTTAAATTCAATCAAGATTTTATGATACTTGAAGTTTTGTAGTACCTACATATAGTCGTAGCTTCAGTAAAGCTTTTCTATGTACAATATATTCTAAAAAGATTTTTTTTTTTCCAAATAAAGATTTACTTAAGGACCTGAGGTTTCAACATTTTTGAATTGTATTTATGTATGTATTTAAATATTATTAAAACGAAAACGATACGTTGTTTTATATTAATATTGAAAATATTACACTAACATTTATATAATCTAACTTAAAACAAATTTTGTACCAAGAAAATATACAGCGATTTACACAGTATTGTAAATCAGAAACAACAGAAGGCTTACCTCGTCCCAACCAAAATTTTTTAAGAAATATATTTCACGGGACCATTAACCAGGTCACTGCGCCTGAATTAGGGACGATTGAACGCACATCTACCTAAAACTACACCAATGGAAAGACTTTACTCACCATTTATTGAATATAATTTTATTTACATTTCAATCCAGAACTTCGATATTTCTTGGCATTCATTCCAATTCTTTCTAGATTAACTACACTAAAGTAATACACCATTTTCCTGCGAGAGACAATAATGTCTCGCAAAAGTAAAGTATTCAACTGTTGTGAATTGAAATTTTTTGTGATTATTATATTGAGCATTATATTATACACATGATAAAATAAAATGTTTAAAAAACTCATTAACCGCCTTTATGTAACTTACTAGCAAAAAGGTTTATTTGCAAATGTTACCTAAAACGCAAAGAAACAAAATTGTTAATACATAATTAAAATCTAACAGATTATGCAGAATATGTAGAAGAAAAACTGAATTCTGACAACTTAAATTTCTAAATTGCCTACTAGCTCCTACTTTTATTTTAGTAAAACTTGAACAAAGTTTTTAGTTAAATCGATTTACGCCGTACTCACGAAACTCTATTAAGTTTAATAGTTCACTATACCACCGTTTTGTACATAAAACAAAATATTAATTTCTATTTAAACTTCAATTAATTTTCCTGAATACAAGCAGTAGAATGAATTCGGACAGCCCTTAGAAAATTAAAAATGTTTATTATCACCAAAATATATTTGCAACATTGTTGGACGTCTTTACGTTTTCAATTTTTTATCGGAAAATTCTATAAATAGGAAAAAACTCGTTATAAACAGAAATCCAATAATAAGATTCACTCAATTTTCTTAAAGCCTGCAATGAAATAATTATTTATTGACTTACAAAAAAGAAAAAAACAACCGTGTATTAAATAAAAATCGTTTTTCAGTATTTTTATTGTTGTATTAAAAATTGATAAAATTATTATATTATATTTATATACTATTCAAAATAAATAGCTACTTCTGTCTGTAAAGAAGTATATTTTGTAAAATATCACGATATTTTACGTCAAACTCATTTCCTGCTAACTTCACCTTGTTAAATATTACGTCAAACCTGACAGAACAGGGAAAATTGGTTTTAAACGTCCATTTCTAGTTAAAGTTTTTTTAACAACTTCTGAACTATTTTTATTTAAATAAACTTATCCAAATTTAATAACTAACTAACCAACTTTTAATACAAGGTTCGGGTACAACCAAATTGGTGATCAATTCTGATGCTTTGTCGAGTCGATATTGATCAAAAAGAAAAAAATCGGCCTGACAATTTTTTAATTGGCATATTTATTATGTTTTTATTAATATCACATATGCGGTTGTATCAAACGAAAGAGGAGCAAATTGTGATTCGATTGCCGTTTCTAAATTATCATAAAAATTATTGTTTTAGAATGAATTCTTGACCTTCCATTAGTGTTGGCATGCACAGTGAGATTTAACTAATTTTTATTGGAAGGTTCGGGTACAACCCAATTTACATTGGGATGAATTCTGTTGTTAACAAAAAAAAAATCCGCTTGTTACTTTTTTGATGTGGTAACATCTTTAGCGGAGTGAGTCAAAAACTTCATGTAAAAAAAGGAACGGAAAATCCGGTATGAGCGAAATTGCAAATTATATACGAGAAAAACGAACAGAAATGGCATTTATCAAACCCAAAAAAATGTTGATACAAGCCGCATTGTATCTGTGACGCAAGCTATAGATCCAAATCCTACTATTTCTATAAGTGTATGTAATATTTTTTACTATTTTTGATAAAACCTACAATTTAAAATCGAAGTTTCTAAAGATTATACTGGGTCACGACACTAATACTTACAGAAATAGTAGGTTTTATTTTGTATTTGTATCGCAATAGTACGGCTTGTATAAACATTTTTTTGATTTTGCACTAATAGATTGATTCAATGCCACTACATAAATAGCCGTGACATTAGTCTAAAAAAGTCAAATCATTAATACAAAGAGGGGAATAAAGATTTTTATTTTCCTATGGAACGTAAACCAAATCATATGGGATTCTAAAATTCATTATTTTATATCGTCTTTATTTTCAATTTAAATGAAAATTTTTATTTATAAATATAACTAATTTTAAATTAAATATATCGAATTTCAGCTTGTACACAATTTTAATTGAAATTAATAAAATTTTAATTCACAATTTGACGTTTTAGTAAATTGATTTTTTTCTCAAACATCGTCAGGCTTTGTGTTTTTTTTTGTTTGTTTGTTAGATTAGTTTTATTACATATCACGGCTATTTATGTATTAGTATTGGTAAAGTAATAAAACTAATCTAATAATCTACGAAATGAATCTAAAAAAAAAACACAAAGCCTGACGATGTTTGAAAAAAAAATAATTTACTAAAATGCAAAATTGTGAATTAAAATTTTATTAATTTCAATTAAAATTGTGACAAGCTGTAATTCGATATATTTAATTTAAAATTGTTTATATTTATAAATAAAAATTTTCATTTAAATTGAAAATAAAGTAACAAAATCTTTATACCCTGTTACGGTATGTATAAAAAAAATTAGGAAGGAAAGCCAGTAAACAGTGTTTTAACACTTGAGATGATGATGACTGAGAATGGAAATTTATACTTTATATGCTTTTAACCTGAGCTCAGTCTTCAGAGGTATTTTAGTCTTGAGTATTTTTTTATTCCCAACCATCCAAAAAAGGATAAATAATTGTCTCAACTCCAATCACCCCATATCTCCAACGGATCATCCACCCAATTAATTTATTATTTAGCCATAATTAACGAAAACATTCCAAAAAAATAAAGAAACGTCACTTACCATCATTTTCTAGAAATCGAGATCGTATTTAAAATCCGTTTACACGTCGTCTACACTAAGCAAACTCACAATCAGCAATTTTATATTTCTATATCTTTTTTTCAATGTATTGACATTTCGGACACTTCGCTATCATAAGATTATCTTCAAATGTTACACAAAATTGTTTTAATGCTATAAAAAAATTAGTTGTTTTTTGGCACTTGTCACTTGTGGTTAGGTTAAAAAATAATTTGTTCCAGAAAATTATTCCCAAAATTATACAATATGGAGAACCGAAATGTCATCGTACAAAAATCAAGTTTTTTATCGTCAACCACAGCGCTTCCAGATATTTTTTCTACTCGGTTTTAATTTTTTATGTTGTACATATTATGTATTTCGTAGATTCCTTATTTTTTTCTTTACATCTTCAACATTTACGTTTATTTCGTTCGCTATTTGTTGTAAAAGAGAATTTTTTACGTCGACCCGTCTGTAATTTTTATGGGTTATCTTCCAAAAATTTCATTTTTGCGGTAAAAGACATTTTTAATCGTTAATAGTATACGAGGAATTAAAAAAAGAATTTTGTTTAGGTTATGATTTTTTGTTATATCGCGAGATGTTTCAACTTGAGAAAACAAGAACTGATATGAACAAACGTTGATTTTTTATGACATTTCGTAATAATTTACTAATAAAATTACGTGAAAGAGCCTCCTGATAATTTCCTAACGGTGTCAAAATGTGAATTATATACACATACACACATACATTGATAAAATGTATGTATATCATGCCATGAATAGAAAATATCAGTAGATTTGCATAGTGTAGACTCTATGTTACGTAATGTTTTGCGGAATCTTCAACCGAAAATTTCAAAATATCTATATCCCCAAAATAATTAAATTTTTAGTTTGAATTTTATCTAAGTAAATCAAAAATTCTTCAATAAACGGATTCACTGAGCAAAAATTAAACCTGTAAAAGCATATTGTGCAGAACACTTCAGCCAACATACAATGTCACCGGTAGTTAAATTTTCTATTGTAGATTTAAAAGAGTTACCTTTCTAAACGTATCCAAAAAATCCATCAGCTACTTATTTATAACTGCAGCCACCAACAATAGAATACCCATCAAGAACATGACATCTGACAAGATAACTTATGCACCAAAATGTGAGAACAATGAATCACAGTTTTATCGTTCAAAATGTGTTACCAGAATTTACACTAGATAAACGAGAACTAAAACCATATAACTAATCTCTTTAAATTGTATAATAAAGAAGTATAATAAAGAATATATTCTATGATAACCTAAATGTCAAGTCCTACTTTTGTTTCAAAGTAAAAAAAATCCTTAGTAAAAAGTAAACTATTAAAGAAAAATAGTAAAACCAGTCCAAAGGACTGGTACGGTATATCTAGTGTTAAGAGGGGAATTTACGTGGAATATTAGTTATTCATAAATGACATTGAGCAACCTTGAACCAAACTAGAATCTGTTGTTCCCATAAAAATATATTTTATAAATTATTAGAAATTAATTGAATTTATCAAGTCACTCTCATAATTTATTAATTTATTAAATATTTGTAGTCTTTAACTTTCCTTTCAGCTTTAGCATTTAAAAACAGTTGTCTCTTAGTGTAACTCACATTTTCTTTTGTATAAATGTTATTGTCTGCGTAAAAGTTACAATTTAATCCGGTTAAGTTCACTGCTCTCTTTGCCTTGAGTAGCGCTGACATGTATAATGCTCGAATATCCTCCTTTCTTATTTGTCTTCCGTTGAACATGGATCTCCATTTTCAATCCGTTGTATTTTACGTAGCTACTTCTTCACCTCGAAATATGTCCGATAAATTAGTATGTTACTCTAATGCTTCGATGTTTCTTTGTAGTTTTTGTAGATCACTTGAAGATATTTGTTTTCATTGGACAGCTGATCAATTTTTTGCCTTGCTTTTTCTAATTCTAATAAATTTTATGTTATTTTCTTTCGCTAGACAACACTAGACCTGATTTTTAATTGATGTCACCAGGGGTTCTAAAAGGTGCCATGTTATCACCAATACTCTACTTCATATTATATTTTTTTCTGATGTAGCAAAAGAGGGAAGTAATGAAGCCAAACATGTGCTTTGGGTTGGGATGTTACATCACTTTCGATTTGAATTCGATAGAGTTTATGACTCTTGTTTCAAGAATATAATTGTACTCTTCCGCTTTTTAATTACGGTTTTTCTATTGCGATCTCCTTTTGTTGCGTACTTTTCCTTTCCTTCATATCGAAAAGTATTACTAAACAAAAGTTTGAGTGATAAATAATCATAAATATAAGTAGAAATAGTAGAAATAGAATGTGGTTTTATTCGAGCAAGCTGAGATAGCAAGAAAAAAGGCATAATTGCAAAACGAAATAGAGTACATTTTTATTCTTGAAACAAAAGACATAAGCTCTATCGAATTCGATTGAAAGTGATGTTAGAACATCCCACCCCTGGTGTAATTTGGAGTCGATATTGACCAAAAAGGAAAAAAATCTGCTTGACTCTTTCTTTTTAATTACATATTTCACGTGATTAATTAACCTGTTTCACGTGATTAATAAACGTATTGGTTTTTAATGTATTTAATAAATAGATGGTGCTATTTCAATGAATAATACAAAATGTTGAGTTTATGCTTAGTTCATACGGGAACCTATTACCTACCTCATTTTCGAAAAACAAAAATAAAAGAATATCGCAACAAAAATGTATTTTAAAGTATTTTTGTCGCAATCTAATATTATCACATGTTTCTCGCATGGAACTATCTCGCCATAAATTTAATCGCTTTACGTTGTGAGCATAATAATTTGACTTGTAATTGGGGTACAACAGCAAGAATTGTATAAATTCAGGAAAATCGGCGATTTGGGGTCGGCAGCCACGTCCTCTAAGGTATACAACGAATTAAAAATGCATTAAAAAAATTGTAAGCGATAAGAGCGCAAAAACTCTTTGATTTGTGTCTGCAAGGTTGACGAAGCAATTTTTAATACAAAATCCAAACGTCAAAAATTATCAAAAAGCTTACATCTTACATAAATATGCAATATTTTTGGCTTGCGATATTTGTGTTTGCGATATTTTTCCCTTGCGATACGTAGGTACGCAAATTTTTTTTTTTTTTTTGCTATATAAATCCTTGCGATTTAATTTTACTTCGAAGAAAACCCTTTCGAGATTTCTAGATTTCTATCAAGCGTTTATTTTGCCTGCTATATTTTTACTGCAATGTTCTTGTTGCGATATTTCCGTGATGGATCATCTATAGTAGTTTATCTTTTTGGTGTTGGTTTTAAAATAAAAATTTGGCGCTGTTTCTTAATGGAAACACTAAAAGGCATCGAGTGTGTCATTTGCCTCCTCTATAAAGAAGAAATTAATCATTAAAACCATAAATATTTTCTTGCATTCCCGACCATCCCTGTGAATGAGTTGCTATAATCTATATAATTTACATATTCAATTTACATTATATATTTTAAAGCCCAAAATATGATGTTCATTCCAACAATGCTGGCAATTTCAACAAAATATTTTTATATTCAAATTTAAAATTAATATCCTCCTTTTACTTATTTTTGATCGTAATATTTTAAAAATGGGAAAATACAATTTTCCATTTCTCCATACATAAACGTACGATTAAAATATATACTAAGAAATATGCCAACATAATCCATAAAAAAAACTCTGATTTAAATGCCATAAGAAAAATTGTTGTTCTCATTAAGTGAGAAGTAAAAAAGTAAAACTGCGAGCTTATTCAAATTAAGTTAAGGGAATCATTCGATATCCCACTGATTTTTAGAATTTCGTTTAATTTATTTACTACAAATAAATCAACAATCAAATTTCTTACGACATTTAAATTGAAAGTCGATTCACAATATTTTAGACTTTTTGTTATTAGGATTTGCTTGTGCTTTCTACGAACATTATTGTCATGATGATGTTGATAATACAACAATAAATTGAATTTATTTCAATTTTAAATTATGTACATGGAAATTCAAGTAAAATACAGTGTGAACGACATTGATTTTATTATCTACTTTCAGTTCTTTTAGCAGCATAAAATTCCTGTTTATTATGTTGTAATGAATACATTGTATTTTAATGAATTACATAATCAAAATATCGTATCTTGATATAATAAAAAAGATTGTGAATGTGTAACGTACATAATTAAATAATTGACGTTTAATATACTGTTGATGACAACCTATATCCTATTTATTTGTAGGCAACGTTATTGTAAACAAAAATAGCAACAGACTAGAAAATTATACAGCAAATCATTTTTTAAAAATGTCCATTCTTCGAGAAGATTATCTTAGTTTTGATAGATGAACTGTGAATGATAATTCATCATACTTAATGTAGTCTCTAAAAAAATACGTGATAACGTGATGCGTGGTTCTGGACAATGTTTGACAAAAAATAAGGTAAAAATATGAAAATTTTGAGTATGTAGATATTTTATATTTTGTTGCTTTGATTTTTTCCTTTGAAAGAAAGCATCGATTAACCGTTTTTAAAATATATATACCTACGTTGGAAAATATGCCCTCGTTTATGTTATTGTCCCAATTCAATAAATTTAATGATACCATTGAATCTAACAACGAAACAGCAAGAAAATCTATAATTAAGCTCCCCTAAGACTTTTTATGTATGTAGGTTTTTTATTTAAACAAAAAAAAAAATGTAATTACACAAATTTGTATGCAAATAAACGAGAAAATGCGATAAAGCAAAGAAAATGTTTTCAAAAACGACAAACTACATTTTATAAAGACAAAATCATTTATTTTCATTTGCTTTTCTTATCTTACATAAAATAAAAAATGGAAAATTTTATTACATTGTTCGTCAGTTTACGTTTGGATGCTTTTTTTGCAAATATTATTTTTGTTGGCTCCCCTTGGTGCTGTATTTGCCACGCGGGGAATCTTGTAAATGTTTCGTAACTAGTTACGTAGGGAAATGTTAGGGTTGGATGTGTTTATCATATTATTTATATATAAACAGCGAAGTTATTTATTAGTTTTCTTTATAAATTTGTTAAAGTTAAACTATATCTATCCGGAATAAAAAGACTCATCTAACTGCCTGCGGCACATATTTTTCGTATCGTTTACTTTTTTTAATCAGAGAATGGTTTCTAGTAATAATGATTTTTCTAAGATCTTATATTCAATATTTCTTTTTTAATTTATTTAATTAATTTTTATATTCTCTATATTGGTTTATTGTTTACGTCATTTTTGAAATTTCAATAACCCTATCGGTTTGTCCCATCTTTAAACTTAACATTGCGACAATGATTACGTGTTCTCATAAGTGTTGCATAGTTAACTTAATGACCGTAACCGAACAATTCCTATATATTTATGTGCTCCGACCTTTGTGTAAAACATGAAAATGAGACAATCTACAAATATATATTTTAATAGAACACAATAATTATTGAGATAATATTCTGCAATTGGTTTTGGATTAAAATCATATACACTAGACTTTAAATGGTCTTAAGTCCACAAAAATATCCGACGCAATACATTTTAAACAGGTAAAGTTTTTAATGTTTTTTATAGTGTCTAATAACTCCATAACGTGAAAAGCAGTGGTTTTATTATTTATTCTGGTTTGGGGGTGTTGTTCGAACTATTCACACAAAAGCTAGTTAACCGATTTTAATGTTTGATGGCTCAAATGAATAAAGGTAATATTCACTTAATGAAAAAGAGCATTGTTTTGGAAAATACCTTTTTTGTGTCTTTGGACCACAGCTATTTTTTATTTATTTGTTTATTAGTAAAATAATTATGAATTAAAAAAATAAAAATAAACAAATCAAAACCAGTCGGGTTTCTTCAACACAGTCAGGGGTTTTATTTAATTTAGATCTATACAATTAAGATTTCAACATTTAATTTTAGTGATGGGGCGTTAACATCCCGGCCTCGTTGATCGGCTGATTCAACCACTGGCAACCATTGTGTCTTGATTTTTTTGAGAGTTACTTTTCTCACTAACTTATCTGAACCAAAGTAGATTTGTGTCACACGCCCAAGTGACCACCGTATTGAAGACAGGTTCTCGTCTTTGATCGGGGCAACATCACGTATTGCAGCGTAACCAGGTATTCTTTATGCCACCGTAACCAAAAATGCACTATTTGCTACGGCAATTGTCATTTTTTGAAGAAACTCAACTCGCTCTTTAGTTCTGGGACCTAACGATGCAATTTGACGACTATTTTGGACGACTATTGTTTTGTATAAGAAGGCGCAAGAAGGAAAAAGAAAACGATAGTTAACCGGTGTGAAGTTTTCCACAGAATTCAGAACTGTAGCTACACAAATTAACAGATTTCAAAAATGTAGCTACACAAATTAGCAAATAGTTTAGTTGTACACAAAAAAATGTAACAGGATAAGTTTATATTTATTTTCATGCAGAAAAAAATTAAACCGAGTGTAAACGTGAAAATTATTTTTAATGGACTATAGACATGAGCTGACTAATAAAATAAAAAATAAAGTTCACTTAGTAAAATAAATAAATTAAAAGTAATAGTATATTGGTCACTTTTGGCCAGTTACAAGAAATCCCAGAGATGTCTAAGCAAATCTGAGTATGCCATATTATTGCTTGCTTTTAGTAGAATATATGGGCCATAAATCAGTTTAACGCGACCCTCAAGGGGTGAGATATCGCATTTCCACACTTTTATTTTATACAAATAAAGTGTAATGGTCACTTGTTGGCCAGTTACAAGAAATCCTAGAGATGTCTAAGTAAATCTGAGTATGCAATATTATTGTTTGCTTTTAGTAGAACATATGGGCCATGTATCATTTTAACGCGACCGTCAAGGGGTGAGATATCGCATTTCCACACTTTTATTTTATACAAATAAAGTGTAATGGTCACTTTTGGCCAGTTACAAGAAATCCTAGAGATGTCTAAGTAAATCTGAGTATGCCATATTATTGTTTGCTTTTAGTAGAATATATGGGCCATGAATGATTTTAACGCGACCCTCAAGGGGTGAGATATCACATTTCCACACTTTTATTTTATACAAATAAAGTGTAATGGTCACTTGTTGGCCAGTTACAAGAAATCCTAGAGATGTCTAAGTAAATCTGAATATGCCAAATTATTGCTTGCTTTTTGTAGAATATATGGGCCATGAGTCATTTTAACGCGACCCTCAAGGAGTGAGATATCGCATTTCCACACTTTTATTTTATACAAATAAAGTGTAATGGTCACTTTTGGCCAGTTACAAGAAATCCTAGAGATGTCTAAGTAAATCTGAGTATGCCATATTATTGTTTGCTTTTAGTAGAATATATGGGCCATGAATGATTTTAACGCGACCCTCAAGGGGTGAGATATCACATTTCCACACTTTTATTTTATACAAATAAAGTGTAATGGTCACTTGTTGGCCAGTTACAAGAAATCCTAGAGATGCCTAAGTAAATCTGAGTATGCCATATTATTGTTTACTTTTAGTAGAATATATGGGCCATGAATCAGTTTAACGCGACCCTTAAGGGGTGAGATATCGCATTTCCACACTTTTATTTTATACAAATAAAGTGTAGCGGTCACTTGTTAGCCAGTTACAAGAAATCCTAGAGATGTCTAAGTAAATCTGAATATGCCAAATTATTGCTTGCTTTTTGTAGAATATATGGGCCATGAGTCATTTTAACGCGACCCTCAAGGAGTGAGATATCGCATTTCTACACTTTTATTTTATATAAATAAAGTGTAGCGGTCACTTGTTGGCCAGTTACAAGAAATCCTAGAGATGTCTAAGTAAATCTGAATATGCCAAATTATTGCTTGCTTTTTGTAGAATATATGGGCCATGAGTCATTTTAACGCGACCCTCAAGGAGTGAGATATCGCATTTCTACACTTTTATTTTATACAAATAAAGTGTAGCGGTCACTTGTTGGCCAGTTACAAGAAATCCTAGAGATGTCTAAGTAAATCTGAGTGTGCAATATTATTGTTTGCTTTTAGTAGAACATATGGGCCATGTATCATTTTAACGCGACCGTCAAGGGGTGAGATATCGCATTTCCACACTTTTATTTTATACAAATAAAGTGTAATGGTCACTTTTGGCCAGTTACAAGAAATCCTAGAGATGTCTAAGTAAATCTGAGTATGCCATATTATTGTTTGCTTTTAGTAGAATATATGGGCCATGAATCATTTTAACGCGACCCTCAAGGGGTGAGATATCACATTTCCACACTTTTATTTTATACAAATAAAGTGTAATGGTCACTTGTTGGCTAGTTCTCTAGGTGAGATATCGCATTTCAACACTTTTATTTTATACAAATAAAGTGTAGCGGTCACTTGTTGGCCAGTTACAAGAAATCCTAGAGATGTCTAAGTTAATCTGAATGTGTTAAATTATTGCTTGCTTTTTGTAGAATATATGGGCCATGAATAATTTTAACGCGACCCTCAAGGGGTGAGATATCGCATTTCCACACTTTTATTTTATACAAATAAAGTGAAGCGGTCACTTGTTGGCCAGTTACAAGAAATCCTAGAGATGTCTAAGTAAATCTGAGTATGCCAAATTATTGTTTGCTTTTAGTAGAATATATGGGCCATGAATCATTTTAACGCGACCCTCAAGGGGTGAGATATCACATTTCCACACTTTTATTTTATACAAAAAAATTTTTGAAAATAAACCTAATTCATTTGGTTAAATTAATAATTATTGGAAATCAAATTTCATATAAGGACTAATAGCCTCTGTTGGGCTCTTGAGGGTTAAAACTCATTGTTTAAAAAAGCAACTAATATTTTGAGAAAATTAGTATCGCAGGATTTATTTTTGTATTAGGATTAATTTCCATTGGAAATGCTAAAAGGTCATCATGTTGCTCCCAAATATTATTTTTTCGTTTTATATAGGATCGAAAATGGCTTGCCACATTTTTATTTTTAGACTTTTCGTAATGAATTATTCCTTTTAAATAAAATTCTTGGCTGGACAATATAATTTTGTTACTAATTTCATTTATTCTGATCGAGTAATTGTTATTATTTGGCTGTACATCTGCAACAGCTATGCCATAGTTGCTAAAATAATCTATTTTCCTGATATCTTGACATTGTGGGCAAACAGTATGTTTAAAGTCAATAGCATTTTGAATATTGCTTAATGTTTGTTGATTGAATTTAAAAACATCTTCGAAAGGGAGGTAAAATGTTTCTCTTAATATATCTGAATGTTTTGTTTGTAAACAACTACGAGTTTCTGTTAAAGGTCGTGGTAAAACGTTCTCCAAAATAAAAGAAATACAACAAGTTGCGTCTAATTTTGTATAGTTGTTGGTACGAACTAGTGCTGTACTTTTCGAATAAATTTCTAGCATTAGACGGGATCTTTCTCTATAAAGAAGTGAGTTATCAGGAAATGTATTTATTTCAGATACAAATTTAAAAAATGGATTTACAGATGTGTGAAATAATCCTTTAAAATACTCTGAATCAGTAAATAAACATAAAAATATTTGCGTAGTTGCATCAAAAGCGCAAGTATTAATTACACTTATTACTTTGCTATTTTCAACAAAAGAATATCCATTTTTTAATATATGCACATCTTCACGATCACCTGAATATTTGATAGATTTAGATTTCTCTGTAGGCTGATAATTACTCTGTGCTAAACGTCGTAATACTCTTTTACCAAAATGCTTGGGAGAGTCGAGAATTTTCAGTTTTTTATTCCACGTTTCTTCATGATGCTCATTATCAGGGTCGTCTAATATACCATGTATACCCGGTTGAACTGCATTTTCATTATAAGTTGCTTCAGAAATTTTTCTAATTTCAATTAATTTTGTTAATTTCTCCGTTTTATCCTTTAAAATACTAATAAACCTACCTAAGCGTAAAGATTGATGGTTCGTGTAATGATTCTTAACTATCGAAAACCAACTCTCAGCGTTTGCATTCGATAGTCTTCCAGATATGCCCATCTTCCTAGCAAAACACACTCCCCACAAAGGTAAAAAAGCTATATATTTTTTTAATGTAAAGTTAACAAATTCAACATTATAATAGATGTTTAAATTTGATTCGTCGGTATTATTAGACTGATCGTTAATTGAGTTCATAGTCTCGATAAAAATGTGATTAAACCGTATATAATACGGACTACAGCTAAACGCAGATTTTTTAAAGAATGTTGTTCGTTGAATTAATCTCCATTAATCTCCATGCTGCTGATTCCGATGGGTCAGTACTATAATTCTCACTCTTGTTATTATATAATTGAATTATTATTTTTTTTAAATTTTCAAGAGACTCTGAAACATGTTGATTTGAGAATTTTGTGCAGCAAATTATGCAGTAAAGTTCAAATAATTGGTTAATATGTTCCAAAGACTTACAATTTAGTATGCCACAAAATACATCTAAAATAAAATTTTTTGTTACTCTGTTAGCGTTTGGCCACTTTTCTTTTAATTGCGACGATAAAATATTTACAAAGTGGGCACAACAAATAAAAGTACCAACTTTATTTATTTGTTTCAACTGAGTAGTTGAATTGAGAATTTCATACGTATAATCAATGTACTCAGAAACAGTCATGGTATTGAAACTGAGGAGTATCGATTTTAAAAGAGCCCAGGACCAATCAGTCACAAAAAATTTTGGAATAAATTCTTTGGGAATATGTTCTTTTAAATCATCCAAAAATCGTTTGATTGTTAGAGAATCATGCTTAGAGGAAATTAGCTCTCCTATCGGAATTAAATTATTGCTTATATTTACAACACATGCATAGTAAAGTATGCGCTTGTAGCTGTGATAGAGATGACATACAGGATGTTTGGCGACTTTACCGGTTGCATCAAAATAAATTCCATCTACTGGATATTTTTTAAGTAGCTCTAAAGTAGAATGCCTTAGCAGAACTACTTTTAAAGGATCAGGTGACAACTCATGGATGTATTTATTTTTTTTTGGTTCAGTCATGTTCATTTGACATATATCGATTATATCGCAATCACGGACAAGATCATCCTTTTTCAATTGCTCTAATTTTATTTTCCGAATAATTGTAGAAGGAACAAACGATTGTGTGTTACCAAGTTTAAAAAGACTAAGATCAGTGTCTTTTGCTAGATCAAGCGAAAAATTATGACATGATGTTAATTTCAATTGGTTTTTCATATTTTCTCGTTTATTTCCCCTAATTTGGTTGTACACTTTCTTTTCTCCATCATGACTTACACATCTTTGCCCATTTGAATAAATTTCAAGCCATGCATTTTGCCTAACTATAAATTTATATTTTGTTTCTGGAATTAGTTTGCACTTTCCATAAACAACCATATTTTGTGGGTTTTTTATTGACGATAGCCTCATTGATTTAAACGAAATCACACAAGGGTTTCTAATCTCAATTAAATACTCGGTAATTTTATTTCGCACATCTTCTCTGCTGAGACCGGAAAATGATGATGTTAACTTTATTTTGTGATTTAACAAAAATTGTTTAGAAAAATTAGGTAAATTAGGGGGTAAACCTTCTTGGTGGCCGAACGTTTTTTTCCCCAAATTAATATCATCATCCATATAAAATTTGTATTCATGATTTTTAACTGAAACAGTTGACTCATCATTCATTTGAATCGGTCCAGCGGTGTTCACATTTTGATTATAATAAATATTGCTACTCACAACCATTTTGTTCAATTTTTGTCGCCAAATTAAACAAATATTTAAACGATTTTTTAATGAATTTTGAACGCCTAATTTTTTACAAATACTTTTCATTTGCAAACTATCAGAACTAGTCAAAATTGCACCTTCTAAAACTAATTCTTCTAAAGCAGTTTTCAGTGCTGCAGCAGAGACAAAATTTTTTTTCTTTTTATAATTATATCTTAACATTTTGTTAAAACAAATGTGCAACTATGGAATATAGAAAAAAATATCCAAGAATCAAACAGAATAAATTAATGTAACTGCAAAAAACAGCAATATTTGCAATATCTATTAGCTGTTACAAGTAACGAAAATTGTAATATTCAACTAACTAGAACCAGTACAATAGAAATCCAGAAAACAAGCCAAGGTCAATAAGTAAAAAAAGCAATAATTTTAAATAAATATGTAAACACGTTTTTAAGAAAGTCCGGTAGAAAGCAGTGGTCAGTAGTTTTGAAAAAAACTTTTTATTTAGCAAAGAAACTCGAAACGAAATCTAAAAATAACACGAAATGAACAGTACAAAGTATGACAAAGTATTAAAACAGAATGTAAAAAAAAATCCTTTATATACTAAAGCGAAAAAAAAAAAATTTATTTTTATTTTGTTTCTGTTTATATAGTTTCCTTTTACTCACACAAACTAAATTTTTTAATTCATTTTACTAATAAATCCGTTAGTTTTGCAATTATTTAACAATGATACTGTTATGAAAATAATTTCGATAAAATAAAACTTATTCTTAAAGGTTAAAAATTTAGTTCATTTCATGAATTAACTAGCAAACAAACGACCATTACACTATATTGACAATAAAATTAAAAATGTGGAAATGCGATATCTCACTCCTTGAGGGTCGCGTTAAACTGATTCATGGCCCATATATTCTACTAAAAGCAAACAATAATATGGCATACTCAGATTTACTTAGACATCTCTAGGATTTCTTGTAACTGGCCAACAAGTGACCGCTACACTTTATTTGTATAAAATAAAAGTGTGGAAATGCGATATGTCACCCCTTGAGGGTCGCGTTAAAATGATTCATGGCCCATTTATTCTACTAAAAGCAAACAATAATATGGCATACTCAGATTTACTTAGACATCTCTAGGATCTATGTAACTGGCCAACAAGTGACCGCTACACTTTATTTGTATAAAATAAAACTGTGGAAATGTGATATCTCACCCCTTGAGGGTCGCGTTAAAATGATTCATGGCCCATATATTCTACTAAAAGCAAACAATAATATGGCATACTCAGATTTACTTAGACATCTCTAGGATTTCTTGTAACTGGCCAACAAGTGACCGCTACACTTTATTTGTATAAAATAAAAGTGTGGAAATGCGATATCTCACCCCTTGAGGGTCGCGTTAAAATGATTCATGGCCCATATATTCTACTAAAAGCAAACAATAATATGGCATACTCAGATTTACTTAGACATCTCTAGGATCTATGTAACTGGCCAACAAGTGACCGCTACACTTTATTTGTATAAAATAAAAGTGTGGAAATGCGATATCTCACCCCTTGAGGGTTGCGTTAAAATGATTCATGGCCCATATATTCTACTAAAAGCAAACAATAATATGGCATACTCAGATTTACTTAGACATCTCTAGGATTTCTTATAACTGGCCAAAAAGTGACCGCTACACTTTATTTGTATAAAATAAAACTGTGGAAATGTGATATCTCACCCCTTGAGGGTCGCGTTAAAATGATTCATGGCCCATATATTCTACTAAAAGCAAACAATAATATGGCATACTCAGATTTACTTAGACATCTCTAGGATTTCTTGTAACTGGCCAACTAGTGACCGCTACACTTTATTTGTATAAAATAAAACTGTGGAAATGTGATATCTCACCCCTTGAGGGTCGCGTTAAAATGATTCATGGCCCATATATTCTACTAAAAGCAAACAATAATATGGCATACTCAGATTTACTTAGACATCTCTAGGATTTCTTGTAACTGGCCAACAAGTGACCGCTACACTTTATTTGTATAAAATAAAAGTGTGGAAATGCGATATGTCACCCCTTGAGGGTCGCGTTAAAATGATTCATGGCCCATTTATTCTACTAAAAGCAAACAATAATATGGCATACTCAGATTTACTTAGACATCTCTAGGATCTATGTAACTGGCCAACAAGTGACCGCTACACTTTATTTGTATAAAATAAAACTGTGGAAATGTGATATCTCACCCCTTGAGGGTCGCGTTAAAATGATTCATGGCCCATATATTCTACTAAAAGCAAACAATAATATGGCATACTCAGATTTACTTAGACATCTCTAGGATTTCTTGTAACTGGCCAACAAGTGACCGCTACACTTTATTTGTATAAAATAAAAGTGTGGAAATGCGATATCTCACCCCTTGAGGGTTGCGTTAAAATGATTCATGGCCCATATATTCTACTAAAAGCAAACAATAATATGGCATACTCAGATTTACTTAGACATCTCTAGGATCTATGTAACTGGCCAACAAGTGACCGCTACACTTTATTTGTATAAAATAAAAGTGTGGAAATGCGATATCTCACCCCTTGAGGGTTGCGTTAAAATGATTCATGGCCCATATATTCTACTAAAAGCAAACAATAATATGGCATACTCAGATTTACTTAGACATCTCTAGGATTTCTTATAACTGGCCAAAAAGTGACCGCTACACTTTATTTGTATAAAATAAAACTGTGGAAATGTGATATCTCACCCCTTGAGGGTCGCGTTAAAATGATTCATGGCCCATATATTCTACTAAAAGCAAACAATAATATGGCATACTCAGATTTACTTAGACATCTCTAGGATTTCTTGTAACTGGCCAACAAGTGACCGCTACACTTTATTTGTATAAAATAAAACTGTGGAAATGTGATATCTCACCCCTTGAGGGTCGCGTTAAAATGATTCATGGCCCATATATTCTACTAAAAGCAAACAATAATATGGCATACTCAGATTTACTTAGACATCTCTAGGATTTCTTGTAACTGGCCAACAAGTGACCGCTACACTTTATTTGTATAAAATAAAAGTGTGGAAATGCGATATCTCACCCCTTGAGGGTCGCGTTAAAATGATTCATGGCCCATATATTCTACTAAAAGCAAACAATAATATGGCATACTCAGATTTACTTAGACATCTCTAGGATCTATGTAACTGGCCAACAAGTGACCCCTACACTTTATTTGTATAAAATAAAAGTGTGGAAATGCGATATCTCACCCCTTGAGGGTCGCGTTTAAATGATTCATGGCCCATATATTCTACTAAAAGCAAACAATAATATGGCATACTCAGATTTACTTAGACATCTCTAGGATTTCTTGTAACTGGCCAACAATTGACCGCTACACTTTATTTGTATAAAATAAAAGTGTGGAAATGCGATATCTCACCCCTTGAGGGTCGCGTTAAAATGATTCATGGCCCATATATTCTACAAAAAGCAAACAATAATATGGCATACTCAGATTTACTTAGACATCTCTAGAATTTCTTGTAACTGGCCAACAATTGACCGCTACACTTTATTTGTATAAAATAAAAGTGTGGAAATGTGATATCTCACCCCTTGAGGGTCGCGTTAAAATGATTCATGGCCCATATATTCTACTAAAAGCAAACAATAATATGGCATACTGAGATTTACTTAGACATCTCTAGGATTTCTTGTAACTGGCCAACAAGTGACCGCTACACTTTATTTGTATAAAATAAAAGTGTGGAAATGCGATATCTCACCCCTTGAGGGTCGCGTTAAAATGATTCATGGCCCATATATTCTACTAAAAGCAAACAATAATATGGCATACTCAGATTTACTTAGACATCTCTAGGATCTATGTAACTGGCCAACAAGTGACCGCTACACTTTATTTGTATAAAGTAAAAGTGTGGAAATGCGATATCTCACCCCTTGAGGGTCGCGTTAAAATGATTCATGGCCCATATATTCTACAAAAAGCAAACAATAATATGGCATACTCAGATTTACTTAGACATCTCCAGTATTTCTTGTAACTGGCCAACAAGTGACCGCTACACTTTATTTGTATAAAATAAAAGTGTGGAAATGCGATATCTCACCCCTTGAGGGTCGCGTTAAAATGATTCATGGCCCATATATTCTACTAAAAGCAAACAATAATATGGCATACTCAGATTTAATTAGACATCTCTAGGATTTCTTGTAACTGGCCAACAATTGACCGCTACACTTTATTTGTATAAAATAAAAGTGTGGAAATGCGATATCTCACTCCTTGAGGGTCGCGTTAAAATGATACATGGCCCATATATTCTACTAAAAGCAAACAATAATATGGCATACTCAGATTTACTTAGACATCTCTAGGATTTCTTGTAACTGGCCAACAAGTGACCGCTACACTTTATTTGTATAAAATAAAAGTGTGGAAATGCGATATCTCACCCCTTGAGGGTCGCGTTAAAATGATACATGGCCCGTATGTTCTACTTAAAGCAAGCAATAATATGGCATACTCAGATTTACTTAGACATCTCTAGGATTTCTTGTAACTGGCCAACAAGTGACCATTACACTTTATTTGTATAAAATAAAAGTGTGGAAATGCGATATCTCACCCCTTGAGGGTCGCGTTAAAATGATTCATGGCCCATATATTCTACTAAAAGCAAGCAATAATTTGGCATATTCAGATTTGCTTAGACATCTCTAGGATTTCTTGTAACTGGCCAAAAGTGACCACTATACCATTACTTTTAATTTATTTATTTTACTAAGTGAAATTTAATTTTTATTTTATTAGTCAGCTGATGTCTATAGTCCATTAAAAATAATTTTTAATTTTATACTCGGTTTAATTTTTTTCTGCATGAAAATAAATATAAACTTATCCTGTTACATATTTTTGTGTACAACTACACTATTTGCTAAATTGTGTAGCTACATTTTTGAAATCTGTTAATTTGTGTAGCTACACTTCTAAATTCTGTGGAAAACTTCACACCGGTCGATAGTTATTGTTTTTTTTTCCTTCCTGTAATTTCTAATACAAAACGATAGCTGTCGATAATTGTTATCGAATTCCATAGTTAGGCAAGATAAAGTGTGCCGGAGTGTATTGGCATTTAATGTACGGTGAAAATAAAACAATAAATAACATTTGTTTTTTATTGTTTTTGGGCTTAGTATTGCAACTAAAAAGTTAAAAATATAAAATCATTAAGTACACAGTGAAACGGTGTGATAAAACGATGCGCAACTACAAATTATAATACTAACTCTAAAAGGGTAATATTAAATGACCTAACATAGAGGCCTCCATTTTAAAATGCATTCCAGTGTAAGGAATTCGCTGATCGTCAAGATGTTTTGCTCCACCACTCACCTCAGGTGGATTTAGAAACTAACAAGGTAACTAAAAGGTCTTAAAATTCAGAAATTAGGTTATTGTTTTTCTTTAAAATTTTGCACCATTCATTTGTACCATAGACCCTCAGTCGCTAATAATGCCACTACATTGACCAAGTCTTGTAATAATTCGTTTCAAAACTTCCGTGAATTCGTATGTTGTGCACTAACAAATTCGATGTGCACTGCTTTTGCGAGACAATGTCATTGCTCACATCAATCATTGCTCTGGATATTCTACTCTGAGTATTCCATGAGAAATAATAAATCGATTTAAACTTCTCAGACGAACGAGGGAAAAACGTATTTTCTTGGCTTTAAAATTGATATATCTTTCACGAAGTACTGGTTTTGGATGTGTACCTCCAGGGCGAGTACATCAATTCACTCAGCTGATTCGTCTAGATTTTGCAATCGATTGTTTTTAAAAATTTAGTTAGTTGTTTGTATTCTTCCGTGTTTTGTCTTTGTAGTAGGGTTTTTAGTATGATTTGTCTTAGGATTGGATATACCGACCAGATAGCACAGTGGTTAAAGCTGTGGCGTTTGGAGCGGGAGGTACCGGGTTCGAATCTCGATAGGGGCACGATGCAAAAGGGATTTTTCCATCATATGATCTGTTCAGATATTAATGGTTGGACTTTGTACCCGCAAAAGGGATTTTTCCATCATATGATCTGTTCAGATATTAATGGTTGGACTGATACGATCAATGATGGAGGATGAACACATCAAGACACCCAAGTAGTGCAGAACTCATGGGCCGAGCCAATCTTCCGTGTCAGTACAGGATGGCATGGAGCTATGCATTGCGCAGATGGTATAAAAAATCGGCCTGTAACCGATAGGTGAGAAGATCGCGTGTGGTATCACAACGGACTACAACTAGTCTAAGTGTGCTTTAGTTAGAACAGGAGCAGCCACTCTAACCTAACCTAACCTAACCTAGGATTGGATATCTGTCTCTCGAATTGTCATAAACCGGGAATACATTGATAATGTGTTCGTTGTCTTCAGTTATATTGCAGTTGTCACAGTATGGGGAGTCTTCTAACCCTATTCTGCATCTACATTTTTTATTGTAACTATGTCCAGTTCTGAGTCTGCACAATATTTTTATATCTTTGTGATTAAGGTTACTGTTTTTAAACCAAATTTCTTTGGGAACTGTAGGGGAGTAAGGGATATGTGTCTGTAATATCTAGCTCTTGATGCAACCATAACCAAAAAATCTTCTTTCCAATCTTCGTGTATCATGTTGTTAATTATTTTCTTAGTATTTGAAATGACAGGGTCGTTGTCTAAGGTGTGTGATGGTGCCAGAATTGATTTTCCGGCAAGTTCATCTGCCATATCGTTACCTGCGTTTCCTATCCTGGTATCCACTGAATTAGAATGTTTTTGTCTTTGTTGTGTCCGACAAGGTCTATTATCTGATTCTCGTAGTGTTTGTTAGTTTTTTTTTTAGTGCCTCCTGTAAGGATAGACATGCACTTTGTGAATCAGTTAGTATAATGATGTTTTTGTTTTGGATGAGTTGAGCTAGTGTTGTGGCGATTTTTATTCCTATGGTTTCTATTGTTTTGATGTCCGTATTATTCTCTAGCTTTATGGCGTATTTATTTTTGTTGCTTTCTACGTAGATTCCTATTCCTGCTTCGTTTCCTATCAGTGATCCATCTGTGAATATTCTGCTGTACCCGCTGTATTTTATTAACATTTCTGAGGTTAATTTTTGTAGTTCCGTGTGGTTGTGACTTTCTTTTTTCGTGATGCCAGTGATGAATGGTTCGATTGATAGGTTATTTGGAGAAGTAGTTTTAAGTGATTAGTTTTGATTTTCGTGAAAAAGTTGTTATTGATGTATAAGTTATTTAATTTCGTGATAGATGTTGAATTTTTTATTTCTTCGCCAATGATTGAATTTCTGTAGAGGTGTTTTGTAAATGTAAATGTAAATTAATGATTTTTTTGGTTATCCAATTCTACTTTCGTTTCTGTGGCCTCTCCCAAAATGGCAAAATGCTCTTATCCCTGTGTTTTTGATGGTTTGACACGTTCTGTTTGCAAATTTATCGTTTAGTTCGGTGATGATATATGCAAATTCAAGTTTAAATTTTATTATGGATTTGAAAATATTTAGCATAGTAATTAGGTGTGAGCCTCCATTAGGATGAGATAACAATTTTAGAAGATTTAGCGTAATATGAGTGTTTGTTTTTAAATTTCTGTAGTGGTTATTTAGCGAGAGTCTATTATACAGATGGATTCCTAGGATCTTGGTTTCTTTTTTCAAGGATTTTTATGTTGTTTAATTTTATGTTCGTTTTATATTTGTTGTTTCTGTTAGTAAAACATCTCAGGAAATGGGATTTTTCTGGATTAATTGATAGTATATTGATAGAAGGTTCATTAATCTGTGGTTAAAATTTGATAGTGTACTGTTTGCAATGTTTTCAGTTACATGATGTGTTGCTCCGCTGATTACAATACAAATGTCATCTGCGAATTGGAAAATTCTACAGTTGTTGTTGCTGAGTTCATGTAGTGATGTTGTGTATATATTAAATAGCGTTGGACTCAAGCAGCTACCCTGAGGGATTCCGACATTTGTTGTTTGATTTAATTCTAGTTGAGCGTTTTGAATTTCAATATATCTATTAGTTAGAAACTGATGGATCCAATTAATGATGTTGCTAGAGAATGATAATTTTTCCATTATTTTAATTAAAGTGTTCTTATTAACTCTGTCAAATGCTCTTGATAGATCTGTGTTAATCAGGATTATTTTATTATTGTTTGAGTAAAGTTTCTTTATGTATTTGGTTTACCATGTAATCTGATATGTTCACGTTTTTTCTTAATCCGAAATTGTTATCGTTTAGCGTTGTATGTTTGTCTAGGTGATCACTTATCCTGTTAAGTATTAGTTTGTTGAATATCTTTGACAAAGTAGGAAGCAGACATATTGGCCTGCAGTTCTTAATAACGTTGCCGTTAGGTCCTTTTTTCTTAAGAGCTGTGGTGAATGCCGTCTTCCAATGAATTGGATATATTTGATTAGCCCAGATATTGTTGAAGTGGTCGGTTATGAGATGGATAAAATGTTTGTTTTTGTCTGAAAGAATTTTTAACATTTTGTAGCTTATTTTGTCATGACCGGGAGCGGAGTTTTTAGCTTTGTGGATGATTTCAGAGATTTATATTGTCTTAAATTCTTTGGGATTTGTTTCTTGAATCTTCATTAGACGTTGTGCTATGGGTAATTCTACTGATTTAGTGAAGTTGTGGTCCAGGAATGATTTAGCTGAATGGGTATTTTCTAGGAGATTGAAGTGAGATGGTTTTTTGTTTTTTAATTTATTTATTTTGTTCCATATATCGCTGTTGTTATAGTTGTGGTTTATGCTGGTGAGGAATTCATTCCAACTGTTTTTCTTTTCCCTCCTTATATTTAGCTTTAATGTCTGGATTGCTTTCCTCAGTTCCATGGCTGTATATAATGTTTTCCTTCGGTTGTAAATTTTCTGTTTCTCATTTTTTATGTCCCAAAGTCTCTGAAGTAGTTCAATCCACCATGGTTTCGGGCGATGTCTAGGGTTGATTGTGATTGATGATGAGTGTTTATTTATGGTGTTGCATATTAGGTCTTCTATGTTTTTGGTGTCTTTATTTATTGATATGTCAAGGTCCGCGAAAATCTTTTTCCAGTTGGTGATTTGTTTTATAAGTTTATTCGTTGTTTTGGATTTTATTATGATGGGAAAGTGATCACTTCCTATGTGGTCAGATGTAGATGTCCACCGGATTTTATCGGTAAGATTTTTTGAGCATAGGGAGATGTCGACCGCCGAAGAGATGTTTCTATAACTATCCTGTCTGGTTGGAGAGCCATCGTTATGTATGTAAAATGGGTAGTTTGTAATGATATCTGCAATTTTGTTTCCCAGGTAGTCTGCTCTGAAGTTGTTATCCCACAGTCCGTTGTGAGCGTTGATATCTCCAGCTATTATATTGTCGTTTCCTTTGTTCTCATCCAATAGTGATCTAATTTCTCTTATAATTTCTTCCGGTCTTCTGTTATTATTGATGTATCGGTTTATTAGATTGAAATTTATGTTTTAATAGTGAATGCTTATTTTTAATGTTTCTAATCTGATGAATGTTGTATTATGATTAATAATATTCTATAGAATTTTTTTATGGATTAAAAAACCTACTCCTCCGTATCCATCCGGTCTATTTTTAGTGATTAAATTGAAGTTGTTGAATTCTAATGAGTCTGTTGATTTTAACCAAGCTTCTGTTACGATTGCAATGTGAATATTTTTTGCGATTAAAAACTGATCTAACAGTGCTTTAATGCTTTTTAGGCTTCTAATATTGATTTGCAACATGTTAATGGATTCCATCATTTAGTTGTTTAGGTCCCCTGTCTTTGGGGGGTTAGGAATGATTTTCCCAATTTCAATTAATATGCCATCAGTTATGGCTGGATTTTTGACATAATCTTTGTTATTTAATGCATTGACGATGTTAATTAATACGTCTTCTCTAGCTTTTAATTGATTTTTGAGTTCCTTGATTAGGTTTTGAAGAATTTTTGTTTGATTGTCTGCTTCAATAATTTCCTTTTTAGATATTTTATTTATATAGTTTGGTTCATTAATCAGTGGGAAGTCGTTATAGTTAGGTGATCGTTGTCTTTGACCAAATAGTAATTCCTTAGTTTCTCTGAATGAAATTTTGCTTATGGTCATATGCTCAGCTATTCTTTTTTGCCTGAATTTTTCGTTGCAGGATTTGTGGTTGGTTATATGGCCCTCGCCGCAGAATTTGCATCTTGGTTTCAAGTCGCATAAGTGGTTTGTATCCTTGAGGTTCGCGCAGGTTGTGCATCTGGCATTTTCTTTACTTCTACATCTTTTAGCAGTATGACCATAGTTTCAACATATTTTGCAATGGAAGGGATTAGGAATATAATATTGCACCTTTATCAATATGTTATTATACATAACTATATTATTAGGGATATTGTTAGCTTTAAAAGTGATTTTTACTAATTCCGTGTTGGATGATGATTTTGTATTTTCATCCCATTTCGTCATCCTCTCAATTTTTACTATTGTAACACTTGTTTTTATGTTGTCCTGTATTTCTTCCGTCGTCATATCTGTAGGGACGTTTTTGATGATCCCAATAGTAGTGTTGAAATTATTTGGAATGAACGCATTGTATCCGTCAATCTCAGCTAGAGTTTTGGAGGTAACACATGTGTTTGCTTCCCTAAAGCTGTTGAAACTGATTCTCGCAATGTTCTTGCTTATCTGTTCCATTGAGTCCACTTTTTCGATGTTGCGTAATTTAAATGATCTTCCTAAGGCTATTAGGTTTAGGTTTTCTTTGTGTATTATGACTCTAAATGGTCCTTAGTTTCGTCATATTAGCCACTAATAATATTTTTGCATTACTGTTTAGGATATCTGTGCTGGTAATTGTATTCGATACTTTTCTTCTTTTTTGTTCTGATATGGCTTCACTATAGTTTATCACATTAACACGAGTTTTCGCGGAATCTTTGAGGTTATGCGCGTCACTATTGTTTAACACGTTTACATGAGTTTTCTCGTTATCTTTGAGGTTATATTGATTTACTCTAGTTTTTGAGTAATTTAAGTCGTTTAGCTTATTGTCACTAACGTAAGTGAATGGAGCTTCCGTGATTAAATTGGGCGGCAAGCAGGCATCCCTGCTCCTCCCTTTGTTATTGGCCGTATTTCTTATAATACTAATTTAGGATTGCAATATCTATACGAGGTAAATGAATAAATGTACTCACCCTGTGTATATATTGATTTTTGAAACTATTTATTAAGATAATTAAACTTTACTTTGAATTTTATTTATTTTTTCACTTATGATCACTTCAGAACTTTTACACTTTCCTTCTAGAACGTTCGAAAAAGAATGGAGTTCAGGCTTCCTTTCACAATATACACGTCTTAAACTAATAACTCAAAATTTACAAACAATACAATAATCATCTCTTTCATTGCCTCTACTCAAATTTGAGTTTGAATATCGTTCTGTTGTTATTTTGAATTTGCGAAGCATGCTAGATTCTTTCGATTTTTTGTTGTATGTACACCTATTGTATTGATTTAAGTTTTTCTGTTTGGCTCTTTTTGATTTATTTGAATTTCGATTGATGCCATTGATTTTAGATGTGGACAAATCATGACATCATTAAATTGATTTTTTTTTTTAATACATATTGTTATAGTTGTGAAATGTTTTTTTAATTTAAATTCCCTTATTTTCTTTTGATTATTGCTGGAAAATCAGGAAATTTTAGAACCTGTGTTTTAAATGAGTAAGATATTGAGTTATTTTATGGCGATGTTAGAAAAAATTATTTAACTGGGTTAAACTTCTAATTCATGTTTTTTCGTCAATCGAAATCGCGTTTTTTCATACAAACTCTATGAAAATAAATGAATTTTTGGTGTTTCTATATCCCTTATTTTAAGTTCATTTTTTACATACCGGCTCTATTTACATCAAGATGGTTCTGGTTTAGCAGTCAAATCGAAAAATTGCTAACTAATAATAGCAAGCTTTGCTTTTTACAAGCTTTCACGTTTACACATCTTATTTTTTAAAGATTCTATGACGTTCCGCTGAATGTTAGATTCTAAAGCAGTTGCTTGGTCTTGAAGTTCCTCATATCTTGGTTGTAATAATTAATGATTCTTCTTTCCACAAGTGGCGTGCCTGCTACACATCAAGTGGAACTAGTTTGTGATTGATATTTAGACAATTAAAACATCTCTGGATATTCAGAATCAATTTTCGTTCGTCGGACTGTAATCCCTTTACGGTAAAATCCCATACAAACCTGCCTCAGCTCTGTATTGATTTAAGGTCCTCAAGAGTATCGATTCTACCTTTTAGGAAATTGAAAAATGGCTGCAAATCAAAAATTTAGTAATTAATTCGTTGATATATAGGTGTTCCTCAGGGCTCGATTTTTATGTACTTTGCTTTTCCTAGTTCAATGTAAACGGAATCTTTCAAAATACAGCTTATACAGACAATTGCTCGTTTACACACTCTGGCTTTAGTTTTGCCGACAATATTGATGGAATTGATCATCCCTATTAATGGACTAGCAATTTCGGTGTGGTAAACAGGAAAAAGTCACCTGGTGCCAAATCAGGCGAATGTGGTGGTATTTATTGATTTGTTGGCCTTCACAATCATAGCTCGGTGTGATGGTGCGTTATCGTCGTATAAAGTACGCGAGTTTATATCTCATAATTCCGGTATAAAATACGCGAGTTTATATCCCATTACTTTTTTCGCATCAGCACAAGAAATTTCGTTTGCAACATACAAAATTTAAGGCATACTCTTTGTTCATTAGTTTCGTTCATCGTAAAAATCGCCGTCCACTAATAAGGTTTACTGACTTAACCAACTGCTATAAACAAACTGGTTGACAGATCGTGCTCAAAGTTGGCATCGTAATTAGAGACAGCCCTACCAATCTAGCAAAGAGAAAAAAAAAATTTTAAGTTCCTTCAGCGCAAAATGCTTAACAATTCCCGGTATTTTTTGACAGAATGTATATATGTACATACATACATATTCGTGTATGTATATGTATTTATAAATATATATATATATATATATATATATATATATATATATATATATATATATATATATATATATATATATATATATATATATATATATATATATATATATATATATATATATGTAATATTATCAAAATCGCTAAGGACTCATAATTAGTACCCTTAACTGGGATCAGCTATCTGTCACATGGAGTGTACAAAGTTTCATTTGAGATTATATATTTTAGAGAAAAAATAATCCTTCCGTTAAATATTCAGCAAGATCCTTCATCGATCTCTTTGGCAAAATACGATAATTAGTGTGGCAGAAATTTGTATTCCCCTTTGAACGATTGCCTCAGGGTAAAAAAAAATCCGATATGTTTTGCCTTTTCAAAGCGATCGAGCGCTTCGACGCATGCAATTTAAATAGCTTGCGAGTTTTGATTTATCTGAGAAAATAACTTTATCGTTGAAATTTTTTAAAAGTTGTCTGGCCACTGTCCATCAGAAATGATTGATTGAATCTAGAGATAGACATACTTTTAGGAATCTGTGAAATGAATTGGGAAGGATTTTCATTGATATATTCAAATTGATTTTTTGAAATTTGAATTTTATTTTAAATTCAAATAATGAGGTTTCATTATATGTGGCGCTAAGACCAGAGCAACTCTCTACATTAAAACAAAATATGTACAGGATGTATACATAAAAACGTAAGTATTTATTGGGACAATGGCCGCATCTTAAAAATTTTATGACTTATATCTTTTGGCAGCTGAAAAAAATAAAAAATTTATGTAAAAATAATACAATAACGTTTGTTGTCATAAATTTAATGTTTATTCATCACCTTCACTCTGAATCAATTTCAGTAAATTTAATACAGTTTTTATATTTCGATTCTGTCCTGTACACGAATCTGAATACATTATAATTGTTAGAAAATCTTTTGCTTATAATTTAATGTGTTTAGGTAAACACGCTGATACTTGGAAATCATTTATTTTGTTACCTGGAACATGCTGTCTCCGGTAATCGTTCAGATCTTCCTTTGAACAACAATTATATTGTCGCCCTTTGCTTATTTGATATGTGTCTTTAAAATATTTTTTGCAAACATGAACATCTTGGCCGTTAAGTCTTATAAAATATTCAAAAACTGAGACCTTGGTGCTTCAGTGTTATTTCTGAGCCGTTGTGTTTTGATTGTACAAAATCTAATCAACCCTTATCGTCTTCTTTCTTTGAGAAAATTACAAGGTTTATTATTAAATTTCTTTGCAGGAATTATTCTCTTATTTCTAAATTCAAATTGTTTACCTTGGTATCCTTTTTAGTTATTCAGAATTTCGAGACCATTTACCAGAATTCCTGCTTCGTTTTCTACCAACTTCTCGGTCATTTGGATTTTCTACATTTTTGTTATCTGACTATGTATCAGTGTCAATAGGATTAACTCTTCTTGAATTAGGCTAAAATATCATATCACTTTCACTTTCACTGTGTTCTTTTTCCCTTGGTATTTTTATTTTTTATACTCTTACAATAAATCTATTTTCATTATTTTAAAAAGTCACAGTTTTTAAATTTATAAAAAAAAAATTATTTAATGTTTTTGATAAGACAATAACTTTCACAAACAATTCAATGTAAAGAAAAACACGTACGTAAAACTCAATAAAAATTAGCGTTCTTTTCAAGTCTGTATCACGAACAATTCTAAATAGCAGAACTAACAGTTACATTTATTATGAATTTGTTGTTTTTCAGTGTCACGAGCAAATATCCAAAGAAGACGAGAAATTAAATTATTTTAGTTTTTAACAACAATGGCTTTTCAGCGAAGATTCAAAGGTTACAAAAAAAATATTGATAAAAAGTGGACTTAATCACAATGGCTTCAGAAATTATTATACAACATATTCAGAAGCTATAAAAAATTGCTGTCTGACCTAAAAAAAACTAAGCAACCAGTAAATCCTTTAATAACTAAGAAGAATATTATTTATTCCATTAAAATTTACAAGAATCAGAAAATGTCAAAAAATGGACTTAATCGCATTGGCTTCTGACCGACTAATATATTAATCCCTACTTGAACTCTTTAATAATCTTGGGGAGTCCGGGGCAACATTATTAAGTAACGGTAGAAAGTGGTACACGATCTGAATTCCCATATTATATTCAGCAAAAAACATACTTAACATAACCTCAATTTTCACTCTTTTGTATTTTTAGTTTTCAACATATTTTGTTTCTATTTTTGGTGTCGCTGTGTTTCTGAAGTTCCGATTTTTCAACATTATGGTGGGTCTTTATTATAAGCTATGCAACGACGACTAGTCCAACCAATCTTTAAATTGTCCAAGGTTAAGCCATACGGAATTAAATTTTTGTTCGCGCTTTTTAATTTTAGAAGGGTTGGCGAGTCCCCTTTTTACTTGTTGAAATAAGTAGAGCGTGGAAACAATTCCGATTGTAATATCATAGATAATTTATTATAGCAAAAGCACATTTTCTAATAAAAATTGCAAAAAGTGTTAAGTCGCTGTGATATTGTAAAATTCGCACGAGCCGGTAATCATTTTTTTGGTATTTTTATTAGGAAATTTCCGTTTACTGAAAAAAATTTTCAATGACGTTATACTCGGAATTGTTTATTAACAATTTTTTATGTGACTACATATATGTATATTTACTAAGTAATTTAAAAGAAAAGATAATATTCATTTTTCCTTAACAAAAACATATTTGAACATATATTACTATACTACCTAGGTTTTGGTTTTATTAATTTTTGCTTTTTTGTTGTTTGAAATATTCCAAAAATGATACAACAAATGATGATTTGAAAATTCTTTATCACAGATGGGTTTTTTTATAGAAAAATTGTACATTTTAAATTTTCAACATCATGTAATATTTTATGAAGTTGTTTTGCCATTTTTTTACAATCTTGAACTAGCAGTTTTCCCGGCTGATAATTTATTTTTAGATTTTATCAAATTTGTGATCCGTATATGTTATATTCATTGAATTATTTATTGTACATTTATGTTTTTTTTGGTTATTTGCGATATTCAGTTGTTCTTGCTGTTTTGCCAAACAAAAAATTGTACAAAAATATATCAATTTCTCACAATATTGGCTTCGGGTTGGTATCTATTTATCCAAAATAAATTAATTCTAAAAAAAGAAAAACTCCCAAAAAATCATGTTTAATTATTTTAATTCGTTTTATACCATAGATAATGGGGCTACCGGTCCAAAGCCCCCGATTTGACGGTTTTTTGAGATTCTAACATTCATAGAAATTGGAATATTTTTAAAAATTTGTGTTTTTTGAATAATTACTCACATACTAGAATCGAGAACTCCCCAAAGCCGCTTAGCATTGGACCTTCCTTCGTAACGGGGCACGTTATTTTGCATTTTTTGGATTTTTATTTTTTGGAATATGACGATGTCGCATTGGATCCACTAGAGAGAATAAAACAACGAAAAACACAATAAAATGTGATGTCTATAGTAATATTTGGTTGTTTTTCATTGTTTTTGCAAGAGTGACCAGACATTCTAGTTTCTACGGAAATGTTCTGGTTTTTTAAACTTCTGCAGGCGTCTGGGAAATGCATTACGGTGTCCTGGTTTTTAGATTATTATTATGACTGAAGGGCCATGTGGGCGTTCAAGCCACCTCGCACTGCGACCTAAAATATCTTTTGTGCATGGACCATGCTCAATTAGTCGTCCAGTCAATTTTCAGGCTCCTAATGAACCTGATAATACTACCGGTCGGTATATGATGCTTACCATCTAGGCTCATTATTCTCCCTCCTAGATGTTGCAGTCTTGAGCGGAAAATGGCTGGGCAATGACACAGATCTTGTTCCGCTGATTCCGCTTCCATGTCGCAGAAACCGCATCCGTCTACCATACTTAGACCCATTTTCTGAAGGTGATACCTGAAGGGCTCTGGTCCAATGAATGAAGAGGCAGATCGCCCGCAGGCGATGCCATCAGCTACCTCTTTTCCCACGATTCCAGTATGAGCAGGCACGAAAAAATAAATGTTACCTTATTTGAGCTTGCCAGATGCTTAATAACCTTCAGACAATCCCATACCAGCCTTGACTCAACGGTACAAGACCTAAGAACCTTTAGGGCCAATTAGTTGTCTGTTGCATCGTTTAGGCCTTTTGCTGTGCCTATCCTAGCGCAAAGTTCTGTAGCATGTACTTCTGCATGAGAGATGGTAGCGTTGCTACCCAAGGACTTTGAGAGGGCAGTTCTACTCCCGTGTATTCCTTCTCCCGCCCCGTCTTCCGTTTTTCATCCATTTGTAAACCATACCATTGGCCCTCTGGTTTTTAGATAATATTCCTTCAGATCGCTAAATTTATTAGCGAAATGCATAGTTCCGGAGATATCAGAAAAATAATAATTTCAACACAATTTAAATATTTTATTTAAGAAGTCAAACTACACCCCAATCATGTGGCATAAAAATTCTTCAAAGCGCGATGTAGATATTACTATTTTTGATTAGGAACTAATTATAAAATCTGCTTAACATCTGAGTTATCAAATGCCACTAAAATCCATCGCCAAACGTGTGTTTTCCATTTGCTGCTGAAGGCGGAGAAAATTATATGGGTTGATGAAAACAAAACTTGGCAAATCTAATATACAAGCTTATGGCCGAAATAATAAGTTTTATATTAGGAACAGTTTACAGGATCTACAAAATATTTCAAATACAAAATTTCACTAAAATCTATCAATAAATATACTTCCGTTGACTGACTGAGAAAAATAGTTTGGATTAGCTAAGTACATATGTACAAACAAATTTGGTGAATATAATTTTTCATTTATATTGATCAATCATTGACAGTGTTCTGCAATATTTCTTGAATTTCAGACATGGCTTCATTAAGAAATCCGACCTCAGATGATATGACAATTTTATACCAACCAAAATATCATTAGCGGTGGTTCTAGAAAGAAATGCAACCCGAAATGATAAGACCCGAGGAACTCTACAGAGCGTAAAAAATTTAGTTTTGTATTAGAATTATAGAACCGGCTTCATAACCCAGAAATTAAATTTCATCAAAATTCAATATTTGTTGAATTTTGGCCATGTTTTAATTAAGAAACACAAATGTATCAATGTATTAGTTGCAGCACATCCAAATGATGAATCAAGGTAGCTGGTTTCAAACTTTTCTAGAAAAGGTTTTACCACAGATCAATTTTGTACCAAGTGGATGATCGTCACATTCAAATACATAACATATTTTGAGACTTAATTACGGTACTGGTTTTTCAAACTGTTTTAAGCTTCGTCCAGATTTAGTTGTTTTTGACCTGGCCAATCTTCACGACCCCGAAAAATTGTATCGACAGCGGTACAGTTTAGCTAAATCTTATTGAGAAATATCTCAATAATATTTTGGAGCTGGAAAACGGTCACTTACTGGTTTTGTTATTGTAGCACGATTCTAGAAACAACGAGAAAAACAACGCTCGAAAACAATCATGTAAATGAACACTTACCACCAAACGATTTGTAGTAAGCGTTTATTTTAATTTGATCAGAATGCTTTTGTTTCGAAAAATTTATAAATAAAACTTATATTCAACTCCCTTACAAAAAATGAGAACCTTCCTTGAGTTCTTTATGTTGGTAGTTTGGTTTCGTACTGATAAATTGAAAACTTCAAACTACAAAAATACAATTCCCACTTGATACAGAGAGTATCAAGTACGAAAGTAATGTGAATTATATTCACTAAATCAAAAAACTTAAAGAAAACCTTCATTTGTGAGTGTAATGCCCATAGAAATAATTAAGAAGTTAAGAGAATTTTGTCTGTTTATATCAATATGATTTTTTTCGGCTTTTTATAGACAAAATATACTAATAAATTCTGTGAATGCCATTATATTACATATTATTACAAATACATGTTTTGCATATAATTTATAGCAGAATTATCCTAAATTAACTTATAGGCTAACACAGAAAATTACCAAATAACTATTGTACATATTCCTCAATGTCACGTCTGTTAGGAATTTTTGACACAAACAATACAAAACATTTTTTATGGAACATAATTATCCTAAATGCCTTTCGAGCTATTTTCTTCTATCTTTGACATTTGGTCCAAATACACCCACAAATTTCTACGAAATAAAAAATTTCTACGAATTTTATATATGCATATTCGCAAGCTGGCAAACATTTTTTTTTTTTTTTAAATAAATTTAGGTATTTATTCCTAACACAAAAATGTCAAATTTTTATCAATTAATATGTTAATTATCAGACACAAAATGTGTACGTGAATTTAATGAACACTTAAATAATAAACACTAAAAAGTGTTAAAAATGTATTAAAGCAAAGTATATAATTCACAAAATAAAAATACTTTATAAGTAATTCTGTGAATGCCTTGCGTCCAAGGGAATTTTTGTTTGTTGACTTTCATAGAACGAATTATGGTTCTAATGAGCCAACCAAGTCAATGGCTAGAATTTTTAATGAATTTTACCATTTATTTAATTTTGAGAGATCTAGAGTGTATTTTCGGAAGGCAATTAGAAATTGCAATTTTTAATCTCATTTTACGTTTTTAAAGTTTTCGTTTTTTCAGGTAATGTTCCGTATTGTTAGTATTCCTTTTATTTCTTTTTAATCTATAATAATTCTTTTTTTACTATTCATTAAGTTTTTAACTGTAGAATAGATGTAAATAAATAAATAAATAAATAAATTACTTTATTAATATCTACAGACCTTTAATTCGCATAATCAAAAGTAGTTCGCTTCAGCGCAGCTCAAAAATAATAAAAATCACGTGTCAATTCACATTCAATTTTTTTTGTTTATTTAATTTTATATTTGTATTAGTGTGTAACAAACAACACGAGAATATTAAAAATTTCATAATTCAAAGTGTATCACAAATCCCTACCACAAATTTAAGTTTGTTGGCGGAGAGGTAAAGAAACGATGGTGAATACCGTTGTTAAAAATAGTTGTGTGGGCGGCACCATAGACATTTTTAGACTTCTGGTATCACTTGAATCATTTGTGGTACATTTATCAGTAGAAGCGATACGAGCGATACAATTTCTGTTAAATCCGCAATTTGTTCCAATATATACATTCGTCAATGCCATAACAACTCAACGAATTAAGCCAACCACAAAATAACTTGAAAAATTTGTGATAGAACTATCATCAGTAGAAGCGATATGAGCGATACAATTCCTTTGATCTTTGTCTGAAAGGGTGACGAAGCAATTTCCAAACTCAAATTTTATAGACATTTTATTAATTTTAACTGTGACCACACTTTGATAATTGCGTTTCTGGATTTTAATTTTCTGAATTTTTATTTTTCTGCATTTTATTGTTTTTGGATTTTTTTTGGGGATTATTAGTTTCTGTATTATTTTTCTAGATAAGCTACCCAACCCAAATGCGCTATCGAAAAAATTTATAAGGGAGAATTGTACCAGTTGTGCAACAACTAAATTTTGTAATTTTCATAGGCTTTTGGGATTTTGTAGCCTACTCATTTTGAATCATCAGGATTTAGTTTCCTCAGGATTTTTTATTCTCGGGATACTCTGTACCCTCGGGATTTTGTACCCTCAGGATTCTCGGGATTTTGCCTCCCTCCTATTTTTCTATTGCATTGTGTTCATTATTGTATGTAATTTAGTATCTATTTAAATACCTGTACCATTGGTACGAGTACAATTTATATACCTAAAATAGGTTTAATTACGTGGTTTTTGACGTGTGGTGTGAATTTTTGAAGTGTGAACATGAAAACTTTGAATAAAAACTCTGTTGAATGAAAACTCAGCATTTAACTGTTAATCTCAGTAATTTTTGTTCATTTGTAAATAGGAAAGTGTTTTATAAATCCTATTGTAGTTCGGAATTTCTCAGCTCAAGTTTTTGGCTGTAGAAATTGTCATTTGTTGTCATAACACTTAGCTTTAATCATGTTACGGCATTATTTTTTTTTTTTTTTTTTTTTTTTTTCGTCCCTGCCCAAAAGCGGCTAGCACTACGACCTAAAAGATCTTTTGTGCTATTGGGTACTGTTACTCCAGGAGCTTCTCCACCTCTCTAATAAAGGCGAGAATACGGCATTATTACTAATAGTGTAACCAGATTAATTGTTTTTGCGCAAATCAATCAAATTCCGAAAAAAATAAAAAATAGCTTTACATCAATATTCGTAGACATATATCGATTGAAGAAAACATATAATAAACACTAATGGGTGTTTACTGATATATTAGACTCATCACAAATATAAGAAATCCATATATACCATATAGAGAAGAAGTGTATGCTACGTATTAGTTTATAAATAGAAAATACATAAACAAGAATAATTATTTCATTTATTGATTAATTAAGTGCAAAAGCTATAATTAAGTACATATGTATTTGTAAATTCAAAAATATCTTTCAGCCATGTTCACGGAAAAATTATAAAACTTTAAAGATATGTAATCCAGAAATGTAGAATCTTCATTCATTTGCAAATCTGTATAAATACAGGTTTAAACCGACACCAATCGATATAATTAATTATCGTGATACAATATAAAAAAATAATAATTGGTTTGAATAAGGGTCAAGCAAAATGCTTATGTTAGGTTAGGTTTGGGTGGCGGTCCACTAAGACCAGGCATAGACACAAAAATGGTCCGTAGCCATACCACGAAGCAGAATGCTTAAACTAAGATTAAATTACTGAGTTATTTTCTTTGTCACTTATGTTTAATTTGAAATTTGTGAAATATTATATTTGTCATAAAGGCAAAATTCAAAATGATTTGGTAATCTTGAAAACGGTGATTATTACAATTTTAATTAATGCAATCAACTGTGGGCATCACATTCACAAACTTGTCAATAGGAAATAGTCCATTTTTCACACGTACAAAAGCAAGAATAAGCAACAGGATTATTTTTACTCTAAGCACAGACCAGATGTCGATCTTTTATGACCCAAATTTACATAAATATATTTAAACTATGAAAATGAATCCAACTGAAATCTAACCCAACGACAAATATGGTGGAACGATATATAAAAATACATATTTTTAGTATTTTTAAAATCGCGTCAAGTTCACGAATTTGCTTATCTCTTTTTACAAACAAAGATCCTACTGTTTAAATATGAGCATCCTTTTTTAGTCCATTAGAATTATGAGCTTTTAACAGTAGCAGGATTTAACAGTAAGATTAGGGTTGCTGTGTATTAATTTGGGGAACGACTCGTAAAAAGTGAACCATTTCTTTCGATCTCCTGCAAATGGAGTGATTTCGCACATCGAAGTTTCACCAACATTTTTTCACTATCTGAATGAATATGGTATGTACATGGCTCCACGTACAACCGTCGACTTTCTTTAGTGGTAGTTGGAGCCATACATTAATTTGATAAACACTTTCCTAATTTTGTTACTTAGACACCTCACTCAATAATAATATTAGAGCCAAAAAAACCGAAAAGAAATATGAAATATAGCGCTTACCCAATCCGATTTGTGCATACAAAGTTCGTGTGTGGTGTAGAGATGTTAATAATAAGTAACCCATAGTAAGATGACTCAACTTGATTGACGTCCGTGAATTGCAACAATCCGAGTGCCTTGATATAATGATGATTACGCACAGTTATTTATGCGTCTTGTGGCCGCATATGTAATCACTGGGGATGTGGATCCCACTTCTGACACCAATGAATAAGACGTTGAAGGTTTTTTGAACATGATCGTTTGTTTAAAAACAAAATGCAAATTTAAAGACAAGATGTCCGTATAATAATTTTTTTTAATTTAATTTATTTCAATTTAGTTCATGAATGTACAATGATTTGAAAGCAATTGATTACAAGAAAAAATACAATTAACCGATTTCATAATAGAAGTACACAAATATAATCAAAACTGTATATAGACATGTGTGAGCCACCCATACAATGCAAATGGAATGGATTACACGACAATAAAAGTACAAAAAAAAAACAATAAGATGTTTTTAATAAACAAGAATACGGGCACAGTGGGAATCAAAAATATGCAACAGAAAAATTTGGTTTTAATTAATTTATTTTGAAGTTAATATTTCCGAAAATTGTAAGAGAATTTAATCCAGTTTCGAACTGATGAACTTATGATTATGAAAAAATTAATCTTCTCATCAGGCCGCGACCACTGGACTAATTGTACCACAATTTTCAGTCTAGATATACAGAATGAACTGTGCAGGTTGTATTAGCGAATTATACTAACACAGCCAAATTCTCTTAAAATTTTTAGCGCTATTCCTATGTAAGCAAATATATTTTAATAATTTTTCTTTTTCTGCTCTACCCTGAATCAATTATTTAATTCGTGTAACCACTAAATATGCAACCGAGCCTAAAGATCATTTAATGTGTTTTACAGATTAACTCGTAGAAGTATATTAGTATTATTGCACGAGACAAACATGAGAACTTACTTAGGAATAGCGCTGTGTGAGTGTGACGAAGAAAACATTATAAGAGAATTCGGCTGTGTTAGTATAATTCGCTAATACAACCTGCACAGTTCATTCTGTATATATAGAATGAATATTGTGGTACAATCAGTCCAGTCGCCGCGGTCTGATGAAAAGATTAATTTTTTCATAATCATAAGCTCATCAGTTCGAAACTGGAATAAATTATTTTACAATTTTCGGAAATATTAACTTCAATATAAATTAATTAAAAACATTGAAAACCTGTCGGCTATCTATGGGTTAGTTCAATAATTAATTCTCGGACAATAATACTAATACACTTCTAGGTGTTAATCTGTAAAACATTAAATTCGGTTGCATATTTAGAGGTTACACGAATTAAATAATTGGTTCAAGGTAGAATAGAAAAAGAAAAATTTTGTTGTGCAGCAACAGAAAGCATCCTAGTTCAAAAATAGCTTTTATCCGACTTTACTTTGCAGAGGATACAAAGTCCAAGGGTCCAAAATCCCGAGGGTAAAGAATCCTGAGGATACAAAATCTCGAGGAAACCAAATCTCGAAGATACAAAATCTGTCGGCTACAGAATCCCTTTTCACCGTAAATTTAATCCAGTTAAATATGTATTATTTATATATTTTCCATTAGTGAAAATATCTCAAAATATAAACTAAACCTGAATAATTTAAGAAAAAAGGAAAAAGGTCAGTATACCATTTCAGCCGTTAGTCTTTAAAAAAACTGTCCTGAAAAGGTCTTCTGAAATAGGTACCTGAAATAGGAGTAGGAATGGAAATTGTGCTCAATTAACAACAGAAAATATTACCTAAACAAAAAACCTAAAAAACATTAGAACCTAAAAAAAATTAAAATGGGGGAATGGACCCGGAATGCGAGAAAAATATTTAAAAAAAAAGGAAGTATGGTTTGTTGTTTTTATTTCATTATGTCATATTCGTTGTTACGTTGGTATGCCTGATGATTGTGGTGGTGAGTGAATGTAAAAATTGACGGAATGAATGAGCCGCTACAATTTTAAGACAAAAAAAAAATGTTGCGTCAATTTCGTTGCGTGTTCCTCATCCGTAAGAACGGATGACGGTGGTCATCAATTGCAGTATTACACAAATAAATTTATACACAATTTAATTTAACTTAATTTATTTATTTAATTAATTTGTGAATTGTTAAAGTATTTATTTTTGTTAATTTGTTGGTAAAATATTTATTGACGATTTTATTGAATGAAGATGTGGTTAGCGCAATATCCCGACGAGACTTCACTTCATATGGAAGATACAGTAGTTACAGTAGAAAAGATTACCAGGGGCACCACCATTGTTTTTGCCCGAAATTTGTCTATAGCGCTTCATGTAAAACCGATTTGACTAAAAACAGATTACCTAACTTGATAAATCTCACTTTAATGTTCAAGTCGTAAATTTGAACCAGCGAAGGATTTATACAATAGGCTAACAATTAGATTACTTCTGGTGAGGTGGAGGTCTACCTAGTACATAGTTAGAATGATAATTATTATTGTTTTATAACTAGTCATAACTACTCTGGCTACAGATAAAATTATTTTGGTTGTATTTTGGTTGGTGGTTAGTTTTAGTCTGATTTTATTAAACGAAATTTAGTTGAAATATTCTGATACACTTTTTACGAAGAAGAAATAATTTGTCACAGGTAGTATTATTCTGTAAAATAATGAAACAATAAATAATAAGCACAACATTACAGTTGAATGTAGTTAAGAAGAAATGTTTGACCTAAACTAACTAAATGCGTAAGCGTTTAGTGATATTGAACACATGTTGTTGTTGCAATCAATAGTTGACATAGAAAATGTTGCAATTTTACATCATTTTATTTATGTTCCACCAAAAGATTGAAGAAACAATTGCTTTAGACGAATTGTTCCTAGGTAAATTGGTTTTAGTTAAATTGTTTTAGCTAAATTGCTTTAGACGAATTGTTTTTAAGATGAATTCTTTTTAGATAAATTAATTTTAGTCTAAGTGGTTTAGATAAATTGTTTTAGACCAAAAGTCCGTAAATCGTTGAAAATACTACTATAGTTTTAAAACTAATAAAACAAAATTGGTATCTATATAAAGGCCCAGGTCACTCACTTACTGATTCTGTAACGCGCAAAGCATACTATGATTTTAATAATATAAAATATAAAAAAAAAAAAAATTAAAAAAACATTTGAAAGAACGGTAAAATTAAAAATGATCATAGCAAACATGATTTAGAACCAAAAAATTCAATCAAAATAAATAGCTTAATTCAACTTTAATCGCTATTTATCAGTTCTATAACGCTTTAGTTATCCAGATTTTTTATTATAATACTATATAATTTTCATCAATTTATCCTGTAAGTACTTATCACTTTAAATTTATATCGAGCAGAAGACAATTGATTGACTTTATTACAGTTTCAATTTCAATAATCTGAATTAATCTAAATCCAATACATTTTTTTACCAAATCGATTCACCCATATTCGGTAAGAGACTTAAAATTTCTTTGAATTTGAACTCTATCTATTATTAATCATTTTCATCACTTACAGCTTTATTATTGCTATATCAAGCTGCTGCACAAACATCCATTCAATATGCGTCAAATCTTTTAGCAATTTTCGTAAGTTTCCACATAAAATTTCATTATGGATGCAGATGAAAACCCTTTATCCGGGAAACGACATTTGGCTTAGGAACGGCAGGACAAATCATACTCATGTAGCAAAATTGAATAAATCAGATAATCATGTACCAAAATTGAACTCATTCAAAATAAATTTTACATCAAATCTCAAAATACTTTAGATCCATGTGACACTCCTCTGACCTATTTTGGTAGTATAACATACTAAATTGGACAATTTTATCGCGTTAAGGTGCTGTAGTGTACGATCTATTTTGGCAGCTTAGCATGCTGTTTTAAACAAAATTCACGTGACAGACTAAGACCTTTCTTTATATTATAAATAGATTTTCGAACAAAGAAAACTGGCGCCGAAGGTGCCCAGAATAACCTGATGTAGGTACTATATTGTTATAGTAAATCTTAAAGTTTTAAGGAAAAAACAGTTTACATATATCGAGGAACATAGAAATTTTCGTTTTTCAGTTTTAATAATATTTTTCACCCTCTAAAACGTTAGACTTACAGTTTATACAGAGAAACGATAATTTGATGGGCCATCGTTTATTTGATTCATTTTGGAATAGTGGATCTTATGTTAATAGTGCAAATCAAAATGCCTCTACTTTACAGTAAATGTACGATTAACTCACCCGAATAGAGATGGGAATAAGTCACTAAAGCATTTTCGACTCATTTTTCGGTAGGAATAAGCTTGAGCAAGATGGTTAGCTATATGAGTTCATAGTCACTAAAGCATTTTCGACTTATTTTTCGGTAGGAATAAGCAGGATCAAGATGGTTAACTATATGACTTTCGAGTCAGCCGAACGTAATCATTTTTTTTAAATATTTATTAATTTTTTTAAATTTTAAGTTGCATTAGGAAAAAATGCAACAACAACGAGTCGATCGAGCCGTATGGAACGCTACAAAACTCAGGGAACGATTTGTTATAGATTTTCTAATAATGTTGCCATACATTGTAACGGCTGCATTACGCAAATTTCATTGAAAAGAGTAAAGTGACTCACAATGATAAAATCTGGCATAATACGAATTTTTTTTTTGGTTTATATTTGTTTTGGTCGTTGACCTTTATTTACTTTGATTTTTTTATATAGATATATGTATATTTAGTAGGTAATATCCATTAATAAGTACATAATATAAAAAAACAGTACTTAGTGGGCAATCGAAGATTTTCATGGTTTTTTTTTTTGGATGTAGAGGTATACGACCGTTTTATGGTGAAACTGTGGTAGAATAGATATAGGGGAATTGTACAGGTTCTTGTTATTATTTTTATTTTGGTTTCTTGATTGAGTTGGTCTATTCATCTGGAGAGGTCAAGCTGACCACATTTAGCAGCTTAAGCGACATATAAATTTATCCTGGAAATTTACAATTAAATAATTTATTTTTGGGTGAGTTTTTTTTTTGGTTATTTAGCATTAAGCTATTTAAATGGTTTAATTGGAAATTTTTGATTACCTTTGAGTTTACCTCACTGTTATTGACGGGATTTTTTTTGTTTTTTTTTAATATTAGCTACATTTTTTTTTGTTGGATGTTATGCATTTACGGATAGTGAGGCCTCTCCATTTTTTTTACCACAAAAAAAAATAGCTACCAAGATTGTATTTTGGGATACATTGTTTTGGAGTAACGAGATCATTTACTACATTTTCCTTAAATTGAAGAAAGGAGAAAAGGAGTTTTGGTAAAGGCCCGGCGGAGAAATTAGGTGGATAAAAAGTCGGATCTTCTTTAATAGTTTTTTTTTGTGAACAAAGAAAAAAAAACCTGTCAAGGTTGGAAAAAAGTAACATATTGTGCGGTGCGATATATGCACATTGGTTACTACTTGTTTGTGTGTGTGTGTGTGTTTATTCAAAATTCAAATGTTCATTTGAACATTTAAAGTAAAAAGAAAAAAATATATTAAGTTAATTTTTTTTGTTTCCTTATTTAAATTTGAAATTATTGGCAAAAGAAAAAAAAAATCAAGGAATTTAAATAACTAAGTGAAAGAAATAGTTTTGGTGCACGGGTAATAATTTTTCCTTTACAGCCACACGGACAAGCATACCTAAAGAGTGCTCTTTGGATTAGTTGCCGGGTGAGTTTTTTTAAATCCGCATAATTTTTATTTTGGTTTTATTTCTTGTGCCTAAGCAGTGTTGTTTTTCTTGGTTTTTTTTTTATCTTTTTTATTACATATTGATTATTTCTTTGTATTATTTGTATATTATCAAAACATTTTTAAGTTAATAATTATGTGAATTATTCAAGGAAATGAATTGATTTTTTTTTTATTGGGGATATGGGGATGATCAGAGAAGGAAGGTCATGTGAATGTGTGTTAGATCTACATACGTGTAAGATTTGTCGTACCAACAAAAAATTAAAAAAAAAATAAAAAATCTAGTAACAAGAACCATCCCAAGCCGATGAATCTATCCAATAAAAAAAAAATAAAGACACGTATGGTTACTAGAATGGTACGTAACAAAATGGCGCCGAAACAGGGACTTTGTGGAAAAATTCCTGTTGGGAAAAATCGCGTGGTTTTGATTTTTATTTTATTTAACATGCATTTTTGATAAAAATTTATTATTATTATTTTGGTTTTTTTGGTACGCCTAATAAGCCATCCAAGCAGCTTCTCTGCTTACCAAGGCTTCTTAATAACCGCTTAGTTTTTACAGTTTTTTTTATTAATTTTTTTCCATCTCTTTCAAATTCTTTAAATATTTTTTGTTTTAAATTCATGCTAGCGGCTAGTTGCCCATTGTTTTTTTTAAGTTTCAATAGTTATTTCTACTATAGTGATGTTTGATTAAGTTTTTTTTTTGTTTTTTTTTTGAACTTGTGTATTGATACATTGTTCAATGAATCGGGGTAGATACATGATGAAATCGTGAGTTCCTCTGATTTATTCAATTAATGGATTCTGCACATGAATGTTTAAAATTTAAAACCCTCCTTAATTTCAAATTTTTTTTTAGAGTATATCTCGCAAGCTAGCCTTGATTGAGGTTCTAGCAGTAGTGGCTTGGTCGACTGCATGGTGATTCCATGATTTTATCTCATTGCCATCTGCTGAAATATCTCAGGGTGAACTTTCGTGTAATACAATCCCTTTTCAGTTTCATATATTTTTTTTTGTATTTTTTTTTTTTTTCATTTTTATTTTTATTATTCACATGACGCTTACCTGAGATCATCCAGAAATCCCCAAAAATTATTTTTGTTTTATTTTTGCATATACTCATATTAGAAGACACAGCCAAAGGTATACCATATAGTTGCATATATTTCGTTTACACGATTTGGTTATATTTTTGTTCTACTTCAAAATATTATTATTTTTTTTATCTTCATATAATTAAGGAACGTAATTTAGATATTTGGGTACGATAATTATTCTTTACATATTATAATCTTTTTTCATTTATTTAGTTCGTTTATACATTTTAGGTTGAATTCGATATGTAGTGGTTTAGTTATCTATCTCTCTCTACAGAAAGGCAGATTTTCTTGTTTTGATTGTTTTTTTATATTATATTAATTTTATTACTATTCTATAGTTTATACCAAGTTTTTTTTATATTAACTTATTTTCATTTTTTTTTTTTGTTTGCTACTTTATAATTTCATTGGAATAAAGCCGGAACTCTCCAATTCCAATTACTTGAAGATTGTATAGGTTTACCAAAAAAATTAAAAGTGTACAAAATAAATTAAAAATTGAAGATGGAGCCACAAGTGTATTTGGATAATTTGTCGGCGGACGAACAAGAAGTGGAATTCCAAGTAAGAGGTTTGAACACTAAGGCAAAAGATGCAAAATCAATTCTCTTAGCAGCCCTCTTGGCGGAAAATTCAGACAAGAGCTTGAAACCTATCAATTCACATGCTAAATCATATCCAGAGGATAAGATTCGATTATTAGAGGAAAGATACAAGGAGTTGGCGCAAATAGGTCAGGAAAAGGGAGCAACCCCAGCTTATGAATTCGTTATAACGGCACTTGCAAAAGCCACTCACTATAAAAGTCGGGTCGACAGGATGGTAAATACATACGGTGAAAAAGGTAGTCTTATGAGCACGGCTAGTAACATGAGACGAATATATAATTGGTTTGTCAAATTGTATAACGAGGGAGCTGAAACACCTGAATTGGTAAAATCCTCTAATGAAATACCACAAGGGTCTTTTTCAAGTCCAGGTCATAAAAGACCTGAACAATCAAATGTTCAAGCTGGTATTCAAATAAGGGAAGATCTTCTCAACTTTAACCAACGGAATTCACCCATCCCAGACGGCTCCTTAAGGAGGCAATCACAGGCGGTAATTACTGAAGGCACGGAACTAAGGGATTCTGTGAGGGATTTCTTTGCTAGGATCGATGGACGAAAAGGAGGATTGGGAGAAAAGACATCTGGCATGCAGGATCAATCGTTTAGACAATTCGAACCCAATTTTTCATTGGGCAATGAAAGCAGTTTCACGCAAAGACCTCGTCATGTAGACCAAAATCCGGCATCGGCGTCAAAGTCCAGTTATCCGTCAAAGCAGTTCAATTTTGATAATTCATATAAACTTAAACAAAAATGGAATCTGTTCTTTGATGGTACGCATGCTACGAATATTCATGATTTTATCACCCGTCTCCAACAAATGGCTAGGGATGACGGTTTTCCAGAACAACACCTCACTAGAATACTGCACATATTCTTATCAAAACGGGCAGAGGACTGGTATTGGGTGTATAAAATTGACCACCCAGATGCATTGTGGGCAGAGATGAAGCAGTCAATGTTGTCATTTTTTAGCCCTTACGACATTGAAGAAGAAACGCGGGAGCAAATTTTACATAAGCTTCAGCATCACAAGGAGTCGTTTTCTGATTTTGTTCTGGGAGTTCAAAAATTAAACTCTCGATTGCAAGTTAGATTTACCGAAAAAGAGATAATCCATCGACTATGCAAAAACATGAATGCAGCGTTAAAAAATGTTACGCTACCTTACCAGAGCTCGGTAAGAACAGTCGAGGAATTGCGTATTCTGTGTCAACGGTATGAAAACATGTGGGACCAGACCGGATACGATCCGAGAAGATTTATCGATAACTCAATGCGACGCAGGGCGGTGAACGAGTTGGGAACGGAAATGAGAGATCTAAGCATTCACACGAAGACGAATAACAATGAATTCCACAAAGATGGCTTGAAAAATGAGATAGGGGAAAACAAAAATGAGGATTATATAGCGGCATTACATAGGAATATTAAGAAAGAAACAGATGGAAATAATTTATTGATCTGCTGGAATTGCAAAAATATTGGACACGCATACCAAGATTGTACACAGGCTTTCCTAGAAATATTTTGTTTTGGATGTGGAGCAGCAAATGTTAGAAAACCCTCCTGTCAAAATTGCTTGCTTAAATCTGAAAAAAACATGCGGGGGAGTGTGATAGATTCGAGGATACCACGCTCAGATCCGAAGTTAAATTCCAGTATAACCCCAACCAGATCAACAAATTACCAGCCCTCGAAACAAGATTAAATAATAAAAGTAATCACAATTCAACATGTTCAAACAGATCTTTTTGTCATAAGTATAATAAATAAGGGAACCCCTTATTTATTATACTTATGACAAAATCCCTTATATAAATAAGGGAACTGGATACTGGTCCAGCAGACCCACACAAGTTTATGCTTATCTCATAAGTACTAATGTCAACCTTACTAATGAATTAATAATGTTTAAGATTGTAGTAGCCATATCAATAAAGATGTTTAAAAAAAAAAAAAAATAATAAAATTAATAAAATAAATCGAAGTAATAATTATTTTAAACAAAAGCGTTCCTTTATTAAATTGTGTATATCGTCCATAAATACCAGTCTTTTTCAAAATGATTCTCGTCCATATGCGGAAGTCATAATAGCGTCCAAAACTATGCAGGGCCTGTTAGACAGCGGTGCCACGGTTAGTGTGTTGGGAAAGGAAGCGGTCGAATTTTTATCAGAAGCTGGTATTCAATGTAACAAATTAAATGCTCATATTCAAACGGCCGATGGGACACAAAATAAAATCGAAGGCTACGTATATTTGCCAGTAACCTTTAATAAAAAAATAGAGGTCATAAAATTTTGTGTAGTACCCACCTTACAAAATGAACTTTACCTGGGGATTGATTTCTGGCAAAAGTTTAACATTATTCCCAAATTAATGATCAGTGAAATAAACAGTCCATCAGCGAAAAATGCTCATCAACTCAGTACGAATGAAAAGGAAAAACTAGAAAAGATTATCGATTCATTTCCATCCTTCACTATAAACGGACTTGGCAAAACTCATATGCACGAACACGAAATCGAAATTCTTAACGGATGTAAGCCTATTAAGCAAAGGTATTATCCTATTTCACCAGCGAAGCAGACGGAATTATATAAAGAAATCGACCGGATGCTTAGTTTGGGCGTGAATGAAGTTAGCAAAAGTGCTTGGAGCTCGCCGGTAACCCTTGTACAAAAATCTAATGGAAAGACACGACTTTGTTTGGACGCACGTAAAGTTAATATGATAACCGAAAAGGACGCTTACCCACTTCCAATAATAGACGGACTTCTTGGAAGATTGGCAGACACAAAGTACATAACAGGACTAGACTTGAAAGACGCCTACTGGCAAATACCACTGGCTGAGACCTCACGAGACAAAACTGCATTTACCGTACCGGGGCGGCCACTCTATCATTTCAAAGTGATGCCGTTTGGGTTGTGTAACGCAGCCCAATCAATGTGTCGGTTGATGCATAAAGTCATACCACACGAGCTTCAAGATAAGATATTCGTTTATCTGGATGACTTGTTGATTGTCACCGGCACATTGAAGGAGCACTTTGTCTTGTTAGAGTTGGTCGCCGACTTACTAAGGACAGCTGGACTAACGATCAATATTGAAAAAAGCAACTTCGTGATGAGGGAGATTAAATACTTGGGTTATTTGGTTGGAGAAAACGGTTTAAGAACCGATCCGCAGAAAATCGAGGCTATTCTGAATCTGCCAGCACCAAACAACGTACGCCAAACACGACGATTTCTCGGAATGGCTGGATGGTACAGGAGATTTATCAACAACTATTCAAGCATAACGGCTCCCATAACGAACTGTTTAAAAAAGGGTCAATTTAAATGGACGGTGGATGCACAAAAATCGTTCGAATTGCTTAAAAATGCTCTAACATCCGCCATATTAAATTGAAGAAAGGAGAAAAGGAGTTTTGGTAAAGGCCCGGCGGAGAAATTAGGTGGATAAAAAGTCGGATCTTCTTTAATAGTTTTTTTTGTGAACAAAGAAAAAAAACCTGTCAAGGTTGGAAAAAAGTAACATATTGTGCGGTGCGATATATGCACATTGGTTACTACTTGTTTGTGTGTGTGTGTGTGTGTGTTTATTCAAAATTCAAATGTTCATTTGAACATTTAAAGTAAAAAGAAAAAAAATATATTAAGTTAATTTTTTTTGTTTCCTTATTTAAATTTGAAATTATTGGCAAAAGAAAAAAAAAATCAAGGAATTTAAATAACTAAGTGAAAGAAATAGTTTTGGTGCACGGGTAATAATTTTTCCTTTACAGCCACACGGACAAGCATACCTAAAGAGTGCTCTTTGGATTAGTTGCCGGGTGAGTTTTTTTAAATCCGCATAATTTTTATTTTGGTTTTATTTCTTGTGCCTAAGCAGTGTTGTTTTTCTTGGTTTTTTTTTATCTTTTTTATTACATATTGATTATTTCTTTGTATTATTTGTATATTATCAAAACATTTTTAAGTTAATAATTATGTGAATTATTCAAGGAAATGAATTGATTTTTTTTTTATTGGGGATATGGGGATGATCAGAGAAGGAGGTCATGTGAATGTGTGTTAGATCTACATACGTGTAAGATTTGTCGTACCAACAAAAAATAAAAAAAAAATTAAAAATCTAGTAACAAGAACCATCCCAAGCCGATGAATCTATCCAATAAAAAAAATATAAAGACACGTATGGTTACTAGAATGGTACGTAACAACATCGTTGTTATAACTTTTGAGTAAGCTGAAATAAATCCTCTTGATCGCTTCGATTGGAACAATTCAAACATCTAGAAGTAGAGTATGTATATAACTGGTTTTCTGCAAACGATAAAATTCATCGAATTTATATAAAAAAAAATCGCTCAGTAAAGCGGTCATCAGCGGAGAGAAGGGATCCGATGAGAATGACCCTCCTTCAGATGGGCTGTATCGTTTAACCTAGGAAGTTTTACTTAAGAAGAATTAACTGGGACTTACAAATTTGAAGGTTCAAGTGAGGTGTCCGTTAAAGTGGTTGCGCTAAAGGGATGAAACCTCCAAGCAATTCTTAATCCACGAAAATTGTCGGATATCAGAAATAAATATCTACAAGCGATTCTGCAAATAAAAATACACTGGCGGCATCATCTGGTCTACGCAAAAGGAATCTGTAGCCTTATATCAAAAATAAAATTCGAAGAGAGCAGTTTGTAGTTTCGATCAGACGCCTGGCTTTTAATAAGCTTTACATATTCCATGTCTTCTAAATAAAAATTATGAACATTTGCACGCGTACATATTATATAAAATATCGATATATAAGTAATACATATGTACTTCCACTAGATTTTAGATTGTGTATTATTCTACTATTTTATAGGAAAACGAAACATAAAACGTGTTATAAAATGTTTTTCAGAAAAACTCTATAATTGAATTTGCAAATAATACAATCAAATGCAATAGTGCTGCTTCTAAAATATTTATTAAATAAATAAACTTAAGCTCACATTTTTGTACTCAAAAAGTTTTAAAGTATTATAGAGTAATTGTGATTGTTATTCTTGAATAATTAATTTTTTATACTTTATATGTATTCCATTCAGTTTATGAAATAATTATTAAATAAATAAATAAATACTATTCAATAACGCACGGTTTGTTTATAAATCTAGGAAAGCGGAGGAAATAGCAATTAAGGTTTCTATTCATATTTCAAATTCGAATAAAAGGTCATGCATCTAATCAAATTGAATTATTTCGATATAAAATTACACAATATTTCACTAAATGTATGTATGATTTTTAGTTAAGTAGTATGTACTAAGCCAATCTTATTTAACGATTTTTGAAAATTATTAATTACGATAACGAATTTCAGTTAATTTTAAAATTACCACATTATCTAATTTTAAAAAATTATACGGGTACAATAATTCATATTTAAAAATTCTGGCGTTGGGAATTAAATTTTATTTGCCAAAGTTTGCAAATTTAGGGAATCGTGAAACCAATCTTTTTGTTTACAATTCATAAAGATGATTTTTTCGAATGTAAAAATGTTCCTAAGCTTTATCAAACTTCAAGTTTTATAACTTGAATAGTGAAGCTGACACTCAAAAAAATATAGCAGTCATTCAGAATCAATTGTATCAATATAACGCTAACAAACTTTTTTATCATTTTGAATAAAATTTGACAAAATTTTATCAACATTTCTTCACAAACATTTTAATAATTTCGACAATTTAGTTTTCATTTTGGTGTAATTATTGTTCAATCTGATGAACATTTTTATTTGATTGATAAAAAATTCCTTCGCAGTGATAAAAATGAAAATTTATTTTAAAAAATGTTACTTCAATTTGAGAAACATTTTATTCATATGGTTTTTAACATCACAAATATCACGATCCATTAATAAATCAAAGAAATACGAAAAATAATTGTATACTGTACCTACATATGTACATACAGACGATGGACAAAATTTTGCAAACACCTTGGTTTTTTATCATTTTACTGCTTTAAAATAATAAAATATTGTTTTTTTCTAACACCCCACAATTGTTGGTTTTATGTACAACCGACAATTGAGGGGTGTTAGAAAAAAAATGTTTTATTATTTTAAAGTAGTAAAATGATAAAAAACGGAGGTGTTAGCCAAATTTTGTCCACCGTCTGTATATTCAAGGAAAACACAAATAAATGTAACGTGTTACACAACAAAGTTGGTTTATACATGTCAAATTCATTCTTATTATTATAAATTTTATTTTATTTCTTCTTATTTTATTATGAATTTTATCAACTAATTCATTTTCAATTCTGCGATTAAACTTCCAACCGAAGGATGTTTTTTATCTCGATCATTTGCACTAAACTCAAAAAAGAATTGTTTAATAAAGTTCCATAGTATTAAGGATGGCATTGGAAAACTCAAATTTAACATATAAAAAAGTTTAAAACATGTTTCAATTGCACGAATGATCGAAAAAAAAATATATTTTATTCCGTCAAAATATACACATGTTTCTTGCGGATTTTCCAAAGGGCCTTTTATAATTATAAATGGTTTTATCGCCAAACCTTCGTCAAGTTTTTTTTTGGTTAAGTTCTTCGACGTGTTGTGCTGTTGTACTAACCAACATAAATGGGCGAACCTACTGCCATTATCAAATGCCTGCCTACTTTATTATCGAAAACAAAACATTGGAACAATTTTAATTAATATATATTTATTGATTTCGATTTTAACAAGAAATTTGTACAGATATAATTATCTTTGTGTTCAACAGTAACCTAAGGGGTTTTATGATTGAAATTACATTATATTATTAGTGGTTATTATAGTAAAATTAAGCTTAGCGCTAGTGACAGATTCTGCCCATTAAGAAGCATTACAAATGTTTCTGAAAATTATTATTATTTTTTTTTTTTTTTTTTTTTTTTTTTTTTTCTATTTACAACTTAAAACTATAAAATAATAGACTTATAACTAAATGAATACAAAACAAAGCATGAATCTTCTTGCTAGGTTAAGCTAAACGTGAGCCCAAAAACCCAAACAGATAAACGTTTCCAGCTAATCAATACCCGTGGGCAATACTGAGCATTAGCTCGTTTGATGAGGACAGAAGTTTGTTAAGTACATTGGACAGCAGCTTTTCGTTAAACTCACCCAGTGTCAGAGTGTCAGCTTTTTTGTGTAGGACAGAACAGGGCTCATGCCTAAAATCAGGTGGACGGGGCCAAGAATCAAATGCGAATCTGAGTGCCTTATTTTGGATTCTTTGAATAGCCATTTTTTGACCTTTGTTGCTCAAATCATACCAAGCCGGTGCGGCGTACATAATTATGGGTCTTATAAATAGCTTATAAATTAATAGTTTATTGGAGTGGTCGAGAACACTACTGCTGCAGAGAAGCGGGTACAGCTTCTGGAAGGCCATCGCTGCCCGTCTGCGTACTTCATTTATGTGTGTGCCAAAACTCAGGTTTTTATCGAAAGTGACACCAAGGTATCTAGCCTTGTCCACAATTTCGACTACCTGGTCGTTTACCCTTAACGGAATTACATCCTTGAACTTGTTACGATGCTTATAAGTAGGTCTAATAACCAATAGCTGAGTTTTGGAAGCATTTATGGCAATGTTCCATTCGCAAAAATACTCTGTCAAGGAGTCGAGATACTTTTGTATTCTTATCGAACATTGGTAAGCGCTGTAGTTTGAACAGAAAACGGTGGTGTCGTCGGCGTACACTTGGACCCACGTGTCCTTAGTAGTAGGAGTTGGAATGTCGTTTGTAAATATTACGTAGAGCAGTGGACCCAGTACAGAGCCCTGAGGGACACCAGTAGATATTTTTTTTGTCTCAGAAATGAAAGTATTGTCAGTACTAACGTAAAATTTGCGATTTTGTAAGTAAGCTCTAATCAGAGCGATCAATACCGGGCAAACTCCTCCTCGAATTAATTTTGATAATAAACCAATGTGCCACACTGAGTCAAAGGCCTTCCTAATGTCCAGCAAGGCGATTGAAGTTGTTTTACGACGAATTTTAGCCTTCTTTACTTGATTTGTCAGTCTCATAATAGCCTCCGTGGATGATCTATGTGGAACAAACCCAAACTGAAATTCAGGAATCAGGTGGCGACAGGAGTCCCATAGCCTGCAGTAAATGATCCTCTCCGCAATCTTACTGAGTCCGCTGAGCAGACTGATCGGCCTAGTATGTTCTGGTCTACAAGGCTTCCCGGGTTTGGGTATAAAAATTATTTTAGACAGCTTCCAACAGTCGGGGAAGTGTGCACACCTGAACATAGCATTGATTATAGTTGCTAATTGAAAAAAACCAGACTTTGGTAGATTTTTAATGGCCCGATTAGAAATACTGTCTACACCCGGTGTTTTTTTGTTTTTTAACCTGCTAACGTAGCTGGCTATCTCGTCAGAGTTGGTTTCGATCTCTGCTAAGCTTTCTTTGCTAAATGGGGTAGGGTATGAGGAGACGAAATTCGCAACCTCTTCCACAATTTCAGGTCTGGCCACGTGATCAGATCCGCTGAATACTGATTCATAATAGTCAGCCATTTTGTTCGCCACAACTGTGGGGTCAATGACGGGACCATCTTGGTCCTCAAGTATTAGGGTTCTATTTCCTGCAGGCATGATACCTCTTATGCTCTTGTATAAGTTTGACTTATCAGGCTTTATAGTGGATAGTTTTTTGCTAATATCGTCCCGCCAAGACTGTCGAATCGCGTCATGAATATTCCTCGTGATGCGGTTGACCAAGGTGGAGGTAAAAATGAGGGGTGCCTTCCTGTGCCTGTTTCTAACGTAATTCCTAAGTTTAATTAGACTTACAATATTGTCTGGCAGAGCATATTCACTTGTGTCACAGTTAGGAACGAATTTGTTAAATGCTTTTGTGATAATACTAGAGAAGCTTGACACCCTCTGGTCGATGTTCTCGGTTGATACTATCTCGCACTTATTTGACGGAGCGATTTTTTGGTGTATAAAGTGCCTAAAGCCATCCCAATCCGCATTTTTTATATCCGGGACCTTAATCCTATCCGTTTGATGGAAAATATTTAGTTTGTCGGGAATGTCAAACACAATCGGCAAATGGTCTGAACAGAATTCTTGTAATGCCTCCATGTTGTCCTCCACATGAATATTTTTGGATATAGCGATATCCAGTACTGCGTCACCTCGAGTGCACTCGGAGGGAAAAAGAATACGGATCTCGTTTGCTTCGCAGTACTCAAAGAGCCTTTTGCCGTTTGTGTTTGATTTGTAGCAATTCCAAAGAGGGTGTTTGGCGTTGAAGTCCCCGCAGAGCACTACTTTGTCTGCATGTCTGAGAAGCCTAGCAATGTCAGCCGACACTATTTTTCGAAAGTATACGGCCGCCAGCAGAAATGAGTTTTCTCCAGTCCCAATATGTACCATGGTCGCCGTATAGTTTTCGTTGATAAAAGCTTTTGGTTTTGAATGTAGAATGTCCTTCCGGACCAAAACTGCCGTGCCCCCGGAACCCCGTGGCTTTGAGTCGGTTCTATATATCGAATAGTTTGATACTTTTAGACTGTGGCAGGCCGACAGTCTAGTTTCGTTAAGACAGACAAAATGAGGATTATGAGCTTTTAAGAGAAACCTCAGCTCCTGACGACGCGTGACGTTAACTAAACTGTTGCAGTTTAAGCCTAAGACTTTCACTTTAGAAATTGACAAACAAAGCTCAGATACATAGCCTTACGGTCGGCAATGTCCTGAATTAATTTTAACTTGGACAGAAAGCCAGATACCTGGCCAGTTAGTGAAAAAAAGCTAACTCCGAAAAGCTGCTGAGAAAGACCTATAAACTCGCCGAGTCCGCCCGTGACGTTACCCGAGCTCTCGTTCGGCTGAGAGAATCCAGGTGAATTATTAGAATTAAAATCGGACTCAGTGTTGTTTTTGAAATGATCAGAGAATGAAACCCCTGGTTTTACAAAATTTGATTTGAATGAATTGCCTTCAGGCCGTTTATCTGATTTTATGTTTGTTTTTAGGTTTTTGGCCTTATTTAGCTTACCCAGGTACTGTGTCCTCTCCTGACATCCGGAAAAACTTGCGACGTGCACTCCAGCGCAGTTCGCACATTTAACTGGTGTTGTTTCTGCTGAAGGTGTACCATTATTTGCTTCGGCTTCTTGGTTGATAGGGCAGTTGCCAGGGGCATGAGTACCGGCACACTTCACACATCGGAACCCCATATTACAGGCTGATGCAACGTGTCCAAACGCCTGACACTTTCGACATTGTGTTACCGGCTGCTTTCGCTTTGTTTCCCAAATGATTTTATATCCGCAGCATCCTCCAAATACTACGATATCCGAATTTTTTGTGTCGTGTTCGAACGATACCGTGAAGCATGGGAGTTTCACCTGCTTCTCCGTGCCGTTGTTGTCCCTTGTTTTTTTTAATGTGTGGTAGACATTGATTACTTTAAGGCCTTTGCTTAAGAGGTCATTTTTTATGTCTTCAGTGGCCGTCTCCTGGTGAATACCCTTTAGTATCATAACTTTAGGCCGATTGCTTTTGTAGTTGTAAGTGTAAAAACGTTGGTCAGCTTGCTTCAGCTTCTCCACAATATTTTTATGGTCCTCGGTTGTTGTGGTGTAAACCACGGTGCTATCTCGGTAAATTCTAAGCAGAGTTTCCTTGTGCTCGTTTGTGATTCCTTTTAGCTGTTGTATTTTGTTGCTGTCAAAGCCTTTTAGGATGATCGGTGGTGGTTTGCTTTGCCTAGAGGCCTTTTGCACTGGCAAATTTATTTCCGCAGGTACATCTGTATTCAATTTTTCGAATTTACCACCCATCTCGGTGTTTGGTAGGTTGTATGTGGGATCCACGTCCTCGTCCATGTCTGAGTCAGAGCCAGATGAGTAATCGTCGCTATTGATTAGCTTTTTGACGGTCTGCCGTACGTCTTCAGACACCTGATTTTCGTTGTTGCTGCGCTGGCGCTTCGTGTCGACGGCCTTAATCGAATCGATCGAGCTGCCTCCAGCCCGTTTCATGTTGCCACCCTCGGTGTTAGTGGGAGCAGTTGTTTTGGGGAGACCCGCCGCTTGCGAGTTGCTTGAAGAAGGAGCTAGTTCTAGCTTGCTCATTATGTTGTTGGTGATTGTCTGGATAGACTTATTTAATAATTTACTGACGTGCTTGTTTATGTAGCTAAGCATTCTTTCATCGATTGGTGGCGAGCCACCACTTTTTTTTTTTGGCATTCTTGCCTTATGTAGTGGTCTACACGAATTGTTTTTGATTTGTTTTAAGCCACTGACAATTATTTGTGTCTTTGGTGCACTTTTTTGACACTAATATTGTTCTCTTTCGTTTTAGGGATTGTGGTTATTTAATTTTTCCTTTTTCCTTGTCTTATTTGTTCTTTATTATTATTATTAGTATTTTTAGGCGAAATATTCCGCTCCGCGAGCGTTGTATACCTATTTTTATCGTGTTTTTTTAGTTTTTTTAATAGTTTTGATTTTTTTTTTTCGGTAAAGAAAAACATCAGCGTGTTGACGTTGAAGTCTAAGGCTACTGCGTGAATGACATTGGAACAAGAGCATCGCAGTAAATATATAGCAAACAAAATATACGCTTGGCAGAGATTTCGAAAGTGTTTTATTCGAAGGAAAATTAAATCGCAAGGATTACTATAGCAAAAAAAAAAATGTTCGCAAACACAAATATCGCAAGCCAAAAATATTGCATAGGTAAGATGTACATTTTTTGATAATTTTGGGACGTTAGAATTGTGTATTAAAAACTGCTTCGTCAACCTTGCAGACACACATTAAAGAGTTTTTTGTCCTTATCGCTTCTTCTGATAGTACCACAAATGTTAAAAAAGCAACTTTGGTAAATACAACAATATTTTTAATTCGTTATATACATGAGAGGATGGGTGCTGCCGACCCAAACCCCGCTTTTCCAGAATTTATACAATTCTTCTTGTTGTATCCTAATTACAAGCCAAATTATTGCTCACAAAGTACAGCGATTAAATTTGTGGCGAAATATTTATATGCGATATTTTTTGCAATGAGAATTTTTGTTTGCGCTGATAGTTGCATGCGAGAAACATTTGACTATATATTTCATCGTAAATTTTTTTGTCTGCGACATATTTATGCTGCGATATTTTTGATAAATATTTAATTAGATTACGACAAAAGTACTTCGACATTTTTGTTGCGATATTTGTTTTTCGATAATGAGGTAGGTTCCCAATAAATGGTTGTTGCGAATCCTTAATTGTAATTTTATTAACTATACACGGAAAAACATTGTAAGGAGCCATTGCAATAAAATATAGGAGCCCACGGAATAGTGGCTTATTATCGGAAAGGGTTCTAACAAATAATTAGGAAAAATTACTATGGCGATAGTAACATTTAATAAAATATTAAAGAATGGTTACCACTTGTATAGGATAATATGTTGATTGTTAAAGTAATCAATGCTATAATATTAATACTATTTCCAATATAGATTTGTACAGATTATTTTATTTAATGGTATACGTGTTATAAGAATAAGCTCTATTTTCCATAAATATAGCAGAGTTTCCAATTAATATAGCTAAGTAGCTATACAATTTGACAAAGGGTATTTTCCAATACTGTTCTGCTGATTGTGCTATTTAAAATAGTAGATTTTACCCAAGTATTAAGTGCTCCTTCCTACATTAGATTACTCCTTCACATTGTAAATTAAACTCAATAAATATTTATTTTATTTAATCTTTTATTGAAATATTAAAATATATAATATTATGTATTATTTAATATGTAACATTAATTTTAAAATTTAAATTTTTTTATTCAGATTTTCTATACTTAGATGTTTAGTTCGGAAATTGGTCTGAAATGAAAAATAATCATTAAGTGAAAACCGTTCTATAAATACACAACTTCTTACAATAATTACGTATTTACCGAGCTTGCACAGGCTACATACTGTTCAAGTTGTGGTATTCTTTTTTTTGATTTCTCTAAACGAAATATGAATCGAGATATTTACATTGCGGCAAATTACACTTCTATAAAGGAATTGAGTAAAATTGTCATAGCATTTTGACCACTCTTACAGCTAGGTAAACAACAAATATGAAGAAAAATGGCACCGTGCTTAAGAGAGATATTAAATTCAAAATTTCAATAAAGTAAACGTGACACTCCATTTTGTGTGGTCCTAAATAACTCACAAAAATATAAAAATCCAAAATTAACACTTACAACCGATTAAAATCGAAATGTGAATGTCGCTCAAAGTTATTTGGAAACAAATAAAATAAAATTGAAAATTATCTTGAGATATTTCGATTTAAAATTAACTACCATGCACCCACAATACACAAGCACAACACATGTATATGATATAAAACTTTGTAATTTTATTTGCTTAAAATTATAAAATTTCACTCACGTATAACAAGTTTAAATTAGTATCACTGCGACTTACCATTATAGTTTATATATAGATAACACTTTAAAAACACTTTTAACCAAAACTATTAAACTAATTAAATAATTACGATATTGCTTTAAGCACATTTTCTAAATGATTGAAAGTGAAGAGTAATAAAGTATGTAATAAATTAAGAACGGGAATTCGCCTTGGAATATAATAAGTATTCCTATGTGGGTCCAATGTGGTATAAGAAATATTCCGACATTTTATAATAATATGAATAAATTATAGTAGTAATTCCCATATTGCGCTTACTGCAACGCAAATTAGACAGTAATCCATGCATATAGTACATTTTATAAATATATACAGCATGGAATACAACAATATGACTGCCATAACCATATAGGAAAGAAATTAGTAATTTTTTTTCTCCGTGTAGTTTTTGTCTATTTATATTCTTAACCGTTCTATTAGTTGTTACAACAACAAAATCCATTAAATACAAAACAGCAGCATGTAATCCATCTGAAAAAAGGAAACATTTTTGGTTACAAAATATAGATTGAATTGAATAAAACGGCTTACTCTCAAAAATATTTCCCTGTTGCCTTAAACTATCCAATTAGCACCTTCAATTTTTGTCTTTACCTTTTCTTTTAAAAACTTCCTTAATGAATATTTTCCTTAACTGGATACATGGATTTAAAATCTATTTCAATCTAGTGAATGGAAAGAAAGAAAATGTTAAAAATTGCAAAACTTAAATGTATAAAATATATTCATATTGTCTCTATTAAGCTGCGGATATAAATAAATCAATAAAATTTCTGTTATCATTAAAATGGGCGCGTTTAAGTCCACAAATTGGACGACGATTCGACACACGAATCATTTCCAAATGTTTTTAAATATTCGGATTTTATAAAACCAGAACAAAATATGTTTTCGAATGGGATGAAAAATATATATCGGTAATTGATTCTGAATGGGAACCTAATGGATTATTGATCTCAAATTAGTCGCTGTATAGAAAATATGGAATAGGACACCGGGTAAATGTTTTATTTTAGTGCTCCATAAAGTTCCATCTATAAAACCAATAGATGACACCAATCTTTTCGAAAATTAATTTCATTTGAAAATGTAATGATAAAAACATGGCTTTAGTTGATATTTCATCATAAACATATTCGCCATTTCTAAGGACAACGCCAATTTCACTGTTAAAAGAAAGTTGCATAAGCGGAATTGATAAATTGTTCTCTTGTAACCAATTATTTAAATTATATTCAGTATTATTCGGTTGGAACACGTTCTTCAGCATATTTATTGAATCCGATAAAACAGAGTTAAGTTCAGGACTAACACAATGGACCTGGAGAATATATGATTAAAACTTGGCTCAGTTATAAATTTTATTGCTGATTGCTGAATTTAATCAATATTTTTTTGATTAAAGTTGTTATCATTATGTAAGTCAAGACAAAATTTAATAGAAGCTCAACTAAATTTTGTTTAATTACAGACGTATCTAGAATTCAAATTAATACAGGCAAAAACTAGAATTTAAATTATTTAACTGTTCATAGATACAAGGAATAGTGTCATCTAAATATGTAACGGTAGGAGAATTTTGAATATTTTTTTATGCAACGTGACAAGTTTGGTTGTATCAATTTCAATTTTTTTTTATAAAACTGGTATTTAGCTTCACTTTGTGAGTTTTAATGTGTTTAAAATTATTTTAACATCCAAAATACTGGAAACATGATTTTTCTTACTACTGGTAATCCACTAAGTGAAGGAAAGATTTTTAAGTGTATTATTAAGCCATTTAAGAAAAATCTGCCTTTTTGAATTTAAAGCATTTTATTTCGCTTATTTTACTAGCTTATCTACCATAAAATAAAGTTCTAATTTAAATAGATTAATAACTTATTTATGTAAATAAAAAGAAAATACATATTTCAACACTCATCTACATATAAAGATTTAATAATTAATAAAATTCACAGTTAGCAATTTGAGAAAAAATGGTTGACAATGACCATTATCCAAAACCTAAAAGATTTTCATCATTAGAAATGAAACCCTTACATAAATGTTTTGTAATAAAATCATCAATAAAAAATATTTATGAAATACTTACACTTCCTTAATAATTTTCAAAAGTAATCAAAATGATGAATCTTCACAAACTTTAAAAAAAAACGTGCACGGAAACCAAATTTATTGCTGTTGTATTCCACAGTATGTAGTATGAAGTTAAATAATTACAGATCACAATTTCAAATCGTATTCACAATAAAAGAAATACATTTTATTAAATCAATAAAATTTTGGCAAAAGTTGAACGGAATATAATCAAGTTAAATAAATTCTATACCAAAGATGGCCTATATTTGATTAGCACATTCGCGGTCACATTTTTTTATTGAGGACTACTCAGAACGTCACACACTGTAACTCTGGTAATTTTGAAGATAATTAAAATCTGATTGAAATGTTTTGTATTAAATGGTTTGTAGAGAATTTTGCAATAATTAGTGTATTTTGGCAAATACTACTGCAGCTGCAGTGGTGACTCCCCATTTCATTTTATTTCATGTAGAGGACAATACTGCATTATAAGTGAGACTGCAATTGCAGTGGTTGGGCGAATAAAACTCTCTGTAACTCTTAAAGCGCTATCAATGCACTAGCAGTATAATGAAAAATCAAAATTAAAAAAGAATAATTAATCAGTTTCATTCTTGTATTAAAAAGCTTTAAATAATAAATAACAAAAATAGCAATAATTCATCAGAATAAAATAAAATTTTTCTAAATTAAAAAAAAATAAGTCTTATGTGGTTTTTAGGCTTCAAGAGATTATGAATGGCCGAGTTATTCCAAGATATGCAACAATTCAGACACAAAGGTGGATTATCTGGACATTGCTTACATTGAAACGCCGTTTATTTCCGTTTTTTTGATAGAGTGCAACATCTGCAATCACGAAAGTATGATTTCCTTTTCCATCCGTTGGGTAGCGGACTCTTTTTAGGTAAATGTTGGCTTGATGAGGATGTTGATACTGCTGATGCCTCTGGAAATATTGGAATTTTTGCGGCCCTGTTTGGTGGTATTTTCAGATTGCGTCCATTAGGTATGTCTTGGACATTCAAAAATGAGCAAATGAGGGACTCTCTAAATTTTAAAAATGTTATCTTAGGAAACTTTTTTTTATAAATAAAGTAAGAATTAAACACAGCTAATAATATGAAAGATAACTTTTTTATACCACCGAACAGTTTTTCGAGGGCATGAATAGTATGACACCAATTGATCTAGTCTATCAACACCGGACAGATTTTGGTTGTATTCCTCGACTTCGATGGGTTTGTTTCGTTCTTTACCGTAACTGTTTGTGGCTAAAGCCATTGCTGGGTGATATGCTGTATTTATACAGAGGACATCCCTCTTGTCATTTCATATGGAGACATACATAGATATTTCCTTTCCCTAACCAGACATGCTCATTTTTTAAAGTTTTTTTTGCAATAAGTTCTTTTGGGTTTTCCTTTCATATATAATAAGGGTTTTATGAGATAATAATACGTTACATAAAGACACTCTAATATAGTAATTGTCCATAAAAACTGTGTGTCCTTTTCCCAGGTATGGCTCCATTAATCTTAACACCAAAGAATTAATTGTTGAGGATCTGTATTTTGTTTTCCGCCATATATTTCCAGATTAAAAACATATCCATTTGGATTACACAGCTCTAAAAATTTTATGCCGTACCTAGATTTTTTATTTTTTATGTACATCCTAAAATGTAAGCGACCGCGAAACAACAACAAACTCATCCAGTAACAAGTGCTTAGATGTTTTTCACCTATCTGAGAATTAACATTGAAGCATCTTAAAATTTCTCAACGTGACGTCCCGACTTTGTGCTTGGACAACTGGATAATAATACAACGGATGCTTGGAACACAAATGTCGCATTTTCGGTGGTTTAATTTGACCTTGTAAAAGGCAAAGACCGATGAATTTCAGCCTTTCGATGAAATTGATTGGGTTGAATTTCGCAGCGCGTGAATATCTCGTTGTGCGTTGATCACTGCATAGTCTATTTCCGTAAGTATTTGTTGAGTCAACTAAAATCTTGAGCAGTTCATCACCAAAAAAACCATCAAACACTTCCCTGGGTGAATTTTCGGTAATTAGGCAGCCTGCAGAACACTCATCAAAATTAAAATTTGGTATATCGGCAGTAGTTTATATCCATAACTCTTCAACTTCATCGACACTATCTTCAATATGATCGCCTCCATTTTTACCTTCATATTCGCTATTTTCAATGTCCTCACTGTCTTCACCATCATCATCACTTTGGCCACTATTAATATACTCTGGGTCCACTATACTATCATCACAATCAGATGAGAGTTCATCTGTTTCAGAACCGCTGTTCATTTCTTCAAGGAGAGCCAACAGCCTTTTTTGTTTTTCTTCGTAACTATGCATGCTACCATACCAACTTTATTCCAATAAGTTAAATTGTAAATAAAGTATTGTAATGTTATTTTAAAACAAATCTCTCTATCCACTATAATGCCAACCACACTATTGCAGTGGTGGTCCGCGAATATGTTAACAGTTAAAATTTGACATAATGTTTATTTATTTTCACAAAATATTTCACATTTTGATGAAAATTTTAATACATACTTTTGATTAACAAGCCATCAATTTTACTTAAATTTTCTTCAACGAAGTTTCGGAATCGAACAAACGAGAGAAAAATTGTCCGAACACAGAAAACTGTTGCTTTTTGCAATAATAAACTTAACAAATTTTTATTCAATTTAATAAATTATTTTATTACTTTGATGAAACTGATTAAAATTGATAGATTAGGTTTGTTGGCATTTTGGAGCAAAATTTTCCTCACATTTTCTGCCTGTTTTTTGAGTGATCAGTCGTTTTTTTTTTAATAAATTGATTTTATTCTTATTGCTTTACTCCAAGTTCAATTACCACAGTTTTTATTCTTTGAAATAAAATCCACATGTAAGCGTTAAGTACCATGAAACAGAAATAGTGTTAAACTTTTTAAGGGGGTATTGTAAAATTTGTTAATACTGTAAGTACATGGTTGATTTCTACATATGTATAGACAAAGATCAGGTAAATAAGTTAGCAATTCATTCGCTATAGCCTGATGAGATGATTGAAAATGATTAAATGTTCGTAATCATCGTCAGATCGAAAATGAATTGCAGAACTCTTAACAACTATTCCTCTTCATAAAATATTTATCATCTGGCTAATTCCGAAATAACTTAATGTTTGAAATTTGAATAATAGGTTCATCTAAAAATCATATAATAGGGGTTTAATAAGTATGCATAATATAATATGTAAATATAGCATAAATAAATTTACATTACGGCCATTTTTAATTAGAAATACTTTAATTTTGATAATTATTGGTATACTAATAGTAATTCTAAATTCATACGGATATTTGCATATTACCCATTATAAGCCGTGTTTTCCATGAGAACTGCACTAGAACTCGATAAACTTTAAATTCCTTTTATTCTATGTAAAACGAAAAAAAATAAATTCTTAAAGCGCGAATGTGTAGGGTATTTGATATAATTACATATTTTAATTTTAAAAATTTCCCCTTCAGTTATTTCATGAATATTTCCTTATTTCTTGCTGACGTCATTACACGCAACTACACTCGATAAATTCATGGGTTTATCCAGTGTAACTAAAAAATAAGCTATATTTGTCATTATTTATTGCTGTAACAACTTAAAATGTATATTTATGTGAAATGCACTACACATTATCACTTTATGAATTTAATTTTTTTTTTCTGTTTACTTAGAATAAATGGAATTTAAAATTTATCGAGTTCTAGTGCAGTTCTCATGGAAAACACGACTATAATACCATTTTATGTCAATACTTTATAGTACAGTCTAACCTAACAAAACTGACCACTGAAGGGACCGACCAAATCTTTTCATATTTTAGAGGTGGTCACTTTTACTAGAAATTTTGCAAAATATTTGTCCTTGACATTTAAAATAATCTAAAAAGATAAACACAGTGCTACAGTACATAAGTAATTACAAAATCACATTGATTGATTGATTCATTGATTAGGATGTACGGCCAAGCATTATAGCAGGAACTCCTGGGCACACACAGTACACCCTTTTAAATATAACGAAACCGAAGGATAGGATAGGATTGTTAGTTGGGACAGACTCGACCCGGTTACAGACACCTAAGCGATCGATAGTTAGTAAAATTGTTAGAAATTATAAAGTAAAATAGTTAGCACAAGACAACACAATTTCAAAACTATACAGCTTAATCACTACATGTTGATCCTGTATTGTTAATTGAAGCTAAAATTTAAATCAGAAACTCAGGTTTTATTTTAATCCCTATAATAATGATTAATTCTCGAACTATATTATATAATGAAATTAGATAATTTATTAGTAACCTAAGGAAGAGATCTCTTTTAATTTTCATTAAGCTAAATTATTTAAAAGACATTAATGAACAAAATAAATAAATAAAAACACAATAAAAAAATATTACAAAAAATTGATATTTTATGAAATCTAATAAGCAGACTTTCTCAATACTTTAGCTAAAAATTCTAAAAGAATGTTTAAAACTTAACTTTACTAAGGTTTAAATTCACAGAGCTTGTTTCCTATAGTTACAATGATCATGTAGCAAGTTAATAAATTGTTTATATACTGCAATTATACTAAAACATAAAATTTAATTAAACAATTAAAAATATTTATTTAACCATAAAATTAAACTAATCAGCATTTTCCTATAGATCTGGAAAACGGAAATTAATAACATTGAAGATTATTATTTATATGATTATATGATCTAATTTAAAGATGATTATGAGACGTTGCGACAAAAATCTAGAATGAACCAATAATTTAGTTGAGTACTGTATGTATAAAAGTAATCACAAAATCACATATACAAAAATTTACAAGATACATATTACAGTTGACAGCTCAATGTTTGCTCAATAAAATAAAATCACATTTCAATTCTAAAATTCTCACAAAAAAATTAAAATTATAAGAAAAACTTAACAACTTTTCGAAAAATAGCCATCTATCGGCTTTTGAATTTTTGGCTTTCTAGCTACAATATCTTTAAAAATCGTTTCCGCTTTCGAAACGGATTCAAACATTGTTGGGCAGCAATTCTCTTTATATAAAAACTTTTTAATAACTGTAACATTGCAGCTATGTACGTCCAATTGTGATGGTAGGTTTCCAAAATGTTGGTTTGGAGTGATCTGGTTACTCGCATAGACATAAGCCATCCTCAACAGAAAAAAAATACTTCACTATCGAACGGTGGCAAATCGTGTGTATCGATTATAGCAACTTCTTCATCTGAAAAGTCGACGTCATCATTTTCCTGACCATTAAATATAAAACCGTCTTTTGTAAAAAAATTAAATATGATTTCAGGTTTAGTATTATTCCATGCTAGATACGTAAATTTGTTTAGTGTAGTCCGACACATTTTCTACAATCGTCCCTGCAACAATCGATTTTAATAAAAACCGAGGTTGTATTAGCAGGCAGAAAGTTTAATGTGACATTTGATAAATCTTCTATTCGAGGATGTGCCGGACAATTATCCAACGTCAGTTTTGCAGTTTGTTTTTTGCCTTTTCCAAAAATAGTTCCGGTCATCCGTGCCTTGCTGTTAAACATCAATAAGGGAATAAAAGGCACCGCTAGTGCTTAGACAACAAAAGCCGCTATCGGTTGGTACCACAGTGTTGTGTACGGATAAATTAAGATGGTTTAAAAGATTCAAATAATCCCAAGGGAAGCTGGAATTTGGGAGTATATCGAAATTAGGGTCACCTGATATAAACATTTCATCGAAACTACAAGAGAAATAACTAAACAAATTTTCTAGTACACAAGGGATTTTTTAAACAGGACATACGACCTCTTACTAGTTTTTGGAGGGTTATAGACGATTATGTAAAATCTTATTATTTTACGACCATTTATGAGATGATAAATAAAAACTCTAAATTTGATACTAATAATTCTAAAATGGAAGAAGGTATGATAACTAATCTAGCTTTAATGTGATCACCTACAAACATACATAATCCGCCATAATGTAATATTCGTAATATTCGTGATTTTCTGCATGAGAATTGGAGAAAGCATAAGACTGACATTAATAGGTTAAAATACGTTAGAGCTCGTAATAAAGTAAATTATATGATCAAAGCTGCCAAATGCCAGTTTTTTAATGATCGTTTTAGCAATAATACTACGAGTAAATTGTTCTGGAAGAAGTTCAACACATATGTAAATCCGCCAATTCCGGAGTGTAAATGTGATATTACCTCTGATGAGTTCAATAGTTACTTCGGTTCGATTTTCAACTCCAATGATGTAAATTTTGTTTGTGATGCAGTTCATTCTGCCACTGACGTAAATGCTTTCTACTTTAAAAATGTTTCTGCTGAAGAAGTTTGTTTCCATCTGCATAAAATCAAATCGAGTTCTGTAGGAGTTGATGGTATTCCACTTAACCTCATTCAAATTCTACTTCCGGTTTTGCTACCTCACTTAACTTTTATTATAAATTCTGGCCTCAAAAAATCGATATTTCCTGATGCGTGGAAAATTGCGACAATTTCGCCTATTCCAAAAATACCGAATCCATCTACAGTAACTGATTTTCGTCCTATAAGTATATTACCAACATTATCTAAGGTTTTTGAAAGAATTATTCATACTCAAATCAGTGGCTTTATTGCTAAACATAACCTATTGGATGAACTACAATCTGGATTTCGTGCCAAGCACAGTACCACAACTGCCTTGTTGACAGTTACTGATGATATTACTATTAATATTGAAGATGGTAAAGTTGCAGTTTTGATTCTCTTAGACTTTTCAAAGGCATTTGATAAAGTAGACCACGCTATGTTGTTATCAAAACTATGTTATGAATATAACTTTTCCAAGAGTGCTTGTCAACTTATAGGTTCTTACTTGCATCTGCGACAACAATTTGTAAAATATCATGGCAACTTTAGCGACAACATTTTTGTCACATCTGGAGTTCCTCAAGGATCTATTTTAGGACCTATTCTGTTTTGAAATGTTTTCATTGTACATAAATTAAATTTGTCAATCAATTAAACAAACGGGAAACATTTGCTATCACCTTTTTGCGGATGATTTGCAAATCTATTCTTTCGGGGATATTGATTCGGTTGACGCTGTGATTAATAATCTAAATCAAGCTCTATGTAATATTTTGGAATGGTCCAAATTGCAAAAACTTCAAATCAATCCTGCGAAGTCACAAGCCATACTAATAACTAACAAAAAACGTATAAATTTACCGATAAACAGTCTTTTAATTGACAATCACAGAATTGAGTTTTGTGACGTTATCAAGAGTCTGGGGTTGATCATAGACACTAAATTAAATTGGAGTACCCATGTTAATAACCTAGGTGGTAAATTTTATTGTATCTTAGGTAAATTGTAGTGCACGGCGAAATTTATTGCAAGTGATGTGAAATGTCATATCATTCGTACTCTTGTAGGACCTTTACTTTCATATTGTTCTTCGATATATTCGCAATGTTCCAAGAAGTCCCTACGAAAGTTAAATGTTGCTTTTAATTCTTGTGCTAGATACATATTTTTGAAGCGAATGGGCGATCCAATTTCGCACCTTTCTGAACAGATATTTGGTGTAAGCTTGAACCAGTTTTTGGAACTGTCGGTGTTGACTGTGATGTTTGGTTTGACTAAAAATAAAGTTCCGAACTACCTTTATGATAAACTGAAATTCTCGAAATCGCAGAGGACATTAAATTTAAATTTGCCTAAATCATGCAAAACTAAGCCAAGACAACGTGCTTTCTTTATCCATGGAGTGAAGCTCTGGAATAGTCTGAATCCGTCTATAAAGGCAGCATCTAATTTGCGTGGTTTCAAGGGACTGACCTCGAGGGGCTGATTGGCACATAATTCGTTTCCATTATTTTTCTTTTTTCTTTTTTCCATTATCGCGTCTTCTAATGTTTTATCTTTTGTTCTTAATCTTTTTTTCTGTATTTTTAATTATATTATATTTAATTTTAATTATTGTTCTAATTATTTTCTGTGTAATTGCTGGAATACACATTTGTGTATAATTAAATAAATAAAAAAATAATTAAGGGTTGGTAACGCCCTATCTTTCCTAAATATATGAACATTTGATGGCCAAAGCTGAACTATTGATATTTGGGTTAAAAAAGGTCTAAGAGAAACCAAGTATTTCGACTGAAGCTCTAATCAATGTTTGGGACCAGACTTTGCACGTTTAAACTAGCTACATTTAATAATGACCGATCGACTAACATAGATTTTAGAACTATATTGGGATTGTTAAATGTTCAAAACTTAAGCGTAAACACGACGTGGGCGTGATTGATGTGCAATACTTCCAAAGGTAAGAAACGCTTCATCCGCAGCTCCGAAATGAATGTCGATTGCTGGAAATCTATCTAAGAAAAGTAAACAAATAAAAAATACTTAATCGTTGAGCTTTAGTTTATCCCCCATACTTAGTACAGTCTAAATACGTCATCGCCGGACATTTTCCATGCATTTTGTTTTAATTAATGATTTGCGGTTACGTGTTTTCAATACCGTTTATTATTGGATATAATTCAGACAAAAACTTCCAGGTTGAGATACAGTTACTGAGAGAAAGAAAGTTTTCTATTATGAGCACTTATTAAATTTTATTTTGTTTTATACACAGTTCACAACTTACAAGAAAATATAGTTATGTGTACTTTTTTTACTGTGCTTTATCAAACTGACAGATTAGCACTCAAAATAATCGTAATTGTTAGAGCTGTGTAAAACTTTAACAGTGTTCTGATATTTTTCTTTAAATTGTTAAGTGGGAATATGGACAACAAATGCAAACTGGTTTCCCAATTCCCCCATAGACCAAAATCTATTCTATGAACACACTATCGAAATTGTAATACAATTAGTACAGTACAATTGCAAATCATTTATTAAGTGCGCGCACAACTGACTTTCATTAGTGGCGGAGCAAATGTCACTGTCGCTGTAACAGGCTAACCGTTTACAAATGTAGATGACTCACACCCAGGAGATAGTCTCGACAGTCGGGCCTATTACATTATCAAAATTTGCTTAAATTGTAATTAATTGCTAAAACGACTTCCTGAGAATTACCACACCTAAGCTAGCGAATATCTCTGGCATGATAGACTCCGATGCATTTTCCTGCTATATTAGCGACTTTGTAAGATACATGACCGATTTTCTTCAGAATCGTCAAAATTGTTTGACAAAAGAAAAATTTTTGGTCCAGAAATAAATATTCGTGGTCTCGAACGCAAGTTATACGAACCGGCATTTTGTTCGTGCACTTTCTGCATATTTGTAAGAACAACTATTCAATTTTCGTGGTGAAAAGTTTGTACTTTCCTTTTCTGATTGTCATCGTTTATGTATTCCCGAATAGTGGCTAACATTGTTCGATTCACTTTATCTGAGGCGTTTGTCTGAGGTGAATATTTGGCCGTGAAATCATGCCTCACTCCAAATTTTTTCATCAACTCTGCGAAAATGTGGGAATCGAATTGCACTCTATTGCTAGGAAGGACTATTTTACGAACTAAAAAGGGATGAAATTCTTTTAGTATCTGCGTTATTCTAGAGGCTTAGGCGGCTTTAAGAGGACACAGTAAAGGAAACGGGCTATTTTGATCTAACACGATAAAATTGTGATTAAATACATTCTTAGTTCTCCGGATTGGGTCCAAAGAAATCCATGTAGAGTCTGTGCCACGGTTGAAAGGGATTGCCCATTACCGGCTTTATAAGTATAATTGACGGTATTTCAACAATTGCAAACTAAACACGCTTATATAATCTTTCTAACCTGTGCGATCATCGATGGTCAATAGTAATACCATTAAGATAGTTTGATTGTCCTTGTAATGTCCTGATGGGCGGCCGTTGGTAGATTGTGAGCATCTTCAATTAATTTAGCTGTTATAGTGACTCAGGAACAACTAGTTTCCATTCTGCTTTGTCTGATTTACCCTCTTTTGGTTATTTAAAGCATATCTTCTAATCCATTTCGGTAATAGCCTTAATTTTTGCTACGTAATCTAAGTCTTTGAAAGCAGCATCATCTTAATTTATATGTATAGGTCTTCCAATTTGTTTATCTATTGCATCGATATGCGCTCTTGACTGTCTATCCGGTACAATATTTAAGAACCATTTTCGTCATTCTTTATTAAAATTGAAGGCTCGCAATTATAAAGATTACTTGCCTGATAAGTCCCGCCGTTCCATCAGCCACCGTAACCAGGAATGCTCCGTAATTAACGTAAAATTGTATCCCTTAATAAACCGCTAAGCATTTCAGCTCGATTCTGCTATAATTTCTTTGAGCTTATTTTTTTATGGGACATAAACGCTATGGAGTATTCGAAATCTGGATTTATTAATACTGGCGCTGTGACTAATGATTTTTTACTCTTCAAATGCTGTTTACTGTTTGTGACTTACTATTCCATTTTTCTTTGGTTTCTCTTTTGAGTAGATCCGTTAAAGGAGCGGTCACTGAACATTTTTGGGATCCACTCTGAGGCAACCCTCACTAATCACGTACCCCACGTACTTTGTCTGCTTAAGGACGAACTTACTTTTCTTCAGATTTATAGTTGGGTTTGCCGATTTCAGCAAGCTAGGTACTGCAGACAAAAGTGTTACACGTTAATTTCTTCTGCGCCCGCTTACACTTTTTCAATTAATGAAAAAACAATCAGCAGAAAACACAATTTCAAAACTTATGAATTTTCCATTAGATGCTTAAATTTTTTAGAATCAAAATTTCTAAATAACACTGAAATTCAAATGAAATTCAAAAAACAAATTCCTATGTTTTTTTATAATTCTAAAATTATGAAATTTAATACACAAAATAATTTAAATTACTAAAATTTTTTAAAATTATGAACTTAGCTAATTGTGTCAGAAAATTCTATTAAAATCAAAATTAAAATAATTACTATCTTGATACTGCTTATATCTAGTAAATTATATCTAGAACACATTAAATAATAACAACTTAAAGAGATCCATATACTAAACCAAACTAACTTTAAAAATGAAATGAGTCAATATTTAAATATTTTTTTTAGTAGGATACATAACAAAACAATTATTTTCTAAAATTGAAGTTTTTCTGCAGCGTGAGGCGGCAGTGAACCACGGCAATAAAGGCATACAAAACAATCAGCACCGGTCTCTGGTATAGCTCCCACTAAAGGAAGTTGCACAAATTTCAATTTAGATTCGTTTTAGTTTAAGGATCTGAGCTTCATCAACATTACCCAAGTGACAAATACTATCAATAAATTCTTTGAATTTTGAAGTTTGGACGGGTTAGATACACAAATTTTGTTAACATACATACATATTTCGCCAAAATAAAAATTATTTTATATTCATATCCAAGCATCTTTTTTATTTCCATTGCATAATGATTTCAAGAGTAGCTTAGTGTGTGGTACACGTCGTACGTATATTTCTGCAATTATTTATTTTATTTAACTACATAAATACCTACATACAAATATTTATTTTTTGGGAAGATAAACAATAAAAATAGGAAGTAAAAGCAATAACAAAAACTATCGTTGACTATTCAAACAAGCAACACATCAAAAATACGAATGGGATTCTTCAACAACACAAAGATTAATGACAATGAGAATATAAATAACTATGTGTATCTTTTCTACTCTCATATACAACCGTTGCTAACCTACACTAACATATACCCAACGAACTCTCTAAAGTTGCTATACACATGTACTCGTACTTATAGATAATCCAATCAAAAAATACATCCAACACCATTAGGAAAAATGAAATTCCCGAAAACAAGTAATTACCATAGAATTTCATTACACTAAAAAATTACATTACACTAAAACTGTTTTCATAATCACACGCAAAACAACGTTTGCGGTCTTAGATAACCTGCAAAACAAATATCCGAGCAGTACCGTTGTTAATATTTTGAATGCGATTAGTCCTGTATCATATCCAAATAGTACGTTTTATTTATGTTTATTCATACAGTAAAACCTCATTCACAAATTTAATAATTAGTCATAAATAATTTTTAATTATTTATACACACTTTGCACTTATGTTTCACTGAATTTTCAATTTAAATTTAAATTCAATTTATAGGGAAAGACAATAACACGTCTTTCTCCATCGAGCGACACTCACCTACCCTCAAATAAAAAATGTGACACCCTATCAATGAATTTTATAGCTTTTCTGGGTTCATTTCTTACATTTCCATATCAAAATTTACTTTTCTTTCCACTTGCATTTTTTTAATTTTTCTAAACACAATAATGTGTACATAAAACCAAACGACAAGTTTTTTTTATTACTGAAATTGGTGTAAACCTAATGAATTTGTCCTTTCAATTCTCAGGAATTTCCTTGAACTTGTAAGTTTGATCCAAAACGTCGCGGCTTTTTAACGAACTGTTTAACCTTCATTCTGTGTATAGATAGCTATGTTGTCTATGTGTAGGGTCAATCTGGCCCCACGGATATCTTCAAGGGAAAGTAAATAAAAACCACCAAATTTACAAGTAATTTGGGCTTGCTTGTATTACGTGTATAAGATATTAGTTCAGGTTATCTTATAAGGCGTGCATCATTTAAATTATAAGAAACGTATTTTGTTAATTTTTAAATTGATTGGGGTCAATTTGACCTCAATACACAGAGAGAGTTAATTACCTCGAACTCTATATTTTATAGTTTAAAATTGACGCGTTCTGAAAAAAATCGTAACGTTTCACTGCAAGTTTGGTCATTTTGTTCAACGAAGTCCTCTTCCAGATGATTTTCATCTACCTCGACGTAGAAAGTCGAACTTTTAACAGTTGGAGGAAGACTCCTTCTAAAACAGCGTCTTCCGGAAAATTACTATGGAGCGGCATGTTATTTAAATCGTCATCGTCTGATGATAAATCGAATTCCGAATGTACAGAATTTAGTAGTTCTTCTAAAGCGCTTTACCCACTGGAAAACGAAAAGGAAAATTAAGGATTAATAAAGGATTTCGTTATTTTGTTATAATTCCAAAATTATTGCTTTGTTTTCGCTAAAATCTTCTGAATCTTGACCGCGAGTTTACCATATAATACCATTTTCAATATTCAAAAACATTTTTATCCACTTTTGATAAATAATAGTCCGATAACTACGCTGATTTCAAATAAAGAAATGGAGGTGTGGCCAACACACGACTTTCTTTTACGAACAGAGAATTTTGAGAAATTTTAATTTCTTTTTATAGTTTTTTAAATTTTTTTTTTAATTTTTTAATTTTTAAATTTTTTTTTTTAATTTTTTTTTTTTTAATTTTATTTGTTTTTAATTTTTGGAAACATTTTGTCTTTGGTAGTTTTCTGTAAACCTTATACTTTTTAAGATATTTGCAAAATAAATTTTCTGGACCAAGGGAGTGGCCACTTCCGGTTAGCCGATTTAGAGTAAAATTCACTGGGACCTCCCAATTTATCAAAAAAGCTTAAATCTGAAGTTTCAGTTCGATTGGTTAAACCATCTGGGCTGTAGAGAGGACACAGACAGACTGACAGACAGACACCATTTCGAAACCCACTTTTTCGGACTCAGGGGACCTCAAAACAGATAAATCACTAAAAATATCAAGGTCCAAAATTTTCATGATTACTATACTTTATTTTACTAGAGTAAAAGAAAGTAAAAATGTAAAATAACCCATTGTTATTGTATAACCCGCGCTGCTAGGGGCAACGTGAGTTATATTTGATATAACAAAATGTTGAGTAGTCATTGGAAAATTATTCGTAGTCAAATTGAAAAACTATATTCCAAAAATTAGTTAAATTAAAGTACACCATGACAATTTAAAGAACGGTCACTATGATAAAATATATTTCAAAATTCAATGCTCCACTGTGAAAACACTAAATGGAAGTATGTATTTCTTATTAATTTACAAAATTTATTTCAACAAAAGTGGATAAAACGTTGTATGCCACTCGTGATCAAAGAGATATTATCCACTCGGGATAATGTCCCACTCGGGACAAACTTATCCCTCATGGATAATATCTCGTTTTGCTCACTAGTACCATAAATAACTATTATTTGACCGAGAGAAAGAAAATCTAATATTTTCGATTCTAAACCATTATTTTCGGACGAAAAAAATTAAATTTTCATTTTCTCAGCTAATTAAATTTTTTTTGGAATTTTTTTAATTGAAAATAGTATTGCACTTGGTCAAGAACTGGAAGATTTTAACGAAAACAAAGCAATAATTTTGGAATTATATCGAAAAAACTAAATCCGATTTTTCTTTTCGTTTTCCAGTGGGTAAGGCGCTTAACTCTGTGATCGTAAACTGATTTTTCGATTGAAGATAAGTTTTCCTCTTGAGTCACTTATTCGAGTTTTCCGTCCTATCAACAAGATACAACTAAATTTTGTTAAGTTCACACCATAAAACCCGAAACAAACTGATATTTAATCTTTAGACTTTTAAAAACATATTCAACTTTTGCTATAACATCTTTTCTCAATGAATAATTGAGTGCTTAAAATGAACACCTAACCTGTCGTTCAACAACAAGTCCGAACAAGATGACAAAAACTAACCAACTAAATAATAAATCACATGAAGATGGAGGTATAAAATTGTCGTGTGAAAGAGACAAATACAACAAAACAGAAAATATACAAACGAGGTAACAAAATCTGAAATACATGTGTAGATGTACAATAACGATATAATATATTTATATGGAACAATTCTTTTGAAAGGGTTAATAAATTTTGAAAAATACAACAAAGTTCGCTCTGACGATGAAAAATAGTACTTGCTAAATTTATTTTTAGTTTGACTAGTGTCAGAGCCTTCTAGAGTATAGAGCCATAATCATAATGACGTATTTTTAGAAGTTTGTTTAGTGGTATAACTTTTCATTGATTTCCATAGGAATCCATAGTAAAAATGGTGTTTTTTAGCTTCAAGTTTTTCAATGAAAAAAACATAATTATTATAAAACGTTTATATAAATGTTTACTACGTACCTTGAACAACAACATTCAAAAAAGACTATATTGTTATTGAATAAATATTAATTGCAGAAATATTAAAATTAAACTATGCCTAAAATATATTTTTGGAATTTCCATTTTGAAAAATAAATCAAAGTTGGCTATGATGAATTAAAATAATCCTTGCTAAATTTATCTTTAGTTTTACTAGTGTACGTAAGATGTCTAAAATATTTACAGGAAAATACGAAAAAAAAAAATTATTTAGTCACAAAATTATCATTCGTACTTAATATTTTGTAAATTTGTTAAGCTTTTCCTACAATTTTTTTACTTGAAATTTCCTCAGGTGGTAATTTTTGGTATGATTTTACCAAATTTTTACGGCCATCACTGCCATCTATGTAATGTAAATTGACTTAATGACCAAATGAATTGTAGTAAGCTTTTATTTTAATTTGACCAGAATGCTGTTGTTATGAAATTTTTTTATATTTTAGATTAAATAATTTAATTATTACAAGAAAATGAAAACTATTTACTTAAACGACATTCATATATGTTGAAATTCAAACATTTATGAAAGTATTTCAGAAATCATAATTAAGAATAAGTAACTTTTTCATTTAAAAATTTGTCTTACGAAAAAAAGTGATTTCCCATATGTTTTGTGTATTTTAGTATGAAAAGTTTGGTTTTTTCCTCGTTTCTAATTCCTTTATAAAAGCTGTGTTTTTTAGATTATGGCTTTGTATAATCAAGGTTGCTTTGCCTTAAATGTCTAAAGTTTTTGTAATCACAAAATTTTCACACATTCTTCATATTTGGTGATATTTGTTTTGCTTTTCTTAAAGTTTTTGAAGTTGAAATTTTTGCAGAAGTTAATTTTTGGTTCAATTTTACCTAATTTGTGCAGCCATCTATGTAATGTGTATTGATTTAGTAAACTTTTGTTTCAATTCGACCAGAATGCAGTTGTTTTGAAAATGTTATAACATTTATTTTAAATAATCCAATTATTACAAGAAAATTAAAACGATTTTCTTAACCAATGTTCATATATGTTGAAATGTTTGTGAAAATATTTTAGAGATCATAATTATGAATTTTTTATGAAAAGTTTAGTTTTTTTCTCGTTTCTAATATTCTTTATAAAAGCTCGTTTTTTAGACTATGGCTTTGTAAAATCTAGGTTGCTTTGGTAGTTTACGCTTAATTGTGGAGCAATATTAAATTTAAGTCCTTTCTCCAGTAATTTTTGTGTGATTATTAAACGTGATGTAAAATTCCTGATTAGTTAATCTACTATATTTGTTCGTTGCTTTGAACTCTTATGTTTTGTTCTGATCTCTGTTGAACAATCATTGTTTGTAGTTTTTCTTAATAGTTCGTTTTTTTCTAAATACTTCCGTTTGACATCTTTTTCAAATAGGAGTAATCTTGGATAATTTAATTATTCATTTAATTTAACATTTATTAATATTATCAATGTCGTTTCGGTTTAAATTATCATTTGTCGTTCGGAACAAATAACATTAATTGTATGTACGCCTGTACATATTAGTCTGCTAGCGAAAACTTCAATGTCACCTAACTTTTCATTTCTGTTCTATTTTTTAATTAATACATTATCATAGTTGTACGTAAGAAACATAAATAAAACATTAAATTTTCCATTTGGCTTATGATATTAATGTTGAGTGTATATTTTTTTATAATAAATACTAAATTTATTTTGAATTGTGATAATCGGATTATTTGTAAGCTGTGTATACATAATACAGCATGCTTGGGTAATATGTGCGTTTGGGTGTATTTGTATCTACGGTTATTTTCATAAGCATAATAATCTTATTCAAGCTGTGCTCTACCATATAACCGAAAAGATTATAATTTAGAGCGGCATTGTTTTACTTAAATAATTATAAGCTCTTTAGAAGAAGCATTCCTTTATTGCATAGCTCCGAAATCTACCTATTTTATTAAAATTTTATAAAATATTTACAATTGTTATACAAAAAATCCAAAGTAAGTATCCATCATTGACCATACTTATACGCTATGTACATACGTATTAAATTTAGTTTTAATCATGTGTTATTTGTACCTTTACCAATTTGTGTCCCGCAATGATTACCAATTTCATTCAACACAACTAAAAATAAAATAAAAATTGTTTTCATGCATTGATTAAAGAAAAAAATTTATTTGTTGGAAATGGATATTGGAGAGAATTTCCTTTTATTACTACTTTGATTTTATATCTACTGTATACATACAAGAAAATAGACAGCATATACACATATACACATAACACTAACAGCAATAAGTATGGTAGCTTTTGGAAGATAATTTTGATTTGGGTTGACTGTTTATTAGAATTTTTTTCTTTTACGTATTTCTACTTTACTAGAATCGAACAACAAAAGCATGAACAGAAAACATCGTAAGTATATAGCAACAGAAAATATGGTAATGTCAGGGGATGATGATGGTATTATTTCTATTAGGGTGAAATAGGATGAACTCTCTATTATTTTATTTAAAAACCAACAAAAAATCAATGATTTTATTTATATATGAACTTTTAAATATATATTTCTCTAATACATAATAAGTTTATAAGCAAGTATGTAATAAATATATAGAATGGTCTATTTTGGAGAGCAAATGGACTATTCTAGAGTAAATTCTAAGTCAAAAACTCTTCTACCCCTATGCTTTTATCCCATCTTTAATGTCTTCTCCGCCACGGCGATTATTAAAAGCTCATTCTTAGTTTTGCTTTTTGGAATAAATTTAGGAAGAAATTCTCTTAATAAAGAATTTTGAGATGGTGAATCTTAAAGCGATTCAAGCATCCATATAACTTGTGGTTTTAAATTGTAGAGAAAAAATTGGATTTCAATAAAAATTTGTATGGTTAATCTCCTCTATAATGGTTAAGCTTTCTATGATGAAAACAAATATTTCCCTTCAGCTTCGTATTAATGTTGCCGCCCCCGCTCTCTGGGTTTGATCTGTATCAAGAAGAAATTTGTTACGATTGGGAATTTTGTTTCTAATGTGGTGTTACTTTTCCATCAAAGAATAATAATTTTTTTGGGAAAGTAACACTACATTTTGAAAAAAAAATGTTGCTTTCTCTATTAAAATCATTCTTTATGATAAAATATTGCCGTGATATTCTTTACATTACAAATACCAGTTCATATCATTTTCTTCCTCCATCGTGAAATTTAACTAATCAATTTCAGTTTATCGAACAAACTAAATTTAAACATTATCGTTTGACGGTATTAAAATAACCTTTAAAAAACTACAAAATGGACAAAAACAAATCAATTTTCTTTAACAATACAAAAAAAATTAATTATTAAAGAAAGGGTAGTACAGTGCTATACGAGTATACAGTAATAAGCAAAATTTCTTGATAAAAAATTCGAAACTCAAGAAAGCCATTCCATATTTGGCGGCTTATTCGAAGAATACTGTCTTATTCAAAACTGTTTCTCCAAAACGTATAAATTTCATTAATTCCAATTTTATTGGTTCGAAAATTATGGCCCTTTCACTAAGTGCACCCCGTCATTTCTTAATGATTTTTTTCCATATTATTTTTGTACATGATTTCCAAAACATACAAATTACTTATATTCATTTGCAATGTATGTAATTGTTTGAGAACGATGGTACATGCACTAAGTGAACCCCGATATTTCTTAGTGATCTTGTTTCTACGAAACAAGTAAGGTTGTACCAATCCTCGGCCAATGCCGTGTAGAGAATCCGTAATTAATTTCTTTGATCTTCTTCATTTATTTTTAATGTTTAGAATTTTATTTTTGGGTATATGACATTTTGAATTTTTGACATCTTGACGCAACACCCTTCGGATGTAGTTGTAATGTTAACACCATCCTTATTACTAGAATCACCACTTTTCTTTAGTAAATCCCATGCTTTTCTGCTTGAACATGAAAAATCCATTGTTTCAACTAAATTTATCCATTTCGCAGTACGTTCCTGATTTAATTCATTAATTAATTCATCTGCAATTTCTTTAGATTCGTTCTCTTGATACAACAACCATAATCTTTCACATTCATCGGACTAATTTGGAATGTATGTTCTTCGAAGCCCTTTTGAAATAAATCGTTTAGCCGTATTAGGAGTCCCACAAATCTATTATAATTTTCAACAACCGGAGGAATCCATCTGATGTTCGAATGCTTTGGCAAATTCTGTCCAATTACCTTTTTTAAAGTTCAATCTCGGTTTCGGCAATGATTTTATTATTGGAAAAATACATCGATGTTGACTTCTTGGAAATTTATTATTTACAGTTCTTACGGCAGTTAAGACATTGAACCAATCGTCTGTTGAAACAAAACATATGAAATGTTGATTTATCTTTAGCATCAAATAATAAGTGTAAACGGTTTCTATTTTCCTAATCAAGTATAAATTCTCCATTCAAATCATCTTGGTTGTCACCCCACAGACAATGATGACTATTGAAATCGCCCATATAAACTGGGGGATGATTAAATACTGGTAATGGTGTTGACCAAAAAGAGCCAGGAAGTTTATAAACATTTAAAATTTTCACGTCGTTTAATTTGATAACCAGAATTTCAATATTATTGATGTTAAATTTTAATAAAACGGAACAATCGTCACATAAATCACTTCTTATAAATGTCGCAATTCCATAACGTTCATGATGAATACTCGTAGAATCAATGCACGAAAATTCATTTATTAATCAGCAATTCAAAAGTTGAAGATCATCTTTCATATGGGTTTCCTGTAGAAGCAAAACATCACATTAATTGGTGTGAAGAAATCTTGACAAATAAATATTCAAATTTCGCCTTCGTTAATTCTTCAACATTTAATTGACATATTTTAATAACAGCGCCGACGGTACGACATTGTGGTTGATAATCTACTTCTTCAACTTCTTTATTATCAATATTTGTTTCACCGGGAGTTTCAGAATTGAACAGGCTCGGTGTATAATTTTCTAATATTTCGTTATCCATAACAGATACCGGTGGACTAAACAGATACCGGTGGAAACTACAAAACATATTGCTCCGATCTGCCTCATTTACCGCTCCAAAATTCTCACTAAATTTTGTAAACTTTTTGCAGTTTTGAACCGTGCATTTAGGACCTATTTGACGGCTTTGATTGACCACGTCCTGTATTTGACTTAAACTTCCATGTCGTTTGAAACCTTCGTCGTTTGAAGCACTCGATTTTTCATTTCTTGTTTTCTTTTCGTATTTTTTTTGAAATATTCATTACAACCATTCTCAGCTTCATTCATATCTATTGGATCTTCCGCAGCAATATTTGAACTACTATCCACACTTGGTTGGTCCATCAAACTGGTATTGGTCGTCGAAGTATCATCAGAATCGGTTTCTGGTAAAGCTATAGGCCCCGGTGGGTGTTTATGTGATCGGAGCCTATAATTAATCGAGGGTATGGGGATAATCCATTGATCGGCCAATACCCTTGATGTGTACACAATACAAAAATAAATCTAAACTTCTATATCTACAAAAGAAAAAGAAAATGTTGATATTTCATTTTCCTTTATCTACAAAACAATAAAGGACATAACTATGTATGTAATCTACACAGAAAAACATTACTTTGAATTTACACTTTTTTTTATCTACAACACGTTCTAATATTGCTTATTTTAATTATAATTTTAAATAGTTTAGAAACAACATTAACATTTTTAAGTTAGTAAATAATTATATTAATTAAAATCAGACGATTAACTACAAATAACTCCTAAATTACAATTTTATTTAATGTTTAACTTACATCAATGCTAGCAACCACCACAAAATAACGTTGATAAATACTAATGCACACGCAAAATTGAGTTTTATTTATGTCTAGACACGATGTGATCAACACTGATACTAAAAAACAAAGCAAACACGTATATTCTAGTCGAAAAACCAAAAAACGATTTTGGTGAATTTTATCCTGTTAAAGTTGGCCGAATGTTTCCAGCCGAAAGTAAAAAGTCGATAATGCAGATTATGTTATTAACATTCCAGCCGAAAATAAACAATTTGGTGGTTGACAGCCAAAAGCAAATAGGATTGGATTACAATAAAAACTTTTGTAAATAGTCTTACGTGGAAAACTTTGTTTAACTTAGCCGTGGAAAATATCGGATAATCAGAAGAACCCGCAAAATTGAAATAAAATCAGCCTCTAGAGTGTATAGTATATCTGTAGTTGAATCGTTTTTATGTGATTTGTCAATAGCTACCGCAGAAAAAAATTCAGTTCAAGTTTCCCGTGGGAAATCTCGGAAAATTCGATTTTCCAAAAATCATTAGAAAATTTCTATAAAATCAGTTTCTAGAGTGTTATGTCTGGAGATGGATTGTATTGATGTGACTTGTCAATATCTATCGCACAAATTTCTAATCATTTCTTGGAGAAATTAATTAAGTTTCCAGCTAAAAGTAAAAATGAGTGAATAAAATCAGTCCCATCAGCCAAATTCTTTTTGCTCAAATTTAACAAGTAACTAGGGTGGTTTTGGCGTCTACTGGAGGGGGGGACCAAAGTTGGGTAGAGTAATCCACCAGCTCCGTAACCTCCTCGTGGCAACCACTGGTAACTAAGGCCATTTGGCACATTTTTGGCCATTTGGCATAGGCTAAAGTGCGGTGTTAAAGAAGAATACCTTGACAAAAAAAACCTAATCTAAGGTGAAACAGCATATGCCGATGGATGAATGGCTGATAGGTTATTCAGTCCAAAATATGCGGACTCTGGATACCAGGCACCCTCTAATTGCAATTCCCAGTTACTCGTAAGAGTAAAATCAAACGGAATACGGGGCAGGTGTAGGAATATACTGGAGTGGGACAGCCCTCTCGAAGTCCTTGGGTTACTCCCGTCTTTCTAGCGGAACTACATGCAGAAGTAAACATCTAGGAGGGAGAGCAATAAGCCCAGATAGTATGTATCACGTATCGGCTGGCAATATTATCAAGTTCGTTAAGAACCTGAATATTGACTGGACGGATAATTAAGGAGGGTGCAGCATAATAGATCTTTTAGGTCGCGTTTAGGTTCAGTAATAATAATAATAATAATAATAATAACAAGTAACTAATACAAAATTGTGAAAAAGTCGAAATAAATTTTTTTTCCACGGGAAACTTGAACCGAATTTTTTTTCTGCGATAGCTATTGACAAGTCACTATCTCCAGATATAACACTCTGTAGATGTATGTGTAGAATCAGAGCACCCTGTATTTTATAGAGCCATAATCAAAAAATCTGAGCTTTTATAAGGGAATTAGAAACGACGAAAAAACGAAACTTTTCATAGTAAAACACACAAAGCATATGGGAAATCACTTTTTTTCCTAAGACAAATTTTTAAATGAAAACGTTACAAATTCTTAATTATGATTTCTGAGATACTTTCATAAATGTTTGAGTTTCAACATATATGAATATCGTTTAAGTAAATCGTTTTCATTTTCTTGTAATAATTGATTTATTTAAACCAAAATATTAAAAAAAAATGCATAACAACAGCATTCTGGTCAAATTGAAATAAAAGCTTACTACGATTCATTTGGTCATTAAGTTAATATACATTACATAGATGGCAGTAATGGCCGTACAAATTGGGAAAAATCGTAACAAAAATTACCATCTGGGGAAATTTCAAGTTCAAAAATTGTAGGAAAAGCAAAATAAATACACAAAATATAGGAACGTGTGATAATTTTGCGATTAAATAATTTTTTTTCGTATTTTTCTGTAACCATTTTAGACATCTTACGTACACTAGTAAAACTAAAGATAAATTTAGCAAGTATTATTTTAGTTCGTCAGAGCCAACTTTGATGTATTTTTCAAAATGAAAGTTTGAAAAAATATATTTTAGAAATAATTTAATTTTAACATTTCTGCAATTAATATTTACTTAATACCGATATGGCCTTCTTGTATATTGTTCCTAAAGATATGTAGAAAACTTTTATATAAACATTATATAATATTTTTGCTTTTTTCATTGAAAAACTTGAAGCTAAAAAACACCATTTTTACTATGGATTCCTATGGAAATCAGTGAAAAGTTATACCACTAAAAAAGCTTCTAAAAAATACGTCATTAAGATTATGGCTCTATACTCTAGAAGGCTCTGGTAGAATACGAGAAACTTCATGACTTAGGCCAAAACTCAAAGCTAAACATATTTTAAATTTCTCGTATCTTTTTTTTGATTTTATGTCTGCCATTTCTCCAATACTTAACTTATTATTAAAATTTTAGGTTTATCAAGTGAACACAGTGGGAATTCAAACACACTTTTAGTTTTACCGTTATATGTGGTAGCGGTGCAGTTACAGTTAAACGCGGTAACTATTTAAGGTGGGATTATCGAAAGTTACCGATAGGTAAGATCAAGTATTTCGAGGGGATTGAGTTTTTGGGAAAAAATGTACTTACAAATTGTTAAGGTTTAAAAATTTGTATAGAATGATATTATTTAATTCGCCTTGGGATTAGCCTTTAAAAGATTCGTAAGAGTCATCGTGAAAATGTAATCGATAACCACTATTTTTTTTATTACGTGATCGTTTAATTAAAGTCGGGACCTTTTCAGGTAAAATTTAGTACGAAAGATTTCCATTACTGAAAATTAGCGTATTAACGGTTTCATTGAAATTTTATAAAAAGTTTGGATTACAACTTTTTATGTAAGAATTGATGATCATTTATTGGATAGTAGTTATCTAAGAATTGATAATCATTAATAGTAGTTAATCTATAACGTCTCCGCCATTTTTTTCTGAAATTACAAATGCCCCATTTATTTATTTTCTTTTTAACTTTATTAAACTAAATATGTACTATTTTGGTTGACAACTTACTGGTATGTTTCTGGTAAAACCATAATCCCGTCACTGTAAAATTTCTGTGCTCTTGGGGGGAAAAACTGTTCTGCAGTGAACGACACAAATGACAGTCTCTAACCTAGGTGCTTGTCTTGCACCACTATTTGCATGATTATATCGGCTTTTTCAGTGATTGGTCGGGCAGAGCAAGGTGCATTTGTGACATCGACATTTCGAGAATGAAATCGAGCGAGCCTTACATCGAGCGAACCGCATACATTTTTTTAGCAGCCTGCGTAGTCTTTGTTTTTTTGAAATAGAATTTTAAAATGTATCTAATTTCTTCTATAATTTCATTCATTTTTTACACGGAATAGCTTTTCACGGAATAAACAAATGTCAAATTTTTTTGTATAATGATTTAGGAAATGTCACCTTTAAAACGACATATCAAAAATGACTTGTCAGCCTTTAAACAAATGAAATATTAATTTATCTGACACCTATTGTAAAAACGGCGGAAATTTTTTTCACCATCAATATTTTTAATCAGTACTCATTTAAGACGCAAAATAATTTTAGAGATAATTATTTAATTTACTTACAACCAAAAGCTTTAATATATTATATATGTAAACAAGAAACAAGTTATTCACCATATAAAATCTTATATTTCAAGCGTAGACAGTTGGACAGGGACGGAATATACATACAACTGTATATAATTCACAATGTTTCTCAGCAATTATGTTGCTCGTCCGCCAAAACAAAACAGGGCTCTTAATTAAATACCCGGGTAGGATGATCTTTAAGAAATGTGTTAATCAAATTAAAAAAATATTGGGTCTGGTCGAATTCGTGTAGCTCCCGAAATGGTCTTAAAGGTTGTTATTTATTTGGCAATTCTTCATAATATTGGAAAGCAATTAAATGGTGTACATGGAGTCGAGGAAGATATAGACAATAACAGCAATCACGATAAGGGACTAAATAGAGAATGCGAAGAGGGAGACCGACTGATAAGAACGCTGCGCCAACAAACAAGAGCTGGTTATAAAATACAAAATAATAAAATATTTTCATAAATAATTAGAATTAATTTATCAGAAGAACTACTCTAGGAATAAGTGAATATAGTATGTCAAAACTTCTAAGTATACAGTAACTATTATTCGTTCAGAAAAATTAGAGAAAACCTACTTAACAGTATTGTTTTTTACGAAAAATGTAACTCTTGTTATCAGTATTTATTTTGTATTAATGGGTAAATGTATAAAAAAATTAAGTTCTGATTAGAGTTAAATTTTCCGTAAAAGATAATGGCCCTTAGTAATATAAAACTAAATCAACTTAGTTTTTAAAGTCAACCCTTAACAAATAAATATATTACACCGAAATTTTCGTTTAGGGTTGACTGTAAAACCTAAGCTGGTAAACTTTTAAATAAAAGTGTTCTCTAATTTTAAAGTACATACTAGTTGCCCTATACTTATAATTAATTATTACGGGTACGGGTTTTTACTAATTTCTATAGTAGTACTTTTGATAATTTAATTCTATTTATTTATGTAAATAATTTGGTACTCATTTTGTGACAATTCAGTAAAAAAACTTGAATCTACTAATCAGCTAATTTTGTTGTCCCGAGTCCTTACCTATTGGTCTACATCTGTGTCTTTTCCACCAAATCGTAGACGTGACAGGTGCTGTTGTTTGCCCCCTCTTAACCATCATCTCCATTAATCGACAGAACTGCGCATCACAGCCATGATATTTTTTTCAAGAGCCACATGAGAATTGACACTTCAGGCAAGCCACTTTGATACCCAAGATCACCTGAGTAGCGAAAAAGATTAATACGCCCCACCTCTACTGTCGCTATTTTCAACCAAAATGTAGACCGCTACAAACTTACTTTTTCATCGTTAATTCTCAAAAGTTGTTTACTTTTGGTAGGACGCCGCGAAATAGGCACTAACGAAAGTTTTTCCATTTTTTGATTATTAATAATTCTGGCCATTCTAATTAAGTCTCCTGGTATCCAACCTAGTAAATCAAGTATACTAGGAAGAAGAACAAGGATTTTCTTTCTTTCTTCACAGTGTTTTAGTTGTCTATTGGAAGATCTTAAGTGTTTGCTAATAAAAAAAACAGTTACTTACAACTTCAAGTGAACCGAGAATCAAGAAAATACACAAATTTTACAAACTGGAAAAACCGAAGTAAAAGCACTTATTTGGTTTTATTAACTCTACCCATTTTATTTCTTAAAGAATTATGGTGTCGGTCAGTTATGTACACTTCTAGTTTTTGTGTTGCATGTGTTTGGCATAAGATCACGCCTACGAGTATGTTTCCTGAAAATTGTACCCAAAAGGGAAATAAGGACAGTATATTTCATATAGTCCAAGAAGGGGTATCCGGCATTAATCTCGAAAATATTAGTATTCATGAAAACACAGACTTCAGAGAATAATATTTTTAAGAGAATTAATATTTTTTGTTTTTCTATTCCAGAACTTCATCTAAAAATCATTTTAGTTTGATCGGGTATGGCGAGATTCACCATAATCAGTTCAAATGTAGCCAACAAGATCCGTCTTTATGTCAGAGTAAAATCCAAAAAATGAATCGAAAAAACTATAAACTTTAAGAAAATATTTACTGAACTATTTTCATATAGTTTGCATTATTTTTGGATTCACAGGCTTCTCTCTCTAACATTTGGAACCTATTGGTATTAAATAAATTCTTGAGATATAAAATGAAAAGAATGAACGAGTTGGGTACGAATGGCCGTTTTTATTTCTCGTTTTCTAAAGTGCAAATACAAAATAAAGATTTTTAAAATCTCGCGTCGCACAAGTCGTGTTTAAATTCTGGAAAAGATAAAATTTAACTTCAAAAAAATACTAAAATAATAAATTTAATTCAAAACAATTAAAAAGTGGTAAAAAACATAAAATTCAGTATTTAATAAAAACCTTGCCAGTGGCCCTATTCTGGTAATTCCCGGCGAATGGGGAATTTTTTTTCTTTTTTACAGCAGTTATTCCCCAAATAAATTTTTTCAACTCTTTTTTTCCCCATTTCCGAAAGTGCATTCTGTCAATTGGTGAATAAATATACAGGGAAATAAATTTAGTTTTATACGTGTTCGTCGTGGAATCACATTAAATATTAAAATGAGTAAAGATCTGCGAAGAACCCTTCATTATGTTGATGATGATAACGATGGCCTTAATCAGGTTAATCTTAATACCATAAATATAAAAATATCAATATATATTATTTATTATTATACTATCTTTAAAATTATTGGGTATTTTAACCCTTACAGACAATATTAATATGATTAATTATTAATATCAACTGGAGATAGACAAACATTCTCGTTAAAGGTATGGAAGAACAAACGTCAAAACTGCTGTAATTGGGAATAATTTTTTCGTAATAAATTTTTTTCCCCAAACACCAGAATACACTTTGGGGAAAAGGTAATAAAACTGCAATGAAATTTAAAATTGCTATTCCCCAGGGAATTATCAGAATAGGGCCACAGATATTGAAAATGTTGGATTAGATAATTGGTTTGAAATTTTGGACCAAATTTCACTCAAAATCTTATTTCAGTTGAAATCACAAGAGAATTTTTTATGATGGTAAAATGCAGTTTATTTTGTTCCAAAAATATTATAATAAATATGGGCGAAACTAACAAAAAATATTTTTTGGATTTTGTCCCATTTAAATTTTTTATATTTGGATTCTGTCGATAAGGATTTTGTCCTATTTACCTTTTCGCCTCTGGATTCTTAAAATAATTTGAATTTTGTACCTTTTGGATTTGTTTTTGAATTTATGGTTACACCTGTCGAATTTTATTATAATCAGTTGAACTATCTAAGTTCCATTCATCATAATTTACGATTTCCAGAGCTTTATCTTAACATAATTTGAGAAGCCCATTTCCATCGTAGATACATACATCTACACAAAGAATTCATCCTAAACAGTTATAAAAAGCCAAACATCCTAAACAGTTATAAAAAACCAAATTCCACCCTAAGGATATATTCCAGAATATCAGCTTACTATTATATTTTATAACCCCATTTCCATCGGACATTAATAAATCGGTTAAGGAAAAACCGGTCGAAATCGGTTCAGGAAAAACCAGCAAGTTCGGTCCTAATTGGCCAAACTTAAACTTAATTAAGAATTTAGAAATAGGTTTAATTAAAATTTGATCCTTATTCCAGAATTGTATCGAAAATTCATTTTAGCATCCCGCCAAACATTTTTTTTTTGTAAAATCAAATTTTTATCTTTACAAGGAAATGTGACAAAAACTAAATTGTTTTCATCATTTTCATTCAATTCAAAACGTATAGTGTTTTCCATGACCTGCATGGTGGTTGGTTTTGTTTTAACGTAAAATTTAGTAACGCCTTTAAATTCCCCTTTTAATTTTTGCTTGTAGAAACTACGAAAGATAGAAAGAGGCATTCGGAAATATTAGAAATTTATATGATTGCTTCGCTGAGATCGAAATTGAAATCGAGGAAAACTCGATTTTATTTTTAGTGGACATTTGTCGTTCATACAAATTATTTCTCTAATAGTATTATACTCAGTATTTTATTAATATTTTTATGTAATTATGTACAGTATTGTTTTGACAAATTTTTTTTTTTTCTACAGTAACCTTTAGGTTTTATATAGATTTGTGTTTATTGTAATAGTTTTGTTGTGAATGCATTGCGGCAACTTGGCAGTGAGGATTGTTTTCCCCCGAATATAATTTTTTTTTTTTTTTTTTTTTTTTTTTTTGCGTGTTATCTTAAAACTATTATTTACAATATTTACAACTTACAACTATCTTAATACTAACTACCCTAATCTTAGATTACAATGCTAAGCGCAATAATTTGTATAAACATGAACATGTCGAGCTGTTCAGTATTGGTGAGCGATGTTGTTTAGGAAGTCGCATGGCAAGGAAAGCAGTTTGTTTAGCCGATTGGACAACATTGTAGCCGAGAAGTTACCGATATAGTTTAATTGGGCCATGTCATGGAGGCAGACAGTCGAGGTTTGTCTGTAATCCGGCGGGTGTGGCCAGCTATCAAAAACATGACGTAGTGCTTTATTTTGTATGCGTTGTAGCGTGGTTTTCTGCGTTGATGTGATTAAGTCATACCAGGCTGGTGATGCATAGGTGATGATGGGCCTGATGTATAGCTTGTATACCAGTAACTTATTTTTGTAGTCCAGCACACTATTACGGTTAAATAACGGGTACAGGATTCTGAAGGCATTCGCTGATTGTTTGCTAATTGCTTTAATGTGGCTGTTGAAATTGAGGGTACTGGACAGATTGACGCCCAGATACTTTGCCTCCCTTAACACCGTGATGTTTTCGCCATTAATGGAGACGTCCACTGCTTTGTTGAATTTATTTTTATAATTTTGGTGGGGATAGAAATAGACCAGCTGGGTTTTTGTGGCATTGATCCTAACATTCCAGGTGTCGAAGTAGACCACCAGCGTATTAAGGTATGCTTGAATTCTGGAAGAGCATTGGTACTCACTGTAACTGCTGGAATATACTGTTGTGTCGTCGGCGTATGCTTGGAACTTGGTGTAAGGCTGCCTAGGGACAGGTATGTCATACATAAAAAATATGTAAAGTAATGGTCCTACCACCGATCCCTGGGGCACTCCTGCTGATATTTGTTTCGTTTCCGAGTTATGCCTATTATTCACGCAGACAAAGAACTCCCTTTCTCCTAGGTATGAGTTAAGTAGTGCGATGAGCGCTGGATTGGCTCCACATTTAATTAATTTGTATATGAGGCCCTTGTGCCATACCGAATCGAATGCTTTCTGGATGTCCAAGAATGCTACCGCCGTGATCTTGCGACGTGACTTGGCTCGTTTGAGGTCATTCAAGAGACGCATCATTGCGTCCGTTGTCGACCTATGGCAAACAAAGCCAAACTGCTCCACCGGGATCAAGTGCTGAACCGCCGACCAGAGCCTACGATAGATCACTCTTTCCACCAGTTTACTGAGTCCGCACAACAGACTTATGGGCCTCGTGTTTTCCGGGGTGCATGGTTTGCCGGTTTTGGGAATTGCTACCACCTTAGAGAGCTTCCAACTTTTGGGGAAATAGGCATAAACCAGAATAGCATTTGTGATTTGTACCAGCTGTACGATAGCCGAGATTGGTAGGTTTTTGATTGCCCCGTTAGAGATTCCATCTATCCCCGGCGATTTTTTATTCTTTAACTGTCGTACAATGCTTGACATCTCTGCGGCATTTGTCGCTTCAGGATATACCGTAAATGGCAATCTTTGATTTGTAATAAATCCGTCCGCCTGGTCTATTATTCCCTGATCCTCGGTACGTGCCCTCTCACTGAATATCGTTTGGTAGTAGTCTGCTACCTTATTGGCAATTATTGCAGGATCAATGACCGGGCCGTCAGGGCCGTCTAGCACCGTGTTTAGTTTTGTTGTTGGTCTCAGAGTTCTTATGTATTTAAATATATTTGACTTGTCTGGGTTTACGCTTCTGAGTTTCTCGTTTATTCTTTCTTGGCGAAACTGGCTGATTTTTTCGTGCACAAGCCTCGTAGTTCGATTTATTAGTTTCGTGGTGTATAATGCCGGCCAATATCGGTGTTTGTTTCTATAATAGTTCCTTAGTTTGATCAGTTGGACTATATGAGCAGGTAGCGGTCTGGTCCTATTCTCCATCAGAGGCACAAATTTATCCGTGGCTATTCCCATGATTGTTGTGAGTTTATGAACTCTTCGGTCGATTTCATCCGTTGAATCGATTGGCTGTTCGTTGAGCGGGGCAACTTTTTGATGAATATAATGCCTATAGCAAGGCCAGTCAGCGTTTTTGTAGTCCAGTATTCTTACACCGTCTGGACTTTGGAACAGGTCGAACCGATCCAAGGTGTGAAAGACTACTGGCATATGGTCAGAGCAGAACTCATTCAGCACCGTGACGTCTTCATCAATGTCTACTTCCTTTGCCAAGACCAGGTCAAGTACTGCATCCCCGCGTGTTCCCACGGGAGGAAAGTGAATGTTGATATTCCTAAATTGGCAGTATTCCGAGAGTGTACGGCCGCTGCTGTTGATTGTCAAGCAACCCCATGAATGATGGTGAGCGTTAAAGTCGCCACAGACGACGACGCGTGGGTGAGTGCTAATCAAACTGTGTAGGTCTTCGGTTACAACCTTCCAAAAATAGGCAGAGACTAGTACGAAAGATTCGTCTCCTTCCCCCACAATTACAGTGGTAGCAACTAAACTGTCCCGTATATAGGCCCTCGGCGATGAATGTTTTATGTTGTCTCTGACTAGGATCGCCGTACCTCCGGATCTCTTAATTTTGGAATTTGTTCTGTGTATGATATAATTTTCGAAAAAAAGCGAGTGTCGGTCGTTTAGTCTGGTCTCGTTTAGGCACACTATGCTTGGTTTATGTTGATTGAGGAATACCGATAGCTCCTGGCGACGGGCATTACTGATTAGGCTATTGCAATTTAAGGTGACAATCTTCATTGCAGGAATTGTACTACGAAATTGAGGTACGCAGCCTTTTGGCTGGCTACGTCCTAGATATTATTTAGTTGTATTAAAAATTTGGATACGTGGCTTGTGAGCGAGGTAAAGCTCATGCCGAAGAGTTCATGTGACTTTGCAAAGAACTCTCCAAGAATACTACTCGCTCCAGATGGCTCCGAAAAATGTGGTACGTTAAGAGCTGAAGGCCCCTGGCTCGGTTTGGGTTTGAGAAAATCGGCATAAGAGACACCTTTTTTGACATAGTTAGATTCAAAAGTTTTGGGCTGAGCATTGTTTACATTGTTTGTATTTACTAGATTAGGTTTAGTTAGCTTACCAAGTCTTTTTTGCCTCTCTGGACATTCAAAGAAGCTGGCCACGTGTCCTCCGCCACAGTTGCCGCATTTCACTGGGACTGATTTATCTTCATTTCTTGGACAGGCACCTGGTAGGTGTGATCCGGCGCACTTCACACATTTGTATTGCATGCTACACCCAGCAGCAACATGCCCGAATCCTTGGCATTTACGGCACTGTGCTATGGGGATTTTTCTTTTGTTTTCCCAACTGATTTTGTAGCCGCAGCAACCGTTGGTCATATTTATGTCTGCATATTTGGTATCATGCGCAAAGGACACCGTAAAGCAGGGTAATTTAATTTGCTTCTCCGAGCCGTCGTTCTCCTTGATCATTTTGTTTATGGGGTACACGTTTTGCACCGCTAGCCCTTTTTTTCTTAATTCAGCTTTGATTTCATCCGTGTCTGTATCCTGATGGATACCCTTCATCAACATCACTTTTGGTCTTTGGTTTTTTTGGATGTACATATGTGAAGAAATTCATGTTTATTTTTTTGAGTTCCGCTACCAGTAGTTGGTGGTTTTCAAGATTGGTTGCGTAAATTATCGTGCTGCTAGAGTACACCTTGAGCAGGGTGCCGGTAAGTTTTCCTGTAATTTCTCTGATTAAGTTAATTTTTGACGAGTCGAACCCTTTTAAAATTATTGGGGGTGGTTTAGCGACTCTGGTTGCGGCTTTCCTTCCAGTGTCCATATTGACCTTATCAGCAGGTACGTCAAACTTTAATCTGTTAAATTGTCCGCCAATTCGACTGCTTGGGAAGACTACGTTATCCGTTTCCGAATCGGTGTATTCAAAGTCAGAGCTGTTGTCCAGCATCATTTTGACGGCATGTGAGACATCATTCTCTGGGGTATCGCTGTTCTTACGCACTCTCTAAGTCTTTTCGACGCTTGACGTTGAGGGGCTGCCCACTTCGTTGGACCGTTTTTTAATAGTGGCCTCGTATGATGCATTTGTTTGGCTATTTGACGGGTTGTTGGTTCCGTCTGGTGTATTATAGGTGGTAGATTCTGCGGGTAAGGCCGGGTTATTGACACTGATTTGGTTTAGAATGTCACTTTTAAATATTTCCAATGATTTGCTAATATTTTTGCTTATAAGCTTAGTAATGAAGCTCAGGGTTTTCTCGTCCAAAGATGGCTGTCCACCAATTTTTTTTTTCCGCATTTTATATTTAAATTTGCTGCCTCGCTGTGGTTACACCGCCACCAGCAGGTCCAAATTTTGTAAGCACAATTCTTTTAATGTTTTCTTCTTTTTTCTTTTATCTAGTTTAATTCCGGTAAAGAAATTTTCCCCTTTATGGCAGAAAATCTCTGTGTTTCGTCCCTCCGTATTAAATATTACGAAATTTAATTTAATTTAATTTATATTTTCTATTTTCATGAAGAAAAAACAGACGTTCGTCGACGTGAATGTTTCTATTATACTCAGTGATAATACCACAAATAAATACTTAACCAGATGAACAACTTTCACGTAAACAAAATGTAGCTGAAATAAAATACACACATTTTAAAGGGGAAATGTTTGTGACTCGAACGAAAGGCTATATAAGATCGTCCAAAAATTAATTATCTCTTTTCTTCCTACAGCATTTAGATTACGAAAAAAAAATCGAATGAATCTATAGAAACGAAAAGCAAAAAATAATTAAAAACATAAACAATTTACAAGAGGCGAAAATAAAATAAAATCTGTTTGTGCATTTTGCGTTAGTATTTGTAGTCTTTACGAATGAAAAAGGCGTACTTTGTTGGCGAATTGTGGTTGTTTATTATAGATTAATGCGAATGTATGTATCACCCAAAGTACATAATACGCTATTCCTTTTCTTCTTTCACAAGAATTTGAATAAACAAACAGTAATTATTGAAATTTTTAGAACGGCCTGCGTAGCCATAGATGAAATGAAAACATACACAAATGCAATATAAGTAAAACTTTGTGTGTTGTGAAAATACATTAGCGAATTTAATAAGGAGGCTAATCGAAATCTCGGTTTTCAAAATCTTGGTTCTACAAAATCTCGGTTTTTCAAAAGCTCGGTTTTCAAAATCTCGCTTTTTCAAATCTCGTTTTAAAAATTTCGATTTTAAAAATCTTGGTCTTGCTGACGAAATTTTTTTTTTTTTTTAAATTTTGGTTTTTATTTTTTCTATTGTACGACTATGTCTAAATATTTTACTTTTAACGGTTTTTGGATGGTTTTTAATATTTTTAGTTAATTAAATTTGCTGGTATTTTTGGAGCGTATTGAAATCATGATTCTCAAAATCTTGATTTTATCAAAATATTGACTTTTAGAAAATCATCGTTTTTTGAAAACTTTAAAATTAAATTCCCCATTTACCAGAATATATAATTTTCAGTTATTTTCGTTTTGAAATGAAAAATACCCATTTTTCAGAATTTAGAAAAAGCATGATTTTGAAAACCAAGATTTTTCCAACCAAGATTTAGTACCCAACCACACATACACTTCCACATGTACACACACATATATACACAGCCACATACACATACACACACAAATTCGCAACCCGTAACAAGGGAGATACATAATCGCAAACGATATAAATCCTGATTTCAAAAGCTTGATTTTGAAAAATAAATTTTTATTAGTTCGGGCGGCTTGAATTAATAAAAATTTATTTTTCAAAACCGAGCTTTTGAGAACCGAGATTTTCAAAATCGAGATTTTCGAAACCCGCCTTCTTATGTCAATGTAGTAGTGCCAAAATGCAAAATAAAGATTTTTTTATATTCAATTTGAATTTTTTATTTCGTGTTTGTTGCGTTTTATAATTAAAATTGTTCCACGCCTTTCTGGCGATAATTTGTTGTGATCATTTTTCGCTCAAATTATGTTGTTTTTCAATTTGTTTCTGTTTCGTTGTAAAAAAGAAATAAATTTGTTTGACACGAGCTGGAATTCATGCAAAATAATAAATAATTATTTTCAAGAAATTTCAATTTTCAATGAAGAAAACACATTTTTTCGTTTAAAAGAGCGTCATTTCTTGATTGAAAACTGTAAAGAAAACTGCTACTTTTCTCCTTAGCAACACATTTCTTCATATAAACACTTTTCTTCATAGAAACATTTTGCATTTTTGACTTTTTTGTTCGAATGCAGAATATAAATGTAAAAAAAGGTACTTTCCACGAGATTCAAGCAACTGAAAAAATTTAAAGGAACGCATGGGTTTGATGCAGTCATTCCTATTGAGGATGGTTCTTTAAAATGTAAAAAATATTCAAATTCCGAGGATTATGTTATATTCAAACAATAAATATTTAATTGGCTCATCTTTTTGTTTTTAACTTTAATAAAATATTTTTATCAATATAATTCCTTGCCTTTTAATATTTATATAGAGATCATACTAAAATGTATTTCGTAATATTTTTCATACAATTCAAAATATATTATTTTTCTATGTATTAAAATATGAAATATTTTAATTTAATTGATATATATGAATTTATTATTATAAATAATTATCAACGTGAAAACTTGTGACCTTATACAGTAGCACTAAAAAATTTCATTGAGTGTTACTGTTTTTATATAAAAAGTGTGATCCGAACGTACCTAAACCGATTTTGTAAAGAAACATAAATAAGATATTCCTGGATTGTTGGTATATGTAAAAATATTAAATGAGGTACAAAAAAAAAACTACAAAAAAAAATGCATCATAGATAATTGAAAAACAAATATTTGGCGGGAATTTTCTCAGGGAAGAATTTTAACATAATGCCATTTTTATATTTTTTCCTTAATTGGCATACTTTTACCTACAAAACGAGGTTTCTATCATAATTTTTCGATAACTACTTTTCATTTTACAGCAATAAATGCATTGCCATCTCCGAGAATCTTTCTAATATTTAACTCCCTGTAAAAAAAATAAAACATCGTCCTCCATAATATTTTTTTTTAATCAAGCGCTAAACAATGAAAAACAAAAAAAAACATATAATTTTGATATGACTTCCGGCTCCGTATATTTAATTTGTGAGTTAAGGAATTTTGCACCATTCCATACATATATCTACAGGGCTGGGAAAAAAAATTGGGCAAACATATTTTATTACAAATTTGAGTCTTTTTTTGCTAAAATTACAAAATTTTTGAAAGCAAATTGCTTATTGTTTCATTTTAAATACATCTATGACCTAATTTTTTGAAAAAAAAATTTACCTGCAATTTAGGGGGAACCCGAAAAATGCCAAAATGGAATAAATTGAATACTTAATATTTAATTTTTTTTGGTTTTCTACTGGTTTAAAGAAATTCTATCTTTAATATTAATATTTTGTTGGACCGCCATTTGCTTTTATTACAGAGATATACCTCTCAATTCATTGAATTTGATAAATTTTTCAAAGTCGTAGAAAGTATGGATTCCCAAATCGTCATCAATAAACTTTTTAAAGCTTGAATTGATTTTGGGCGCTTTCTTGCTACTTCTAGCTTCATTATAGACCAAATATTTTCTATGGAGTTTAAGTCTGGACTGTACGGGGCCAGCTCATCACATCGATATTTTTTTCTGCGAAGTACTTTTTTACCTTTTAAACAAGTTTTTAACAAATTATTTATTATGTTCTACGTTATGTAGGACCTGCAGATAAACAGCTACTGTAATTTTGGAATTAAGGAAGCACAATCGACCGGTTTCATTTCCAGAAAAGCATCCCCAGACCATAACTCCTTAATTTTTCGGTAGAGGTCTTAAAAGACATTCGTTGCTAAGCCTCTCGCGAGATTCTCTCCTTACGAGAATTCTTCCATCTCAAACATGCAGCTTGAATTTTGATTCATCGGAGAAAATCACATCATTCCACATCTCTTGAGTCCAAGAAACATGCTCCCGGGCCTATAGCAAACATTTTTTTTTCACTCGTAATGTGAACTCAGGCTTCTAAGTCTTTTTCTCACTAAGATGGTTGAAATTTGTTTTCCCGTTGCTCGCTCAAGATCCCCTCTTACGTCCGATGAAGCTTTAAAACGGTTCCGGCGACATTGTAATATTAAAAGATGATCTTCCACTGGCGTTGTCTTTCTGGGCCTTCCAGAGCCTTTCTTTATTTATGTACTGCCCATCTCTCGCATTTTTTAAATATTCCACACAACATTACTTATAGGAATGTTTAATCTTTCTGCTATTTCACGCGTGGTTAAATTTTCTCGCGCCAAAATCAACATATTGCTTTTACACTGCTCACTAACTTTTCCCATTTCTTTAACTAAAATTGCACTTTATTTTTTATTTGACTAGGATAACCTACAGAATAACTTAATCTTAACAAATATGCAGTATTTATACGCAATAAAATATTTGCAGGCAATAAAACATCTACACCCCAATTACGGCCAAGAACGGTAGGCGTAAAATAACCTAATTGCTTGGCCAATTTTTTTACACATCAGTTGCGGTGTTGTAACGCCGTAATAGAGGCAAGAGGCGGTTTAACAAAATATTAATATTGAAGATAGAATTTCCACAAACCAATAAAATACAAAATAAAAGTGTTTTGAAGTAACGATAGCCGGGTCGCAAAAAAAAAACAGAGCATTTTTTGGTCAGTTAATTTTGGATTGAAAGATGAAGAACATCAAAGAATAATATCAGCTGCTGTAACGCTAGAACTAAGGAAGCACAATTGACCGGTTTCATTACCAGAAAAGCATCCCCAGACCATAACTCCTTCTTTTTTCGGTGGAAGTCTTAAAAGACATTTGTTGCTAAGTCTCTTGCCAGGTTTTCTCCTTACGAGAATTCTTCCATCTCCAACATGCAGCTTGAATTTTGATTCATCGGAGAAAATCACATCATTCCACATCTCTGAAGTCCAATTAACATGCTCCTGGGCCCATAGCAAACGTTTTTTTTTCACTAGTAATGTGAACTCAGGCTTCTAGACTGGTTTAAGTGCTCTCAAACCAGCTTTAACAAGTCTTTTTCTCACTAAGCCGGCTGAAATTTTTTTTCCCGTTGCTCGCTCAAGATCCTGTCTTATGTCCGATGAAGTTTTAAAACGGTTCCGACGACTTTGTAATAGTATAAAACGATCTTCCACTGGCGTTGTCTTTCTGGGCCTTCCAGAGCTTTTCTTTCTTTGGGTACCGCCCATCTCTCGATTTTTTTTAATATTCCACGCGATAGTACTTTAAGGAATGTTTAATATTTCACCTATTTCATGCGTGGTTAAATTTTCTCGCGCTAAAATCAACATATTGCTTTTACACTGGTCACTAACTTTTCCCATTTTTTTAACTAAAATTGCACTTTATTGCAAATTTTACTTCGCTTCTGGTTAACCTATCTAGTTATTCCATTGTGCCGGATATTATTTTTTTAACGGAAATATGGATTACTAATAATGAAGTTCATTTTTATAAAATCCCTGGTTATAATTTTTTTAGTTGTTGTAATGATATAAATCGTGCGGGTGGAGTAGCGGCGTTTGTAAAAAATTCTATTACGGTAAATTTTTTTAATTATAATATAATAACTGCTGACTGTATGGAGCTCAATTTCTCTGTTGGGGATTTTTTAATTAGTAGCTTATGTATTTATCGCTACAATTGGAACTCTGTTGATAACTATTTAAATGAAATTATTCCGATCCTAAATAAGTTTCGCAAATCAAAAAATTTTCTACTGATTGGTGATATCAATATAGATATTTTATCAACCAGCAATATAATAGACAATTATATGATGACTCTATCGTCTTTTGGGCTATGCTCTCTGATTAATTCACCTACTCGAGTAGTAAATAATAGCTCTTCGTGTATTGATCATGCGTTTTACCGGTTCAGTTCTAAACATTTATTAATTTTTGGTGAAACAGTAAATCTTCAAGTTACCGATCATTCACCGATTTTATTGACACTCTCAATCAAAGCTTCAATAGATCAGAAAAATAAAGATCCCAGTCCTAATGTATCGTGTATTAATTATGACATTTTTAATGATCTTTTGCAGTGTCAAGTGTGGGATGATGTGTTCTTGTCAAACTGTGTCAATATGTCAATGAATAAATTCTTGGAGATATTTAAGTTTTGTTTTGAGAGTAGTAAAATTCAAAAGGAAAATAATTCCAAGAGCCGCAAGATAGCTCCTTGGATGTCATTCAAACTACATTTACTGGTGAACTTGAAAAATAAATTGGGCAAAAAACTTAGAAAACACCCTATGAATTCTAAGCTGTTGAACCGTTTTAGGCGAATAAATGAAACGTGTAGAGTAATGATTAATTCGGAGCGTATAAACTATTATAGGAATCTTTTTGATAATTGCTCTAATAATAGCAAAACACAATGGAAAATAGTTAATTCATTAGTAGGTGATGATTCTAGTAGATCTGACATAATATCTTCTATACTTGATGAAGATGGTAACGAAATCACGAATTGTTTGGATATTTGCAATATCTTTAACCGTCATTTTATCAGTTCATTTAGTAGCTTGCACTGTAATTCTGCTTTACATTGCTATGTTAAGTGGCAAAATGAAACTTTTGTATTCCAGGAAATTACTCCTGAAGAAGTACTTTATACAATTGCATCACTAAATAATAAAAAGTCCAGTGGTTCCGATAGAATCAATTCTAAAGTTTTAAAACGAACTGCTCTAAATACATGCTATATACTAGCTTATATTTTTAATCGTAGCGTAACTACTGGTGTATTTCCTAATGTCCTAAAATGTGCAAATGTTATCCCATTGTTTAAAAAAAATAATAAATTGTGTATGACAAATTATCGCCCAATTTCACAATTACCAACAATTTCAAAAGTTTTTGAAAAACTGATGAAAATCCGTATGACATCGTACTTGGAAAATTTTAATTTTTTTAGTGATTGCCAATATGGTTTTAGAAAGGGTCTAAGTACTGAAGCTGCGCTTTTAAAATTTTTTTCCTTGGTATATGATTCTTTAAATAGTGGCAAATTCGTGAGTGTGCTTTTTCTGGACATATCTAAGGCCTTCGACTCTGTTAACCATTTACAATTATTAAACCAATTGTGGCATATGGGATTTAGAGGATTTACCTATAACTGGCTACAATCTTACCTTCAAAACAGATTTCAGAAAGTGATAATAGGTGACTGCACCAGTGATCTCAATGAAATTCTTTCAGGTGTCCCTCAGGGCTCTGTTCTTGGTCCATTACTTTTTTTAATTTACGTCAATTCATTTTTCGATTTAAATCTTTATGGGAAAGTAGTAGCATTCGCTGATGACATTGCGTTAACTTATTCTGCCGTTAGTTTCGATGAACTGGAATGCCAAATGAATTACGATTTAGCGGTATCGCACGTTTGGTTTTCTGATCATCAAATGCGTTTAAGTGATAAATCTAGAGGCATGATATTCAATATAGGGTCACGAGTGGTTAGAGATTTGAATGTGTTTTATCACGATGATAAGTGCACTAGTTCTAATGATTCTAATAATTGCTTTAAAATTCAATTTGTTCATGAATTTAAATATTTGGGAATAACTATTGATAGCAGCTTAAATTTTAAATCTCACATAAATAATGTTAAGGGTTATTTAAATTTTGCTCTTAGAAAGCTTTCTTTACTTCGAACAATTTGTCCATTGGAAGTGCTGCTCAAAGTATATTATGGAATTTTCAATTCTAAAATTGAGTATGGTCTTGTTGTATATGGCGGAACCTACGTCACTAATATTAAGTCCTTAATAATTGCACAGAAATTTGCTTTAAGAATTATTTATAACCAAAAGCGTACTGTCCATTGTTTTCCGATATTCAAGAAGAGTCAAGTGTTACCTCTTCGGTACTTATATGTATATAAATTTTTAAAACTTTTCTTTTTGCGTAGTGGGCATAAAATAGTGGGAACTCACTTGTATAACTTACGCAATAAAAATGCCTGTATTATTCCGTTCACTCGCAAAGAGTACTTTAGGAATTTTTTTATTTCAAATGCTCCATTCCTTTTTAACAAATTACCGTTAGCCATTCGGAGTGAACATTCAATCAAACGCTTTGGGATATTGGTGAAGGAATGGCTTTTTATGCAGGAGGATGTTGAAAGTTTGTTTCAAGTTTGCCATTAGTAGTAACGATGGATGTTAAAGAAGTAGCTTCGTAATTTGGAGAAGTCTAGACCAGGGAGAGGTATTTCTACATACAGTCAATCAGTGTTTTGTAAATTAACTTTCGTGTTTTAGTAAATGTCTTTTATCTTATTGTTTGTTCCTCTTCATTAATTAATTATTTGATAATTCTATTTGATGGTGATTCAATATAGACATATTTGTCTCAGAATCACCTACCTATATTCAACATAATTAAATTATTATTGCTTAATGTCATTGTTTTAAAGTAATAGATACTATAAATAAGGTCTAAACAACTATCAGTTTTCTATTAGGGAATTATTGTTAAAATCTATTATTATATGTTAATGTTACAAAATTATAGTTAATATGAAAATTGTATTTTACTTGTATTATTATTGTTGAATAAAGTGGAAAAAAAAAAAAAAAAAAAAAAAATTAAAGACATTGGCTGTTATTTCTACCTTTGGTATACATACATATTGCAAAATAAAAATAAAAATATTTGTGCCCCATTTATGTATATCCAAAGGAGAATGCAATAAGTGAATTCATGAATGAGACGAAAACCAATAAATAATATTACAAGAGTTGATTTTTATTGTGTTGTGATTTTTTTATATATGGGCATTCATGTCACGCTGGCCACTAAAGTTACGGTGATTGCACAGCTAATTGTGGAATGGTAAGGAAAAAAAAATACCGCTATTTCGAAAAACACTTAAAATTATTTGGATAAATAAAAAAAAAAAACCAAACAACGAGAACCAAAAGTGAAGGAATCAGCTGTGCTCCGTGGTGGGTCAGTGGGTAACGAAGCGAGAGCAGCTTAAGCGCAGCATACATTGGTTGTCCATACCAACTATTTTGGCGGTCAGGAGGGGAAGGTAGTGCGTGTGCAGGGGCTTACAGCGGAACACATCGAATTTGTAATTTATTGCATGGTGCTAAAGTATAGGTAATCATTTTTTTTTATTTATTCTATTTTCTTTTTTTTTATTTAACGCATCTTTGGTGTTATTTATCCTTCAAAGTTTTTTTTTTGTCCGAATTTTCTGATCGGTATACGTTTTAACTTTCCTAAAGTGTTAACAATGGAAAAGTCATTGATTCGTTAATGTGCAGTAACAAGTAAATATATCGTAAATTTTTTTATTCATGATGGGGTAATGTATGCAGTGGCGTACGTATGATCGATTTTTTTTGTTTTTCCTTAACAGTAGAGTATTTTTTTTCCCCTTAAATAGCACACGAATTGTATTTTGTAGCATGGCTGACGTAACATGTGGGTTAACGGGACCTCCCAAGCCGACAGGTAGTTATCCGGAACAGTGTGCGACCACATGTGAGGTCAAAACCTTAGCCATGCGGTTACACAATTAGGGTTTTTCTACATTTTTTTTCTATCGAGACCACAAAGTAAACCAAAGCAACCAACACGAATGAAACTGACAACTAGAAATAATTTCTTTGAATTTTTACGTGCTTAAAGTTTTCTCTGAAGTGATTGGAATATATAATAATAACAATATACTTAAGGAAACCCCGGACTCTGTTGGTCAGGCTGTAACGTACCCAAATAACAATGACAATTAAATTTGATTTCTTTTATGATTTGGGTTTCAGTGGTATGTACCGCACCGAACTAGGACTACAAAAGTCTTTAGTTCGATTTTTCTTAAAGCTTTTTCTTTCCAATTTTTTAGTTTTTTTAAAGTTTTATTATTATTTTTTTATTATGTATGTACTAACTAAATATTTTACTTTAAAATAAATATTGCTCTTTATAGTTACTACAGTAATTATACAAAAAAATAGATGGTAAGCTTTTAAGATGCGCCTAAATATATGAACAGTTTTCGGTAAAACATTTGTCTGAGATTCGACTCTGATCAACTCATGTTAGTTTTGTTTATCCGTTTTTTTTTTAAATAAAAACCCAGGCTCTGCCTTTTTGTCGGTCTGTAAGGTTTTGTGTGATGCCCCAACACATGTAACATCATTCTTAAAACCCCTTACTCTTTGGTTTTAAGGTTTATTTATTAAGGTACAATCATCCTTAAAAGCCTTTAATCTCGAGGTACTTTTACTCGGCTGAGAAATACCGATAAACAAATATCAATTAGATAAGATATCAATCAAAACATTACATAACTATAGTTATTCTCAAAATTGTATCCGTCCTAGGACGGGCTGTACCCCCTAGTATAAAATATGGTAAGCGGTTTTTTTTTGTCTTCGGCTCACGATGATTTCAAAATCAAATCACATTTTTTTAGTTATTTTAGTGATTTAGTGGTTAAGGAGCAGCACGATAAAGACCTAGTACAAAAAACAAATCTTGTGAATCAACCATGAGTGACTTGATTGATTAAGAAGTTCATCGATGTACCAAATTCTATAAAATTTACATCAAATCCATTAAACTATCCTCTCAGATTTTTTTTAAATGTCTGCTAGTTTAAACAAATATGTCACGATAGTAATATTTTCCGCGGTTTAAAACTATCATGGTGGGTTCATAAGTATGTTTTTTACCCTAGGGCAGTTTTTCAGAGCTTGTGGTGGTTCACCCAATGCACTACCACAATATTCCACCGGCGGCAACATGTGGTCGTCGCGCATTGGGTACCTGCGGTGCCATCACTAGCTCTCATCGTAATATCGTACGTTGGCAATCCTAACCAACTGCAATACGACTTTTTATAGTACATAGCTCTACTTGTCCCGAATTTCGCAGTGACCACACGTTGGCAATTGGGTGGTGTTGACAACCACATTTTATTAATGCACATATAACATGGTGGTGAAAAAAAGAAATAATTTGGGACAATACATAATTTATTTTAATTTTTGTATTTCTTTCTTCAATTAATACAATGTATCACATTATAAACAATAGTATAGTCTCTTGAAGTTAGAAAAAACGCGGTGGCCAGCTCAGGTGAACAAGGCACAGGTAGAGGTTGTTTAATGTGTTTGTTGTAAAATGATTGGAATTTTTGTAGGTAAATGAGCTATGTCATAGTCCCTTGAAGTCGGAAACTATTTGTTGGACAGTTCAGATGATTATAGCTTTATTTAGAGAACATCTTCATAAATGATTATTTCTTTTTATCATATATAAGTTATTAGAAAGTTCGATTTGCGACTTTATTTTGACCTTTTGATAACTAAATGTTTCAGTCTTTCAGCTTTCTAAAAGCAAAGCAAGCACTGTAGCAAATTAGATTTGCTAAATTTTTGTTTTCTATTCATTTGCATCTCGTTTCGCCGATGATTTTTGATCTTGGTACTTGTTAACTTCATTCTGGGTAAATTATTTTTGTACTTGTAATTTTGGTTATACACGTACATAGCTTTTTATAAAATGCATATTAATTAAAATAAGCAAAAACGCAAAACAAAGAATACCCTTAGAGCCATTGTAGTATACATAAATAGCTTTTGTTGAGTAAACATTTAAATTTTAAATATTGTTTTTAAGAATTTTTTTTCATCAAGTACCAGTTTTTTTGCTGTTCTGTTTTCCAAACAAGCAAAGTAGTTTTTCTATGTTTTTTTTTTGTAAATTAGAAAGGTAGAAACTACTATGGTACCTACGACCTACCTACATATTTTATTTAAATACAAAAAATAATTACTTGCGAAATGTTGCTCAATTAGCGTAGAGATACTCAATGCAGTGTATAAACATTTTGGTTAGCTACATCACATGCGGTGCGAAAGAAGGAATATAAAATGAGGATGAGATAGCCCTTAGTAGTAATTGATTTTCATTAAATTTTTGTTTTATTTGAAATTTATTTAAAATCTTCAAATAAATGAAAATCGGAAAAACTAATTTAAACATCAATGAATTTTTATATTTATCCTTTTTTTTTTGTGAAAAGGATTCGGATTGATAAAGTAAGAAATATACATACATATATAAAAGTTTCTTGTCAGCATTAAGCTTTTATCATCCTATTTTCATAAAAAAGTGAATTATACATTTTTCAACTTTAAATATTGATATGGATACAAATTTATAATAGTATTCTGATGGGAAATGGAATCAAAACTTTAAATTGATTTTTTTGGTTTCAATTTGAATGTTTAATATTTGCATAGCACAATAAGCGGAAAATATAAAACACATTGATTTAAATTAGTTAAATTTCGGTACTTAGTTAATTTTACATAAAAGCATTACCTTAAGTAGACAACAATATGATGCAACACATACATAATTCTGAATTTCTGTTTAACTTAATACTAAAATAATTCTGGATGACTTTGTTTTGTTTTTCCGTCAGGGTTACTCTTAGGATATTTATTGTTCATCATTATGACAATATTGTGCTTTATATTGAACTAGGCCATTTAATGATATACAATAGCTAATTGGAAATTTAAATTCAAAGATCCCTCCATCTTTGCTAATAGGCTTTGCACTAAATGAACGAATACCTTTAAGTATTCTTATATTAGAAATCCATGGACTCCTCATATTGAACGGTGCCTGTAGTGGCCGGCCAGATTTTCCTATTTGGTATCTCGTGTTGTAAACAGTTTCTAATTGATATAACGTCAAATGAAAATTCTGATTTTACTGGTTCCAGTATTTCAAGCACAATTCGAGTTGTAAAAAATGTACCTACCCTTCGACCATCTGCCATATCCTAATCATATTAATTATTCTTTGTTTGCGTCGAAAGTAATAGAACCGATATGTATTGGTGAGTCAATTAAAGTGAGGCAACCGAATATCTGAAAAAAGAGCAACTTTATGAAAATATGTTACAAAGAAGGCCTTGTTTTGTTTTAAGAGAGAAATATGTTGGTGTTATTTATTTTTGATTTTATGGTCGTTTTCAAAGTTATAACATGGCTTTTTTTTAATCAGAACCTACATATACAGGTTGGTAGAAAAGAATTGAAAGCAAAAATGAAAGAATGTGAGTTTTTTAATGAAATTAGTTTTTTTATTCAATATAACCTCCTTCAATTTCAATACACTTATTCCAATGATCCTCCAATAATTGTATACCATCTCTGTAATGATTTTCCGGAAGCTCTGCAAAATACTGTTCCACGGCTGCAATAGCTTCTTCATTCGACGAAAAATGCTTTCCACGAAGGAATTGTTTCAGGTTTCTGAAGAGATAGTAATCGCTGGGACCAAATCTGATGAATACGGTGGATGTTCAAGCAATTCGTACTTTAATTCATTCAATTTAGCCATCGTCAAATTACTCGTGTGAACACGTGCATTGGCCTGATGAAAAAATATTTTTTTCTTCTGTAAAGCGGGTCTTTTTTCACGAATTTTTTTATCCAACTAGTCCAAAAGGTTGCAATAATATTCAGAATTAATTGTTTTACCTTTTTTAAGATAATCAATCAACAAATTCCCTTTTGCATCCCTAAAAACTGATGCCATGACCTTTTTTGCCGATCGTTCTGACTTCACCTGTTTTGGAGCTGAACAACCAGTTTCAGTCCACTGTAAACGTTCTTGTTTCAGTTTAGGATCATGGTGGTAGATACAAGTCTCATCCATAGTTATAAATCTCCGCACAAAATCGGTGTTATTCTGCTTAAAACGCTTAAAATTACGCTGAGAAATTTGTTTTCGATTCAGTTTTTGTCAAATTGTTAAGATTTAAGAATGCAGCACCGGTTTTTCAAACAGTTTTTTCATACGTAATTCTTCATGTAAAATATGAAGTACTCGTTCGTCCGAGATGCCTATGATATCAGCAATTTCATGCTTAGTCAAAATTGGATCTTCGCAAACAATATTATACACTTGCTCAATGATTTCTGGTATTGTTGCACTTTTTGGACGTCCACTACGTTGTTCATCTTCAACGCTTGAAGGACCACGTTTAAATTCGCTGTACGATATTCGATTTTTCCATTGTAAACGAATACACGTCAACGTCTAATGATTTGTAAATAAAGAATGAATTTTTTATGTGTTAAAATAAAAATCTTTATGTGTACAAATGAAAGATGAAATATTAAAATGGCGTATCAATTTTGATTCCTCTACTGGTTAATAGGTGCCACTTTCAATACTTTTAAACCAACCTGTATTTCAACTACGGAGGAGAACCTTGTTCTGCTCAGAAAGTCAAACTGCATTGTTCCTGTTTGCGAATGCGTTCCTCACTGCTTTTTTGTTCCGGTACAGTTTAGGTTTTTATTGATCTTTATGCTCCCTTTAGGGTTTGGGCTCGAGGTGGATTCAAAACCGGTTTAATAAATTATTAATTTATCAAAAAAAAAAAAAAAAAAAAAAAAAATTTATTCACAAATTTTAAAAATGTTGTTTGTTATTTTTCAATAAATCCAACTCATCGACCTTAGAAATGAGAATTCTTCGACATACCCAGGTTAAATTTAATATTTCCAACCAACTACCGTATTGGCTAAAACTATTGTAATTCTTGCGACATATGTAAATATATACATATATGTAATTAATTAGTTTATTATCTATTGGAAGGGGTTCATATGATTATATCTGCTGCACCGAAACGAAAAATAAACCGATGGAAAATATCGTTTCGGTTATGGTTACAGCCCATTTGTACTACGTGGCGCGTTAAAAACGTGAAACAGAATTATAAAGAATAAAAAACAAAACCTTCGGCTTTTTTAATGTCTGTTTAAGAGCTCTGTTGTACGACTGAGCGCTCCACGAGCAATTATTGATGGATCACGGTGATGGTTGTCTCATGAAATCAGTCGGTTAGGCCAGCCCAAAATGACAGAGTTAAAAATTCGTAATCTCGAAAAAAAATAACAAAAGTTGGTACAACTGCACTTTTTATTTATTAATGGAGCAAAATTATTGGAACGTCGTTTTTGTGGTTTTTCATTCAGTTTTTTTTTTTTTTTTGTAGAGTGAAACATCAATCATACGAATGAGCTATATGGTTAGATTGTTCCAACACTCATAAAATAAAAATTAATGCTTATATTGCGTTACTCTTCCTGAACTTTGCTTTGTTTATAAATTTTTAAAAGTTTATATAAAATTTGACTTGTTACGATTCCTATAAGAATTCTGACTTTAATTACAATTCAATGAATATTGGGCAAATAATCAATAAAAATTGAAATGCTGATCGCTCAATACCGGTACTGGAACATGTTCCGGTATACCGGTATTGGATGCCCTAATTGTAATCGATAGCCTTCCAGATCCGCTTCCAGATTCCTTTAAGCTAGACATCCTTTTAAGCTTCATTTTATATTTGAAATAAGGTATGATCACAATTTAAGGTTTTTTTTGGAAGTTATTCGCAAAATTTTATTTATGAAATTCACTGCCCTGTAACTCCTATTATGCATGAATTAAATATGAACAATATAAAGGGCTGAAACCTCATGAGGTATCAGAACTTCCGTCCTGAAAAATAACTCAACTACCAAATCAATCCTAAATTGAACTCAATCTTCACTCAACCTCCTACTCAATTTACAACAACCTTCAACTCAATCTAAACGCAATCACCAAATTAACCACAAACTCAACCCTCAACTCAATCACCAAATCAACCTCAAATCGATTTTAAAATCAACTCTTAACTTAACCCCAAATCAAACCCCAAATAATTCCCCAATTGGACCTCTTAATTAACCACAACAAAACTTAACTAAACCTTAACTCAACTACAACTGAACTTAGCTCGAACCAAATCTCAACCGTGCATTCAACTTCACACTTAACGGAAAACTCAATCCCAAAATCAAGTCGAACCAAATCTACATGCGTGTATGTACTCAGCTAAAATCAATTCAATCTAACCTCCCACTAAACCCTAAACTCGACCCCAAATTAAACTCTAAAACCGAACCACTCACTCAAATCCAACTCAACTTCAACTCAAACCCTTTACAATCCTAACTTGGCCCAACTCAACCCAACACCAAACTTAACCATAACTAAATTCCAACTCAACCTTCAACTCAACGCTAATTTATCCCTCTACTCAACCCAAACCCAACGTTCGTCTCAAATCCTAAGTCAACACGGTTCGAAAATTAGATGAGTACATGATCTCAACAATCTAATTTCCACCCGACTCAACCCCCAAATAAATCCCTAGCTCATTAATCTACTCGACAATTTAACCCTCAACGCAACCCTTAACTTGATGCCCAGGTCAATCCTCAATTCAACAAGGTTCGAAAAATTAAGTGCGTACATGAGCTCAACTCAGAACAAGTCAAGCTAACAAAAGACTCAAATCTTAATTTAACTCCCAAATAAAGCTCAATACATCTCACTCAACTCTGATCCGAAAAAATAAATGCGCACGCGAAATCAACTCAATCTAATTTTCAACTCAACCCACAACTCTCCTAAAATAAATCCGTAACTGGATCCTCAGTAAACCAGAACTCAATTCCAATTCAACTCTCAAGACAACACTCAACTCAACCACAAACTCATTCCCTAAACTAATACGGTCTGAAAACCGCTTGTGTCTATGAACTCAACTCAATCGTAACTGAACGTCTAACCGACACCCAACTCAACATCAACTTAACCCCAAACTCAACGTCCAATACCGTTAAAGCATCATTTTATCATACCATTATTTCATTAAATAATGCTGCACTATCATTTCATCATTCCATCATTCTATCATACCATCATTCCATCATTCCATCAAACAATCATACCATCAAACCATCATTGTATCATACTATCATTCCATCACAGCATCATTCCAACATAACATCATGCCACTATACCGCCGAACCATCGCACCAATATACAATTATACCACTATATCATTATACCATTATACCATTACACTATTATACCATTACCCCATTACCATTATACTATTACCATTATACCATATTATTATACCATTATACTATTACAAGAATACACCATTAAACCATTACACCATTAAAATTATATAGTCATTATACCATTAAATTATATAACTATACCATTACCATTATACCATTAATAATATAAAATTATACCATTGGCATCATAGCATTAATTTATATAAGTATACCATTACGATTATACCATTAACTTATACCATTATACTATTATACCGTTATGCCATTACACCATTATTATTATACATTTGTCATTATACTATTATACCATTACCATTAACATCCACATCGCATTCTAAACCTGTTACAGGTAAGTCACCCATATTTCCGCAATCTCAGTAACATATTTTGCTACCCGATTCATACTCATTTTCGGTCCCAACCTTACGGTTTACCACTGAAATGCTCAAACAGAACTGAAGAAAAAAGTTAGCGCGAGGAAGGTAATAGAGTGAACAAACTAATTTTACCTATTATATTGTTATGGTTGTTAAACAGAAACAATTAATTGAGATACTTTCTTATGGAACATCCTATACTCGTATGTTTCACTAAACACATATTAAATTTTAATTTGGTTTTTATGAAAAATTACAAAATATAGCGGCTCACTCACTCCCACATGCAGAAAGCTGTAGGGGTAATATTTATTAAACGCAAAATTAACTACATATGATATGCATATATGTAAGTAATTTTAGAGTAAAATGTACTTGAGTCAACAAAATAAAATAATTAACTAATTAAAAGGAGTATGGAAAATCGAAATACATACATATATTATGTAAGTAACATGAAAAGTAAGTAATGCATCACTGGGTTAATGATTTTATACCTAAATATACAGTTTTATAAACGTAACCAAAGTGAAAATTAAAAACCTTTTTATTTGTATGCCATCAAATGAAAATTTTCCATTTTCGACGTAAAGCTTAAAAAAATACAAAAGAATTCAATTTTTTTCGAAGTTAAAACAAAAACAGTCTGACAAAAACAGTCCAGAGGAATAAAAATCGCTTTGTGAAGAAAAATAAAAAAAAAAATTAAAAAAATGAGAATCCGAAACGTAAAAGAATAACAAAGATAATTTACATACATAAATTATATCAACATTTTAATTTACAATTTTCAACAATGCAAAACTTTTTTGTGGTGGAATTTTTTATTTTCGGTTTTACAGGCAAAAATACTAATTTGCCACCTTGCCTTCATACCAAAGTATTTAGTTTCTATCTTGTTTTTGTTATTTTTACATTTCATTAAAAAATGCTTATATTTTGTTGTTTCATTATATTGTATAAAAAAGACACAAAACTTTAAAGTAAGTAGTACCTTAAAGTTTGATAGTTTTGTTGTAAAAAATTAAATTATTATGTTCTGCTTCGTTTTAATGACATGTTTGTTTGGTAATTGTTTAGCTTTAAAACGATTATCTTGGTGGCAAAATAGTGTAACATTGAATAACTTATACACCCAAACCTGGAGGGCAGTTTGGGAATTCGATTCGAACGTGATCGAGTCTTCCTATTTGAATTGAATCAGATTTACGTTCCCATCGTGTAAAAAGGAAGATGTAAAAACCGATTTAGCAAATGTGATCATTTAAAATAAAATAAAAACCTGTAAAAAATGGCTGTGTAAAAACTGGCTTAGATGTATTAATTTTCTTTTTGTAATTGTAATACAAGAAATAGAAGAATACCAGAAATTTGAATTATTTCGGCATTAATTCATAGAATTTGATGTTGAGCTAAATTATCATTACTGAGGAGTGCGTAGTGATATCTCCAAAAAATAAATCCCTTGCATATAAAATTCCAAATAATCCTCAAAAACACAATTCACAGATAACAAAAAATCCCATAAATTGAAATCGCAAAAATTACAAGGCAAGAAAATAAAAAAATTATCTCAAAATTATGCAATCAAATTAAAGATTTATTTTAAATTTATAATTTGTTAAAAGTTAGAGTGAGAATAAATAACCGGTTCAATGTACGGCAAATGTGTTTTTTCTCGACTAGCGGTTACAAGCCGATGACCCTTTAACGTTTTTTTTCAGAAAATTGTCTAAAAATGTTATTAAAAAGTAGTATTTTTGACGCGAATTAATAATAATAAATGGGTTTTACTGGCTATTACCGTTTTTAGAGGTTGGCCCATACCGTGTCAACAATCTGATTCCATCCGTTTCGACCCATGTAAAATAATTGTTTATCAAAAAATTGTTGTAATGGAATTTATAACAACGGTGTAAAAAATTCGTATAGTAATTGAAACTTGTACATCAATGAAACCACAAAAATTTAACAGAAATTAAAAGTAATTAGACTGACAATCTTTCTTCAAGATTCCTCATTAATGCTGATAAAGAATTAACATCGAACAACAAAGTTTATTAAGGAAGAGCCATGGCGGAAAAAGGGGCTTCGAGAATCGATTAAGCTAAAGTTAACGATATTGACGAATCAAACAATTTCACGTTTGACGAAAAAGCTTCTCTTTAAATGTGTATTATAATTTAAAGAAAACGTGAAAAGTGCATCGATGAAGTTATTTGATGTAGAAAGTTGCCTTTCTACTAATTTACCTAGGAATTTTGAATACTTAAAATTTGCGCTGAAAGAGCCCGCTGAAGTTAAAATTGGCGATTTAGCTTAGTTTATTTTTCCGGAATTTTTTTGCGTTAACCTCATTAAGGTTGTTGTAAAAAATAGGATATTGGAGTTAGTTCAAATTTTCTTATGAGGTACCAGAGCGAAGCTTTTTATCAAACTATTTTGGACAATATTTGCTTTTTCTAGCCAACAACAACCACCTTTTGCGCTGGGCGCCAAATAATTTGGAAATAAAAAAAACAGAATTTTTCGGAACTGCGTCATGATTATTTTCGAATTCAAAGAGCATTTAATATCTAGATCTAGAACAATGCAACTGGAAATAATCGTTTATCGCGATATATCGATGATAATGTGTTTCCAAGTTTGGAAAAACGGTATATTCTACAATACAAGAACATATCTCAATTTATTCTTCCTGTTTTACCAGGTAAAATTATTCTCTTTCTTCCTTTCAGTTCATTTTGAGCATTTGTTAGTTATTTGTTGTTGATGTAGTCAGAGCCTACTGTATAAATAAGGGCTTCCAGTATCGACTGTATTTTTATATCCTTTATATGTATTAACTTCACCTGCTTGATTGCTTGCTTGTGTCCTTACGATCTTCAAGTTCAAAATTGACCCACTTCCCGTGATCCTCTCGCGCTGAAATTTTGTACATCGACTTTTGTTACATAACAATACTTTTTGGCAAAATTTCAGTTCGACCAACATACTATAACTAAGTTTTTTCTTTAATTTTCAATTTAAAAAATTCAATCTAGTAGTGTTCCAAATGTTTCTTCAAGTAAGTTTAAAATTCAAATTTGTTTTTTGAATGACCCTAAAGGGGTAACTATAGATAACTTAAAAACTTAAAAAAAATTAAAAATTTTAACGAAACTAATTTTTTTTGACATTCCAACTATACTTTCCGTAAGAATCTTTAGTGAATGACAGCTGTTTTCGTGCGCTCAATTTTGATTATTTTAAAATTATTAATTTTTATTATATTTTTAGTGAGTTACTGAATTATTTCAATTAGTGTTAGAATAATAGTGTTTAGCGATAGTAATTTAATTGATTAGTTTAGTTGTTTAAATAATTTTAGCATTTTACATTGTTCATTTTTTTAGGTTAGTTTATATATATATATATATAAATATATATATATATATATATATATATATATATATATATATATATATATACTAATTTTAGTAATTAAAATAAGTTGTTAATATAATTAAATTTACTTAGTATTCCCGGTAGATTAGTAAGATAGTTGTAATATTTTATTTATAGTTTTAATTAATTTTTTTATAGGCTAGATTTTTTATAGTTATATATAGTGAGCTTCTTTCGAACCAATTTAAGTTAGAATAGTTAGATTAGATAGTTATTATATATATATATATATATATATATATATATATATATATATATATATATATATATATTAGTTCAGTTAGATTAGTTAGTTATCTACCTAGATTAGATTAGTTTATCCTAATCAAAAATGAGCAACGAAAGTCAGTTGTCTCAACTTGCGGATATGAACCAACTTCTCTCAAATTTAAAAAAATTGAAAGAGTTGAAGCAAAAGCATAAACGCAAGCGGTCGTGCAGTGTCCGTGAAATAAATAGGACCCGTAATATCCACGGATACTATAAAGTCACATTTGTAAAAATGAAAGAAGTGGATCCGGATCAGTTTTTCATTCATACTAGAATGAGTAAAGACATATTTGATATGCTGCTGGGACTAGTAAGGCCGCAACTAGAAACATCCGAAAAGGTTCGGATAAACACCGAATGCCGTTTGGCATTAACTCTACTGTAAGTAGGATATCATAAAAAGAAATACAAATAAATTTTATAAATTATAATTTATAAATTATTTCCAGATATTTATCTCAAGGCCAATCAATCCAAAGCTTAGCTTGGAGTTGGAAACTTGGCAAAGAAACTGTGCGACGAATAATATTCGAGACTTGCGAGGCGATTTGGTCGGTTATAGGTCCGTTGTACGTTTCTGAAGCGAATATAGCCGACTATATCCAAATTGAACAAGATTTTTGGAATTTGTGGAATATGCCCAACTGTTTGGGGGCAATCGACGGCAAACATGTTGCCATACAGTGCCCACCAGGATCAGGCAGCCAGTTTTTCAATTATAAGAAATACTTTAGCATAGTATTAATGGCAGCCTGCGATGCTAGATACACGTTCACCAACATTGATGTCGGTGCGTATGGTTCCCAAAGCGACGGAGGTAATTTTAAATCGATTAGACTAATTTAAACTTATTTAAAACAAAATTTACTATTTTTTAGGCATCTTCAATATCAGCGAATTTGGAAAAAAAATTTGCAGTAACAAGCTGGAAGTACCTCCACCAAAATGTTTACCAGGGACCAACACACTATTACCACATTTCTTCGTTGGCGATGCAGCTTTTAGTCTGACAAAAAATTTAATGAAACCTTACCCTGGCACAGGATTACCAAAGGAAAAAGAAATTTTTAATAGAAGACTATCGCGAGCTCGTCGAGTCATTGAGAATTCTTTTGGAATTCTTGTAAGCAGATGGAGAATTCTCCTAACAACATTGCACATGAGCCCAGATAATGCTGAAAAAGTTGTTCTGGGTTGTGTTGCTTTGCACAATTTTCTACGTCTCGGCAAAGACAGTTCACAAATATATGTGCCATCAAATTTTGTAGATTGGGAAGATTCGAACCATATAATGCACGAAGGGCTGTGGCGCAGCGAAGTTGAACGATCTTTGGGATCAATAGCTCCATCTCAGAGCACACATGTTATAGGCGGTAGAACGGCGTTGGACATGCGAGATGAATTGTGTGAATTTGTAAATAATGAGGGCAAATTATCTTGGATGAATTAAAACATAATAAATAAATATCTTTTATAAATTAAATAATATAAATCTTTTATTTCTATTGTTTATTAATTCACAGCACAATATTTTTAATTCACAGCATTTCATTATACATATAGTAAAAATTACATAAAAAATAAAATAAAAAGTAATAAAAATTAAAAAAAAAATCAGTTTATAAATTGTCTCCTTCTTCAATATGTAGCCGGCATCGTCGTAGGTCGACAACAAACTGCATTATTTGCGCTAAAGCGATAATAAAAAAATCAGTTTATAAATTGTCTCCTTCTTCAATATGTAGCCGGCATCGTCGTAGGTCGACAACAAACTGCATTATTTGCGCTAAAGCGCTATCGTAGTCGATGTCGGGTAAGGGTTCGAGCATCAACAATACTGACCTCATGAAATTTTGCCCTATTTCATGCCTTCCAGTGACTTGTGGCGGTTGCTGGATGGTGTTTTTGGCCTGTATAGTTTCGGCGGCGGATCTAATAGCCTCACATGCTTCTTCGTAAGCCAGGTCCTTTTCTTTTAATTTGGCCTTTTTAGAATATACTTCAACACTTGTGTTAGTGGAACAGTTCGATGCATCGATATCGGTATCTAAATTGTTGTTTTCGTCTTCTTTTTTATCACGAAATACATTTTTTCGAGTTCTAAATGTAATGTACACATAATAAAAATATAGAAATGCACGTATATACCAATTACATAAAACTTACTTTCTTGGCTGTACGAAATCTTTTAAAAATACCATACTGTCGTAGTATGGTAAATCTTCGTGAGATACTGCTTCGCTCCCCGTTGGAAGATCTCTTTTTTTCTGCTCTTTATTAAACCGTTCTCTTAGAACAGTCCATTTACGGCGACATTCCTCCGCTATAAAAATTTCAATGTTAATTATGTACAATAAAAATGCATAATAAACACATTATTGTAGTGATACTCACTTGTTAAACCTGTTGCCTCTGCTACTTCATTCCATGCCTTTTCTTTTGTAACGATGTTCTTGAAATCCTTACTGGATTTATCATAAATACATTTATGACTTCGAACGCTTTCGATAAGGCAATCATAACCATTTTCCATCTAAAAAGAATAAAAAAAAATCTTAATTCGAACTGCTATATTATAGATTATACTTATTCTAATATGGTCAATTAATTATAGTGTGCAAAAATAATACTTACAATTTAATTAAATATTTTTCACAAGTCTATCCGCAATTCCGCATACAACAAAAGATTTTTTGGTTATGTTCTCTAAAACAAAAGCCTATGACGTTTCTTTTAATTGTTTTTCTTAATTTTTTTTAAGTTTGTACGCATAGGTATTTTCGCACCACTAATTTTTTTTAAGTGACAGATCAAATTGAACGAAACTTCGTTAAATTTCTTAAGTTAATTTAAGTTTTCTATAGGCGCATACACACAAATGCCATTTACCGCATTCTTAATTTTTCTTAATTTAAGTTTATAATTTTTTTTAAGTTATCTATAGTTACCCCTTTACTCATTGAATTTTAAAATTTAGTCATGGTGAAGAAGGTCGAAACTGAATTGCAATCGACCGAGTCTTATATAAAAAGGATATATAGTCAAAAACTTTGTTTTTACGGGTTGTGTGTTTTTTTACTAAACTTAAAATATGGTACATGCAATTTTTTCTTTACTATGAAACTATAAGCAAAGAGAATGTAATATCGAGAGAAACGAAGCTGAAGAAAATTGTTCATATAAAAAAGGGTTATGCATGGGATTATACAACCGTATAACTCTAGTTATGTTTTTCCAATTTTAGAAATACAACAGTGGACGAATAGGAAATTTAAGGCAAAAACGATTAATTAAAAACTGTTGTTGTTGTAACTGCTTGAAAAAACAAAAAAATTGTATTTGTTGATGCTACATCTGATTAAATGTTTTATTCAGCTTCGGTACTCTTGATATTCCATACTCTTTGCTATAAGGGAAAACGATTATATTCATGTACAATTTTAGTTTATTAGAATTATGAGCTTTCGTTTTGTTTTTATACGAAAATGTTCATAAAATTTTATTTGATTGAAAAATATTTTTGTTTCTTAGTAAAAATCGTCTTCAAAAATAAGATATTTTTGAACTTTAAAATGTTGTTGTTTTTGTAACATACGTCATAAGCTATAACACGAAATTTATTGACGTTTATATATAGTATTGAACAAACAATACAATAATCCTCTCTTTCATTGCCTCTTTCTATCGTTATTTTGAATTTGCGAAGCATGCTAGATTGTTTTGAGTTTTTGTATTCTTCGCGCTCATAGAGAACTGGTCGTAGATCTAGCGGCAAAAAAACTAAACTATTTGCTATTATGACAATTTGACAGTAGCGATTTATATGACACACATGTTGATTAGTATAAATTGAATTTTAGATTTTATAAAAGTGGAGATAACTAAAAAGGCGGGACAACACTGGGGAGTTCTCCAATGCAACAATTATGCAACTACCGATATTTCTAGGCATCAGCTTCCTGATGAAATTTCATAATGGATTTGTACTGTTCTTTCATAGAACTCTCAATTTCTTTTCAAATAACTGAAAAGACAGCAAAACGATACTTCTGTGATATCATTCAGCTACTGTCAAAGGGAAAGCAAGGACTTATATATTGGCAGTCACGAGAGCAAAATGTGAAATACTTGCCGAAATGCTTCCAAAATTATCCAACCGTAACAACAAGTCTAGATTGTACGGAGTTTAAAACCGTAACATCACAGTGCTTGTCTGGCCGAACGTTCACATATTCGCACTATTGGAGGTTACACACACTTAAAGTGTTGATTGGAGTATCACCATCAGGGGCAGTGAATTATTTAAGCAAAGTAACCACAGGAAAATCGTCGGGCAAAGCAATATTCAATCTCAGTGATTTGCCTAGTAAACTTGTAGTAGGTGATGCAGTCATGGTCGACAAAGGGGTTTTGGATTGCGGATGAACTAGCCGAAGCCGGTATAGAAATGATTCGGCCAGATTTTTTATTCGATAAATTTTCAAAATCCCAAGTGGAACGGTCGACAGAAATTGCGTCCACATTGCGTGCACTTTCCAATTTAGCTTCACCAATTTTGAAAGACGATAAATTTAAAAAATAAAAAAATTTAGTGTGTTATAAAAAAAAAATTATACAAAACCGATAAATATAATAATATAATATACACATACATTAAAATAATATAACAAAAAAATTTTATCTTATTTCAACGAATATAAAGCAAAATCAAATAAATATAATAATAAATAATTGATTCAAGAGTTATCACAAGTAATTCAGGTTTCGTTTATCTTCACAGTTGATTCAAATTCATTTCTGAAAAATGAACGGCATCACGAAATCAAAATAAATTTTCTTTAATTCTTCAGCATATTTTTTTTAAAAAAAATTCATTTTTTATTACTTAAATAAAAGTACAAAATTATTATTAAATTTACTACAAATCACAAGATCGCAGATATGAAGGTTGATTACTGCCAATCCTAATTGGATCTGTCCGTAGTACGGATGTCGTTCATTTAACTTGTATTCTCCATCTGCTCCGGTTATAATATAAGGAAGCGTTTTGGTTTCGATCAGTTCTTCAGCAAACATACTATACAGCTGCCATTGACAGGTGACTTTATTTCCACTAGATTCAGAGCTTACTGCCAAAAATGGCAAGGTACTTTTACAAATCGCAGCGGCCCCGTTCACTGATTTTTTAATGATATTAAAAGGAGCTGTTGGGTTTGATTCAATAAAACTTTCCATTACAGGAATAAATTCTTTGAGCCCGTCAAGCTATACTAACTTGTAGTGCATTCAATACAGTTATCATTATTTGTGGGAACTGACGGAAGTGATCGCATACCATTTGTGAGTTTTGCTGCTTCTGAATCTGGCTGAGCTGAATTTGCCCCATTTCGTTTATTATTCGTTTATTCGTTTCATTTATAAATTTCGTATGAATTGATTACCTTTTTTACCGGTATATGTGGAGAAGGCACGCTGCAATGTGTTTGCAATTGGTGCCTTCTCCAGCTTTACAAGTACACGAAAATTTCCAAATTTTCCAATATTTACAAGTTTAACCTCGTAAGATTTTGATGATAAGGCCGATGTCTGCACAACCATAACGACAATTACAGGTTCTACAGGATAGGAACTTGTTTCGATTCCAATTGCATAGAACCATCCAGCATTAACTATTGTTTTACCTTTGCGAATAGGCCTCTTCGAGCAGCCAAAATATTTTATTAGTTTTATGATGGGAACTATCACATTATCACATATGTTTCTTGAAACCGACATTTTTTACAAAAAACCTACAATATTTTAAGAAATATTAATTTGCAGTCACATTTTGGTTAATGCAATTACAATTGAATTTAAAAAGATACATAAATAATTTTATTTAAAAATGATAAAACTTATCAGTCTTATTTGTGCAATTTGGTGTACTCTTTGTACACAAATGACAAATGTCAAAATTCTATACAAGCAATGAAGTTATCTTTTTTTAATCTAGATGTCATGATTCCCAACGTTACCAGTTCTCAATTGTATTGATTTAATTTTTTTTCTCTTTGGCTTTTTTTTTTTACATAGCTACATTTTTGAATTTCGATTATTGAGCGGAGACCTGTAGTTGTCTTTTTTCTTACCATTGGTTTTAGAAGTAGATATATGATGACGTCATTAAATTGCATTTTCTCTTTTTAATATATATTGTTATTGTTGTAGAATGTTTTTTAATTTAATTTACCTTATTTTCTTTGATTATTACTCCAAAATAGGAAAATTTGAGAACCTGTATATTAAATGAGTAATAACTGAGTTGTTTTTTAGAGATTTCAGAAAAAATTGTTTAACTGGGTTTAACTTTTAACTCATGTTTTTTTAAGATTTATGTGAAGTTAGCCTAATTTTAATATCCGGAAATGCGATGGCAACACTAAACAGTACTATCGTAACGCTTTTTACTCTCAGTCTCGAAAATCCTGCTGTCATGAGAGTTTTTAATATTTTTTGTGAAGTTAGCCCAAAATTCTATCCCCAAACACTATTAGATGTCATTATACTATATTTATATCATAATAGTTACTGAATGCTTTTACGGTTTTGCTGTCAGCCCCGAAAAATATTACTGTCGCGATAGTCAAATACAATATTTCAAGAATACATTTTTTTGTTTTTTTTGTGGTTTCGATTTCTTGTGATAAAGGCAACAATGGTTTTACGTATTTGTTGAAAAAAAAATTAGAATTTCTATGTGACGGTGATTTGTGATATAGTGCCATAAGATAGAGAATGATTTAATTCGTTTGTTGTAAACATTTTAGAATTTTGTATATTGTTGGCTGTTGGGATATGGTCCATTGAAATCAGAAAATATTTGTTGGTCGGCTCGGATGATTTTGGAATTAGATAGAGGATGGGCTTATGCATTTGTTGTAAACTTTTTAAAAATTTTGTGTGTCGGTAGGCTGTGGTATATTCCCTTGAAGTCAGAAAATATTTGTTGGCCGGCTATTAATGATGTTCTTTGCAACATTGTCAATTTAGCGGGTGACTGTAAAATGGAAAATCCTTCTTTTAAAGATGAATGATGAAAAACCGCGAAATAGTGAAAATGATGATTTATTTTGTGAGAAACGTCAAATTGAAAATGATAAAAAAATGGTTATTGTGAAAGATGAATCAATTTAATTTGGACCTCCATGTAAATCACAAATTTATTGCGAATATATAGAAATGGATAGTTTACTACGCATACCCATCCACGTCTGGAATGAAATTTATAGTTCGAAAACAGTTTCCAGTATTTTCCGAACTATTGACAAAAATGACTGGTTGCTTAAAAGATTTCCGTATGAACAAAACCTCATTTAAATAAGTGCTTATTGCGGCCATTGCGATTTTAAAAGCAACAAATAATTTTAAAGTTAAATACTCATCTAATAAAATATTTCATCCACATATAAAAGCTCGTGCAATTAGCAGATATTATCGTAAAGAAATGAAAGACTCTTCACTGAAAGCCTCTGTAGAAAAGCTTTCAGAGGAATTATTTTGGAATGGAGACAAAGATTTTGTAAAAAAAAACAAATACAATTGTAAACTGGACCAAAGTAGATGTCATTCATCTGAGCTGGCCAACAATATTTTCTGAGTTTAAGCGACTGTATCACAGCCCACCGACAAAAAAATTCTTAAATGTTTAAAACAAATGCATTAAACCATCCTCCATCTGATTCCATTATCATCTGAGCCGGCCAATAAATATTTTATGATTTCGAAGGACTATATCACAGCCCACCAACATACAAAAATTCTAAAAAGTTTACAACAAATACATTAAACCATCCTCTATCTAATTCTAACTTGAAGGAACTATATATCACAAATTACCGTCACATAGAAATTTTAAAATTTTTTCAACCAATACAAAAAACGATTGTTGCTTTTATCACAGGAAATCTAAACCACAAAAAAAAAAGGTTTGGATTGGATTGTCTCATACCTGCGTGAACGAAAGCAAGTGGTTGGAATAAATGGTATTACATCTAAAATCATTGATGTTCACTCAGGTGTTCCTCAGGGTTCTCACCTTGAACATGTGCTGTTTATAATATTCATCGATGAAATTGCATTTTTGTTTAAATATTGCGGCTGTGAACTTTATGCGAATGACCCGAAAATATGAAAAATCATAACTACTTCTAGTAGTCATAAGTCTAACAGTTTACTTGGCTTCATTCGTCGTGTCACCAAGGATTTTCGAAATACAGCTTCCGTTAAGAGTTTGTACTGTTCTCTTGTACGGTCTAACCTAGTGTATGCATCGATTATTTAGGATCCGATGCATAAGATTGAAATCGATCGAATTGAACGAATGCAAAAACAAGTAATTCTATACTTGCTGCACAAAATAAAGTGGTCGTTTGATCCTAAACTTCGAATGTGGCAGAATACACCTTATGCCGAACACTGTAAAATTGTAAATTTGGAATCACTGATTGACAGGTGTAAGGTTGCGGCTTCTATTTTCATCGCTGGTATTTTAATTGTTGCAGTTGATTTCACTGAATTTCTTGCCAATATTGATATTGATGTGCCCTGTAAACCAGTTCGGGTCAACCATTTTATTTATTTATCGACTTTTAAGTCCAATTATGCGCATAATTTAATGCTAATTTTAATGAGTTCGATTTCAACTTATCCAAATGTTTATTTAAAAAGCAAATTAAAAAATTGTATTTATTTGATGTCCATGTTATTGTCAAAAAAGGATTTTTTTCCTATTGATATAAATAAATAAATAAATAAAATAAAATAATCCCCAAAAAAAACAAAAACTCCCACAAATCAAATTTTTTAAGTATAACAAATTATTGAACAATTATTTTAATTCGTTTTATACTTTAGTTTAGAGGATGGGAATTTTTGAAATTCTAACATTTATAGAAATTAGGAGATTTTTGAAAAATTTGTGTTTTTTTAATAATTATTCACGTACTAAAATAGAGAACACTTCAGAGGACCCTTTGCGCAAACATGACAGGAATATGTCAGAAAAATTTCAAAAATATTTACATTTATTAAAATATTTACGTTTGTATTTCACATACTAGAATTAGTTCTTTTTTGCGCAAGGATGACATGAAATTATGTAGATTTCTTCTCTTTTCTTATTGTAGTTAACAAAAATGTAATTGGGCTTTGCTTTTTTGATGGGGAACATACTTTTGTATTTTTGGGGGATTTTAATTTTTTGGAATATGATGGTATCCCTTTGTTTTTATATGGGATACCCCCGAATTCTCAACAAAAATAATCCCGGAAAACACAAATTTAATTGCCAGAAACCTATTAGATTTTCATTAAATACGACCTACTACAAATTGATAACAAAAGGATGCTACATAAATTCTTAATAAAAATAATTATCAAACAAACACAAATTGTTGAAAATCGCACTAATTTATATTAATATTGGAATTTTAATAAATTGTCAAAGCAAGGGTTTCGGGGCGGCAGCCCGTCTTCCGTGTCTACTTTGGAAAACATGTTTGTAATTAAAACACTTGATTTTTGTGATAGATCTTTTTGGGGATTTTTTTGTTTGTCAAAACGAGTATGCCGATTTCTTGTACCATCATATTCCCGAAAATAAAAATCGCAAAAAATCTGAACTTTGACGATTTATTAAAATTCTTCTAAAAATTTTCTAAATTACAGAACTCCCCAAAGCGGCGTAGCATTCCTTTGGGCCATGGATGACAAGAAATTATATAGCATCCTTTTGTAACCAAATTGTAGTTGGTCGTATTTAATAAAACCTAATAGGCCTTCTGACAGTTTTCGGGATTTTGTTTTGAGGATTTTTTTGTTGAGAATTCGAGGGTATCACATTTTCATAATATTTTATATTATTACTTCGGCCTAAAAAGACCAAAGTATTGAAATCCTGTTAAAACTAAACAAAAATTTGTGTAGTACAAAACCACATTTCTCGACGTTTTGAAAGTCCCTGAGTCTGAAAAAGCAAATCAAAATGTCCGTCCGTGTGTCTGGATGCGAGAACGGCTTGTCCGATTTGGATTTTTTTTTCCAATCTATTTCTATGGTCAAGGGGAAGAATTGAAAAGATTTTGGAAACTGTACGTTAAGAGGGTAGGCTACCTGTCATACGAATGGACCCAAAACACCTGGTTATAAAAGAGTGTCCGAAAGTTAACGCAAGATTTTAATTTGCCGCCATTTTTGCAGTAAATTGTTGGCAACCCTGAAAAAAAAAAACAAACAATTTGACAGCTGAGAGTTTAGGGTTAGTAAAAATGGAGCGTTACATGGTCGTCCAAAAACAAGTCGTTCAAATCCCAGAACATCAATTCGGCGTCGTGGACAAGAATTGCAAATTTCAAGAAGATCTCTGCGGCGTATACTCACAAAAGATCTGTGTCTCCATCCTTACAAGCGATGAGAGTTCGTTGAATGGATTATTGAACATCAACAAGTGGATGCTGATTTTTTTCGAGCAAAATCATCCTAAGCGATGAAGCACATTTGCACCTTGATGGCTATGTTAATCGCCAAAATTGCCCTGTTTGGGGTTCGGGAACCCACATGTGATTGTCGAAAACCAAATGCATCCACAACGTGTCACTGTTTGGTGCGAATTTTGGGCTGGAGGCATCATTGGACCATACTTTTTTGAAGATGAAGCTGGTCAAGCAGTGACTGTTACTGGTGCTCGGTATTGCAACATTATAATACAGTTCTTTCTGCCAAAATTGGATGATATTGATGTGGCCAATATGTGGTTTCAACAAGACGGTGCCACATACCATACAGCCCGTGAAACCATTCAATTACTGCATGAGATATTTCCTGGTCGTGTACTCTCTCGTTTCGGTGATCGGAATTGGTCCCCTGGATTTAAAATCATTAGATTTCTTTTCATGGGGTTATTTGAAGTCAAAGGTCTATGTCAACAAGCCCACAATACGAGAAGAAGAACAATAGAATACGTAGACAACAATTTTAACCTTATTATATATTTTATATTCAAAACTATTCATTAATTATTGATACATTTAAAATATATAAAACAATAGAAATTGTTGCTTCACAGTAAATTTTGTTTTAATCATAACAGTACACTGAAATATGTTTCTATACATTAAATTTACAAATAATTAAAGCACAATCATAACAAAACTACATTTTCATGATCATTTTTATGTGTCTCTAATGTCAGTCAGATGTCATCTATAATATCGAAAAATGTAAAAATCAAATCATAACCTTTTCCGAACATGCCCTTAAGTTTTTTGTAATACTGGCAACACTAATTTAATAAAATTTATTATTCAAGAAATGACATTCGGTTCTTCCCCGTATTGACAATTTCATTCAATTTAGTTGTTTCAAGTGATTAAGTTGTATTTAATCCAAAAACTAATTTCTTTATTTTAATATATAATTTAGAATCGCCAAAACACCGTTTTAATCATGGCTGATTCTGTCTGGAAATATTTTTCAAAAGAAAAAGGAGGCGAACAAGCGACATGTTTGAAATGTGCGAATAAATTATTAAGTTGTAAGGGCTCGTCAACCAGTGGATTAATAAGACATTTGCAACATATTCATAACATTAATATTAAGAAAAGAAACTCAAATGACGATCAAATTGCTGATAATCACTGCAAAAGCGAGTAAGTCTCTCACATCATTTTTTTTATAAGAAACAGTGTGGCCAGACTTGCGCCCGTTCATGGATTTTCAATCCACGGAATATGCAAAAGTGAGTTCATTCGTCAAGCATGAAGTGAAAAATAATATCATCTACCAAAAGGTAAAAACAATGTGATAAAACTAATTCATGAATATTGTGCTTTGGCAAAAAGTAAAGTTATTGGAAAAATAAAATCACATAAAGAAAAGAGTGGAAAATTTAGTCTTACGTTTGATGAATGGACAAGTCTACGCAATCGAAGATATTTGAATATCAATATTCATTTCAATAAGTTATTTATTAATCTAGGACCGGCTAAAATTCATGGAAGCTGTACAGCTGAAGTAACAATTGACCTGGTTAATGAGAAAATTATTTCTTCAGATGTTGTTGCATCAACCAATGACGCTGCTGCAGTAATGATCAAATTTGGGAGATTGTCTGATTTTATACACCAATTATGTTATCACCACGGCATACACTTGGCTGTATTAGACGTTATTTATAAAAAAAATGAAAATCCTAATGTTCGTCACAGTGATTCTTTAGAAAATGAATCTAGTTTTTCCAGTGGCAACTCTAACGAATCTGAAACTGAAAATGATAATCTAAATGATTTCGAACCGCAAATGTGTGAAAGAGATTATATATAGTAAATGCGGCTTTACAAATGGTTAACAAAATAGTTAAGTTTTTTAAACTTTCGCCAAAAAGAAATTCGAATGTTCCATAATAAAATGATTTTAGTATGAGACTGACTAAGTATTCTTAACAAGAATAATTGTGATGAAATTATTTATTTATAACAAATAAATTAACAATAAAATTATTTATTTATAATAAATAAGTTATCAATAAAATTATTTAAACATTTTAATTTTAATTTGTTATTAACAATACACTGTGTTTCATAATGATAGCACCATCATTATTTCTCATTTTTTGTTAAAAAGAACAACAGAAAACAAAAACTACCGTTATTATACGAATACATATTAATATGTAAACTACAAAATAGGATGTTTTGTGAGAATTTTTCTCAATATGTTACAAAAATCTCACCAAATGTTATTTTACTGTAACAAAATTATAGCACCAGTCACTGTTTACTACATTTTAGTTGCGTTTGTTTTATTTTGCTCTTGCAATTTGTGATTGCAATCTATAACTCGTGTTTAAAATTAACTATTTATAACAATGGGACGTGGTAAAAAATTAACCGACCTCGAAAAAGGTCAAATTTTAGCTCACCATAATCAAGGGAAAAGCTTGAGGTGGATTGGGCGTGAAATACATCGAAGTTGTAAGGTCGTCTCGAATTATTTGAATAATCCTGATAATTATGGATTAAAAAAATCTACTGGTAGGCCAAGAAAGCTTTCTGAGAGAGCAGAGCGACGAATTACCAATGAAGCGTCCAACACTTCTAAAAGTTGCCGTCAACTGTCCGCAAATATTGAACCGCATGTCTCAAGGCAAACCATTCGGAGAATACTAAATCGTGCTCGTAACATTGTCCGTTCAAAATTAAGGCCGGCCCCACGATTGTTGCCACGCCACAAATCGGCTAGACTGGAATTTGCCAGACTAAATATGGACAGGAACTGGGAACGGGTAAGTAGATAATTCTGTTACATATCCTTTCATTGTAAAATTTTGTAAAATTATCAGGTTATATTTTCTGACGAAAAGAAATAGAATTTGGATGGCTCTGACGGTTTTAATGGTTATTGGCGAGATTTACGGAAGGAGGAGCAATGTATTTTCCAAACGCAATTTTGGTGGCGGAAGTTTAATGGTTTGGGGAGCCATTTCTTCAAACGGATGTCTAGAACTCCAGTTCCCGTCAACAAAAATGAACAGTAAAGAATACATTACTGTTCTCCATTCTAGTCTAATACCGTTTTTACGTCAGAACTTCGATGTATTTCAACAGGATAACGCTAGCGTTCATGTCAGTCGAGAGACGAAATTTTGGTTGGAGTCTGAATGTGTTGAGGTTTTGGATTGGCCAGCTTGCAGTCCTGACATGAACCCCATAGAAAACATTTGGGGAATTCTAGTTCGGCAAGTGTATGCAAATAATCGCCAATATGATACAATTTCGGACCTGAAGAAGGTTATCATCGAAGAGTGGAGTAAAATTGACCAAAATATATAGAAAAAAGTGATAAATTGAATGAAAACCAGAATTTTTGAATTAATTAAAAAAGTGGGCAATGCCACTCACTACTAATGTATAATTTAATACCGAATTTAATGTAAACTAATTATTTTTGAAGATGGTGCTATAATTTTGTGACACTAAAATTTTAATTAATTTAGAAAAAAATACTATTTATTAAGAAATAATTTTAAGAAATATTTTTAATATAATAAATGAATACTTTTTAATACTTTAGGTGCAAAATATAACGAATAAATTTGAAATGAACTTGAAAACTTGCAGTTTTTATCGTGGTACTATATTTATGAAACACAGTGTATAATTTTTGAGAATTATTCGAACTTTTTTTTTAACAAAAAAAAAAAAAAAAAACTCTCACTCAGCAAAAATTCATATAATAAGAGCAAGAAAATTATAAACAATACATTTTTATAAATAATTTATTTCTATATGAAGACTGCCTCATAGCTGGTTGTACATATATAAAATTGAAACTTAAAATTGATTAGCTTGAGTTCAATTTCCTTCTTCATTCACTATTGAAAATAACTGTTTTTCGGTGAATTATTTTTCGATGAATTGTTATTGCGAAGAATTGTGATTTCGTAAAATTGTTGTTCGTTGAATTGTTGTTCTATGAATTGTTTTCGATGAATTGTTGTTCGTTTAATTCTTGTTTCGCAGAATTGTGTTTCGTTTAATTTTCGGGGTACCGTATTTTCATAGTCATCTAATTTCTACACAAAACGAAGATCGTCACTTAGTGACTCATCTCTAGACTGCCGCACATTTTAAAAAAATTATTTCGTAAACAAATAAGTTCATAAAATGTTTACTTCTTCAAGTAAAATTAATTTTTTCTCAATATACATACTCGTATTTTAAAAATCAAATGAATTTTTTCGTAATATATTCAAATGAACTATTTATTGTTTAAATTATACTTTTTATTTTTTGAAATAAAATAACATTTTTAAAATAAATTTCATTTTGTTATTAAAATTCAATGCGGTTGGTGCTCTTGTGTATATATAGTATTTGTTTAAGAAATGAAATTTTTCAATTCTCGGAAAACCGGGAAATAAATTTTAAATTTCTCGTTTCCCGGGAATTGAAAAATGCCAGGAATTGATACCCTCTATTTATGATTCAATAAAAAAATAACAATCTAAAGACTAAAAACTGTGTTTTCTATTTAATTCAAATCCTGCGTTAATTTTGGGACACCCATTATAAGATATAGTGAACAGATGACCAATTTTTTAGATATGCTGATTTGAGGATTGAGTTTAGCGTAGAGTTTGCGGTTGAGTTAAACGTTGAGTTATCCCTTTGCTGCTTGGATCTAGGTTTAGTGAGCGTTTGAGAAATCTTTATGGCGAAAAATACGTATAATCACATATCCTTTAAATGGGACCGGAAGTCATGTTTGAATTTTATAATTTTTATGTTTTGTATGCACTAGTTAAACAAAACATTTATAAAAATAATTTTTTTTGTTTGTTTTTTTAGATACAGGGTGTCAAATATTTAAAAATGTTATGAACTTGGTGTTGTATTTATTGCTATAGAAAAAAAAAGACTAATTCTCCGAAAATTATAAAATTGCGCTCATTTTAAAGATAAATGAATAGGAATTATAAAAACGGTACCATCTTTCTCCCAACTCGAATTTTCTCCCAACTACATACATCTTTTTATTATCTTTTTTCTTTGTTCTATTAGACATATTAAAAAATCAGCGCAACATCTCGTTTTATTTTCTTTCAAAATATGTTTAAGTATGAGAATGTACAATTTTTTTTTAATACTTAAACGTATTTTGCAAGAAAACCAAACGAGATGTTACGCTGATTTTTAGTATGTCTACTAGAATTAAATGATGGGAAAAAAGAAAAAAAAAAACGATGCAGTGGGAAGAAAATTCAAAACGAATGTTTCGACGGCCATTTTGAAAAAGAAGAAATAAAAGGTGTTACCATTTTTATAATTACTTTATAATCCCCGTTCGCTTATCTTTTAAATGGGCCCAATTTTATAATTTTCGGATAATTTATTTTTTTTCTATTGCAATAGGTAAGTCATATACAAGTGAAAGACATTTTTAAATATTTGACACCATGTATCTTAAAAAACAACAACAACAAAAAGAAATCAGGTTCCATAAATTGTTTGTTTTCTCAGCACTGAACATTCAAAACATAAAAATCTAAAAATTAAAACATGGCTTCCAAAAATATGTTATTTGACGTATTTTTTACCATATTTGATATTTAAAAGTGAGTGTCTATATGGATGCATATGATATTTAAACAAATCCACACGCCTTGACCGATTTGAACCAAACTTCACACAATTATTGCTTAAAACTTAAGAAACGTCACTGTTAATATCTCAAATCTCCGAATTTCTAAAACTTCAAAAACTGAGTTGATTTTTGTTGACGGTATGATGGTACGTTGGTATGATGTTGTGATGGTATAATAGTATGATGGTTTGTATATAAGAATGGTGTGATAGTCATGGTGGTAAGATGGTGTGATGGTATGATAATACGATGGTATGATGATATGATTATATGATGGTACGATGTTACGATGATATGATGGTATGAAGGTATGGTCGACTGAATTCGACGTTATTATGGTACGATGTTATGATTGTATGATGGTTTAATGGTATAGTGTCATGATGCTAAAATAGAATATTGCTATGATAGAATGATTGTTTAAGTTTAAGATGGTACGACTGTACGTATGCTGGTATGATTGTACATTGCTATTATGGTATGATGGTAAATAGAGTTTGAATTGAAATTGAGTTGAATTTGAGTGAGAAGTTCGGTTAGGCTTTAATTTGGGGTCGAGTTTCGGGTTTAGTGGGAGGTTAGTTTGTGTTCAGTTCATACATGCAAGTAGCTTCCCAATCGAGCTAAGTTTGGGATTGGGTTGGCCAATAAGTGTGGAGTTCAGAGGGTTGAAATTTGGTACGAGCTCAGTTGAGTTGAACTTGAGTTGTTCGGTTGGGGAGTTATTTAATGGGTGATTTGAAGTTAAGCTAAGGGTTGATTTAAATGTTGATTTGGGGATGATTTGGTGATTGAGTTGAGGGATGGGTTGGCGGTTAATTTGATGATTGCGTTAAGGATTGTGTTGCAATTGAGATGGAGGTTTAGTTGTAAATTGAGTTGGAGGTTATGCTGAACATTGACTTAAGAGGTTCAGTTCGGGAATTATTCAACCTAGTATCCATGACATTATCAATTGCAGATTGTAAAAATAGGATAAGAGCCTCTAAAGTAAACAAATTAAAATGGTGCTATAGATAAAATGGCATTAGTTTGAGACTAGAAAATTTACCTATCCGGTAAATATAAATTGATTTTATAATTAAAAATTGGTAATGTTTACGACAATTTCGAACGTCAAATTATCTAGAAGCTCTGTTTAACATTTAAATTAATTAATTTATTAAGGAAAGTGCAACTAACGGAATAAAAATAAAAAATACCTACCTGGTAGGAAAATCATGACAGTCCAATCAATCTTCAATTGTTAAGTCAAGACCAAGTAACAATTAGTTATAAAAATACAAAATAATTTACCTTATTTCAAAGGGAGACCTCATTAAATTATTATTAACTACAATATGAAAACGAAAGGAAGCTACATAAGTTCTTCTCATCCTTGCGCACAACGGACCAATGCTACGGGGCTAACTAATTATTAAAAAACACAATTTTGGAAAAAAACGTTCTAATTTCTATGAATGTTCGAGCATTCAATAAATCGTTAAAACAAAGATTTGAGGGCGATAGACCAGATCCTCTGACGTGCAAATCGAATTAAAATAACATTTCAAAAATTGTATATATTTAAAAACTTGTTTTGGAGGTTTGTTTATGGGAAGATTCCTGTTTGGCGTGTGTTGATACCATCCACTCTATAATGGTTTGAAACGAAATAAAAAGTGTAAGTAATGTTTAATAATATTGTGAAATGCCTTAATGATTGATTGTATCAATTAGTTATTTTTCATTATTGAATTAATTAGTTGCTTTAATATTTTTATATTTTATCGTGCGCCGGATATTTTTTTATCGTGCTTCAAATGGTGTTATGTGGTAACAATTTATGCAGCCGGATGTAAGGTATAGTGTGATAATGAGTTTTATAGCATTAAGTATACTGGTTTGTAGTTAGGTGGAGCATATGACTATATAATTATAAAATTGTTTTTCTCTATGGGTGTCTTAAACTTTTCAGGCGATACTGCCTATGATTTACATAATAATTAACGAAATATAATTAATCCACCAAATCTCACTACGACATCTTTTAGAACATACTATATTTATGTACTGGATTTTTATTTTTAATGTCTACCGATTACTTTCTACGAACATGTTGGCTTGTATCGAATTATGATAATTTTGATGTTGTTTCAGTTTGATGAAAGGTTTTCTTTTTGAAAATAAAGATATTGGGTTTTTGCTTTCGTTTTGTAATTTTAAAGTTTTACATACTGTAGTTTTGACATTTGCTTTGTTTTTTATTTTTTTGGTTTTCCGCTACTGTATTTATATCCTAGAAGAACCAATCTTATTAGTTGTTAATATTGTTGTCTGTCTTTGTTTATAAAATTGAACTTTAATAGTTAAAACTTTAATAGTTGTAACTATACTTTTGCAACGTGCACAACAGAAAAAACCTCAACAATTACAATTTAATGATTTTATGATTATGGCATTAACATTTCTTTCTTTGATTAGCTCAAGAACGTCGTGTTATCTGTTTTGTAAAATTGTATCTTTTAGACATTCTACTATATAAGTCGATAAACAATAAATAATATAAAATTAAATAATGGAGTAATTAAATGTTTTTTATACCGTGTCAGGAGAAATAAGGAAACCGCTAAAAATTTCGCGGAGTTTGGTGAAAAAACAAACAATCTTAGGTAATTTTCAACAAGGGATTCAATGGTGGGCTCGGTCCACCAAGTTGAAACCAACTAGGGAAGGTACGTTTAGTTTGTTTGAATTTGTTGAAAATGTTACAATGTGCTCCTATGTTCCAGCAGCAAACCGATAACTAGTTTTCTTGTCCAAAGGGATGCAATAGTGTCAAGTGAACAAGCCAGAACTTAATCGGTATTATAATAAAACCAAGGGCGACGTGGACGCGATGGACAAAATGTTCTCCCAGTATTCAACAAAAAAGCACAACTTTTCGATATCACCATGGCCGCCTTCGCTGCATTTATTACAGGGTGGCTGAGACCAAGTGTTACCAAATGAAAACGCTGTAATTTTTTTAATTTTGATTATTTTTTATTGAAATTTCGTGGAATATGTTGAAAACATATTACATTTTATGAAAAACATGTTACTGCTCGATATGACCTCCTTTGGCTTTGATTATTTGATTCAGTCTTCCATAGAAAGCATTGCATGCTGACCGAACGTGGGCTTGCGGAATTTTATTCCATTCTCGAACAAGAGCTGACTTCAATGCATCAACACTTTCGTATTTTTTAGTGGACACCTTACTCTCCAAAATGGACCATATGGAGAAATCCATGGGATTCAAGTCTGGTGAATATGGTGGCCATTCTTTCGACGAAATCAGCCGCGGAACGCAATTTTGTAAAAATTGCTGTGTCGCTCGAGCTTTGTGTGACGGTGCCGAGTCCTGTTGGAATGTCCAACGGTTCGTACCAAAGTGTTTACGTGCCCAAGGTAGCAAAGCATCGTTTAGGATCTTTTGGCGGTACATCTCTTGGTTTACCTTGACTCCATGTTCGATGAAAACCAGAGGAGTGCGTCCATCTGCAGTAACTGCAGCCCAAACCATAACATAAGCTGGTGATTGCTTGCGCATGGCAACTCTTGTGTCCAAATTATCGTTGGACTTGTCCTCTAACCAAACACGATCATTTTGTTTATTCACATGCTGTTGAATGGTGAAAATTTTCTCATCAGAAAAGACAATTTTTGGAATCTCATCACGTTCGGCCAAGGCCTTCAATGCTCGTGTTCTTTCAAGCCTAACTTTTTTTTGTGCCTCCGTAAGATCTTGAACTTTTTGTATCTTGTAGGGCTTCAAGTGTAGTTCATTTTTCAATATGGTTTGAATGCTGTATCGTGAAACATGTAGACGTGCGGCTAATTGATTGGCACTTTGACGAGGATTTCGTTGGATTCGTTTCTTCACCTTTCGTATCATTTCTTTTGATGTTGCTGTCTTTTTAGGACCGCCTCTGTTGCGTTTAGCGATGCTACCAGTTTCGTTGTATCGAGTTATGGTTCGATACACAAACATTTTATTCACATTCAAATGCTGGAGCTGACGAACTATTGCTGTTTGTGAATTTCCACCCAAATACAGTGCAATTACACTATTACGTTTGAATTCCATTACGATTTTTTTATTAAGATATTAATTTAGAACAATTATTTATTGACCACATATAAACAACTAACCAAACTTCAATCTGTCAAAAAATTAATGCGCGAAAATGACAACTACACAAATGACAGCAGAGTGAAGTTAGTAACATTTGGTCTCAGCCACCCTGTATACACAAGGCAAACAACCCGGTAAGTTCTGCTAATAAATCCCGAAGAAGGCAGTTCATAGAAAACTTAGGAGAAGAGCTCTGCCGTCTTCTGATATTGTAAAGATCCAAAAATGCTAACATTATTGGAGGATTTCATATCAGGATAGCAATAGAATGCATTTTAGGCATTTACAAATATTTATTACTCGTGTATATTGGAGAGAAAATAAATTATTTTGTATTTTTATTACAGAAAAGCCAATTTCTGGAAATCCTGAGCGGGACGCCACTGTCCAGACAGAAAATAAAGTACTATTAGTGCATTAGCAACAAGCAGAGAAACAATACGCACCAAGTTTGTTTCAGATGTAAATTCCCTTATGCGCAGAGCACAATGCTAGCCAAACCAAGTGGGAAAATTGTCATTTGGGCCCATCTACTTCCGACCGTAACTTGAGAAGTGATTAATTCAAATTTTTTCTAATGTTTCCTGTAAATTAAAATGTTCATACAAAAATTTACATCGTTTACACTTTTTCAATAATTTTAGGCAATACTATGTTGTTATATTTGGCAATTCAAAATATATAGAGAGTCAAAAATTCATAGTGGTCACCTAGGTGACCACAGGTAAACCATGAAATAAAAATATAAAATTATACAAAAATATCACGGGGCGTGCAAAAAAAATTTTTTTTAGATTTTTCTGAAATCAATTGGAAATAGCTTTGCTGACTCTCAGGACATTTAAATTGTTATTAAATGGACACGGCGACTCGGGATAAGTATTTTTCGGGATCTATATACTGAATTGTTTTAATATGGTTAGTAGTTCCTCCTTTTTTGTAGTAGAATTTCTCATTCGCTGCTTTCCTAATTTAATCTGGTTATTAAATTAGGAAAGAATCCGATAAAAATGGTAGCCACAAAAAGATAAAAGAATAAAATTGATTTTAATGGTTATAGTGGATTTATTCTAGAAGTAATGTTCGAAAGTTAAAAAGTAAAAAATCGTTAAGTTAATTAATTTCTCATATTTTATTAAATTTAAAATTAAAATTTTTACAAATAAAAATTAACATAAATTCAACCAATTTTAACCTCATGCTGATTTGAGAAAGGGTACTCATCCCCGCCATAGGGAAGAAGTTATGTAGATGAGTTTACCGTAATTACGTGTCTCCCTCGAATACAAAATTGGCGTGTTTTTTAAATTTTAAAAGTATGTCGTGTTTTGTTTCTTTTTGGTTAGGCCACCTTGCGTTTATACCTTCTCATGTTTATGTATATTATTTATGTCGATTTAAATATAAAAAAATCGAATAATTTATTTATTATTCAAAAAAATTAAATATAATCATATTTTATCACTGAATTCTGTTTGCAAATTATTTTAGTTGTGGAAATGTACGGAATGAATACATTAATAATAATGATGATAGTGTTAAATTTACATAAATTAAACACATTGGGTAAAAATATCGAATATTGTTAATTTGTATAAATAATGGTTTGTGGAAATTATGATTATTTCTGAGTTAGGTTTTGAAAATTTAATGGAGATTTATTACTTTCCATTCATTTCCGATCTGTTCGTTGCCTCGAACAACATGTTTTTAACTTTGCGACCATTTACGTATGACAATAATCTTTCATTGTTTAGGATTAGGTTGCCAGTTGCTCGGTTTTTTTTTCGGAATTTCAACTGTTTTTGCAGGAGAAAACATTTGTTACTATTGTCCAGGTAACTGTTGTTCACCTGGTAACCCTAGGAGGAGTATCTATTTGCTGTGAAATGTTTTAAATATATGTACTATATTCAGTAACCATATCATTTTTACGAAAAGAGTATTAATCACACGATCGTTGTATTAATCATAGCTGGTTGAAATTTTATTCAACAAAATCTTAACATAATCCACAATTTTCACAGGACACCTTTCTAAAAATTATAAATTTTACTATTCACTTCGCTTGTGTTTGTCAAGTCTATTATTACATTAGAAAGCTGGCTACCACAAAATAGTTTTTTGTTATATTTTCTGTATCGAAAACTGATGTTTATTATTTGAGAAAGTACCCCGAAAAGTGAGCTTTACTGCGGGAAAATGCGGGAAATCAAATTAAACAACATTCTGCTACAATAACAATGTTTATTAAAAAGAGAAAATTCAATTTAATTACTTCATGATTTGTCCACATCTAAAACCAATGGTAAGAAAAAAGACAACACGTCTCCGCTCAACAATCGAAATTAAAATAAATCAAAATGAGCCAAACAGAAAAAATTAAATCAATACAAGAAGTGTGAAGAAAACAAAAACGCAATACAATCTAGCATGCTTTGCAAATTCAAAATAACAATAGAAAGATATTCGAATTCAATATTGAATGTAGGCAATGAAAGAGATGATTATTGCATTGTTTATAAATTATGAGTTATAAGTTTATGACAAATATTACAAAAATAACAACATTTTAAAGTTCAAAAATACCTTATTTTTGAAGATGATTTTCACTTAGAAATAAACTTTTTCATGACTCGATTTTCCAATCAAATAAAATTACATATTTCATGAACATTTTCCTATAAAAACCAATCAAAAGCTCATAATTCTAATAAACTAAAATTGTAAATGAAAATAACTGTTTTCTCATATATGTAGTAGCCAAAATAACTTTCTCAGCATTTTTTGGATGTAGACTCAACGTGGTGCCTAGGATTCTCCAACTATTTGCTAATATTCCAAAAGTATTTTCAATTCTTATTCCCGCACGCGACAATTTTTTGTTGAACTGCTCTTTGTCTGCCGATAAACATTTACCAGGGTATGGACGCATTAAATTTCTTTTTAAGGAAAAGGCGGAGTCGCCGACAAAGTAGTAGGGGAAGTCTACACATATTTTGGAATTTGGTAGCATTTTAGTTTCGGGAATCTCAAGAGACCTGTCTGCTAATTGCTTGCCAAAACCGCTATTTTGCCGAAATCGTTCTGCCTACCGTAGTTAACGAGTAGTTTGCATCGCATTCACCTAATAGTACCATGCTGTGTAGGCGGACATCTAAGATTGACATATTTGCCGTCAATGACAACTGTGCAATTTCTCGGATGGTCGAATCTTCCATTTTAAAGCTCCATGCTAAAACTTTTATGTAACATCCATGCGCAAGATACCTTTGCGGAAGATCCATTTTGTTATGTTTTTAAATTAGAGATAATATTTATGTTTCTTACATTAGTGTGACAGCTAATCTGGATTCGACACTTATTGGTTTTCTATGGGAGTACTTCTGTAATTCTGATTTTAATAGCTTTAACAACAGCTTGAAGTGCTCAATACTCATACGCGTCACCTTTTAAAAATGTTCTGATCCAAAGCCGTGATTATCTCTATTCCACTATTGAGTTATAACATTCGTAGGTCAAATAAACAATATAAATTATGTTCACCATTTTTATAATTTTAATCAACTCCATATTTTTATATTTAACTACGAAATATTTCAGGTTATGTTGCTTGTTATGTTATTTTGTTTTGAAATTCATTTTATTGTCGGTCGCTGACGCTCTTTTGTGTTTACTAAGACGACATCGCCGACCAGCAAATTTATTTTATCGTCGTCGCCTTTAGTTGTCGCTCTTCTTCTGTTTATATCTTAAGAGCAACAACGATAAACGATATCACCTGTCAAATTAAAATACACAGAAATAATGTTCTGCTCCCAGAACCAATGTCGGCAGCGACGACGACATTATCATCGACATTTTTTAGACACTATTTCTAAATTTGTTGCTAGCGCTTAAATGTTACCAACTTATTTTTGATCGTTAAGTTTGAAGTTGCAAACTTTTGGCTGTCAATTTTTTCATACCCTAAAGCTCCCTGAACAACAAAAATCATAAATTTAATCACCAAATTTATTTTAAATTATTATTTTTTTAATTCATTAAATATAATATCCTTTGAAGAAAAAAAACTACTTTTTAAGGTTATGTGGTTTGTTATGTTATTTAATTTTGTCGCCGGCAGGCAAATGTATTTTGAAGTGATCGCTTGTGGTCATCGCGCTGCTTCTATTTTTATACGAAGTGTGCAATAATTTTAAGGGTTTTTTGGTAAAACTAACAGTTTTTTTGTGAAAAATGGTTACGAATTGATCATTAAAAATACTAGGTGTGTATATATGAATCCGAAATTTACCAATAAATGGCACCATCTGTCAATGTAGCTTTCGACAAACCGCATCATCGGTGCCATCGTTTCTTTTGACATCTGCCAACAACATCCAATTCAAAACCATACAAGTTTCATACAATAACGCATGTTTTTTACGTGTTAAAAATGTCGAGTTTTGTGCCTACATATTACGATTTGCGGACATTATTGATTTTTTGTTATCATTTGAAGAAAACTTCTGCAGAACCACATCGAACGCTTGTCGAGGCTTACGGTGAGCATGCTCTTGGTAAATCACAATGCTATGAATGGTTTAATAAATTCAAAAGTGGTGATTTTGACGTGAGAAACCAAGAACATGGAAGACCACCAAAAAAGTTTGAAGGCAGTAAATTGCAAACATTGTTGGACGAGGATGACGCTCAAACGCAAAAACAAGTCGCAGATCAATTGAATGTGCCCCGAAAAGCCGTCTCCATACGCTTAAAAGCCATGGGAAAGATCCAAAAGCTGGGAAAATGGCTTCCGCATAAGCTGAATGAAGGACAACAGGAAAATCGAAAAACCACTTGCGAAATGTTGCTCGCCAGATACAAAAGAAAGTCATTTTCATTTTTATTTTGAGAATCCAAAGCACAAAAAGTCTTGGGTTGACCCAGGACAACCATCGACATCGACTGCAAGGCCAAATTGCTTCGGACGGAAGACAATGCTCTGTATTTGATGGGATCAAAAGAGTGTGATTAATTTTGGGCTGCTAAAACTTGGTGAAACCGTAAATACTAAACACTACCAACAACAAATGATCAATTTAAATCGAGCTTTGTGTGAAAAACGACCAGAATATGATAAAAGTAAACAAAGCAAAACCGGTCAAGGAAACGTTGGAAGCACTTAATTGGGAAATACTTTCTCATGCGGCTTACTTGCCAGACTTGGGTTCGTCCGATTATCACTTATTTGCATCGATGGGGCACGGGCTTGCTGAGAAGCACTTCCTACGAAAATGTATAAAAATGGCTCGATAACTGGCTTGCCTCAATAGAAGAACAGTTTTTTGGCGAATAATGGGCAATACTTTGAATAAAATACTCTAACCATTATCATACGATAAACGTGTACTTTTTACTAAAAACTTCCGGTTTCATATTTACACGCCTGGCATTGTCCATCATTAGCCACTACCTTTTCCCATCATTCTGGTAATAGGGGGGTTCCACGTTCCAAGAACGACGCATCTTTAGGGTTTATCCACGAATTGACAAATTTTTTGGTATCTTCATAAGAATGGAAGCGCTGCTCATGCAAGCCATGAGTGATCGATCGAAATAGGTAGATATTGGAAGGAGCACTGTCGGGAAAATACGGCGTATATGGCGGAGATCGGGCGTTGTTGCCTCAATTGCATCAATTAGTATATTAAGAGCAGCTTATAATATACTATGTCTAGCTGATCACACCAAATACAAAGCTTGAGCTTGGTGTCACGAATATTCGGATTCGCTGTCCATATTGATGGTTCGCCTGGCCTCCAATGAAGCTAATCAATTTTTCGTCACCCAACATGATACAAGTCGGCTCCAACACGCATAACACCCTATTTCCTTGCTTGTGAAACATTCAAATGGTGTTTAAACGTCTGAAAATAGTTGATCGATCAAGATGTAATGATTCTGCAAGCTCTTCATCGAGTAAAGCTTCCATTTTAAATTTTTCGCCTGGCCTGGACGTTTCTGATTTTTCGTATCAAAATCAATTCTCTTATAGCATCGAAACCAGTCACATTTTGAAATCGAAAGAGCATAACCACCATAAGCTTCCAACAACATTCGTTGACTTTCAAAGTTCTTTTTTTTTTTTAATATTTAATAAATATTACAACTGAATATATATCTCTATTGAATATTGTTAATTGTTTGTGAAGTACTACCCATTTGTTAACTCCGAGTTGATTACTTCATTAATTTAGTTGATCTAGTTCTAAGAGTTTCGTTCGTCGAAGCCATGTTACTGGGTTTGTATTCTACTAACGTATTCCATCATTATACCCTTATTAAGGTTATCGTTCCGTATATACCATGGTATGTTCACCTACTTCGCAAGTCTTTATTTTGAAGGATTTGAGCTACTTTTACGTTAGTCTTCTTGGTACAGCTGTATACCATACATTAATACAGATTTCAATATTTCCCGATATAAGGGCAGTTTATTATGTAGTGTTATCTCAGAGTTCCTTCGTATGAGCCAATACATTTTTCTGTTTTTGATGTTTAACTCTTCTTTTTTTTAACAAACTCTTTCCACTTAATCTTAGCATCAAGAGTCGATCAAGGACCAATTTACATTTTTGTTGATGGTGTCATTTCTTCGTCCAAGCACCCACCCAATGAATTAGCGGCGTTTTGTAATTTACTGGTTGACTCCTCCATGTTGTCTCCAATAGCTAAGCTTGCAGCAGATATAGAATATTGGCCCCAGGACACTTCCTTGTGAAACCTTGTCGTAAACAGAAGGTTTTATTTTGAGCTTAAATTGTTGTTAATTTCATCTTTCAGTGTTACATATCTTAAGTTTTGATTATCAACTTTCCTTACTGGAATTATATTTTCTTCTACAGTTTGCTTAGGAGGGAGATGGCAGATCAGTTCAACATCCACATTTTACGGGTGCCAGAACATTTCATAAGTGCAGGGAGTATAAACGCCGATGAACTGGCTCGACGTGGTACAACGGACCAGTTCTCAGAAAGCAGAAAGGATATTGAAATGCCTCTTGCGGTATGCAAACTGCTGCTTCAGGAAGAAGCTAGCAACCTGACCAATGACAGATGGTCAAGTATCACCTCTTGCGTAATAACTCGGCAGGTTTGGTCAAAGTTGGACTTGGCGAGATCAAAACAGCTGAGCTCACTTAAGCGAAGTCAGATCAGTGTGGTTGTTGGAGTGATTACGGGACACTGTTTCATAGGGAGGCACGCGAGTATACTTGGTGTCTTCTCACACGACTACTGTAGTAGTTGCGAGGACAATACTTCACCTTATAGAGTTTCCTTTATATTGATTGATTTTTGATTATTTAATCGAACATTAATGGTGACTACTTGCATAATTTCTTTTTCCAGTTTTACTCTTTCGTAGTGTTTGATATTTTCCTTCGCTTATTTGGTTGAGCCGCTTTTTGCTTTGTTGTAACAGCCCATTTGCATTCCAATTGGCGATTCTGAATCGGTTATTTATCTTCGTAGATGAGTTCATTGTGAAAGTGGTTTCATCGAATGTGTCCAGACTTCTTTCTCGTTTTATTAGCTTTAAGTTTAGGACCTCTATCTTCTTTAGAAACTTTTTATGGATTTGGCTTTGGCCGTTTACCTTGGTACTCACTCTTTCCGCTGCTGTACAATCTGTGAGTATGTTTTTCGGTTTATGTTGCGCTTGTTTGTGGTAGTTCTACTATTTGGTTTTTAGATAGTAACGTATTATTTGGTATTCCACGCAGGTCTGTGGATTTTCTTAACGCTTATATTCTAACATTCGTGTTAAATACTGCGTTAATATTGAAAATTTGTTCCACTTTTGCTTTTTAAAAGTAAGCATAAATAGTAGAAGCTCCTTTTACTAATTTTGATAACTATCGTTTTTTTTCTTTGTTTTGAGAATTTTTGGTGCATCCTCTATTTTGAAGCCCTGTTCTGTTGCTTAAGGTCTTTCATTATATCCTGCCTCGTACTGGTTGGGTAAGATTTGCCGAATATTATAGATAGTTCAGTGCAACAACTCCGTATTATTTTGTGGTCAACGATTTCATTTGATTGGTGGTGTTGCCTTTTCCTTAATTTTGGTAAGTTGTTTTTTCTGATCGGGTGTATTTTGCTGATTGTGATTTAATACACCTTAATACGCCCTACTGTTCTTCTGGTTCCTTGGCCTCTAAAGAATTTTTCAGCATTTCATTTTATATCTGAAGAGTTTTTACTTCGTTTTTGTGTTCAGCAATCATTACTTTTGAGGCATTACGGTCATTGAATATCAATGACTGAGAGCCCGCTTGCATACTCTTCAAAGTTGCCGGCACTGGATATCCGTTTCTCTGGACGGTTATTATTTTCAGAGAACTATCCTTAGTTTTGGTTTGCGGATGGTATTGTATGTCCTATCTACCCATCAGCAAGTCTGTTAGGGGTTTACACCTATACCCCACCTGGAGACGCACCCGATGGAAAGCTAGCAACTCCACTTAATTTTTAATTAAAATTATTTTAAATAGAAAAGGCAAAATTCGAATCTAAAATACCTTTCTCACAAAATTTTTCGGTTGACTTTTTTTTGTCAAATATTTATGGTCCTCACTAAAACGTCAATTGCTTGATGCACAATTATTTACATTGTTTCAAGCAAATTTATAGAAATACAGCAATACTTTGGGAAGGGAGGGGACGAGTAATTACTCCTAGTGACGCAATTTTTATTTTTCCTGCTACATTATTGTTGTTATTATATTCCTTAGTAAAGAAGAAAAAGTAAATATTTCTCTTTCAACATTTCTGCATAATGTTTCGAGGAAATGGTTGAGAATTAATTAAAAATATTTCTTCAGAATTGTATCCTCTTACTAAATTCAACATGTGCTCTAATTAATATTCGATAATTTTTTACTTATTAAAACCGGCACAGATAATTCAACTCGTGCTGCGCATTCGTTGAATTTTTAAGACGAGCACCCCTCGGACTAAATCCATTATTGCTTCTATTTGACTTACCATCAAATCTTATTCGCACATGGTCCCCTCTACAGTTCGCACATAATAACGGAACTTGTTTATCTGTATTCCTGGGGCAGTTGCCTGGTTCGTGGCTGTTTGATGAACATTTCACGCAAGTGTACTTCATGTTGCAGCTGGGTGCTGCATGGCCAAATGCTTGGCATTTCCTTCACTGCGACACTGTTGCTTTCTTTTTTAGCTCTCAATTTTAACAGTGGATGCTCAACTAAATTTAAAGTCTCATCTCAATGTCACTAGGAAAAACGTACTTGCTGCTATACATAAATTCTATAATCTTAAGAAATTATGCCCAAACAGTACTCTGCGGAAACTATATCACGCCATAGTTGAATCAATAATAATGTATGGAATATCCAGTTGGGGTGGCACTTATTTTAGTAACATTGAAGGCCTATATATTGCCCAGAAAAGGATTATTAAATTAATATACCACCTTCCTCAAACAACACCATCAATTCCTATGTTTCGACAACTAAATTTGCTACCACTTAGATATCTTTACATATACAAAGTCTTGAAAATGTTTTTTATCCGTAGTAACAGTTTTCACAATCGGATTACACAGGTGTATAATACAAGAAATCCAAATTATTATAATGCTGATTTCCGTTGCAATTGTGAGAAGTTTAGAAGATTTTATCTTTATATGGCACCGTATTTTTTTCATATTTTACCTAAAGAAATAAAAATTCTAACGATTGGACGTAAACATAAATTTGAGAGGGACGTTCGAAATTGGCTGCTCAACATAGAAAATGTTGAAAGATTTTTCTGAAATTAACATTATATAGCTTCGGGTAATTTCACCAATTAAAGCTGTTATCGTAAACATTAAACAATTGTAAATTTAAAGGCAACTAAGTGTAATTATTATTTTTTTCCATATATACATATATAAATAAGAAAACTATTGTGTAATATATATTTAACTCAATGTGTCCAAAGATTTTATAGAATAGCATGTTTAAATTGTTTATTTGCTCCACCACAGATTTTCATCTAAACGGAGCTTTACTTTGTTCAACTATAATATGTTAATTAGTTTATAATTTGTTTGTATTATTATTAAGTTATAAGTTGAAATAAAGAAATAAATAAATAAAAAATAAAAAAAATTTATTTTGTAACTGCAGCATACCTGAACCATTTTAATGTCTGCATTGTTGCTGGTTCGAAATTTACCATGAAACATGATAGTTTAATTTGTTTTTCATCGCCATTTGACTCAGTTGTTGTTCTGCTCATTGGGTAGATGCTTAATATAGTATATCTAGTCCTTTTGTTTTCAAGTCCTTGTTTATTTCTTCTGCTACGGTATCTTCGTTTCTGGTTTTTTACTTGTAAATATACTGTATGTATAAAATTCCAAGTTTATTTCTTTAGTTCTTCGATAAGTTCTCTAAGTTGGGTGATGTTGCTGGCGTAATCAGTAACATTTACCTGTTCCCCGCTGTTTTCGGTGAATCTGAGCATTGCTCCGGCATGTTTGGCAATGGTTGCTTCTAAGATTGGGATTTTGTTTACCGCCAATCTTGAGGATTACCCTTTTAGTGAATTGTGGTGTCTGGTACGACATCAATGGGCACTTTATTAAATTTTCTGCCCATCTATGCTGGTATTTTTTGAGCTTCCTCTATCTCATATTTCTCGTTTTTTTTCTTTTGTACTCTGTCTCGTACCAACTTTTGACTACATAACTCTCCGTCTTTGTTTGATATGACGATACTGTCGTTTATGTCCATCTCTTCTTCTGACTTTGGAATAGTCGCTCAGAGCATTTTTTATTGCGCATCCCATCGGGCGCTCACACACACTATTACCCTGTTTTTGGGAATGCTTACATAAACCTCTCCGCGAGCGTCGGGTATTAAATTTTCTAGTGTATAGATTTTCACAATATTTATTTTTATTTTTCAGGGAAAAACATAAAACATTCGTTCGACGACGATAAAGTCTAAGGCATTCATCGAGAAATGAAAATTCTCGAGAGTTTTTTTATTGCAAACAGAAGAGTAAAATTCAAAATTTCTCGAGGAAAAGGAATTCTGCTCAAAGAGAAACTCTTTGTACATAAATTTTCTCCTACAACCTCCGAAAAAACCATTTTGGTTTTTAATGATATCATACAAATTATTGCGGTTTTTGAAATTTTTTCAATTTTTCATAAAAAATCACTTTGCTGCCTATATTGGTAATCATTTTTTTAACAAAATATAGAATTTTATACAATTGTATCTACCTAGACAAGTGTAGAAATTTGTAAAACTTTAAATTAGGATTTTTGGTAGACGGTGGACATATGTACGTACATATGTAATAAAGAAAATAAATCAAGCACGCAAATCTCCCTTTGCACATCGCAAATCTCCGTATCTGGAGATAAATAATAAAAACATAAAATAAGGATTATACAAACACTAAAATCAATAAAACGACCTAAATTTACATAGCTTGTTGATTTACAGTTTAGTATAAAATATTGTGTTTCATTCCACATAACCTGTTGCATTTTTCGATACAATAAACTGCTTCTATATTACGAAATCTGCCGCACGTAATCCAACCATCGCTTAAAAATTTTGCTAAAAATAAAATTTCAAACACGTTTCAAATAATAGTGTGTGGAAAATTTTTTCATTATTTTAAAGCACTAAAAAATTCTAAGAAGTTCTTTAGCTTAAGTATATATTAATTTTGTACTCCAGTAAGACGAACATAAGATGTTCAACTGATTTTATTGCATTTTGTAAAAGTAATAATTCACGAAAAAACCTTATGAATTTAGATATATTAAAATATAATGTACATACTTATATATTTATAAGCCGAAGAGTCAACTTTCTCTAACGGATTTGAATTATGCCCACATTTTATTTAATGTAAGTACTTCGTTTAAAATTAATGCGCCTTTTAAATCACGCTAAATCTCCTAAAATAATCGCCCAACCGAGTTACATTTCAGAAACTTTCAAATTAATTGCAGTCGATAAGCTTAAAATATCAGGCAAGGAAGAAGAAAAAATATGCTAACGAAAAATGGTCTTGTTTTGATTTCCGTAATTTCTCTAAAAAGAAATAAATGGAATATGAAATAATCCCCAAAATCAAATTAGTTCTAGTCGTGTAAACTTTTCGTATTAAGAGTGTTAACATATAATTATGTGCAAGTTCTGGGTGCGGAATGAAAAAAACTAATGTATTTACGAATAAATACGTGCCTGCTACTGTACATTAAAATCAATAATTTTTCTATTTTTATCCGCAGATGTACATAGACAGCAGAAGAACAGATAATAGAAAAAAAAAATTTGCCTTGTACTTTTCATTTGAAAACTTTTATTCCCGTTTAGTTCTATTTTCTACATATTTTCTGTATTTTGTCGGTGTCAAAAAGACGGCATAAAATATTTAGTTTCATATGCTGTCATATGTTTGCAAAAACATAACTGAAGAAGTCTAATTTGAAGTATGTAATAAATTGATATAAAATTTCATATTCCTTCGTTTTTGTTTTGAATATTTTTTTTGTAGTAAGTAGTTAATGGGTTTATATTACGATATAACTTGTGTGATAAATTATCTTACATCTATGATAAATTTGAGATTTTTTTACATAATATTTATCCCATTATAAGATGAACATTTTTCTTATGATGAAAATCTGGCTGGAGCATTATTTTTATTTTTGGTATCATGTTGATTTATTACTTTACAGTTCTCGATACAATAAAGACAAATATTCAAAACTTGTAATTTTTACTTTTATTACTATAACTTGAAAAGTATAAAAAAATGCTCGCAACTTTCTATTACGAAAAATAATATTTAATATATTTCTGGTAGATATGCGATTTAGGACCAATTCTCATGACTTTTAACTTACGTAGGTGTTTCCTGCTTAAGTTTTTATTTTGTGCGAATAGCCCATACATTCAGTGAAATTATTCATATGGAAAACAAGTTAAAAAGAGATAAGTCGTACTATAAATGGGCCACATTATAAATTGTTATAAAAATTAACTGCTTCGTCGGAAATATTGAGAAACTTATTGCAAATTTCATGGAGCATTTTGTACTTAATCGTTTTTCTGTGAATTTTATATTCACAAAATTAATTTTCTGGTTCACGGAAGGTGCGAGTTCTGGTTGGTCGATTTTTCACTAAAATTCATTGGGGCCTCCCAATTTATGAAAATGCTTAAATATGAAGGACACACAAATAAAGAAGATACAGACACCACTTCGAAAACAAATTTTTCCGACTCAGGGAGCACCAAGACGAGTAAAAAGCCAAAAATCTCAAGGTCGAACATTTTTATGATTAGTAAACTTTATGTTACTAACAAAAAAGAAACCAATATACTAATCATATTAATTATTATAATTCTTATACATAGCAATTCAAATTTTGGATTATATTATGTATAATACACTGAAGTATGACGATAACTACTGTTGTAAGGCATGTTACATTTAATTTAGATTTGATGTCTTAAATATTATAATTCGTATGAAACAGGTTGTCACACAAGGAAAATTTTTAATTTTCATGATTTGAATAAAATGTTTTGATATGCGACCGGTGTAAGGTGATTTTGAGGTTTTGAATATTACTGAAGTTTAATAATTTTAAATGCAAGTCATGTTTGACTAAATGACATTGTTTGTTGTTGGCATAAAACATTGTTGGTTTCGTTGAACTCGTAACAATCCGGTCAAACACATTATATTGCGCTAATTGCTTTAGCTTCGAAAAGCATTTTGAGAATGAAGTATCTGTATTACTAATAGGCGATTTCATGTTTGTCTGTGTTGAATAGGCGCCTAAACCGCTGACCCGATGGTCATAAAAATTTTACCATGTATGAATTTCATCTCAGATTGAATTCTACCGTACGATTTTTCTTTAAATTTCGTTTCCTTCGGGTACCTCCCGAGCAAAAGTTCGGTAAATTTTCGGGTTTTTCATAATAACTTGGACAAATTTTAGCCGAATTATATCACAAATATGGAGAAACAGGCAACGTGTTGCAAATAAAACATAACATACATAATAAAACAATGAAAGTAAAACATTTACCATGTATTTCAGTCAATGTCAATACAATTACATTTTATAAATTTCCTTCTACAAATATCCTTTCATACAAAATATTATATGCGTAAAATACAGTTTTTTTAAATTTTCTTTTGTTTTTCGTAATGTTATGTTTGAATACATTTAATAGTGAAATGACATTGTTTCAAAGTGGACATATTTTGAGATTTTTCTGTAAAAATACGCAAATAAATTGAAATTTTTAATCAGTAGCTATGTAGCTATTGTTATGAATATTTGACAAGTGAAATATTGATTCAAGTTCACATACATTCTTATTAAATCTTATTAAATTTGTGTCTTCAGTTTATAAATGTGTCAATCTGTTGTTAACTTTTTGTTTGTAGAAATAATTTCATTTTGAGTAAAAATGCCACCGAAAAAAAGATCTATTGGAAATGTTACGGCGAGATCGAAGAAGATGAAAGCCACAAGAGCGGTTGAAACACCTAAACAGCATGACATACGGCTTGGAAACGTTCGAAACAGAACTTATTCTTCAAGAGCGGTTGAAAACTTGAACAGCATAACATACGACTTCTAAACTATTGCTTACGGTATCTTGAAACTAAATCAATCGCCGTAGAAGAACAAGCGACGGCTACCCAAAAGTTTCGAGAGCTGGCAGAAAGTGCATTCAGTAATGAAGCAGCAATTTCTGAAAAAAATTTTGAGATTAATGAACATCGTGTGCAAACATTACTTTTCGCTTAACTTCGCAGAAGAAAAAACTGGAAATAATACTAATGAGTTTACTCGATGTTGCCAGAAGGGCCAAGTTAAATTATCTCTACTTGATAACTATCCCGAGTATTTAGAAAATCTTATGACCAATATTGTGCCAGAAAGCAAACAATTTATGGAATGCATACGATCATATAATAGTTCATTTGCGTTTGCCTCGACTGGAACTAACATTAAGCCACCTCAAGGAAAAGGACCTTATTGCTTTCACGTATGTGGACAAATAGTTCATCGGGTTGGAACAGTGCATTCTGAAGGAAATGAAGCCAGAAAATTTGCCCAGATGTACGTGTTGGACCCTGATGATGCAATCTACCAACGAATGAACCTTCCAGAGAACAATAGCTGATATAATTAACAAACATCCACTTGTAAAATCAATTAAAATGCTTCATGAAGTGGAAAAACAAGCTATTGAAACTGCCGAAGCAGATGGCGTTGAGCAAACCAAGGTGGCATTAGCACTAATTTATGATAGAGACAATGACCAAAGGCGGTATAATGCTCCAACAGTTAACGAAGTGGCCATAGTGTTTCAAAGTAAAGATGGAGAACCACCGTTTCATCGGGATATTATTATGCATTTACGTCTAATCAGCCTGGCCAACCAAAATTTAAACGGATTGACATTTGTTATCCTCATTAAGATATCGTAACGTACCCGATTTTATTTCCGACGGGTCAGGAAGGATGGAGCACACAAATTTGTCGCTGTAAAAAGAACGAGACAGATATCAATGAAGGAATATTTTTCTTATCGTTTGTCAGTTAGGTGTTTTCCCAGTTGCTGAACGCTATGATAATTGTTAGAAGGATGCTATGGCAATTGTTAGAAAGCATGGCAAGCCGGATCTTTTTTGTGACCATGACCTGCAATCCGAAATGGAAAGAAATCGTAGAAAACCTTGAGCCCTGGGAAAAAGTGGAACATCGGCCAGACTTGGTAGCTAGAGTTTTTCGGCTTAAGTTAAATATTGTAGTAACGGACATTATGAAAAAATCTCTTTTTGGAACTGTGAAGGCAATCGTTCATGTAATAGAATTTCAAAAGCGAGGATTACCACATGGTCACATTTTAATCATTCTCGATGACTATTCAAAATTACGAACTGAAGAAGACATCTACAAAATTGTTATTGCTGAAATTCCTGACCAAGAATTATCGCCTCATCTTTTTGAAATCATTGTTAGAAATATAATCCAAACAGTCCATGCATTGTGCAAGGGAAATGTTCCAAAGGTTTTCTAAAAGAATTTCAAGATATTGCATTGGGAAATGTGAACGGATAACCCAAGTACAAAAGAAGAGAGACAAACGAAATAGAAGTTTTTCCCGGTCGTCGCATTGATAACAGTTGGGTGGTCCCATACAATTCATATATCTTTGTCTAAAATATAACTGCCATATCAACATTGAAATATGTGCCACAGTAAAGAGTGTGAAATATTTGTTTAAATATGTGTATAAAGGACATGATTGTGTTAATGTTTCGGTATCCGAAAAAATAATCACGATGAATCTTTAATGTATGTGGATTCGCGCTATGTCAGTGCACCAGAAACCATTTGGAGAATTTTTTGTTTCCCGATGCATGAGCAAAGCCATACCATATACCGATTGGCAGTTCATTTGCAGGAAGAGCAGAGCGTTTGCTTTCGCATAGGGAATATACTGCATGCAGCAGACCGTGCCACTTCAAGAGATACTAAACTTACTGCTTGGTTTAAACTCAACCAAAATTCAGATGATCCAGATGCAAACCAGTGGAAATATTGGAAAATCCGCATTCACTGTGTTTGGGACGACAAAAAGACTTCCTGGAAAAGCGACAACGTGGTGGAAATAAAGTGATTGGTCGGATGTATACTGTTAGTATCAAGGATTCTGAAAGATTTTATCTTAGACTCTTGCTTCAACATGAGACGGGAGCTAAATCATTTGAAGACGTTAGAACGATTGCAGTTAGCGGCGGGGTCAAATGTTGTGAAACATACAAGGAAGCAGCGAAGGAAAAACGATTTCTTCTAGATGATTCAATTTGGCAAAAAACTCTGGAAGACGCTAAATCGTATGCTATGGCTGCACAAATGAGACAGCTTTTTGCATATATTTGTACCTTTTCTTCGCCATCTGACCCTTTGTTACTTTGGAATGAAAATAAGGAAGACATGACTAACGATATATGCCACAATCTCCACGGTTGGGATGAGCATTGGCACCAGTTGCGAATCATATGCTTTAAAGGACATTCAATCCGCATTAATAATACTAGGATTTACTCTAGAATCTTTCAACCTACCCAATGTTACAAGCGGATTACCTGAAGAAGAGATGGAGATTGACGAAAATATGATCTCCTCTTTTAACCCCATGCAGTCCTGTGTATTTCACAAAATTGTTGGTGCAACTCAAGATAAAACCAGAAGTCCAAAATGTTATTTTCTTGACGGTCCTGGAGGTAGCGGGAAAACTTATTTGTATGAAACACTGATTGGTCATTTTCGCGCAAGAAAGCACTTAGTTTTGGCTACGGCAACAACTGGAGTAGCTGCTAATTTATTTAATTAATGGACGAACGTGCTATTCCCTTTTTAAACTGCATGTATCAATCGGAGAAACATCCATCTCAGGATTGAGAATGGAAAGTGATGGTGCAGAAGATATTCGTCGTGCAAAATTGATTATTATAGATGAGTGCACTATGGCATCCAGTCATGTTCTCAATACAATTGACAAGTTGCTGCAAGAAGTTATCCAAACAAACGTCCCGTTTGGTGGAAAGATCATGTTAATTGGAGGGGATTACCGGCAATGTTTAGCTATTGTCTCACCTACAAGGCGGTCTGCTGTGGTTCAATCAAGCTTAATGTATTCGCAAAACTGGCACAATTTTGAGAAGCTGAGTTTATTAGAGAACATGAGATGCGTTGATCAAGACTATAATAATTGGTTGTTACAACTTGGAGCTGGAACACTTGATTGTGGGAACGACTTACCACCTGACACTATTGAAATTCCCGAAAATTTTATTTGTGGCGATGATTTGGTGACAGAAACTTTTGAAAAAGCAATTTCTTTAAATGACATCCCTTCCTTATCGAGAAAAGTAATTTTATGCCCACAAAAATATTTGAATTCTATCAATCCGGCTGGGCTTCCTCAACATACTCTGAATCTTAAAGTTGAAACTATAGTCATGCTACTTCGGAATCTCAACACTAAACAAGGATTATGCAACGGTACACGACTAGTTGGGAAAAACATGAAAGATAACGTTATTGAGGCAGAAGTGCTCACTGGATTTCATATGGGTAACGTCGTTTTAATTCCAAGGATAGATCATTCAAGTTCCGACCTGGAATTACCTTTTAAACTTAAACGACGACAATTTCCTACTAAGGCAGCATTTGCTATGACCATATACAAGTCTCAATGTCAAACAAAGGACAAAGTTGGGATATACCTGTCGGAACCTTTATTTGGACACGGACAATTTTATGTTGCATTCTCAAGGGTTCGTCGTTCCTATGACGTCAAAGTTAAGATTCTGCCAACGCCGCATCAGGGAAATCTGATTCATGGAAATAGTAGCATTTTTACTTAAAATGTTCTTTATAAAGAAATTTTTGATTTATGAATTCTGAAATTTGATCATATTATATTAATTTACAATATACCTTACATTTTCACTTTTTAAAATGAAACCGGCTTATTATTATGTTAAAAGAATTCATACTTTCTTTGGTACGAGAATTTTCCAAGTGGTGGCTGCAATTGGGAAATAGAACACTGCAATGTACTAATGGACAAAACATGATTGATATTCCCACCAAACTAAATTGTTCACCAAACTTTTGGTGATTCTTGGGATCTTCGTAATATAGATCAGTATTCAGTAAGAGCAATTGTTTGCCTGTTAAATGATAATTGCTACCAGATTAAAAAAGAGGTGCTTAATTTAATTGACGGAGATTCCAAGATGTATTGCAGTGTCGATTCAATCATCACAACGGATTCTTCACAATTAAACAAACCATTAGAGTATATTAATTCTATTGCACCTTCTGGAATGCCACCACAAAAACTAATCCTGGAAGCTGGTGCAATAGTTATGCTTATCAGGAATATAAATTTACAATCGGATTCGCTCAATGATGTCCGTATGGCGGTGACTGAATTATTTAAAAAATCTGTAAAACTAGGAGTTATTACAGGTGTTGGAAAAGGTAATATTGTTTTTATGCTAAGAATAAAGCTGATAACTACAACTGATCCAAATATGTAATTTACAATATCAAGATTGCAATTGCCATTGAGACTGACATCTGCTATCACCATAAAAAAAAAATTAGGAGCTACCTAAACCAGTATTTATTCACGGGCAGCTATAAGTGGATTTTAGTCGTGTGAGGGCTCCCACTGATTTAGCGAACTAAATGTACCGTAGATTCGGCCCCGTAGGCGCCACGGGCCACTAATGTTTAATAAAACATAACGATTTCTGCCCACACCATTTTATTACTTTAAGCGAATCTGTCAAATTGGAAAGGATTGGATTGTTTTTTGAATAATTATTGATCGAGCTTTAAGTTTAATTTGATGGATAACTGTATGCTCAAAATTATGCTCCAAAACTACTTTCCAAAAAAAAAAAATAATAATAAACGGGGTTAGAAAATTGTTTTTTAATTTTTTATGGTAAAGTTTTTTTTAACCGAGCAAACGGCGCAGTGGTTAAAGCTGCGGCGGTTAGATCGGGAGGTACCGGGTTCGAATCCCTGTGGGATGGGATGCAAAAGAGATTTTTCATCAGCACTATAGGTTATATGCAGGTGGTTTATACCAAACGGGTCTATAGCCGTACGTCCTCGAATTGGATACTACTGCGTAAAGTAGGACGGTAAAAGTAAACTGCGAAAGAGTTGGGAGTGCCTTGACGCCCCAGAACAAATTGATGCAAAAAAAAAAAAAAGTTTTTTTTAAGCAAACTAAATATTTTTTGAGAGTTGAAAGAGTTGAGAGTTTAAAAATATTTCATTAAAATTGTCATAAATTCTTTGTTTAAAAATTGAATGAACTTTAAATCGAATTCAGTCACATAAATTTCACAGAATCTAGGTTATTTCAGATTTTATAATAATATTATCATATTTTTCCAATATTTCATTCGTTTGTTTCAGATATAGATTCAATTTCCTTTTATTTTAAAATGTCGCGTTATAGGTAAAATTTACATTTTTAGTTTGCAACGAATTTCCAAAAAACAAAATTAAGTTCGAAATTCTTTCTGTAGGGGTCAGAAGATAGGAGCTACGAGGGGTCAGAAGATGGGGGCTACGATAGGGCAACGAGTTACAAGCAATATGAAAATGGGAAAATTTCGTCACTAGGTAAAAATAAAATCATCAGTTTATAATAATTTACTAATCTGTAGGAGCGAGGATATAGTGGAAAATGTATGTCGAGTCGCTGTGTTCCCGTCGCTTTTTTAATCAGGCCGAACATCCTTAGGTCGAATTTCTATACCCTATTTATACGACCTATAATAATGTTAGGCGCGACTTATCCTATCCCTATTTGACGATAAATTTATCATTTCTTAATTTGCTCACGTATTTGCATGTATTTGCATATACAAATGAATCGTTTAGTTTTGAAAGGGCACATGTCCACTTTTTCAAATTTTTCGGGAAATAAAAAAAACTTTATATTGTAAACAAAAATAAGTTTAGGAGGGAATTTGAGTTTGTTGATCAAATGTGAGTCGCTATAAAATTTTAAGCTGAATTTTGGGGTTATTTTTAAATTACTTCAGCTGGTATGCTCATTTTTAAAGCATAGACATGTACCCTTTCAGTAATAAATTATTATTTGTTAAAATTAATTAGGATCAAAACAATTTATAAAACATTAAAAAAGTAAAAATATATATTTTAAAGACTTCAGTAGTCAGTGTGCTCACTATAATATTCCATTCAACTTGGCCATTGCATAACTTCGCCGTAAAAATACAGACACTGAGCAGGTAGGTACTTTAAGACTTTTTGTAGGTCTCTTATTTTTTTAATATTTATTACGTTTACAGTAACAAACGCTCTTTGAGAAGGTAATCTTACCTACGTCATAAATTCGATAGTATTAAACCGTAGAATTTTAAACGTAAAACTTTCCAAACTATCAATAAATTCCCGCGCTTCCAAATTTCCGTCGCTGGTCATTTAAAAATGTGCAAATTCAGAAACTTTAAATAGGTTTTTTTTTGCTTTTCTGTGTCTTTTGATTGAACAGCAATTACCTGCTTTTTGAAAAAGTACGCCACCAATTTTTAAAGCTTAATATTTTATCATTATTTGATAAAAAATTTGTATTGATTTTTTTTACTGTACTTGATCGGTTGATCAGTGCCCCATGTCCCTCTGGCAAATAAATTCTGTCAATTTTCTTTAAATTTCTAATAGGGTAATACTGATAGATTTTGGTTAGTTTTTTTTCAATACAAAAAGTCGTTCGAAATCGTAATACCGTGTTATTACGATTTTAACCAGGGCATGCATCAGAAAAATATGGAATTCGGTAGTCTCAGGTGGCAAATATTTTTCTAAGAAATCACTGATCAAAGAGCATACATCATTTGCCTCTTTTTTTCTGTTCCTTCGTGATAAAGGTACATTCCGCTACATTCCCTCTTCAAATCGTAGATACAACAAGTATTCATCCAAAGCTTCAAATCGGAGATAGAACAAGTATTCATCCAAAGGATCGCATTATTTATTTTTGCTGACAATACCTCGCATTTTCCTCAGACATCTTTTTGCGGTCTATCAAAGCGATAATTAAAATTCTCTTTAAAATACAAATAATAAAAATTGTATTTTACGTTGCTATCGGGATGTTTTTGAGTAAAAAAAATATCATACAAACTCCAACCCGCTTCCCTTGGTGACTTAGAAAATAACGACAAGCGGTTTTTTGATTTTGATGAATCGACTTTATTACCCATCCGAGAGTGATGTTTTGTTATTGAGCCACACTCAATGAAACCTTGAAGGAAACTGTTTTGTTGATTTTTATTTTTAATGTCATAAAAATTAACGAACGTATTATTCATGGCATCATCAGAAAAATTGTTTAAGCATTTTTTGCTACTCTTGCACAAAGAAAGAAAAGTAATATTGTAGTAACAAACCGTTTCTGCGTTTAGTTACTTCAACTTTCTAACGAATAATAATATAGCTAAGTAGATAAACTTATGTACTAGCCCGCAGTTCGAACCTTGTTGTTTCGCAGGTATAATGTTATTGCTGTAATTTGTATAACTTTTTCCGTGCGTCTTAGTAGCTTGCTTAATTACCTCCGATTTATATAGTTCTTTATTGCGCATTCCTCTTTTGCGCCGTTTCACCATATTTTCATCACTACTTTCACTTGAATATATTTTTTTGCCAATACCTTCGAAATATTCAAAATTATAATATTATTTTCAGCCAACAAAATATCACTTCGGACTAATTCAGTTGACTTTTCAATAAAATTGACTTTAAAATCTATTTTCACTAATCTTGAGAAAGCCGATAGGTATTATGGCACTAAATAGTACAATTAGCGAAGTAGAGTTTACTCAAAACCAACACAAATGTCTATACAAGCCGAACTGTCCCTACACATAGGATATCGAAATGTACATTGGGGTAGATTAGGATTTGTGATTTGTCGTCATGTACAAACATGTTATAAAATATACGAAAAAATAAAAAACACGAAAATGTTTTACGTATGTGTATGTGTTTGTAATGAAAAATAGGAAATATACACAGCAACAACACAATGACGATTTTTAAGTATTACAAAAATAATTTTCGCAATTTCACAAGACACAACAAAAATTCACTTTTACGTTTCACAACTTTTACTACATAAGTATATGTTATAGGTATGTACACCAAAACTAAAAATTACGAAAATGTTGCCCTATTGAAATATAAAACACACCAACACATAAACTAGTCAATATACATTTGTTTTATGGCATAATGCAATCTAGTGTTAGTTTTGTTTTATGCCCGATTTAAGAGCCAACCAGCGAACATTTAAGAAATTTAACAGAATTTAACGAAAGTTTTTTCTTACGGAAAATTTGACAGGTTGGCTAGCGAAACACACAACTTGTCAATTGCTTTGATGGTGACGGTAGCTCGTATTAATATTTTAAAAATTTTGTGTAGAATTTTGAACTGCGATGGAATTGGAGGAACTTCGAAAATTATTTCAATTATTAAAAAGCCTTAAATTCTTAAAGGACAGAAACATAAATAATAAAAGACACAGATCTTGTGGCGTAAGAAAAAAAAACGAAAATAAATAAATTTGAAAATAAATAATTTGATGTTATAATTTATAAAGTCTTTAATAATTCGGTTTTCAATTTACCTACATGAACATAAATAAATAATTTTGAATTTAAGCTTAAAATGTACAATGAGCTCCTACAAGAAGATTTGCACAAAGGCAATTTGGATTTTTGATATTTCCTTCAGTTTTGTGCGATAATTTTCGCTCTGTTAAGTTGAAGTGTCAACGAAACTGAACGAACATTTCTTAAACATTCGCTGGGCAGTAACATGTAAACTCTATATACCGCACTGTTACGTTAAATTTCTTAAATGTTGGCTGGTTCTCTCTTTAGATGAAGAAACATGTTTGCCTTGCAAAAAATGTTTGCCTTGCATAGAACATTTGACTTCTGGTCATCGTATAGGTTTTCATAATATACTTTTACTGTGTTTGTGTTTGTTTGTTACCATAAAATATCAAAAAATATAGTCGGGTCGAGTATATTTTATAGTATAGTCATATTTATTTTTAATGTTTTTATAGTAACTATTGGAAAAAAAACAAAAAAATACGCTAACATAATTTTGCATGTTTATGTTTTGTTCTTGTCATTCAAACGAAAATTGTAAAATACTAATCTCTTCTTTTTTTGCAAGGCAAACATTTTTCTTCATCTAAATCGGGCATTACTCGAAAATAATGAAAAGTTGTATTCCCCAGTAACCACATGTCACAAAAAATCGACAAAAAGTTGACATTCATTTGTGATTTGTCGACCAAATCGTTTAAAAATTTGTCAATTTTTTGTGAATAATTTGTCGACAAACGGTACCCTAAAATCACCAAACTGTCACTTTTTTGCATGACAATTTTGTCGATCAATTCGTCGAATATTTGTGGATAATTTGTGGAATATTTTGTGAAAAATAATTTGATTTTCTTTCTTTTAATCCACATTTTTTCCATAATAAAATGACAAATTTTACGACCAAATTGTGAAAAGTTTTGTTTAAAAAATTGTCAAATATTGGATAACATTTTTGTGACAAATTGATGAAAAATTTGTGAAATATGGATAACATTTTTGTGTGTAATTATTTGATACTTTGCGACAAAATTTGCGGAAAAATGGTCGTGAAATTTTTGTGATTTGGGTCAAATATTTTTTTAAATATTTATTTTAAATAAAAAATCAACAGCTTTTGAATTTAAAAAATTTATTCATTATAAGACTGATGGTCCGAAATGCGATTGTTTCAATTTCCCAATTTATTAATTAATCTTTTTACTGCCTTTTGTACGCTTTCTCCTCCGCATGTTGAAAGCTTCCTCGTCTGAAAATTACCGAATTTATTATTAGTTTTAGAAAATTAATGCTAATAAATAGAATATTTACCAATAATTTTGCAACATCATCATGCCCACATCTGCACTGTACTCTTTAAATATCTCCTTATTACTAACAGGCAAAGATATATCGCTGTCATCATTTGGTATTTCGTCGTCTGATTTATTTGATAATATGCAGGTAATATTTACTGGCAATTCTGTTATTGTTTGCTGTAAGATTTGTATTTTTTGGTTTAGCCGGAAAACTTCTAATTTTAATTTTTTGCAAAAAACAATAAATGTATAAGTTAGTGTTTTGTTTTATAGATTAAGTATTAATAAAATTACTAATTTCATCCTAATTAATTAGTAATTGGTCTTATCTTATAAAAAATCTTTGATAATTAACATTAATTAATATAATCAGAACTTACATTATTAAAATTAGTTGATAAATTTCACAAAATAACACTCACTTAAAAATTAAGAAAAAACAAATATAACTGATAAAAACACAAAGAAAAAATAACCAAATCGCAAAAGATTGAACTTAACTTTACTTAGAGCACAAATTTAAGTTTACTTAATGAAATGAAAGCAAAATTCAAACTAAAAATTTCAACAATTCTTCGAGAAAATCATATACGAAATAATAGGGCAAAGTATATAATACTCTCTTTCTCTCCTATTGTTCTATCATTACCAAAATAAAATAATACGTGTTTTATTGTTGTAGTACAACGGTAATTACCACAAAGGCCAAAATTTTGTTTTAGTGGCGAAATTAGATTTCATTATGAGTTTAAATTATTAATTATTTACCTAAACATGCTGCATTTAGGTAAATTAATAATAATTTAAACAACAATTACTTTACTGAAATTTGATTAATTTGTGAATGAGGCGTATTCAACGATTCTTCCATCAACATTTTTGTTTGTGTTGAATACTACTACTGCTATTAAAAATTTGTACTAACGAAATAATCACGTATCGATAAAATTTCAACAATTTTAGGTCAACAAAATAGTTTGACAAAATGTCTACATTTTTTTGTTAATAATTTGTCATCAACAATTTGAGTTTTACGAAATAATCACTTGATTGACAAAATTTCAACAATTTTGGGTGATTTGTTGTTCAACAAATTTGTCAATAAAATCAATTCAACAAAATGTCCACTTTTTTGGGTTAAAAATTTGTGGGTAGAATCACTAACTATATAGGTAAAAATTATTTTTCGACAAATTTTCAACAATTTTTTGTGAAAAATTTGTCGACATTTGTGTGTGATAAAAAGGACAAACGTTTTTGTCATAAATTGGTCGGACCGCATGGTGATCACATATTTTGGTTACTCGGGTTTGTTCCTTTGAAAAATATAAAAAAAATTAGCCGAGTTTTGTTTGTTTCCGGATTTTTGTTTTATTTTTTATTTGTTTTGTTTGTCCGTGATCGCTTGCACAACTTCAATTAACCCTCAATCCATGAAGGTATTTTACTAGCCTACAGCTAAATATTTAGCTCGACGAAACGGCGCAGTTAAATATTTAGCTCTCCAGTTAAAATGTGCAAAAAATGAAATAAAATAGCATGCGTTGAATTTGTATTATGAAATAAATCGCAATTTAATAAAAGAAGAAAGAGAGGAAATATGATTTAACGAGATATTGCTTCTTTTTTTGTGAAATCGGACATTAGTAATATACTACATAACATAATAAATAATATTTGAATTTATTGTATAACTATTAATTAAAAATAATATACATATTAATATTAAGGTAATTAACGGAATTACATTATTCTCACTAAATTCAAAAACAAAAACAAAATTCGAAACATTTTTTGCAAATCCGAACAAAACTAAGAATTTTCTTGCAAGCAACCTGAAATTTATAAGAAAACCAACCAATTTATTTAAGCCGAAATGTAGCCGTCAGCCTCGCCTCATAACTAACCTACACCTTGAAATGAACAAAATTCTTCCCGCTACACTTATTACCGCAAGTAGCTAATTATTAACTCTCTCTTTTTCACGTTTCTTCTTTTCAAATATCTGTTTAACAAAAGGTCACATGTCCTGCACTCAGTGGCGGCTCGTGAAAATAAATTCAGGGTGGGCTAAAAAAAATCTTTAAAGTTATATAGACCATACGTACAAATTTGTGCTGCTTTCCACTTCACCTTATGAATATAGTACATTTTATTGAGGTTTCAATCTAAAGACTATATGCACTGAGGTACGGCACTCAAAGCGTTAACTGGATTTTAGTGACAGTTTCCCCCGTTTAAAAAAAGTAATTCAAGGCCTATATGCACTTACAAAAATGCATACATACAAAATCACAAATAAAATGTAAAAACCAACAAAACATAAAAATATAACGATAAATAAAATATAACAATTCATTTAAAATAAAAAATAATAATAAAAATATAAACTTAATAAAATATCACAACAGTTACAATTGAACAAAATAGCAAAAAAAGACAATAAGATTATTTAAATAAATAATCAGCCCGCCGATTTTTCTGGGCGGCAAAGTCAAGAATTACCTTCTCATTAAAATTAGGAATATTCGAAATAAACTCTTTCTCGATTGACAAAACTGCTAAAGAATTCAAACGAGCTTGACCCATTGTACTAGATCTATATGTCTTAATATTCTTAAGAGTACTAAAGCACCGTTCCGATTCAGTGCTTGTTACCGGAGTTGTCAGAACGATTTGTAAAATTTTTTTGGTTTCAAAAAAATCTAAATTATTATCAACTAAAAATTTATAAAATTCAAATACAGAAGTTAAATTTTGAAAAAACTCGTTATTAAATATAATATTCAATTCAGTTTTTAATAGCGCCTTATCAAGAAAATTATAATTATTACTTATAGTTTGACAATTTTCAGAAGGAAAATGTTTACTATAAATTTTAAATTTTTTAGGATCTACAATGTCAAATGCGTAAATAAGGTCATATTTAGAAAATCGCATGACTATTTGATTGGTAATTATATCGCAAACTTCTACCGCAATAATGTCAAGCGAAAAGCGAGTAGTTCGAATTCGTTTCGCCGGATTTAAAGAATCATCGGATGTGGATACATTTATACTATTTCTAATCAAACTAATCGATCTAATGAATTTATTTACTTTATCTGTAACGTATGAGCCCGTACAATCCCTAGATTGTAAAATATTAAAAAAGACATCGACGTGCGCAAAAATTTTATAGAATAGGTCTAGGAAGTAATTAAATTCGTCATCTTTAAGTAGTCTTAAAAGACCATTAGCTTCCCGAGTAGTTATATCGTCCCACTTTTCGAGCTGTATTAAATCGAATGCTTGTAATAAATTGTCTCTATTTTCAAAAACGGATTGTATTACGCGAGATTTGAAATTCCATCGCGTTTCTACCGTTCGAGGGAGACCTTTCTTTTGACAAACATCAAGAAGCAAGTCTTTACGCTTAGAAGAAGCAGAAAAAAAAGTTGAAAACCCCGATAAATTCGCAAAAAAAATTCTAACTTGTCGCACCGATGAGCATGCAGTTTTTAAGACGAGATTTAACATATGAGCGTAACAATGAACAAAATGAGCGTATCGGTAATGTTTCCTTGAAATGGTTTGCACACCGCCTTCCGATCCGCTCATTACAGCAGCGCCATCATAGGTTTGGGCTATTAATTTGTCTTTTAATGTATATATTTCAATAGCACTACGGATCACCTCAGCCAAACCTCTTGCCGACAAATCATTAACATCAAAAAATCCCAGAAATCGCTCGACTGGTTTATTATTTATAATATATCTTAAAATTACAACTAATTGCGATTTGCATGAAATGTCGGTGGTTTCATCTGCTTGAATGGCTACGAAATTTGTTTCAGCAATTTCATTTTTAATTAATTCTAAATACACGTTATTTATGCTATTTAAAAGTTCATTTTGAATTATTTTTGAAGTATTTTGCATAACCGTTGCATTTTTTAAAAATTCGTCAAAAACTGAGTCTATTTGTCTTGTATAGGAAACAAGACCTAGAAAAATACCGGGGTTGATAGGTTCATTTCTTTCGTCATGACCTCGAAGGGCCAAATTATGACCTCCACAAAATTTTAAAATATCAATTATTCTACTGAGAGCCATGCGATTTTTAGTAACGATTTCGTTATGTCTACGAATTGATGCCGCGTAACCACTATCAATTGCACTCATAATATTTATTTTATTAAACATTTTAAAATCTAACGCGGATTGAATATGTTTGGTACTATTTTCATGTTTTTTAATGGCTTCGGATAGATGTTTTAAATCGCGATAACCTGTTTGTGTCCAAATACTATCACCTTTGAATAAAGTGCAATAAAAACAAAAAAGCGAATTTTTCAAAATGCTTACGGTGAGCTATGGTTTTTTCTCGAACCACTCTGTACTAAATTTTCGATTCTGTCTTTTATCTTTAATAATTAAATTGAAATCAGTTGGCTGGTGTGATCCGAGTCTTTTAATTTCAATTTTATCCTCTAGTGAAGCCATACTAAATGAATTCTCTAGAAGATAATCAACATAATTCATTTTGCAAATAAATTGTGCTTTAAAAATAATAAATTCTACTTTATTGATATAATATTGACTTACAACTTTTATGTCAACGTCTAATCACAAAAATTTTAAACTTTCTAAAATCACTTTATTAAATTTCACATACGAGTACCATTTATATTTTATTTAAAATTTAAATTAGTATATGTACTCGCAAATTACTGGTATAACACCACTCACCAATTATGTATATTTATACATATTCTTGTAAGGTGTAACAAAATAAAAAAATTACATTTACAAATTACAACAACAATATTGTCATAAACATCGGGAAGAGAAAAAAAAAAGAGAATAAGAAAAAAATTTTCTACTAGCACGGACTAATCTTAAATCAGTCCGAGAAGGTGTCATATTAAGCAAAATCAAACATTCACATGGAGACGATTTTTAACGAGGTATTGGTGTAGCAGCGTATATATTATACAAGGACTGATTCGAAATCAGTCCGGAGAGTCGAATAATATTCGTTCATAATATTATGACGATTTTTTGTGTAGAAATAATTACTCTCTTTGCTGCGTGTAGAAGTGGAAAGGAAATAAATTTTTTTTTATTTCATATTTTGCATGTAACGCGGACTGATTTGAAATTAGCCCAAAGCACAGCGGTGTAATGTTAATGAAAATAGAATATACATACACTAGCACACACCTGTAAACAATTTAAAATTTGTTTTTTGTGTTGTGTGTTAGATTAGATGATGCCGCTTTGCTTACATAATGGACTGATTTGATATTTAGTCCAAACTATTATATAACGATACAGCTAATGATTTTTTTGCCTGGATTTTTAGGCTGGGCTTAGCCCACCTAGCCCATTACGTAGAACCGCCACTGCCTGAACTTGTGCCGTTTCTAGAATAAATGACTTGTTTTTTTGCAAGATAGGCGCTGTTTCATTAACCTTTCTGTCAACATGATACACCTGGGTGTGTATTTGGGTTTCCATTTTTCGGAAATAACGGAAATTTCTTGTCATACTGAGTTTTTCAGTAGTCGCCAATAAAATTGGGTAAATATTTACAATATTCATATAAAATGCACTATAAAACTTAATACACTGTCTTGTCATAAAACGTATTTAGGTGTTTATGATACAAAACCGTGTCATAATACTAATTTTGACAAAAAGTGAACATGTGCCCTTTCAATACTAAACGATTCAATTGCACATTCTCACAAAATTTAAAAAAAAAATCTTTGATACAATTAGTCAATTTAAAAGCTGTCAACTTGAAAGCCTTATTTAATTTGAATAAATGATTTAATGGAAACTGTATCAAAAGATGAACAATTTAAAGAAAGTTGGTAATAAAACCGATTTTGTTTTACATTAAGCCATACAGTAATCTATATAATATCTTCGATATGTCTCTAATGGTGGTTCATGCTGTTAACATTGCCCACATCAGTTAAATCGGTCGAAAACAATATTTCTGAACGTTTCACCACTTCTACTCTCGGTTTAATCGAGTGAGGAAGTGAACTTCTGTCCCTTTAAGCTGGCATTTTTTAATACATATGTATGTCTTTTTAAATCGAAACTTCCAAATGATGTTTGTGTCGTTTCAACCAAAGGTTCGTTATCATCTTCTTTCTGCTCGACGCTTGCCGAATCCTTTACATCCTTTCCAAAATCATAATATTCCGCGTTTAAGATTTCTTTCACGGTGGCCCTCGCACTGGTAAATTAATTTTACTATCATAACTGAGCCAGCTTCGTTTATCAAGTTCTCTTTCGTTAATTCCGGAACCTTCAATTCGGAGAATAATTTTCTTTGTTTTATTATTCACAATACTACCGCTGTCACTAATTGTTACGTTTTCGCCTTGTCAGTCTAGGTATGAGTCCCTGGATTGTGAATAAAATAAACCACTTCAATTTATCACAAACTAATTTATTTATTTAACACAAAAATTAGTACAACACTATTATTAACAATAATTCACAAAATTACTTATTACAATATTCGCATTACTTTTAATCACTGTTTAATCTTCACTCTACCACGTTTAACTTATTAATTCTTTAAAACAACTTTATACTATCGCGTTCCAAATATCAATCATCCAATTCGAACTCTTTCGCCTTCTTATATACTCAAACCAAAATTCCAGAAATATCATGATTTTGCGAGTAAGAGTAATCCAGTGCAATGTAGAATAGTTTTATAATGGGAAATTTTTGTTTTATAAGTACATATATTACTCTAACCTAGGGGTCACTAGCAGTAAACTTTCAGCTATTTTCTAACCTAGGTGAACTCCTTGAACCCAGCATCCAAAGTAAAACGATGCTCTAAAGGCAATGTGCAATCCTTAAATGCTTGGCAAAAGTTAAATGATTTGCACGGAATCCGAATTGAAAATCAGTGTGGTGTTCTTGTATCTTTTCAAAATAATGAAATCTGTCTATAGCTTGAAGGACTGTCTGGAAGTTTTCCTTTTTTATAAATAGGCGCTATAATGGCACATTTCCAGCGTTCGGGGAAGTTTCCTTTATTGTAACAGTAGTTAATTATAATGGTAAAATGATCTATAAATTTGTTTGCTAGTTTTTTCAGTACTTAATCGTACTGAATCGGACTTTGTTGTTTCCTGTCGACTTTTTACTGTTTCTAGTTTTTATGTACGCTTTTATGTCTAAGCAGCTCTACAGTGGAGGGGTTTTTACTGCCCCAATGGTGCATCATTAGCTTTAATAGTTCTGCACACCTCTACATTCACTAAACTTGAGAAATCACTACAACCAAGCGACTCATTTTGATTATGCCCTTCGTAAAACGGTTGACCTAACAAATTTGGTTTGTCTAATGCCTGGCCCACCCTTTGCTTAGATATAGGATCAGTAAGATCTGGAATGTCATGAAAAGATTTCCTTTTAGTTAGTTTATTAAATTCCTTGAATGTTTTATTATCTAATCTAATACCTGAGAGTCTGCTGTCCAGTGGTTCTCACAGTATGTGAGTATGAGTTGTTTTATAATTTGATTGGCTTTATATATACTGCGCCAATTAAAAAATGGAACAGAAATTTTCTTCGAAAAAATACCCATATTTGAACGCTTGTATCTTGGTGAAATAACACCTTTCAAAAAAAAAATTTTTTGTTTCTAGTTGAAGGAAATTTCGTTTTCTTTTCGGTACTGGAAACCGTTTTATTTTATTTTGTTTTTTTATGACGTTTTTAGTAAAACAAAAGATGTCTAAAAAAAATAAAAATTTGCTGCTGTTTGAAACTGTAAACGAACTTGCTCGATATTTCATTCAAAAATCTAAATCGGCCATTTTATAGAGAATTTAGAAACCTTGCAAAATGATACTGTAAAAATTTCTGTGCGGCCACTCCTTGTCGAGTTATTGAAGTTTTAGAGAAAACGTATCAAAAAGCGTATACACGTTAATAAGGACATTTTTTTATCTTGTAAACCGAGCACTTCTACGATAAAATTTTGAGCCACTTCACTTTGAAAACAATAATTTAATTTATCGCATAGTTATTTGAAGAGTCAAGCGAGATGAACCGAAAAGAACAATTTCTCGTTCGCGCTACAAAAATTGTGACTTTAGTTGAAGCCGGTGAAACTTATAGGGAAATTGGGCGAATCTGTGATATTAGTGTGTCTGTTGTGAACTGGACTTCGAGTCGGCGCGAAGGGTCAGGTCGACCAAGACAAACTACATCAAGAGAAGATCGAGCTATCGCACGTTATGCTAGCAAAAACAGGACAGGCAGTGCTCAAGCAATAAGAAGTAATGTACACATACATAACCAGACACCAAAACAGTTGATATTAAATCGGTTGAAAGTTTATCGACTAAGATCAAGTCGACCTGTCAGAGTTCCGTATCTGACTGATAATCACCGTCGACAAAGAAGAAATTATGCTTTGCAGTATGACAACTGGACTCAGAGGGACTGGTGTAAGGTCCTTTTTTCGGATGAATCGCGTTCAATTTGTATGCATCAGACGGCCGATGCAGAGTTTGGCGTTCACTAGGGGAACGATTACACCCTAATTGCGTGATGCTAATCGTAGCATTTCATGGAGGTTCGGTGATGGCTTGGGCTCATATTTCTTGGAATTGCAAGACAGATTTGGTAATAATACCACATCCAGCTATAACATCAGCACGGTACGTGGAAGAAATTTTAAGGCTTCATATGCTTTCCATGAAAAGGCCAATTGGGCGCGGATTTTTTTTTCTGCATGATTATGCCCGGCTGCACACAGCTCTAAACACACGCCAATTTCTGCAACAGCACTGCTGTTTTTCGTAGATTTTAGTTTTATTACGTTTGGATAAAGTTTAAAAGGATTTTGTTTGCAATTTACCTTATGAAATAAATCATATTTTTCACTGTAAAAACATATTTTTTCCTTGATTTTGGATCAGCTAAATTACGCCTGATATCAAAATGTGGCTCAAAATTTTATCGTAGAGTGCTCGGTTTACAAGATAAAAAAATGTCCTTATTAACGTGTATACGCTTTTTGATACGTTTTCTCTAAAACTTCAATAGCTCGACAAGGAGTGGCCGCACAGAAATTTTTACAGTATCATTTTGCAAGGTTTCTAAATTCTCTATAAAATGGCCGATTTAGATTTTTGAATGAAATATCGAGCAAGTTCGTTTACAGTTTCAAACAGCAGCAAATTTTTATTTTTTGTAGACACCTTTTGTTTTACTCAAAACCGTCATATAAAAACAAAATAAAATAAAATGGTTTCCAGTACCGAAAAGAAAACAAAATTTCCTTCAACTAGAAACAAAAAAATTTTTTTTTAGAGGTGTTATTTCACTGAGATACAAGCGTTCAAATCTGGGTAGTTTTTCGAAGAAAATTTCTGTTCCGTTTTTTAATTGGCTCAGTGTATGTGCGACTTTAATGTATGTGCTACTTGATGATATTAGGGTGAGTGGAATTTGTCTACTGTAGTTCAAAGTCGTTAAAGGGATATGTCTCTGAATAGTACGTTCAAAAATATCCTGAGTTTCTACAAGGATGTCATCTATCTCACTCCCCGTTAACACCATTGGAATATCTATGTTTTCAATTTTTTCATTTAAATATTCATTGAATTCTATCCAGTTTACCGCATTGAAGTTTAATATTTGCGACGGATCGGATTCGAAATCGATTAATTTTAAATATCTATAACTCTGAGGATCGTCGTGGATAGTTAGATTGTTCGAAAATCACAAAAATTTCTAAGTATGATTTCACATCATGTAGGCGGTATGATGGATAGTCAGACCTCAAGAATTTTAGATTTTCAGTGATACAATTGGCGTTAAACCAATTGAAAGGCTTATCGCCATTGGGATTTGAGACTGAATTTGCTCCCTATTATTATGTATGAGTATGAGCTTGCTCTTACTTAGTTCCTACGTCTACAATGTCATAATGTTATTATTTGGTGTAACATAGGCGGCAACTACTATCAATTGGTGCTTATAACACGTGATATTGAACCGCTAATACTGAATGTTGAATCCCCTTTTTTATTAATATTCCCGTTCCTCCCCCTTTATCCTGAAGTTCTACGAAATGTGTAATCTTTAAAGTTTAGTGAATGTTTTGATTTTAATTTTGTCTCATTTAAGAGCGCTATGTGCGGTTTTACCTTGTGTAAGAAGATTTCTAATTCGTGTCGTTTTTTTCTAGGTTTGTAAAAACTGTTAAACGTTTGTTGCTTAGCTAATTTCTGCTCTTCTTGAATTTTTTTTTTATTTTCCTTTCTCTGAACTAATTCTTGGTACTTGGGTCACCGTGTATAGTTTGCTGGATGACAGTCCTTTATCTGGCTCATTTAATTCGGCGCATTTAATGCAGCTTTACTTCATACTACAATTTGAGGCAGCAATCTTGGGCAATTTTTGCACTGAATACTTTCCTTTTTTAAGAATTTTTCAAACCTAACTGATAGATAGATGTAAAAGGTACTTAATTTCCGTAAAAATTGCTAAATCAGTGTACTGAGTCAATTGTAGGAGCCAAAAACTAGAGTACTTACCGGCCTTTAATGTTTGTCGGGTATTAAATAGCGAAATATTAACTAATATAAACGCGTCTTTTTTCATACTGTTATTTATTCATAATGTCTAATACGTTTACATGATGTATGCTCATAAAATGTTTATCATCAGGGTTGCCATTGTGCTATGTTCACATGGATATAACATTAACAATCAGCATATTATTTATATCTCACTTGGATTTCAACAAATGCACTTCGTATGTCATCTTCAGAGAAGCTGCTGTCAACGCCCTTTAACAGCACAGTTTGGTGTTTAATGACGCTGGAGATTAGGTGTAGTAATTATTATTAATATTATTATTATTATTTTTTATATAATAAAACACAATATTTTGGTTTAACGTGACACCACTTTCCTTAATCGTTTCAGATGTTACTCCTGTATCAATTTTCTAACAAAAACTAACTAAAAGTATGCTGAAAACTTCTTTAACACCCTATTTTGTAGCTATGTGCCTTGTGAGTCTTCTTTCCCCCATACTTTATTTTTTCCTAAAGGGGTGGTACCACCCTTCCTTTTTGTATATACCATCTGGTGCGTGTTTATGATAAAAAAGAGAAAAGAATTTGTTGACCATTTGGTGTGTATGTGCAAAAGGTTATTAATTACGGATTTAAAATGAGGTCGTAAATTTTGTTGCGGCCAATTTTTCATTTAGTAAAAATGGGTTATATCGTTCCTTGTACATTTCCAGTTCTTCTAATCTGTTCATTCGTAATGCTTTTCATATTCTGTGTAATACCTGTGAATTTGTGTTGATGTCAGTGTAATTATGTTTTTCTCTAGTCAAGTGTTGTGCATATTTCGAGTCGATTTTTGGTTTTCCGATTTCTTTTATATGTTCTGTAAACCTAACTTGAAAACTTCTGCCAGTTTGTTCGATGTAGAATTTGGGGCAATCATTACACGTATTCTTATAGATTATTGGTATATTTATGTTACGTTGTTTGAGTCGATTTCCTAATTTGTTGTTTGTTTTAAATGCCATCGTGTATCCGTGTTTTTTAAAAACCTTCGTTATATTCTTGTTAATGTTACTATTGTACTCTAAATTGATGTGTTTCTCTCTTTGTTCATTTTACTTGTTTAACGTGGTCATCATATTCTGTTGAACAGAATATCAACAAATTCTTCTCTCTTTTTTATGATAAACACGCACCGGATGGTATATACAAAAAAATAAGGCTGGTAACACCCCTTTAGGAAAAAATAAAAAATAAAATAAGGAGGAAAGAAGTCTCACAAGGCACGTAGCCACAAAATAGGGTATAAAAGCAGTTTTTAGCATAATTTTAGTTAGTGTTTGTTAGAAATTTGATAAAGGAGTAACATCGAAACGATCGTAATTTCATTTTCAAATAAAATATATATCACGTTAAAGAAAGTGACAAAACCAAAATATTGTGTTTTATTATAGAAAATCTTTTTGTTTGTGATATTAGTCCACGAGTAAACAACAAATATGTTAAATTATTATTTTTTCCTTCATTATCTCCCTGGCTTTTAGAAAGCTTTCAATGTTTGCCGTTATTATATGGGGTAACATTTCGGTTGATATTTTTGAATGAATATTTTGGATTTCCAATCACCAGATTTAGCTTTTCAATTATTTTGTTAAAGTTTATATTATATGCCACATTCGGCGGCATCTTATTCTTTTTATTGTTAGCTGTGGTAGCAGCACTAATTTGTAGATTATCTAAACATTTGGCACTATTCATTTCTCTGTTAGTAATTTTATTTACGTCACTGTTGTTATTATCTTAATTTTTATTTTTATTTCACTTGACATAAGTGTACCTGAGTTTTCACTATTATTGTTTATTTTTAGTTTTTTTTCTGTTTTTGGAGGTTGAAATTAGTGCAAATTCTCTTAGCGTCGTCTTCATTATTGATTGAGTTAGTGTCATATTCCATACAAGCCTCCACATTCTCAGATTCAATGATTTTAGTTTCCAGCTCATTATTTCCAGTCAATAATTGTTCGTTATTATCACGCAATTCTTCTAGGTATTCTTTCAACTGATGCAATTGTTTTTGTAGTTCGGTTGTGTCACTTAACTTTTCTTTTTTATTAACTATTGGTTTCACTTCTGATTTTTTTTTTGAACCATTCTTCACTATACTTTTATATTTATGTCAATTTTTTTTTTACTTGAATTGCATTAAGGGTTAATTGTCTAATGGTCATAGCCCCTAGGTATCCTGATTGCTTATCTATGATTGTTAAATTTTTTTTTTGTTTTTCACTGGTGTAAAATGTTTTTTACACTACTGGCTCCGATTTTTTATTCGTTACTTTACTTTTTTTTCGACTGATACAATTTTTTTCCCACTACTGTGGCTCGTTGGCTATTATTTACATCATCTTTTTACTAACTTTTATTATTTGATTATGTACATATATTATTCTTATCCCTATATTATTATTTTATTTTTGGTTTTTTACTGTTCGAAAGTTTAAAGTAGACTGTGATGGGCAAATTGTTTTTCAACTAACAACTGTTTCTTATAGCACAATTATATCAAAGAAAACCATGCAACCTAGATTTAAATGATAAAAAAAAAATTCTTACGAGTTCATAAAACAATTGTTATACGGTGAATTTTCCATGCATAAAGTATGCCTTTTTTAATGGTTTAGTTTTAAGGTTGCATTGACACCATGCACAAAAGTATTTACCTCCTAGTACGCAAAATTTATTATGACACGGTATATTTACATATAACTTCTATTTTTCTTAAAAGATGTATCATAAATTATAAAACAAAATGGTTGAATTTGTGATGTTTAGATATTTTGTCTTATTATATGGAGTATATGCCTTTAATTATAGAGAAATTGTTATGTACACCTCGAGCATAAAATGCTTTATGTAGGTACTCGATTAATTGTTAACTTTCAATCTCTTGGAAAAAAATACATTTTTCGTTATTCGTACATAAAATAGGTATTGTGCGAGAAACAATAATATTTTTAGATTTACAGGAATAAAATAATTGGACAAAAAGCGCTAAGAAATTAGTTATAACATAGGAAATGTATACTTCCGTCTGTTTCGTTTTCATAATTTTCGTACTTATTCCTAAAATTCTCCTTTAAGGTTGATTCACCAGATTTTTCCATTGAACTCGTCAAGAAAATGACAACCTGACGGAGTTAAAAACCGAGTTAAAAATATGTTATCTCGCTGGACACAAAAGAGATATAACATGTTGAATTGTACAGATGATGTTAAAATATTACAAGTGTAATTATTCAACGATTTTTCTTTATTCCATATAAAATAAAGTTTATTCCCAGTATTATGGTCAGAAAACGAAATCTTCTGCGAAGTACAAGCATAATTTTCAATTTTATATTTTTTTAAAGAAACATGTTTACCTTTACATAATATATGTTATTTCGTTATAATCTCTAGGCATATTTTCTCTGTATTAAGATAATAATCATCGTCATCATGAAGAATATGATATTTTCTTAGACTCGTATACATATTATATGTATGTATAAGGAGATACAAAACAATAAAAAATAATTGAATTTTTTATGCTCATCTTTATTCCCTGTTTCGATTTAAGCTTCTTTTTGGGTACACAGACAATATAGCAGAAAAAAACGAAATCAATTTATTCTGTTACGACGAAATCAGTACGTATGTAAGTATATCAATGGGACTGATAATACCAACTCTTATAAAAATAATATTATATTGTTTTAGTAATTTTATTGAATCATTTATTATTTAATAAATCGCATAAAAATGTCTGTAATATCATTCCTATATCTTTGTATAACAATCTTTCAAGGCCCACTCCCCATTAACCGCACTTTATCTATGATCGAAATAGGATAACCATCATAAGTCTTTGTTTCATTCCCCAACATCTTATACTTAAACTGTGGTTCATCTACACAAAAAACTCACAAATATAACAGATGAATAATTTAAACGTAATTCATAAACAGATTTTTAATTTAGTAATAAAGCAAGCAGTAAATATATTGTTTTAGCAAACAACCACAGTATAACAAAAATTCCTCGAAGGTGTAGCCTATGTTAGGCTTTCATCTTCTCGGTTTTGTGTTATATGATTCCCAAAAATGGTAATGTAAACAAAATTTTGTAGAACCAAAAATGACAAATTTTCAAGAATAAGACTGTAAATTAACTGTGGTAAACGAAACCACAAAATGTGTATGTTATTATAGTATGTATACATAACAAAATGTATATAATATATGTACATATATATACGAGTATGTAAGAGCAATATTTTTGACGGGGTGGCCCTGTAAATTTTGCCCTTACTTTGACTAACAATTTTACTGTAACTATGACAAATATTAATTTGTAGTTTGCACTAAATACACATACTTCAATATGTCACATATTAGGCCTGGAGAAAGGGGTCACCTTCTAAGATGGGAAGGACAGTCCCTCCTTAGATGGTGACTCCTTTCTCTAACACAACTTATAACAGAATTAGAAACCCCGCTGTTGGTTCACATTATTTCTATGACTTTAAACCAAATTTTTATTCTTCAGTTTTATTCAAAATTGTTCGGCCATTGAAATATTGATTGAAAATTGTTTATGTACATTAAAAATTAAGGTAATAAATTGTTAAATGATTAAAATTAAAATTATTTTTGGCTAGTCAATTAGTGATTCGATCACTTATATTTTGTAAGTCTCCATGGTCATTTTTGATTATACCTCTATTTCGCAAGTGGTCCGAAATGTGTGAATTAAGCCACCAATAATCTTACTCACACTGTTTTATAACAACCTATTACTAAGAATTTTAGCTTTTACGTTCATTTAGAGTTCCGCAAATTTAAACCAAAACTCTACCCTGGACGAGGTAACTAATTATATTCAAGATTTTCGTTTGATTTCGTGGAAATGATTTTTCTTGTGTACGTAATTATTATTGCATTGAACACTAATGTAAAACTTTTATACAACATACATTAAATTAAAAATTTAATTGAAAAAGATTGTTATTGGAAAAGGTTGTTTTTCCAGCGACAGCCAATTTGACTTGTGCTCAGTTTGATTTGACATTTCATCATGAATAGACTTGTGCGTCGTACGTTCGGTGAACGAGCCAAAAACGAGATTGCTCTTGATCGTCATTTTCAACACAAAATTTTATGCAACGATGAGGCTCAGATTGAAGGGTATGAGCCATTATTGAGAAGCTGTTACATCATCAGAAAGACAGAACACTACAGAACTTTACAGTCAATAGATACCGCTATAGAGCCATGATTAATGAAGACGGTGCAGCATATCACACAGCGTCCGCCTCAATCGATTTATTGAAGTTTAACATTTGATTGCCAAGATCGTGTAATTTAACACCTTTAGATTATTTTCTGTGGGGATATGTGAAGTCGCTAATTTAAGCCGATAAACTAGACACAATGGGCGGCTTGAAAGCCAAAATTCGCCGCGTTATTGTCGACATCGATACCCTTTTTGATATAAATCTACGCAAAATTTGCGAGGTACAAAATGAACCAATTGTATTTAAAGTAAATGAATCACCTTTCGTTATTAATGGTATTAACCACAAATCCCTAAAAATAATTTTTTAAAGCAATTGCAATAATGTATTACCACGTATTACCACTTTAAAAAAGCCAACACAATAAACCTTTATCTATATCTTGAGCAAATTAGCTAGGAGAAGGAACTTATCAGCAGCAATATGGATGTTCATACTTGGAGAAATTCTACAAAATTAAATTTAACCTTCACCTTGACTGTATATACCCGGGTGTAGATTTTTTTCTTTATATATTTTCTATGGAAAAAATTAAAAAAACCTTTAAAATTCTAAATATCTTTTAAATTCAGGCTTTACAAGGTTATTACAAGGTTGGATATTTTAGTCTCTTTTGCATGGGCCAATAACCTTTACGGGCTTTGTAATTTATTGAACTAATAAAACGAAAAGTGGTATAGTTTTATATTATACTTCACTACCAATTCATTTATACAAGAATAAATTATGAAAAATTATAGAAATAAAAAACAAATTATGCCATGTGGCAGTCCTCACACTTCGTTTGCGTAAGGCTGTGCGTCTGACAAACTGGCTCTCTATAACACATATGTATGACATTGATCTTTTTGTGAGAGCTGACCATCTGCACCTCTATCCATGGTATTGTCTGGAATAAAAGAAACATTCTGCGGCTGTTGTAGTTCTTCAATAGATTTTTCAAGAATGCACTCTACAACACTTTTCGTTGGAAAATAGCTCATCACTCGTGGTATTTTTGCTCTTTTTTTTATAAGTGGAATACACAAATGTTCGCCCAACTCTTGCAAAAACTCCCGTCGTCGACCAGTTTTGACGGTTTGAGGGGTTGATGGGTTATTTGTAACAAATATAATATAAGCAGTAAGTCCTGCGGTGTCAATTATATTGAAAAACATTGCCAGTGGCAGCGATTGGTTTTCTTTTTTGTTGTATACTGACCCAGCATTTTGTCCATCGTATCGACAGCTCCTTTGGTTTTGTTGTAGCAATGAATTATGTCCGGCTTGTGTTTTGGCCCAGAGGTTTTATCGTCATTGTGTTAAGTAGAGATTAAAACTACTGCTTTATTGTATTTAGGAACATATGAACATAATAGCATTTTCTCACCAAAACCAACATTTGTTGATAAAAACTCCCGAGTTTTTGAGGCTTTAAATTCAGCAGGGATACGTTTGTTTTTTTTTCATGGTACCGACCATTGAGAGATTCTAACTAACTAAGAAGTTCTTTCACTAGAGAAATCGACGTAAAAAAATTGTCCATGGTTACGTTTCTGCCCGTATTTTTGTATGATTTGATTAGCTCCTTCACCACTTGTTCGCCTTAGTTTATATCCCAAGTATTTTCGATTTTATCGGTATAAATCTGTCCGTTCAACGGATACGCTGTGTCCGAATCGCATGCCCACCATATTTTTATGCCATATTTTGCTGGCTTGGACGGAATGTACTGCGTAAACTTGGTATGCCCTCTAAATGGGAACAATTGCTCATCAACTGTTATGCTGGTTTTCGGTCGAAAATTAGCTTTTAGGTTGGCGTTTAGCATATAAAAAATTTCACTGATGGGCGCCGCTTTGTCGGTTTCCATTCTAGCTGCTCTAGTTGCATCAAAATCAAACCGAATAAATCTCAATATATTATAAAAGCGGCGCACAGACATAGTTGCTCGGTACAAAGGAAAATAGTTTTTTTTCCAGAGTTGATCTACAGGTTCATAGGGATCTGTAACTTCCGATGACAATTAGCAGTCCTATATAAGCCAATAATTCTTCTTCGTGTAACGGTTCCCAGACCATAGGCTTTTTATCGGAATTAAATTCGTTTCATTTTTGATATATTTTGGCAGCGTTTCTATTGGTGTGTCGACAAATTAAACTTTGCATCGATGTGTCGAAAAATCGCAAGATGTATCCACATCATTTAACATTTTTGTACTTGGTTTTGGACCTACAAATAATGATTCCTTAAGAATATTATGGGCTTGCGATCGCTGCATATTTGACCGAGTTTTCCCCCATTTGGTCCCATCCATACTGACGTAATATTCTTCTGAATCTTCACGACCTTCTTCATTGTTCGGGGCATGTTCACCAATATCGGCATCTGTATTTAATTCTATGTCATCGCCTTGGGAATCGGTGTCACCGTTAATTTCTGATATTACCTGGTCTAATTTAGCATCCGATTCTTCGTCAAGGTATCTTGGCAAATGGTCATCAATATCATTAGCATCATTCAAATCAGAATTCTGATCTTCCTCTGTTTCTGAATCTAAACGCCCCACTAGTCTTTGTAAATAAATTAGCCGTTCTTCATAGGTGAGTCTCTTTTGAGTAATGAGTAATTTGTAAAACATCGAACGGAATACTGTTTATAAATTTTTGCTAAACACATTTTATTAAGTATATAAATGAAAAAATAATAATAATGATAACAATTACCTTCTTATTTGAGCACTCGAAGGGTAATCTATTTCTTTATTTTCCATTTAATTTAATTTATTTGTACAACAATTAAAAAAATTACACACAATTTCTACTAATTATTTTTATTTATACACCACCTGTGCTGCTGCAACAAAGCGATAAAAACTAAAATTCTTTTTCCGCTATATCTCTTTTGTTTTTCACAAACCAAATTTTTCGATATTGCTCTTTTGTTTTTTCACAAACTAACATAAGTATTTGTTTATTTTTTTACATTTCTCTTTCTCTCGTACAGTACAGTAAAGTACCGTTTTTTAACAAATAAATGAAAGAGAAACACAAAATATCGAAAATTAACTTGTAACTAAATCATTTCTATATAAAATATATGAAATTTCCATATCTACACCGGGGTATTTCCTGTCAATATTAAGGATTTTTTTTTGACGACAAAGTGAAGGTTAAGGTCATAGAACTATTTGGACCAGATCAGAAATGGAAAATAACCAGAGTGGCACCAATTTTCACAGCTGGAGCAAGAAATGATGTTTGTTGTTACAGAGGGACCAACATTATTTGAACTGGTAAATGCAACTCATTCAGATCTTTGGGTTCCTCGATTTATCTCGCAGTGTTAGCATGGCTTTTTGCTAAAAAGATCAACATCGACAAATCGTATTGAATTTACCAGCAACTCTATTAATGAAATTGAGAAACATAATACTTATAAATAAATGCATACTTTTACCAAAAGTATTCGAGCTAGATAATTCCATGGTTGGGTTTATCAAGCGGTGGACGGGGAATATTTATAACAATGCCTTTCTATGCATGCTGTCCTTTTCACGACAAACCTATTCGAAACATCAAGAGTGTCTAAATAAAGTGTATACGGTAAATAACTTGGAAAGACGGAAGCGATTGCGACCAAAATTTACCGTACCACGTTAGCCTGAAGCGATTACCATCATTTGGATCATACATCATACCGTATTGAATGTAAGAAACATCATATGACAACATTGGCAAGTAGAAGAACTGTTCGTTTGTCGGAAATATTTTACCTAACAATAAACCGGTAAACATGTAGGTTGATTTACATTTGCGACGTGTGGCGTGTGGAAAAGCCGTGACGCTTTTTTGACAGCAATTTACATATGCGACGGATATAGCCACGCATACATACATTTTGTTGATATTTTGAGCCATAACCTATAAAAAGTTATACATAACTATCAAAGTGTAGTAATTATAAAATTTATAATATTATTTATTAATTAAAATGTTGAAGAATAATCAAATTAAAAGAAAAAAACTTAAGGTGCTTTTAGTATTAGCAATAATAAAAAAACAAGAAGACCAAAAATCAAGAAGATGTTGGGTAAATGAATTACTATTAAAAAGGAACGAGCAAGGCCATTATAACAATTTGGTGGCAGAAATGAGGGTTCATGAACAAATGAAGTTTTTCAATTATCACAGAATGTCGGTGGAATTATTTGACGAATTGCTCGGCAAAATTAAAAATGGCATAGAAAAATTAATTTTAACTCGAGAAGCAATATCTGCAGGACCACGACTTTCATTAACGTTGAAGTAAATATGCTGAAATAAAAATACATAATTGAAAAATTTAATAATTAGTTTGGTTTTAGATACCTAGCAAGTGGTGACATGATGAAGTCACTGGCATACGACTATCGAGTTTCGGAAGCATCAGCAAGTCACATTATTGCCGAAACATGTGACATATTATGGAATTCACTGTTTCGTTATTCTTTCGATACGTTAACCAAAACCAAATGCAAATCGGTGGAGCGAGAATTCAATAATAAATGGAATTTCCCAAATTGCATTGGAGCTCTTGATGGCAAACCTATCACAGTGCAGGTAATTTTAATAATACGTGGCTCTACTATCAAGATAACTTTTGTCTTAATTTTAAGCTTTTCAAAATAAGGGAAGTAACAGTTTCAACTATAAATCATCGCACAGCATTGTATTAATGGCAGTTTGTGACGCTGATTACAATTTCCTAGTTGTAGATATAGGAGCATCAGGACGATTCAGCGACAGTGATATATTTAGAAACACAACTTTCGGTAAAGCATTGATCGAACAGAGCTCTTTTTTAAATATACCCCCGGAGACATTTTTACCCAACAGCACAATAAGTGCACCACACGTGATTATCGGTGACGAAGCTTTTCCACTAGTGAAGCATTTAATGAGACCATTCCCAGGGAGAAACTCTTCAATTTTATTACCCCAACCAGAGTCAATATTTAATTATCGTTTATCTCGAGCAAAGCGAGTAATAGAAAATACATTTGGTATTTTATCAGCGAAATGGAGAATTTTTAGAAAGCCCATTCACGCGAAACGGGGAAACGTAGTGAAGTTTGTAAAGGCGGCAGTATGCTTGCATAATTACATAAAAGAGAAAAATTCATTGAATTATTGAAGGACGATGGCGTCGAGAAACCGCAAGTGACAATAATGGAGCTCTACAACGCATTTGCCGAACTGGTTCCAACAATCCCTCGTCAAACACTGTAGAAATAAAAACAATTTCAAAAATTATTTTAATGAAATTGATATCCTTCCGTGGCAGCAAAATAGAATATATAACTCTTAGAAGTTTTCAATGTTCAACAAAAATAAAAAACAATGGAATAAATAAAAAATAAATAATTTAATTTACATTTCTATATCTAAAATATTATACCTACATAACTTGTTTTATTATTATTATTATTGACTTTTTTAATCCTTGTACTTGGCCGTGCACATAATATTTGATATTTCGAGACGAATACGTCTCTGCTCGCTGGGCTCCATTTTTCTCATAGCGGCCGCCAAGGACATGCAGTAGTAGCCTACTGAATCGTACTCTGGTGTTGGCTCCTTTAAAACAGCTATGAGTTCGGAAATGTCCGTTGATTTATCTGAAATAATAAAAATTGTTTGTCTTTATAAATATAAAAGGCCATTTCATAAACATACTTGTTTCCGTTAGTTTTTTTCTTGGTGTTGATGCCACAGCTATAGATGATGATGATGATGCCACAACTGATGATGATGGTAATGTTATAACTCCAGATAACGGTGATACCACAAATCCAGATGACGATGATGCCGAATTTAGAAATAAATTATCTTCAAGTGTTTCGGGATCCGTTTCCATGAACAACGATCGCAACGATGTGCTTGATGAATTATTATCCATGCTATGTTCAATTATTGTCGGATTAGCTGTATCGTGTTTAACTAAACTGCTTGCAAGAAATCTAAGCATAAGATTTAATTATTATTATTATATAGATCATATTATATAAATGTAGGGTTTAAGGAATGCCATTGTAACAAGCAAATACGAGTATTTCCTGGACTTTTCGGCACTTCCACTTTTTTCTTTTTTATTGAGATCGAAATACCGCTCCCTTAATCGTTTCCATTGTTTTTGGCATACATCAACTGAAAATGTCAACAAAAAAAATTACTTTTTATTTATTACAAATAAACATAAAATCATATAAAACCTTACCAGGCATTCCAATTTCGATGGCAATATCTTTCCATATCTTTTTTCTATAACCATTATTTTTATATAACACATGTGTCACAGCTTATAGAGTGCGCCTTTTTTCTACTGGCCTTATTAGCTTTTCATCAAACATATTATTTTTTATTAAACATTTTCAAATTTATTTTTATTATTAAATTTTTTTAAAATATTTTATTTTATTTTTATTTAGTTATTAAAAATCTCCACAATTATATAAATTTATTAAAGACACCAAAAACATAACCACCAAAAATATGTGTCTGCCAAAAACGAAATGAAAACAAAATATCCGTGATGGAAAAGATAAAATTAAACCATCTCTCGACGTGTGGCGTATGCCGTGTGACGAATGTCAAAATATTCGTTTCTAATTGGCTATAAGCTCCCGTCACACGTCACACGTCGCATAAATATGTCAACCTTCATGTCGAAGAATTTTAATAAAATTGACCATCTGTTCGAATTTTACTTAAGCAAAGATAGCTTTAAACGTACGTTGAAGCAACATAATCCTCCGACATGAAAAAACTTTTATATCAATTTTAATTGTTTTTTAATTTTATTTTTATTGTTCCTCGTTTTTACATTGTATCGTATTTATGAATTCAATTGGTAAACTTTTCTCTTGTAAAATAAAATGAAAGAATGCAATAAAAAATACGGCCCCAGCTGCTCCAAAATATTGTCGAAAATTGGACTTCCAGATTGCGCTTTATTCGAGCCAGCGGCGACGCTTATCTGTCCGAAATTATATATAATGGCAAAAAATTATCTTTCCAATAAATCAATAGTATTTTAAAGTTCTATACATCTACAAAAAACACTGTCTATGTCGATAAGCGAGCAACTATACTTATCGAGGAATTTTCTTGTTTTAATCAAAAATCGTTTAGGACTCAAGCAGGCTGTATTTTATAATTCATCCTTATTTAAGTAGATGTCATATAGATGGCCAATTTTCGCAAGACTTAAGGGCTAACCAACGAATCAGCAAGAATCCTTAAGGAAATTGGCGAAATTATTTCCTTACAGAATATTTGACATATCGGCCACCGAATCCGTAACAACTAACAAATACAGTATTAAAATTGTAATGTGAATAGGAAAATTTATTATTTTTAAGAAAAGTGTGCTGTGAAAATTTTGATGTGTTCTGACTTATCCTTCAGTTTGCCCGTTAATTTTTCGCTCTGTTAAGTGATGGCTGAACTAAACGAAACGTTCTTAAAGATTCGCTGGTCAGTAACATGCACTTTCTGTATATCGGATTCATACTTAAAGTTGTTACTGACTCGCTGGTTCCCCCAATAAAATAGTAGCTGATTTACGTTTAATCATTTGCTCTATTGCAATAGACATGATTTCCTTGCATTACATGGGCAAGCTTACTCAAAAAGTGTTATTCAATACTAATACTACGTACAATAATATTTTAAATATTAATGAATGAAACAATGAAAAACAGCCGAATTTCACTTCAAATTTTCATTCTAATTTACACTTCCGCATCCCCAATGAAAGACTTTTTACTTTTGACTTACAGGATTATAAGAAAGTTATTTTGAGAAAAAAAAAAATGTTTGCTCTTTAGGTTGGTGGATACTTTAAGGAAACAGCCAACATACTTTTAACTTTCGCCCTAAGGATAGATAGAATGAAGTTAGCTACAATTAATTTAATACACATTTAATTTCGTTTGTTTTTCTGATGAGTTAACAAAATTAAATTCGTTTGTTTTTCGCTGTTTTTTCAAAAAATAAAAGATGGTGGATGGTAAAACAGTATAAAATAATATTGATAAAACCAGAACCATCTTGATGTAAATAAAGTCGGCATTTGAAAAATGAACTTAAAATAAGGGACATAGAAACACTAAAAAATAATTTATTTTCATAGAGTTTGTATGGAAAAATGCGATTTCGGTTGACGATAAAACATGAATTAAAAGTTAAGCCCTGTTAAATAATTTTTTTCTGAAATCTCTGTAAAATAACTCAATGTCTTACTTATTTAAAACACAGGTTCTCAAATTTCCCTATTTTCAAACAATCATCAAAAGAAAATATGGGAAATTAAATTATAAAATATTCTACAACATTAGCAATACGAGTATGTATTAAAAAGAGAAAATTCAATTTATGACGTCATGATTTGTCCACATTGTAACGAAACCCCGCAAGGGCTTCGTTAACAGCCATAAGAATAGAGGTCTGGTGCGGAATAGTAGCTGGCTAGAGCTCACGGTGCGAGGTGGGGGTTTCCAAACATATTCCCTTGCTTGAATAATCGCATGAAAATCAACAAAACGAGAAGTGAATAGAGAAGGAAACTATTTTTGCCACGGCCTCAGTAGCTAAGGAAATAATAAATCAGATGTGTCCGTACGGAGCGACAGTTTAAATCCCCGGCGATCCCCGTCATGTTTGCCAAAAGAGCCTCCCCTCATCGGCCCGCCTACTAGGTAAGTATTTTACATAATGAGATTAAAACTTTTTTGAATTTTTTTTATTTTGTTTTATAGCTTTAAATCAAAATGGCGTGCGGCATGTTTTATCAAGTTCATCCCTATTTAATAAAAATTGAAATTAAAAGAGGGCCGAACATGTTTTGAATTTATATGCTGTATAACCTATCCAATCCTAGAAAAATGTATAGTCGCAAAGATCAGACTGAAAAATGTTTAGGTTTGCGAGTTATTGGACTTCAAAGTCTCTAAGTGAAAGGAAACTAATTTGATTTTATACGTCATTTAATGAAATTTTTTTTCGTCGACAAAACATACAGTAACAAAATAATAATCAAATCCGCTTCAAAATAAATTGTTTTTTCTTAGTAGCATGAATATAAAAGGATGTGGGTATTACGTATTACTGTAAAACATTTAAATCGAGGAAAAAACTGAAAAATTATTTTGCCATGTGTAATTGTGTACTATGTTTTGTGAAATACAGTTTTGTGTTTCTGAATTATGTAAAGTCAACTAGTCTAATTGGAAAAGGAGTTGTGACACCACTGCATTATACTTCCTTCTGTACTATTAACCTACTACACCAAATTTTTGCTGTAAAATATAATAATCTACACCTTTTTCCAGTTTCATTGACATATTCATTTGGCAAATACGTAATAGAGTTGGAATCTGACCTTGAATATGGATTCATCGCTCTGTCTGGAAAAAACACCAATCAGTATTTTAACTAGAAAATTGACTATAACGTCTTAGTCGATGAAAAGCTCTAGTATGCTAGAATTTCGTTGAGAACATGAGACCAGTAGGACCAGATGGTCGATGAGCTATTACTCGAGCAATTCTCGTTTCTGGTGTTCCATGCTCAACCACAAAGTTAACTTGTATTGATTTTTTCAAGAAATTTTGACCGTTCTATAAACTTCCTTCGAGATACCAACTTTCCAATCAATTGTTGGGCCCTGAGTACTATCGCGGCGAAGGGTCAGTCTTACCAAAAATTGTCGGCGCATCTGACGTTGCAGACCGATGCTTGGTCGAATATATGCAGGGACTCCATAACAAATTATGTCATCAATACAATAAACCCAAAGCCTTTTTCTATAAATCTACTCACTAAGGAAAATCGACATTTGGCTTTTAAAGTTGCTTTTCGAGAAAGTTGAAGCGGTGTTAAAAGACGTCAAGATTTATAATTTTATTGTACTTGTTACTGACAATGGAACAAAATATAAAGCGTCCCGAAAAATGTTTAACAAAAGCCATCTCTATATTACCGAGTATGGATGCATCTGCCATGGACTTACTTGCTCATTGTCGATATCTTCAAGATTTAGTATAAACAATTTAAAATTGTCAGTCAGTCGTACGGATGGTTTCGGAAATAAGAATCGCACATTTTTCATGCTACATTCGATCTACATTCATGCTACATCAGGTATGCCCTGAAGGCGCTGGATATCGAAGACGAAGTGAAGTCTATTATGAAGGTATCTACGATCTTCTATTCGAAATTGTTCACTTGTCACTAAATGGCCATCTTCTTTCGAGAGTTTGCTGTTTTGCCTAAAGTGCTGTACTGTTTTGTTGAAATAAAACAAACTTTTGAACAAAATAAATGTGCGAATTACGAAGAACTTATAAGTATTCTCAAATCACGGGCCGAAAAATGCTTACAAACGCTACATTAGGCCGCAAATTTACTTGAACCAACTATTCGAGGAAAGAGTCTTTCGCAATCTCAGAAACTTAAAGCGACTGAATTTATTTTTAATGTCGCAAAATTTCACCTAAAATATAAGGACAAAAAATTGAAGGACAACACAATATATGAGTCTTTGGCGCGAAGTGAACTTTTTTCACGATCGTCTGTGGTTGCACTTCATCCTTAAGTGCTTGGCGGTTGATATTTTGAGCATGGAAAGCACCTCCAATGCACATCCCATACAATGGAAAGCACATTCAGTACTTGTGGTCTTCTCAACACATAATCCATTGACCGTTGATCGTGCAGGAAAAGTAACGTACAATCTGCACAACTTAAACCTGTCGAGATCGAGCGTAGGAAGTGTGGATAACGAAGATGAAGTTATTCCTGCTGAATCAAATACAAATTATTATTAATGAATGAAGCTGCTTAATCATATTCACTTGAAGAAGAGGATGACTTGGAGGAAAGTAAGAATAATTCGGTTATGAATGATGAGTTTAATTAACCACAAACTCATATTTATGTAAAATTTATTATTTAATGTAGGCGTTGAAGACGACCTTGCCGTCCTTCGACTTCTATCGATGAACACCACATCAAGGAAGCCAAGGATTTGGTGCTTAAGAACGAAACGTCGATTGATAGTTAGAGACCTTGTTGACATCACGAAAGTTTTGGACAGAAAACTCTTGGTTTTTGCATCATGATAATGCGCTCTCTCTCACTGCATTGGTTGTACGTTACTATTTGGCCAAAAATTCGACCCATATTGATTCGCAACTACCCTTTGCCTGATTTAGGTTCGCTTGACTTCTGGCTATTCCTGAAGCACAAGAAACCGCTCCTGGGACATCGTTTTGACACTTTAACGTTCAACAGACTTTAACAACTGTTTCGAACACTGGAAAAAATGTTGGCATAAGTGTATTGCATCCGAAGGAGAGTACATACTTTGAAGAGGATGAAATATATTTGAACGAATAATAAGCCGTTTGTGTTTTATTTAAAAATCTTACTACTTTTGTCCAGGACATAAATTTTGGTCGTCTCATGAGTCGGTGAGGCGAGAATTACCGGATCGTAATGGTATTAGTTATTGTGTGTGTGTTCGAATGCTCTTTAACAATTCATGCTCGTCATGCTCTTTTTAGTTTTTCGTATAGTTATTTTGTGTTCTTTGTTGAGATTAGGGTTTCGTATACGAATGAAATTTTTAAAGGGACACGAAATGACGATGTTTGAAAAAAAAATCAATTCACTAAAATGCAAAATTGTGTATTAAAATTTTATTAATTTCAATTAAAATTGTGTACAACCTGCAATTCGATATATTTAATTTCAAATTATTTATATTTATAAAAAAAAAATTTCGTTTAAATTGATAATAAAGACGATGTAAAATAATGAATTTTAAAATCCCATATGATTTTGTTTACGTTCCATATGGCATTGGAAAATGTATAAAATGCATGTAGTAGTTAGCAAGATAAACAGAAAATAAAGGAATAAGAAAAAAAGAGTTTTAATAATAGGTACATACATATGTATGTGACGCTGTACGTAAAAAAGGTTTCGAAAAACATCATTCTCAATTTCAAATACAGCTTGTTAAAACAAATTGCGATTACTCTCGATTTGTTTAAATTTATCAAATTTTCAACAGAATTTTTTGATGGCTTTGCTATTAAAATGAATTAAATCAATAAAATATTGTGAAAGTACAGTTTACATTATGTATTTTGAATGTATTTGAGTGTATTTCTAGTAACCTTTACATAATGTAAACTGTACTTACACAATATTTGATTGATTTAATTAAGTTTTTAATAAAAAATTAATCTGCTTTTGCAACACGAAAACTAAAAAATTAATAAACAAACATGTGTTAAAACTAAAGAAATACATTTTTTTTATTATACAATAATAGAACTTTACTAAAAGTAGAATATTCAAAAAATACTTACAACGAACAACACAGTATTGTTAATTCTCCTGCTTCATAGCAAGTGAAATATTCTCACACGTGAGCATAAGCATCAAAAAAAATTTCCGATTTCAACCGATTGGCTTATTTTTGATACTTACCGTCACAAAACGATACACTAATACAAACAACGAAATGACAGAACACAATAACAAAATGTATCTTATACTCCTTGTACGTATACAAAATTCTCATGAGGCAGTGAGGAAATTTGGGACCAAAATTTATATACAGATGTCAAAATTATACTAGTGTTCTTTGGTACAAATTGGAATTAAAATATTGAATAAAAAGTGTGTTACCTATTTTATCTGTGTTACCGGTAATATTACTGGTAACATTACCAAATTTAAAAATATCGGAAATTATACAACAGTATGTGTTTGTTATATTTCCAATTTACACCTCAAAGTTTTCTAACTCAATAGCGTAAGTGATATAGGTGTTTACCTATTAACAACAAATCTTGAAAATAGCAGGATTCTGGTTCCATGTTCACCAAAGTGCGTAGTATAATTTTTATTTCATAACTTAAAAAACACCCAACCCGTAAAAACAAAGTTTTTGACTATACTATACGAGTATATCCTTTATATATAAGACTCGGTCGATTGCAATTCAGTTTCGACCTTCTTCACCATGACTAAAATTTAAAATTCAATGAGTAAGGGCAAAGCAACCTTGATTATACAAAGCCATAGTCTAAAAAACACAGCTTTTATAAAGGAATTAGAAACGAGGAAAAAACCAAACTTTTCATAGTAAAATACACAAAACATATGGGAAATCACATTTTTTCCTAAGACAAATTTTTAAATGAAAACGTTACAAATTCAAAATTATGAATTCTGAAATATTTTCATAAATATTTGAATTTCAACATATATGAATGTCGTTTAAGTAAATCATTTTCATTTTCTTGTTATAATTGAATTATTTAAACCAAAATATAAAATTTTTTCATAAAAACAGCATTCTGGTCAATTGAAATAAAAGCTTACTACAATTCGTTTGGTCGTTAAGTCAATATACATTACATAGATGGCATTGATGGCCGTACAAATTTGGTAAAATCTTTCCAAAAATTACCACCTGGGGAAATTTCAAGTTCAAAAATTGTAGGAAAAGCAAAACAAAGCGGCAAAATGTTAAGAACGTGTGATAATTTTGTGATTAAATAATTTTTTTCGTATTTTTCTGTAAATATTTTAGACATCTTACGTACACTAGTAAAACTAAATATAAATTTAGCAAGTATTATTTTAATTCATCAGAGCCCACTTTGATTTATTTTGCAAAATGGAAATTCGAAAAATATATTTTAGGCACAGTTTAATTTTAATATTTCTGCAAATAATATTTATTCAATAACAATATGGTCTTCTTGAATATTGTTATTCAAGGTATGTAGAAAACAGTTATATAAACTTTTTATAATATGTATATTTGCTTTTTTCATTGAAAAACTTGAAGCTAAAAGACACCATTTTTACTATGGATTCCTATGGAAATCAAAGAAAAGTTATACCACTAAAAAAGCTTCTAAAAATTACGTCATCATGATTATGACTCTATACTCTAGAAGGCTATGGTAAGGGTCATTCAAAAAACAAATTTGAATTTTAAACTTACTTGAAGAAACATTTGGAACACTACTAGATTGAATTTTTTAAATTGAAAATTAAAGAAAAAACTTAGTTATAGTATGTTAATCGAACTGAAATTTTGCCAAAAAGTATTGTTAGGTGACAAAAGTCGATGTGCAAAATTTGAGCGCAAGAGGATCACGGGAAGTGGGTCAATTTTGAACTTGAAGATCGTAAGGACACTCAAGCAAGGAATCAAGCAGGTGAAGTTAATATAAAGGATCTAAAAATGGAATAAAAAAATTGAAAAATATCAATTTTTGTATGTATTGTAAAACAATGAATATAATATTTTGTAATAATAAAATTTGTAGAACTGATAATCAACATTTAGGCTGGTACAAATTATTTCATTCGATATTCAAGTATGTACTTAAAATAAACTTTCGCATTTGACTCTCATCTTTTTTTATTTTATTTTGGCATTTCATTGCGGCATAACGAATTGAAAAACATAAAATTTTTCGAAAGGATTATGGCAATCCAAAATTCTACGATAACATAACGGATTCTTGAATTATATTACAATTACAAGTACAACACCAAAAATTTGAAAGTTGCAATCGGTGCTAAAACGCTTGAACAACATTAGGGTGAAAACCACCTGCAACAACATAAGGTAATTCATCGACAGAGCGGCTGGTCTCAGACTCGTGGCCCTCAACGATCAGAGTTTGTTGGCACACAGTGGAAACATGGAGAGCGATGATATTCCACAGAGAGCAGATCTGTTAATTATTAGTGAAACTTGGCTTTATAACGATTCGAGTATAAATATAAATGGATTTCATTGCATAACTAATATAGCAAACGATGTCACGATACACGAAAAGGACGGCGCTCTAGTTGTAGCAGTATCACACATATTTACGAATGTTGACAACGGCTATGACAAGTTTGGTGATATCTGTGGGCGGAAGTGGCCAACAACAACCACAAAGCGATTGTACTTTCTGTTTATATCTAGCTGAATATGATGATTATCACCATGAAAAGAGAGATAGCTGAACACGATTCCGATTATATGCTGTGTGGTGACTTTAACTTGGATGTTAAAAAGGAAGAAAACCAAAATTCATCGACTTCATGCAAAAAGAATTCAGTTTGAGGTTGGTTTCCAGTGCAACGGGTACAACAACCCTGAGTCACTGTTGTTTGGATATGATATTTGTAAGATTGCTGGATAATGTTTCATGTAGGAATTTCATAACTTACTTTTCCTACCATAGACCTATATTTGCAATAACGTAATCATAATGTAACTTTCTCTATTATTATTACTTAATTTTCATTTTGATCAGAAAATACTAAATTTTTATTATAAATGTAACTTTAATAGAAATAACAAAACAATGGAAATTAATTTTAAATTGTGTGCTTATGTGTTGTTTTTTACTAAACATACAGTTTTAATTCATAATTTCTAAATCTTGGTTTCAATTAAACTATAAATAAAGTTGTTTCATTTTTACGCAGATAGGTTGTGTCTCGGATACAAGCTCTTCGGTTTTTTTATTTTTCTTTCGTGTTGCTTCGATTTGTTAAAAAAAATTATCATATCAGAATAAATGAACGAACGAAGGCAGCAATCAATTAGCCCCTAGTGTTTGTACCCTTGTGGTAATTAATTCTTAAAATGTCAGACCATATTTTTCAAATGTTGAATTATGTTTCCTTCGATGTGAAGTTTCGGTCTGCCTAACTGTAATATACCGAGAAAAGCAATTACACAAAATATCGATCTTTGGAATTTAAATCACAGCACAGCACAGCTACTAAAAAATTTATGGATTTTCCCAAAACAGTAAATATATCGAAAAAACACAATGAATTGTTGAAAACAAAAACAATAACAGTAATGTTTGATAATGGAATATAATTAATAGATTTTCATGTATTCCAGAGCCATAAATATACAATTCATGCATGCATAGATTTGCTTTATAAATAAATAAAATGAAGTAGTACGATAACAAAAAAATTGTATTTCGTGGGAAATCCAATTTCGTTTATATACGTACATACCTATTATGTATGTAAGTTGTCCCCGGAATGCAACAGAACCGTTTATTCCGAAATTGGTCGGATAGTCTGTTAGTCCTTATTAACTATGTGCTTTACGTGTAAAACCAGGAACCCGCCCTTGCGATCCGTCTTTTACTTAGCGACTATTGCTAATAAAAACCAACGTCATCCATATAAAATAACAACTAACATATATCAATGTTTTGGTTGCAAAACTGTCGGTCAGAAAATAATTTATATTCTTAAGTTATAAAATATGACTCAAAAATAAAACTCTTTAGCAAGCACTTTACTCCCGTTTCCCTTAACCAAATCAAAATAAAAAAAAACACGTAGTAATTGTTTCAGAAAGAAACTGAAATAATTGAAAATTTAAATAATATTTTTATGTCGAAGATGTACAAGTATTTGTGTGTGTAGAATATATACATGTATGATTTATATGATTTGAATGATATATGGTACCTCTTAAAAAGTATGCCGGATGTTACAAAATTATAACACAATTGTTCATAAAACATAAATAATTTTCCGCATGTTTCTTCCCCGCTATTACTGTTTCAATTCGCTTGTAAGAAAAATGTTTACAAAATATTTGTAAATTGAGGGTAACACACTTGAAAAGAAAATTAACAGTGCATATAAATTATATTGAATTCGTATTTAAATTAAGAACGCGATGTGTTATCTATTTGCTTTAATTAAATCTCATCAAAAGTATGTAACGAAATGGCGATAGCATGAGTGGTTGCAAGAGAATTTCGGTTCCAAATAAATGCTTTTCGTTACCGAAAAATAAAATTCAACCCGTCAGAGCTTCGGTGTGGTCCTAGTTTTCCTGGCTAAGCCTTTTGGGATTGGGAACAACGAATAATTTTAGCGGTACATGATGCTATTGAGCACAGCAAGTTTCTCATTCTGCAAAAAAAAAGACATCACGAATCGAAATAGAAAACATGATAACGAAAGGGCAATTATTAGAATGAAAGACGGATTGCTTCGAGATATGAACCATTAAAGTATAAAAAAAACATTATTTTTATTTGAAAGAATTCAATCAGTTTAGAAAATAGAAAATAAGTAATTAATTTTATTTAGAATTAGTTCAGTTAGTATACATAATGACTAAAATTAAATAATGAAAATTGAAAATATAGAAGAATTATAAAAAAAAAAAAAACCGAAAATAGCTATTAAAAATAATAATTTTCATTCGAAATATGGATGTACTAAATTTTATGAATTTGGAAAAGAACAAAAAAAAAAATGAATAATTAACTTAATTAAATGAAAAGAAATATTAAATAATTTTTTTTTTATTATTAATAATTGCGATGGTTTATACTATTAATTATTATTTTGGATGACGAATTGAAATAAGTATGATACAAAAAAAAACAGAAACTTAGCTTGTACATCGGCCATGATGAATTGGATTACTGATACTACATAGATCAACGGTACCACAAATTGTAAGATGAAAGTACTGGGTAAGGTAACGGTTTTGCATTTACAGGTTTTCTTTTCAAATGTGATTTTATTTTAAGTTTTATAAGATATCTTTTATTTGCACCACTTAATGTTTCGTAGCTCAATACTGATCCACTATAACAATATTTGTAACACAATCGTTCATTCACATCACAACTTAGTTTTTTTTCTACTTTTTATTTTGATTTCTGACCATTAACGTATTTATTAGTCGTGTTTTACATGAGAACTGCACTAGAACTCGATAAATTTTAAATTCCTTTTATTCTATGTAAACCGAAAAAACATAAATTCATAAAGTGCCAATGTGTAGAGCATTTAACATAAATATATAATTTAAGCTGTTACAGCAATAAATAATTACAATTATAGATTATTTTTTAGTTACACTTGATAAACCTCTGAATTTATCGAGTGTAGTTGAGTGTTATTACGTCAGTTAGAAATAAGAAAATATTGCTGGAATAACTAAAGGGGGAAATCTGTATTTAGGTCGAATACACTCCATGTGCGCGATTTATGAATTTTTTTTTTTTTCGTTTTACATATAATAAAAAGAATTTAAAGTTTATCGAGTCCTAGACCTAGTGCAGTTATCTACTGCAGAAAACACGGCTATTATTTCGTTTGGTTATTGGTTTATTGGTGCATTGCCCGTTTAATACCACGCGGTAATCACTTCATTAAATTTTATAGTTTTATTCCCTTATTTTATTAATATGTACTCTAGTCACTATGTAGTTTAATATTAATTTTTAAATCGACCATATTTATGATTCAGATACATTTCAAGATTTTTGAGCACTTAAATTTATGATATTTATAATAAACGCACTAATAATTATTTGCTAAGCCATCCGTAATTAACTGTACCAAACGGTTTTTGCATTATAGCGATATTTTATATTTGAAGTTATAGAAAATTTTTGGAACTTTGAATTTATTTTAATAAATTAAAGTTTTTACATTATTTATTTATGGCATTAATTATTTATTTTGATATTTATTTATATAACCAACAATCAAAAATAACTAACATAAGCAAAAATTAATCTTAATATAAAGTCAAAAAAAAAAAAAAAAATCAGCTGATCAAACTGATAAGAAATAGCAAAATATATCCACAAAATCTTAAAACCAACTGACCCCATATATCACAAAATTTATCTTTTTATAGTCCTCATTGGTCCGTTATGAAATTCTCATTAGACAAATATTAAGTTCATTCTCATTGATAATTTTAGAGAAAAACAAAATAAAATGAGCAAATTTGCAATTGTGCTACAATTGGATTATCCAGTGATGAACAACTATAGATTTTTGAATACCATTGGAGCGAAGATTCGATTGTGCAGATTGTTAAGAAGATTCGTTACAAGTAACCAACTCATTGTTCGTAAACATACTATTATATTCTGAAAATAAGACAATATTTGTATTAGACACCATTTGCATACTAATACAATTTATGCTTAGCTTTATGAATTTTGTCATTTTCGTGATAATCAAATGACAAATCTTTTAGAACTGTTTCCTAGGCGGCTTATAGACCACCGCCAACAATAATTTTTAGAGCCCCATGTTTATTTTAATTAGAATTATTTCAATATTTGGAATACAAAGTTGGTGTATTAATCTGAGATTAATGTCTCCTTTAAATAAACGCATATACCGCCACTTCGTTTTTTATTAATTAATATGCGAGCATTTCTAACAACATTATATACTAATACTGAACATTATACATTGATTGTCGAATCCGGGATGCAATCATTAATCACGTTTCAGCAAAACACAGAACATCCAGGTCCACATCTTCAGTCAAATATTTAATTTCACCAATTAAATAATTTTATTATAATCAATTAAATAATTTTATTATAATAAATATATAAACAATATAATTGTTTATTAATTTATATTTATTTGTTATTAACAATATCAGAATAAATAATTGTTTTATTTTTGTTGCAAAATATTTGAATTAGGAAAAAGAAGATATATGATGTTCAACGATAAAGTTATAAATAATTTAAATTGAAAATCCTTATGAAATTATAAATAATTAGAATTTGTTATTAAACAATTATTTAATTAAAAACGAAAAAAAAATTGTTAATAACAATTGTGCTTTAAAAAATAAATCTTTCAGTAATAATTAAACTCCGTGTTACAATAAAATTTTGTTTGTACAATGAAAATGTTGTCCAAAAATTCAAAAATCCATTTAAAATTGTTATAAACAAAATAATTTATTATTAACAAATTATTGTTTTATAAACAAATCTATTTTTTATTAATAAATAGATACAGTTGAATTTCTAAGAATCAATTTGATTTGTTTTAAATATTTGATTAGAAATTTTAAGTAATTTTTATTAACAAATCTTCATATTTTCTTCATATTGTTATAAACAATTTAATTTTTATAACAACAATTTCAAAAAATAAAAGATATTTCTCTATTTGACTGCTTCGTACTGATTTCCCATATAAATTTTGCGACGAATTGTGTTTGCGATGAATTGTTAAATCTTCATATAAAATTTCTGTGTGGCGCGAAAATTCATAGAACAACAATTCATCGAAAACACAATTCTTCGCAAAAATTCATAATAAAAAGTTCTTTTTAATATGGGATTTGGTTTTGATTGAGTTTGTAAGATTTTTCCTTAACAATGATTGAATAAAATTACGAAAATTAAATAATTTTATTATAATAAATATATAAACAATATAATTTTTTATTAATTTATATTTATTTGTTATTAACAATATCAGAATAAATAATTGTTTTATTTTAGTTGTAAAATATTTGAGTTGTAAAATATTTGAGTTAGGAAATAGAAGATACATGATGTTCAACGTTAAAGTTGTAAATAATTTAAATTGAAAATCCTTATGAAATTATAAACAATTATATTGTTATTAAAAAATTATTTAATTATAAACGATAAAAATTGTTAATAACAATATTGTGCTTTAAAAATTAAATTTTTCAGTAATTATTAAACTCCGTATTAAGAATTTTGTTTGTATTTGAAAAATGGTTGGACAAAAATTTGTTCAGACTCTTAGCTCTTCAGACTCAATCGATTTTTTTAAGATTGCCTGTGCAGATGTGTTATGGCCCCAGGTATCCAAAAATCAGGGTCCCATATTGGCTACAAGGGGGTCCATCCATACGATACAGTTAAAAAACTGAAAAATTTAGTTTGGCCGATTTTTTTTGAAAAATTTGGTAGCTCCTTAGACTCCATCGATTTTTTTTAAATTGCCTGTGCAGATGTGTTATGGCCCCAGGTATCCAAAAATCAGGGTCCCATATTGGTTACAAGGGGGTCCCGTCCATACGATACAGTGAAGAAACTGAAAAATTTAGTTTGGCCAAATTTTTTTGCAAAATTCTGTAGGTCGATCGATTTTCTTAATATTGCTACCTTTTAAATTTGGCCGAAAAATTAATTTTGGATTTTTGAATCTAAATTGATAAATGTAGTCTATAAAAAGTGACAAAAAATACAGAAAATTATAAAAAAGACCATAACAACTTAAAATAAAAATTATAAATATAATTTAATCATTTACATTTGTTTAAAATTTGAGAAGTAAATATTGAAATGTACTGTCTGTACTACTATAACAATTTATGATTTATAAATTTTAATTAGCTGATCAAAAAAGGAAAATCGTTCAAGAGATATTATTATCCTATTTGAATTTTTAGTTGCTAAATATCGTATGTATTCATAGTGCGCTTGAAGAGCGTTTCGCTGTTAATAAATTAGACGATCTTATTGAACGAGAAATACGAATAAAAGCTATAATAAATACAAAAAAAAAACTATTAATAAAACAACAACAAAGATGAACAATATTCATAATTTTTCTGCTGGCTAATAAATATTTCAGCAGAAAAAGTTTTCTTTTGTTTCAGTGCTGCTCCTAGTGGTGAGTACCAAAACTCATTTTTTCTGCTGAAAATTTTCTGCTATCTTATACAGCATGCAAAAATGGCATCCAAAAGGCAAGAGCGTCACAACAAACGACACGTTTTTTTATTCGCTCCGGATAGCTGCTATCGAGAGCCGTCAATTTTCTACGCCTACATTTAAATTTGACGCGCTATTTATTGGTAAACTAAACTTATTTAACATCAAACTATCATTTTTAATTCAATTGTTTAGCAAAAACTTCATATAAAAAATATTTGGCTCTACCTATTTATACGGAGCGCTATCGGGAGACACTTTTTATATGACGGCTCTCGATACATATACCATAAGTCGCACAAAAAAATTGATTTTTTCATTTTGAAATGCAAAAATTATGAAACATGATATCGTGCAAGGCCGGCAGAAAATAATTTACAACATCTGTCAAGACATTAATATTTTGCGTCTCCACCTACAAATGGTAGAGTTTTAATGGTATAACTTGCTTTTAATGACAGGTGGAGAGCGTGAGTTTCACTACACGACAAAAAAAATTATATTCGGCTCACGTTGATTTTGAAATGCCGGATGATATTGTCAATGCCACTACATAAAAAGTCGTGACAAAAGCGTCTTTCAAATTAAATATATCGAATTGCAGCTTGTACAAAATTTTAATTCACAATTTTGCATCTTAGTAAATTGATTTTTATTCTCAAACGACAGGCTTCGTGTTTTTTTTTCTAATTTTATTTCGTAGATTACTAGAACAGTTTTATTACAAATCACGCCTATTTATATAGTAGCATTGGTTAGGCGTTAATGAAAATTGGCTCAACGATTTTGACGAATGACGACTGCCTCACAAAACTTATATAAGTTGGTGGACACCGTTGATTTTCCGACACCAAAAATATTACCAATTGTACGATATTCACAAGACGATTCCAATGTATATAAGGCTATGGCAATTTTTTTTTTGTAATATAATTGACTTCCGAAACTGCGTATCCGCTCCGTCATCCGCTTATTGTACGACTTCCTTTTTTGCAATATTTACTAGTTCCAAACTAAAATTTATTGAATTTATAGCAAAATAAATAGAATTTAGTAAAACCAATGCAATAAATACATTATAAATACTTACGAGGGTTCATATTGTTCTGTTTCACTCGCAATGTCGAGAATTATTTAAAAGGAGCATCATAATATAATAAGGTTTTAAAGTTGAACAATTTGTTCAAAATAATTTAATGTGGCATCGATTATTTTTAATTTGATTTTATCGTAAGGGCAAAAATAAAAAAGTATTGAGCCTGAATAAAAAGTTGTTTGACTCAAAAATCGTAAAATGTCAAGCGCTGTCAATGTCATTCATTTAATCGAGACTGTATAAAAAATGTATTAAATTTTTGATGATTAAGTTAATCTTCAAACAAATCACAGACGTTCAAACCAAAAGAAAATATGGTTTACCTCGTAAATCTAAATTAATAATCGCTAAGTTAACTTTAGATTTTCTTTTAATAATTATAATTATGAGAAAGAAAGTAGAAAAAGTTAGGCTACACGAAAACTAATTTTACAGACAAAAAGTAAACATAATCGTCTTTAGTTTAAGAACAGCTCAATATTTGATCAACTTATAATGTTTAAAACATTTGTTTTGTTATACAGAAATATTTGCTCAACAGTGTTATGATTTTACCAAATGAATAGCAAACAAACATAAAACCTGGGGAAAATCATACCACTACTCGTACAAACCACAGTTTTATTCTAATAAATATTTAAATTCAAAACTATCTAAATTTAAATACAAAATATAAAATATGTATGTGCATCACCATAGAATATGTCTGCAAATTTGCATAGTTTGGTTATCGTCAAACTTGTCGTTGTTCCGCTTACATAAGCGAAAATTGGTTGTTGAAATTCTAGCAAATGGACAATTTTAATTACTAGTATTCATATAATAAAATTACATTTTCTAAATGGAAATGACAGTCTAGTTAGCTTCGTATTTAGCCGTTAGCGTTTATTTTGAATAATAACTTTTGGTCATAAAATGTAAAATACTAACCTTAGAATGTGATATATTTTCGGTCATTATATTATTTAACTACTACCATTGCATGTTTAATTTTTTGTGACAAATATCACTTTTCATGACAATTATTATTTTATGTATGCTCGTTATAAAAAAAAATTACATATTAAAGAGAAAATAAAAGATAATTCGATTTTATACCAGTTTGTAACGTGTGCACATTTTTTTTCGTTTCAGATAACAACAGTCTCGTAACAAATAGCAAAATGGGTAAGTGAATTATTTAGTGTATTCTTATTACACGTAAATTAATTAGCAGAGATATAAAATTAAATAGCATCACAACATGGTTCAATCAAGTGTAATTACATGCTCCCTAAAGATAAAAGCAATCCTAAAATGTTAATCCTTGATAAATAAAATATGTATTGAAATATAATTAAATTTATCCGCTTGATAAAAATATGAGTATGAAACATCATTAAACCATAAATGTTATTTGTATTTAATTTAATTTCAAGTTTCACATTTACGAAACATGATATAAAGTCAACAATTTTATTATCACCAAATTATCGTTAATAATTATTTAATTAAATAACTGTTTTATAATTCTACAAATTTTAATAAAATTCATATTATAATAAACGTAAGTATATTCCCTGGGGAGTAAAAACTATTTCAGTTGAAATAAATATTAGATTTAAACTTAAAATAAAAGTTATTATTTATGAGGTGAAAACTAATATTATAGCACATACGAGTAATATCGTGTGTAATAACAACATACATATAGTAATGTTTACAGATTTTATAAATACAAATTGAATATAATAAAACCCCTATTTTCATATAACATTACACTTGTATTATGAAACTGAAGTGGACACCATATAAATCCAAGATATTAATTGATCAACCGTAAATATTTATATGGATTTTTTATTTGTCGAATAATTTTTAAAATAAAATTAGAAATATTTGATATAAAGTAATAAGCATTTTTCAAAACGTTTTTTACCCTATGGCTTTTTTTTAATGTGCTTATCTCTAAAAATAGGAAAAAAATCTTTTTATATATGTATATGTATATTTTGTGCGAGTTCTATTTTTATCTGAATAAAAGTTTATGTACATATCTGAAAGTGTATTATAAAAATGTAATTAATAATTTTGTTTCTAATTTTATTGCCTAACAATTTTTGAATTTATTTTAAAGTTAGCTGGCTGAAAAGAATTTTAAAAATTTGTTTTATATTTTTTATCTGTCTACTTTTGGTAAAAACTAAAAGGAGCAAAAGCTACAAATTTCGGGGTAAACATAAAAATTCTATATTCTCAAGGTTGTTTATAGATATGTATGACCTAAATTTTCGTATTGAAATTTGGAATATTATTTTTCCAATAAAAGAAATGTGTTTAAAAATCAATCATTGGTTACATTTAGGAAACATTGTATAACGTCATACATACTATAGTACTACATCTAAATACGTTTTATGTATAAAAAAAAACATCAACTTGTTGCTTTACATTATACTCGTACTAGTTGAATATATGTATGTAACTGGTGGAATACTGGTTATTTATGTGTGTTGAAATTTGAAAACGATATTAAGCATTTATTTTGGGTGATACGTACATATAAATTGCGCATCCTCACTCCTGCTACTGTTTTTTATGCTCCTACTATAATAGATTTTCTACGTTGAAAAAACGCGATTTTTTTATATATCTATCGTATGCCTCCTTCTATGCTTCCATGAGTGCATTATTCTTTTTGGTTTTTGCCTCTCGTTCGTTCTCGTATTGGTTGATAATATGCATCTGATAATAAGTTTCTTTAAATGAAACGGATGTTGAATCTATGTATGAATCTATTTATTATAAATCGTTCAAAAATAGTGATGACAGGCTAGGGTCTCCACGGGCCGTGAGCGCATCTAATGCAATTTATAAGTATGATAATGCCACTCTTATCAAGGTGTTGCTTGACTCGGGAAACGACTTTGGAGCAAATAGAAAGCCTAGCTGCTGAAAATAGTTTCCTGTAAACGGAATACGGGAAAAATGGAAAAGGAATAGAATTTTTGGAGCAACGACAACGCGAGAATTCGATTGAAATAGTTCGAGTTGCTTGTCGTCAGGTGAAACATAAAATTCTGGAGGCAAAGAGAAAAAGCAAACTCTTAGCGGATGCAAGTTGTGGGTTAAATTAAACACATCTATTCCTGCGTGTTAAAACAGTTACAGAAGAAAAGGAATATAAATATCTTTGAATCCGAAATTCAATAATATTAAGAAGATTTTATATAATAAAACACAATATTTCGTTTTTGTTACTTTCTTTAACGTGATATTTATTTTATTTGTAAATGAAATTACGATCGTTTCGGATGTTACTCCTTTATCAAATTTCTAACAAACATTAACTAAAATTATGCTAAAAAACTGCTTTTATACCCTATTTTATTTTTTGTGTGCCTACGTGCCTTTTTGAATGTTCTATCCCCGTTATTTTGTTTTTTTTTTCTTTTTTTTTTTTTTTCTTAAGACCCATTTAAGAAAAAAAAAAATAAAAATAAAAATAAAAAAAAAATAACGGGGAAAGAACATTCAAAAAGGCACGTAGGCACACAAAAAATAAAATAGGGTATAAAAGCAGTTTTTTAGCATAATTTTAGTTAATGTTTGTTAAAAATTTGATAAAGGAGTAACATCCGAAACGATCGTAATTTCATTTACAAATAAAATAAATATCACGTTAAAGAAAGTGACAAAACCGAAATATTGTGTTTTATTATATAAAATCTTTTTATTGGTGATATTAGCCCACGAGTAAACAACAAATATGTTAAGTTTCAATAATATTACTTAGGAAAATGGATGGAGTTGATGTGATTATTAAAATGACAAGTGACCTTGATAAGTTAAAATAATTTTAGTTTAATGCTTAATTTTAATAATCAATGTAACTAAATTAACACAAGGTGAAGCATGTGAATTTGTAAATTTAGCATCATCATCTAACTCTGATATACCTTTTGGATCATACATCAAAATGCGCGTAGTCTTCGTAAAAGCAGTGATTCAATTTTTGCTCATTTTGCATCATACAAAATTTTACCTGATAATTTATTCTTCTCCAAAATTTGGATAACAAGTGACGAGGTAAATTCTTATAAACTTAATAATTTTTAAATAGTTGATGTTTGTAACAACAACTATTCAGCTTATGTGAAAAAATGTTTTTCTTTTAAGTCTATAATTAAAAATTTGATTACTGCTGATATTTTGCAATTAAACTTTAGTTTAAATTCTGAAGTAATCTGTGTGATTTTATACACAGTAAGTGATTTTATTGTGTAGTTATCAAACTATGGAAGTGTTAATAATTCAAAATTATTTATACTCTTTAACATAAACATTTTAAAATCATGTCCAGCTTTGGTTTAAGTTCTCTAATAAATGAGGCTAATCGAATAACTAAACTAACAGCTACTTATATTGACCATATTTTTGTTAGAATGAAACCTCTATCAAAATTATATCTTAAAGCTGAGGTTTGTGACTTGCACCTACCCGATCATAATTTAATTTCATTAAAATATGATTTTGAATAGTATCAAAAGGTCCAATGGGACGCGTACAATTAAAAATATTAATTATATCAAATTAAATTGCTTATTAAAGACAGGAAAATTAAGTGTTTGATGTCTAATAAAAATAATATTAGACTTCAGAATAGAGTTACATTCCTTCAGAGGAAAATTAAGTTAGATAAAAAAAAGATTTAAAAAGTCAATGGCGTTTATTGAATAAAATTGTTGGTAAGCAGAAATCATTTCAACCAATTTGTAAATATCGATGGTGTTGTACTAATTGAGTCACTTGACATAACAAACGCTTTTAATAAATATTTTGTTGATGTTTCCATCAACCTCAAATCAAAAATCTCTAGAAATTCGTATGTACCCAACAGAGATGGGATCTTGCTAAAACATAATTTTGAGTCTAAGACATTTTTTTTTCACCAATATCCCGTCTAAAATTTTAAATGATCATCTATTGCCAATATCTTCAATCTCAGCCTTAAGCGTAGCATTGTTCCAGCTTGCTTAAAAATTGCTTCAGTGGTACCGTTGTTCAAAAGTGGTATTAAATCAGAGTTAACCAATTATAGGCCCATATCATTACTGTCAGTTTTTTCAAAAATATTTGTAAAATGTATTAATACAAGACCACTACTTTTCTAAACGAGTGATCGTTTTTCTCAATTAAACAATATGGATTTAGAGAAAGACGTAGCAACCCGCTAACCGTTTTGGTAACGAGGCCACTAGCCAACACCGTCGTAGAAAAGCCCGCATAGTAGCTCACCTTTTAGTTCCACTGTTTTTTCTTTCTTTCCAGTACACTGGCCGGCTCTAGCTCTCTCAAGCTCAGTTGTATTCGCTATTGACACCTCGATTAAACAACCACACCAGTCTTGATTAGCGAATATTTTGCCTGCTCACCGCGTTTAGGTGATTCAATAATTCAGTATTATCTCGACTAGGCAATTACAACCAACTAGACGTTCCCGGAACTTGTCAACACCAATTGCCCTAACCCTGATATATACACTGCGCCAATTAAAAAACGGAACAAAATACCCAGATTTGAACGCTTGTAACTTGGTGAATTAACATCTTTCAAAAAAAAAAATTTGTTTCTAGTTGAAGTAAATTTTGTTTTCTTTTCGTTACTGGAAACCGTTTTATTTTATTTTGTTTTTTTATGACTTTTTTGAATACAACAAAAGGTGTCTAAAAAATTAAAAAATTTGCTGCTGTTTGAAACTGTAAACGAACTTGCTCGATATTTCATTCAAAAATACAAATCGGCCATTTTATAGAGAATTTAGAAACCTTGCAAAATGATACTAGGAAAATTTCTGTGCGGCCTCTCCTTGTCGTTTTTTTGTCTTGTAAACTAAGCACTCTACGATAAAATTTTAAGCCACATTTTGATATCAGGCGTAATTTTGGTGATCCAAATTCAAGGAGAAAATATGTTTTTACAGTGAAAAATATGATTTATTACATAAGGTATATTGCAAACAAAATCCTTTTAAACTTTATTCAAACGTAATAAAACTAAAATCTACGAACAAACTGGAATTTTCAATAACGCGTGTTACCCCTCTAGCCCGCATTACTTCATAAATATGCCGTGGCATATTTAAAACATTGTGTATTTGTTGCATGGTGATTTATTGCCATTCTTCTTGTAAAGCGTCTCGAAGTTGTAACATGTCCCAGACGTGTTCTATGGGGTTTAAATCTAGACTTCCCGGAGAATGGCTTATTAAATTAATGTGGTGCTGTTGCAGAAATTGACGTGTGTTTAGAGCTGTGTGTGGCCGGGCATTATCATTCATAAAAAAAAATCCGCGCCCAATTTGCCTTTTCTTGGAAAGCATAAGAAGCCTTAAAATTTCTTCCACGTATCGTACTGATGTTAAAGCTTGAAGAAATACCCGCCCAAACCATCACGGAACCTCCATGAAATGTTACGACTGGCATCACGCAATTAGGGTGAAATCGTTCCCCTAGTGAACGCTAAACTCTGCATCGGCTGTCTGAAGCATACAAATTGAACTGGCGATTCATCCGAAAAAAGGACCTTACACCAGTTCCTCTGAGTCCATAGTTGCCACAGTGCAACGCATAATTTCTTCTTTGTCGACGGTGATTATCAGTCAGATACGGAACTCTGACAGGTCGAAGTGATCTTAGTCGATAGGCTTTCAACCAATTTATTATCAACTGTTTTGATGTCTGGTTTTGTTTAGGTACAGTACTTCTTATTTCTTGAGCACTGCTTGTCCTGTTTTTTCTAGCATAACGTACGATAGCTCGATCTTCTCTTGATGTAGTTTTTCTTGGTCTTCTAGACCCTTCGCGCCGACTCACACTGCCTGTTTCTAAATATCGATGCCAAGTCCGGTTAACAACAGACACACTAATATCACAGCCCCCAATTTCCCGATAAGTTTCACCGGCTTCAACTAAAGCCACAATTTTTGTAGTGCGAACGAATTGTTCTTTTCGATTCATCTCGGTTGACCCTTCAAATAACTATGCGATAAATTAAATTCTTGTTTTCCATAAAATAACGTAAAATTTAAAGTGACTTAAAATTTAATCGTAGAGTACTTAGTTTACAAGATAAAAAATGTACGTTAACGTGTATACGCTTTTTGATACGTTTTCTCTAAAACTTCAATAACTCGACAAGGAGAGGCCGCACAGAAATTTTCCTAGTATCATTTTGCAAGGTTTCTAAATTCTCTATAAAATGGCCGATTTGTATTTTTGAATGAAATATCGAGCAAGTTCGTTTACAGTTTCAAACAGCAGCAAATTTTTTAATTTTTTAGACACCTTTTGTTGTATTCAAAAAAGTCATAAAAAAACAAAATAAAATAAAACGGTTTCCAGTAACGAAAAGAAAACAAAATTTACTTCAACTAGAAACAAATTTTTTTTTTTTGAAAGGTGTTAATTCACCAAGTTACAAGCGTTCAAATCTGGGTATTTTTTCGAAGAAAATTTCTGTTCCGTTTTTTAATTGGCGCAGTGTATTTGTCTTTTTCTGCATCTCGGGAAATGAGCATCCATTTTCAACCGTTAATTAACCCGGGATCAAGATATTTATTTACTCAGTAAAGTTGAGATTTTTGCACTTGGCACTACTAAATTCTACCGACTCAACACCACACAATAAAAAAGTTCTTTATTTTTTTTTTCGAACTATCCACTTTCACGGATTAATTTCGACTCCTCTTTTCTTCTTTTTTTTCAGGCTACTCGTCTATATTGTTTTTCGTCCCTTTTTGTACACCTCACAGTGACTCTATGGAGGTTTGCTCGTCTGCTTTTATCCTTATCACCCACAAACTGGAACGACACCCCCTAATTATATAAGACAATATTATGAAATTATACTTTATTCGACACGGTGTTCGCCTTTAACTTCGGTATCGCTTTTTGAATCTGATAACTCTGATTGACTTTCTTCGGTGGCTTTATGTTCGTTTTCTGTAAAAAAAAAAAATCATTGCCAACAAAATAAATATGTGTACTATACTTTGTTCTTTGAGATTCACAGGACGTTATTTTAATGTATAGTCTACTTAAAAAATCACTACTAATTAAATGTGGGCCAATAATAGTTTCAACTTCCACACCCATGCTATCCAATTCGAACCACAAAAACTTAGTTATCATGGTACAAAAGCGTCCTCCATTCACAGAAAAAGCATTGCCGGATTGATCACGGATTGAATTGTACCGCCGAAGCCGTGATGAATATTTGGTCGATATTATCTTTCAGACATAATTGTTATCGATCAATATAGGCTTGCACCAATAAAGAAATCAATCATATCAACACAATAATTTTTTATTTATTTACTTGCTGAAACTCTTATTAGCCCAACCTTTAAAACTACCAAGCCAGTGGAATGTGTAGCATCCTTCAAATTCTTTCCACCCAATATTTGTTGGCAATGATTCGGCCGATACATCTTAATAACGAAAATCATTTCGAAAAGCTTAACCTGTCCACTTTATGGAACTATACGCCCACACCTGGTAATATCTTCGAATTTATGAGACATGTTTAGCATTTTTTATAATTTTCAAAAATTTGTCGAACATGCCCATTTCCTGTTATCTTAATGACAAAAAAAAAATCGTTTCGGAAGGCTTTAGAAAAATATTGCCTGGTACCTGGTTCTAATGGTTATTTTCTCTTTTTGTGTAGGCCTACACTTTTTCAGTACACTTATACTTTTCGGTGTAATTTGTGTAACTTCACACTTTGTGTGAAATACTTCAAATTGGTCTTTCTTTCCTTTTATGTAGAATGCATGATTAATGTCCGTTTCTGATCACGACCAACGCCAGAGCACCCTGTATTTTATAGAGCTATAATCAAAAAATCTGGGCTTTTATAAGGGAATTAGAAACGAGGAGAAAACGAAACTTTTCTTAGTAAAGCACACAAAACAAATGGGAAATCACTTTTTTTCCTAAGACAAATTTTTAAATTAAAACGTTACAAATTCTTAATTATGATTTCTGAAATACTTTCATACTTTCACACCAATGCTCCTTGGTACATTCGAAATAGTAATATACATCACGATCTTGGGATTAAAACCGTTAAAGAAACTATTAAAGAATTCAGTTCGAAATATTATTCAAAACTAGAAGCACATCCCAACGAATTAGCCAGGGAGATATTAAAACAGCCGCGATTTAGGCGACTGAGAAGAACAGATCCACTCGGACTGATGAACCTGTGAACATGTTAATTTACTAAATGATTATCTTATACTTATAAGTATAATCTAAATTAGTTAAATTGTGAGCACTAACAATAAGTATTACATTGGTTAAGACTTAAAATATGTAATAATTTTTAGCTTAAGATTTGATTACTTCTTGTGAGTTTCTTATGTAGAAAGATTCAAGAATAAAGCCATTGGCAACATTTAAAAAAAAAAAAAAAAAACTCATAAATTTTTGAATATCAAAATATATGAATATCGTTTAAGTAAATCGTTTTCATTTTCTTGTAATAATTGATTTATTTAAAACCAAAATATTAAAAAAAAATCAAAACAACAGCATTCTGGTCAAATTGAAATAAAAGCTTACTACGATTTGTTTGGCCGTTAAGTCAATACACATTACATAGATGACAGTGATGGCCGTACAAATTTGGAAAAATCCTACTAAAAATGACCACCTGGGGAAATTTCAAGTTCAAAAATTGTAGGAAAAGCAAAATAAATTCACGAAATATAGGAACGTGTGATAATTTTGCGATTAAATAATTTTTTTTCGTATTTTTCTGTAACCATTTTAGACATCTTACGTACACTAGTAAAACTAAAGATAAATTTAGCAAGTATTATTTTAATTCGTCAGAGCCAACTTTGATGTATTTTCAAAATGAAAGTTCGAAAAATATATTTTAGAAATAATTTAATTGTAATATTTCTGCAATAATTATTTATTTAATACCAATATAGCTTTCTTGTATATTGTTGTTAAAGATATGTAGAAAACTTTTATATAAACATTTTATAATATTTTTGCTTTTTTCATTGAAAATCTTTAAGCTAAAAAACGCTATTTTTACTATGGATTCCTATGGAAATCAGTGAAAAGTTATACCACTAAAAAAGCTTCTAAAAAATACGTCATTAAGATTATGGCTCTATACTCTAGAAGGCTCTGCCAATGCTCAATCAAAAAATTAATAAGAGCTTCCTTAAATTTTGTGTTTCTAAGTTCTGCAACAAAGTTTGACGGGCGATTTTGCTTTTGTCCAGTTATAACATAATTTTGATTAAATTTATTTTTGGGAAGTAGATGTTCATTATCCTTGAGTGATGGTTCAGGGTATCTGTCAAATACAATGTATACGAGCCGCTACAAATGTCATTTATGATGAATAATCCCAATTATTAAAATTTAAAATTAATATTAAACAAAACAAAAAATTTAGAAAATTATAAAATTATCTTAAAATTTAAAAAAAAATTAGAATGGTCACAGCTGAAGCTGTCAGAAAATTTTAAAAAATTGGCTTTCAATTTTTTTAGAAATTGTTTTTTTATAGTATAAAATCGAATTGATCATTCGCGTTATTGAATGTTGTGCTAATCTATTGAATGGGTATGCTTATTGCTAGAATTGGTGGAACGAAGTTCTAGCGCCAAAAATGTGTCCAAGTAGGAAATTTTCGATAAAAGCAGCATCCAGACGAAGACGTCTATTTTCAAGGATGTAAATTTTATATTCTTTGCACCTTGTTGATTATAGTGGCAAGCGAGCCACATTTTGAGAGAATGGTATGTTATAGTCATATTCCCAACCAGTTTTTTAAACGAATATCAAACACTTTTTTTGAATGCTTTCAATTCTTTTGATGTGCACATTATAGTAAGTAAAGTACACAGTCAATAAAGTTTGCATATCCCTGAATTTCTCCGTCCATCGCTTGACAAAGCCAAACATAGAGTTAACTTTACCGTATATGATGTGCCTGTTAAAACTATAGTTTTTGACGAAAGTGACTCCTAACTCAGTAATCTCTAGTACTCTTTGAACTACACTGTCATTGATGTTGTTTCTAGTAATTATCGGATTCCTTTTACGATGAAAAGAAATAATTTTGCACTTCCTGATGTTTAAGTGTAATGAGTTTTAATCGAACCACTCATTTAAGTCTATTGAGGTCATCTTGCAGTATGTCGGCATTACAAATTTGTTCAATAGTTTGATACATTTTTACTTCATCAGCAAATATGAGAACAATTAGGTTTTTTATGACCTTGGTTATCCAATCAATGAAAACAATAAAAATCCAGGGTCCAAAATTTGATCCTTGAGAAACAGCAGATGTCACTTTGATAACGTTGGATTTCTTTTTACTAATTATTACGTATATTGTAGACGGTTTGTTAAGTATATTAATTAATTCTATTGAAAATTCAAATGCAAAGAGATATACGAGTAGATAGCCACCGTTCAAATAAGTCTCACTGGATTTTCACCTCTTGAACCTTTCCCGTGATGGTTATTTTTTTTTTTTTTTGCTTGATCATACTCGAAAAGTTTGGAATTAGATTTCTAAAGGTTTTTTATGCATTCTTTAAAAAATATTTCGCCAATTGCGATTGCCAATTTTTTCAACAATAATAAGAAAATCAGATGCAGCCTGACGAGAGTTAAGAACACAATTTAGCAGTTTTTCCATGGACACACCCACGAAGGTTTATTAATGATATTGTTCGTATTCTTGCATTAAATATGAAATCGCATCATTCTGTACGATAGATCAGCCGCCTTTGTATTTTAGAATTTTATTATTTACATAAATAACTCAAGGTAATTTTGAAATTAAAATTCGCATTTAAAATATATTTATGTAACTTTTAAATTTAAAGTTATTACTTATCAATTACATAATAAAACTCATTTTACTTAAAAATTACTTAACAAAAGTAAGTGTGATTGTTATCCAACAGTTGCAAATGTTTTATTCGCAACTGTATTTGTTGCTGGTCTCTTGATGAATAGCCATACTATATTTGTTATTTCAAGAAAAAAAATTTACCTGAAGTAATAAAGGTATCAGAAGATGTAAATGTTTGCACTGGTGATAATGTTAAAAACGAAGACAATGAACCACTAACTATTAGGTCACTTCCAGTGAAATTTTTTCAAGCCAAATCCATCTATATATTTCCCGATTGATTTCAAACAACATTTGCATTTTCGGTTAAACAAATTTAACTTGTAGTATCATCACATGAATAATGTCAACTACTTTCTTGCTACTAGTTAGGCTTTTTAAAGAAATTCCTAGGAAGTGTGCTTTAAAGTTGTTACTCGAGCAAAAGCGAATAAATTCTATATTCGGAAAGAGATTGCACATTTCTTGCATATTTTGTACTTTTTTTATAACAATAAATTGTCCTACAAAGCAAAGTTGAAAAAAAGGTTTCAATGGTGTCAGGCGCTTCCAATTTTTCCCTTGTTAAATCTTCTGTTGAAACTTCGGAAGGCAATGGATTTTTTGCTACATTCATCAGTTCGTTCCTGGGTTAAGATGCTACTTTTTCAATCGTATTTTATTTTTGCAATTAATCATAATTGAATTCTTCAAAAGTTAAATCGTAAGGAATTACAATTTTACAATTTGCTCCAGGAACGTGTTGTGGGGATTCGTAATATTCATCATGTAAATATTCAAAGAAAATGTTCTGTACATATAAATATTTTCTTCAATGAAAAGGATTAATTTGCATACACTTTCTCGTGATATTCTCAATAACCCCAATTTGATCAATATCATCACGAAAGTCATTAACATTATCATCGTTGTTGTCTTCAACAGCCTCAATATTATAAGTCATTATTTTCCGACCGATTATCGATCTGATTCCTAATTTTAGAATTTTGGTGAAATTTTTGTTCGGTAGTTTCACTGTGATATTGTCACCGCAACATTGTCAAATGAAATCGTTTATAAAAGAGAAAACAAATCAAAAACACAATTTAAAGTAATTTAATATGAGGGAAACTTGTAATTATTATTAATAAACTTGATAATTAATTTTATAATTTTGAAAGGAATTATTATTTGTATAACATCTCTTTATACACCGACGACAAAAGATAGGTTAGACGCTGTGTTTCTCAAACTCTCGGTCGCGACCCCTTAAAAAGCCGCACAGTTCCTATCAGGGAGCTGCGAAATAATTCAGGTGCCCTATTCTCAAATTCCATATCCATTTTCCACTTGTAAGCATCTTTTAAAATTCATAAAAACGTTTGAAAATTTTAATTTGTGTATACTTGAATTCCCTACCAATTGAAATTTTTCGGTACTAAGGGAATATTTCCGAATGGATATAAGCAGGTGAAAAAAATTCCCCATATACGAAAATGCCAATAATTACATAGATTTTAGATTTATTTTTTGTGAATAAAAATTTCACAAAATTTTTATTTTGTGAATCAAAAATCATTTCGATTTTTTTTTTTTTTTATCAAAATTCTTAATAAAATGGACTGTCATACATAAAGAGGAAAAAATATTGCAAAAATATATTTAGTTGAGATTATTGACAATTGCTTTTTTAGTAATACAAAATTGCATTGTATAAAATAATACAAAACATGTTTTAGCTAAAACAAAACAAATTTTAGGTAACCAATAACGTACAACACATAGAAGAAATAAATAAAATTGTTATTCTTGCTTAGGATAATTCTAAAACAGCTAAATCAACTTAAACCAAAAACTTTACCAAAACAATAGAACAAACCATGGTCAAAAGAAACAAAATTTTGTAAATTTTATATCACGCTAACAAACCAAACACAAACAATTTATCAAAAATAAATCCAACGCACTATGAAATTTGATACAATTTCAGAGTGGTGAATAAAAAATTCCGAATGATTCAAGAATAGGGTATTTGGTTGCATATGGAATATACATAGGGAATTACCAAGGGAATTATTAAGGGAATTTTGACAGATGTCCACATGTGGAAAATGAACGTGAAATTCGAGAATAGGGCCCCAAGTATTCTAAATAGTTTCTATAAAAAACAAATAGCATTTTCTGCATACAAGAAAGAATATTTGGTTTATATAGTGTCCTTAAGTGAGGAAAATTATCATCTTGGGAACCAATATTAAATCCTCGCCTTAATCAAACCGCACAATTTGCTCGCAATACAACTTTCTGAATATCAAAGGAAACTGTAGTTGTCTGTGCTAATATCCTGTTAATGAGATGACTCATTATAGAAATTGTCTCCTCATCTCTACACCCGCAGCAGTTCTCCTCCTGCTAGCTACAGTGGGAGATAAATTGGTCGTGGTTTTAATACGAGATGGAGGGACACCTTGCTATGCTGTGCATTGTGAAATGGAAATAGCTTGTAAACCTGTCTACAGTGACCAACAAAAGAATCGGTTATTTGTCCATTAGATTTGTTAGCCTCAAAAAAAAAAAAAATATACAGTGCTGGTAAAAAAAAATTGGGCAAACAAATTTATTGCAAATTGGAGACTTTTTTTGCTAAAATTACAAAACTTTTGAAAGCAATTGGTTTATTGTTTCATTTTAAATACACGTATGACGTAATTTTTTGAAAAAAAAAATTGACCTGCAATTTAGGGGCAAAACACCGAAAAATGCCAAAATATTCAAAATACGTTGATTGGTGTTAAAGTAATGTAATAAATTAAACCCTTATTTTTTATTTTTTTTTGTTTTTTATTGATTTATAGAAGTTCAATATTTAATATTAATATTTTGTTGGACCGCCTTTTGCTTTTATTACAGCGATACACCTCCGATTCTTTGAATTTGATAAATTTTTCAAAGTCGCAGGAGATATGGATTCCCAAATCATCATCAACAAACTTTTTAAAGCTTCAATCGATTCTGGGCGCTTCCTTGCTACTTCTAGCTTCATTATAGACCAAATATTTTCAATTGGATTTAGGTCTGGACTATACGGGGGCCAGCTCAACACATCGATACTTTTTTCTTCGAAGTACTTTTTTACCTTTAAATGAAGAGATAAGAAAAAAAAACAAGTTTTTAACAAATTATTTATGTTTATCTGAAAGCCAATTTGTCTATCTACAATTCAAAATTAATAACTCACAATTTTGGCGGTATGGCACGGAGCGTTGACCTGTTGAAAAATAAATTTGCAAGTCTCGCCAAAAAGCTTTAACGCAGAAGGCTCAAATTCGTTCTGAAGGACCTGCAGATAAACAGCTGCTGTAACGCTGGAACTAAGGAAGCACAATCGACTGGTTTCATTTTAAGAAACGCATCCCTAGACCATAACTCCTTCTTTTTTCGGTGGAAGTCCTAAAAGACATTCGTTGCTAAGTCTCTCGCCAGGTTTTCTCCTCACGAGAATTCTTCCATCTCCAACATGCAGCTTGAATTTTGATTCATCGGAGAAAATCACATCATTCCACATCTCTGGAGTCCAATTAACATGCTCCTGGGCCCATAGCAAAGGTTTTTTTTTTCACTAGTAATGTGAACTCAGGCTTCTGGACTGGTTTAAGTGCTCTCAAACCAGCTTTAACAAGTCTTTTTCTCATTAAGCCGGCTGAAATTTTTTTTCCCGTTGCTCGCTCTAGATCCTGTCTTATGTCCGATGAAGTTTTAAAACGGTTCCGACGACTTTGTAATAGTATAAAACGATCTTCCACTGGCGTTGTCTTTCTGGGCCTTCCAGAGCCTTTCTTTCTTTGTGTACCGCCCATCTCTCGATTTTTTTTAAATATTCCACGCGGCAGTACTTTTAGGAATGTTTAATCTTTCACCTATTTCACGCGTGGTTAAATTTTCTCGCGCCAAAATCAACATATTGTTTTTACATTGGTCACTAACTTTTCCCATTTTTTTAACTAAAATTGCACTTTATTCTTCATTTGTCTAGGATCACTTACAGAATAACTTAATCTTACAAAATATGCACTATTTATACTCAAAAAATAAATTACAGGCAATAAAACATCTGCACCCTAATGACGGCCAAGAACGGTAGGCGTAAAAAAAAATAATTGCTTGCCCAATTTTTTTGCACATCAGTTGCGGGGTTGTACCGGTGTAATAAAAGCAAAAGGCGGTCCAACAAAATATTAATATGAAAGATTGAACTTCTATAAATCAATAAAAAACAAACAAAAAAATAAAAAATAAGTGTTTAATTTATTACATTACTTGAACACCAATCAACGTATTTTGAATATTTTGGCATTTTTCGGTGTTTTGCCCCTAAATTGCAGGTCAATTTTTTTTTTCAAAAAATTACGTCATACATGTATTTAAAATTAAACAATAAACCAATTGCTTTCAAAAGTTTTGTAATTTTAGCAAAAAAAGACTCCAATTTGCAATAAATTTGTTTGCCCAATTTTTTTTACCAGCACTGTATATGTATATGGTGAAAAATACATCAAATCACAAATTTGGTATATGGGACCGGAAGTCGTGTTTAAATTATTTTTTATTTTTTATGTTTTCAATTGGTAGTACTAGTTAAAAAAACATTTTGTAGAACATGATTTTTTTGTTGTTGTTGTTTAACATACAGGGTGTCAAATTTTGTGAAAAATGATAAACATGATGTTGTGTTTATGGCTATAAAAGGAAAAATAACTATCCGATATTTATGATATAGGGCTCGTTTTAAAGGTAAGTTAATACGGATTAATAAAAAATAAAATAAAAAATGGTTAGTTCTTTAATTTCTTCATTTTCAAATTTCCCGCCAAAATTTTATTTTTGAATTTTCTCAATGATCGTCCAATTTTTATTTTTTTTATTTTTTTTTTTTATTTTAAATTTTACGTCCTTTAATTCTATTGAACATACTAAAAACTTGCGCTAGCAAAATTTTTCGTTTTCGTGCAAAATACGTTTAAGTATAACGATTTACCCGTTTTTGAATACAAAATCAAATTGTTATATGTTATTTTCAATTTTTAACTAATTTACGCTCGACCTGATAATGTAATTGTTTAAAACTATTTCGTCGATCTTTAGTATATTCTTACTTCTAATAGAAAATTAAAAAATAAAGAGGAAACAATTTGTAACAGTCTACGCATACAGTCTACTATTTGTAACAGTAACTACGTCAAGTTATTTTGGGCCATTCTTAACTCCGTCTCTCTCACTCCTACATCACAAGTCATCACAAAACTGAATATGTGAGCAATGATTTAATCATTTAAGAACATGAAGTAAGTGGTATATTAAAGAAATACGCCTCTAATGATATACCTGCAAATTATTGTATTATGTCATATGTAATATCCCTTAACAGTAACTTCTTATAATTACATGACGTCATCTTGTACGAAATTCTCGCTGCCCCAGCCTAAACGTGACGAAAATCAATACTCCTTCCCCAAACAAAGGCGTAACGTAGTTTAGGGATATTCCATAAAGCTATTAGTAAAAAATTAAATTTTGGTTTGAGTCATTTATTTTGTTAGTTGCAACCCTAAAAATGCGTCCCAAAATATTACGTTCAGGTAGATAAACCGTAACGTAATCTTTTGAAACAAAATGACGCTTATTTAAAAATTTAATTATAAAAGAAGGGGTAGGTAGGCCTGTAAAACAACATAAAATATAAGCAGTGGTTTTTGTTAACATTTTTTAGTATAAATTAGTGTTTAAATTAATATTTCAGTTAGTTTAACTTGTGAAGTTCTATTTAAATCATTTGCTTATTTAAATAACATCAAAATTATTTCAAATAACAAGTGTAATAATGGTTGGGTACAAAAAGTGTTGTACGCCGTTTCCTGAGTTGAAATGTTCTAAAAGTTTAAGAAATGTTAATGATTATATTAAAATTCGTTTGCCGCGCTCGATTTATGTAACTGAAAATTCATCGATTTGTACATCATGTTATTACCGGGTGACTAATAAACTTCAAAAAGTTGAAAACGAGATATCACCGGTTAATAATTCATTAAATTCAGCTGTTACTCCGGAGACACCATCAACAGTCAATGACGAGAATATTTCCAGTATGAGTAAAAGTGAGGAATGCCAAATAAAAAGTGCTCTCGTTCGTTGATAAAAAATATTCAAATAGTGAAGATTATATAATATGTAAATTTTAACCGTATAAATATCTTTAAATTTCTATCCGTGTTTTGTAATAAATTATTTTACTGTCAATAGTTTTTGTTTTAAATTTAATTTTGAATCACAAAAACGAGTGAAAAAATTAACCTGGGAAAATTAAATAAAATCGAGTTTTTGTAAGAGGACCAAAAATCTACCATTCGATTTTTGAAATTTTCAAAATAGGTAGAGTCATACTTAAACGTATTTTGCACGAAAACGAAAAATTTTGCTAGCGCAAGTTTTTAGTATCTTCAATAGAATTAAAGGACGTAAAAAAAAAATTGGCCGATCATTGAGAAAATTCAAAAATAAAATTTGGGCGGGAAATTTGAAAATGAAGAAATTAAAGAACTAACCATTTTTATATTTTTTTATATATTATTTTTATTTTTTATATAATCCGTATTAACTTACCTTTAAAACGAGCCCTATATCATAAATATCGGATATTTATTTTTCCTTTTATAGCCATAAACACAACATCATGTTCATCATTTTTCTCAAAATTTGACACCCTGTATTTTAAACAACAACAACAACAAAAAAATCACGTTCTACAAAATTTTTTTTTAATCAAGACTACAAATTCAAAACATAAAAATCATAAAATTAAAACATGACTTCTAAAAATTTGTGATTTCACGTATTTTTCACCATACATATATAATATATCCCATAGGAGGATTTGGTTAGTAAGTGATTAATAAATTGGTGGCGTGATGTTAGCAGAAAGGGTGACGGGTCGTTTCCGCTTACTTTCACCCGCCTCTAATGATGCAGCTGGCAATTCACCACTAATTGGGTTCAGTTATCAGTAGGTGGTTTGCAGTTTTTCAAACTTACCATGATTGATCCCCTTGTCTGGTCGTGTGTCAAAGCGAAGGAAACAAACTGATTTTACTTTTCTTTTTTTTTATTACAAGAAATAAAAAAACAACAGTTTATATATTTATTACTGGTTCTTCGCTAACTGATTCAGTTATTTACCTACTGATCTCTATTCTGTTATATACCCAATGATCCCCATTCAGTGATTTTTGTACCTAAAATCACTGAATCGGTCATTTTTTATTATTTTATTATTAACCTAATTCAATAAAAATTGTTTTCAATAATATAAAATTTTGTTTAATTTACATTTTCCTAATAACAATTATTTTTATTAAGTCCCAATGTCGGAAGCAAAACTACTTGTCTGTTTACGTCATCCGCTGTAAATAAATCTAAAATAAAACGGAAACATTTTCATCAAAACAAACCTAAAACATAAAGTGTGGGCGTACAACATCAGCCATGGTTCGGACATCTTCTGTAAATCAGGAAACAGCCGCTGAAATAAATTAGTTATATTATTTATTGTAACCTATGTATAGTAGAATAACATTTGTATACATAACCTCAAATTTCGATATCCTGTATCAAGGAAATTCTTATTCCTGTTTATTTGCTATTAGTAGCAAGCTAAAATTAGATAAAATTAATAATTAGTTAATGAGATACTATGTCATTAAAACTAAAATTAACTTACCTAAATATTAAAATGTACACACGACACAAGATTTACGTTGACATTATAAACGTCAAAAGTTTGTCAACTTTGTAATACAATGTCGAAAAGTATGATCGATGCGACATTTGCGTTGAATAGAACAATTAAAAATTCGAACATGGTTTTCGAAAGTGTTTGTATTAGACGGAAAAAATATTTATTAAAACAGAATTATTCGTGAATTTGAGGTGATAAGACGTGCCTAGTTGTAGTATGTAAAATAAAAGGAAATTAATAAAATAAATTTTAATAATTCTATAAGAATTATAACGTGCTTCAAAAAATAAAAGTTTTGTTTTATTTTACGCGAGTTATTATATGTTTGATTATTGAATCATACACCAATAAATGAGAAGTAGAATTTTGCTTACTTAACTTAATTTATTTTAGATACTTGACTAATGCATTGATTGTAAACAGAAAATTTTGTTGTTGTTTTAATTAACAGAAAAAACGCATTACTAAACGCCTGAATGACGTTTTACGATAGTATTAATTTGAAATTTAGCCTGAATGACGTTTGTAGGAAAACAATTTACTTTATTTAATGTGAGCTTTTACAGGGTGAACCAACCATTAAGTAATGACCATTGGTAGACGTTCATTCCAACCTTAAATTGCGCAGCATTGTCCTCCGTCTTTCTAAATGTAAGTTCGCTTCTTTAAATATCGTAGGAAGTTTTAAATTCAACCACAAATTAAATACACCTGAATTTTGGCAAATTTATGTATTTATTTAGTAACATAATTTTGGAACTCCCACAATGTATATTCACTCAATCCTAAACACCCTATTTTGACCGTAGTAGCCCATTCATAATAGCTTATTAAATAATTCAAGCGGTGAATACCATAATTTTATAAAAATGCGTTTCGTCAATATTCCATCCAAGTAATTCGCCAATATATGTAGTTGCATGCTTCTATATTTGTTCAAGATTTTCCTTCGTGCTCCTTATTTTAATTTTTTCAGCAATATGACATACGAGTATCATGAGCCCCTCAGTTGAAGCAGGTTGATATACTTATTGATGGGCCTTTTGGAATAGAAGACTGGAGAGTACATCACAGGTTCTATTTTTTAAATTATTATTTTTTTAATGTTCGAAACACATTGATTTGGTTACAGATAGGTTGAAAAAGTAAAATATAATATTGTACGTAATCTAAAAACTCGCCGTCAAATAAAAGAGATTTAACAGCTGTTGGCTTAATTTTTTTTAAGCAATCATCAATATACAGATTAATCAAAACACTGCGATTCAATAAAACGGATTTCCTGGGCCCGTATTCTTGAAATCAATCGAAAAATTCGCCGATGACTTTAGTCTAATCAAATTTAAAATTTTTGATTGCAGTAAGATATTTTACTAGAAAGTCACCGGTGACTTTTTTAGATTGAATTCTAGAATACGGGGCCTGATCGAGTTTGGCTAGCTTGGATTTATATAGCGGCAACGCCGTTAGATTAAGTATAGATTACACCCAACCCTGTTTTTAAACGGTGTTTTTGCACGATTTTGAAATAACAAATCAATCTCGGATTTTTAGTGTTGTTTAAAATAAAATTAATTTTAATAATCAGTTTAAAACGATTGGGCTATGGTTATCTAGCGCCGTTATAGTGAAATCGAAAAGATTGAGTTTTGTTTGATATTTTAGATAAGTCGGGATTTTTCATAGCGCAATCCTTTTAAACCCTTATAGAGATGACAGATCTTACAAAAGGTGAAGGTTCCATCATGTTGATGTAGTAGATATGGAGCCATAGAAAAAATGGAAAAAGGACTTTTTACATTCATGAGAAATTGAAGCAACTGGAACCACCAACGTCATCACAACTAAACCATGAGAATAAAAATAAATTTATTGCAAGTAACGGCTGGTTATAAGGCTTTTGTGAAACAGCATCGGCCGATGCTGCAGCTGCTAAATAATATCCGTCTACCCTTGCCAAAATAATTAAAGACGGTGAATCAATCAATTTTTTTAAATCGAAATTTTTATCAAATTTTTAATGCCGACAAAACCAGCCTTTTCTGGAAGAAAATTCGAAGCAAAAGTGTGCTAAGTAGTGGTTTCAAGGTGGCAATAGATCCCCTTACATTTTTGTTTGCAGCAACGCTTCAGGAAATCGTATTTTAAAACCTCTCTTAGTTAATCGTTCACTCCGACCACCAGCATTAAAAGAGTGGTTCGAAAAATGTTTTATTCCGGCGGTCAACCATTATTTAAGTTCTGTTGTGGGTGGAGAACGCCCCAGGTCACAACCTCGACTTCTTGCCACCTAATACAACTTCTCTTCTGCAACCATTCGACCAGGGAATATTTGCAACTTTTTAAATACATTAAGTAAGACGATCATTTAAATATATTTTAACTAAAATGTTGTTGATATAAAAAAAAATATTAAGCTGAATGATTAAATGATTGAAAGATCTGTCAAATTTAAATTGGATTTGTAGTTTGGTATGGGTCGCTACAAAGAACGTAATAAAAAACTATCGAAAACCGGGACAGAGCGAGATATTACAGAGTTAGCCGTAAAAATAAATAAATCTGCTACTACGAGTAAAGTCGTTTATAAAAATTTCTCTGATTTATGAGAAAGTGAATTGCCACAGAACACAAATGACAGTGTACAAACCATTTCCGATTATGATAGTATTATCACGCTAATTCGGAACAAACGAATACGCGTACACTATCAGAAAATAAATCGGACTAACATGAAATAAAAATTAAATCACATTTCCAAGTTCCTGAACTTGTGATCTGTTTCGTTATAATTATGTATTTGGTAATGAGGCAAATCATCCTAGCATTGGCTCTATCCCGTTGATTGTTTGTCGTTGTCATATGTTGTTTAATTTCCTACATGATCGCTAAGTTATATTAATTTAATTAATAAGCCCTAATACTTAACAGTAATCAAATTATATTAGTTTTAATATTACAAACTGAATAACTTTTTTTCAAAATTAATTGTTTGTCGTATAAACAAGAAAAATGCTTCAAAAACACAACCAAAAAACATGGGTTTTTTAAAGTCGAGAATGTACACGTTCAGTCAGAATAAGAAATAACGTTAGTTTTGCAATTCTAGAAACTAAAGAAAAACCGTAAATCTCCAAGATACTTCTTTTCAAAATACATCTACTGTAACATTAAATTTCTGTACAGTATGAAATAAAACAAATTTATTTACGTTATGGTTTCAAGCATCATTTTTAAAAAGTTATTGATTATTGTGTCCTTTTTGTTATATGTATAACAGTACACACCGGGAACGTTGATTTAAAATTCTAAATTCTCCCAGAATACTTTTCAAAGAAACAAATGATAGCTCACATTCTAAGATGAAAGAAAATGAAATAACTGAAAAAACAAATATTATAAAGATGAAAACTTTTGTTCTTTATTTGAACTTGGGTATAATATGTAGAATTCATTTTTATCAAATCCCTAGAGAACGGTTTTCCTCATCAAATCAATGTAGACTATAATATTTATTCTCAAAATATACTTGTAAATGTTCACATTCTCAATAAGGTCTATGATCAAAGACTATAACAATATTATAGAGAGGTCTTAATACGAATAAACAAATTGGTCTAATTTTGGGGAGCCAAGCTATATCATAGCGAGTGCCAATAGTTAGGAATTCAAACTGGAATAAACAAAAATTGACTTGTACGTACATGTATACCAAAAGCAAAAGCAAAAAAAATACAATCATAAAATAAAAAAAAGGGAAAAACATGTGTACGTTTTGAGTTATCGCTGTATGTTGCTGTAAATCAATGCTGGCAAATAGATTTACAATACTATAAGGGGTAACGCTGTACTTTTCCATGGTAAACTAGCGTGTTGGTTGCTTTTTTTTACGTTTTCGTTTCGATACTAAAAAAAAATGTGTAAAAAAACTAGTACTGCCATCTCTAGAAAATGTCTAACTGTGGCCGTTTTCTAACAGCGATGTTAACACCTTCTAGTATTATAATTTATATGAATGTTGGGAATACGTTTAAATCGTGTTAAGACCTCTCTATAATATTAATTTAGTCTATTCTGTGATACATTGTGCTGATGTGAATAAAGGAAAGCTTGTTTTTACATATATGTATGTATATATGTATGAATTGCATAAAATATGGTGTAACTGAATTTTAATAACATCAAAAAGATATGAAATCGTATTTTACACGCGAGATACTTTAGGGACTATTTATTCATATCATCAACTTTCAAAACTAAATGTTTTCTCGAAGTATTATTGGAGCATAAACGAGTGAATATGGTATATTGCAATGCACGTGTAATTTGTTTATTCCTAGTTTTCAAAATTTATTTAATGTTTATTTTGGAAATATGTCAATATACTATAATTATTTTTTGACGAATTAAAACACTCTGCTGGAAGAGGAACAGAGACTGGTAGAAAAATCAATTGACACAAAAAAGAGAAGCCTGGATTCTGGAATAATCTGAAAGTCAAAAGTTGAGCTAATTTGCTCTTTTACTAACAACATTGCCACATGAAATAAATACTGACGTTTTCGAACTAACGTTAATGAGATGATTATTACTGATAAATAAAAATTTAGAAAAATTTAACAATTTTTGGGGAACGGCAGAAATGAAAATTGCTAAATTTTCCATTAAAACTATTAAATTGTTATAAATTTATTATTTTAATTAATAATTAAATGGAAAATATGCAGTCAGGTATTCTTCAACGGCAAATCTGTTTCTACTTAGTTAAACGTTTATGGGGCTGTAATGCTTTAAGTGAGTTCAAATATTCTCTTTTTCTCCAAATTTTTACATGATTTTTTTGTATTTCAAGGTGAATTTCTCAAACTGTCCATTCTAATGTAATAAATTTCTAAACCTATAAAAGTTTAATAATAACATAAAATAGAAATAACTGAGATTAACCTTCTGAAATAAAAGTATTTGTGGCTAGTTATACATTAAACTGATCATTCAGTAAAAATTTCCAATAAATCATATTTATATTTGTATACAGGAAAGCTAATTGGGCATTTTAGTTAATTTGGGTTCTTATTAATTTATTCAATCAGGACGATATTTTACCGCAGATTATTAAAATACAATAAATATTATGAGTAGTTTTGAGATTTTTTGATGTTGGCTGTCCATTTGTTTTGTCGAATTCTAATTCAGTGCAAGACTCTCAACGCAACACCTCCGTTAACAAGTTTATGCAAATCATGGGAACCAACTTGAATTCGATGTTTCACAATATATACATGTTTTGCGGCTTTTAATTCAAAACCAAAAAAAAAATTAATAACCTTAAATTTAGAGGAAGGCCACTCCGAAGAACGACAACGGGCTAGTGTAACATAAACTAGAAGTGAAAAAGTTTCTTTTTCAACTTACCATCGATATAACGCTAATTTCTGAAACACAATTTACAAATATCAGCCATAAAAATTACAATTACATCTTCTATAATACTAAGCATCTATAGCGATTCACTCATTCATTTCGTTTCTTCACCACAATTATTCGAAAATAAATCAGCTTCGACTGTAAATATAATTACTTTTTAAACAGCTCTTTTCCATCTAGTAGTGACACCTACAGAATATAGTACGACTCAATTGATTGATTGATTATGAATGTACGGCCAATCATTATAGCAGGATCTTCCGGATTTCCGGGCCCACATCGTACACCCGTACACATATAACAAAACCGAAGGATAGGATAGGATTATCAGTTCGGACAGACTCGACCCGGTTACAGACACCAATGCGATCGATAGTTAGTAAATTATTAGTACAATATATAGTAAATAGGTTAGCACAAGACAGCACAATCTAACTACATTATTAGATGATAATTTCTCTGGAATCCAGGGCCGGATACTCAACACTTCCTAAATCTAAACACGACTTAAAAAATATTAATGTTGTAATTTCACCCCTTTCCGCTTTTCATTAATTTAGCTGATAAATATATAAGAAAAATTTAAAATAACAACACTTATTCTCTTATTCCTGGTCCTTTTATATCTAATTAATTAATTATTATGTACTGTAACAAGAAATAACATAAAACTTAAAACGATTTAAATTAATATAAAAATTCCCAGGCAACTCTGAAAACTAAATTTAATTAATACAACACTATAATACCAAATTTTATTATTTAAATGAATAAATATTATAATAGGATCTTCAGTATTCCCGGGTACACATCGAACAACCATTTACACATCCCCAAACCTATGCATAAGATATGATTATTAGTTGGGCCAGAATAAACCCGTTTACAGTCTCATGATTAGATAATCGTTCCTCTGTAATCCAATGCCAGAACTCAGGATTCTTTGAATCTAAATCAGGACATCAAAAATTATTATTATTATTAATGCTTTAATTTTACTAATCTTGTTGACATAATTAAGATAAACAAAAATAAATATCTACGAAATTTATTATTTATATACTTCATAAAACTTAAACTCCTTTTCTAGACATATTATCCTGCAAAATCAAGCATGCAAAGTAAGTAAAATAATGAAACAATGAAAGGAACCTGAAACATTATTTTCTTAAAAATTTTATCTGTGTACCATATCAGTAAAATTGACGTTTGTATGTAAAAACTGCAACCTAAATTTCGAAATATTCATTAAGTTAATTAATTAAGTTCAATACATTTAGCATCACGATTTGCCTTTACATAATTCCACGTTGTTCACATTCTTTTAATCAAAATTTGGCATGCATAAATAAATACGTCATGTGTTGCAAACCAAATCTCAACTCAACTCAAAATTAATATTTCCAAATAAGTATTTATTTATACAATTTAGTTAATTTTAAAACTTATAATATTAAAAAATTAATTACATATAATTTAATGTAGTTTATAATACCCTATAAGAAAATAAAACATATCTAAATATACTATTTTATATGTATTATATATGACGGTCTACGATACGACTCAAATTTACTCTTTTATACAAAGTATAAGAATTCTATTAGAGTCGAATCCACAAAAATTTTTGTTGCGTTTGCATAGATCATGTTTAATCAAGAACACTATGAATGTCTCATGAATACACAAAACACCAAAAGATTAAACCACGTCAAAATAAAATAGCATAATTATATACTACATCACCAACACATATTGAAGGTAAAAATTTTTACCATCTATCAAGTGCGTAGCAGGAGACATATCATATTTCATTATAATATAATAAACTGTAATGCCCACACACAAACAAATCCCTACAGCGAGCATACCAACAATCCTGTTCCATATATCAAGATACAGGAAAATATTTGTGACGACTATAACAAAACCAACAAAAATGTCCCTCCGCTCTTGTTATTGTTGAAATATTATATGACAAAAACCAACAACAAATATTACATTTTCTTGATAAGATTTGTGTAAAGAGCGAACGCGACGGCTTGTATAAACATTTCGTTGACCCTGCTAATAATCAAGCTTGTAGAATATATTCGTATCGATTGTACATAAAATAAAACACAACAACACATTCACGAATGCGTAAAAATAAATGCATATATGAAATTAACTATGACATAGATCAAATTAAGTTAAAACAATTTTAGTACGATCCAATTATTAGAATTTAGTAATTTAAATTCCATGTACAACCGCACAAAAATAAAATCATGCACTTAATCAAGAAATCAAGAATTTAATTTCTTTTTCTATAAATAAATATAAATATATCCATAAAACTTTAACTCAGTTCTCGTACATATTACCCTGCCAAATCATGCATGCAATGTAAGTAAAATAATAAATTAGTGCAAGGAAAATGAAACGGTGTTTATCGGTGTGCCATATAAGTAATCATGACGTCTGTGTGTGAAATCTACAACCTAAACTTCAGTAAATTCCAATAAGTTAATAATTAAATTCAAAACATTTAGCCTTCCGAAATGTTTCTACATAAATCCACGTTGTTCACATTCGTTTAATCTAAATTTTGCACACATAAATGAATACGTCATTATGTGTTGCAAACCAAATCTTAACTCAACTCAAATCAACATTTCCAAATTAGCATTTTATTTATATCAATAGTTAATTTATAATTCAATTTGATGCAGTTTGTAATACCCTGTAAAAATATTATTAATCATACCTAAATAAACTATTTTAAATGAATTGTATAAGGCGGTTTCCAATTCTACTCAAACTTATTAGATTATACAAAGTATCAGAATCCTATTTGAGTCGAACACACTAAGATTTCATTATGCTTGTATAGTTCATGATTCATGATTTATCAAGAACACCATAGTTGTTTGATGAATACAGGACGTCCTTCGTGCGTAGCAGGAGATTTATCATGTTTTCATAATATTATAGATAATACCCTTTTAGCACCCATCCAAACATACCTGATCTATGTATCAAAATACAGGGAAATATTTCTGACGACTATAATACCAAAACCAACAAAAAAAATCTCTTTGTTTTGTAGTTGTTCCGCACATTGCAAGATAAAGACCAACAATATATAGTCCATTTCCTTGATAAAATCTGTGTAAAGAGCGAATGAGACGGCTGTATAAACATATTGTTGGTTTTGTAATGTATCATGTTCCAAGCATATATTTGTGTCGATTGTACATAAAATAAAAACACAAGAACACATACAAATGTGCGTAAAAATTAAATCTAATATGAAATTAACTACGACGTTAACTACGACTATTTAAGTTAAAATCCATTTTAATGCTATCCAATTAATAGATTTTAGTAATTAAAATTGAAATCGAATTTCATGTACTATCACACAAAAGACAAAATCATGCATTTAAGCAAGAAATCAATCATTTTAATTTCTTTATCCACAAATATAAAACATTGCCTGATAAATGCATCGCGGTGGATTGCATTTTTCAAAATAACACTTTAATTATTATTTCACTAAAATTGAATTTAATTAGAATTAAAATATTAAATTAAATTCTTTGAAGAGGATAGAAAAAACACGTCTATCCTCTTTGACGAACATTTGCTCACCCCACTTAAAAAAATTTTGAGTGCTACCATTTGCAACTATACAAGATCTGCATCGCCGGATAAAATGTATTTTAATCCGTCGGAACGCTCGTTCGGTATTTTTAATTGTATTTGTTGCCGCATCTCCCGCTCGATTTTATCTTTCATAAGGCAGCTCTTTAAAGTAACCCGGCAGAAAAATATCTAAAGTGCTTAGATCAGGAGACCGCGGTGGCCATAGAATAGTCCTTCCCGTTCCAATCCAGCGACTTGGATAATTTTCGTTCATGTGCTGTCTCACTCCAGCCACATATGGTATTTCGACGTATTTGTAGGGACACGTCATGAAGTAATCCACCCAAGGGATTTATAGGGAACTGAGATGGTTCAAATGGGCCAATAATTTTCCATCAAATATTCCTGCCCACCCGTTCATTACAAATATGTGTTGGAAATGACAACTCCGCACAACTTTTGGATTTATACGGGCCCAATAATGCAAATTGTGGAATGACGAATATCCATACCTTTTTAAAGCATGTTTTGTCGCTCTATAAAATGTTTTTAAAAAATTGTGGATTTCATGCTCAAGGTCTCGTACGCGTTGCACATGATAAGGGTGCATCTTATTCATGTTTAAAATACTATGCACTGTTGTGCGTGGAACTTCTGAACGTCTTGATAAACGGTAAAATCTTGTAGATCGGCGTCTATCACCTTTTCAATTATATTATCTTCATCTAAATTAAACTGCCTGGATCTTCCAGCCTTTGTATTGTATCTGGTATTTCCTTGCAGCAGCAGTTACTAGATTTGTTTAAAAAAATTTAAAGAGGTTAATGTTGAAAAAGCAACGCCATTTGCTTTGATCACTGGTTTTGTCGTGCGAGTATACACAATTGGCTCAGGTTGAATCTTCGATGAGATTGTCTGTCACTGGGCACGTAGAGCAGGTTTAGGTATTAACCAAGAACCGTAATTTACTCATGCTCACGGCTCATGGATACTTTATGAAATTTTTAAAGTTCATTTTACATCCAATTATTGATTCGGTTACTATTTATTTTCAAATGTTCGTCCACCAAACCCAAAGTAGCGTCAAATAATGAACAAACAACAGCGACCAGCAACTGTTTGGCACTTTTGACGAATTTTATGGTTTATTGTTCAATGTTGTTTACCAGGTGTTGGCTGATGCCCCTTGACGGTTTATGGTAGTGTGTTAGCTGGTGTTGGTTGTTATGTTTTAGCATCAAGATTGTATGCGGTGGTGAATATTTTAATATTTCTTCCGTGTTGGTTTCAGCTATGTTGATGCAGTTTTTGATGAGTGGGTTGATTGAATGCAACAAACTGTTAAGGAATTTTAAGTAGTTGGTTATCATGTAGTTGTCAATTCTCTTTATGCTTGAATCTTTGTAAAGTGTTTTGTTGTTTCCGTATACGTATGAATCTGGTTTGCGATTTACATTGATGCAGGATCTGATGATTTTTCGCCCAATTTTCCGAGTTAAGTTTCTGCTTTCCCTATATTCTTCCTTGAGGTGTAAATAACTATATCGTCAGCATATATGAAGGATTTTATAGGATGGGAAGTGGATTTGGTGGGGGTATATCAGCCGTAAATATTGAGTATTTGTAACCTGGTTTCGTTTAATTGAATAATTTGTGGCTTTTCTGTGTTAAGAAAAACTTCGAGTTCATGGCGTTTTTTCCTACTCACTAGAGAATTTACATTAATCTGTATAATAATTGGTGCCGAATATTGAATCATCATGGGTGATTTGTCTAGTAGGTGAAAAATTGAATTAGCGATATATTTTTTTAATTGTGTCGCTTATCTTATTAAACGTAGGCGTAAACTCATATAACTGTCATATAGTGTGTTTGTGTGATTCTGAATATGTTTGGTCCCAAGGGGTTGGAGGATTTGCTTGTTGATTTGAATTCAGAGAATTCCGAGGCGATGTAGAGATTTTAGGTACTGTTGCTTGAGCATACAATATATCAGGCCTTTGGAAATTATTATAAAACTGAGCTTTATTTTTAGTTTTTGAGCTTCTCGGCTCTCCTTAATTTGGTTTTTTACTAGATACAATGTCCAGATATTTCGGGCAATTTCTGTAATTTGACGGATGTCCAGACCATTTGCAGTTAATGCAATAAGCCTCAGTGGTATTGTCAGTATTTTTGTTAATTAATGTATGTGTCTATATATTTCGTGAGTTTTACATTATGACCTTTATTTCTTTTAATTCTTTGTCTGACGACATTTTTTTGGTATTTTTATTTTAGCTAACCTATCATATTTTTTTTTTAATTTTATTCGTTGTAAATTAATGCATAGTATAAACACATATAGTACTACCATAATACGAAAAAAATGTTTCACCGGTGAAGTTCCAGATGTCGCGTCGATCGCTAGTAGACACTTAGGATAAAACGTTAGTAGTCGCCTAAATATATGCGACATCAACCAATTAATACAATAGAAACAAAACCAACAATAATAGACATTTGGATTGGTTTTGTACACGTGTACTTTTTATCCTACTCTAAAACATTTCATAGTAATGAAATGCTGTGTATTAAAACCAAAAACATCTATAATTAAAGATGTTTTTGTTTTCGTTCATTCATTATGGTTGTATGTATTTGTTTTGTTTTGCTTTCCATTGAAAAAATATTACGGTTTTTTCTTTTTTTTTTTTTTTTTTTAGAGAAATGCCCGAAAAAAGAAACAAATATTGTTTTTGCGTTGGTTGAAAGAAAACAGAAAAAGTCGACCTAACTATGCAATCAATGATTAGAAATAATAAATGACATTTAGGCGATGTTGAAAAATTAAAAACGATATCGGTATCGCCATCTAACATTTCACCGGTGAAGTTACGGTGGTAATACTTACTATATGTATTTAGACTATGGTTAATGTCAATGTGCATTATGGGTACAGCCCCTAGATTATCATTAGCGACAATAACCAATAACCTGTCACTAGCACCGGCACTTATAGTACTTTTTGTTCGCTTGATTATACAAATTGGGAGATTGATTGATTGATTTCGATGTACGATCAAGCATTAAGCAAGTCTCCCGTATTATAAATGCGAATACCACAACCACTATCTATACTCATGTTACAACAACACGACACCATTCTTCATGAAGCCAAACCCCGTAAAGAAAGGCGCCACATCGATAACCACATAAGTAAGTCTAATTGGTTGTGATATTCGCCCCTGGCCAGGCCGCCGTCGTACACCTTTTTACATATAACAAGATCGAGGGATGGGAAAGGAATGTTAGCAACAAAGACTCAACCCGGTTCCAGACACCTAGTAGTTGATAGTTAGTAAATTTGTTAGTAATATATTTTTTAGTAATTTATTTAGCACAAGACAATATACAATTATTTTAAAGTTCATCTACTGCTCCAACCTGTAAGAAGACACAAATGTAAAGTTATCTACTGCTCCAACCTGTAAGAAGACACACAATGACAACACAAATTTCCTGGTGCCGCAAACTCTTTTTTCTGAAAAGCTGTAAACAACTATTATTATTCCCTCCACCATTTTTTCCATCGGCGGTTGTGAGGGGGGCGAGATTTCGTTCCATCATCATGTTCCCATGCGGTCACCCAAACTGTAGGTAGTGTTGCTTGACGTTGTTGTAGAAATCGTTGCGTCTCTGCTGTCCCTGCTACTCGCCCCCGCTTGATTATACAAATTGGGAGAGAGACAATATCCCGAGAGTCAAAATCCCGACGGTATAAAATTCCGAAGGGTTCAAGAAATTCCGAGGGTACAAAATCCCGATGGTACAAAATCCCGAGGATACAAAATCTCGAAGATACAAAATCCGAAGATAAAAACTCCGGTTCCGCAAAAATAAAAATCCCAGTTTTGATTTTTATTTTACTTTAAATTAATATTTTCCTTCACCAGAAGGGGCTGTCCGAATTAAAATAGATATATCTTTCAGTGCGAGTTTACGACCATTTTCTGATGAAACATTTTCAACATGCAACCAATCGACGTAGTCTATTTCATAAACAAATTTCCCCTTCCGAACATAATTCGTTTGTTTTCCATTTAAAACATATAGAAGCTGCTGAAAATTTTGCATCAGAAAATGGTCGTAAACTCGCACTCAAAACCAAGATTTTGAAAACCAGAATTTTTAAAACCAAGATTTTGAAAACCGGGACTTTGGAACCTCGGAGTTTGCTTGGGAATTACGGGATTTTGTACCCTCAAGATTATGTATCCTCGGAATCTTGTACCATCGGGATTATGCCCCGCAGGATTTAGTCCCTCTGAAAAATGTCACCAACCCGTACAAATTATGATGCATGATGATAATGATATGTATGATGATATGATGAGAAAAATACTTTAATCGCTATCCTTTATAAGGGACCGGAAGTCATGTTTGAATTTTATGATTTTTAGGTTTTGAATGCTTAGCACTTAGTAAAACAAACAATTTATGGAACTTGATGATTTTTGTTGTTGCTTTTTTAGATACAGGGTGTCATTTATTACTATAGAAAGAAAACTAATTATCCGAAAATTATAAAATCATCAACTCATTTTAAAGATAAATGAATCGGGATTAAAAAATAATTATAAAAATGGTACCATCTTTAATTAGGAAAAGAGATAAAAAAAAGAATAGGATGCAAATTTGAGAAAATTGAAAAAAAAGTTTCAAACGCCATTTTGAAAAAAAGAAATAGAAGATGATACCATTTTTAAAATTATTTTATAATCCCTATTCATTTAAATTTAAAATGAGCCCAATTTTATAATTTTCAGAAAATTATTTTTTTTCTATAGCAATAAATATAACACCAAGTGCATGAAATTTTGAAATATTTGACACACTATATCTTAAAAAACAACAAAATAAATACCATATGTCATTAGAACAACGTTGATGAGAACAATGTTAAATGTTACACGATTTTATAACATCAAGTTTTGCCACATTGGCAGAAAGCTATTAAATGATATGGCAAGTTTGTGTTATTTCGTGTCTTAACTATAACTGCTCTAATTTTAATGGTGTAACTAGATGGTAATGGCCTGTGTAGAGTAGGTATAAAAACCTATGAATAATTAACTACCTATGTGTAATTAATTGAACAAATGATTGCATTTCTTTAATTCACATTGTGAATAAAATGTGTTGAACCAACAGCATTTCGATTTTAACTAATCTTATTATTGGAAAAAAAAATCTTGAAAGCACCATAAAAACGGATTTGGAATCCAAATAAAATTAAGTTAAAGCACAATTTTCTTTGGTGACGAAATATAAAATAAATAGAACAATAAAATGCAGAAAGCTCAAAAATCAATTATTTCTTATTATTTTATATTGTAATAACATTTGAGCGTCTCTGTTTCTACGTTTATTATAACATTGTGGTTTGTAACCTCAAAACATTATATTTACTATTATGATGGCACTTGGTTTTTTCTTTTTATTATTATTATTTTTTTAAAGTGAATAAATTGGAAGAGCAAAGTGAATAAATTGATTTAATAAAAATTCAATTTATTTAATTGTTTTTCCACAATATTTTTATTCGATGAGTTTCATTCGAAACATTTATTCAATTTCGGAATGAAAAGACATAAACTTTTAGTCATTTTGCATTTTATGTGAATTTAATGTTCTTTGAGGGGAAGATAAACAACACCAAATCGTAACAAATTTCTTCTGGCCACCACCACCGGGAATCGAATCCGGATTCCCCAAATTACAAAGCAAAGCTCTACTCATCGTATCACCGAGTCCGTCAAATTTTTCTTATTTAGTTTTAATATCATATTTTATAAACTAAACTTAAATTAAGTGGAATGCAAAAGTTTAATGTAAAGTCTTATACTCGTTTTATAGATGAGAAGTTTTTTCACTAATTTACTTGGAATGAACTTTATTACTTTGTGTAATCGAATATCAAGGAAAAGTATTACTGTATCCTAATTTTATCATTGCACACGTTTGACATATAAAATAAACGCCATAAAAACATAATAAAATGTTATGTTTTTTTCGTTACGTATTGGTTTTTAGTATTTTAGTTTGAAAATAAATATCACAAAGGAATAAAGGTGCTATCACACCAAGCGCGGCGCGTCGGCGGCAAATTTAAATACACGTTTTTTTGCTTATGTAGTAATAGGAACAAAAATAAAATTATTATTCATAAAACCATTTACAAACTATATATTTTAAGACTGTGACCGAAACCTGTGATAAATAGTTTTTAGTACAAATTTTTGACATTTATTTAAAAAACCGCATACACCCAAATTATCACGGTCTTTCGCTATGATAATTTTTGATACAAGCAGAATAAATAAATGGTTTAGTCGACATTTAACTTAGTCGCCTTAGCATTTTATATCTTCAAATTAAAATTTCAACTAGTCAATGGATTATGTTATCGTTTGCAGCAATATAATAATTGTAACATTATAATTTCCTATTTTTAACTGGAGCAGCTTGCCGACAATTATTGTCTTGTAGTGAGATGATTTGTCCGTATATGTCAACTAAAGGCTTATCTTTTTTATATGGCATATTGAGCTAGTGAATTGAATTTGTTAAAGCTACCACTATCGCCTGACAAATTATTGCAGCTACTATAAATTAATTGATCGATTGATTTAAAACGTTGAATTGTATGCACCACATCATTAATGATTTATTTTAATCCATAATAGAGATCAATGTGCCTCCAACATTATTTAGTTTGCGTTGCGATTTGACACAACCCGTGATCTTCTCATTTTCTGTATAAAAACCTAACTATATCGTAATGTATTTTTCCAAAATGTTGGCGAGAATTATTGCACCATCATCCTGTTATACTATGCCCTAATAGATACAGCCCTTCGTTACAATATATAAAACGAAAGCCAATTCGATGCGTATAAAAGGATTGCTTCCCATTAAAATCGAACAACAACATGACAGATGGGGAAATACTACAAAAAATTATTACACGATTCGGGCAGCGTGATAAAACTTTGTGAATGTAGGGGAATATTTTTCAAACGAATGTCAGAAGTTTGTACTACAAAATATTTATCATGGTTTTCGAGCGAATCATATCACTACTACAGCACTTTTGAAAGTTGTAGACGACGTTACTTCTAATATTGAAGATGGTAAATTTGGTTCTAGATTCTTTTAGATTTTTGTAAGGCATTGGATAAAGTTGACCATACAACCTTAGTGATGAAGTTAGGTAACGAGTATACTTTTTAAATGCCCTTGTCAATTAGTCCTTTCTTAGCTACATTTAGTACTTCTTTCTTTTTTCTGTTTATCCCGAACAGAAACAATATTGAGGTCTCCTTGGTATCGTGCCAGCCTATAGTCGTGTACTACTTTCATCTTTGCTCCTTGACTCAGCTGAATCCTGTAAACGACGTCGTTTATCCTCTTTATAATTGTATATGGTCCATCCCAAATTCCTTTGTAGCTTTGGGGGCTTTCCTTTCTTTCTTTGTGGGTTGTGCAGCTATACTAAATCCCCTTCGTCATATCCGTTGTCGTTTGCTCTTAGATCGTACCGGGCCTTTGATCGGTCTCTGTTGAGTTTGATATTCCTTCGAACGTGCTCATCGATCTCAGCCATTCAATTTCATTTCAATTTTTCATCTCGTGCCATGCAGTTTCTGTCCTTTCTTAATCCAAGCTCTTACTGGGGCGAGCGTTGGATCCTTCTCCTGCTCTTCGATGACACCCTTCGTGATCCACCTTTCCGGCACCTCCACGCCGATCCGGTTAAGGCTACTAATGCCTTCCTTTTCCTCAATCTTGCATTTTCCACATCTTGGCGCACAAGGCCTTCTTGATAGACTATCTGCATTACCGTGCACTCTACCTTTCCTGTGTTCGTTGTTTAGGTTTTGTTCTTCGGTCGTTCTATCCATCGCGCCACCTGTCCTTCTGGTTCTGTAAACTGCATTAGCCATTTTAAAGCAGCGTGGTCCGTTCGAATTAGAAATGGTTGTCCATACAGGTATTTGTGCTAATGTTTAACGTATTCCACAATGGCCAGTAAATTCTCGTCGGGTTACACAATAATTTCTTTCTGACCTTGATAGGATACTGCTGAAGTAGTAAATTGCTTGCTCTTCCGTGTTGTTGAGACAAAACACATCCAATTCCCACGTTACTGGCATTCGTGTTCAAAATGAATCTTTGACCTGGACGAGGATATGCCAATATCGGTATTTGGCATAACGCTGTTTTTAGCCGCTCGAATGACTTTTGGGAGGCTTCAGTCCACCGGAAAGGCTGGCTTATCTCGGTTAGTTTGTGCAGGCTGGCAGCTGTATACGAAAAGTTTTTGACAAACCTGCGGTAGTATGTGCAGAGCCCCAGGAAGCTTCTAACCTCATGCACATTCCTCGGCAGTGGCCAACTTCGTACTGCTTCTATTTTCTCTGGATCAGTGTGAATTCCTTTCTCCGACACGATGTTTTCTCCGCACAGCTCCATGTCGTCTAAGTAAACGAGACATGTCTTTCAGTGCAGCCCTCTCAAAATTTGCTCCATCTGTCTCTCGAACGTAGCTGGTGCATTGCACAGGCCAAATGGCATAACGGGGAATTGCCATAGACTCGTGCCCGTAGTAAATGCTGTTTTCTCTCGGTCTTCTTCTTGAATCGCAACATGCCAATATCCACTCTTCGAGTCCAGAGTGCTGAGTAACTTTGATTCTGACAGTGTGTCTAGTGTATCATCTATGTATCTGGGTAATGGGGAGCTGTCCTTCTTCGTGACATCGTTTAGTTTTAGATAATCTACGTAAAACCTCATTGACCCATCTTGCTTTTGCACTAGAACTACTGGTGAACTCCATGGACTGTTGGATGGCTCAATGATTTTATCCCGGCATATCTGTTGTATCATTCTGCCCGCCTCCTCTTGTTTAGCCAATGGCAGTCTTCTGCGTGCCTGTCGAATTGGTGGTGTTCTTTCCGTTTTGATTCTGTGCTGTACAATCTCCGTTCGGCCGTATTCATCGTTACTGCTTGGAAATACCTCGGCGTACTCTGACAACATTCGTACTGCCATCACGAATCGCTCGCCTTTCAAATGCTGGCACAATCGTTGAATTGATTTCTTCGCCTCGCTATTATTTTTACACTTATCTGCACTGGCCTCGATACTGCATTGGGCGGTACTAACAACAGGCTGCATTTTGCTGAGGACGACACCGGACTTTAGATGTTTAGCTTGTTCCGTTATGTTCATTACTCGGACAGGAATGTTTGCTCCGAGTGATGTTAGTGTTTTTCTATACAGTAATCCTGTTCGGTATATCCCTGTTGTTGGCTCTAATATTCCCACTTTCACGCAAGGATCCCTAAGAATAACTTTGACTTCATTTCCTGCATCAGTAAGGTCCAGAGGGATTTCAATATTCTACCATCGTAGTAAGCACTCCTTCATGTCGAGCGATATTCTATACTGTTAGCCACAATGAACTTATGACGAAAAATGAGGCTTCCTATTTTTACGGGAATATCGCACTCTCCCTGGGCAGCTACGCTCTCTCCGTTAGTAGGTTTCATTCGATATCGAATCTCTTGATTAATGACTTCTCTCGTTACTATGTCTGGTCTTATCACGGATTTTGATGCGCCGGTGTCAATAGTAATCGTACTTGGCCTTCTGTTTATTGTTCCTTCAACAACCAGACTGTGGTTGTTTCGCGTTAGCTGTGCAATTATGGTGGTGGTCCTGGCGCTTTTTGTTTCTCCAGCCAACTTTTGCCCCTCGAAGCTGGCGGAATATAGTTTAACGGCTCCATGACGTCGTTACTTGAATGGTCTCCTTCAGGATTAATAACCCTTACTGGCGCTTCTTTGCTTGACTGGTATGATGGATGAGGATTTTGATCTGCCGGTTTTACTCTTATAGCTCGGCATGCTCTGGCAAAGTGTCCTCGTTTATGGCACCTGTACCACCTTGGTCCGGATACTGCTGCTGTATGTGGTCCTCAAATGTTTCTGCTTAAATGCTTGTGCATCGAATACTGGTGGTTTCATGTGGCTGGGGCTGCCGTTTCGGTGGTGATCTGATGAGTTCGACTGTACGCCACCTTCTCCATGCTGCGCAAGAGGAGTATCCTTTTCTTTTTTGAGCTCCAGTACTCTTCATTTTGAAGTTTTTCAAGTTTTTCTTCCACGTTGCTCATAACTGTATCTTGAAGCTGTTCCAATTTCTTGTCGGCATCGTCCTCGAGCGCGGTTATTTTTGCTTGTAATCCTTCGATTGACTGCTGCATTGTGATTTCAACTGGAATGACAGAACTTGGTTCTGTGATGACATCTTCCCCTCTTGGGATTTTAACTGGGATGTTAACGTTTGCTGTAGTAGCCCTAATAATAGCGTAGCTAGATCTGATTGTCCGGTCGGCTGTGATGTTGAGGGGTTTTGATCTACTGAGGCGGGCACCTTTTATTCCCTACGTGTTTCCTCAACCTGCATCAACGTTTCGAGCCGCAATTTTAATTCTGATATCGTTCCAGAAACTAGGGTCCCCCCTTGCAGCGAGAACCTCTTTCAATTCAACGACGTTAGTCCTATACATATCTATTTTCCACACCTGTGTTTTTCGGATTGCAAAATCCCACTTGTGACACCAATTTGTTACGAACTGAGCTTCTGATTCGTCCGGATTTTGCAATTAAAAACACTGTGTACTCTTTATGTCACTTCACTTGACTTTCATACTTTTGCTTTTACTTTACTGACTTAAATCTGCCCGCTTGCCACTGGTGGCGGGGGGCTACGACAACAGATTTATTTCACTTGTACACGATTTAAAGTAAAATGAAAACTGTGGTTACCCGCTTGCTGCCATCGGTCATGTTTATATATCAGAGTTTGGGATACTGCTCTCGAAATTTCCTTTATTGCGTGTTATAAATCAACTTCATTCTTGTGTATTCTGTTTTTGACCCATAATCATCTGGAAATATCGTTTATAGCTTTGTCATAATCATCATGGCTTATCATAGTCATCAGGCCGTGTGTATGTATTTGTTGTGTTGTTGTTCATTTTATTCATCAATCGCTAAACCACGCCTTCCTTTGTATGCTATTCTCGGACGTTCTTGTTTTTACTAGATCATTATGCATTTGTGCATCGGTGTACAAACATGTTTCGATGTCCTGAATAAATAATTGTAATAAAAACATGGGCTACGATAAGCATCGAACCATCGACCTTTATATTCGTATTACGCGTCAACTAGTATTAGTCTAGATTCTAAACCAACGTCGGGTACATTTGCTGAATGCATCAATCAATGCTGTTACATATTTGTTTCCTTTTCTGGATGTTGGATAAGGTCCAACGTGATTTAGGTGAACGATCACGAAAGTTCTGTCACCTTTGTCCAATGGATGTAAAAATCCTTGTTTCTTTCCTGCTTGTTTCTTGAAGTATAGACATTTCAAACACCTATTAGTATATTCTGCAACTATAGATCACACATTTTCAGGAAATATAAATTGTCTTTCAGTTTCACAGCGTCTTGTTGATTCTACAACTAACGCCATCTTCCTTTAGCTATCGAATCTAATTCGTAAAAACCATCTAGTAATTCGTGGATTACTCGTCGTGGACAAACTATTTATCTAGATGGTATATATTCCACGGAACTTCTCAAGTCCAACCATGATCGCTATCGAGTTCTTCTTTGGAGGTTTTTCGACTGTAATAACAAATAGGCTTGAGGAATCCACTTTTTTGACGCTGGTGTAAGACAGCGGCTACGCCCAAAGCGCTTTCATTTGTATTAACTTCAGTCCCGACACCAGGTTTAAATATTTCTAACACAAGCTGCTCAGTAAACACTCGTTTGAAAAACGAGTAAATTGAATGCAGTTTCTTCAGGCACGTATCTTTTGCGTCGGGAAGCTTGTACTGCTTAAACTTTTGACAAACCTGAATCTATTGAATTGAATTGAGATCTTGAACCCTAGGTGCTCGATTTTTTTGAAAAAAAATTACATTTACTTAGGTTTAATGTCTGCTTTTTGAATGATTACCGATTCAAGACTATCTTCAAATTTGAAAAGCCTTCTTCTATACTGTTCTACACGGTATGATGATATCATCTGTCATTGCAGTGCTATACCAATAATTTTCCAAAATCTGATTAATTAATCGTTGAAAGACCGCTGAACTATTGCTAGATCCAAACGTCATTCGTTTAAATTGGTAGTGTCCGGAAGTGACCGGAATTTGATAATATCCACTATGCAAATCCAAACTTGTAAAATAACGATGATCACGCAGTATTGCGCACAATAGGACTTGCGAAAAGAAATGTTGTCTTCAATAATGTCAGCATCCTTTAATTCTTCAATCATTTCTTTGACTTTTTCTCGTTCAATAGGAGCGAGTCTATACATTCGATAATACACTGGCTTATCACTAACAAGATCAAGTTTAAATTTGAGTGCGACCAAGTTCCTATGATCGTTGAGCATCTCGTCTTGTTCATCTTCGAATTCAGTTAAAACCTCATTCATTCGAATCGGCTCTTCATTTTTTCTCGATAGGTCAAACTGTTCTTAACTCGGAATGTCGGAATGCATTACTCAGCCCTCGTGATTCAAAATTATTAACATCGCGTCACCATGTTCATTCGTTCGGACTAAACAGCGCGGAATCACTTTTCCTAGTACTACCTTCTATAGTACACAATCTAGACAATCTTTTTCATTTCTCAGCTGATAATTTATTGCTATATGAGCAACAAAACTCTTTGGAATAACTGTTGCATTCTTCGCCCACATGGTACCCTTTACTCCCGGTGTCACGACATCCTTGTCAACTTTCGAAATTATCAGGCCACCGCTGTTACTAACAATTTGGATATTGTCTCATAATTCAATTATTTGCCCTTTATACGGTACGATGTAAATAACCATATTCTCTGTACGGACGCCATCTATTTCCAAAGAAAACTTGGCACATCCCATTACATTCATGAATTCTCCACTGTAACGTTTAACTTTTGTGAGTCATATGCGTCGTAAATGATTTGCAAACGATCGGCTAATGATTGTTCTAACAAAGTGTAACCACTGCTGAAATCAACGTAGCATCGAAAAAGGTGTCCATCCAACCATCCATCTTTGAAATACTTTGCATATGGATTAGTGTCAGGCTTGTTATTGATGTGTAGCTTTTATCATTGGTGCAGGATAATTTTATTTTTGTCTAGCTTCATCAACAGACTTATTACTATTTGCATTTCCCACATGTATCCTTATCATACTTCCGTTCGGGTTTCTTGTCAAGAAAACTACTTGCAGATAAAAGATGTTGTAATAATTCTGGCGGGCTGCCGTGTCTTAAGATTGAGATCCAAGAGACATGTGTGTGATCCGAGAAACCGGCTTTATTCACCAAGGACTGTTTTTTGTAATAATAATCGGTTATATTTTGGCTTGGACTTCGACTGTAATTTTGAGCTTCCAAAACCAAATATATTTCACTGCGCACATTTGGAAAATTTTCTACTAACAATGTTTTCAAATCTTACGAGTCTCGTTGTTATTTGGCCAGTATTTTAATTTTTTAATTATGTTAAATTATTTTATATCGCACGTTTGTTCATTTTACGAAACAAAGTTCCGATTTCAAAACCCGTATTAACATTTTTTCTTAGAATGCCCTCATCTATCACTCTTTTCAATACAAGTACTTAATGTATTGCTTTCAGTTGTGGGCGCTCTTTCTTTAGGTAACAGACATTTTTTCGGAATTTGTTTGGTTTTATTGTTATACTGTTTCTAACGTAGTGTGTTATCTGTTCTGACATCAAAATTCAAAGCATTTCGTCTAATATTCCCAAAATGTAATAATTGTGTTATCATCATTTACTATATCTAAAACAGGAGATTATTTTTTCTATGTTGCATATGACAAATAAAAGCTAAATTTAACGAGTATATACTAGATAATTTTTAATTAGTTGTGTTGGTACATTGGATGTGTGTGTATTTAAAAGCAACTGACAAATCTGATTTAAACTTTAGCTAAATAAACTTCAATGATTTCTTGAATTTTGAATTTAATTTAGTTGGATTTGTAGGAACAATTTTTAACTTTAGTATCCATTGTCTCAAAAATTTCACAGCAAATTTTTCGAACTTTTTACTGAAAAATATAAATTTTAATTTAGAGGTTCCCCAAGTAGCATTTTTATTTGTCCATTGGTTCTCACATTACTGTGACAACTAATTTCCCCGCCTTTTTGCTGTAGCGAACCGTATACCACAACAGCATTACAACGTATCACATAGCTATTTTGGCGAAAATAATTGTTTTCCATAGCTTTGTGAAAGCGGTATAAGGAGTTGCGGTTGTTTTTCACTACTTTTAATTGAGCGTGAAACGGTTGTAAAATATTTTCGAAATAGGTATTTGAATATCGTCACAACCTGTAGAACACGCTGTCACAGCTCTCTGTCAACTATTTGAAAACTAATAATTGTGGTCAAAAACAGAACCACACAACATAATCTACAACTTCTGCACAAGTCAAATGGTAATAACAAAAGTTATGACAACCATTATAATAATAATCAGTTGTACTCATATTACAAAAATACAATATATGTAACTAAATACAATATGACACTATAAACATAAAATATATGATGGAGAAAAATATTACATTATTCTGATTGATATTTATGCAATTCTAATTTTCGATAAATATCGCACATATACGCGGGAGAAATAATGGGAAATACATTTTTACTGTAAAATGAGGATTTCTAGGTCGAAAAATGAAGCATCGCTCCAAAATTTTTGATTCCTGAGGAAAATTAAATTATAGTTAAAAATATTTAAAAAAAATAATTGATATGACCGATTAGGTCATTGAACTACATTTTTTATTTTAATACGATTAATTTCAAAATGGAGTCGCATATTGGCTTTATAAATATGGCGTAATGCAAGTAAGGCACTACGACAACCGTTGTACAACCAGTACAACCAATTTTGTTAAATGGATTTGTTCACAACTAGTATAACGAAAAAAAATTGTGAAGTTGTTATGAAGCAAACTTTCTGCATCCTGTAGTTGTGCTTAGAACTGATCTGACAATATTTATTTGTGTTAGGGTTTTGAAACAGATAGTTTTATTGACAATAAATGACATAGTTTTATTATCGTGATTCCATTCGCCCACTACAACACATTTTAGGCATCCATGTTTACCATTGAAATTTACAACACCTTTTAAAAACGCCCTCGCTGGAGAATCACAAACAAAACATCCTGATGTTAATTTTCACGAGACAAAACATCTGATGTTAATTTTCACCAGTATTCAATAGCAATTTTAACTCATCCAAGAAAGGCCTATATAAAGACAGCAAATCAATAAGTTAATTTGTAGAGATCAAATTCAAAATATTCGGTTAAATAATTAAATATCACATTACCTTAAGAAATCTTCTACAGATTGAGGTTTCCCTACCCCACTCCAGATCCCAACTACCATTGGGCTGTATGTTGGCATTTCATGAATATTAAATAATACTGGCCAAAATTCTTCTCTGGAGCTTTTGTAAATTGGTAGGCCGTCGATATTAAAATTTAGAGATATACGAGTATCTAATGCTTTATCAATATCGTGCAAAATATATTTAAGGCAAACTTCAAGGCCTTGGTGCCAATAAATACCATGACCAATAGTTATCAATTTTATAGATTTTGGTGTCTCGAGTAACGTTCGTGCAGCGGATGGCACATATACCGCCGTCCGCTTCTTTATTATTTTTAGCAATTCATTGATTGCTATATGTATGTCTAATATTGTGTATTGTAGCCAAAATCCTTAAATCCTCTGTAATCAGTGTCATTCTTGTATTTTGATCTTCATTTTCACAGTCCGAGAAATTGTCCAAATCTTCATTAATGAGTTCATCTTCCACATTACAATCTCTATCGTCGAAGTCGTTCTGGCTGTTAGAAGGAATTGCTGCATTCGTCTGGTTACTCCCTGATGGATAATCTTGGGTTGGAAATTGATTATTCGCAGACGTCGAGTTTTCACCGGAACCATTTTCTATAAATCTGAACTTTAATCGATTCCTTATCACCAACCATCTATATGAACCACTTTTTTATATTTTTTCCATTCGGAAATGTCCAATTTAGGTCTTCTATACATTTTTATTTAAATACGCACATATGAATAAATACACAACTTGAAAATAAAATTCAAACGCGAAGTGAACAAAATGGCTTTAGTGCTCAATACATAAATTTGAAATATGTATATACAGCTAAACAACAACTAAAGGATTGGCAAAACGGAACAAGAATTCAGATCACAACTTCTGATGTGAAAAGGCGTGAAAGCGAATCTGAAATGGTGATGGTATTCAGCTGTGACAACTACTTGACAACAAATTTTGTGAACTGTTTTTTTCGGTTCTTTATTAGTTATTAAAGAAGTTGTCACGTGCATGTGCTAACCACCTTTGCAAACCAATTAGTACTGGATCTCAAATGGTAATAATATTAGTTGTGTAATGCATGTCCCAACCAATTTTGCGAGCAAATTAGCTGGATGTATGAATCAGTGGTGTATTTTATTAGAAACAAGTATTTTACAACTACAATTTTCTGTCGAAAATTTTAATAAGTTTGACAACCATTCAACAAGCAATTACTGGTTGTGAAAACATTCTCACAACCTGAAATTAGTTGTGCACAACTAATAGTTATACGATGCTACTTGGGTCACATTTTAAAAGATTGGCTGGATTAGATGTGTCACATGTGTGGCATAAATTTTTTTTTATTTTTTAAAACACCTTTATTGATATGGCTACTACAATCTTAAACATTATTAATTCATTAGTAAGGTTGACATTAGTACTTACGAGATAAGCATAAACTTGTGTGGGTCTACTGGACCAGTATCCAGTTCCCTTAAGATATAATATTCATACGCTTAGCTCATGTGGTTTGATTCGTTTGAGCCGCCTTACACCGTTTGTACTGTCCAGTAGTTGTACGGCCTCAACGTTGGTGTGGTTAAGAAGCCTCTTCTCATGTTTAATGGCACATTCGCGGATGAAGTCGTCTATCAATTGTATTTTTAGATCATTGTGTATTTCCCTGTTAGTCACAAATCGATAAGCGTTGGTGACCATTCGAAGAAACTTATTTTGGCTACGTTGTATAATGTCTCTATTGGATTTATGAGTACAACCCCATAGCTGCGCACCATACATCCATATTGGTTTGAAGATAGTCTGGTAGACTAGTCTTTTGCAATACAGGTTCATTTTGGAATGGTGTCCAATTGTAATGAACATTATTTATAATTCTTTAGGACAATATTATTTTCAAAACTATAGTGTTATCCACATATTTATTTTTATTTATTTATAAATTTATTATTTTATTGATTTTTTCACAAATGCATTTTTTAAAAAAAAATGCCTTTACAATTTTTATTATTTATATTTTATGAACCTGTCCGCTTGAAGTCTCGAGCAAAAGAGAGCGAGTTTTTATCTTTCTTAAAATTATTTTGATTTTCCGATTATTAATTGATTTATTATCTCGGCTTGGAAGGAAGAACAAGTTCATGAAACATACAAAAATTATGTATGTGTATTAATATTAATATTTAAAATAAAGGGTGTTCATTACACCACCCCCCTTAATGAGAACAATTGCAAATTGTTCACAAAGAAGGAGCAATAAGAAAAATATTTCCAAAATTTATATAATGCAAGTTTACTTAAAACTAGAAATTCAATTTAACAATTTTTTATTAAAATTCTGTTTTATTACTTAATTGGTTTTTTTTTGTTGTTTAATGTTTATTATGTAATTTATAATTATTAAAAAAAAATTAATGGCTGACTATATACTAAATTAATTATATAAAATATAATTTTGAAAATTATAATACATATTGACTTTTTTTTATTTATTTTTTATTTTTCTATTTTTAAATCCATTTTTCTTTGTTAATTAAATATTTTTAATCGGTTATTATGTACCATGCGTAAGGAATTTCCAATTTTAATGGTAGAATTAACATCAGAGTTAATTGAAATAACTCTATATGGGCCCAGCCAAAATGGCGATAATTTTGATTTTCGAGTCTCATTTTTCAACCAAACGAGATCATCTATTTTAAAAACGGCTGGATTTGCGCGAACGTCGTAATTGATTTTCGATTTTTCCTTTGATTTTAAAATATTTTATCGTGCGATTTCGTAGGAATTTTGCAACTGGAATCTAACATCGGAAACATAGTCATCGTAGTTATATTGTACATCAACCTGATTATAAATTGAATTTGGTATATTGGGTTTACGTCCAAAGATTAGCTCAAATGGCATGTATTCAGTAGTGAAATGAGGGGTTGTATTGTATGTAAACATAGCATATGGAATCCATGAATCCCAATTACTTTTGTCTTTGTCACAGAAATTTCTTAAATAATCGCCAATCGTCTTGTGAGATCTTTCAAGAGCTCCATTTGTCTCTGGGTGGTAGGCGGTAGTATTAAACTTTTTTATTTTAAATAATTTACAAATTTTCTTAAAAATTTCACCCATAAAGTTTGATCCTTGATCGGTCAAGATCGAAATCGGTGCTCCGTAAATGCAAATAAAGGAATGGACCATAGCTTTAGCTATCGTTTCTGCTTCAGCATTTTCGATTGCAATCCCTAGAGAATATTTGGTTAGATCATCTTGAATCGTCAGTATGAATTTATTATTGGAAAAAGTAACTGGAAAAATCGGCCCTACAATGTCTAAAAATATTTTTTCAAATGGAACTTTAGACGTAGTAGTGATTTTCATCGGCATTTTTGTGAATCTAGAATGCTTATTTTTTTGACAAAACTCACAATTTTTTATAAAGTTTTTAATTATAGATAGCATTTTATCAAAATAAAAATATGATTTTATTCGACGATAGGTGCGTGTAAAACCTTGATGACCCCCAAGAGGACATGTGTGAAATTCGTGTAAAATTTGATTAATTTCATTTTTATCAGTGATATGTTTAATAGTTGGCGTTATTTGTTCTAAACGCGTTGGATTTGTTTGACTAATTACGGAATCATTGGCACTGGATGGTATTGATGTATTTACAATATTATTTGTAGAATCAGGACTGGACAGAAAGTGGTGTGGGTTAGAGATTGGCGTATAAGAATCTATTACAGAATTATCAAAAAAATTATCAGAATTATTTGTAGTAGAAGGATTTTGATTTTGTATCTTTGATTTAGATCGAGTAACTACATTCACCTGTGGTTTTGGGTCAGGGTTGGGCTTGATATCTCCAAAAACGAAATCCCCAAGCACATAATCCCCAAATCATAAGCCCCAAATTAAAAAAACCCAAATTCAAAAGCCCCAAGCACAAAATCCCCAAAAATCCCCAAAATTTCCCCAAATTTTGTTAAATAAGCTTGGGTTAGATTAAAAATCGCCGCGATTTTTAATCTAACCCAAGCTTATTTAACAAAATTTGGGGAAATTTTGGGGATTTTTAAAAACCTATGTATTAGCAAAATAATTTTAGTACTGATTTATATTTATTAAAAAGTTTAAAACCACAGGTATAATTAATGTATCATTTATTACACAGTGTAATGTTATATGCAATAGATTTCAAAAAATCCACTTTGCCCATATTTTCGCGGTTGTTGATCACGTTTCTTATCTTTTTATACCGGCCCAGAGTGGTATTCGTAGGAGTTATAGTTTCGCCAGATTGAATTTTTTGCAAATTAGTCTGGACAACAATCATTTCATGTGAGAGTTCTTTAATGATTTCAAATAAGCCACAATTTTTTTTCCCAACTACAACTTTAAGTCTACGATGCCAAGCTTCTATAGAATTTTGTGTGCGAGGAAAATTTTCTTCAATAGAATCTACGACGCACCAAAATTTCGGCTTATATTTAGGAACATTTTTTGGACTTCTCCCACAAATATAGTTTTGTTTAAACCATAAGCATATTTTTTGAAAATATAATTTAATGCAAATAATTTTTTGCTTGGGGATTTTGAACTTGGGGATTTAGTGTTTGGGAATTTTTAATTTGGGGATTTCTCAAAACCTTGGGGATTTTGTGCTTGGGTATTTTATTAATGGATATTTTATGCCTCTCCCTTTGGGTCACTCGTATCATCTATTTTGATTCTACTAAGAGTGTCTGCATTTTTGTTTAATTTTCCAGGCTTGTGAATTATAGAATACTCATACTCGGCTAATTTAAATTTCCATCGCATAAGACGAGATGAGGGGTTTTTCATGTTTTTTATCCATATCAACGGTTTATGATCCGTTACAAGGGTAAACGTTTTCCCATAAATGTACGGTCGAAATTGATCAACTGCAAATACGATGGCTAAAAGTTCTTTTTCGATGGTAGGATATTTATTTTTTTCAGTGGAATTCAGAGTTCTACTTGCGTAAGCAATCGGCAGATCGGATTCTTCAACTTTTTGGGATAGTTTGGCACCAAGGGCAACGTCAGATGAATCGCATGCTATGATAAATTCTTTTTCAAAGTTGGGATATTGAAGGATCGGAGGATTCATAAGAGCAGATTTAAGTATACTCAAAGCCTCGTCACAAAACTCATCCCAATGGAAAATTACATTTTTCTTTAGATGTTCGGTTAGGGGCTTTGCAATCTCCGCGAAATTTTGAATAAATTTCCTATAATAACCTGATAGGCCAAGGAAGGATTTGATATCTTTAACATTTTGAGGAACTGGGAAATGATTGATAGCATGAATCTTTTTAGAATCAGGTTTTATACCTGATGACGTGATGACATGGCCAAGATAGTTTAATTCTCGGCGGAGGAACTGGCATTTTGCTGCATTCAATTTAAGATTATTTTGCCGGAAACACTTAAAAACGTCAATCAACTTTTCATTATGGTCTTTTAAATTACGACCGTACACGACTATATCGTCTAAATAAACCAGACATTTTATACCGGTTAAGCCACTTAAGACAGAGTTCATAAGCCTTTGGAATGTAGCTGGTGCTCATTTTAATCCGAAAGGCATGCATGTGAAATGATAGTGGCCTCTGTCAGTGCTGAAAGCGGTTTTTTCTTTGTCGGGGGGATTTAAAGGAACTTGGTGATAACCACTTTTTAAATCAATTGTACTGTAATATACAGAACGACCTAATTGATCAAAAATTTCCGCTATATTAGGAAGAGGGTATACATCACTGATAGTAATATCATTAAGTCTGCGATAATCTACCACGACTCTCCATTTTTTTGTATTATCGGCAGACTTCTTCGGCACAACAAGAAGTGGAAAATTCCATGGGCTTTTGCTATTTTCGATTACCCCATCTTGTAGCATCTCCTCAACTTGTGTATTTATTTCTTCTTTTGTTGTATAAGGCAAACGATACTGTTTGATGTAAGTAGGAGGACAATTGGAAGGAGTGCGAATGTGATGGTTGGCGGCGTTTGTGACCGATAATTTATCACCGTCTAAATAGAAAATATCATTGAATGTTCTACAAATTTTAAGTATAGATTCTTGTTCTTCAGGATTTAGATGTTCGGTTGAGATATTAGATTCAAGTCTCTTGAGTCTTTCGTTAATTTGGTTGGACCAAGAATTCTTGAGATAAAATAATTCATAATTTGAAAGAGGATCTATATTCAGACTAATGTTTTCATCTACTTCTACAGGTTTTTCATTAGTGTTCGCAATACTAACTACGGCTTTATTATTCTGTATTTTAATTATTGAATTTGCTGCTATTAATTATTGAATATACACCGGGTAAAATTTCTTTAGAAGAGCATATCAATTCTGAATTATTTGAAGAATTAACTGTGATTTGAACCATAGCTTCTGATCTAGGCGAAACAGTTGTTTTAGAAAACCTTGAACAAAGTGGTAAAAATATTGAACTTGAAGGAAAAGGTATTTCTAATGTTTGTTTAGAAAAGTCTAATTTACATTTATTATTGGTAAGAAAATCTTTGCCAATTATGCCTGAACACGGAATAGGAAATTTATCGGGAACTATCTGAAAGTTATGATTAATGATGGATGATGGAGACAATTTTATATTTCCATTACAGAGAGCTAACGTTTCAATTAGTTCTGAAGAAATCCCTTTGATGGTACACTTTAAGTCTATATCACAATTTGTTTCATCTTTTATTACACCAACTTTTAAAATACTGATATCGGATCCAGTATCAATTAGGAATAGGGTCGTGTCAGGAATGATAATATCTAACGCAAGTTTGACAAACCGTTTATCAAGAAAATTATTTGTAATAAATATGTGATTTTCATTTTGATAAGTTAGGTTATGTGGATTAACAGGAAATGTTTCAGTTGATTCGAAAAATTTTGACTTATTATGATTTGGATAGATTTGCTGTTCCTCAGATTCGATTAAATTGTTTGAAACTTCTGACTGTAAAGACTTCGTTGAAGCATCAGAGTTATGATTGACAATAGAATCATGCAAATCATATAAATTTATTTGACAAGTTTCTAAAGTGTTCTCCGATTGTAAATATTCTGTAGGAGTAACAGAACCTCGTTCTAACACTGTGAGATTAGGAGAACTATGACAAGAGAAATCATCATTTTGTGAAAATAAAATATTGAGATCATAAGAAACCGATTTATTTGTATTGTTTGAACACTCTATTGTTTGAACTGCTTGACTCGCGACCTCGTGTTCAAATTTGGGTTGAGTCCATTGGCGTTTCCCGAAGTGTCTGAATTCTCACATTGTTTTTTAGCTAACCATTCATCAGCGGCTTTCTTTTTACGACACTCTTGAATATGATGGCCCCGACATTTACAATAGGCGCATGTCAATGTCATGTTATTGTTCCTATATTGATATGCGGTTAACTGATTCGAGGTTGAGGTAGAATTGTGAAAAGGAACATTTGATATTAAGTTTGAATTTGTGTTGGGTTTAGTTAAAGAATGGATGGAATGATTTTGAGACCTTTGACGAGCAAAACAAATGACCAACTTTATGACAATAACGACATTTAAAATTTTGATTATGCTTATTCTGACGTAAACTAGGGGATGTTAAAGAAGAAGATAAAAAGTTGCTTTGTTTAACGGCGACTTCTTCTTCAAGTGCTTTCGATATAGCGTCATTTAAGTTTGTATATCTACAAGCTTTAATTATTAACTTGAAAGGATCAGAGAGACCTTCTTGGAAAGCTTTAAGGGCGGTCTTAGATAATATAATATATATATATATATATATATATATATTTAATATATTTTGCTGCTGCTGCGCCTTCACTTCGGATACATCCTTCATTTAGTAGCATGAGTAGTTTTTCTACTCTAGAAGCAAAAGCTTGTACGTCCTCATTACGTCTTTGCTTTATATTTACTAATTCCACTTGGAGATGTTCTACAGATCTAGTTTCAGAGCATTTTGTTTGAATTTCGACTTTTAAATCTTCCCAAGTATCCCAATCTTGGTACTGTACAATTTCATAAGCCTTACCCGAAAGTTTAACTCTTATGAATTTAAGAAATTTTTGTTTTTCGGCTGGTTTTAATGGATCGTGCACTAGTTCACAACAAGATGAAAACTTGTGGAGTAGTAAGGAATCACCATTAAAATCAGGAATAATTTTTAATGCAAGGTTTGTATTGAAATCACTCATTTTTGATAGAATTAAATTTTCAAGTTTTTCAGAAAAAAGTTTTAATTCTTTTGTGTAATTTGTAAAATTTGGTTCGGTTTTATGCACAATTTCGTCTGAATTAACTACAGAAAATGAACCAGAACGACGAATTTTTAAATTGGCAATGTTAGACTCAGGATCGAATTCTAATTTTATATTTGAAATGGATTTCACTTTAATTAAATCCGCGTCGGTAATTGAATTAAATTGTTTTTGTAATTTTTGCTGTGATTCAAGTTCTTGAATTGGAAATTTCTTATTCGGTACACCTCGATTAGGCATGAATGTTATCTTATGATATACTAATTCACTCACATTCAATTTAATTTTTATGACTTAAATGGATTAAACACGGAATAATTTAATCAATTAACACAAAAATTTAACAAATCAGCCAACTAATTTTATATTTAAATAATCACTTACCATAAATATTTACTTTTATTTATCCAAAAGGCTTACAATACTATGACTATGACGCTTGATATAGGAACAATTGATAATATAGGAACAATTTGTGTTGTGATGTTGAATTTTATCTAACTATGACAATGGTCCTTTCAGCTTAAAGATGATAAAGATATAAATGGTGTAATTATGCGATACAAAATTGGCTTCTCCCTTATATTTTTTTTTTTTTTTATTGATGATAAATGATAAATTTATGTGGATGATTTCGATGAGTGGATGTTACAGTATATAATTTCCGTACACAAAATGATTTGCAGGCCGATGATTGTTTTTATAAGTTTGATGATGATTTTATTGCTTTATGATTATAATACAGCTCCAGTAAAACATTTGGTTTGTTTATGGTGATGATGAAATATATTTTGGATACTATCGATGATTATATAGAGTTTAGTAAGAAAATACTGTACTCAAATTATGATTTTTATAATTTTTATTGCTTTCTCATGATGACGATATGCAGCTACGGTAACTCACTTTTTATAATATGTATGTATGCATTTTGAATTAGCCTTCAAATGTTGATTTTTAGCAAAAGTTTGTATGCATCTCGAAAAATAATTGTGGTAAAGATATTAAATGCTTGCGGTTTATTGATGAATATTGTGACACCATAAGTCGTTTTCGTTTGTACTTAAAAAATTGGTAATTCGACGATTTAAAAAAAATGCTGAACGCTTCTAGATTTTGCGATGAATCGTCGATTACAGTGTTTATATTCAAAGAACGAACAGGTTCATAACTGATGAAGCTCGAGAAAATGTAAAAACGAGTACCTATTATTATATACACTAATATATGTATATATATATATATTTTTTTTATTTGATAACAACTAAGAAATTATGATAAAATGTCCAAAATTATTAAATTCACTTGTACAAAATATTTTAATATTTTCGATAGCATATACCGAAACCCGCTGTCACCAAATTTGTAATGAACATTATTTATAATTCTTTAGGACAATATTATTTTCAAAACTATAGTGTTATCCACATATTTATTTTTATTTATTTACAAATTTATTATTTTATTGATTTTTTCACAACTGCATTTTTAAAAAAAAAATGCCTTTACAATTTTTATTATTTATATTTTATGAACCTGTCCGCTTGAAGTCTCGAGCAAAAGAGAGCGAGTTTTTATCTTTCTTAAAATTATTTTGATTTTCCGATTATTAATTGATTTATTATCTCGGCTTGGAAGGGAGAACAAGTTCATGAAACATACAAAAACTATGTATGTGTATTAATATTAATATTTAAAATAAAGGGTGTTCATTACACAATTAACCAGTACATTTGGCGTTGTTTTAATCGTATCTGTTCAGCTTTTTGTCTCACATGATGTTTCCAGTTGAGCCTTGAATCTAAATGCAGACCAAGGTATTTGGCCGATTCAGCCTGCGGCACTTGCACCCCATTGAGGTATATGTGCAGACTGTTATTTTTGTGTCGGAGCGTAAATGTCACATGGGTTGATTTGAGCTCATTAAGCACTATTTTCCAGTCAATTGCGGCACATTACGCTTCCCTGCGGAACTCCCGCTAGCGTTGGATAAAAGTCAGAACATGTTTCTTCATGGATGACTCTGAATTGGCGATCCGAGAGGTATGATTCAAGCAGCTGGCAATAGTTTTGTGGTAGTATTTTGCTCATCTTGAATGTCAATCCCTCGTGCCAAACCCTATCAAAGGCCTGAGATACATCCAGAAATACGGCGGGGCAATATTTCTTTTCTTCTAACGCTTGCTCTATTACCGTAGTTATTCGATGGACTTGATCTATTGTGGAGTGGTTATTCCTGAATCCAAATTGAAAATCAGGAACGTTTACCATTGGCTTTAGTCGTTTTAGTAGTAGTTTTTTAAACAGCTTTGATAAGGTCGGAAGCAGTGAAATTAGTCTGTATGATGTTACTTCTTCATCTGGTTTACCTGGTTTCTTCAACATAATTATTTGGGCCGTTTTGAAGCATTTTGGTACATACTTCAATCTCAAACAGGCATTAAATAAGTATGTGATCATGATGATTGCTTTGCGTGGAAGTTCCTTAAATAGACCCGGTGATATTTCATCAATTCCTGGTGCCTTTTTTAGGCTAAGACTTTTGTCGATTTCTTCAGCAATTTCCATTAGCGTGACCCTTTTAAAATCCTGATTTGGTTGATAGACAGGTGTTACGTCAATGTTGGATTGAATGTCATGGGGTTGAAACACTGCTGCTGGGTGTTGAGCAAAGAGTTCCGCTTTTTCTTTGTCATGTCGAACCCAATTGCCTTGAGCATTTCTTATAGGTGGTACTCGAACTACAGGTCGTTTAAATTTTCTGGTTGCTTTCCATAACGAGTAGTCCTTATCCATTTCTGGATCTAGCCCGCTTAAGTAGTTGTCGAAGCAATCCTGTTTGAAGCTTTTGATTAGCCTATTGACTTTGTTACTTATTCGATTGAAGGTGGTTTTTGTCAGAGGGATTTCTGGTGAGATGCCATATATTCTCCTTGCCTTTCTCCTTTCCTTGATTTGTTCCTTGATTTCTATCGGGTATTTGACTTCAATCTCCGCTTTGTCCTTTAATTCTAAAGTAGCTACACTGGAGGCCATACGAGTGTATTTAATGAAATTGTTTGTTTGTTGTTCCAATTCCTTTCCTGTCCAAAGACAGGAAAGTGTTTCCTGTCTTTCACACCATTAGTTGCGACCATTTTGTATATGTTAGTAATACCTGCGACTTCATGTCCCATTTTTTTCTAAGTCTGCTTTAATTACATCGTGGCTAATGGAAGATGGTAAGCCTCTGATAACTACTCTATAAGCCTTTTCGCTCTTCAGCTGATAGGTGTGATATTCTATATTTTCTGATTGGTTGCTGGGTTCTTTTTTTAATTCTTCCAGTAATTTTTTGACATTTCTGTAATCATTTTCATTTTGAAATATAATTTTAATGTCACTATTTGAAAGCGCCTTAAAATTAGTTGATTCACTAGTGATGTTTATTACTTTTTGTCGAAAAAGTTCGAAATTTTTTATATTGCTCACGTTAATGGGTGGAGACAGTGGTATTTTTGGGTTTTTCTGTTCAGTGTTATTGATCACAATTTGTGTAGTATTTTTTGGAGGAGTTTTCGTTTGCGCCTGCGTTTCCTAGCATTTCTGTTATCAGCACCGGAAACTTCTTTTTCCAGTTCTTCCTCATCTGTGCAATAATCCTCTTGACTCAGAGCACTGAATCTATTATTCTGTTGAAAAACTGGAAATTGCCGCAGCAACCAGTTGGAATTATTTGAATGTTCATGTTGACTGGATGATGGCTGAATATGGTTGGAAGAAAGATTGTTAACTCGTGCTGAATCTTCAGCTATGCTATTTCAACCCTTTTCTTTTAGTGTAGAGTTTTCTCTCTTAAGTTCAGCAACTTCATTGCTCAGCTGCGCGGTTAGTTTCTCTATTTTTTGAAATTTATTTAACAGCTCCTCGCTGTTTATAATATTTGTTGATGCACTCGGCATTTGTTCTGATAATGAAGTTACTTTTTCAGTGAAGATTGCGTTGTTTGCAAATATTTTTTGTATTGGTGATCTGATTTTAATGGAGCCCCTTCGGAATGAAAGTTCTTCCTCGTTACTCTTTTGAGTGTATCGCTTAGCTTATTTTTGGTATCATTAGAATCCATGAGACCGACCTCCGGAGAGAGTGGATTTTCCTGAACATCAGGTCTGCCACCTAGGATATTAGTTTCCTTGTTTGTTTTATCCATTGCGTTTTTTTATAGTGTTACTACACTCGCCTCTAGAAGTTCAGCCGTAGTGATACATTAAAAATGCAAAACAAACGTTGCCCAGGTGCTACCGCGTGGAGGTAAACTAGAGACAGTTGATGGTTTCTACATAGTTGTTACGTTGGAGTATAAACCAATTTATAATTGGCTATATAAACGATCAACGCCTACCCTATTGAAACACACCCAGCACCTGTGTGGCATAAATGGGTGGTTAGTTTATGGCAAAGGCTTTTTTCTAAACAAAAAATAAATTTTAGTTTCATATACATCTCTATTTTATTCTTTAAATGTTCAATTGGAAATAGAGCACAAAAATAAGTTGAATCCAAATATATCTCTGTACACAATGATATTTTACTATCTTGCTGAAAGTTGCCAACAATAATTTAATTTTGTGTAAAAGTAATTGGTACAGAATACAGTTTAAAGGTGCCAAAATAAATCAATGTGTAAAATTTATCTTTCTCATGTTTACACATTCTAATTTATATTTATCGTATAGAGAATCGGGGTATAGGTATAAATTTCGTTAAATACCTTCATCCATTTTAAAGAAAACTTTTATTTAACATGTATAACGTAAGTTGTGTCTTAACGAAAATAATGAATAAGTCCCCCGCCATATTTTAGTTTATTAGTTTGGTTCAGATTCATACAGTTTAGTTTCAGATCGAAATTTGGATCCGAGATCATTATTGTATTTATGTCATTCGACCGGAACCATATTATTCGCCTTAGAAACAAATATAAAAGTCAAATCGTCAGCATTGAGCAAAAACAACAGATAAAAACAGCTACCATTCCTTAGGAATTTGGTTCAAATTTACACAAAGAAAAAAGAAGAAAAACCTTTTATTTGTTGTAGTAACTAAGTCCCAAAAGATTACATTTTTTAAACGTGGAGATCATATCGAGTCGAGATGTACAGTGTCGAACAGGTTGGCTCGGCACATTAACAGCATATTCCACAAAGGCGAACGTTCTAACAAACTTTTCTCGTTTTTATCCACTGTAATATGTATGTATTGTACAATATACATTTATCTAAAATAAATACCAAAAAGAAACAAATTAATAACTTAAGAATTTTATCAAAACACCAATAAATGAAAACCCCTCGTTTACACACAAGAAGTAAAAAGTTATATTTCATTATTTAACTTTTTGTTACTATGTGTTATTGTTGTTGGTATATATATATATTCAATTTTGTTATAAATTCGCACAAATTAAAAGTTTTGTATTTTGTGAATAAGCAAAAAAATAATATGTAAGAAAATGAAATAGGATCAGTTAAGGGCGTAAATAAAATTAAGTAACTTAGGAAACAACGAAATTTATGACTGACAGATAAATTCTTACGCCTTAGTCTTCAGTAAGTATAAAACAACCAGAGAAAATGAAATTATTTTTAATAAATGTACATAAACGTAAATTAATTTATTCAACTTGTTGGCAGTAATCGTTACCATTTATGTAATCGGATATAGAAGCACAATTTGGAAAACTGTGATGTGTTTTGTCCGATTCGAATTTCAAAAAATATTTATTTACCAGGTGATTTATTCTTGCCCCTATCGAGCTATATATTACAAAAACGATAAGCGGGAACCTAACTTAAAGTTTTACTAGTTAGTAAAACTAGCTTTTTTAAAGTAACTGGGCTAAAGTAAAACCAACATACATTGACAGAAACATTATTAATTAATTGAATAGTGCGTTACGTGGGAACGGTACACTCAAAAAAAATTTTAGTAAAAATTAAAAATTTCGTTTTATAATCAACTAAAAATTGTTATAAAAATTAGTCAATAAATTAGTGTCATAATTTTTATAATTTAAAATTTTTAAATTTAATCACATATTTTAGTATTAATATACATCAGAAAAGTATTTAATTTTATTACCACGCATTTCGAATTTATAACGTATAAAGTAGTTAATTTCATAGATTATTTTTATTTTTTATCCATAATCATAGTTGATTCAAACTATTGATTGTAATTAATTCAAAAACAGCACTTTTTGTTTAATCTAAGTCGCTTATTATTTCTACAACGAGTGTGTTATACATTTTACAACGAAAAATATTATAGGAGTAGAATTTACGACCAAAATTGTTATGTATTTTATGCCGAAAGCGCTTAAAATTTTTACAACATAATATGTGTTATACATTTTACAACCGAAATTGTGATGAATTTAATATTTAATTTGGATCATCAAAATTTGTGAGGTAGGTTCGATTATTTTCATTAAATTTTTATTAAATAAATAAAAATAATACAAAAATTTAAATTAAACATAAATTCCATTTTATTTCGTATCCCAAATTACAAATTATATCTTAATGTACATACATTTTTAACTTTGTTTCTGAAATTCAAAAATTACACCTGATAAACTGGATGCCTTTGTATCAGTTGACAAATAGATGTCGTACAAATACTGCTGAATGAAAGTCCAAATGAGCTCAGATTCATGAGGGTATTTTAAATTAAAAATTTGATATATTTTAAAAATTACGTCTACAGCTTTCGGAATTGTGGGCTGTTGCAAACGCAACAATTCACAGCAATATATTCTGGAGCTGGTTGTCATCTATGCTGTAATTGTGAATCTGTAAAACAAAACAAAACAAAACATTAGCTAAAACATCAATCACAACAAATACAATTTTGATACTTCAACCTTGAACTTGAACTTGAATTATATCCATAATTTGGCTGTGATGTTTACCTGAAATCAAATAGTAAAATTTAATCTTTTAAGCTCTTACTTCTTATATTTATTAAATACTTATCTTATTAATTTGTTAGTTTATAATTGTATTCCATTAAATAAATCCAACCTGAAATAATTAATTCATTAATTCATATAAAGTTAAAAGTTAATTTAAAAAATTTCTTACCATTTTGAATTGTATCACGTAATTGTAAACAAATGACATTTTTTGACAATCAATAAAATTGAAATTTGTAAAGGTGATCGTATTCGCTTTGGTAGCTCCATTAAAATAATGAGTACGTTTTAAATTTATTGATTAAAGAGATTTAAACATCTACCGGGAATTATATTAACTAAAAATTATTGTAAACTATTTCTTAAAGCTAAAATAAATAAATTTCATTCTCTTTTTCTTGGACCGTCGAAGCGACAACAATTATTAATAAATAAATAAAAATTAAATTGTTAAAAATTCAAGAAATTCTTTTCACTCAAAATTGAGAATCATCAACAACATTTCGTTTTTTGGCTTTACGAAATAAAATAGGAAAATTGCGAGACAAATTTTGGAGTTTTATTTGCCGTTCCCTTTGGGATTTCTTTCGGTACGATAATTTACCAACCACGTTTGGCTTGCAACTTTACATGGTCCTTCGAGCCGGATGAGGCTAGCACTATAGATTCAGGAACGCTGCATAACACTTTTCTTCAGTGAATTCAATCAGGAGGAGCAAGTAATTAGCAACCATTTTCTATATCACGCCATCATTCAACTATATGTATATTAAATTTTTACACCGATACTGTAAGTTTACCAATTTTTTATAAGCATTATAAGTGGTTAAAACAATCAAACTATCAATGTGAATGGTAAATAGTTAACAGTGAACATTAAAATTAAGATTTTGTGAAATTTTTATTAAACGTGAACTTTATAAAGTGTGTTTTTTTTTCATTAAAATTGTGATTCGCTATTATTTTCGATTACAAAATGGCTGCTACTGCGCTTGTTCAAAAACGTGGTCGCGTTCTAGGATCGCTAATCAAGGCTGCTACATTTGTCGAGAACATTGATCCACGTACAACAATTGAAGAGCTTGAAACTAGATCTGTCAAATTAAGTTCATGGTGGGAAGAGTTTTGCAGCATAGAAGATGAACTGTTATTATTGCCCGACCAAACATCGAAATCTGATGAATTTGAAGCAAAGTATTTCAGTACTCAAGCCGCCTTGTTACGAGAGATAAAAAAGCGGAAATCCGCTGATAATTCAATCAACGATGATCTGAACAGCACTATAAATAACATATATTCTCAGCAAAAAGCGTATTTCGATTCAATGATGCATAATAAAACCACTAGTAATCACGAAGTGAAGCTACCGAGAATTAATATTCCGCCTTTTAACGGTGAATACACACAATGGCCATCTTTTAAGGACTTATTTGAGGCTACAGTTCATAAGAACGAGTCAATACCAAATGTTCACAAATTTCAACTTTTGAAGGGACTTGTAGAAGGAAGTGCGGCTCAATTAATCAAGCATTTTTTAATTACCGATGCAAGTTATGCGGAAGCTTGGGATAAGCTAAAGAAGCGATACGATAAAAAACGGACTATTGTTAATACAATCATCAAAACGTTTTTTGGACAGCCCAGTATTCAACAAGTATCATCAAGTTCTCTCAGAACACTGACGGAAACCTCAGACGAACTGCTCCGTGGTCTAAAAGCTTTAGGTTCAGCCTGTGAATCGCGTGATCCCTGGATCCTTTACTTGCTATTAAATAAAACAGATGACGATACCAAGCAACAATGGGCATTACATTCAGTGGATATGGATACTCCAAACGTAGATGAGTTTCTGAATTTTCTTCATCGAAGATGTGACGCGTTAGAGAGCTGTAATTTGAACATCAAACCACACAAAAGTTTTCCGAAGCAAGCACTTGTAGCTACGACTAAAATTGAATGCTTATATTGTAAAAAGCCACATCCTATTAACAAGTGCTATAAGTTTCTAAGAAGTAATGTCGAGTTTCGTAAGGGTTTTGCTAAAAAAAATCAATTGTGCTTTAATTGTTTGAGACTTGGACACTCAGCCAATGACTGCCCCTCACTAAATACATGCTTTAAATGTGAAGAGAAGCATCACACACTTTTGCATGAGGACAGGGATAAAGTGGAACCAGTAAAAGATAATGTCAGTGACGCGGTTAGTTCTGAGTCTGCAAAAGTTGTCCAATCAGCCAACTTAGAATCAAATTCCTACACGATCACAAAGCCAAAAGTTGAGACTAACAAACAAACGATATTACCAACTGTAATCATGTCATCAATGGATACGTATGGTAAAAGCCACAACATTCGTGCGCTTTTAGACACAGGTTCAGAATCCACCTTTATAACTAAAGCTCTTACAAAAAAGTTGGGTTTAAAACGTAAGCATGCTTGTATAGCTGTTAATGGGTTGTCTTCAATTTCTGCAGGTAAGACCAGAGGACTAATAAATATTAAATTGTCCTCCAGACACGATCGTAAACATTTTGTGGTAGTCGATGCACTGATATTAAACAGCCTAACTACATATTTACCATCACATGCAATTATACTAGATCAAAAGGATACCAATCGATTTAATGAATTTTGTCTTGCTGATCCTTCTTTTCACGATCCAAATCCCATAGAAATGATTCTTGGTATCGACGTGTTCTACGATATAGTAAAGGAGAGACGGATACCAATAAAACCTAATCTCTATTTACTAGATAGTTTATTCGGTTGGATAGTCGCAGGATATACTGATTCAATTACCAAATCCGAAACGCGGTGTCACACGATCCAGACAAGTTCGGAGGATGTATGTCAACTTTTACGGCGATTCTGGGAAGTTGAAGAAAATTCACTTGAGGTACTAGTCAAAGAGGATGAATGTGAAGAACACTTCTCTAGGACACATCAATATGCAAATGGTCGTTACATTGTTGAATTGCCTCTCAAGGAAAATTTTAAGCAGTTAGGGAGCACTTTGAAACAAGCCAGATCCAGAATGATTGCAATGGAACGGAAATTCCAGAAGGACGAAAATCTCAAGGTGCAATACATCCAATTCATCAGGGAATATCAAGAACTTGGTCATATGTCGCGTATTCCCAGAGAAGACGTGTTTATAGAAAACAGCAATTTCTATTACTTGCCGCATCACGCAGTGATCAAGCAAAGCAGTGTTACGAAGAAACTACGTGTTGTATTTGATGGATCCTGCAAATCAAGTACAGGACTATCATTAAACGACGTACTAAAAACAGGTCCAACCATTCAAGAGGATCTATTTACCATTTTAACCAGGTTTCGTAAGCACAAAGTAGCAATTGTCGCTGACATTGAGAAGATGTATCGCCAGGTAATAGTTCATCCTAAGCACCAAAACTTCCAGAGAATCGTGTGGCGTGAAAATCCTTATGAAGAAATGCAGCACTTTAAATTAAATACTGTGACATATGGTTTGACCTGTTCATCGTACCTTGCTATCAGATCATTGCATCAAGCAGCTGCAGACAGTAGGGATGTTTCTTTAAAACTAATAAATACCATTACCTCTGATTTTTATGTAGATGACTTGCTGACAGGTGGCGATTCCGTAGAAGAGGCTACTGCAACATATAGAGGAATATCAGCCATTTTATCAAAAGCAGGTTTTTCATTAAGGCAATGGAGTTCCAACAGCGAGGAATTATTAAGCTACATACCCAAAAACAACCAAGGACAAGATTCGATTTTATTTGAAGATCCTGAGATTTACGTCAAAACGCTGGGGTTGGTTGACAAAAGAAGACGCATTCACATTCAGCGTGCCGAAAATAAATGCCAACCAACTTACTAAAAGAGGTTTATTATCTGAATGTGGCAAAATATTCGATTCACTTGGATGGCTTTCACCGACGACCATCTTATTTAAAATATTGCTGCAATCACTCTGGTTGACCAAAATAGAATGGGACGATCTATTACCCGATGACATTTTTCGAACTTGGTTCGCCGCAAGAAATGAACTTACCTGTCTAGCGACTATACGCATCCCACGATTCCTACACATGCAGTCTATTCATAGCGTCCAATATCACGGATTTTGTGATGCTTCTGAGAAAGCGTATTCAGCCGTCGTTTACTCGAGATCTACCAATGCTGACGGCGAAACTTTTGTACATTTAATAGCTGCAAAGACAAAAGTTTCTCCTTTAAAGCAGTTGTCCATTCCTCGTCTGGAGCTTTGTGGAGCCGTACTATTAACTAAATTGCTTCATAAGGTTGCTGGTATCTTTAAAGCACCCGTACATACGTTACACGCTTGGACTGACTCCATATCGTTTTAGCTTGGCTCTCTGATGTCCCAAGAAAATGGAATTGCTTTGTAGCCAACAGAACCAGCTTCATCATCGACAAATTGCCAGGTAATCATTGGCAGCACGTGCCAACTAAGTTAAACCCAGCTGATTGTGCAAGTCGTGGGTTATCACCAGAAGAATTATTAAGGCATAAAATTTGGTGGAATGGTCCAGAATTTTTACAACAACCAGCATCATTCTGGCCAATTCCCAAAGGCACTTCAGTTGAACCAACTAATGCAGAAAAAAGAACATCTGCTTTAGTTACAATAAACAACCACAACAACATCAAATCAATATTGCCGATCGAATATGTTGTAAATAAATTTTCAAGCTACATGTCCACTCTCCGAGTTTTAAGTAATTGTTTTCGATTTGCGGAAAAATGCCGAAAAAGGGAGGTAAATTTTATAACAAGTCAACATCTCAAGAAAAGCTAAGATCTTATTATAAAATGGGCGCAGCATGATGCATTTCGCGAAGAAATACAACAGCTTCGGAACAATAAATCAATCAAGCAAAACAGCAAATTACGATCGCTTCATCCATTTGTTGATGAAATCGGAATATTACGAGTAGGTGGACGACTTCAGAATTCGACCGTCAGCTACACCATGAAATATCCAGCCATCCTACCCAAGCAACACCAGTTAATCGACAAACTGGTAAATTACCTGCATATAAAACATCTACACCCGAATCCATCAACACTGCTCTTCATTACGCGGACAAAGTATTGGATCATTGGAGCGAGAGATGTTATTAAAAAAATTTCCAATAGCTGTATCCATTGCATCAGAACGCGTCCAAGATTAAGTGAACAGATCATGGGGAATCTACCGAAGCCAAGAGTAACATTTACACGTCCATTTGCAAATGTCGGTGTTGATTACGCGGGCCCAATTGCCATAAGTTCTAAAAAGGGCAGGGGATATAAAATAATAAAAGCGTATATATGTTTATTTGTCTGTATGTCCACTAAAGCCATCCACATCGAAGTTGTTAGTGAATTATCAACTGATGCATTCATCGCCTCACTAAAACGCTTCACTGGAAGAAGAGGTCTACCAAGCGCAATATACAGTGATAACGCTACAAATTTTGTCGGTGCTCGTAGGCGATTCGATGAATTCTTCAGCATCATCTCATCAAAAAACCACGATGAAAAGGTGTCTGCATATCTAGGCACACATCAAATAGAATGGCACACGATTCCTCCTTCTGCTCCACATTTCGGCGGCCTATGGGAGGCTGGCATTAAATCGGTAAAAACTCATCTCCGTCGAGTACTGGGTGATTCAGCGCCAACATTCGAAGAACTTCAAACATTATTAATTCAAATAGAAGCTATTGTGAATTCAAGACCACTGACACCGATTAATAATGATATAGACGATTTAGGTATTTTAACACCCGCGCATTTCCTGATTGGTTCCTCAATACTCGAAGTACCTGATCAAAATAAAGATAACGTAACGTTGAAGTTAACTGGACGATGGGAGCTGCTACAAAACATGGCGAGAGGATTTTGGAAAAGGTGGCATCTAGAATATCTCGCCATGCTACAAAAACGGTCCAAATGGCAACATCAACAACACAATATCAAGGAAGGCGAGCTCGTGTTGATCAAAGATGAAAATGCATCATCACTGACGTGGGCGAGAGGCCGTGTTATAAAAGTGCATCCTGGCCAAGATGGTAGCGTACGAGTTGTCACTTTGAAAACTTGCACGGGAGAGCTAAAACGTCCAGTCACCAAGCTATGCAAATTGATGATCGAGTAGTTAAGCAAATAACTGCTTAACCGGGGGAGTATGTTGCAAACGCAACAATTCACAGCAATATATTCTGGAGCTGGTTGTCATCTATGCTGTAATTGTGAATCTGTAAAACAAAACAAAACAAAACATTAGCTAAAACATCAATCACAACAAATACAATTTTGATACTTCAACCTTGAACTTGAACTTGAATTATATCCATAATTTGGCTGTGATGTTTACCTGAAATCAAATAGTAAAATTTAATCTTTTAAGCTCTTACTTCTTATATTTATTAAATACTTATCTTATTAATTTGTTAGTTTATAATTGTATTCCATTAAATAAATCCAACCTGAAATAATTAATTCATTAATTCATATAAAGTTAAAAGTTAATTTAAAAAATTTCTTACCATTTTGAATTGTATCACGTAATTGTAAACAAATGACATTTTTTGACAATCAATAAAATTGAAATTTGTAAAGGTGATCGTATTCGCTTTGGTAGCTCCATTAAAATAATGAGTACGTTTTAAATTTATTGATTAAAGAGATTTAAACATCTACCGGGAATTATATTAACTAAAAATTATTGTAAACTATTTCTTAAAGCTAAAATAAATAAATTTCATTCTCTTTTTCTTGGACCGTCGAAGCGACAACAATTATTAATAAATAAATAAAAATTAAATTGTTAAAAATTCAAGAAATTCTTTTCACTCAAAATTGAGAATCATCAACAACATTTCGTTTTTTGGCTTTACGAAATAAAATAGGAAAATTGCGAGACAAATTTTGGAGTTTTATTTGCCGTTCCCTTTGGGATTTCTTTCGGTACGATAATTTACCAACCACGTTTGGCTTGCAACTTTACAGTGGGCAGTTTAAATTTGATGAAATCAAAAAATACGTAAATGTCCTGTAGATTGTTTAGGTTATCTCCAACTGCCACAATTACTGGCTGCATCGTCATATTTAGAGTCAAATATTTCTCTCTCATTTTACATAAGGTTCCATGAATTTCATTTTGGGTTGTTACGTGTATAATTACACTTAGTTGGGCATCGGTGATGGATGGCTGCCAAATATTTTTTTTTATAGATATTTTTTTTGGTTTTAGAAGCCCGGCTAGAAGGATGATTGATAAGTAATCCTGGTTTCCTAAGAAAACAAAAAGCATTATTTTACGAATCCCTCTTTAAAAAATTAATAATTATAATTACCCTCAATTTCATCGTCCCACTTATCAAACTCTTTCTTAACCGCTTTATTTTTTATAGTTTTGAATATTGTTTTAGCTTTACGCTTATACTCATTCCAGTTATTAAGGAAATTGTTTTCCTTGCCAGGAAACAGTAGGTAAAAATCTATTTCCATTAAATTATGGCCTAAATAGTTGCAGTATAATGGCCACATTTGTATTATTTCTCCTGTATTTGATTTCAAAATGTCTTTTCTTCGGTAATTAAAAGTCAACCGCCAACGCTCTGTTATGTCGGCCCAAGGTTCGATGTTGTGCTTTAACCACATTCTGTTCGTTTCTACATTTGTAATTCAAATCGCACGTTAATGATATATTTTCATTTTTTACTGTAATTTTAATACATACCATTGTCAGCAATATCTATGCTACTTCCTTCACAACTTGAATTAATTAAGTTTTCAAAATTGGAATTTGTTGCGCTTTGCGGCGGGTTTGTTTTTGGTCTCGCACAATTTAAGATGCTGAGTTTCCTTAATTTAGATGTTTCGTTGACATTTTTGTCGTATAAGAGCCCACGAGCGTTTTTCTTTCCATTTCTTGGGATGTACCAAAGCTCCTTTGAAATAAACAGATACTTCAACAATCATAAAAAAAACTTGTGTACATAATATCTCTACTTACAATATTCTCATTAGGAAATTTACTTTTAATTAATTTAGAAGTTTCCTCGATTTCTTTATTTGTCATCCTTCGTTGATATTTGGTAATAAATAGTTTAATGAAGTTATCCACAAAGGTTTTTCTGTGATACTCATCAAAATTGTTTTTATTGTTATTGTAGAATTCTACAAGAGAGCGCCCAATAATTGTACTTGTTGTAAAATTTTCCAAAAAATCGTTAACTGATTGTCAATCAGATGTATTTCCGCTCCAGCCACTTGTTGTAGATGACCAGTTGGAACAGTTAGAAATGGTGTCCGTAGAACCACTACAAGCCTTTTGAACTGAAGTGTTTTGTAAATTATCACAATCTAATCCCTAATTAGAAATATAATTTATCAATTTATAAACGTTCAGAAAAAAGTTTTCATACGCCTAAAAAGATCGATCAAAATGCACGAAAAAATGCAGAACCAAACTAAGAATGGAGGTGTCTTTTGGTAGAATAGAACTATAGAACTTTTATAAAAATATATTAGTTACCATTGTAGTTCTCCATTCAGTTAGATTACTGATGAAATCGATGCGATACCCGATTTCCTCGTCTGGAAATATTATTTTTACATCTTCATAATTCATTACTTTTAAAGTGTGTAGCGAACATCTTTTAACTGAAATAAGTTTAAAAAAATATTTTACACAAATTAAGTTAATCAGTAAATACTTAAGAACAAGATTTACTTACGTAAAAGTTTCTGAAACACTTCTTCTTCCATATTCCATTTCTCAACTATCAATTCTTTTAAATTGATAACGGTGCTCTCCTTAATATTAATTTGTTGAATCACATTATTATCTAAACTACAAATCCAATTTCTTCCTACATATGCTTCATTATTAGATCCATCCAAATGATCTACCGCGTGGTCTATACTACTTTCTCCATTATCCTGTTCCAATGATTCAGTTGTATTTGTTGACATCTTAATAATCACTTATGACTTTGCCTTAAATAATCACTTATTCTTTAAATTTTAGTAAAATTAAATATTTTTTTATGTATATGCAAAGAAACTGAAAATTCACGCTGAACGATGATCTTTTCCTTGAATTTTATTTCGACTTTACTGTTTACAGATCCACACGTTAATGAAAAATATAATGAATTATGATGCATGTATTATTTTCTCTTTGTAACGGATATATAGAGAGAGAACATCATATTTTATTTAGTAGAGTTTATAACACTGTTATTATTTACACTAAAAAAGTTTTGTTTTTATTTAATATGTTATAATTTATAAAACCGGACTGTTTTTACTTTCACAACAACAATATTGCAATTCATAAATTTATATGAAAATATGTTTAACACAAATTTTTATATTTTTTGTGGTTATGTATTTTTAACATAATCTTTGGTTGAAAATGATAGAAAATTAGAAGAAATGCTTTAGTCGAATGACCTTATCACCGTTCGGCGTATAATATAAATGTATTGGATTTACATTAAAATCTGTAATAAGTTTTAGGACTTTTTCATTGGTTGGACGCACTAGATAGCTTTGAATTTCATCATCAAAATTAATAATTTCCCATTTGTTACATAGTAGGACTATGTTTAGATTATTTTGCTTAGCTATACAATCAATTTCAAATAAATTTAGAATTTCTGATAAGATAATCAGAAAATAACCTTTATTATACAGGATGCCATTCCAAGAACACGACCTTAATAATTGCATGTCCGCCGAAATTACAATAAATTCTGATGGTATTGAATCTGTATGTAATATTTCGTAAGCCAATGGGTCTTGAAAAAAACTTTGGTTAATGAACATATAAGAAAACTGCAAACTCATTTTAATTCCAATAGATAGAGCGATATTCTTTCTTGACATTGTGGCATAAGCATACGATTTTAAAATCTTGTGTTTTGCTTCAAAACGCATACACCATAGTGGTTTTAAAGGCCCATTACACCGTATTGCGTTAGGGTAATGAATCAAAAAATGAAATTGCGGTTTAAGAGTCTCACCGAATAAACTTGTGTACTGTGAGTTATGTTCAAATATTATTTTTTCAAGAATTTGAATTTCAGTTTCTTTAAATGAGGGTTTCAATATCATATCTACAAGTTTTACTAGAGTAATTGGAAACTTTTCCACTTGGTCATTACGAGGAATCATATCCATTAACATTAGTGGTAAGAAATGAATGAAAGTCATCATCTCTCTCGCAGTCATTTTTATGGTATTGCTTTTTAGATGAGCTAAAGAAATTTCTTGTGATATGTTGCCTATTTCAGTAGGGCCTTAGTTAAACATTTGCTTTCTATAATTTAACATAGGAATTGTAAAATATTTTTTTTCAATAATGAAGTACGATAATATTTTGCAGACATCATATTTAGCAACTCCCTCAAAAACATCATGCATAATGTCAAACAGAACATTGTCACAAACATGAAAGTTATTTAAAGTGTTAAAAACACAAGTTTCTGCGATGCCTGTTCTCGATGAATCATTTAATAGTAAGTCGATTTCATAGTTTTCATAATTTCGTAAGTAAGATGAATATTCAACTAAATCAGTTTGTATGTGATCTTTACGTCGTTTACACCTTCTACAGCAGTAATTGGCTGAAAATGAGCTGGTAAATCCTAAAATTTTGTTTAGTCCCAAATTATCTCCAGTAATTGCCGCGAGTACAATATATACTTTAATGTTATTTTCTCCTTGACGTATTTCGATACCTTGTGTTTCTAATTCTTTCATTTGTCGTACAAGATCAACCAAGGCCACATCGTTACCACAACTGTCAACATCACAACTTTTAAAAAGAACAGCTAAAAATATATTGTTCAATCTCGATTTTTCGTGATCAGGGATAACTGGAAAATTGTAATAACATCCTAATATTTTGTGTGTACCAGCATGTGATCCAAGGGGATTATTCACCTCAAAGTCGTCAAAATATAACACATAAGGTAGAACAACTTTGTTTCGATAGTTTTTTATCTTATTTTTCCAAATTTGCCCATTTATTATGTTGCCGTAATAATCTAATTTCAATAGATTTTGGTAATTTTTCATAGTTAAATCAAAAATATTTTCTGTCTCAAAATATTTTTTTATTTGGAATGTTATCGGAAAAATCACTGCTTTATAATTTTTTTCATCTAGCTTAGGAACACCATTCGATATAGTTTCAGAAATTTCGTTATTTATTGTTATACATTTCGGAGGTCTATAAACATCAAGCTCATACAAGGTTTTGAAAAGTGTATGTTCCGTGTCAAACTTTTTAAATGGGTTTTCGGTCAAGGTGACACCTTTCATTACTCCACTGTACGTAAAGCCATCATCCACATCCAAATCGCGAAGATACTCTTTTAAATTAAGAAAAATAGGTGAAACGATAAATTCTTGTACCTTATTTTGGATATATAACACATTTTTTCGGGTAAAATTGATATTATTATGTAGGCTTAACGTAAACTTCAAACAACTCTGGGTTAAATCGATTTTTTCAGGGATTTGCACTATTTTCTGAACATTTGGCTCACATTCACTTCTATCAGCACTCAACTCACAATTCCCCATTTTTAAATTTTCCGCCAAATTTGTTTGAAATGGAACTGTATCTTCTGCAATATTTCCAAGGTTTAACGTATAGTTCAAATTAGTTGTTCCTGATATAGCATGTTTTCTTTTCATATGACGCGTGAATACATATACAGAATTAAATGATTGAACACAATTATTTAAAGTACAATAATAAAGACTATTTTCAGTTAAACCGTGAGCCAACTTTAAATGTTTAATATAGTTGTCTAACCCGATAAACCGAACACTGCACTTAAAACAATTTAACACCATTTTAGTGAACTGTTTGTTAAACGTACATGCAAAATCTATTTTGACGTTTAGCTGACAAACGGAATTGATAATAATGTAGAATTAAAACGAAGAATTTTTGTTTTCATAGCAATTGTTTCTATTTTTACAACACTGTTTTGAATTTGATTATATTGAGAATCGTAGTTATAAAATTAAAAACTTCTTTTGTTGAATGTACCAAATACAGTATTAAAGTTTTATACTTAAAATCTACTAAATCGATGTGGTTAAATTGAAATATAGTTTTTGGGATTCGTTTATCAATTTAACTTCAAAATATTTTTATTTAAAAAAAAAGTTGTAAATCTCAAAAAGTTTTTATTCAATTTTATTAGTAGATTTTCTTTATAAAATTCATCACACTGTTATTAAAAATTTATAACAATAATTTTTTTGAGTGTAAATGACAGAGTATTTTATATCGGTTCAGAGATCTTAAATTTATTTTTTCTCTTAGATTGGTATCAATCATTCTATTATTAATTTTAAACCGAGTTAGGTCGTCCATTATTATCCTTCTATTATGAATTGAGATTATGTTAAACCGAGACAGACGCAGCTCATGTTCCCCATGTAGATTATTGGTTGTATAATAAAGAAAGCGTGTAAACTTTTTATAGTTTCTTTCAATATTGCATGAATAAATATTGTAATAAGCATTCCAAATAGATGTTAAATACTCCCAATTACTATAAACAAGACCATAGCAGATGCTTGTAAAACTTTTAGGAAAACTAAACCTAGAGGAGCCTAGATTATTTTGTTATTTTAGAATAAATCATGTAATAATTAAATACAGTTTTTATACTTCAAATTGATCCTTTTACATTTCAAATTGAACCTTTAGCAAATTATATGTATCGCCAATTAGGATGGAACTTGACTATTTCTTATACGATTTTGATGAAATTTAGCATATACGATGAAAATGGCATTCAAAAATGATTTTTAGATAAAACTCTGGACCATGGCCAATTCGGAAGGAACGTGGCCATTTCTTATCCGATTTTGGTCAAATCCAATTTCCATCGATAATTCAATCATTCAATTGGCCATATTCCAGAACTTTGTCTAAAAATCATTTTAGAACCCCATTTCTAACGTGCATGCTGAATTTCATAAAATTCGGTTAAGGAATAGCCAGGTTCCATCATACTTGGTGGCCATATTCCAGAACTTTATCCAAAAATCATTTTAGAATCCCATTTCCAAAGCAAGTTTCGAATTTCAACATAATCAAATAGCGTTAAAAGTTTTGTAACAAGCTTTCTAATTTAATGTTAGAATCTCCGGTTGTATGTCAATTTTTGATATTGGATGACTTTAACTTACCTTGTATCACTTTGAGCAGTAATTGCGGTGTAACATATCTGGTATTTTCGCATGGTCGGTATGCTACTCACTTACTTGAAACTATGTTATTTAATCAGCTGATACAGCATAATCAGGTTAAGAATTCGCTTAATAGAGTTCTTGACCTTGTATTGTTTAATCTCGAAGTTAAAACAATTATGATTAATCGGAGTTTGTATCCGCTAACTAAAGTCGATCTTAACCATCCGCCACTCTTAACACAAGTTGAAAAATGTTTATTGAAATGCTTGCGATACAAACAGCTAAATCCACCTAATTTTAAATTACTTGACTATCGCGCAATATTACGCGAACTTGACTCACTTGATTGGGATTGTACATTTTTAATTTGTAATGTCGGGCAAGCCATTGACAAATTTTATGAAATTCTATACGGGGTTTATGAAACCTGGCAATCGTTCTGGTTTTCATTTAAAATTTCCAAGTTGGTACTCAAATAAATTGATTAAATTAATTCGTCTAAAAGAGAAATTTCATTATTATGTGTTTTTTTCTAATTTGCGTAAACTATTTGAAATATATTGAATGTCATGTTAAACAGAACCCCAAGTTACTCTGGAGTTACACTCAGTCACTTACTACTAGATCTGTTTACCCATCATGCATGAAACTAGGTACAAATGAAGCTACTGAAGCAAACGATATTTGTTATTTGTTTGCTGATCATTTCGAGACCATTTATATTGATGAGGTTTTTGTTGAATCATCAAATTTTCATGTTAATGGTCAACCTTTACATTAAGTTTCCGAAGAATATGTTTCAAAAGTAATATCTTCATTTAGTATCAAAAAAAGGTGCTGTCTCTGATAATTTATCCAATTATTTCATTTTTAAACTGAAATCTCTCTGGAAGAAAGCTTACTTAGTACCAATATATTAGAAATTTGATGCTAGTAATGTAATTAATTACAGACCTATATAAATTTCCCACAAAAATTTTCCATACAATATTAATGATATCGTTTTAGTTAGGGTTACCGAAATCAATGATCTGGGTGTTATATTTGATTCTAAAGTCAAATTTGATATCCATAAAGCAGCTGTCTGTGAAAAAGCACATAAACTACTTGGGTTTATTTTTAGGCGTGGTAAAAAATTTCGTGGTCCCAATGTTTTTTAAAAGCTTAGTGCGTAGTTGTGTGGAATACTGCAGTCAAATTTGAAGCCCTTACTACGAATCTTATAAAGCTCAAATTGAGAGGGTATAGCGTAAATTTACCATCTTTTTAATGTATAAATGTATGCCTTTTAGTAGTCTTGTCAACTATGAAGTAAAGCTTAAAATATTTGAACTACAATCGCTTAAGCCTTGATGGCTTCTGCTTGATGAAACCTTCCTTTAAAAGTTAGTTAATAACTTGTCTGAGGTTTCCTTACTATTTTGTCTGAATTTTTATGCACCGTCCCCACAGAGTTAGAAGCGCAGTGTTATTTTTTCCATCTTTTTCATAAACTAATCTTGGCTTTGCGAACCCTTTATCTAGATTGCAATCAAATCATAATGAGTTTTTTATTGATTGCGACTTATTTTTGCTTTCTCTAAATCAGTTTAGATTTGTAGTCCTCAGCAGTATTGCATCGTTAACTTCTTAGTCGCGGGTGTAGTGGATGTGCTATGCGGGTGTGTGTGTTAAATCTACTATCTCATGTACAGGCTGATACACACACTTTTATAAAGTTTTGTATTATTAGATTATAATTACTATTATATATGTACTAAAAAGCAAAAGTCGCTCATCTGCATTTTAGTAGTTTTGAAAAAATGAAGGTTAACATTTTAAAATCAAGTGGAAATACATTGAGAGTATTATATGTATTACCTCATAACTTTTTTATTTTTTAGGCGATTTTCACCAAAATTTGATACAATCTAAATAGTGAACCGCTTAAAGTCACTTAAGTGACTTTTGCTTTTAAGTACAGATATATGTATATTAGTTTATCACTTTTTGAATTATCGCGTTTTGTACTATATCGTGTTTTGTACCACATCGCGTTTTGAAATATTGCGTTTTTACACTATACAAAATATAGTGCATTTTATTTACGAATGGCGTTCATTATCCATAATTCGTACTATTAAAGTAAAAATTACTATATTTACGTACAAAAAACAAAATTTAGAAAAATTCATGAAAATTTGTGCGTTAATAGTACGAATCACAGTTCATAAACTAAAAAATGGTTTAGTTTATTGTACTATACGTATAATACATTCACATATTGTTTGCGTAATAGTGATACTTGCATGATTTTATTAAAAAAACATATTTATGAACAGTTCATAATATTTATGAATAAGGAAATTTATTTTAAATACTTATTGTTCATCATATAAACGAAAGTGGCTCTACATACTTGAATATTACGAATAAATTCATAGGCGTAACGATTCCATTATATTTTTATTTGTCCGTTTATATCTAATTTCATAATTGCATATTGTATACGAATTTTTTCGTATTATTAATGATTGGTTGAATCTATTCTAGGATCTACGAAAATTACGTAAAGTTGAATCATGATTGGGACAACGAAAGTGAATAAATTGCTTACGCTTTATTATTTAATAATATCGTGCAGCTTGAAAGGACCATTTACATAGTGTGAAAAATCGTGAGAAATTAAAATTATTTTTGTGTGTTGAAAATCAGGTAAATATGGTATTTTACAATAACTGTAACTTAAATAAAATCATCGCTTTTGTGATCGATGATTAGTTTTTATTGCGTCAAATTAAAACGAAAACATTTTTGTGTGAAAAACCCTAAAATTCATTGTTATGTGTAAATTTACAATTTATGTGATTTATTATTGTGTTAGTAAAATCTCTGCTTTATTAGAGTGCGCCTGTAAGAAAATGTTTACTATTCCAAATTTTGCCGACCCTGCAAATCAAGATATTTCAGCAACACTTGGAGAAAATCATGAATTAAACTCGCTTTTGGAATACCTATTTGGATCATATCAGGTAACAAACATAAGCAAATAAAAGTACCTACATGTGATTGTAATTTAATTTATTGATTTTACAGAATAGCAAATTATTATCGAATTTCAAAAGGAAAATGGGAGAAATCAACAATTTCGAATATAACCTGTCAATATGCCGTTTATTAACCCTATTATATTTTTTAATTATTAATTATAATTATTTTAAAATTAAAGTTTATTTTTATGAAATTAAATTGACTGCATTTTAAGAACAAATATAGGGTGGGCCATCTAACTTTTTTTTTCTTGAACTAGCGGTTATTTTGAGTATGGTAAGGGTTATGTCACTTTCGATTTGACAGAAAGTTAGTTTTATCCTTCCGCTAAACGAAAATGGTTGTGTATTCGCTTGAACAACGCTGGGAAATATTAAAACATTACTTCGAAAATCTTGGCAAAAAAAAACATTTTTTCGGATGAGCCGCATTTCCATCTTGGCGGCTATGTAAACAAGCAGAATTGTCGCATTTGGGGCACGGAGAACCCGCACGTGATCGTAGAGAAGCCGATGCATCCTCAACGAGTGACTATTTGGTGCGGATTTTGGTTCGGTGGGATCATTGGGCCATTTTTCTGAGCAATGAAAATGCGAAATGAGCAATGAGCCGCCGTTACTGTCAATGGTGAGCGCTACCGCGCAATGATAAACGATTTTTTATCCCCGGCACTTGAAGAGGAGGACAAGGCAACATTTGGTTTCAACAAGACGGCGCTCCGTGCAACACAGCACACGTTTCAATTGATATTTTGCGCACTGTCTTCGAAGATCGAATTTCCAGCTGAAATGCTAATGTGATTTGGCCGCCTCGGAGCTGTGATTTGACGCCGTTGGACTATTATCTTTGGGGTGCCGTAAAAGATAAATGTTACGCCGATAAACCAGCAACGATTGGCTCACTCAAGAACAATATTCGCATTGCCAGTGAAGACATAATGCCGCATACCATCGAAAATGTGCTCAAAAATTGGACCGACCGTATGGGGTACGTCAAGGCCAGCCGAGGCATATGAATGAAATAGTATTCCATAATTAATCGACAGGATTGTTCTTTACAATGAAAAAATAAATTTGAAAAAATATTGAGAACTTTTTGTTTTATTGCATTTTAAAAAAAAAAATTTATTTGGCCCACCCTGTAGAAGAAACCAAAAAAATAAAGGATTTACAAAACGAAATTTAAAGTTTTTTATTTCTTTACAACTGTGCTGTACAGATTTTACGAATTTAGTCATCAAACAACATAAAAATATCCATTCTTACTATGAATCACTATACAGGGTGTCCGGGCATCCCAAACCCGGACACCCTGTATATAAATATTATATAATTTTGATTATCTATTATGAACCCGTTCCTGCATTGTATGAATTATTTTCAATATATTTATGAAAATAATCATCATATTTATGAATTATTCATAACCACTGCGGACTCCATTCTTCCTATATATGAATAATGAATTTCTAACTTAAATGTATGAATTTATTCGTTAATGTGATTTACCATTTCATTAGTATTATGAAAAATTTCATCTTATATTTTTTACGTTAATAACAAGAACCTATTCATCCACAAATGCTATTAGCTGCATTAAAATTATAACGTTTTTCGTATCTTATATGAATCGAATCATAAATACTACAACGTAAGTAGTCAAGATTAAAATTAAAATTTTTATCTGTTTCACTATATAACGTATGATTTTCGTTCTATTAATGAAGGGTCGTATCGGCTCAGTTTTAACGAATTTTTATTACTATTAATGCAGTTTTTGTCTACATTGATGCAGGATTTTTTGCAGTGTAAATATCGCGTTCTATACCATACCGCATTTTGTACCATATCGCGCGTTTTGTACCATATTGCGTTGTGTATCATATCGCGGTTTGCCAAATCAATTGTTTTAAAATATCGCGTTTCAAATGGGATCCGTATATTAGGTATTTTATTTTTCTGTTATTGTTTATTATAAAAAACGTGTTTTTTTATGTTATGTAGTGGCAGCGCATAATTGAACTTTTGTCTGTCCGCTGCCCATTTTTGAAATAAAATAAACTTTATCCAAAAATCATTTAAGAATCCTATTTCAAATGCATATGTTAAATTTCATCATAATCGGTTTAGGAATAGCCACGTTTCACTATAGTTGACCATATTCCAGTCCTTTATGAAAGAATCCTTTTAGAATCCCATTACCAACGTACATGTCACATTTCATCATAATTGGTTAAGGAATCGCCAAGTTCCGTCCTACTTCGCCATATTCCAACTTTATTAAAAATTCTAGAATCCCCTCCCGTCACGGATGTCAAATTTCACTAAAATCCGTTAAAAAGTAGATAAGTTCCACACTAATTGGCCAAACATATAATTTGCTAAAGGTTCAATTTGAATTGTAAAAGATTCAATTTGAAATGTAAGAGGATCAATTTGTAGTGTAAAACTTGTATTTTAATTTTAATTAAGGTTAACTTTAATAAAAATTGTAGTTATTTTGTTTTAATTTAAAAATGTTATTTAATTTATATCTCCGACGTTTCGATGGGCGGGCTTATTCCATCACTTTCAAGGAGTCAATAAAAATATTTTACGAAGAGGAGATTGTGGAAAATACCTGGATAACTTAATTAGAAATAAAACTGAGAAAACTATATAAATCAAAAAGAAAATGCAGCTTGGTTTTCCACCAAAAATTTGGAAATTGTAGAAATTAAGTAGAACAGAAAAAGTTTTGTAACCGACTATTCTAACAAAATCGTGTAGTAATAGCACAAATAAATACTTAACCAGATGAACAAGTTTCACGTAAACAAAATGTAGCTGAAATAAAATACACAACTTTTAAAGGGGAAATGTTTGTGACTCGAACGAAAGGCTATATAAGATCGTCCAAAAATTAATTATCTCTTTTCTTCCTACAGCACACAAATGCAATATAAGTAAAACTTTGTGTGTAGGAGGCTTATCGAAATCTCAGTTTTCAAAATCTTGGTTCTACAAAATCTCGGTTTTTCAAAAGCTCGGTTTTCAAAATCTCGCTTTTTTAAATCTCGTTTTAAAAATTTCGATTTTAAAAATCTTGGTTGTGCTGATGAAACATTTTTTTTTAAAATTTTGGTTTTTATTTTTTCTATTGTATGTCTAAATATTTTGCTATTAACGGTTATTGGATGATTTTTAATATTTTTAGTTAATTAAATTTGCTGGTACTCGTATTTTTGGGAGCGTATTGAAATTATGATTCTCAAAATCTTGATGTTATCAAAATGTTGGCTTTTAGAAAATCTTGGTTTTTTGAAAACTTTAAAATTAAATTCCCCATTTTCCAGAATTTATAATTTTCAGTTATTTTCGTTTTAAAATGAAAAATCCCCATTTTTCAGAATTTAGAAAAAGCATGATTTTGAAAACCAAGATTTTTTCAACCAAGATTTAGTACCCAACCACACATACACATATATACTCGTAGTATACACACCTACATACACATACACACAAACACACAAATTCGCCACCCGTAACAAGAGAGATACATAATCGCAAACGATATAAATCCTGATCTCAAAAGCTTGATTTTGAAAAATAAAATTTTATTAGTTCGGGCGGCTCGAATTAATAAAAATTTATTTTTCAAAACCGAGCTTTTGAGAACTGAGATTTTCAAAATCGAGATTTTGAAAAGCGAGATTATGTAGCAAACCCATTTAATACAACTCGTATGCTAGATAAACAAAATAATAAAAACTATAATTATTTTATTGGGCTTAAGGAAATGATAATGAAATTGAACAAATTTGAATGAACAGGGGGCCCTATTCTCGAATTCCACATCCGTTTTCCACATGCGGACATCTGTCAAAATTCATCAAAACGTTCGGAAATTGTAATTCGTTTATAAGACACATGGGGCATGGACATTATCATATATGGGGAATTTCTTCCACCTGCTTATACCCATTCGGAAATATTCCCTTAGTACCAAAAAAATTCAATTTTTATGAATTTTGACTGATGTCAACATGTGGAAAATGGATGTGGAATTCGAGAATAGGGCCCCAGGTGGAGATTTACATCTCTTTTGTACATAAAGCAAAAATAGTAAAATATTCTAAATAACTTTAGAAGTAAAGAGTGTAAATAGAATAAAGCTATATCTCATTCGAACATATGGATGTTAATTTATTTTACTATGTATTTCTGAAATAATGGGACCTATCTCTTTGTATTGGTTGCCACATTTCCATTTTAAAATGGAACAGATATAAGAATAGCTCTAGGCCTACTAAGATTCTTTTCACGAAAAAACGCGTTAAAACTTACAAACACTAAATAAAACGATTTATAAAAAATAAAAAAACAACAAAAAAGTAGATCAGCTGATTTTGTTTACAAAATATCATTGTGTTGAGAATGTTTTCATTAGATTTTTTCAGATATTACACACAGGAACAGAATTACACATACTTCTATCCTTCTTGAAAATAAATAATTATTGTAGTTTCAAGAAAAAAAAAAACTTAAAATTAGCTTCTTGTTGTATGAATCGTACAATAATTGAAACAAGATTTTTTGTATTGTGGTCGTTGCAAAATTCGTTGGAATTAAAAAAAAACAGGATATCTGCAAAAAACAAACTGTTAGGAACTCGCATTAAAAGTTTGTGTAAATATTTTTTGAGATATTTTGTATTACGTAACGTATTGTATGTAATAAAGCTGTTAATTACATTGAATTTTAATACAAATTTTACGTAATCTTCACTAATCTAAACCAAACAACAACCTAAAATAAAGCTTTATTTCAACAAATACTAAGAGATCTGATTTACTGGTCGAAATATTGTGTTTCCTAAACTTGATAAGTCCTGATATAAATTTATTCACATTTATCTTTAAACAAATTAAGTTTCGGTATCTGATTCTGAACATATCGTGTTTTCGTTAAACAAAAAATTCTCGATAATTTGGTATGTTTAATTAAAATTAGCTAACTATTGCAGAAAACTGAATAACTAAAAAAAAGCTATTTTTGTCCAAATTTATATAATTCTGACTTATAGATGGGTACAGAATATCTGAAGATAAAGTGTTTTTGTTATTTAATTTTTTTTCTAGATTTACAGATAACTGGTTTTGATGAAAATTTTCTCGGGAAATATTGAAAATTATGTAAAATTCTGAAACGAATTGCATCAACAAATAAAAAAAATGATTTTTTGTAGATATGTATTCAGTTTTTGTTTAATATTACACAGAATTTATCCATGCTAATGTTTGGTTTATGGAAAATAACTAGCAAGTTGTATGTATTTCTTGCCACTTTCCCAGTGTGTATCAAATTCGACATAAACTTTTTTATTTTGTTAAATTTTTCGATTTTGAATTTTGAGGAATGTTTGTTCTGATTCACAAAAGTTTGTTCTGATTATTCAAATGCCCATTTTATTTTTGATAATAATTATTCTTGCTTGCATTTCTTATCATCCTTGCCTTAGTGGTTTTAATTTTTTGATTCATGGGAAAATCATGAATCAAACGATTTTCTTATTTTTGTTGTTTCATTTACTTATGTGGATTACTAACCTACCTATAATAAATACATTTGCAAATAAGGAAAATAAGTCTTTGGATTTCCAAATCTCACTTGCCGTAATATTACGTAATTTCGGTCTAACTCTATTTCAATTTGTTTAGGTTTCCGATTTTAATGTTTAAAGAATTCATTTAAATAAGTTGTTTGTTTGTTTGTTTGTTTGAATTATTGATTTATTTTTACCGTCCTACTTTACGCCTGGAGTAGCCAAATCGAGGACGGGCGGCTACAGATCCGTCTTTGAAAACCACCTGCACATTGCATTGCTTCATGCCAACCTGTAGTGCTGACATGAAAGGTGGGTCGGCCCATGGATTCTGCACTCTCAACAGGGGGTCATAGATGTGTTCATTTTCATCACTGATCGTAATCAGATGATGAAAAATTCCTTTTGCATCCCGCCCCTATTAGGATTCGAACCCGGTACCTCCCGATCCAACCGCCGCAGCTTCAACCACTGCGCCGTTTGCTCGGTTTTAAATAAGTTTCTCAGTAGTAATTGAGTACAGTACATATCTATTTTCTCACATTGTGCAACCGCTCACGGAAATGTTTTGTATTTTGATTTTGATTACCATTCCACTGGAGTTTTGGTGCTGGTTATGTGATTGATCATGTGAGCAGTGGCCAAGACAGTTTCCTATCACGCCCGGTCTCTGAATTCGATTCTTGACGCTGACTAAAGATTGAACAACATGCTACAAGGGACTTTCTAAACGATTGGGTTTGTGCGTGTAAAAGCGTTCCTTTGGCTAATCAACTACAATGTTTACCACATTATAACAACGGTTCGAAAAACCTATGTAGAGATGCGGTATTGTCTAAAAAAGTTAATCTTAAGAACTATTTAGGAAGAAAGCTGAAACGTTACATCCTTTGAATACTAAATTAAAAAAGGATTATAGAAAACTTGAAAAGTTTTTATTATTTTGTTTATGTAACACACGAGTTGTATTAAATGGGTTGGCTACATAATCTCGCTTTTCAAAATCTCGATTTTGAAAATCTCAGTTCTCAAAAGCTCGGTTTTGAAAAATAAATTTTTATTAATTCGAGCCGCCCGAACTAATAAAATTTTATTTTTCAAAATCAAGCTTTTGAGATCAGGATTTATATCGTTTGCGATTATGTATCTCTCTTGTTACGGGTGGCGAATTTGTGTGTTTGTGTGTATGTGTGTATACTACGAGTATATATGTGTTTGTGTGGTTGGGTACTAAATCTTGGTTGAAAAAATCTTGGTTTTCAAAATCATGCTTTTTCTAAATTCTGAAAAATGGGGATTTTTCATTTTAAAACGAAAATAACTTAATAATTATATATTCTGGAAAATGGGGAATTTAATTTTAAAGTTTTCAAAAATCCAAGATTTTCTAAAAGCCAACATTTTGATAACATCAAGATTTTGAGAATCATAATTTCAATACGCTCCCAAAAATACGAGTACCAGCAAATTTAATTAACTAAAAATATTAAAAATCATCCAATAACCGTTAATAGCAAAATATTTAGACATACAATAGAAAAAATAAAAACCAAAATTTAAAAAAAAAATGTTTCATCAGCACAACCAAGATTTTTAAAATCGAAATTTTTAAAACGAGATTTAAAAAAGCGAGATTTTGAAAACCGAGCTTTTGAAAAACCGAGATTTTGTAGAACCAAGATTTTGAAAACCGAGATTTCGATAAGCCTCTCGATTAAATTCGCTAATGTATTTTCACAACACACAAAGTTTTACTTATATTGCATTTGTGTACGTTTTCATTTCATTTATGGCTACGCAGGCCGTTCACAAAAAAGGCGATAATTATTGTTTGTTTATAAAAATTCTTGTGAAAGAAGAAAAGGAATAGCGTATTAGGTACTTTCTGTGATACATACATTCGCATTAATCTATAATAAACAACAACAATTCGCCAACCAAGTACGCCTTTTTCATTCATAAAGACTACAAATACTAACGCAAAATGCACAAATAGATTTTAGTTTATTTTCGCCTCTTGTAAATTGTTTATGTTTTTAATTATTTTTTGCTTTTCGTTTCTATAGATTTATTCGATTTTTTTTTTCGTAATCTAAATGCTGTAGGAAGAAAAGAGATAATTAATTTTTGGACGATCTTATATAGCCTTTCGTTCGAGTTACAAACAATTCCCCTTTAAAATTTGTGTATTTTATTTCAGCTACATTTTGTTTACGTGAAACTTGTTCATCTGGTTAAGTATTTATTTGTGGTAATAGCACTGAGCATAATATTAATAGAGGAGTAATTTGTATGAAAGACAAATGTCCACTAAAAATAAAATCGAGTTTTCCTCGATTTCAATTTCGATCTCAGCGAAACAATCATATAAATTTCCAATATTTCCGAATGCCTCTTTCTATCTTTCGTATTTTCTATAAGCACAAATTAAAAGGAGAATTTAAAGGCGTTACTAAATTTTACGCTGAAAACAAAGAATTAAAAGTAAATACAACCGTAAATTTATCAATGAACTGACAATGTTGTCAGTTTTCGTTAAAAACAAACCAAACTACTACTTTACAGTGTTGGTATTATTTTTATTTGCTTGTTTAGAAAAAGAAAATTATGAAACCGCAAAAAACAAAACATATCGAAATCGCATTTAAAGTTTTATTAGGTAAGAATTTTTAAATATTTTCGAATTAGGTACGTATTGCATAATGTAAAGTTTCTTACTCGATTGTATTTGAATATGAATTTTAAATAATATCCTTAATCTGTTAATTAAAAATGAATAACAATTTAATATAAAGCTTTATTCGAAATAGTGTTTCACATAAACTCTAATAGTGTTTCACATAATGGGTGGGACAATCATTTAGAAGTTTCAAAAAATCGATTTCTTTTTTTATGCTTTAAAAGTTACTTTAATACTCGTATATGTAGAATACGAGAAACTTCATGACTTAGGCCAAAACTCAAAGTTAAACATATTTTAAATTTCTCGTATCTTTTTTTTGATTTTATGTCTGCCATTTCTCCAATTCTTAACTTATTATTAAAATTTTAGGTTTATTAAGTGAACACAGTGGGAATTCAAACACACTTTTAGTTTTACCGTTATATGTGGTAGCGGCGCAGTTACAGTTAAACGCGGTAACTATTTAAGGTGGGATTATCGAAAGTTACCGATAGGTAAGATCAAGTATTTCGAGGGGATTGAGTTTTTGGTAAAAAATGTACTTACAAATTGTTAAGGTTTACAAATTTTTATAGAATGATATTATTTAATTCGCCTTGGGATTGACCTTTAAAAGATTCGTAAGGGTCATCGTGAAAATGTAATCGACAACCACTATTTTTTTTATTACGTGATCGTTTAATTAAAGTCGGGACCTTTTCAGGTAAAATTTAGTACGAAACATTTCCATTAGTGAAAATTAGCGTATTAACGGTTTCATTGAAATTTTATAAAAAGTTTGGATTACAACTTTTTATGTAAGAATTGATGATCATTTATTGGATAGTAGTTATCTAAGAATTGATAATCATTAATTAGTTAGTCTAAAACGTCTCCGCCATTTTTTTCTGAAATTATAAATGCCCCATTTATTTATTTTCTTTTTAACTTTATTAAACTAAATATGTACTATTTTGGTTGACAACTTACTGGTATGTTTCTGGTAAAACCATAATCCCGTCACTGTAAAATTTCTGTGCTCTTTAGGGGAAAAACTGTTCTGCAGTGAACGACACAAATGACAGTCCGATGGTGTAAAATCAGGACTATACGGTGGAGGCATTACAACTTCCCAACGTACCTTTCTCTAACCTAGGTGCTTGTCTTGCACCACTATTTGCATGATTATATCGGCTTTTTCAGTGATTGGTCGGGCAGAGCAAGGTGCATTTTTGACATCGACATTTCGAGAATGAAATCGAGCGAGCCTTACATCGAGCGAACCGCATACATTTTTTTAGCAGCCTGCGTAGTCTTTGTTTTTTTGAAATAGAATTTTAAAATGTATCTAATTTCTTCTATAATTTCATTCATTTTTTACACGGAATAGCTTTTTACGGAATAAACAAATGTCAAATTTTTTTGTATAATGATTTAGGAAATGTCAGAGAGTGCAAAGAACGGCCTGTATGCTTGTTAGCGGGGCATTGAGGTCGACACCGACAAGTGCCTTAGAGGTTATGTTGCACCTTCTTCCGGTCGACATTTTTGGCAAACAGATGGCGGCAAATACGGCTGTACGACTTGCAGCCGTCTCTCAGTGGAGGTGTCTTAGTATAGGACACTCTACTATAGTCAGATCGTTGAAGGATGAGCTGGCGAATCTTGACTACATTAAACCTACTCTACGCTTCGAGAAGCGATTTCGGACCTCCTTCCCTTCTAGGGAATCCTGGAGGATTTCTGTTCGTCTCCCTGATTACTGCAGCGTGTACCAAGCTGAAGTCGTAGCGATTGAGGAGGTCATGACGTGGTTGAAGCATAATGTGTTATCCTCAGACGATATCACAATCTATGTGGACAGTCAAGCGGCGATCCGGTCGTTAGAATCGGTGTCTTTGGCGTCACGGGTGGCGTTGAGTTGTCACTCATCTCTAAATGAGATGGGTGAGCATTTCAACATCCAGGTAGTCTGGGTCCCAGGTCACTCGGGCGTCATGGGGAACTGCAGGGCAGATGAACTTGCTAGGCATGGTACGACTCTCCAGCTGCAACCGGAAAGGGCAAGTCTGGGGAGGCCTATCACAGCGCTGAGACAAGCACTTGGGAAGCAAGCGCTATCCTCAGCGGGGGAAAGGTGGTCTAACGCCCTCACCTGTAGAGTTGCAAGACAAGTTTGGCCAAAGCTGGACTTGGGGCGCACTAGGGCATTAATATCCTTACGAAGACGTGAATTAAGAACGGTCGTAGGAATTCTCACGGGACACTGCCTTTTTGGAGAACATGCAAGAAGGCTGGGTCTGGAGGCAAATGACTTCTGCAGAAGCTGCTTGGACGAAGAGGAGGAAGAGACGTTGGTCCACTTCCTTTGCTCGTGTCCAGCATTGGCTCTCAGAAGGCACAAACATTTAGGTAAGTTCAGGATGGACTGCCTCTCGGATCTCGAAAACATTAAAGTGCGGGACGTCTTACGCTACATAAGTAGCTCGAAATGGTTCCAATAGGGGTAAAAGGGGATACATCCTGTGGTATCACAATGGACCGTCACCGGTCTAAGTGTGCGTAAGCAGCCACTCCAACCTAACCTAACCTAACCTAGGAAATGTCACCTTTAAAACGACATATCAAAAATGACTTGTCAGCCTTTAAACAAATGAAATATTAATTTTACTGACACCTATTGTAAAAACAAAATAATAAAATATTTTCATAAATAATTATTTATTGGGTCTGGCTTTGATTTTAGAATAATTTAATAATCATTTTTCAAGTAGATCATAAATAAATAATTAGAATTAATTTATCAGAAGAACTACTCTAGGAATAAGTGAATATAGTATGTCAATACTTCTAAGTATACAGTAACTATTATTCGTTCAGAAAAATTAGAGAAAACCTACTTAACAGTATTGTTTTTTACGAAAAATGTAACTCTTGTGCAGTATTTATTTTGTATTAATGGGTAAATGTATAAAAAAATTAAGTTCTGATTAGAGTTAAATTTTCCGTAAAAGATAATGGCCCTTAGTAATATAAAAAAAAATCAACTTAGTTTTTAAAGTCAACCCTTAACAAATATATTACAGCGAAATTTTCGTTTAGGGTTGACTGTTAAACCTAAGCTGGTAAACTTTTAAATAAAAGTTTTCTCTAATTTTAAAGTACATAATTAATTATTACGGGTACGGGTTTTTACTATAATTTCTATAGTAGTTCTTTTGATAATTTAATTCTATTTATTTATGTAAATAATTTGGTACTCATTTTGTGACAATTCAGTAAAAAAAACTTGAATCTACTAATCAGCTAATTTTGTTGTCCTGAGTCCTTACCTATTGGTCTACATCTGTGTCTTTACCACCAAATCCTAGACGTGACAGGTGCTGTTGTTTGCACCCCCCTCTTAACCATCATTTAAATGCTCTCCATTAATCGACAGAACTGCGCATCACAGCCATGATATTTTTTTCAAGAGCCACATGAGAATTGACACTTCAGGCAAGCTACTTTGATACCCAAGATCACCTGAGTAGCGAAAAAGAATAATACGCCCCACCTCTACTGTCGCTATTTTCAACCAAAATGTAGACCGCTACAAACTTACTTTTTCATCGTTAATTCTCAAAAGTTGTTTACTTTTGGTAGGACGCCGCGAAATAGGCACTCACGAAAGTTTTTCCATTTTTTGATTATTAATAATTCTGGCCATTCTAATAAAGTCTCCTGGTATCTAACCTAGTAAATCAAGTATACTAGGAAGAAGAACAAGGATTTCCTTTCTTTCTTCACAGTGTTTTAGTTGTCTATTGGAAGATCTTAAGTGTTTGCTAATAAAAAAAAACAGTTACTTAAAACTTCAAGTGAACCGAGAATCAAGAAAATACACAAATTTTACATACTGGAAAAACCGAAGTAAAAGCACTTATTTGGTTTTATTAACTCTACCCATTTTATTTCTTAAAGAATTATGGTGACGGTCAGTTATGTAGACTGAACTACAGTATATTTCGCAAGAACATATCTCAAAGAAAATAACAAAACCACAAAAATATACTAATTGATATTTATTTCTCAGAATAGACATTAAAACTAATTTCGCAAATACTTTAGTATGTAGTTCAGTTGCGCTTTTTTGTTTATTAAAAACTGACATCTCCTAGTGGAACTTTCACTTAATTTGGCCGCATATTCTGTAGTAGGGTATTTTCGAATGTTTTTGAGAATGCAAACAATCTGCTGTGTATTTATTATTATATTTCCTCTAAGCCTTGCCTTCGAAAGGCCCCAAATTAGCTTTTTCCCGATGTGCCACTCTTTCAACAAAGGTTTATACTACGTGTACCTATTTTTAATGTCGAATTCTCCAAGCCTTCGTCGAATTGTGTTGATTGACACTTCAACACCGTTCGCACATAGTTTTTGTGTTGCATGTGTTTGGCATAAGATCACGCCTGCAGGTATGTTTCCTGAAAATTGTACCCAAAAGGAAAATAAGGACAGTATATTTCATATAGTCCAAGAAGGGGTATCCGGCATTAATCTCGAAAATATTAGTATTCATGAAAACACAGACTTCAGAGAATAATATTTTTAAGAGAATTAATATTTTTTGTTTTTCTATTCCAGAACTTCATCTATAAATCGTTTAGATTCACCATAATCAGTTCAAATGAGCCAACAAGATCCGTCTTTATGTCAGAGTAAAATCCAAAAAATGAATCGAAAAAACTATAAACTTTAAGAAAATATTTACTGAACTATTTTCATATAGTTTGCATTATTTTTTGGATTCACAGGCTTCTCTCTCTAACATTTGGAACCTATTGGTATTAAATAAATTCTTGAGATATAAAATGAAAAGAATGAACGAGTTGGGTACGAATGCCCGTTTTTATTTCTCGTTTTCTAAAGTCCAATTTCAAAATAAAGATTTTTAAAATCTCGCGTCGCACAAGTCGTGTTTAAATTCTGGAAAAGATAAAATTTAACTTCAAAAAAACACTAAAATAATAAATTTAATTCAAAACAATTAAAAAGTGGTAAAAAACATAAAATTCAGTATTTAGTAAAAACCTTGCCAGTGGCCCTATTCTGGTAATTCCCGGCGAATGGGGAATTTTTTTCTTTTTTACAGCAGTTATTCCCCAAATAAATTTTTTCAACTATTTTTTTCCCCCATTTCCGAAAGTGCATTCTGTCAATTGGTGAATAAATATACAGGGAAATAAATTTAGTTTTATACGTGTTCGTCGTGGAATCACATTAAATATTAAAATGAGTAAAGATCTGCGAAGAACCCTTCATTATGTTGATGATGATAACGATGGCCTTAATCAGGTTAATCTTAATACCATAAATATAAAAATATCAATATATATTATTTATAATTATACTATCTTTAAAATTATTGGGTATTTTAACCCTTACAGACAATATTAATATGATTAATTATTAATATCAACTGGAGATAGACAAACATTCTCGTTAAAGGTGTGGAAGAACAAACGTCAAAACTGCTGTAATTGGGAATAATTTTTTCCTAATAAATTTTTTTCCTCAAACACCAGAATACACTTTGGGGAAAAGGTAATAAAACTGCAATGAAATTTAAAATTTCTATTCCCCAGGGAATTATCAGAATAGGGCCACAGATATTGAAAATGTTGGATTAGATAATTGGTTTGAAATTTTGGGCCAAATTTCACTCAAAATCTTATTTCAGTTGAAATCACAAGAGAATTTTTTATGATGGTAAAATGCAGTTTATTTTGTTCCAAAAATATTATAATAAATATGGGCGAAACTAACAAAAAATATTTTTTGGATTTTGTCCCATTTAAACTTTTTATATTTGGATTCTGTCGATAAGGATTTTATCCTATTTACCTTTTCGCCTCTGGATTCTTAAAATAATTTGAATTTTGTACCTTTTGGATTTGTTTTTGAATTTATGGTTACACCTGTCGAATTTTATTATAATCAGTTGAACTATCTAAGTTCCATTCATCATAATTTATGATTTCCAGAGCTTTATCTTAACATAATTTGAGAAGCCCATTTCCATCGTAGATACATACATCTACACAAAGAAGTTCATCCTAAACAGTTATAAAAAGCCAAACATCCTAAACAGTTATAAAAAGCCAAATTCCACCCTAAGGATATATTCCAGAATATCAGTTTACTATTATATTTTATAACCCCATTTCCATCGGACATTAATAAATCGGTTAAGGAAAAACCGGTCGAAATCGATTAAGGAAAAACCAGCAAGTTCGGTCTTAATTGGCCAAATTTAAACTTAATTAAGAATTTAGAAATAGGTTTAATTAAAATTTGATCCTTATTCCAGAATTGTATCGAAAATTCATTTTAGCATCCCGCCAAACATTTTTTTTTGTAAAATCAAATTTTTATCTTTACAAGGAAATGTGACGAAAACAAAATTGTTTTCCTTATTTTCATTCAATTCAAAACGTATAGTGCTTTCTATGGCCTGCATGGTGGTTGGTTTTGTTTTAACGTAAAATTTAGTAACGCCCTTTAAATTCCCCTTTTAATTTTTGCTTATAGAAATTACGAAAGATAGAAAGAGGCATTCGGAAATATTAGAAATTTATATGATTGCTTCGCTGAGATCGAAATTGAAATCGAGGAAAACTCGATTTTATTTTTAGTGGACATTTGTCGTTCATACAAATTATTCCTCTAATAGTATTATACTCAGTGGTAATAGCTTAAAAAAACTTTCTCTACATTTAATAAATTTTGAGATGAATTCTGATGTTCCTTTATAAAAAGTACTCTCCACAATTAGCCTGTTGTCAAGGTTTGATTCCTTATTCAAGGTTTTAGCATTCTCGATAGAGAATGAGTGCCCACATGTACGTAAATGATTTGAAATTCCGCTATGCGAAGGCTTAAACCAAATGTTTAGTCATGAATATTATGTTGGTAAGCTCTCTTTTTCAAACATTGTTTAGTTTGCCCAAGATATTCTTTACTACAGAAACATTTTAATTTAAATACCAAATTTGTTTGAAACTTTGAATTCTGTCCTTTAACTTTGTAAACAATAATTTGTCTAAACTATGAAATACATACTCTACTAACAATTTGTATATCATAATTTTGTAACAGAAATTTAATTTTTTCAAAAAACAAAATTTTATGTGAGTGATTGTTACGAAAATTAGCCGAGTGTTTTCAATAATTAAATTTGGGGTTCTTCGAAACAAAACTTACTCGCAACTCTTTACTTGCAGTATTATGTTAATACATAGTCCTTTTAAGACTGTCCCTGCGGAAAGCGTTAAAAATATTCGAATCTTCCATCTATGCTGCAGGATTGAGTATTTTTTGTTTGCAAAATATTTACTCTCTTCCTTTGCTTTGTCTGTACAATGTATTTATGTACTCGTAACATTTCAACTGAGATAAATTACTAAATAAAAAATTTAAATTCAAACCTTAACACATTTCTAAAATAAAGGTATTCCCTGGACAGTTTTTTGCCTTTAAAGTGGATTGTATTAAAAATGGTTTCAAAACATTGTTACCTAAATTGGGTTATATGTACTACCATAAAAATAAAAGGAAACTATACGATTATTACAAAGTTTTACAAAGTTGGGAATTTGATAAACGGATTGTTTTTATTATGTATGTATTTGCTATTCTTATGTACGTAAAAAAAAATTATCGATTGCAATTACAATATTTTTATTGCCAATTTTATTACCGCAATCAAAAATATTAAATCAATATTGTACTCTTATAATGTGTGGTATGAATCCCTTATTTGATGTAATATTATAAGTCGAATGTTATAATAACAAAATATAACATTTTTATTTCCAGTTTTCACTGGAAAAGCATATTTTTTATGATTATTGCGATTTTCGTGTAATACAAAAATCATAAAATTTTACTTCATACACCTGTTGACATAGTTTTGAGTTTTACGACTTATTATGTACTATACCAAAGCCATTTAATTTTGATTTGTTTATTAAAATGGTTTTTGATTGCAGGTAATAAAAATAATTATTTGAATATTGAATTTGCAGTTTCATTACAAAAATATTATACATTTATTATATTAATTATACGACAAGTGCAGCTAAAACTACGTTATAAAATATAATAAATTACACAAGACCACAAAAGAAAATGAGTGGAGGGTTCCTTAAATCAGACCAAGTGGATTATATGTTTTTGGATCGCTGAAACCGAATCCGAAACCTGTGTTGGCCCATCACGTCAGTGTTTTTTTCTAACTACAAAAAACAGCTTGAAACTATAAAACCCAACAATATCAATCCTTAAACCTTATAACCCTATACATGCATAGCTCAATAACCTTGAGATCGATAACCTATAACCCTAAAACCCATAATCTCAAAACTCATAAATCTCAAATCCCAATAAACTACAAACCAAAAATGCAGCAAAAAAACAAAAAAAACTTACACGCAAAACTCAAACCTCAAAGTCGGAGAGTTTTAGCTTTATAATTCCATACGTCCATCACTTCATAACCTCAAAACTCATAAACCCCACAATCCTGAAGTGTAACATAAAAAAATTGCATGTCACAATATATAACTCCGAATCATGTATGTAGAATTAAATTTCATAACTCCACATTCCCATAACTCCATACAACCTAGCACCTCAAAACTCCATAACCCCAAAACTCCATAATCATAGCACACCATAGCCCTATAACCCAGAAATTCCATAACCTTATAGACCCATAACCGTAACAACAAAATGACTTACAAGTGAGCCTTCAAGAGAATGTAATCTCAGAAAGCTACAATCAAAACTTATGCTTGAGACTTAATTCTTATTTTGCAGAAAGTTTGAACCAGATAATTAATCTTATTTCTCATAAACTTTGGGTCTTCAAAACTATAATTCGAATACTCAATAAGTCAAGATTTCCTGCATTGTAATATACCTACATTTAGCGTTACCCAGGAACATCGACGTAGCAGGCTTCTGTTCCCTTAGGGTACTTGATTTACGTGGGTCCGCTCGCCTCTCACGATTCTCAAAGAGCTTTACGACTTTGTAAGTAGCCATTTCATATGATTTCAGTTTTACAGTTATAACGCGTTCGTTTAATTGTAATCTCTTGAAAGACCAACAGTAGTGTGCCAACAAATGCCTATCCCAAACACCCTGATATCTCTTTTTAATATCTTTTAAATCCTGGTGGAATCTTTCACAATGCTCTTCACTAAAATCTCATACATTTTCAGGAAAGTACACAGTATGAGAATTAAGAAAGTGCAGCTTTAGATTCATTAGGCAGCCCATATTTTTAAAATTTTGTACCATATTTTTAACTATAATCAGGTAATTAGGATCTTTCCTATTTCCTAGAAATTTTTTCGTAACGTCTCTAAAACTTTGCCAAGCTGCTTCCTCCACCTTAGTCAGGCAGTTTAGAAAACTTTTCAAATATGTACATAAAAGCTTTGCTCTCGGCAAAGATTACTTTATCTGTTGGTATTAGACTCTGTTTTATGATATTTTTAGATCCTGGAGTTAAATGGTTTCTAGTTAGCCAATCCCAAGCAAAGGTTGTGATATTCCTCATTTAACAAAACCGAATAACCAACAGGTATCGGAGCAAGATGGTTGCCATAATGAAGCAAGACTGCTTTTAAACCACGTGTTGAAGAATCTATGAATAAAAGCCAGCCATTATCTTCGTAAGAAACATTACACTCATTTATTAGTCCTTCAATATTGTTACAGTAAACTAAATTTTTTACGTCTGTAAAATATTTTCTAAATTGGATATCTCTTTCGCGATAAAAAGTTACACGAGTTCCTGGAGCTACGCAATTTATCTCTTTTAATCTTGACGCCATTAGTTCAGAAATTTTTTTTCAAAGTCCAGCATCTCGGAACAAGTCATTAAGTTCCTCTTGAGAGAACCCATTGAAATTTTCATTAGTCTCGTCTTCTGATTCTTCTGATGTTTCCTCGTTCATCTGTATATCCTCAGCGACGTCATCAGCTTCGATATCCGACATTTCCATTGCACCTTTATATTCGCCACTAGTAGTATTACTTTTGTTACTCTCTTCAAGAAATCGAAAATTTTGTTTTTCGGTTGTGCCCAAAAACTTTCGTTAAACGAAAATAGCAATCCTTCCCTTGATTTTTTGGTTCCTGCCAAATCTTTGGAGAGGCCAATATCCGTTGCTTTTGTTGACTCCAATGATTGATCGTTTACTTGTTTCTATACCAAAAAATCCTGGTATCTACTTTTAGTTACATCTGTGAATAACTTTCTAAGTTTACTCACAACATATTTTCCACAAACATGATGTCTTTCTTGTAACGTTATATTCTTCAAAGGCCAAGTTATCCATCGATGTAGAGCTGCAGTCGTTTGATGACGACGCCTGCGGGCCCACTTTCTTGCCCTGACCAGCCGCCGATACTGGGTTTCCGACTCCCTGCCTTGTACTTTTTCTTGTGCCGACCATGACGCCATGATCCAGGGACTTTGCAGCAGTGAAAGCTCTTAACACTAAAAGCTCTTGAATTTTTTGCAAATACTTTTTTGCACATAAAAAATGTTTAAATCCAAATAATAATAGTAAAAATTAATTATCAAGCTTAAAGCTCATTAAACACAAATATTCTAGATTTATTCAAAATTACCACCTTCCTTTGTAATATCAAATTTTAGAGTTAAATTGTTTGGTTTGAAAACCTCTTAAAACTAAAAGCTTTTGATGATTGATGTATTAACTTTGAGAAGAAGTATTCTAAATTTTACCCAAAATTCCGTCACCCTTTGTACTATCAAATTTTTCAGTGAAATAATTTGATTTAGAAAGCTATGACACGTGAAATCTCTTAAAACTAACAGCTCGACATTTTTGGCTAATACATAATTTTTGCTCATAAAACATTTTAAGAAAAACCTTAATTATTGAAAATTCTCCAAAATGTTAAGTTCAATGTTCAAATCCAAAAGGTACAAATTAATTATCAAACTTAAACCTCATTGAAAACAAATTTTCTATATTTATCTAAAAATACCACTTTTCTTTATAATATCAAGTTTTGTAGTAAAATGGTTTGGCTTGAAAACCTCTTAAAACCAAAAGCTTTTGATCATTGATGATATACTTTGTGAAGAAATATTCTAAATTTTAGCCAAAATTCCGTCACCCTTTGTGAAATCATATTTTTGAGTAAAACGGTTTGGTTAAAAAAGCTTTGATAATTGAAAGCTTATAAAATTAAAAGTTCTTGATTTTTTGCAAATAAATAAAACTTTTTAGCAAAAAACCTAAAAGTATGAAAAAGGCTGAATGTAAAACTTAAAACTAATTGTCAATTTTTTGCAAATACATATTTTATGCTTGTACAATTTTTTATCAAAACTTACGAATAATTCGATATTTGAGAACTTTCAAGAATATTCACGATACTTTGAAAATTCGAAATTCTTGATATTTTTCAAATTATATTCGAAATTTGTGATGATTTATCGATATAAATTAGAAATCGTCAGAGCATTGAGTTGCAAGATGTTTCGTGTCATCTACCCTCGAAATAAGACACTTTTAATTAATGCGAGACTATACGTAAGGAAGAAATATGTTTTTCACCAAAAAGCTTTACTTGTTCATAGGTACAAAAAGCATTTTTAGGGGCCCATAAAAATGTTGCAGGAGGGACCCTAAATTTGTAGTTACGCCACTGCCAATCTGTATACAACCAACATAAATCGAGACAATCGTCTAACCAAAATGGATCGTTGCGAAAGGATCTCAAGTTTTTCGAAAAATCTGTGCAATCTATGGCGAAGATTTTGGAAAATTTAAAGCAAAATTTTAATGTTGGTAATGCAAATGGGATTTGAACTCCTCTCTTTGTTGTCATATTTACAGCCCAGGGGTCATCAATTTTTCAAAATTTTTAAAACGAAATATTTTAAACAAGCTGCTTTAATTAAAAATGTATCGAGTTATGATTCCTATTACAGAAAGCATCTTCAACCACATGAAGAAATGTCTTATATTGTTCAAAAATTATTACGTGAAAAGCTGATGTTACGATGAAAGAAATAATGGCGTTTATTTAACATCCCACTGCAGTCTACAAAGTAAAAAACATATCGAAAGTTAAATTTCATTTAAAGCACGTAAATAGTATCGCTTTTCGTAATGTGGCAAGTTCCTATACTAGCACGTACAGGTTACAAGGCAACCTGTAAGCATGTTTCTACAGTCGTCTTTTGGTTGAGGTTTTGTTCTCCTAATTAAGTCAGTTTCAATAATTCAGTGAAAAAACTTATTTTAAATTAATTCACCAATAAACTCATTTCAATTTTTGGTGAATGAAAAGCTAACTAAAAGCTACGCCGAGTCTCTACAAGCTCGACATAAACCGAAATCAGAATTGCCTTAGACTTTCATGGCTGGTCTCAGAGATAGAGTATAGAGCCATAATCATATTGACGTATTTTTTAGTGGTACAACTTTTCATTGATTTCCATAAGAATCCATAGTAAAAATGGTGTTTTTAGCTTCAAGTTTTTGAATGAAAAAAGCAAAAATATTATAAAACGTTTATATAAAAGTTTTCTAGATATCTCTAACAGCAATATACAAGAAGGTCATATTGTCGATCAGTAATCGTTTGGTCGTTGAAGCGTAAATTAATATTAAAAAATTAAAAATATTTTTGTTGTGCATTATATAGTGCTATATTGTATAAACCGTTGCCAATTAAATTGTTCATGTTTTTGTGAAGCGGTTACTATATTAAACCGACTGTGTTAAAACTATAAAATTGACTCTAATATTTCTACATAATTGTGATAATTCTAATAATCTGTGATAATTTATAGTGTCGCAGCGCACACACACATTCAAAATAACTGTGATATTTCTACATAATCGTGATAATTTATATAAACTGTGATAATTGTGCATAGCTGTTTATTTATTTTATTTATTTTATAATCTGTTCTGTGTCATTCCATCGTAATCGTGACAATTTACATCTACATAAACTGTTTTTATTTATTCATAAATTCATCTACACTGTGATTGACTACGATTTGATCGTTAATATAATTATCAATTTAAATAATTAAATAATAAATATAATACAGTTCTGTCAACGTTTAATATAATACATACACCGATAATGTCTTGCAACACTTGCAAAAAAATGTTTCCTGCTCCGTATACTGACATCGTAAAATGTAGTCTCTGCGAGAACCAATTTTGTTATGACTGCAATGGAATTGACCGTGCTGCGATCAATTCAATTAAAAAATATGGCAATATATGCTATCTTGGCGATTGCTGCAAACCACTGATCGCGAATGACAACATGTCCAGGATTCTGAAGAAAATTGACGTCATTGTAGAGAAAGCCGCTGAAAATTTAGAATTAAAGAAGATTGAAACGGAGGTTGCTGAAAACCGCAAATTGATCAATACCTTGATAAATAAGTTGGGTGACGATAACGCCACTAAACCATTTTTGTCAAAAGTTGTAGAGTCTGGGTCCAACTCCGTTAATTGCGAATCGCCGAGGTTAGCGCAAGTTGTCGTAGGGACAGGCACACCTGTCAACTCGATTAAAACTGTTTCTATACCTGATAAGAAATATTTATATTTCAGTCGTATTGATCCATCCGTCTCATCTGATCTGATTGTTAACTACATCTGTGAAAAACTGAAAAATTGCTCACCTGAGGAAATTAATTGTAAACTGTTACTCTCCAAAGACCGCATATTGGACAGTTCACTCACGTTCGTTTCCTTTAAAATTGGGTTGAAGGAGGCCCATTTCGACCTGCTAAATAACTCCAATGCTTGGCCTCCTGGTGTAATAATCCGGCCATTTACTAATTATCCACGCATAGCAAAAAACCGGACAGGGACCGTGTTTCAACATCTAAAGTAACTTCCCCGTTACTGAAGACACCATTGTTTACTCTTCGTAGCAGTGAAGCAGTTCCCCAGCCGCGGTCATTCTTAAATATCTACTACCATAATTCAAATAGTATCAGAGCTAAATCAAAATCTCTGTATTTGTCAATTTTAGAGGAAGACTTTGATGTTATTGTATATGAATGTAGCGAATTGTCGATGATGAATGACGCTGAATTCGCTGAAGTAAAATTTATCCCTTGTAAACTATTCCAATCAGCGGTTGAATAATGCAGGAAATGAAAATAAAACTCGCAATCCAAGATGATACCAAACAATTTTGTTTTATTTTTTAATTTGCAAACAATTTGTTGATTTTAATGAGATGTTTTTCGATCAAACGCCAAAATAAAAAGAGAGTGATGTTAGCTTTTGTCCAACTTAAGTTAGCTTTTTTGCTTAAATTTAAGAAAAGTTAATTTATGGTAATATTCAAAATTTGCGCAATTATGGCATTAGTACTAAAGTCGCATCGATCGCACTCTTCTTAATTGACTATATAATCTATTACAATTTGAGAGCAAGATTGACATTTGATTGATGTTGACAATTTGTGTTTACAATGTTTACGGCTAATCTGTACAGTTTTTAATGTTATAATGATTTAAATTCAGAAAGCTAAGTATAATAATATATAATAATAAACTTAATAATTAATATTTACATATTTTTAGGTTGCTACAGTGAGTTACGTAATATTAATTTATATTGTAAGTATAATGCAGTATACAATAAAATTGTTTGGTTATTTTAGATAGCTATACATGAACAAAAATTATTTTTAATAAAGTGTTTTAAAGCTATGTGTGTGTGTTTCATTTATTTTTGCCAAACATACTCCCACACCTTAAGGAATTTTATTTCTTAATAACTAACTTGATTAATTTGTTTACAGGACGTCGAATTTCGCTGCTTGGTGTTTTTAAAGTTACAACCCGTGTAATGCCATCATTTCCAGGATGAACGGCTACTACTCTGCCACGTATCCATTGACTGGGGTATAAATTGTCTTCCCTTATAAGGACAAGGTCGCCATTTTCAAAGTGACTATATGATGTTTTCCATTTATACCTCTGCTGCAATGATGTGAGATAATCACGATGCCATCGATGCCAAAATCCTTGTAGCCGCTGCTGGATATTTTGCCACCTTGATAATTTGGTTATTGGTATCTCGTCAAGCTTTGGTTCCGGGATCAATGTCAACGATTCTCCTACCAAAAAATGTGCCGGTGTTAATATTTCTAAACTAGTTGGATCATCATTTAGTCTGCTTAATGGGCGTGAATTGAGAAGAGATTCAATTTGAGTGATTAAAGTTGTCATCTCCTCGAATGTTAGATTGATGTTTGTGACCCGCTTTAGATGGTATTTGAATGACTTCACCGCAGCCTCCCATAAACCACCAAAATGTGGAGCGTGTGGTGGATTGAACTGGAATATTATAATACTCTTCTGCAATAGAAAATCAGAGATTACAGGATTGTTTATTTGAGTTATGATTTGGTGTTTCAGTTGTTGCAGTTCTCTATTAGCACCAATAAAATTGGATCCATTGTCGCACCAAATTTGTTCAGGAGTTCCTCGTCGTGCAGTGAATCGTTTTAATGCAGCCAGGAATGAATCTGTATCAAGACTGCTTACAACTTCTAAATGGACTGCTTTGACAACTAAGCACACAAAGACCGCCACATACGCCTTCTCTGCAGGAGAATTTTTTCGCTTACTGGTCTTAATGTAAAATGGGCCAGCATAATCTAGACCGGTTTTTGAGAATGGGCGGCTTTGGATACACCGTACTGCTGGTAAATCGGCCATTTTCTGTTCATTTTTGGTATATCTGTAGCGGGTGCATATGGTGCAAGATTTTATATAGTGTTTTATCATATATCGTGCTCCTATCATCCAGTACTTGCTCCGAATTATGCTCAACGTTAATGAACTAGCAGCATGCATGTGTTTCACATGAATATCATGGATTATTTTTTCGCAAACGATATTGTTTTTGGGCAAAATTATTGGGTGCTTAGTCGCATAGGGTAGCGTTGATTTGCTAAGCCGTCCTCCTACTCGTAGCAGTCCATTTGTATCCACAAATGGGTCAAGCGATGATAAATGATGTTTTGAAGGCAGTGATGATTTCGTAAGAATTGACATTTCATCTTTGTATACTCTTTGCTGAACGTTGCGAAGGATTACGTATTCCGCTTCATGTAGCTCAGTTGGAGTGACCGTTTTATTTGGTTGTTTTGCAAGCTGTTTCCGTTGTGATGGTGCCCTAAATCTCAAAATATAAACCACTATTTTTCGTATTTTGAACCAAGACGAGAATTTTGTAAGTAGATTTTCAGTGATATCGTTCTCCTTAGTTACCTCTGTCAATACGTTCACATACTTGAACCTTTCTTCTAGCGCGCCGTCGTTCATTTCTGTGGTTGTCGACTTTGATTTTGGCCAGTTGGACTCAGGTTGACTCAACCAATCAGGACCATGCCACCAGAGCTGTGATTTCGCTAAAATTTGCGGTTTGATTCCTCTAGAGATGATATCTGCTGGATTTTGTTTGGATTCAATATGTTGCCATTTGTTTCGCGGAACTGTTTCTAGTATTGTTGCAGTTCTGTTGCCAATGAAGCTTTTCCATCGTCGAGGAACGTCCGATAACCAATGAAGGACGATCATCGAATCTGTCCATGCGAATATATCTATTCCATCATATGATAGAGACTCTTTACAGAATTTGACTGACTTGCAAAGCAGAACTGCCCCGCAAAGTTCCAATCGAGGTAATGATATCTGTTTGATCGGAGCAACTTTACTTTTCGCGTATATAATGTTGGTGGTAACTTCGCCATTTTCGTTGATTGCGCGTAAATAGATGACACTGCCATATGCCGCTTCCGAGGCATCACAGAAAGCATGTAGCTGAAGCTGTTTTGGGTTGCATAATGTTGTCAGCCGCCGCGAGATTTTAATTGACTCCAATGCTGGTAACGATTGGTATATACTTTGCCATGAATTTGTGATGCTGCTGGGTAGACTTGAATCCCAATCGATTTTATGAAGCCAAATTTTCTGCATCAACATTTTGAAAAGTATTACTGTGGGTGCAAGCCACCCTAAGGGATCGTATACTTTCGACGCAGTTGACAGTATTCTTCGCTTTGTCCAGTTTATGTTGCCGTCGCTCTGGTGCACCTTGAAAGAAAATGTATCTGTTACTGCATTCCATATTATACCCAACGTTTTAATTGATGTGTCATCTTCAATTAATTTTGGAATGTTTTGGACATCGCGGGCTGGAAATGAGTTCAAAAATTCATATGAATTAGATTTCCATTTCCGTAAATTAAATCCGCTGGAACTTAATATCTTCCCAAGCTGGTCTTTCAGTAGCAGAGCTTCCTCAACGCTATCACATCCTGTCAGCATGTCATCAATGTAGAATTCGTTGTTGATTATGTGTGTCGCCTTGGGGTATAATGATTGGTAATTCTCTGTGGACTTTTTTAATGATTTGACTGCTAGAAAAGGCGCACACGCAGTGCCATAAGTTACAGTGTTTAATTTGTATGCTTTTAGCTGTTCGTCGGGATTGTTACGCCACAATATCAATTGAAAATTGGCATCGTCAGAGGTTACACCGATTTGCCGATACATTTTTTCGATGTCGGCAACTAGGGCAATTGGGTGTTTCCGAAATTTTAGCAGAATTGTAGAGAGGTCGGTTTGAATGTTTGGACCGGTTTGGAGAATATCATTCAAAGACACCTGCGTACTGGTTCTGCACGAGGCATCGAAAACGACTCTCAACTTTGTCGTACTGCTGCTGGCCTTGATAACAGCGTGATGTGGTAGAAAATACTTCGCGTCACTCTTCTTCGGAACCTCATTCCATGGCATATACGTCATATGTCCAAGATCAATGTATTCGTTTATGAAGGATTGATATGCATCATAAAATTCTGGTACTTTCGCAAACTTCCTCTCCATGGCTCGCAATCGCTGATGTGCTGCTTCAAAAGACTGACCTAAGGATAATCTTGGGTTCTTGAATGGCAGCTTCACAATAAATCAGCCATCAGCATTTCGTGTTGTTGTCTGTTCGTAGTACTCTTCGCATGAATTTATTGGTTTAGTTGGGTTGATCTGCGACCCGACTTCTTCAACTTCCCAAAATTTCTTCAGCAGTTGCTGAAGGTCATCGTTGGTCGTTTGCATGATTGAATCAGTCGTGGCGTGTAGATTGACAATGTTTGACGATTGATTGCTAAATGTCCCTGCGATTAACCAGCCCAACTTCGATGCCTGTAATATTGGAAAACCATCAATTGAGCGTTTTTCGGGGGTAAGGAGTTCAAAAAATACGTCTGCTCCGAGTAGCAAGTCAATTTTGTTTGGTTTAAAAAATTCCGGATCAGCAAGGTGGACTCCTGCAATTTCCTTTCGAAAAACGATTGGTTTCGTTGGTAATAATTTGGTTATGTTGCCGATGATATGAGCCGTGATATTTAAATTGTAGTTATGGTCTATTCGTGAATAAATGGTCATATCGATTTTTCCCCTTGTTTGTCCAGCTGATGTAGATGCTAGTCCGTAAATAGATATGGAAGCTTGACTTCGCTGTAGGCCTAGGCGTTGTGCAGTGGATTCGGTCACAAATGTGGATTGAGAGCCTGAGTCCAGCAGTGCTCGAATTGGCTGGAGTTCACCGGTACGTGATTTTGCGTATACAATGGCAGTTGGAAGTACCGTGGTAGGTGAGCTGTAGAGTGTGTGCAAAACTTGTGTATTGGTAACGGTAACATTTGGTGGTGGTTCAAACGTGGATTTTGAATCTGAGGTGGAAATTGAGGCTTCATTCAGAGAAACATGATGATTGGCGGAAATTTGTTTGGAAACTGGCTGTATTTCAGATTGTGCTGGATGGAGCAATGTATGGTGGCGCTGATTACAGATAAGACACGACGATTTGGAGAAACACTTTTCGCTTAAATGACCCTTTTTTAAACAGTTCCGACATAAATTCTGTTCGTTTGCAATTTTTAACCTAGCATCTAGATTTTGATTTTTAAATACAGGACACCGAAATAACAGGTGCGATTGCTTACAGACTATGCACTGAAATGTATCATTAGAACAAGAAGTGACGAATGATTTTGACGTATGTTTCGACGTAAACTTTTTTGCTGTTACACCACAAATTTCAAGCGCGTCGCATCTTTTATTTAAGAATTCTAGCAAAGCTTCAAATGTTGGAAAATCTTTGCCAACGGATTCGATTGCCCACATTTGTTTTGTTTCGTCGTCTAGTTTATTTAATAAAACTTGAATAATCCACGGATCGCGTGTTTCAGCGTTTGGTCCTAGTGCACGGAGTCCACGTATTATTTCGTCTGACGTCTCAGTGAGGTGACGCAAATCCTTTCCGTTGGCTTGCACGCATGGCCTTTGCTCAAAAAATGTCTGAATCAACGAAGTGACAATTGGATTCATTTTGTTGTACCTGTTACATAGTTTATCCCATGCCTCTGCATAATTGTTTTCTGTGATGGGGATATGTCGTATAAGAGATGCCGCTTCACCTGACAGTAAACCTTTCAGCATCTGCAATTTGTGGACGTCACTGATATTTTGGTTTTCGTGTACTGTTGTCCGAAATAGGTCATGAAAAGATGCCCAGTTTTTGTAGTTACCCGAAAACTGCTCAATATTAATTTTAGGGAGCCGCACGTGTTGAGACATATTCACACCTTCATAGAACGTTTTTTGTTGACCGATGAATTGTTCTAGCGTAGTATTTAAATCATGTGTCGTATTTATCCCCTGTTGGACGTGTTTACTACTAGCTTTCATTAATAAAGCACGCGACTTGTAATAAATTTCGTCCACAACTTCGGTTATAGGCTTATAGGTTGGGCTTTCGAATAACTGTAGCTCGAGTTCGTTGAACGTGTGGTATCGATCTTCTAAGACTTGTAGTCGGCTAGTTATATCTTCAACACTGGTATTTTCTGTTATTGCTTCAGCAAACCGCAAAATTAGGAGCATTTGATTGTGAGCCCGATCACGCAACCGTTCTAGTCTATCGGTCATTGTAATAAATTTAGATGCACTTCACTTTAATTTGCACAATTTAGCACTATAATTTAGGCACGTGGTGTTTTTAATTGTATATCGTTCGATAATTGGACAAAACTGTTTATTTTCACTTAAATATCCACGCGGTAATTTCTCGCACGATAGAAAATATTTTTTTCGATTTTAAATTTATTGAAAGTTATAAATAAGATAAATTATATATGATATATATAGATATATGTAATGTATAAATAAGATAAATTTTACTTATCTGATATCAGTGGGAGGGTTCCCGGGTTTCGGCACCAAAAAATGTATATGAATGTAGCGAATTGTCGATGATGAATGACGCTGAATTCGCTGAAGTAAAATTTATCCCTTGTAAACTATTCCAATCAGCGGTTGAATAATGCAGGAAATGAAAATAAAACTCGCAATCCAAGATGATACCAAACAATTTTGTTTTATTTTTTAATTTGCAAACAATTTGTTGATTTTAATGAGATGTTTTTCGATCAAACGCCAAAATAAAAAGAGAGTGATGTTAGCTTTTGTCCAACTTAAGTTAGCTTTTTTGCTTAAATTTAAGAAAAGTTAATTTATGGTAATATTCAAAATTTGCGCAATTATGGCATTAGTACTAAAGTCGCATCGATCGCACTCTTCTTAATTGACTATATAATCTATTACAATTTGAGAGCAAGATTGACATTTGATTGATGTTGACAATTTGTGTTTACAATGTTTACGGCTAATCTGTACAGTTTTTAATGTTATAATGATTTAAATTCAGAAAGCTAAGTATAATAATATATAATAATAAACTTAATAATTAATATTTACATATTTTTAGGTTGCTACAGTGAGTTACGTAATATTAATTTATATTGTAAGTATAATGCAGTATACAATAAAATTGTTTGGTTATTTTAGATAGCTATACATGAACAAAAATTATTTTTAATAAAGTGTTTTAAAGCTATGTGTGTGTGTTTCATTTATTTTTGCCAAACAGTTATTTGCATTGTTGAAACGTGGTTAACAATCCACTTTAAAACTGAGGAGTATTTTCCGTCATCTTATGCTGTTTTCCGGAGGGACAGGCATCTGCAAAGGGACACTTACGAAAAGGGTGGCAGTATTGTAGTCGCAGTCTCTAACAAATATTCATCCAGTCTGATAACGTTGGCTAATTGCGTTGCCGAAATTGTTGCTGTACGTATACTATTCCATTCATATTCGCTGATCATCTGTGTTACATATATACCCTGCCATTCGAGTATGCCAGTTTATCAAAGGTTTGTGGACACTGTCAAATCAAATATTGCTCCACTTCTTCAGCCGGAGGATCGTCTATTTATTTTTGGAGATTTTAACATTCCGGATATTGTGTGGGAGTATGTTGATCACAATTTGACTCCTATTAACATGAACGATGAAATGGATAACTTCATCTCGGAAATATTTTCGTGGGGGTTAAAGCAATGTAACAGTGTTACGAATAATAGTGGTAATGTGTTGGATCTGGCTTTTGTACCATTTGATCATGAGGTGACCGTATCGACGTGTGAGGATTTGGCTGGATCGTCTAGTATTTTCCACTCTCCACTGAATATTTCAGTTATGTTTGAATGTTGCGAGTTAGTCGAAGAAAATGTTAATTCATGGACTTACAACTTTATAAAGGGCGATTACAATTCTTTAAATGAATTTCTGGATACGTATGATTGGTCGTTTTTTTATGCTTGTAATAGTATTGTGAAATTTATCCCTAGACTGAAAGCTTTTAGCGTTAAGAAGGAACCGTGGTATAATAATGAGTTGATAAATCTAAAAAATAGAAAGGACAAGGCTCACAAGAAATATAAATTGCATCTTAATGTTGTTAATTACAACTCGTTTGATGTATTACGTAAGAAGTATATATGTTTAAACCGATTTTTTTACAGCTGTTATATTCTGGAAATTGAATCATTAATTAAATCGAAGCCAAATAATTTTTGGCATTTTGTTAACTACAAAAGTAAGTCTAATGGTTACCCTTCTACGATGTATTTGAACGACCGTTCCTGTGATAACATACAGGATACTTGTAATTTATTTGCTGATTTCTTTCAGAGTGTATATAGTTCGAAATCAAATCTTGGTTTCAGTAATGTTGCAAGTAATTCTAAGTTTTCAATGTTTCGTCTGGAAGTGGATACTATTTTATCCGAATGGTCTAATATTGATATTAACCAAAGTGCCGGTTTCGATTCTATTCCACCCATTTTTCTAAAATTAACCAGTAAGGTAATTTCTTCCCATATCTCCGTACTATTTAATAAAAGTCTCGCTGAGGGTTGCTTTCCTATTGCATGGAAACGCTCACTTATTAAGCCGATTTTCAAATCCGGATCTCGAAGCGATGTCGAGAACTATAGAGGTATTTGTATTCTTTCAGTTTTACCAAAGCTTTTTGAGAAACTAGTTAAAGATCAATTATTCTTTCATGTTAAGACTTTCATTTCATCCAAACAGCATGGATTTTTCCCTGGTAGGTCAACTATTACTAATTTAGTTTTGTTTACTAATTGTATTTCAAGGGCTCTATTAAATGGTAATATTGTGCAGGTCGTTTACACTGATTTTTGTAAGGCTTTTGACAAAGTCGATCATGACTTGCTGTTGCGGAAACTTATTTCATTGAATTGTAACTACTTGCCAGTTGATTGGATTAGATCTTATCTAAAATACAGAACTCAATTTGTGAAAATTGGCAGCTTCACTTCAAGAGTGATTGATGTTTCTTCAGGAGTCCCTCAAGGCAGCCATTTGGGTCCCATGCTCTTCATTCTTTTCGTAAACGATGTGGTCAACTGTCTAAGTCATTCCGACATTCTCATTTATGCGGACGATATAAAAATCTTCAAAACTATTTCTTGCGCCAATGATGCACTTGACTTTCAGTCTGACCTGACAAACTTCAAGGCTTGGTGTACATCGCATAATTTGATTCTAAACATCTCCAAATGCAAAACAATGTGTTTCACCCGCGTAGTCTTACCCACTAGTTACGATTACTTCTTTGATGGTTGTAGTATTGAAACTGTTGATACTTTTAAAGATTTAGGTATAACCTTTACTTCGAATTTATCGTTCCATAAACATGTTGAAGGTTGCATTTCTAAAGCGAATTCTATGCTTGGATTTGTTAAAAGGTTTGCTAAGGATTTTCATGATCCTTACGTGATTAAAACTTTATATGTCTCTTTTGTTCGTTCATTGTTGGAATATGGTGTTGTAATATGGAATCCGTTTTATATTTACTATTCAGATCGCATAGAGTGGGTTCAGAAGCGATTTTTAATGTACGCACTACGAAGGTTGCCTAGAGATGCGAATGTACCTGCTTTCATACTCCCAGCGTATCGAGGTAGATGTAAATTAATAAATATGGAGCCGCTATTTATTCGTAGAATTGAAATTAGCGTAATGTTTGTTCGAGATTTATTGGTGTCTAAAATCGATTGTTCGGAAATTTTGAGTTTGCTTGATATATATACTCCATTACGTGTGCTGCGCGATAAAGATTTCCAAATTAAGTTGCCGTTTTGTAGGCAAAACTACGGTAAATGTGAGCCGGTTTATCATTCTTCTGCTTCCTTTAATAAAGTACGGCCGGCTTTTGACTTTAATCTGTCTAGAAAGGCATTTAAGGAATTGATGTCGAAGCTTCTTTTGAATTATTGGTAATCTTTGCATTATATAATTTTATTAAATGATGTAACCAGTTATATATAAGTTGGTAATAAATAAATAAATAAATAAATAAAAGTATTGTTATTAAATAAATATTAATTGCAGAAATATTAAAATTAAATTATTTCTAAAATATATTTTTCGAACTTTCATTTTGAAAAATACATTAAAGTTGGCTCTGACGAATTAAAATAATACTTGCTAAATTTATCTTTAGTTTTATATACGTACTAGTGTACGTAAGATGTCTAAAATATTTACAGAAAAATACGAAAAAAAAAATTATTTAATCACAAAATTATCACTGGTTCTTAATATTTTGTGAATTGGTTTTGCTTTTCCTACAATTTTTTTGCTTGAAATTTCCTCAGGTGGTAATTTTTGGTATAATTTTACCAAATTTGTACGGCCATCACTGCCATCTATGTAATGTATATTGACTTAATGACCAAACGAATCGTAGTAAGCTTTTATTTTAATTTAACTAGAATGCTGTTGTTATGAAATTTTTTTATATTTTGGTTTAAATAATTCAATTATTACAAGAAAATGAAAACGATTTACTTAAACGACATACATATATGGTATGTTGAAATTCAAATATTTATGAAAGTATTTCAGAAATCATAATTAAGAATTTGTGAACGTTTTCATTTAAAAATTTGTTTTAGGAAAAAAAGTGATTTCCCGTATGTTTTGTGTATTTTACTATGAAAAGTTTGGTTTTTTCCTCGTTTCTAATTCCTTTATAAAAGCTGGGTTTTTTAGACTATGGCTTTGTATTATCAAGATTGCTTTGCTGGTCTCCACTTACATAATTTTTTCTTGACAAAAATTAAATGGCAAACGGCTCGTTACATTTTTTGTACAACTACTAATATAAAGAATATAAAATTAGTCATATTCTTTATGTTAGTAATTGTACAAAAAATGTCACGAGCCGTTTGTCATTTAATTTTTGTCAAGAGAAAAATACATAAGTGGAGACCAGCCAACGTACTCTAAATCACTTACAATAACTCCATCCTGAACAATTGAATACGACCTTTCAAGTTTATATTCATAATTTTGTTTATATAGACAAGGAATAAAGTGGGTTCAAAATTTTATTCTTGCAGAACACCACAAGAAACGCCTCATTTGCCCTCATTTTTTTAATTGATTAAACTGATTGATTTTGTGTGTACGACTAAGCATTAAGCAAGATCTCCCGGTTGACGCGGGGCCCACCGTACACCATTTTGTACATTTACTTGGAAGGATCAGATAGGATTGTTAGTATAAGATTGAGATCGACCCGGCTACAAACACCTTGACCGTCATTTGTTAGTAGTTACATTTTTTATAAAAATACTTTACTACATTTTTTCTAGAAACTGCTTTCAATACTTGGCATCCTATAAGGTCAATATTAATTAGTTATCAATTACCCCTTATATTTTTCCCACCACCTTACGGTTTGATTGATTTTTAAATAACTAATCATACTCTCAACCAATTAAGTTTAAATTTAAGTTTATTTAATTTCTATAAACCTGTTATGAATTAGTCTTTAAGTACTACACAACCTTAAAAATAATATTAGTGTCTGTTTCTCTTGGCTGCTTCAGATTCCAGAACCCGTCTTCGGAAGTTTGTTGTTGTAGTATGACTATGAGCTGTCTAAATCTAATTTTGTAGTTTATTAGACTACTTTGCTAGGTGAGATTTCTGTACATTTTATTAATTTAAATTTTACGAAATTATTAGTAGTTCGGAGAAGATCTAACCTAATAAATATGATTAGTATCAGCTACTTATTGAAATGATTTCCGACATACTGGTCACTATCGCAACTTGAACTACAGTTTAGCATAACTGCTATTATAAATTAAGCATTTCCGCGGACTTGCCACTAAGATTGTAGACGTTTGATCAGTATTGGGTGCTGTCCTGTAATGAATTACAATTCACGCCACCAGTAACCTGAATTAAAATGATAAAACATTAATTAGTTTCTAAAGTATGAAGTCCGACCTGAAGTTCATGTAAATTTAGATGACAAAAATCAAGACAACACAATTTTTAAACCACCTGTCCGCTGGGTGCTGACATTTTTTGGAATTCTGCATTACATAGGTCCCTCCGATATTCTGAAAATCCGGATCAAATTTGGCAATTATCACTAGGTACTACTTTAAAATAAACTAAATATTACTAAACTCGGAAATCTTCATGGGTTAGTTTCTTTTAAATCATCTACATATGTATACAACAAAAATAAATTATAACTAAACAAAATAAAAGAAATTAAATTAAATAACAAAATAAATAAATTGTACTTACAATTTAATTAACAGAGTTTAATACTTAATAATCTTATTTGTAGGCAATGTACTAATATTAATCGTATTTATATAACATTTGTACTAGAATAACATCGCAAAGAAATTACAAATTGTGGCCAACTTCGTTTACAGCATAAGTAACATTATTTCACTTTAGACTCCCTGGGACAAATCAAATACCGCTAAGCCACTCTTATAACATTTAATTAAAATACACATCAGACATGTACACAACAGACCTGCCGTTCATCATAAATTCACTTTAAACAACATCGTTTCAATCCGACTACAAATTATAAACCAACATTATGTGAATTTTATTATAAATGTGCATAAAGTAATGACACAACGTATACTTACCCGCCTTCGGGACCCGATTCACAATAGTTTCAGAAACCATTGGACATTTTTTTTTTTTTTTTGAGGTGTATTTCGAAAAATGCCAAGCAAAATTTGTACCAAAATGAATTTCAAAGGTACAAACATAAACAGCAAAAAACCTCCAGGTTAGGTCCAGTACGCCTTAAAATGAAGAATCGAGACCGAATCCAGGACAACCACAAATGTACGCAGCACGTACCCTGCACAATGTTTAAAACGCAGCACGATTCACCTCAATTTAACTCCGGCTTCACAGCAAAAACACGTCTACCTTCGACGTGCCGGTGCGTGCGCCGACCAGTAAATAAATTGGTAAACTAACAATAAAGAATCGAATGCCTTTCCAATGTCAATAAAAAGGCAAGCAGTAATGTCTTTACTCTCTATAAGGAATCCTAAATACTTTCCATTAACAAAGTCGCTGAGACAGTACTACTTCTTCTCGTAAAACCGAATTGATACGGATAAATTATTCGATGTCTTTAAGAAGAACTATCAATCTTAGGGTAATTTGTTCGAATATTTTACTAAGGCAAAATCGGCACTGGTCTGATTTAAAAATTCGGAGTTACGCGGGGTGTCTTTAAGAATGGCGGGAATGTTGATTCTTTTGTCTACTTTTAGTAGTTTGTGATGAAAATTATCGGGATTTTAACCGCAATTAATTACCGGTTATTCTAGACATATTAATTAATTTACTCGAGTTTACAGAATAGCTTTATACGTTTAAGAAAACATTTCTTTCGATGTTCTTTAAATTTTCGGAAGCGGTTTGAAATAAGATGGAGCCCGGATTAGGTTTGCTAAAACACATTAAACATTAATATAATGATATTTCAAATTTAAATAAAGATTAATAGAAAGATTCAAATTTTGACAATTCATAGTAAAATTGAAATTTGTTTGAGTAGGGTAAAACATTATTTAATGAAAATTAAAGTAGAAAAATTGTAAATAGACTTTATTATTAATCAAAAATAAATCTTATCTGGTTAATAAAAACCTAAGGTTTAAACAGAACGGATTTATTCCGATCCGCCCCATATTTTTGTTAAAGTTAGAATTATGATATTGTAGGAAAAATAAAAAGATGAAAATGTGAGCAATGAGGGAATAAAATGTAGGGATTATACACAAGAGACAAATTTTATTTTTCGTGAGATATGGCATCACATTTTGGCTGTCGGAATTTGAACAAACAGGTTTAATTTTATTTTCTTTCTAAATGAAGCTATGGCGAAGATTACAGGCGGAATAACAACCGTAAGAAACATAACTTAATTTTAAAAGGCTGAAATTTTTATTATTAAAATAAAATCCATTAAGACAATTCACAAATTCTACGGTTGCCTAACGGTAACCTTCTCCGAATATACGGGGTTAATTTTATAACTTTGACTATAGTTAAATGCAAAAAGTTGAAAAAACTAATTTTGTGATTTAATTAAAATGTCTCATATATACAATATGTACCTAGTTAATCTGTAGAATAGCTGAATTTAATATTCTAACGGTGCTCTACATCAAAAATTAATTTTCTAACTTTGGTTTATCCTAGAATATAACTGTTAAAAAACTAAACCATAACAAATCAAACCTAGAATTCAATTTTCCCTTTATTAAAGTTTAGAATTGAAATCAAAATCAATTTAACACAATGAGGTAGAACCCTCCTTATTTACGCTTTTGCCAAAAAAATTTTTGGACCTTTACTTTATTTTTAACTTTAATCTGTTGTTTAGTTATTTTTATAATTGTGGATTTACAGGAATATTTGCGTTGCAAAAATATTTCACCTTGGTGTTGCACCGACATGTCGCTTAGGCGTTACAAAAAAAATCCGCCTTGGCGTTGCACAAACATTTCTTCTTGGCGTTTCGCTTTTCGTTTGAGTACACCCTCATTTCGGATATTTTAATCAAAATTTAAATTTTACAGACATGTAAGGAGAACGTTGTTTCACCTTTATAATATGGTTTATTTAAAGCGAAATATTTGTTTTCTTACTTTCTTGTGAAATTGTTTTTCAAAACCATAAGCCTTTAAGCTGCATAAATTTAATGCATCAAAAATTAATAAATTATTTAGAATAAAATTAATTGTGCCCTCGCTGGCAATAAAATCTGAACAGTTTTCATTTTCTAAGGTATTTATCACCAATTTTACACAATGGCATCCTTATTAGATGACTAACATAAATATTGTATGCTTCCGCAGAGTGTTTGAAAAATAGGGTTGCTTTATGTATAGGATTTTCAAGTCAAACTCAACAATTGTTCAACAATTAAGACAATGTAATGAAACCTATGTAAGTTCTTCCAATAGATCAGCCAATGATTTATTTTATCACACAGCTTTTAGGTTGATTTAGGTTGATTGTTATTTGTTTGTGCCACATGAATTACCGCTGGTACATTTTAAAGTTAGATAAGAAAATGGAAGTTTAATAGTTTCCGAGATACTCACTGACGAAATGAAAAGGATTTTTCTTTGCAACACAGTTTTGAGCAACCATGGTTTAAGGCAACCAGTTAAGCAACATCAAACCATTTATTTTAACTAAAATTTTAACTAAATTTATTTTACACAAATTGTGTTATTGTTTAGGTCTGCTAGCGCTACATCACATGAAGAGATTTGGTCGCCCTAACGACGTTCCTCCAAATAGTTTGATTCGCCACAAGAGAACACCAGACACGGTGACCGAGTGTATTTTGGTCCATTTCAATGTCGTCCATCCATCGGGTAGGTGGTCTCCCACGAGGTCCTACTTTCGTTGGTGCCGACTCCAAGGCCTATTTAGTGGTCATATTTTGTGAACGAAGTATCTGTCTAAGCCGTGCTAGCCTCGACGATTTTATGAATCCGATGATGTAAATTTTATAGAGATCATTTCTAATCTCGCGATTCATTCGCCTTCTGTATCTGGCTTCCTCTTTAATGGGACCGAGAATTATTCTTATGATCTTACGCTAAGTTACAGCAATTTTCTAAATGTTTTTTACTGTCAGTGCCCAAGACCCCCAACCAAAGGTGCTAACTGGTCTTATCAGCGCTTTGTAGACATCAAGTTTTACTTTGCGCGATATATGAGGAGATTTGAATATTTTGATATAATAGCTGGGTTGATTTATAATACAGGCAGAGGAGGTGATAGGTTGAGGAGATTTTGAACTATTGGGTTTCCTTGCCGCAACCCAGATGTTATTTCGAAAACATCGGAAATTTTGCCGTCTATTAGCACCTTACATACTGAACCATCCATTAAAAGCTGGATCATCAAAACCAATATTGACGGTATGCCCAGGTAGGAAAATGTGTTCCATAGCATATTCCTTTTAATGCTGTCGTACGCCTATTGGAAGTCTATTTATAGACTGTGCACAGGGATGTCCTTTTTATAGCATTTCTCCAGAACCATCCTCAGCGTATAAGTTTGATCGGTCGTTGATCTGTTTGGGCAAAATCCACATTGATAATCACCCGATACGACTACATCGGTCAAAACCTTGTAGCCTGTGTTCAGCAAAGCTATACCGCGGTAGTTGTTGCAGTTTAATCGATCTCATTTCTTATGAAGTGGACACATAAGAGCCATCTTCCACTCTTCTGCTGCTGTCTTCCACTCTCCAGACCAAATTATTGATATTAGCTCAAACTTGCATTATAACAGATAATCGCCACCATCACGTTCCGCACCTCATCATATGATGTAGGAGGTGGTAGTGTCATTTTAATGTTAATATCGCATTGAAGCAAGAGGGGTTGTTACTCAGAAAGTGGTGCCTATCTATTTAGAAGTGAGGAGAAAGAATTCCGCCGCACTTCGAGGATGATTTTAGCGTCTATCTTAAATTCACCAAATGAAGGTCCGTAGCTATTTCTTTTATGCAACGATATCTATCTCTCAGGGTAGAATTCGGCGTAAAGATTTAAGCGTGAAAGCAGCTCGGTACAATCGATTCGAAAACTGAAAATATCGCAAATTAACAATGCCGATGCTACAACACGTCGACAATTTAACCGGTGCAGGTTCAACAGGTTACAGCGATCTTGGTATAGGGTGGAAAAATATATTTAACAGACCGTGCAGAAGGTAGACATCAAAGTGCGTACAGAACAAACTGCTTCTAAACACTCTCTATTCTATCCGAATGACAGTGGTAAGAAGGGACCACACCGACGATGCATATTCCAAAATAGAACGAACAAAAGAACCGTACTGTGATGTTAGAGTAATCGGGTCGATAAAGTCCTTACTGTTCCGCTTAATAAAGCCCAACATAATGTATGCCTTAGGTATAATGGTGTTAATATGTCTGGTAAAGGTGGCATCAGCTGAAAAAATTATACCCAGATCGGAGTGGTCGATCTTATCGAAAGCTTTCGCAAGATCAGTATAAACAATGCCCAGTTGTTGTCTGGAGTTTAAACTGCTAAATAATTTGCCACAAAAAGAAATCAGATTATTCACTGTGAATCTGCCTGGATAAAACTCCTGCTAAGCAGAAGCAATTAATGATTTAGTATGGAAAACCAAGACCCTGTGAACCATAGATTCAACTAACACTACATATAAACTTTCATTAAACATGAAGGTAATTGGGCGGGACAAACTCTCGGCACAATGCTTAATAAGGATCAGCGGAATACTATCGTGACCAGCGCCCTTCTTAACATCAAGATTAAGCAAGCAATCACGAACTTCTTGCTCAGTAAATTTAAAATAATTAAAGTCCACAGAACTGTAAGCTCTTGAAGACATGGTAGCCGCCATAGCTGGTTCGTATACTGAGTCAAAAACTATAAATTACAGATCGCCGAGGGTTGACTATTGACGGAGTTCTGGTAAGACATAGGAGAAGGAAAACCAACCACTTTTATCTTACTATTCATAAAACTCCAGAACTTTTTTGGACTTGATGTCAATTCCTCCTCGATTCGCACAACATATTGGTTATATAAAAACCAATTTGAACTTTTAAACTCTTTGCGAGCGTTATCAAAATCGGGATAAAATTGAACTCCGTACCGTCTGTATAATGAATGGAACTTATTGCGGTGTTTTTCCAGATTTAACAATCTATTGTTGTACCATGGCTTCCGAAACCCGGGTTGTTTTTAACGTATCTTTCAATACGACTCCTGATAAGGTCGTCAAACATCAAAACAATGTCATTTAAATTACCGCCTGCTTCCCCAATCAGAATTTCTGAGGAACTCGTTTAAAGAAGCGTAGTCGGCATTTCTGAAATTAAAATAAAACTTGTTAGAAGAAGAATCAGTTGTACAATTTACATGGTATATTTATCATAATCTAGTGAAATGTAGACATGATGAAACCTCTCAAATAACAGTTCCAGGTGTTCCCCTGACTGTCGCTAGGCCGGTTTAGCTGCTTCGTTGAGATGCTAGCAAAGCAGTCGGTAATGTGTAATGCCCTGTCGTCAGTAGAAAGCGATGTGAAAACACCATCAACAACAAAGCCAAGCTGTATCAGGCAGATTAAAATCACCCACAATGATAAGTTGATCATAAGGATACACTGATGGTATCAGAACTGAGTCGATGAAATTGATTATCATTTCAAAATAGTCCAAGAACGATCTGTAGACAGCATACACTGCGATGACGATGATAAAGGAACTGGCCAACTGATAAAGGCAATCAACTCATTAGAAATAGAAACTTTAACCGCAATTAATATTCTCCAGAATACATGACAGTAAGCCAGAAGCGAAAATACTTGGCTTTACCTCGGATGCTAGAGGGGTTGTGGAAATACATTGAGGTGAAGCTTACTTACCGGATTCCGGCACAGTTTGTTGCGTAATAACCATTGGGGGATTCAGGGTTGATATTTGCTGGTTCTGAAAGATACCTTGTCCCGTTGCTTGCATACGGTGTGATTGACGCTGCCGAAAATTCAATTTATATTATTGAAAGGTCTAATACATACATCATTTACCCAACTCACCCGGGACATAACTTTTGCTGTTAAATCGGCGTCAACTCCCACTTTAAAATAGAGGTACTCCATGTCGGTAAGTTTCCGCCGTTTTGGTATCAACTTTCTAACCACAGCATTAGAAATACCAAAGTTGTTATTCACGAGTTCAGCAATCGCACAACATCTCAGCAATGGTATTTAACTGCGGCAAATGAAATCAAAACTTCGGTTTAATCATCCGGATACTGTTTGGCAGAGAACATTCCACTTATCACTTTGCTTCCACTTATCGCGGCGTACGAAGAACGAAGCACGGTTGCTGCTGCTTTTTTTTTATTTAATATTACAACTGATTTACAAATCATTTAGTAATTTATCTTTCTTAAATGAAGATTCACTTTTGACGGGCAGTAGCCCAATGGTTACTCCCGTTTCAATTTACATGGTAATTATTTTTCTCTATCCTAATGAAATACAACTGCCCAATTCCAAAGGTTTCTGCCTTTGAAGTCTTCTTACTGCATTGGTGGTATCCAACAAACTTCGTATGTCTGCATTTTGGTGCCAAGATATCCGCTGAATGTGTTTCTTCGCATGATTTTGTATTTCTTCACTTACATATTCCATATTTAAGTCCCTATGGAGGTTATCATTTCTAATGTACCATGGTACACTTTGTTTTGAAAACATTGAATCATTTGTACATTTGTCTTCTTGGTACAACCCCAAAGTTGAATACCGTAGGTCCATATTGGTTTAAGTATTTGCTGATATAATAGCAATTTGTTATGTATTGTAAGCTCAGAGTTTCTACCTATTAGCCAATACATTTTCCTATATTTAATGTTCAATTCTTCTTTTTTCTTTTTAACATGCTCTTTCCATCTAAGCTTCCAATCGAGAGTCATGCCGAGGTATTTGGCTGTATTTGCATTTGGAACCGGCCTTGAATTAAGTTTCACTGGAATCCAGTTAACTTTCTGGTTTGTGAAGTTTACGTGAACCGACTTTGCTTCGTTTAGGCTAATGCGCCATTTCTTTGTCCAACTACTCACTGTGTCGGTTGCTTTTTGAAGTTTGGTCGTTGCTTCTGATATACACTTTCCAGTCGCCAGAATAGCTGTATCGTCTGCAAATGTTGCTATGGTGGCACCTTCTGTATTTGGCATATCTCTGGTGTACAGGATGTACAATATAGGACCCAGTACGCTACCCTGTGGTTTGCCTGCTGATATTCTCTTTAGTTCAGAGTACTCTCGGTTATATTTTACACGGAAATGTCGGTCTGCGATATAAGATTTAAGAATTTGATAGAATTGCTTAGGTAGATCTAGATGCAATTTAAATTCAAGTCCTTGGTACCAAACTTTGTCGAAAGCTTGTGCTACATCTAAGAAGATGCTGGAGCATATCTTCTTATTCTCAAGTGAAGCTTCGATTATATCCGTTATTCTGTGAACTTGTTCTATCGTAGAGTGATTTTCTCTAAATCCAAATAGGTGTGGTGGAATCAAATTTCTATCTTCTATTATTGGCTTGAGTCTCTTGAGCAGTAATTTTTCAAATAATTTTGAAATTACAGGAAGTAGTGAAATCGGTCTGTACGAATTTTTATCGTTCGCTGGTTTGGGGATCATAATTACTTCAGCAACCTTCCATTGCCGTGGGACATCTTTTAGTCTGAAGACAGCATTGATAATTTGAACCAATTTTCGTAGTCCCTTCTCGGGAATGGCTTTTACGACTTGTCCAGTAATTAAATCATATCCTGGAGCTTTTTTTGCGTTCAAATTACACTTGATCTCATTTTTTAATTCCTGTAATGTTACACATCGAATATTATATTCATCAATTTTGCTAACTGTTATTATGTTTTCATCTGCTGTTTGCCTAGGTAACGGTTGAAAGGTGTCTTCCAAGTGAGCTGCAAATAAAATAGCTTTTTGCTTGTCGCTTTTGGCCCAGGTTCCTTCCCCATTTTTAATAGGCGGCACATGCGTTTTGGTTCTTTTTAATCCCTTTGTTGCTTTCCAAAGAGAGTAATCAGTATCTTTATGTTCGGTGAGACCATTTAAGTACTTGTTAATAGTTTCATTCTTAATTTCTTTTATAAGTTGTTTTAGTTTATTGCATAGAAAATTGAGGATTTTTTTGTTTTCCGGGGCGCGTGTCCTTTGCCAGGTTTTTCTTGCCTTCCGTTTCTCTCTAACTAACTCCCTGACCTCAATAGGATAATTTTGATTCCTACGGGATTCGCTGTGACTAGCAGGAGAACTTTCCCATGCTGCTTGTTGAATAGTACTGTTAAATACCTCTAGTTCGTCTTCCAACTGTACCGGTGTTTTAATCGGTACTCGTAGATTTATTTGCATTTCAATTAGATCTTGGAATAGGTCCCAATTAGTTCTATTATTTGTTAATTTAGGCAGGTTATCCTTATTAATTATCATTGTGCTGAGTGTCATGATAACAGGTGTATGATCGGAATATATCCCTTCGCTGTTTTCGATGCACATGTAATCCTCGAAGATCCCTTTCGCTACATAGAAATCAATGAGATCTGGTATTTTATTTATATCAACAGGCCAGTGTGTTGGTTTACCTCTAGAGTGGAACTCGCAGTTATTTATTCGTCCAGCTTCGAATAACTCTTTTCCTTAATGGGTTGTAAGTCTTGATCCCCAATAGGTGTTTGCATTAAAGTCACCACCAATAATAAAATTGGATCCTAATGATCTAAAGAGTCTATTATAATCTTCTTTATTTAGATTATAGCGTGGAGGGCAGTAGATAGAGGAAATACTGTATTCATTATTATTGTTAGTTTCAACTTTTATGGTTTTAACTTGCACACTTTCTTCTTCTATACTAGGTTCTTCATAGTGTTTGAGATTCTTTTTCACTATTACTGTTGATCCTCCTCTGGATTTTCCTCCTGGGTGAACAGCATGGTAACATTCATAATCACGTATTTTAATAAATGATGTTTTTGTCAAATGGCTCTCCGATATAAGGCATATATCTATTTTTTCTAAATTTAGAAAAATGTCTAACTCTGGAACATGCTGCGCTAGTCCGTTCGCGTTCCAGGTGACAATTCTTAATGTTCTGCTCATTTTAGTATATGAGGGCTGTTGCCTCGTTCAAGGTTTGATGCATATCTAGACGCTTATATAAAGCTTCTAGACCACGTTCTTGCTTTGCTAGCTGTATATTTATGGCTTCTATGTTTCGACAAATCCTTTCAAGGGGGTTATCATTCATAGCATTAGATGATTGCTGTACAATTTGTGAATAACTTTTCCGCTCTGTACCTATACCTGGTGGTTTTGGCTCCGCTTGGGTTTTAGTTGGTTTCTTTTCTCTGGTAACCCTAGGGGTTTGAGAAAACTGATGCATTTTGTTTCTTAGTCTTTGAAGTTCTTTGGCAACCTCACAGCCTCTATAATTTGCAGGATGATGCCCTTTACAGTTGATGCTGCTGATGAAATAACCGGGATAGTTGTACTCGATGTCTCGGAAGAAGGCGTGCCAGCGTGAGCAGTTGGAGTCGACGCCTGAGCGAAGCAATCGTGGATTTGCTTAGCGATCTAGTCACCAATTTTTCTGAAGACAGATGATAGAGGATTTGATCAAGTCCAACACCATACAATTTTCTTCTTTAAATAAACGCTGATACTCTGTATACATAAAAACAGTATAAGGACAGTCATTAACGGCTTTGATCCAACTGTCATTCGAAGGGAACTTCCAATGCAGGTAGTCCACGTGGTAGAACTTACTGCACGGTCCAAAACAGCGTAGAAGCTCTCTGCACCGTTTGGTGTTGTGGCACTTGACGCAAGTCTTTGTCATAATTAAGAGTTGGAAAAATTATATTGTTGTTGATCGTCGAAATGATTGTCAAAATATTTGAACTGATTATTTTCACTGAATTTGATATTAATTTATCCAAATATTTTGCTGTTTTCTAAATTTTCAGAAACAAAAACATGTCCGTATAGTTCAAGGCCAATTACCTCTACATCAGTTAACAAAAAGGGATTTTATTGCCAAATTTCCAGAGAAGCAAATTTTTTTTTAACTTTTTTTAATTCTAATTTAAATACATATTTCTTCTGTACTGTCTTATACCTTAATTTACTATGCATTTCTGCCCTTTATAGATGTTTTGGTATGAGTTTGAAAGTTGTGTGTGTAATTCATTTAGTGTTTGAAGTGTTTATTTAGTAACATAAATTTTGAATTCGCATATCCACTTCGTCATAAACACATTTTGTTGAGCGTTCGGAAGCGAAATATATGAATTCGAGAAGTGGCGTTACTATATTATGGCCAACATTACTTCTAATTTGGTGTGCGTAACCATTACATTGCATCATTTTTCTAATGCTTCATTTTCCTTCGTACACTGTATTTGATTTACCCTGCTTCAATTCAAAGAAATCGCCAACGAAAAACGACACTCTGATTTGAGCTGAGTCTTTGCTCGGATTTATTTAACACTCCTCGTCATTTTATCTAGCTCAACATTCACTTCATGTATTTCTAGGTTATATCTCATGGTATACAAATTAAGAACGTCTTGTTGACAAGAAAGTCAAAGCCTACCTAGTATTCTTTACGACTTGTAGTAAATATTGCAAATCAACTTCATTTAGCATCGATTTCTTATTTAAAATCTTGTATCAACTTAACACCACGTTTTGCAACAGCTTACTAGACCCGAAATTCAGATCCTTAGACATATTAAGCTCCGCTATCCTTTTTTCTCTGCACTCGAAACATTTTCGTCGAAAAATAAGAATGCAATGTTTTCGTCTGACAAATACCATAAATAGTGGCTTTAGTGCACTGAAAACCAAACTTTTACATAAAATTTTACGACGAAAACCCATATAGTATTAGATATTCCTAAATTGTTCTCTCCTGGTCCTGTTAACTTAAATTCTTCTTGAAATTTAAATAATTTCAATGAAGATATTTTTATTTGAAACCATCCCCAAAACACCAGAGTGATTTCTAATAATTCGTGGTAATCATCTCGAGTATATTTATTAGACAATTCGTTCTTACAAAATTCCGCTAATTACTCTTTCGCATAATTTGATTGTGCTTCAACCGTGCTGTCATCTATGTCTGCTTTCAAGTTATTGTTATTCAATGAATTGCAAGCATCCTTGAATCTTACAAATAGTAAAACATTTACTCCAGAAGTACTGCCCATTGTTGACCCATATTGTGCGCGCAATGTAATTGTTTCTTGCTCCACAATCGATTAAAGTTTCGAAAACGGCCTCCACCACTTCCAAACCAGTTGAGCTTGATAATTTGAGAACATCCAATAATTGCTTACCATCCATATGATAAATTATCATAATGGTCGTGGCATTTTAATTAACATCGACCATTATAATTTCTATGTTATTATTGCCTACTTTAAAGGGAGGAGGTCATAATTATTCTGCTTACGGTGCTTGCGTTTGTTTTTGGTAAATCGTCAATAATAATGAAATGATTAATGATTTAAAGTAAATCGAAAATGTTCCCATTTTAACAAACATTGGGAAGGTTTTATGGTAATGCGTCGTCGGTCGATACGATTTGGGACGCGCATAAATGAAATAATACCATTTACTTAATTACACCATGTAGGGTGTAGGGTTTTATAATTCCAATATTTATATAACATAAATAAATATATACACTAAACTGATAAAGACCACCACCACTTGTCCTTTAATAATTTTAATAATCTTAAATTTAATGGGGAGCTAAATTCAATACAAATCAAATTGTTGCGTTTTAAAATTAATCAAAATTAATTTATAAATTGATTTTATTACACGGTAGAAAAATGTACGTGTGTTATCCATGTAAAAGTTTTTGAGCGATTGTGTTTTTGACTGTGTCTGTATCGACTGAGTTTTTATTTGTATGTCTGTATTTTAAACGATGAACAAAAAGATGAGATGAATATTTTGCGTTCGTAAATCAGCGCACTGAAATAGAAGTTAAATTGTACTAAAACATTATTTGATGATTAGTTATGAATAACTACAAAAGATGGTGGTGAAATTGTTTTGAGTGTTGCACTAAATTGTCCAAGATATTTGCTTAGTACAAACAAAAATTATTGATTGATTGATTGTGAGTGTACGGCCAAGCATTATAGCAAGTCTCCCGGACTCCCGGGCACACACCGTACACCCGTTTACACATAACAAAACCGAAGGATAGGATAGGATTATTAGTTGGGACAGACTCGACCCGGTTACAGACACCAATGCGATCGATAGTTAGTAAATAGACGGCACAAAAGACAACACAATCTAACTACATTTTTAGATGATCATTTCTCTGGAATCCAGGGCCGGATACTCAGGACTCCCTAACCTAAATTAAAAATTATTAATGTTGTAATTTCCCCCTGTTCGCCTTTCATTAATTTACCTGATAAAATAATTAAGAAAATCTAAAATTACTAAGCTAAAATTATAATTATAATTACAATTACAGTAGAACTCGCTTATAGCGGACACTCAAGGGACACAATTTTGTTCACTATAGCCGGCTGTTCATTTTAATCAAATATTCGTTTACGTTTATAAACGTAGTTCTTTGTTTGTAGTGTATAAGAAAAAATAAGTGTTCGTGCAAATTCAAGGCACACAACTATATGACAAAACTATATGATCATTATAAGCTTTTGTTCGTTATATTCATGGTTTGGTATAAACGGATTCTACTGTATTATAAAAAACATCATTATAACAAAATAAAGATAAATTTAAATAAAATAAAGTTGAAATTAAACTTTTATGATTGATTATGAGTGTACGACGAAGCATAATAGCAGGATCTCCCGGACTCCCGGGCCCATGCCGTACACCCGTTCACAAATAACAAAACCGAAGGATTGGATAGGATTATTAGTTGGGACAGACTCGACCCGGTTACAGACCAATGCGATTGATAGTAAATTATAGTACAATATATAATAAATAGGTTAGCATAAGACAGCACAATCTAACGTTATTAGATGATCATTTCTCTGGAATCCAGGGCCGGATATTCAGGACTCCCTAAATCCTAAATCTAAAACAGGGCTTAAAAAATTATTAATGAAATTTCACCCTTGTCCGTCTTTTATTAATTTACCTGATAAAATAATTAATAAAAATTTAAACTAACAGCGCTTGTTTCCTTATTAATGGTCCTTTTATATCCAATTAACAATTATTACTTACTGCAACAAGAATTAACATAAACTTTTACTTAAAACTAATCATCAATTGCCTACCGACCCAGAAAAGAAAATATATAATTATGAATTCAATTATTTTATAAAATTTCTATAAAATGATTTAAATGATAATATTACAGCACCACAATACCTAGATTTATTAATAATTCAATAATTCAATTAGGTACTATAAGTATATTAAGAATCAACAAATAAAATTAACATACAAATTCTCAGACGACTCTGAAAACTAAATTTAATTAATAAACATCATAATAACAGATTTTATTACTTAAATGAATAATTATTATAACAGGATCTTCAGTATTCCCGAGCACACCTCGTACACCCATTTATCAATCCCCAGCCGAAGAATAAGAGTAAATTGTTAGTAATTATACAGTAAAAATAGTTAGCACAGGACAACACAATTTCTAAACTACAGCTTATTCACTACTTATTAATCCTGGAGGGTTGATTCAAACTAAAATTTAAATTTGAAATTCGGGATTAATTTTGATCCCTATAATAATGATTAATTCTAGAACTATGTTTATTATGAAAATTGGATTATTTATTAGTAAATTAAAAAAGAGATCCCTTTAGGTATTTTAAAACTAAATTAATTAAAATATATTAATGGAAAAAACAGAATATATTACACATTACAAAAAATTAACATTTTATTGATTGATTGATTGATGAGAGTGTACGGCCAAGCATTATAGCAGGATCTCCCGGACTCCCGGGCACACACAGTACACCCATATACATACAACAAAACCGAAGGATAGGATAGGATTATTAGTTGGGCCAGACACGACCCGGTTACAGAGACCAAAGTGATCGATAGTTAGTAAATTATTAGTACAATATATAATAAATAGATTAGCACAAGACAGCACAATCTAACTATATTATTAGATTATCATTTCTCTGAAATCCAGGGCCGGATAGTCAAGACTCCGTAAATTTAAATCGGGACTTAAAATTATTAATGTTGTAATTTCCCCTGTCCGCCTTTCATTAATTTACCTGATAAAATATTTAAGAAAAATTTAAAATTACTAAGCTAAGATTACAAAAACCGCGCTTATTTCATTTTTCATGGTTCTTCTATATCTAATTAATTAATTATTACGTACTGCAACATGAATTAAAATAAACGTTAACAACTATTTTAAACATAAAATTTTACTTAAAACTAATCAGAAATTTCCTACCGATCAAGAAAAAAAGAATAAATAATTAAAAATTCAATTATTTTATAAAATTTATAATAAATAATTTAAAAATGATAATGTTACAGCACCACAACAGCCTAAAATCATCAATAATTCAGTTAGTACTATAAGTAGTATATCAAAAATGAACAAATAAAATCAATATATAATTTCCCAGGCAATCCTGAAAACTAATTTTAATTAATAAATCATCATAATATTAAAGCTAATTCTGAATTTCAGGATTAATTTAATCTCCATATAAAAGATTGATTCTGGAACTATGTTATATTCTGAAAATTGAATTATTTATTAGCAAATTAAGGAAGAGAAACCTTTAAATATTTTTAATATAAATTAATAATTATATATTAATGAGCAAAACACAATATATTACATAGAAGAATTACAAAAACTAACATTTTATGAAATTGCCTATGTAAACTCTCCCACTTCTAAGCTAAAATTCCAAAAGAATGTTTAAAAATTTTAAATTGCTTAGTTATAATTTAAATTCATAGCACTTGTTCCATTAGTTACCATTCTCCTGTAAATAGTTAATAAATTGTTTACCTACTGCAACTAGATTTAAAAATAAAAGTTAAAAATTTATATTTAACCATACTATTAAATTTAAATTAATCGGCAATTTCCTACAAATCTAGAAAAGGAAATTAATAATGTAGAAATAAATTATTTATTTATAAAAGTATATAATATAATTTAAACATTGATCATAATACTATGCAAAAAAGTCTAGAATATCAATAATTTAGTTAAGTACTGCATGTACCTATATATGATATTTACTAATAAAACACAATTAGAGTTTCCCAGGTATCCCTGAAAATTAAATTGCTTTACTACATAATTAATAGAAATTAACTTATATAAATTAGTTAGTGATAAATAAAATAAAATAGATAACACAAGAACAATACATTTTCTACACTACATAACTGCTGCTTGAAGTTTCTGCATGTTGAGCGAGAATTCACCAATATTTCTGTAGCTTGGAGACGATCTAACAATTATATATAATTATATATACTTAATATCAACTGAACCATCAGACAAAAATACCCGAACAAACTATGACACTTTGATATAATTAAATTAAATTAAACTGACAAAAAGTATTGAAATATTTTCATCAATACCTCAAATAATTTTGCAATGCAATGCAGTTTACAATATCATATAAAAGGGAATTTCCCTTATTCTAGATAACGTACGATGCTATTCATTTAATTAGTATAATATTTCAATCTATATACATAAATATTTAACGAAATAGCAACATTAATATAAATTACAATTAAATACCAATAAAGTGATTGATTTTAGCAGAAGATAATTTTTGATAATTGCAACACGAAACTTATCAAAATAAATCCCTACAATATGTAATATCAAACGGTAGCATCAGTTTCATAAAAAGAAATTTATTGAAACCAAATCAACACAAATAAGCAACGTTGTAAACGCCCACGACTTTAACTAAGTCGACTGAGCGGTAATTTGCACGAGTAGCAAAATCAGCTACCCCAAAATCAGCTCCAATGATTAATCCCGGATGTCATCCAAATATTTATGTCTGATAGTGTACATATTCAATTGATTTGCTTCAACTTAGTCATTTTCACAACCCAAAAATAAAACTTATAAAATATTAGACTACCTAAATAAAAATCCAATTAGCATCATTTACCAATTGAAGAGATCACCGCCACCAAAAACCTGAACCTAATCAATAATTCAGAAATTTATCTCATTATTAATAAATAAATACAAATATATCCAAAATTTTAACTCAGTTCACGGACCTCATTCCCTGCCAAATCAAGCATGCAAAGTAAATAAAACAATAAATAATAAATAAATAAATAAATGCAATGAAAATTAACCCTTACTTTCTTAAAAATGTATCGATGTGTCATATACGTAATTATGACGATTATGTGTACATTCCACCATCTAAATTTCAATAAATCCATTAAGACAACCATTAAACTCAAAAATCAAATCTTAACTTAATTTAAACCAACATTTCTAAATTCGCATTTCATTTATCTATTTATTTATTTATTTAGACAATTTATAATTTATAATATTAATTAAATTAATTAGAAAACAATTTGATTCATTATGTAATACCCTGTAAAAAAATGTATTAACCCTATCTAAATAAACCGTTCAAATGAATTGTATAAGACAGCTCCCAATTCCAATTCGACTCAAACCAATTCGATTATACAAAGCATAAAAATCCTATTTGAGTCGAATATACAAATTCCACTGCGCTTACACAACACATGATTTCAATAATAGCTGTATTTTGTTGAGAAAAAATTAATTCGAATTATTTTGGAGTTATTTTTTCCCAACAGAACAAGCCGCGAAATATTTTTTCGATTTAATTTTTATATTCTATGTTGTTATTTCTTCGGTTTTTCATTCAAGCAGTTACATATTTTATTTGTTCGAGCTCGAATTAAATAATTCAAATTTTTTGTTCGAATTGCAATTGTTGTTGTAAATTTCTCAACAAAATACAGCTAATATAATAGTTGTTTCGTGAATACACAAAAACACAAAGAGATTAACAACACCTGCATTCAAGTAACAAAATCCTATATACTTAAACCAAAAACATACTAAAACCACCAACACACATTGACGATAAATATTTTCTACCATCTTTCATGTGCGTATTAGTAGGCCTTATAGTATATATAAACACACTTAAACTATGTAACACAAAAAATTCTCTTTTTGTTGTTGTTTGTGCGTTATAATACATAAACCAACAAAATATATTACATTTCCTTAACAGAATCCGCATAAAGAGCCAAAATCTTCTATAATAGAAGATTTATTATAGAAGATTTTGAAAGAGCGAACAAGCAGCTGTACAACCAAAATCTTCTATAATAAAAGTCATGAAACTCTCTTTTACAGACAAATACATTTATTGATTCCACTAGATTTGGCTGTATTAGTTACACTAACAATTCAACGTAAATTTGATTTTTTTTTCTTGTTTCTACACCAACACCTTTATACTTAGTTAACTAACACATATAAATTTAGTGATACCAAAATAAACATCTGCCATCAATACACATAGAACCTGATTTTTTTTATTTCATATGTATGGAATTTTCATGACTTTTATTATAGAAGATTTTGGTACAACCATATTGTTGATCCTACCATATATGAATCAAGTTGTATGGATGTATTAGTGCCCATTTCACACAACAGTAAATTACTTGTGACTGCTGTTTCAAAACCAACGTAAAGATTCTCTTTCTCGTTGTTGTTTGTACTTTATAATACAAAAACCAACAAAACCACGCACACTTCCTTCACAGAAATCGTGCAAAGAGAAAACGACACAGCTACACAAACATATTTATGGCCCTTTTATATACTAAATTATAAGTATGTATTAGTGTCGTAAAAATAAAATCTAATCCCAAATTTATTGCGACTTATTTTATATACCATAATTTAAAATTTATTTCAATACTATCTAAATATTAAACTTTAGTAATTAAAAATTGAAATTTGATTGTATTTACAATCCACAAAATATCAAATCATGCACTTTTAATTTTTCTATCTACAAAAATAAAAAACATTGCCTGACAAATGCATCCCGGTGGATTGCATTTTCCAAAATTACACTTTAATTTAATTATTTTCACTACACATTACACTAAACTTGAATTTAATTAGAATTAAATTTAAAATTTAAACTTAAAATGTATATACATATGTATATAAAGTATATACATATCAGTACATAAGAAACAAAAAATAAAAAGGAAAGAAAATTAAATTAAATTAAATTTTTGAAGAGGATAGAAAAAACACGTCTATCCTCTTTGAATGTTCGCACTCCCTGCTTAGTACAAACAAAAATTATGGGAATTTATTCCTATTGACGATTGTAAAAGTAGAGAAAGCGCCTCTCGAGGAAAAAAGTTCAAATGAGGCAACTGCTAAAATGACATTTCTCATAAATGCGACGAAAGGAAATTTTGCAATCCGGCAGTTAAAAATTGTTTTTATAATCCAAAATATGAATTATTTACAATTATTAGCAATCTGGTAAGTCAAAATTGTGTTTACAGTTCAAAATTGGAATTCTTTACAACAATTTCGAACGTCAAATTAGCAGCTACCTCAGTTTAAAAATTTTCCACTAGGTGGAATCTGTGATGCTCCAATCGTCAATAATCTCTGGTACAAAGTAGTGAACTCTAGGTACAAATATATTATATGTGGGATATATTTAAGCACAGATTCGAACCCTAGAGTAAATCAAAATACACTTAATTGACGATTGGAAATAGAGAGAAAGCATTACCTATCGGAATAAAATAAAGCTGTAACACCATACACAAATTAGCATCAGCGCTCGCAGAACGACTGAAATATGGTATACTGGAAATTTTTTGAAGTTGTAATGCCGACAAATATTTTGTCTAAAATCACGGTTCCAATCGTCAATTGTCACTACTAAACTGAAAAAGGCTATTCAAATACAATTATATTTTATAGTCGAAATGAGTTGCATTTCGAATAATTGTAGGGATAAACGAATTGGAATTATTAATTGCATGAGTGAATCACTACAGTTTCTTCTCTATCCACAACAATTTCCATTTGGGCTGAACAAAATTTCAAATCGTCTTCCATGTTCAAATCATTTTGGATTGAAGGTGAAAAATTGAGAAAAATACAAACTAGGACCATCCTACGAAAGGACTAGCTGGGATACGCACATTTTTATAATACATAGTAACAAAAATGCGAACTTTAATACCAAATAATAGTATTAAGCTAAGCAACGTAAAAGTTGGATAAAATCTTAAAAAAAAATATTCAACAATATGCAACAATTGCAAGTCGCAAATGACAATTATAAAAATACTAACGTCACTCATTTGTATTTTTATTTGAGAGACATTTTGGTACCTGGGGGCCTATTCTCGAATTTCACATCCATTTTCCACATGCGGACATCTGTCAAAGTTCACAAAAAAACGTTCGAAAATTGTAATTCATATATAAAACACATGCCGCATTGACATTTTCCTATATGGGGAATTTTTCCACATGGTTATACCCATTCGGAAATATTCCCTTAGTACCGAAAAAATTCAATTTTTATGAGTTTTGACAGATGTCCACATGCGGAAAATGGATGTGTAATTCGAGAATAGGCCCCCTGTAACGTAAAAAACTGTCAGATGTGTGGCAATTAATTTAAAATGAAATTACCGACAAAATTTTATGGTGATGTCTCTTAATTTCCTTTGTTTTATGTTTTACATATGTGTACATATTTACTAAATATTAAAAACTCTGTTGTACATACATTTTCTGTTAAAAGCATCATAATTATGTTTGTTGGTCACAAAATTTACGGTAAGGATAAAGAATGTTTCATAACAACACAATAAAAAGATTATGGTAAAGAGAAAATGCATAAAAAAATTATGTAGTACGTAATAACAATATCATTAATGTTTTAAATTAATGTGTTTAATGTATTTGTAAACCACATATGGTTTTTTACATATTGTTGTACAGTGGTGGTGGATTCATGGGATCGGATTTTTACCTTAAGGTATTTTTTTCCGTTCTGCTAAACCAATTAAATCAATCAGTTTTCGAATCTTTGTGATTTGTTTCGAATATAACGCTCCTTTATATATCTCCTTCATTAACAGCAAACATATTTGAAATAACTAAATAGCAAAGTCTACATAAGCATATATCAATTCACGTGCAAATCTATTCATAAAATATATAATATTCGCAACAAAAAAATAAATTGTAAAATAAAATAAATAAAACCGTAACAATTACATTTGGTGTTTAGAGTAAATAATTTAGAAAATTGATATTTTTTAATTTTTTATATAAAGATTTATGTGCTAATTTATTGCCGTAACCCAAAATATTTGCCCCATTTAGCCAAACGAATTTCTTTCAGAGCATCGGAGCATTCGGCTAAATAATTAAAAGAATTAATTTCGATACAATTCTCATCAATTTCGGTGACTTTCAAATTCCATTTTTCTTGTTTGGAAACTGCAAAAATTTCTAAATTTGTTGATGAGGCCTCACCCAATTTAATAAGGTTTTCGTCATCTTCATCCAAAATTTTTGTTGTGGTTTTTAATAAAATTAATTAATTTAGATGAGTAATGTTAAATAAACTGATCCAATAATGAATTGTTTTGCTTTATTTTATGAATATCAGCAAAAAAACTTGTAGCCGCTTGATTTGTCCAAAAACCAATCACCTATACCATCAATTGTTTCAAAAAAGCTTGCCTCGTTGACTGGTAACTTGGGATTATTTTGAATAAACTCATCATAATTAAAATTGTTAGTAAGTATTTCCTGTAAAGCCGAACGTAACTCTTATTTGATGAAACTTTCCTTCGTTGTTACTCCATAAAATTTAAACGCATTTTTAATGAAACCGTCATTTTTACTGGCCAATTGTTGAGGTTTTAAATGCCCAGTTCAACCACAGCTAAACTATGAGAATTCCCGGAACAAACGTTTATTGGTAATAAACGTCGGAACACAAAATAATAAAACGGAAGCTGTTTAATTATATATTTATAATGGCGGCCCTTTTCCTAGAGCTATCTATGTTTTTGAATAAAACTGCGCTATACATCCTTTTTGTATATACAAAAAAAACAAAAACTAAACTAACTAGTTAACTACGTTGTGAATAGAATACAATACGCCGACTTTGTTTAATTTGTTGCATCACTTTAATACAAACAGTGATGCTAACATTGAAGTATACAAAATTAACAATGCATATTCAACACTCCCACTCATTGTTACATTTAAAATTTCAAAAAAAACTTAAATAACAAACTGAACAATGTGGGTTTAAACTAAAATTCTACTTTAATTTAAAATTTACGTTAATTTTAAATTTAATTTAATAATCAAAACAGTAAATCTATTCACTTATATTCATTAAATTACACAGATAATTATGACGTGTTTTTACTAATGCTTTGGTAAATATATCGGCAATTTGCTCATTTGTATCGACGTATTCCAATTCAAATTGACCCTCTTGAAACTTTTCTCGGATGAAATGGTACTGTACATCGATGTGCTTTGTCCTTTTGTGGAATACTGGGTTCTTGATCAACCTGATTGCGCTTTGATTATCCATGTAGAACTTTGCCTCGATTAATTGATTTGGATTTAATTCGGCTGCTAAAATCTTTAACCAAACCAATTCTTTGATCGCCTGACACGCTGCAACATACTCTGATTCTGTTGTTGACGTTGAAACTGACTGTTGTCGTGACGATGCCCAGCTAACGACGCCTGAACCCAAATGAAACATATAACCACTTGTTGATCTTCTTGTTTCATTATCACCAGCGTAATCGGCGTCGCTGTAACCAATCAGATCAAAATTATCATTACTTTTGTAAACAATACCTTTATTGGCTGTTCCTTTGATGTATTTTAAAATTCTTTTCACGGCTGAAATATGACTTTTATTTGGCTTGTCCAAATAACGACTGACTACACCAACGGCATAACTTATATCTGGTCTGGTACCAACGGATAAATACATCAAACTTCCAACTGCTTCACGATAAGGAAAATTTGTATATATTTCTTCATTTACAAAGTCACCCAAATTTTGATTCGGATCAGCTGGTGTTGATACGGGTTTGCTTTCACACATATTGAAACGATTCAATACCTTTTTAACGTACGCTTCTTGATGAACTTTAATTGAACCATTCGACGACCATTCAATTTGCAACCCCAGAAAGCACTTTACTTCGAGCTCTTTTACTTCGAAGTGTTCTTTTAAATAAGAAATCACTGATTTTATTTCTTCTTTATCATTCGACGCTATCAAACCATCATCAACATATATGACTACGATTGTTATTTTATTGTTCTTCTGTCGAACGAACACACACGAATCTGAGTTACACATTTTGAAATCAAATTGACGGATGAATGCACTACATTTTTGATTCCAGCATCTTGAAGCTTGTTTAAGGCCATATAGACCTTTAACCAATTTACATACACGTCCACTATTGTCATCGTAACCAATAGGCTGTTGCATATACACAGTTTCTTTAAGATCACCATATAAAAACGCCGTTTTCACATCGAACTGTTTTATTTGCATATTATTCATTGCTGCTAATGATAAAATTGCACGAACCGAAGTAAATTTAACTACTGGACTGAATGTCTCTTCATAATCAATACCATATCGTTGTGCGAAACCACGGATCACTAACCGAGCTTTAAATCGATCAACTGTTTCGTCTGTGTTGTATTTTACTTTAAATACCCATCGGTTATCGATCACTTTTTGATTATCCGGCTTATTCACTAACATCCACGTATTGTTTTGCAATAATGAGTTATATTCTTCGTCCATTGCACACTTCCACTTCTCTGCTTCTTCTGATTGAATTGCTTCATCATATGTTCTTGGTTCTCTAATGATTGCTGAAAGACCTGATTCAATTAAACGAACTGGTGCCTTAATTTCTTTACGTAAATCGTAACGATGATTTTCACGTTGGCTTACATGATTGTCTTCATCTGAACCTATAATGATGATTGTCTCATCTCCGTTTTCTGTATCTTCAAACACTGATGATGTCGAACTTCTAGCTGATGAAACTTCTTTTTCGTGGCTTACATCGGCTTTATCATCTGCTTCTACGACGTATTCATCATTTCTTATAACAAATGACATCATTTTTAATTCGTTAAAATGAACATCGCAACCAGTGATGATTTTCCTGTTTTCCGCATCATACAAACGAAAATTTTTAATTGTGGGCTCGTATCCAACTAGATATACCTTTTTTGCTTTTGGATCCCACTTCTTTCGCCCCGTCTGTTTTGGAATATTAAGAAAACATTCCGTACCAAAAATTTTCACATGATCTAATTCTGGTTTTCTTTGAAACCATTTTTCATATGGCGTGCTGCCGACACATGTGTTGTTTGTTGAACGATTTAATAAGTACGCTGCTGTACGAACTGCTTCTGACCACAGATTTTTCGGTGAATTACTTGAGATTAACATTGTTCGAGCACATTCTTGAATTGTACGGTTATCACGTTCAATTCGACCATTCTGTTCCGGCGTATATGCGACTATATTTTCGATTTGAAATCCGTGCTTTGACAACAGCTGTTTGACCTTTTTATTTACAAACTCCGTTCCATTGTCGAATCGGAAATGCTTTATACTGGAACCATTCATATTGTTAACCATTGGAATGAATGATGTAAGACAATCAAAAACTTCATCTTTCGATTTTAACAGGTACACAAATCGAAAACTTGTTGCCTCGTCTTTGATCAACATGAAGAAACGATAACCACCAATGCCTATTTCTTCCATTGGACCACATAAGTCTGCATGCATATATTCGCCTATAGTTGCTTCTCGTTTCGCTGAAACTTTATGACTTGCTCGTGTCATTTTACCCAGTTGACAATCCTCACAAAAAAAATTGTCGCTGTCTGATAAATCGACGCCTTTGGCCAAACCATCTTTGCACATTTTCTTAATTGAATCGACATTTATATGACCCAATCGATGATGGCAATGTTGAAGTGATACTGCTGCTACATTTGCATATTCTTTAACACGCAATCTTATGTTCATTTTCAGTTGATTATTACTGTCCCGGTCACCTATGGCTACAACACTGTTTGTCTGGTCCATTATTCTACATCCAGTTTTATTAATTAAAACATTTAGGCCTTTATCTGTTAAAACTGCTGTTGACAATAAATTCCTACAAATATTTGGAACATACAATACATTTATTAATCGACGTGGCTCCCACTGATTGTTTACTCGGGCTTCAACTAATATTGTACCAACTCCTTGTATTTCCAAATGATGGTTGTTGGCTATTTCAACGACGCGTTTTTCTTTGAATCTGTGTAATTCATGGAACCAATCACAATGATAAGTCATATGGCTGGACGCACCTGAATCAGCATACCAATAATTAGTATCATAACCTCTGGTTGTTTGGACGACGCCACACCAGGCTGATTCTCCTTTCTTATCATCATTTTTGCTTATCGATGATAAATTATTCTTCGTTGGACATTCTTTGGCCCAATATCCAATTTTGTTACACGAATGACAATTCGTTTTCTTGTTTAATTCATCAATGTTTGACGTTGGCTTCTTTTTACCTTTATCAAATTTTGATTTTGCAATAAAGGCTACATCGGACGACGACGACATTTCTTGTTCACTGCTGATACGTTTCAAATTATCCTCTTCTAACATCAACGACGACATCAATGTATCAATTGATCTCGTTTCTTTTGTGTTATACCAAACTGTTTTGTAGTTGTTAAACCTTGATGGTAAGCTGCTAATGATCCGAATCATTTTCAATTTATCAGATAATTTCTCACCTAGTTGCTCAATCTCTGAAGCCAATTGATTAACTCTGGAAATGTGTCCAGCGACATTTTCTTCATCTTTCATCCTTATAGCAAAATACTCTTCATACAGTGTCATCACACGTATTTCGGAATTCTTTTCGTAGATGCTGCTTAATTTATCTAGTATTTGCTTTACGGCTGTTTCTTCTGTAGAACATCCTAATACCAGATTGGCACGTTCTGTATCTAACGAATTCATTAATGCTATTAATGCTCTTCCTTCATTTTGCTTATACTTTGCCAAAGTATCTGGTGATGCATCGATCGCTGGTACTTTTCCTGCTGCATTGTCTGTCAATCCTCTTGACATGAAATATGCGTTCAAATTAAATTTTCACAATCTGTAGTTGGAACCATTTAACTTTACACCAACAAAATGATGATCTTCAGGAGCATTGAAATCGAATTTAGATTCCATTGTTAAAACAATTTCTCGATTTTTGTTAAACACAATTTAAACATTCGCACGCGTATAGAATTCACACCAACTGCTTACGTGACGTAATTCGAATATTCTAGAATGTTCGACGGTGTATTTTGATCAAGAATACTTTTCTATATTAAATATATTCAATACGACGATCGGCTAATTAAACAGCTATTCCTTTTAAAGCTGCTGGGATTACTCTGGGCTGCGACCTGGGCCCATAACCTGTTGAGGTTTTAAATGTCCAGTTCAACCACAGCTAAACTATGAGAATTCCCGGAACAAACGTTTATTGGTAATAAACGTCGGAACACAAAATAATAAAACAGAAGCTGTTTAATTATATATTTATAATGGCGGCCCTTTTCCTAGAGCTATTTATGTTTAGAATAAAAACTGCGCTATACATCCTTTTTGTATATAAGAAAACAAAAACTAAACTAAACTAGTTAACTACGTTGTGAATAGAATACAATACGCCGACTTTGTTTAATTTGTTGCATCACTTTAATACAAACAGTGATGCTAACATTGAAGTATACAAAATTAACAATGCATATTCAACACCAATCACTCATAAATTGATAATTGGGAATTTTGGGATTGCCTTGGAGTATTTGTAACTCTGAATTTTCTAATCCATTTGTTATGCATTCATCATACCGTCAGTTAAAGTATTCCTGGAAACTACGATTTTTAGCGACGTCCAAGGGTTGTAATATACCAGTTAAATTTGGTGAAACCAGTACCAAAAAAACATTGTATTTTTCAAAATATTTACTCTTGTGCAATTTGTCGTGGCTACCATAGGAATCCATAATTAACAAAGTGGGCTCTCGAGCAAAAGGCTTGTTTGTGGCCTTTTCAGAATTCCTGTTTCATTTACAACGACTACATACTTGATGTTAACGTTCGGTTTCTTTTTCAGATTTAAACAGCAAATGGGGTTTAAGAAATTTATAAAAATAAAATAAATTTTTTTTAACGAAATCAGCGTTTAGCTCAAATCTGTGGTAAAGTTCGCTTGTAATATGTACATATAGTATATGTTATACATATAAGTAAGTATTAGCACATGTACGTCGTAAAAATAATGAAACAATAATGTGTTTTAGCGGGTGTTTTAATAAAGCATTTTTGTAATTACAATTTTTCTTGCCAGAATTATTTTGTACAATTTTAACTTGTTTAAGCAATAAACATTAAATTGTATTTTATTATGACTGTAACAGAACGCATAGGCGTTGTAAACGAATAGTAAGCCCCGTAGGCGTACTATTAACTTATAGTGCCTAGGCTTTATGTTCAGGGGAAGACTGTAGGGTAAAAACCGACCTCGTGAGCAGTGCTGTTGCTGTGAAAACATTGAACGGAGTACGTTTCAAATTTTCGGAGGAGTATTTCTAGTCAGAAGCGAGTACATATGAATTACAATAGTTAGACCTTAGACATAAATAATTGTTGGTGTTTTGCGTTAAACAAAAACCATGATTCAGCTAATTACACTGATATTGTTTTTAGCTTTTGAACCAAATTTGAATATTAAAACTGTTTTAAGATCGCCACAACTCTCCACGAAATCACAAAAATTTTTAGATTATCGTTTTGAGATTTTTATGTTTTCCTCATAGAGAAAGATACCTATCAGTGAAACCGTAAGCGAAATTATTAATTTTTAGCTATTTTAAAAGCAACTTGAAGTTCAAACCCTTTTCATTTTCAAAAGCGTATTTTTGGCATGTGTATGTTCGTCATTTTCAAAAAGCTGATTTTTGAAAATTGGAAGATATTTTGGTGCAATTTAAAGAAATCTATTGCCAGACGATACCACGGTAGGTACCTACATAGGGTGACCTGGAGTGGGATTTTGCACAAAAGGCAAGAAGAGTGTTTGTCTCTTTTTTTAAAAGAATAAGTTTTTACTCCATTTCATTCGGTCTATGTCGCTTTTTCTATTGCGATCTCTGTCAATTAAATTATGTATAAGAGCGATCTCCTTTTCTCCGCTTCGACCACGTACCTTCGTTGGTGAGAGACACATACGAATGATAGATGAAATAGGATATGATTTTATTTTAGCTAGTAAAAGAGACACAAACTCGCTTCTCGCTTTTTGTGCAAAATCCCAGTCCTGGAGGAACAGGACATAAAATTGGTTTTGTGGGGACTCCATACGTGCACGTAGTGAAATCGCTTTTAAAAAGTTTTGAACCCACTAACTGGATTCATATTGGTTAAGTCAGATAATAAATTTCAATGGGATTCGTGTATAATCACAGCAGTTCCATTTGGTGCAGAGATGGAGTTTCTTAAATAAAACATGGCCAGAATTCAATAAAAATTGCAATAGACTATAATAACATTTTGGTTATTAGAAAAAAATTTTGGGAAATTAGATTTGCTAAAGAAAAATTTGTCTTTTACTTTAATAACCACTCCAGGCCTTTACTACATTTCCAGGTTCTAGCACCAAATGGAGTACGTTTGTCAAAGAAGTTTAGTGAAAGTAGTGTTTTAGTAGTTCCTAATATAAAACCGAATTATTGACGCTCTGAAAATTTCTTGGGTCACAAGATATTATTGTAAATAAATTAAGAACCTAATCCAAGAAATATTGCGGAACATAACTAATGATATCTTGGTTGAAGCCATTTATTAGAAATATTGTTTCACCAATTTTTCTTATTTTTACATATACAACCAATCCAGGCAGTGTACTACGTCTCCAGCTTCAAATGGAACTAGATGATATGTTTGTGGATGAATTTTAATAGAATTTATACCTGAGATTTAACAGGTTAAGTCGATTCTTTAAGTAGTTCCTAATATAAAATTTATTAATTATTAATTTATTTAATAATCTGAGGTCGGATTTCTTAATTAAACCATGGTTCAAATTTAAGATATTTTTGGGCTGAAACTTTAAATCACAAATGATATTCGTCAAATAAACTTGTAGATACATAGCTAATTCAAACTAACTTCTCAGTCTCCAGCATCAAATGGATGGAACAAGAACATTTGTTGAGTGAAATTTATTATCATCAATATTTTGTAAATTTTATAAATAGTTTCTATTATAAAACCTATTATTTCAGGGCCTGGATTTTATTAAAATATAAACAAAGGATTTGAGAATGTTGATGTCAAGGCGTATTGAACCAATGAAATTTCCCATATCACACTGCATAAATCCAGACTTCCAAACAACTTTCTAGTCTGGAAAGGTTAACTGACTGCATAAATTATCTTACAATATTATTTTTATATAGTTTTATATAGAGGTCGTAATCTAAGCTTAAGAAAGGATTTGAGAGGCTAAGAAGGCTAAATGACCACATAATTTCTTGGGTAAGGTAATTTTTGTATTCTGGTGAATATTTAGCCAAAGTAGCTAAAGGTTTTTTGATGAAATCAGGTAATCTCTGTCATGTTTGAGTTTACCTAGTGCCCCATACAGAGTGCCTTGATGTTTTTATAAGTTGTAAAAAACACAGGATTATCTTTTTATAAGTTTTACCAATAAATCTTCAGATTCTGAAGGAAAAGCATTGTGAGGTTGGAGTAATTTAGTTGGCAAATTTGACATGTTTGAATTGATATTATCTGCTAAAGTGGCTGACACATTAATGCAAGAAAACTATTTTATGAGTTTTTGCTGGAGAATGACAGAAACCATTATAAATTAGCTTTTGAAAAAATGCTTTATGAAAAAGCCAGCTATCTCCCAGAATATTATAATTATTCCAAGCAAAAGCCGATAAGTTAAAATATTTTGTAAAAGTATTATATATCAGTATAACCGTTACTAGAACAGGGAGAGTACAAAATGAAAATGCTGAGTACAGGAGTAACCACTAGGCGAAAGAAGTATATATACCCACTTCGACAGCACTGCTCGTGAGCCCACCGTGATTATTGTGTTCTATGTGACAAGCGCAGGATAATTTTATCAACCGAACGGTTGACGCAGATAATTTTATTCTAAACAAATATTGTTTACGAAAACGGTATTTCTCTTTCGCCTGTTCGTCTATCGGATGGAAAATTTACTTCTTCGAAAAAAGAAACTTACGTTAACTCGGATTCTGCTCACTTTCTAACCAATAAGAATTGCAATGCAGCTCCCGACTGGGAATTAGCGGATCGGTTAATTACGTTCGAAGTTCTGCGTTGGAGTATTTTCTCCTTTAAACCGTACAAATCAGGTGGTCCTGATAGGATTTTCCCGGCTGAATTACAGCATGGGTTTCCTATTATTAAGCACCACCTGCTCCACCTTTTCAAAGTATGCGTTGCTTTTAGCATTGTTTCTCATGTTTGGTGCAAGAACAAAGTTGTTTTTTTATCGAAGGCTGACAAATCAGATTACACTGATCCCAAAGCATTTCGGTCCAATATTTCTTAAAGCGTTAGAGAGGACTGTCGACAGATTTATTAGAGATAATTATTTACTTAATTCTCCACTCAGTAACATGCAACATGCGTTTAGAATAGGTAAGTCCTGTGAAACGGCTCTACATGAATTTGTCACTAGGATCGAAAGATCCCTCAATAATAAAGAGTTTCTTGTGAGTAATTTAATGGACATTGCGGGAGCCTTTGATAGTACATCGTTTTCGTCGATGATTAAAGCCTGCTCCAATTTTGGTATTGATCTCACCATTGTAAGATGGATTGATTCAAAGTTGCCAAAGGTTGCCCTCAGGGAGGTGTGCTCTCACCCCTGCTATGACTTTTGGTGATTGACGATCTACTTGAGAAACTTCAGCAGTCAGCCTTTGTTGGTCAAAGCTACGCTGACGACCTTGTTATTACTCTCGCTGGAAAGCACCTGAATGTGTTGTCCGACTTAACGCAGAATGCCTTATGTATTGTAAAGTCGTGGTGCTGTGGAAAGGATTTACACGTCAATCCTTCTAAAATTGAGTGGGTTATATTTACCAGGCATCGAAATATTTATGGTCCAACTATGCCCGGTTTAACTCCTACAATGCTGTGTTTCAATAGTTGGTTTTACCAATGTTATCTTATGCTTCCTTGGTTTGGTGGTCTGTGGTTAAATTAAAGGATACAATTATTAAACTTAATAGTCTATACAAATTATTGCTTGTAAGGCCATTACTGGAGTTATGGCATCAACTCCCCTTCTTGCCATGGAATCAATCCTATTCTTTCGACAGCTACATTCTTTCATTCTTTGCTCAGCTTGTTCTATTGCGTTAAGGCTAAGCAGTACAGGGATGTTGAAAATTTTTGATTCAGTCGTAAGCCATAGAACAATTTTAAATGATTACGCATCATTAGTACCACAAATTGATATGAATTCAATTTCACTGAATTATATTCGGTGGTGCAACCTTCGAGAGGTCAGTGGAGATCACCGGATTTTCTTGAGAACTTGCCCGAGTCGATAGTCTTCTTTTCTGATGGCTCTCGCACCGTCAATAGTTCTGGTTATGGAGTGTACTGCTCTAAGTTTGATCAGAATTTTTCAGGCTGCATGGGAAGGTACTGCACAGTTTTTCAAGCGGAAGCAATTGCTCTTACGCTCTGTGTAATTAAGCCATTGAATCTCACTGTTACAGATAAAAACTTTGTTTTCTGTACAGACAGCTTTTCGGTGCTGAATTCGATTGACAATCCCTTGACTGTGTCAAAATTTGTTAAGGACTGTAAATACTTTATACATCTTCTCTATTCAAGTAATAGAGTGACGATCATGTGGGTTCCTACCGATTGTGGCATTTATATTGCTGATTCTCTAGCTACAACAAAATTGTTTTAAGAAAATCGGTTAAGCCATTTTAAAAAAATATGTCTTTTTGTACGCGCAGAGGTTTGAGTCAATTTAGTTGCTCAGGAGTGTATAAAAATAAACAAAATCTACCAATAATATTACTTTCTTTTACTCTAGTACAATAAAGTATAGTAATCATGAAAATTTTGGACCTTGAGATTTTTAGAGATTTATTTGTTTTGAGGTCCCCCTGAGTCCGAAAAAGTGGGTTTCGAAATGGTGTCTGTCTCTCTGTCTGTCAGTCTGTCAGTCTGTCAGTCTGTCAGTCTGTCTGTGTCCTCTCTACAGCCCAGATGGTTTAACCAATCGAACTGAAACTTCAGATTTAAGCTTTTTTGATAAATTGGGAGGTCCCAGTGAATTTTACTCCAAATCGGCCAACCGGAAGTGGCCACTCCCTTGGTCCAGAAAATTTATTTTTCAAATATCTTAAAAAGTATAATGTTTACAAAAAACCACTAAATACAAAATGTTTCCAAAAATTAAAAACAAATAAAAAAAAAATTTAAAAATTTAAAAAAAAAAATTTTAAAAAAAAAAGTTATAAAAAAAAAAAAATTCTCAAAATTCTCTGTTCGTAAAAGAAAGTCGTGTGTTGGCCACACCTCCATTTTTTTACTTTGAAGCCGCAACTCGAAAACTGTCGACAATAATTTTACTTTCTTTTACTCTAGTAAAATAAAGTATAGTAATCATGAAAATTTTGGACCTTGAGATTTTTAGAGATTTATTTGTTTTGAGGTCCCCCTGAGTTCGAAAAAGTGGGTTTCGAAATGGTGTCTGTCAGTCAGTCTGTCAGTCTGTCTGTGTCTTCTCTACAGCCCAGATGGTTTGACCAATCGAACTGAAACTTCAGATTTAAGGTTTTTTTATAAATTGGGAAGTCCCAGTGAATTTTACTCCAAATCGGCTAACCGGAAGTGGCCACTCCCTTGGTCCAGAAAATGTGTTTTGCAAATATCTTAAAAAGTATAAAGTTTACAAAAAACTACTAAATGCAAAATGTTTCCAAAAATTAAAAACAAATAAAAATTAAAAATTAAAATAAAAAAGTTAAAAAAAAAATTTAAAAATTTAAAAATTAGAAAAAAAAAAAAATTTCTCAAAATTCTTTGTTCGTAAAAGAAAGTCGTATGTTGGCCACACCTCCATTTTTTTTGGTAATTTTGCAACGGAAGAACTTGACGGAATTAATTTTTCCTCATGTTTTTCAAAAATTACTAAATCATTTGTCGCCGTCAAGTTCTTCTGTTGCAAAAAAATGGAGGTGTGGCCAACACACGACTTTCTTTTACGAACAGAGAATTTTGAGAAATTTTAATTTTTTTTTATAATTTTTTAAATTTTTTTTTTTTTAATTTTTAAATTTTTAAATTTTTTTTTTAATTTTTTTTTTTTTTAATTTTATTTGTTTTTAATTTCTGGAAACATTTTGTTTTTAGTAGTTTTTTGTAAACCTTATACTTTTTAAGTTATTTGCAAAATAAATTTTCTGGACCAAGGGAGTGGCCACTTCCGGTTAGCCGATTTAGAGTAAAATTCACTGGGACCTCCCAATTTATCAAAAAAGCTTAAATCTGAAGTTTCAGTTCGATTGGTTAAACCATCTGGGCTGTAGAGAGGACACAGACAGACTGACAGACTGACAGACTGACAGACTGACAGACTGACAGACAGACACCATTTCGAAACCCACTTTTTCGGACTCAGGGGACCTCAAAACAGATAAATCACTAAAAATATCAAGGTCCAAAATTTTCATGATTACTATACTTTATTTTACTAGAGTAAAAGAAAGTAATTATGAAAAAAGTTACTGTCGGCTGTTTTTGAGTATCCGGCATCAATGAATGAAAAAAATGGAAAACAAAAGAAATTTACTTAATTGTTTATTCTATTTTAAGCGAACGTCAATAAATCTAGTGTACATATTTGTTGGTACCTGCTTAAGAAATTTGTGCTGCGGTATTATGTATGTATATTTATATACACCATGTACCAAAGCGCTAAGTTGCATTTCCAATATGTAATCATTTAAAAATCTATGTACAGGGTGAGAAATTTTCATCGAAGGATCTAAATATCTCCTAGAATAAGCCAACTATAAAAAAGTTGTTTAGGTAAAAATTGTCAAGGACAATCAGAGGCAACTATCTGTTTTAATGCCCTTGGCCTTCAGGTCAATTTTCAAGCTCATTTGAATGTCAAGGCCATTTTTTTTACATGGACCCTATTTTTGACACCGGATTCGAAAAGAGTGGGCCATTTTACGTGCGAATATGTATTTTCCATGACCTCCCAAAGTCACCTGCATGAATATATTTTAGTTATAATGCTTATGACCTGTTATGAAAATTAAAAAAAAAAAATTGTTTTGGAAATCCTATACAAGCAAGGTACATTTATAGCGAGAGGTACCCGAGTACCCAATATTCGGACCTTTATGAGAATTCATCAGAAACTAAGGGAAAATTGTTCCTTCAAACAAGGAAATGTGACATGAAGGCCGGTAACAACTACACATCGACGTATTCATTCGCTGATGAGATTGATTAATAGTAAATTGTGCGATAATCCTTATTCAGACCTAAACTGAAATACCAAAACTCTTGATAATTTCACTATTCATGAAAAATTAATTAGGTGGCCATGTCCCGGAAGAACTAAATGTTTTAAACCGTTTAAAAAATAATGAATCATTATAACAAGAAGATCCAGAATCTAATTTGTACAAACATTAATAATTTGTAATATGTTTTTAATGAATAAGGCTCATGTTAATTAACTTATTCTTAGTAAAATCGATAAAAATAGGATTTTTGCATCTTCTCTATAAATAATTTCAATTTATTATTATGTGTACGATAATATATTTATTCTTTATTCTAATTACAAAATGCTCATGAGAGACTCCAAGTAGGAAGGATTTAGTTTTAATTTCTTTAAAAAGCCATCATCATTGATGAATAAATTTCAATCTCAATAGATTTGTTTAGGAATATTCCAAGACATTCCTAAATCACACTGGTTTTCTTCAGAAAGATCTTCGTAATTGTAAAGCGAGGTTGGTTTACGGTTCGGAGATGTAGTTAAACCCACAAACAAGCTCTTGCATTGTACGAAAACAAGAATTTGGTAAAGATAGAATAAAGATCTCGAAACGTTGGCGTAAATAAATACCATATGCAAATAAGCTCTAAGCGAAAAATAATAAATTGGCATAATTAATTAAAAGCTTAATACATTAAATTATTGAATGATTATTAGTTATGGTTAAATTTATGTCCGATAACCTATAATCATAATATGTCTATAATGAAGAACAAGCTAATGATTCTGGAAATAATTCTTTTAAATTTTAAAAGGTTTATCTCCAAAAACGACGTAAAAGCATAATTAATACATAAAAAAGCCAAAAACAAATAGAAAATTCGTTGGAAACCAAAATCTCAAGTTTAATATTTTATTTATTGTTATTTTCCGTGTTCCTAGAAACACAAATTATGTTTATGTACGAGCATAAATGAATAATCTGTTATCTCGTCATAAGCTGTTTCGCTATTGTTCAAGTTGTTCTTTTGAAAAAATGTACATTGGATTTTTTTACAACGGAGATACATACATACATACAATGGTCAGAGGTAAAATTAGACTAAAAATCTTAGTCGAAAGCATCACTTTCGAAACGTTTGTAGAAAATAGTGATTTTTCGACAAACTACAAGTAAAGAAAAGTGAGAGTTTTCCAGTGAGCGTTAGCGAGCGAAATTTTTTCACTGTACTTGATGAAAACTACCCAAATTTTTAAAATAAGACAGTTAAAAACTATATCAAAGTATATAATGTTGACATAACAATCGCAGTGAACAAATAATTACAAAAAAGAAATGAAAAAAGCCGAAGGTTTTAGCGAGCTAAACAACGAAAACATTGAAAATGTTAACAGCGAACAAATAAAACCAATTTTAAAGTTAGTATAATTTTTTATTTATTTTCATTTTTGATACTTTAATCACCGCAAGTATAGGGTCATGATAACTAAAATAACTAACATATTTCATATAATCCACTCCCTTACAATTTCTTGTGAACATTAAATCGATACACGTATTATTCTTTGTTGTCGATAAAGATTTTGTATAACAAAGATCAATCTCCAAGTAATTTTTCATGAAATTCACAAACTCTTCGTTTTCTTTCTTTTTAATATCTAAATTAAAATCACCTGCCACTATCATAGGCAAATCGGTCAAATTAAATCGTATGATATCCGGAAACACTTCTGTGAACTTTCTTGTATATGCTCCCAAATTCATTGCAAGAAATGCTTGAATATCTGCCATACAAGTATTTGGCCTCAAATACACAGATACCATAATACACCTTTGGCCACGAATTACGACTTCTACTGCACATAAATCTCCAATTTCAGGCATAGTAGAACGGCTACTACCCAGTATATGATCATTCATATGAAGAATATGTTCATCTACCAATAGGGGCGAATTATTATTTTTATAAATCGCGACTCCCCCAGCTCGAACTCGTTTACGTTTCCGAAAACTTTTACATTGGAATCCATCCAGTTCAACCACGTTATCATCATCCATCCAAGTTTCGGTACAAAGAATGATCACAATTTTATTTAAAACATTATCCGTCGTTATATCTTTGTTGTGTGCATGTAAACTTTGCGCATTAACAAGCGGGGTGCTAGCATCGGCATTGATAATGTGCTGTTCACACCGTTTCGTCACAGTATCCAATGGCGTCGTCTCTAATCTAGACATCTCTCGCCGCAAATCTGAATTTTTTGAACGGTTCGAATGATAAAACTTGAAATCATTCTCCATATTACTTAAATATAATAAACTAATTAAACTAAGCGCAACATAAACTAATTGATGCTCATGACTGCGATGATACATATATACGATTTTATTGTAAATCGCACCTTGAGATTTATGAATCGTTACAGCAGCACTTTCGATTAGAGGAAATTGAATTCGTTTAACCTTCAACTGTTTATTTCGTGATGTAATCGTAGCACTACGCTTAATAACGGGTGTCCACGAGTTTTTTAACTCAACATTTTCTTGAATATGAACTTTGTATTTTAATCTAAGAGCACGACCAATTCTTGGGTCTGTAAATTCTAACCACAGACGATGAATAGTATTGTCTGGCTGATATTCAATAAAACGAAGATATCCTATAGCACCATTGGCTAAACCATCAACAACATTAACATTTGTGGTTATCATGTAAGGTTTCCCCAACAGTAATTTTAAATAATATGATAGACCACCCGTTTCATTGTATGACATTTTGTGTACCTTTTCCCGAAAATGATCTCTCTGTGTAGTATCGGTATAATTTACATAGGTATCGGTAGCGGCATGCTCAAATGTAGTCTCACTTTGGAAACTAGCTCTATTGTATGATGATACGTCAATATTCCGAAAGAATAAACGTATACCGTCGGAACAAATATCTTGAATTTCTTCGATTTTTACAAATCGACTTTCGATAATGCTCAACTCTTCAGCAGAAAGACTATCTCCATTACCGATTAAGTATCGAACTGAATAAAACATCGCTCTGACGAACAACCTTAAGTAATGGGAAATACTTAATTTGACGCCACAAGATATCCCCACCAAATGCGTTTTATTGAATATCAGCCTCACTGCTTTCGGACGTCGATATATTGGCGTAGCACGAACAGGTGGTAACTGTCGCAGATCTCCACAAAAAACGATATTCATTCCACCAAATGGCTTATCGAATTCACTGGTAACTTGTTGTAATTTTGAATTTAACGTGTTTAATAATTCTGCTCCAATCATACTGACTTCGTCAATAAATACAATACAAATATTACGAAAAGTAGATCGATACATTTGTAAATTTTTAAAGTAGAACCAGAGTCTCTTTTCGAAATTGTAATTTTAAATACTGAGTCCGTCTGTCCGTCAATAGCCACTGCAGCTTTACCAGTGGATGCACAAGGTATGTAGGCATTATATATAGCATTATGCTGCTGTGAAAATCGATTGTATGTTTCCATCAATGCTTTTAATGTAAACGTCTTGCAAAAACCAGCAGGACCACTAAAGAATATTTGTATTGGATCACTATCCGAATCATGTAAACGATAAATCGCCTCTAAAATTAATTCGCGTTGTTCTTTATTTGTAAGTCGAATCATAGAACAATAATCCACGTGGTTAAGAACATTTTCTCGCTTTGCTACGATACCAATTCTATCCATTTGTAAATTCTTTATATCGTCGTTATTTGGTGTGTTTGCGATCATATCATAATCAACAAGACGATTTTTGTTTACATCATCCACAATATCGGACTTTAAGACTTCTTCATCTTCAAGTTGATTCATCTCTCGACAAATTTTTAAGGTTGCCACAATATCGAGATTAGAACAACATTTTTTCTTTAATTTTAACAGCTGTTGTTCATTTTCTAGATATATTTGTTTGTACTTTTCACCGCTCAATAAATCATCCTCTTCATTTCTAAATGAATGGAATAATAAAACCATCCCTCGTCTGTAATTATCATAGTCTTTATCAACATCATAGTCAATCCAACGAACGATTTTAGCTTGTTTTCTCATGTAATATTCACCGCTCGGACGTTTTGTCCAAAGTGATACAAAATCAATCAAAGATACAGTATTCATATTTTCTGGTCGTTTTTCATACTTTTCTATAATTGTATCTCGCCATATCTCACCTGAATCTTGTTCAATCATTTCTCGATCCAATTGTTCTTTAGTTTTTCTAACTTTTAACCTATCCTGTGGCCAAGATGTTGTAATAAATTCAATATTTTTACTAGTTTTAGACATAGGTAACCTCAATAGAAACCAGGCTGCCTCTTGAGCACTCATTTCGACGGAATTTAAAACTTCTATTCCAATGGATATTAATATCTCAGCAAAATCCTTTTCGGGATGTTCATCTTGCATTTGTAACAACTTTCTATGTAAATTACTAATACCACGATTTGTTTTATTTATATAATCGGCCACATACGCGGCACACGAATATTCTTCTAGAATATACTGTAAATCCATGTTTGACCGTAAGATCGAAGCTAACCAAGGATTAAAATTATTGGTCCATAAATTTTTTATATCTCGCTGAGGAAACATCATTGGTCTTGATAAACCTGATTGTATTATCGAATAATACTCTCCTTCATTTAATATTCCATTTTTACTCCAAAACTGCTCGATACTATCATACGACTCATTTTCTAAATTTTGTTTTAATTGATTAAATCTTCTCTTTAAATCTTTACTACGCCCATCATTAGTAGTTAAAGGCAGCAGTACTTCAGTGCGAACTATAGGAAAGAATGGAGCGTGAAATCTACAAATTGTAGTATTTTTTTATAACAAGTAAAAGTATGTCGATGTGTCTGAGAATCTATAAAATTAGGTGATAAATGATTTTTATCAACGGACACCAAACGATCAATCAATTTAATACTTTCCGACATATCTGCACCAACTTTTTCATCGGGAGCATTATTCAACCACAATTGAATATGAGCGTGTGCACTACCACGATGTTGAAATTCAATTCGTTAAAAGTAATCAACGACATAGTTATCACAAAAAGGACCATTTTTCTTTAGCTGAAGCATAGCCATCAGCACATAAACTAATTTGTTAAAATATAAATTACACGTAACCGGATCTTCATTTACAAGAGAAGCTCGAGCCATGGCACTCAATGATTCAACATTATCTGCTTCTCGATGATATTTTAATCGATGCAACAATCGTATTAAATCATCCCACTTTACTTCAGATGCACTAAGTGTTAAAAACATCGTTGGTTTTCCTAATTGTCGCATCATAGCAAATAAACTTCTCTTTCGTTCAATCCAATATTGAGCTGAGTTTGGAATACTTTTCGTGAACGATAAATTTGTATCAATACACGATTCTATGTAATCTTTATCCTCTATCATCTTTCTAGTCGTATGTTCCATATCAGAGGCTCGAAAAGCTAAATACAATCCTTCACTCACACGAATTCGCAAAATCTTCATTGCCATGTATAATATATGGTGTGGGGTTACACCACGACGATCTCGTCGTCGAATTCCAGATGTGGCCATCATGGAAGGTGTAACATTCACATCTGATTTAAAGACACGAGGATATCCCAAATAAATTTTAGGAAATGATAACTCTTCAGCATATTGATCATACAATAGACTTAATGGCTTTTCTTTTTGGCCTGGAGCCAAATTTAAATATTTATCTTCACTCCAAAATAAAGTATACTGTTGACCTAATAAATTTTCTTGAGCATCATCAAATTCCAATGGTTCTAATATATCGACGTCCTTAGATGCAATTGATTGTAAAAAAAAATGTTCATCAATCTGTATATTGTGATGCACGTACAACGGTTTATTAATAAGGTAATTTAACCATTTTTTAACCGTGTCTTTGTTTACAAATCCTTCGATGTAGGAAGATTTATGTAGAAGATGTCGCTTTATATTTACATTAATAGTAAAATCATCATCTAATGCTCTAGGAAGCATATTCACCATATTATTTACATCAACAGGAACATTTATCACTTGTCCGATAATTTTATAGGTGCCCTGTTGATACCGTAAACGTCCAATTTGCATGAAAGGTAATCTAGGTGATACCAGCCGTTCAGCAATTACACCCAAATCCGATAGATGATTTGGATATTCAGGATATTTAAATCCATTGGAACTCGATAATTGTGGAATTTTATGCTTATCAATCGATGATTTACATGTACTACACGCCATCATATTCTTTACACACTGTAAAGGAAATTCTTTCTGAATTAAGGCATAGCATTTAGATGATGATGCGTGATAAATCATTTTTGTACCACAAACGATCGCATACATTGCACACGAAGCCGAAACCATTATCTGCAAATCTCTTTTTAAACTCCATATTCCATTTAGATTCTAAATTAATCGTAATAGTTTGCTCTCGTTTCCGTTTTCTACAAGCCACTTGACGCTCTGCCGCTGTAGAAGCCGAACTGGAACCAATAGAAACATTTAACTACTCACGCTTTCTCTTACGATAATTGGCTTGTCGTTGGGCGGATGTAAGAGGAGCCATCTCGAACTAATCTTTATTTTATAAAAAATTAACTTTTTAATTCAAATCGTTTTTTTTAATTTTTATTTACGTGTAATACGTATAGCAATTTACACAACTAACAAAACAAAATTTTTATTTACTTGTAATATGTAGCAAGATCTTACACAAACTAACAAAACAAAATATTATTTTTATATTTAAACAAATTTTACACAAAACAAAAACAACATTTTTATTTACGTGTAATGGAGCTTACTGATTTTTTTTTTCGAGTATGCGGCATAAAGGTCGATTTATATTATCAGTTCCTTTCAGTTCCTACTCGTATCGTGTCAGACAAAAAAAACATTGTTACATATATTTTCCATAGGAGTATTTATATTATCCTTTCCTATCCGTTCCTACTCGTACCGACACAGACACATATTGTTGAAAAGAATGTTTTGTATGATATCTGAAGGCGAAAAAATACGAAAGAATAACGAAACAAACAAAAATTGTAAATTGCTACTAAAACATTTTTGTATTTTGGTGTGTTATCTTTACTCTATACGTAACCAAAAGATACGAAGAAAATGCCTGAATTGAAAGGAACGGATAGTATAAATTGATGATGTCTGACACGATACGAGTAGGAACTGAAAGGAACTGATAATATAAATCCACCTTAATACGTAGCAAGCAAACTAACAAAACAAAACAAAAAAATATTATTTTTATATAGAAACGTAACGCTTTTTCGTGACCAAAATATATAGATAGCGGTCCGTAAAACATTTTCAATGTTAAAAACGCAAGGTGTCGGTATGAAAGAAAATGTTGCTAAGGTAACAGTTTTCGGTACTATTTTCTATCGGGAAATGGCGCTTTCCCCCCTTAGGGGAAAGCATCATTTCGATCGAAAACAGTAAAGAAAACTGCTACCTTCGAAATAGTTTTCTTCATGCAAGCTTATGATTTTTGCATTTCGTACTTTAATTTTTTTGAATACGACGATTGTTATTTCAACTTTATGCTTCTTGTTTCAATACATTGATATACCTAAATTGGTTTATAAGTCTATTATTTTAAAAACTGGGAAAGTTTTCCTCTAGTAGAAGAAAAAACGGCATGTTTAGCGAGCAATAAAAGTGATTTACCATGCTCGTGCAATTTTTAATCCAACCTCTCGCTAGCGCCGCTCGTGAATTAAACAAGGTCGCCCCATTCTGTTTTTTCACTGCACAAAACAAAATTAAATAATTGTCATTGTCCTGAGGGTGACTCAATTCTGTCCGTGAAAAATAAAATTAAAATATTCATCTCATATCATATGAGAATAATTTTTTTATTGAGAATCTTATCATATGAGAATAATTTTGATCTTCATATCATATGAGAATAATTTTTTTATTGAGAATTTTATCGATGAGAACATCAATAAGCTTGGAAATTTGTATCTAAATAACAGATGGAAAATAGGTTAGCGAATGGTGATCACAATATCGATATACCGATAAAAGTATATGTATAAGTTAAAGTTATGTTAAAAATCGCAAACGACTGCAAAGCTATTCGAAATCAACTGGTTGATCTGTTAAACATCCATGAAGGATCATCCATGGTTCCATGAAGAATGTTTGTTCAACTCCCAAAATCATATACTGGCATTGCATTTGGCATTGTGTATGCGTTAGAACTTCCTTAACACTCCGAAATTACCCAATGGCTAGACCACCTAGATTCATAAATTTGTCATTACACTTCGACTTAATTTAAAATTTAAGTTAAAAATATCTAAGTAGGATAATATGGTTACGTAAAAAATGCGATATACAAATTCTGACGCAGTTCGATCCTCCTCATCTAATTAAATCGGTTAGAAACGCTACTTTAAAAAATAAATTTTAATATTCAAATTTTGGAGTGGCAAAAACTTACCGTTCACCAAAATACGTTCCACAAGATAATTATCAGCTTAGTAGGTCAATTATTAATGGTATACAACGGCTCGAATGGTGTAAAGATTTAATGATCAGTTTGATTGTTTAAATTGTCGACATTTTATATCTAGAGCCTCTTATGAACGACCACTTAAGATTGGTAATAATGTCTACAATTTACTTGAAGACAGTGAATTATTTCTAATAGCGAAAATTATTTTGAGTTTTCAGACGTCTTAAAATCAGCATAAAAGCTAACATCGACTAGTTGATATTTTGAGAGATAAGTTTGACGTTCAACACAATCCTAACAAATCGAACCAACCAAGATTGTTTGAATTTTTTTTTTTTTGTCAGTACTTCATGTGAAAGTGGATTGAATTGCATGTCAACATATTGGTGTGCATTTTGCCAACATTATAATGAGAAAAATAAGTTTAAAATCTCCATTCAAAAGTTGCTTGTCCGACGAATTATAAGCTATTGACTTGGACTGGAATAGCTTTAAAACCGATTTTAAAATGATCTTAGATTCTCAAGAGTATAAATAATTTACCATCTGACAGATATCTACGTTTTAAAGCAAAATGCGTTAGTATTTAGTATAGTAGACTGCTATAGAGGCTACAATAGGGCAGTAGCTTAGCATAAGCATTTCCTTACAGGTGCCTAAACGAAAAAAGTTATACATATAACATAAATAAGAAATTTTACTTTACATTAAGAAATATTATGGGCATACCTACATGGATGCACAAGCATATAACTATCGTTTGTGTTTGCAGTTAATATTTAGGACAAAAAAAAACGTAGGATTTCTAACTTTAAACTACGAAAATAATAAGCGATGCATTTTTTATACTGGTCGTGGTACTAATGGAAGATATATCATTTATTTTACTGAAAAAAAGTTAATACAATTTTTTATTTAACTTTTAGTGTAAGCGTATAGTTTTTAAAATTGTACGTAATTCTCCCTTCGATATTAACGATTTTCATTAGTAAAACTAAAATTAGTTTTAAACCTGGCGGTAATAAAGAATGCTTTTCAAATTTTTTTGTTATTACATTAAAATAAATTAAAACTATCAGTTCGTTTCTTTTTCCTCTAAAAAGTCGTCTCACTATTATCGAACTGTACAAAGCTAGAAATTCGGTCAAAAAAGAATCATTCAAAATCTTCCTCTTCCACATTAAACAGCCTTCAAAGCGATAAAATGATAGCGGGAGTTAGGTCGTTCTTCAGACCGTCCAGAAAAAAAGCGTTCGCGCATCGTCAATCCTCCATAGCTCCCCAATATCATCAAATAACGGAAATGATGGATGCGTCATGTAGCCAGGATTCTTTAAGTAAACGGTGAAACAGTTCGAAAAATAGCCAAAGGAAACCTTAACAACTATCCGTACAAATTCCAAAATGCCCATCTTCTTACGGACAAAATTAAGAGCACACGGCTTGAAAGATGCAGCAGTTTGGGACAAAAAACTCAGAAACATTTTTTTTACCGATAAGAAGCCGTTCACAATTGACAAAATGACCATTTTTGGTCAAAAACACCTCCCGGAGAAGTTCGAATTATTGTCAGATGCCAAAAACCTAAATCTGTTATATCGTTTGGACTGGAGTGGGAGAGCTACCGCTGAAACTCATCATTTGTCAGCCTTGTCCTCCGACTATTTTGTGTGGTCATACCTTAATACTAAAGCCTACGCTATACCACATAAAAATCTGTAGTCTTTACGTGCTTTGATTGCCAAGATCTGGGATAAAATGCCTCTAGAAATGACTATTTTGAAAATTTTTAATTTCTGTATTATATAGACGGTGTTAAGCCATAAAATTTTCAAATGATTTGGTTTAAATGCTTTAAAAATATTTGGAAAATTGGAATTTAATGTCTCCGTATTTTATTGTCACCCGATATATTACGACTCATTCATGAACTGCCAAATTACAAAATATTCCCTAAGAATCCCCAAGTACCCTATTTGGGACTTAAAGCCGTGGAAGTAGTGGAATAAAGTAAATACATTTTGTTTGTTTTTTTGTGCTTTATTTGTTTATGCAAATTCTATCTTTAACATTAATATTTTGTCGGACCGACAATATAGTTTTTGCTTTCATTACGGCGGCACATCCCCGCAAGTACTGTGCAAAACCATTAATCAAACAATTAGTTGACTTTTACGGCTACCGTCATAGGACATAAGAGGGGGGTTAATGAACGAGCAACGGGCAAACATATTTCATCAAGCTTAGTGAGAAGAAGACTGATTAAGGCTTGCGAGCACTTCAAACAGTTCAGAAGCCAGAGTTTGCATTACGGGTTATAAGGGGTTCGGGACATAAGAGGGGGGTTAATGAACGAGCAACGGGCAAACATATTTCATCAAGCTTAGTGAGAAGAAGACTGATTAAGGCTTGCGAGCACTTCAAACAGTTCAGAAGCCAGAGTTTGCATTACGGGTCAAACAAAATAGTCAAAAACCATTCGCTGTGGGTCCAAGAGATGTGGAATAACGTGATTTTTTCCGATGAATCTAAATTCAAGCTGCATGTTGCAGATGGTAGAATCCTCGTACGAAGATAACATCAGGAGAGGCTTAGCAGCGAATGTCTTTTAAAACTTCCACCGAACACTGGAGGAGTGTGGTCTGGGAAGTTTTTCTGGAGAAGAAACTGGTCGAATGTGCTTCAGATTTATTTTTCAACTCCATGCAATACTTCGATAGTTATGAGTAATTAACATTACATTAATTTTGAAATGTAGATAATAACATTAACATTATGTATATAACATAAACGACAATATTTTATTAAAATCCTATTTTTTTCTTATCTCTTTAATTAAATGTAAAACAGTATTTTGTAGAAAAAGATCGTTTTGTTGGACTAGCCCCCATATAGCACAGACTTAATCCCAATATAAAATGTTTGGTCTATAATGACGTAGCAAGAAAGCGCCCAAAATCAATTCAAGCTTTAAAAATTTGCTGATGAACATATAGGAATTCGTAACTTCTGTTACTTTGAAAAATGTATTAAACTCAATGATTGGGAGGTCTACCGCTGTAATAAAAGCAAAAAGCGGGCAAACAAAATATTATTATTAAAAATTGAATTTCTATAAACAAATAAAAAACAAAAAAAAATTTAAAAAGAAGTGTTTATTTTATTCGGGGTTTCCCCCTAAATTGCAGGTACTTTAAAAAAAAAATTGGATCATAAATGTATTTAAAATGAAACAATAAGCTTTCAGCTTTCAAGTTTTATAATTTTAGCAATCAAGGCTACAATTTGTATGAATGTACTTTGAGTGTAGTCGATTTGGTACGAATTCATATGAACCTCCCAGTAGAATTTTCGCTATTCGAAAATATTTTTTTGTTTTTTTTTTTACCAAGGTAAAAGCTGACATCTTCAATTTAAAATTCACTAACCCTCAAAACTTTTAATGTGCTAGTTTCTCTGCTAAATTTACAGTTTAAAAAATTTCCCATCAAAATTTATTTTTGGTGAATATTTTTAATACAAATATAAGAAATATAAATTTGATTAATCCTTTCTTGATTGCAATGTTGAAGAATGATTTCTTCTCTTGCTTGATATTAAACTAAATATTTACCATAAAAGTTCCCTTCTTTTCAAGAAGTATTAAATTTTTTATGTTTAACAGAATAAAATATGAAAGGAATATATTTTTGTTATGTTTGATTTTCTTAACTAAACAATTTTATAAATTTATACCCGTCCACACACATACATTCATAGTATAAATAGACTTGTTGACATTGATGATTCTACTGTTAAAAATTTGTGATTTATGTATGTGAAATGCACGAACAGTTCAAGTAATGAAAGTGACGTATGATGACTGATTTGTGTAACCAACTCTAAAAGCTGATGAATACGGAATACTTTGGCAAATTTTCTTAAATTTAGGAATGGTTCTGATTTCAAAAGTTTAAAGATACAAATGAAGAAAATTTCTTGTGTTTGGCATGCTTTTGGCATTTTCGGATTAATAGTTCAATTACATTTTATTAATATCTTACAAAAATTCTTCAATGTACTCGTAACTTGAACAAACTGCTTTTAAGTTTAGCCATTACCGAAGTGAAGTTCTTTGCAAATAACAAAAAAGGTAGTAGCGTGAGTAAACTAAACAGTATACATTTAGGCGATTTCTGTATCGTAGAACAAACGATGGAAGTGACTAAATTTATTCAACAAAAATCAAAAGTCTCAAAGTCAACTGATTTTTCTCGAACGTCCTTAGTATGCACTGATTGTGAAAATTATCAAATGGCCGTCTTATAAATTTTTTTTTTTTTTTTTTATAAATTTTTATTGTTTAACACATTACTGGTTTTTACAATCCGTCTTATAAATAACAAGCATTTTTTGCATCAAATGTTGTACGATTTTTCGCCGACGAAATTTGTTTAATAAAAATCAAAAGTCCCAAAGTCAAATAATTTTTCTCGAATGTCCCAAGTATGCACTTGATATAAAAATTATCAAACGGCCAGTCGATGTGATCGGTCTTATGAATAACAAGCATTTTGTCATCAAATGTTGTTCGATTTTCCGCCGACGAAATTTGTTCAACAAAATTCAAAAGTCCGAAAGTCAAATGATTTTTCTCGAACGTCCGAAGCATCGCCGACAGAAAATTGTACAACATTTGATGAAAATACTGTTTGTTGTTTATATGGCCAACCCCAGCCAGTTGATAAATTATGCATCAAGTGCATATAACGGACATTTGAGAAAATTATCTTTACTTAGGAACTTTTGATTTTTGTTTAAGAAATTTCGTCGGCGAAAAATCTTACAACATTTGATGCAAATATTGATTGTTATTTATATGGCAAACCCCAGCTACCATAGTACGAACATTCTAGGAAAATCTTGTTTGGTTTCTGAATTGCTGCTTTGGTTTCACTGAATTGCATCATAATCTATTAGGTAATTTATTTCTTTATACACATTCAGGCGTATAATTTGTATTTCAACTACATATGTACGTTGATAAGCGAAGAAAATTTGAAAACAACTGAAAATAATTTGGATACCTGGGGGCCTATTCTTGAATTCCACATCCGTTTTTCACATGTGGACATCTGTCAAAACTCATAAAAATTTAATATTTTCGGTACTAAGCGAATATTTCCGAATGGGTATAAGCAGGTGGAAGAAATTCCCCATATAGGAAAATGTCCATGCCACTTGTATTTTATATAGCTACGAATTAAAATTTCCGAACGTTTTGATGAATTTTGACAGATGTCCGAATGTGGAAAATGGATGTGGAATTCGAGAATAGGGCCCCTGCACTTTGGCTACTTTATAAAAGGTTTGCATAACAGAATTATCTTTGAACTAGATAAATGTTTAGGAGTTCTTGGAAAGTAAATTTAATGGTTGGTGTGTTGTTATGAATATTTATAAAACTAAATGGATCTCTAGAAAAAAAAAAATCGATAGTAAATTACAATAATGGCTAATGCCTGTGAAGAACATAACAAAAAAAACAAATTTCTCGTATACGGATACGTATTTATGTATATGTAGTGGAAATACAAATACGCCTGAATGTGGATAAATAAATCAATTACCTAATAGATTATATGCAATTCAACGACTGTATGTATTCAAAAGCATTTACTTCGTGGTTTTAGAGCTACATAAAAATAGCGACCTCTAAGCATATACAATATTGACCTTCATCTGTATTTATTTTCCAAATATAGTTGTAAAGAATGTAGGTATATCTTTTATAAAAATTTCACCACTTAATTTCTTTGGAAATAGGACAATATTCTGTTTTTTACGATTTAAGGACAGAAGGAAATATTTGTGTAAATTTGGTAGATATATAGGGAGCTTTTGTTATAGGTCAATATTAAATTTAAATTTAAATTGAAAATAAAAAATCTAAAAGAAAACATAACCCTAAAAACCAAATGGGTGATACCTTTTTTGTTGTACAGTTTTTTTCTATTTGGGATACAAACTTTAGAATGTACAGTGCTCGCTCTCTCTCCACAGTTTCATTTTATAAAGTGTGACCCACATTATCCAAGTTTATTGGATGAATTTTTTTTATGTGAATGTATTTAAGTACATAAATATAGTCAAATGGATAAAAATATTTTAATGTACATTGTACAGGGTATAGAATTATTGGAAAACAGTATAATGTTTTCCTTACGCTCAATCACTGAATAGTTTCAGTTTTTTGTTGAGTCCTTAAAGTTGAAAGTAGTTAGTTTAAATAACGGACAGAAAAAAGCGTGCTGGCGGAAGAAGAACAAGGTTTGTCGACGAAACAAGCAAAACTAGTGGCTTACAAATTGAAAGCTATTGATAGTTTAACTATTAGAAAAACTAAGCCTAAGCTGCTCTGGCAACAGCACCAATATTTTTGAGATTTAAGAAACAAGAAAGGAGTTTTACCGAAACTTGATAGGAGATTTGGTGGTGTAATGATGTACGGTGCAATTTCGAATTCGAGACCCATTGCAAGGAACACAATGGCGCCGCAGTCACTTTAAAATAGTGAATATTTTTCAATAAATTTTATTTAATTTTATAAATTCTATAACAAACAATGAGAAAAATGTTTATAACTTAGTTCTTTTTAAAACAAAATTAAACCTACACTAGAATCACTAGTCACGTCTAGTGTCACTAGATTGTAAAGAGAGCAACCACTTAATTTTATTAACACAAACTAATTAATTTACACAGGTTGACGAATTTCAGTTTAAATGTTGAATAATTGGGTGTGTAGATTTGATTTACGTCCACAAATTTCGATAAATTGTGATCTATCACTACGAGTTAAACCAGACTGCAAAATCAGTTGAAATGCCAAAGAAATGCAGGCTTTCCAATGCTTTGCAGTGGCGGATGGAATCGAAAGCTTTGCTGAAGACGGTGTAGGCTGTGTTAACCTGCCGATGTTCTTCGATGGCTTTGACAATAGTAGCGATAAATTCAAATAAATTGTTTTGGTCGATCTACCTAGAAAGGTGACGCGAGATGGTAAATTTAAAGCTTATGTGCGGAAGCACTTCAAACACTTTCGGTATCATTGATATGATAGCAATACCTCTGTAACATGAGTATATCATTTTTTTTTCCTGAAAATTTTGCAAACATAGGCGCATTGTTGTAGGATATCCTTTAACTTGACATTTTTGATGTAATCTTGATGTCTTTAAATTTTTATATTAAAAGAACTGTCGAATTTAGAGTAGATGTTGATGAATTCAACTTTCCCGTTTCCGAATTGTTTTTTTTTTTTTCATTTTGCGATAAGTCATGGTTTTTAATTTGTTTTAAATTACAAGAACTGGAACGTCATCATACCACGGAGGTTTTTACTGTTGATTGTACTCTTTTATTCGAAGGCACAAGAGATTACGTCATAGAATTTTTCAGCATTTGTGTTGATATTATCAGTAAATTACTCATTGAATTCTTTTTTATTGATTTTCCTAAAGTTGTATGTCATCGCGTTTCTAGTATGATAGTTGGTGTTCAGTGACATTTTTCATGCACATCAAATAGAATTTCCTTAGGTTTGTGGTGCACATCAATTAGAATAAAAGGGAATAATTGTGCTACACTGAAAAACTTGTTAATCTATTGTAATTTAGGTTCCAATTAACGAATTTATCCGATGTTAAATTGAACGCTAGGCAACAGTTGACTTCCTCATCAAATTCCCATTCAATACAAGCTAGATTGAAATCAATAAGTACCAGAACAATATCTGACGGTTCTGCAGCGTTGGAAGAGCAGTGTATGTAGATCCTTTACACTTTATAACCCAGATACACATTTTTTGTAAGTAAAATCTTGACTGAGTCCGCTGTGTGTCTTGTTCACACAACCACCGATTTTATATTTTTATCTCAAGTTTTTTTTACTGACAAACTTTGATTCACAGTGGAATTGAGGCACAAAGATTGATAGATAATAAAATAAAAATTTTGAAATTGTTAAATCGGTATGCTATGTTTAGTATTGCTCATGCTGTTGCTGAGTTTAGTTATGCGGGGAGTGCAGGAAACAAAAACTGTAAAAGTGTGAAACAGATTCGAAGGACATTCTCTAAAGATGAACGCAAAGAAGAAGCCGCAGGAAGGCATTCTACCGTCTTTCCAGCTGCTATGATTTTTCAGTCAAAATATCGTCTATGACTAATAGAAGAGCCATATTTCATTTAGTTCAAACTGATCAAGTCAGCGATGCCTCTTTGCTTTGTTCACTGATTTTGCCGTGACCATTCACAAAATTCTAAATATAAAATCTTCAACAAGATTTCCGTGTATTAGTAATGGAGACATGGCTATACTGAAATTTAGTCGTTTGTGTTTTTCTTTGTCAACAAATAAATTATAAATTTCAATTTTCAATTAAACAATTAATGTCGGTAGAGTTCATCCTCCAAACCCAATATAGAATAACTTATTGACTTTTTAAACAACCAATGTGCATTGGTTTCTCAGGCCCATCGAAGAGGCTTGAAATGATTTAATGAATTTTCACATGATACTTTTGCGAGTTTGAGCGTGAACTCGCCCGTTGTTTTTTTTACTAGACATTCGTTTGTAAAAAATTCAAAGTTGTCTATTCCTGGATGAAACAAAGTTTCACAACCCACATAAATATGTTGTTTTGTTTTTGAAACAAAATTGTAAAATTTTGTCGCTTTAGATGTCATTTTGTTGACGTTTTCGTAGTAATTCGATTAAATAGTTGAATCTCTTGTTGAACATTTTCCACTAAAGAATTCATTTCGTTTAACTTGTGGTTCTTCGGTTTGAGCATCAGCGGCAGCAACTTTAAATTGGTGCAAATACTGCCCTGGTATTTCGTAATAAAGGCGCCTTCTGAGTGTATGCGAACTCTTTTATGAATAATTCGGTAACTAAACGCAAATTCTTCAAAGTTACGAATGAAATCGTCTATTGGCATCATTACAATTCGTTTTACATATGTATGCAAACTTTTATACAGAAAATGGCCACCTTTGCATTGATGCAAACTTCGGCTCGTTTTTGAGCACTTTCCATTGCGTGGCGCGTACTTTGCTGGAAAAGTTAGCAATTCCTTGTGAATATTGGACTTCACAGTGACAAGAGGCTATGTACGATTAATCTAACCATTGCTTTTCAGACAGCCCTACAAGAAAAGTCTGATGGTAGTAAAATTTGATGTAAAATGGTCTTTGTTTGACCGGCTAAGGCCTTCCATGCCAAATTCTTCCACTTCTTGTGCCAAAAAGTAGCGCGGCATTTTCAATGCAAACAACCGAAGATTTGATTTCATTAAACAATTTAAATATTTCTGCTCGTTCTTTTGGCGTATATCGCCCAAGAAATATAAAAATAGCGCCACCTTTTGATGGATCATTTAATTAAGGCCCACTCCATAATTTGATTTAGTCTCTAAGTACTTATATTACATAAAGGTGGTTTACTCAGATTTTTAATATATGGGATTTTGATTTGTCAAATATTTTTTTAATTATGACAATAAAAAGCGTTTTGTTGGTGACTCTGGAAATAGCAGAAAAATTGTTTGAGATATAGATTTTAGTGGTTTGCTTTACTGGTGTTTGGCCAAATCACAAAGTTTCTCCGGGAACCGGTGTGAAGTTTTTGGACACTTTTTTTTCGGGACAAAAATTTAAGCGAGTGTACTGTGAAGTTTTAGGACAAAATTCTGATTGTATAAAAATTAAGTTTTTGGACATATATTTATGCGGGTATACATTCTTTAACAGTGTATTTAACAAAAATAACGTTATTCAAATAAAATAGGCCTCAAATAATTTCTAACATTCATTTCCAATTTTTTTTTCAACAAATCAACGAAATAGGCCCCATAGGGCCTTTGAAAAAAAAATTTTGAAAGTTAACAAATCGAAAAATTTCGTTTGGAACAAGGACGTGGTTCTCTATTGTACCAAATGGCACGAATCTCAGAGATTGCCTCATATAGTGACTATATAGGTTGTCAAGGGCATACATTGCGGAATTGAAATCACTCAGTGCCATTTTGATATAAGCCGTAGGGCTTATCACTTAGTGCCATTTTGATATGAGCCGTAGGGCTCTTGCAAAAAAAATTTAAAAGTTAATATATCGACGAATTTCGTTTGGAACAAGGACGTTGTTCTCTATTATACCAAATAGGACGAATCTCAGAGATTGGCTTATATAGTGACTATATAGGTTGTAAAGGGCAAACATTGCGGAATTGAAATCACTCAGTGCCATTTTGATATGAGCCGTAGGGATCTTGCAAAAAAATTTTGAAAGTTAATAAATCAACCAATTTCGTTTGGAACAAGGACGTTGCTCTCTATTATACCAAATAGCACGAATCTCAGAGATTGGCTCATATAGTGACTATATAGGTTGTAAAGGGCATACATTGCGGAATTGAAATCACTTAGTGCCATTTTGATATGAGCCGTAGGGCTCTTGCAAAAAAATTTAGAAAATTAACAAATCAACGAATTTCGTTTGGAACAAGGACGTGGTTCTCTATTATACCAAATAGCACGAATTTCAGAGATTGGCTCATATAGTGACTATATAGGTTGTAAAGGGCATACATTGTGGAATTGAAATCACTTAGTGCCATTTTGATATGAGCCGTAGGGCTCTTGCAAAAAAATTTTGAAAGTTAATAAATCGATGAATTTCGTTTCGAATAAGGGCGTTGTTCTCTATTATACCAAATAGCATACATTTCAGAGATTGGCTCATATTTGCGGAATTTCTAAATTTTTTTGCAAGATCCCTACGGCTCATATCAAAATGGCACTAAGTGATTTCAATTCCGCAATTTTATGCCCTTTACAACCTATATAGTCACTATATGAGCCAATCTCTGAGATTCGTGCTATTTGGTATAATAGAGAACAACGTACTTATTCCAAACGAAATTCGTTAATTTTCTAATTTTTTTTGCAAGAGCCCTACAACTCATATCAAAATATCAAAGTGGTGCTGAACTGATTTGTTGAAAAGCATATTGGAAATAAATGTTAGAAATTATTTGAGGCTTGTTTTATTTGAATAACTTTATTTTTGTTAAATACATTGTTAAAAGAAGTATGTACACTCGCATAAACATTTGTCAAAAAAAATCACAATGTATACTCGCATACATTTTTGTCCAAAAAAGTGTCCAAAAACTTCACACCGGTTCTCCGGGATGTAGTAGCATTTGCCATTAGTTTAAGGTGTCTTGACCTAAAGTTAGTTCGATTTGATCATGACAATAAAAAGTCTTTGGAGATTGAGTCTGAAATGTTCTTTTAAGAATAATGGGTATGCAGCGACGCTTAATAATTTTAGATCAAAACACAATCCCTTAAGCTAATTAATATTTCATTGTTATCGTAAGACTTTTATTTAAGTCAAAAACCAATTGCTTTTACCGACTGTTTCACCAACATTAAAATACATTTTTGTTGAATCTACAATTTTGTTTACAAAATATATTTTTTGTTGATTTTGATTTTTTGTTGAAAACTTTACATCCTTATAATTTTCCACAAATTGCACAATTCGCGGTTTAATATGTATATAAATAAATATTTTTCACCTTTGCGTTTATAGATGTAGCGCCACTAGTGGAAGGTAAAAGGCGAATATAAAGGTACATTTTAGCGAGACAACTACACAAATTGTTTGTGTTTTTAAACATACCAATTGTTTAGAGTGACAAGAAAGTAAAATGCAAAATCGTGAAATATAGCTATTGATAACATCAAACCCTCTGAGTTCACCAATTTCTTATCATGAGGATAAAGTTTAATTTTTTCAACTCCCAACTAAAACTAATTTTGCTTTATGTAAAGGTAAAATGTAAACCGTTAAACAGCCATTTCAAGAGATAAAACCAGATAGTGGCGTATTTCACCAAATAGCCCATGGTTATATCAAATACGACCCGCCAAATTCGTATCATGGGGAGAAAGGAGTTTTTTAACTTCAATTATGACCCTTTTTGTGACTAAATAAGATAAAGCCAAATATTGGCTTGTACTTACCAGAATATTCTGAAATGCTTTGAAAACTACTGTGAAAATTTTAGCCATTATTGACAATTCTTTCGAACGAACGACCGGGTTTTTCGATCACTGCACTACAAACGACATCGTTTCTGCTTAAATCCATAAAAATTATAAAACATTTTCTCGGTTTTATTATTGACCAACGACAAACAATAAGAATAAAACTCGTTAATGTTTATAGGCCTTAAAAATGATGAAATAAGCATTATTACATAAATACTCTTTTTGCGTTAAATGTAAATCTCTGTGGTAAGAAAAACAATAAACATTGATACATTAATGGGTACGGTAACACCATTTCAATGATTAGCAAGAGTACCATTTCAAAACGAAATATTTTTCTGTAAGGGATGCTTAACAAATACTTTGAAAGGATGAGTAAGTTACATATAAAAAAACAAGGATATTTTCATACCTTGTGAAATATTACAATAGATGTGAATTTTCAACTATCTAACCAAACCGTAGAAAGGACAAAAAAATGAAAAAAATGAGTTGGACTCGATACGTTATTTACATAAACTTTTTATATTATACAAAAAAACCATTCGGATTTCTTAATTATTTTAGTTCGGTTTTTGTGGTTTTCCTTTTTTTAAAGGATAATACGCTGGATATAATAGGTTGAAATTTGTTTATTTTTGGGAGATTCTGTTATTTTGCTCTGGAAAAATATTTGATTAAGCTTATTTTTATTTTTTTTATGTTTTTCGGTATATATTTCATATTTTGATAATATCGCTTGATGACGCATTACCTGATTAAATATTTGTTTTAATACGTGCATTATTTATCAAGAAGAAATATTCTTATGAAACTAAACAATAGCCCCGTACTTAAATCTCGTAGGGGATCATGTTCTACAGTGACATAATTTTTTTTTTATTTAAAATATCTTTAGTTTAAAACAACTTACGGTGATGAAACTTAGCTGCAAGTATAGTTAAGGGCTCATGAATCTATATAAAAGCTATTTATTTTATAAACTTAAACTTTACTTATGATTCAGAACGTTTTTCGTCAGTCCCTACATGTGTGTCACTGTTACACACTATGTTAGAGAGCGACACGGGTAATGTTTTTACAGTGGCACACGTATGTTAATGACTGACACATGATTATCTTAACTTCCATAATGAAAAAAAAAACGAATTTATGGAAAATAAAATATAGTTCACCTTTCAAATAACGATATTAATAAATCAACACATCAAATATTTCTTTTTTATACTTAAATATCATAAATAAAAATTAAAAATAAATAAAAGGTAATTCTGTTTCTTTCATATCACAAATTATTAACTAGAAATCATAATAAAATCGTTTCGATTAATGTTGATAAATAAAAAAAACCTAGACAATACTCAATGCAGATTAAATGAATTCAAATCTATTTCAAAAGAAAATGATCCTTTTTGGCGACTTGTGTGGCCGTGAAAGATTGGATTTGGCAAAACCATTTGGATATCACTCAGCTGTACCGATGCTATATCCTCAACGTCAGGTTCGACGAATTTATATTTTTTTCTTCCAGACAATCTGAAAAATCTAATTATGGCCTCCTTACTGTCAATTTTTAATATATTTCCAACATAAAATATATTTTTTTCTTGTCCCAAAATCTTAAACTGCACTAGCACATAATCATTTAAAACAGGACTTCTGGAATCTGGATTAATAAAAGTTAGAGTTTCTTCCTCATGTAATTCAAAATCGTCGTCTGTATCTTCTAATATTACTTCCATATTATATAGTTTAGTTACTTTTTTCCGCGCTTTATTCTGTTTCATAATTTTAGCTGAAAATTTTGTTTTCTGCTTTTCTTGAATTTCATTTTTCTCAGGGGTATCGGTAGCAATGATACTTTTACCCCGTCTACGCAATTTATTATTTAGTTTCCTGATATTTTTTAAATATTTCTGGAGAAATGAAAATATGTTTGGATAATGGACTATTATGTGGTATGTCTGATCCACTGATGATATTTCTAGCTGGTGAGATTTCTGCAGTTATGATTGAATCACTCCGTGTTGCTGACTTTTCTGTGACAATGCCTAAAATATTTTTATTTATTTTATTTTATTTATAGTATTTTACTAATTATTAAGTATTAAAAGGAAAAGCACACATGGAAACAAAGTAATCGGAACAAAAAATATTGAAGTTGCTTCCATTAGGCATAAAAATCTCTTAAATTTTTTCAAACAATTTTTATTCTATTTTGAGCAGTAGCTCATTTATAGTAAAGTGTATAACAAGAGATGAAATAATATTAACAATTAACAGTAATAAAAATATTAATTAAAATAAATTAAACAGCAACGTATTGCCCATCAATCACGTCACTCCTAAAATGTTGACTTAAATAGTTTTGCCGATCCTAACCTCTTAATTTGTAATAGAATTGATTTCCAAAGGGAAACTCCCCTAACATAAAATTATTTGTTTAACGACCTACAACAATTTTTAGCCGGAATTAGGCGGAAGTTAGAGGTATGAAACCTAAAATATAGGTAATCATAGTTGTATAATTATAAAGAAATAATTAATTTTGGATGTTCCTACCTTGATCTACGCAATTTTCTTGGTCAAATGTGCTAAAATCTCGATCCGTTACACTACTTGGCATCAGATCTGTTTCCGAGAAAAAGTTTTCATCGAACGGATAAATTCCAGTTCCTTTGAATGATGAGATGATATTAGATGGTGTCATTGCCTTTTCGAAAGCATACCCTACACTGGCAGCAACATTGTATATTGTAAATGTTTTCCCAGGGTTCTGCATCATCCACGAGTCAACAGATGTATTGTACGCAGTTTTAAAAGGTTTAAAACAACCAACATCTAATGGCTGCAATTTATTTGAAGAATGTGGTGGAATAGTCAGTATAGTACACCATTTTCTTTCGCTAAATTTAGAGCCTCAATGCTTAAATGACTTTCGTGATTATCAAATATTAATAAAGATGGATTTTCTTTAGAAGTTGAGGTATATTTACAGAAATGTTCTACTACTTTTATGAAAAGTACGAATTCATCCAGCCTGAAGGAGCAGCTAAACCTAAGGTACCAGCAGGAGCCCCAACTAGCATATGCTCTTTAAAATGAGTCCTAGGGCAAACCATGACTGGTGGCAAGTACTGGCCCGTTCCATTTATTACACAGCAGGTCATTTCCAAAGTTCCACTCTCTGCGCTGGTGACTTTATTCACTTGATTAACACCTCTTTCTGCCAATACTTTTTGCGGTTTTTGTACGGTCATGGTACTGGTTTCATCCAAATTGTATATACGACTTCCGCTCATAAAACACGTGTTAGATCTTTTTAAAATAGTTGATAAGTTGTCAAAAAATAATTGTACGTTATGTCTATTAAATGATGTCGCGCGACTTAAGCTACATCCCTCTGGAGTCCGAAGCGATAGCGATGTGTGACTCTTCCTAAAATGCCGCATCCACTCAACTCCGGCTAGTTTACTGTCGGTCCAGTTTTGTGGTATTCTTTTATTATTTATGATTGCTGTTTCGTAAGCTAATTTTCGGCATTACCTTAGAGACAAACCGCCAGCGTTTTTTCCTCTTCTGAAGTAAAGATTTTATTCACCGCATAATTTGGTGTTAATTTTGCCTCTTTATTCTCGGTATATTTTTTAATGTAACGTGATAAAGTCTTAAATGCCAGGACTTTTTGAAGAGCTGCCTGCCGAATACTTAATCCATTTTCCACAAGCTGGATTGCTTCCATCACAGCACCTTCAGTAAATTTTCCAAACGGAAAGCGATCAGACATGTTTGATGAAGTATCATAAAAATGTAAGTATTACGGTAAAAATTAAATTAAATTCAATTTAATTAAACGCACAAATACCATATGTGATAAAGAGTGACACATATTTTAAACAGTGACACACTGTGTCATTGTTTAACAACGAGCTCTGTGTCACTGTTCAACATGCAAATTATGAGCACATTTATAATTGTAACTTGATTAACATTAGTAGTATGGAAAAAACAATGCACAATTCCAAAATATCACTTAATACCTTAATTAAAAAAAGGTAATACATTTACTTACGTGGTTTCGTTAAATAATTATACGAAAAACTGTTAAATACTAAAAAAAAAGGCCATTAAATATTCAGGAACATGTGTCTAACACGACTTGTTTCTATAATAGCCACAAACAAAATGAAATAGATGAAAGAGAATGACAAAACATTCTCCGAAAGTAAATTAAACTAAAATAAAAAGTTACGTAGAGGTTGAAATTTTGCTTGTGTCACAGTTAATGGTGAGACACTGTTCAACATTTTCCCCTACTTGAAAAAGCGAAATCATTAAGTCAAGTACATATAGTATTCATCTAAAAAGTATCATATCGTAGCTCCAGATAATTAAGTAAGTTGGGCATTGCGTGGCGTTGGGCTATTTTAATAAAAACTAGTACAAAAAAAACTTGTTGAACTGTTTTCCGAGGTAATATCAAAATTTTCGAAGAAATAGTTTTCTACGGTTAATACATCTTCCAAATTTCATCAATTCTTCCATAGCTGTCTTTAAGATAAAATGAATAGGTAACCTTTTTAGCATACAATTTAAATTTCTAAATTTACCTAAACTACTTTGCTGGTGGCAAATAATATAGTCATCAGTTAGAAATAAAATATATCTAGTAAGCTTTGAAGTAAAAATTATTTCTGTGATGTTTTATTGACATTTTATGACATTTTATTGATTGAAAATTCAATGACATATTGATTGACAGAGTATTTGTTAATTGCTCTAATAAAATCCCCTTTAAAGGTATTATTTCTGAGTAATAAATTCTCTTCATATTAAAGGTGCTATTCCATGGGAAAATTTTACTGAATAGAAATTAAAGGAAGAAAAAATATATATTTGCTAGATGGGGAGAATGAAACAAAAAACCGAATCAGTAAAAAAATATTTGTATCTATAGTTGTGACACTCCTCTAAAAAGTATCAAATTGAGAACTTTTTATAGGAGTGTCACTAATACACGTACATAAATTTGTATGGGATGGAAAGTAATTCTCGCACGATTTTATGGTAGAGATATTTTTAATTTTATTTTCTGTGACGGAAATTGTTCGAAAAAATGAAATTCTGATATGAGTAATAATAATATTTAATTTTTTAGATAATTTTGAGACGAAAAATTAATCGAATAATACTAAATACTTAATTTTTTTAGCAATTATTGGTTATGTTTTTGTTTAATGTCAAATATCTCCTTAAACCTTTTGCTATAAAAATATAAAAATAAATAACACTTTGTCTTTGTCTATCATATGATGTTTGATTTTTATTTTCTCTTTTTGGCGTATTTTACTATTCAGTAAAATTTTCCCATGGAATAGCACCTTTAGGATCGCTTACTTATAATGGGTTAGGCATACAAAATAAATTGTTTTTTATATTTGAAATAGAAAATGGCGGCGTGGCAGCAAGTCGAACGTGCACGATTTTTCCCGAAGAGGTCCATGGCGGTTCATAACGTATTCTTGTTTTTTTTTTTTTTTTTTTTTCAAAAAAATAAAAAAATAAAAAGTATCATTAAAAAACTTACACAAATAAGGCAAAGCCTTTTTACAATATTATAAAAATATCTTTTTTTGTGTAACGCAGTTTAAACATACGTAGGTGCGATATAACATAATTTAACATAATAATATAAATTAAAATACAATAATTTAAAAAGGTAATTATAATATTTGAATATTTAAACGCATAATTAAGGTAAGGAAAATGAATCAGGAAATCAAATAGGATAATTGAGGTCAGGATAAAAAAAAGAAAAGGAAAGAGAAATACGAATTAATTCATGTTACTGGTTTCATCAAACATTTTTTAAAGTTACGCAAACTAGTCGCAGCTTTAGCAGTTGGGTGAACATTATTCCATAGTTTAACTCCATGGAAACAGAAAGATCGATGTCTCGGTTTAAACTTACATGACTTAGGCAGATTAAAATTTAATGTGCGTTCCGATTTACTGAAATTAATCATACAGATAACAAGAAGTCCGCTTCTGAATTAAGCTTAACATGAAACATAATGCTGATAATTCTAGATATTTATTCAAAGTTATGTTAAATATTTGTTTCGACAAAGCAGTAATTGGTTCAGCAATCAGCAATACGTTTCAAAAATATGCAGCTCGCACACGTATAGAAAGCCACATTTAACCGTTTCAAGGATTTTTTGGAACAGTTCACATATGTATATTGGAACACAGTTTGATATTAAAGGACCGACTAGAGTTCGATATGACGTTTTACATCAACTGAAATAAATATTGCTGTGCTCCAAAGTTTACTTAAAGATAGAATAAGACAGACCAGTTAAATTTATTATCTATGAACAAACCCAAGCATTTGACTCGGTCATAGAAATCGATCCTTTGATTATCAATTACTAGATGAATAGACGGTATAATTACTTGCTTTTTATTCAACAGGATAATAGCTTGAGATTTACTGGGGTTAATTTGGAGTTTGTTTACGGTTGACCAATCAAGTACTTTGGATAAGGTAATATTCAGATTAAAGACTCTCTTTACGAACTCTCCAAAAGAATACAATTATATACTATGGTATACCATCAGCATAAGCCGTGCCGGATTAAATTCTATCAAAATGAAGGGAAACTTCATCATTAGAAACATTATGAAAATAGAAAGGATTTTCAGAATTATATTGCAATGTATCCAAATTCAACTTATTATTATTTGCAAGGAAAACCGCACCAAAATATTCATTAAACTCTTCTAGAGTTATTATGTATATTAGATTTCGAGTCAGCACAAGGAGAATGAATGTAATCCCTAAAATTCTTCCAGAATACTTTAAAAATTATTTACTTTATTTTTAACTCTGATATATTCTGACCGATTAAAGGAGACCTCGTAAAGAAAATCGCGTATATTCCGGTTCCTGAGAACTTCATTAACAAAGTTAATCTCATTTAATGGAGGTTTCACTAAGTACTTTCGTAGCGGTGCAAAAATGTTAAGTAAATCCAATAAAAAAGCATTAAAAATTGATTGTTGCTCATCTACATCGCAGAACGAATAAAGATTATTCCAGTATAAAGAGCTGGCAGCCATAAATAAAGCATCCCTGTCAATATTACGAAAGTTTCTTTTTTCTTATAATTCGCAGTATAAAAGGTATAAGAACCATAAATCATATCGTGAGTAGTAGCAATTCCAGGGACCAAGATTTGCGTGAAAGTACCAAAATTGACAGGATAATTAGCAAACGCTAAATCAATTAAGTTAGCTTTGCCTATGAAATTAGTGGCCTCTTTTGAAATTAAGTCAAGACCAAAAGAAGAGATTAATGATTTGAATTTTTTGAACTTTGGTTTAGTACTATGTAGGACAATTACAATTAATTAAAGTCCCCAACAATTATTACTTCACTGAATTTAGACATAATTTCAAGATCATTGATAAATTCTATTTTGGGTGGACAATAAATCACTCCTATAACTAGTTTATTGTGTTGATTACCAATTTCTATGAACATAACATCAATTTAGGAACTACTCACATTACTATGTACAATTTTTGGATTCAATTTTATTCTAACATAAATAGCGACACCACCACCTCGCCGACCCGCACGGTCTTTACGAAGTAAGATGAAATCATCAAGCTGATAGCACTGGTTAGAATGTTTGGTTTTAAACAAAGTTTCAGACACAGCAATTGCATGAAAGTGAATATGTTTCATATTTAGTTTAAATTCATCGAAGTTAGCAACCAAATTACCAGGATTTATGTTATTGATATAGCTGTCATCCACCATTATAATTAGTTATTAGAAGACCGCTACTGCAATGAGATGAAACCAGATAATGAAAACTTTTCATTATCTGATACACGAATTTTAATAAATGAAGAAAAAATTCGGTAAATTTACATTGTAAAATAATAATAATGAAAACAAAATGAATTAAAATAAATATAAAAAAATATTTAAACAATTTTAAACAAAAGAAAAAAATGATGAAAATAAACTATTAAAATAAGTAAACTATTTAATAAAAACATTTTAATTATTCCCGTTTTCATTAATGAAAATACGAAATCAAAATTTCACATATCTAAATTCATTTCCAAAACGAAATAAAAAGGCTTATGTTATTTCATTTTATAAACATATGGTACATAGTATATTAATTCATTTTGAAAATGAATTAAGAAATGCCTTTTTAAATTCATTTTGTCAAACTTTTTTATTTCTTTTTCGATTTTTATTTTTATTCATTTTTAAAATGAATTAAATACGATAATTTAAATTCAGAAAAAATACCTTTTTTAATACAGCCTTTTTTAATTCATTTAGCCTTCGCAGATGTTAAAGATGATTTTTCTTGAATGATTTGATTTTTATTGAATGTTTCAGCCGTGATTACGGGTTCCAGTCAGTTGATCGTAAACAATTGATCGTGTTACAATTGATCGTAGACACAATTGATCGTGAAAACAATTGATCGTGGTTGGAATTGATCGTATGAACAATTGATCGTGGATCAATTGATCGTATAGACAATTGATCGTGGATCCATGGTCAATTCCACGTATTTATTTTGCGTAAAATATTTTGTTGTTCTTTACCGAAGCGATCAGCCTCTACAATTCCTAGTTAAATTAGTCGATGTCATTTCTCTTTTTCTGAGCGTAATTAAAATTGGAAATATTTTTACAAAAAGTGGAATTAAATTCGGACAAAATTTGTTTGCAATACGCGTAAACATATTGTATGTATACATAGCCTTATCCATAAAAATAAACAGAAAGATTGGCTATGTAGGCCCTACATAATACGAAATGAATAAAAACACAAAATATTTTTCCGGAACAAATAGATTAACTTTTCATTATCTGTCAATTTTTCTCTATAACTTATTTTTTTTTTTGTCTCGACCATGTGGTCAAATTGATTTAAAACTCGTTTGGAAACAAATAACTAACGCAATTCACTTCAATTCTTTATTTAAATTCAAGTATACTGTTACACGATCAATTTTCTATACGATCAACTGATTCACGATCAATTGTTCTTACGATCAATTGTATCCACATTCAGTTGTTTCCACGGTAAATTGTTGCATGATCAATTGTTGTAATATCAATTATTCACGATCAATTGTTTACGATCAATTGACAGTAAATCCGTGTTTACATCAATGGAAGTGACGGTATTTAAATTAATTGCAGAATTATATTGCTTTATAGGATTATGAAGGTCGTCAATACTTCTCAGTATAGCTGGTTTCCTATTATTGCTGAATAACATGTATACCAATTCACCTTCAGTACACTGGATATTGTTTTCACTGAAAATATGTTTTCAACCGATTCATTGGCGATTAATGGGATGCCTGATATGACGATAGTCCCAAATACTTGTTTACGTTCAATAACATCAAATTTGGCGTCGAACTATATCATTTTAGAGTGAGATGTTAGCAAATTATCTTTTAATTTTAAAACTTCAGACATAATTTGACTTTTATTAGAGTTTAGACAAATTTCCAAATCAGGTTTCGCTTTATTCAATCCTGTTTCTAAATACACAATATCTTTTTTAAGGTTTTCGATATTTGCAGAAATTTTTTCATTTAGTAAATCGGCAGCCATAATGATATCTTGCATCTATTTTTACACAAAACTTTATCACTGAAAGCAATTTCACAGTAAGTAGTCTGATGAAATACTATTTAGTATAAATAAAACCACAAAGTGCACAGTTTTACATAAAATAAGTTAATATAATTAATTAATTTGCGGAGCGAAATAAAACACGTCTACACACAAATCACCACTTTTTTTAAACAGCACCAAAATAAAAAATATTTTCGTTATCTAAAAAATGTAATTGTTAATTATTTGAAAAAATCGTCTGTACCGTTCGTCAGTCGAGTGGAAATTGCTTGAGTTTTACTGTCCCTCAATTTGAAAAAAATTGTTTTCCTAATTAAATTAAAAAAAAATGTCCACATTGTATTCTCGATTTAATTAATTTAAATTATATATTTACACAATGGGACTTACACGTACAATGGGACTTACACTTTACATTCGGAACTGAATTTTTTGTTTCCTTACAAAACTTTTTGGTTTTAACTCCAAGGTCGTCTTGCTAAGTATTTTTGCTAGGGTTTCTTGCAGAAGTTCTCTGTTTGACGCATCGCTAAATGGAGATTAAATCTTGAGAGCTATCTAGCAGCAAAGAAGCACATTTATACCTCACGGATCAGACAAAATCCAAGATATTGCAGTACAGAACACCCCACCTCAAAAGGTAACTGTTTGGTGTGCTTTATCGGTTAAAGGTATTATAATGGTTGCTATATGAAGAAGCCACTCACGACTTCAGTAAGTTATTGGAGACACATGAATACTTTATTCCACAGAAAATAAAATTAACGATGCATGCTTTATGCAAGATGGTGCTCTTCCGCATATTGTAAATGGGGTTTTGGATTACCTGCACGACTTTTTTGATAGTAGAATCATCTCGAATCGCTTTCCTGACCGATTTAATGGAGGTTTCTAATGGCCACCGTATTCACCGGATATAACCGCCTATGACTTGTTTTTTCAATGGGGTTATTTAAAAGATCGTGTGTACATTGATAATTCACGAAATGTGAGTAAATGGGAAAACCCGATTCATACGTACGTATTTATAAATTTCAAATGGTTTCTTTATCGTCTAAAAAAAACTAAAAGTCGCGTTTTGAATAGGCCACCCCGTATTAATTACTTGTCCTGAATTCCTCGATGGTAATCCTTCTTTGCAGAAGATATTTTAAATCAAATGTTGCTTGTTTACCTTTCACCTTTATATTGTTTGGTTCTAATTCCAGACGAAACATGGCTGAAGTGCTTCCTCCGATTAACAAAGTTTGTAATAGATTTCCATTGGAAGCCTTTATCATCGAGAGCAGCTTGCACATTATTGGCATCGACGTAACTCTCTATTCTTTTTAACATATCAACTAATCCTTTTTGGCTCTTTAGTTGGTACGTGTAGTAACGTTTACTAATTTGGTCGAAATGTTTAACTATCGGTAAACATCAATTTTTTTTTCTTTTATCTTTTCTTTTGATCCCGGAAAAATAAAATTCATTCTCCATAATAAACTCGATTGTTGTTGCGAGATCTCTATTTGATTTTTTCCTCAAATAGATTGGTGGTGGTTTCTTACATTCTGGAGTTTTTTCGGGCCGGCGAACAACCAAACAATAAAACCCGTTACTATATGCGTTAATTTAACTCTGGCTAGCTTAGTGAATATATTCGCGCTTCCACTGGCCGCTGATGTAGGGATCCTCCTTCGTTTTTATCGGACAATAATATACCAGTCTAGTTCCTACAGAAGACTAAACACTGCTATTCATCATTATTTATTTTACTATCATCCCTTGTTGATACGCTTTCATTGTTTTTTAAATTCTGATTCACTTTGTTTTTAATTACCTGGTAAAGCAAATTCTTGAATATTTATATTTTGTTGTCGCTTTGACTATGCTGGTCATTTTTATTTTTATTGATAACTACTGAGGTCGTGACGTTTGGCGACAGATCGCTTGCGGACATCGCTTTCTGCTAATTTGGCTCAGGCTTTTTTATTTGGGGCGGAGATTTGGTCAACACGGTTTCACATATTTTCCACACCACAATATTTTTTCTAAAAAATTAGGATCTGTTGATTCATTAGTAATAAGTAAAATATTTTAAATGTTTAGAATTCAATTTTTTGTGTTTTGATAGTGTCGGTAACTGTTGTGGTATTGTGGTAAATTCTTCACAAGCCAGAAGATTAATAAGGACTGTATCGAAAAGAAATTAGCCGCAAAAAAAGCAATTTTAAACTCAAAAAAAACAATTTTAAGTGTTATAAAATGATGTACTCGTATTATCATAAAGTAGACCTCTAATTGGAAGATTTCATGTTTAAAACGTTTGAGAAATTATTTTCTAAATATACCGCGAATTTTTCCTTTGATAAGTTTCATTAGGTTCTGCACAGTAGTTTTATTAATTTTTCTGGTTGTTTTGGATCAACTTTTTTAAAACTCTGTTAAATTTTCGACTACTTTATCATTATTTTTCAAGTAACGCTTCGTAATTTCCCGATATCTTTCAATTGGTCTAAGTTCTGATGAAATAGGCGAATTTTCCATTTTTCCAACTTAAGATATGTTATGCCAAGACGGTCGTCATACAGTTTTCGTGAACGGTTTTGGCATAAATTTGTTTGTTTTTCACTTTGTTTCGAAACATTTTATTTTTTATATGCCTTCAAGTCATGCCTTATTTTTACCCGCTGGATCATTCCAACACTAGTACCTAATTTCCCACATAAATCTCTGATAGACATTGATTTGTTTTCGCGAGTTTCGCTCAAAATTTTGGCGTCTAATTTAAGATTCCTGGGACCTTATTTTCGACCGCTTTTTCGAAAATCCTTTACCGTACCATGTTCCCCAAACTTATCAATTATTTTTCTCATTGCATATTTACTTATATTTTCACGCTTTGCTATGTTTCTAAACGAAACACTTTTTTCAGTGCACCATTTGTGCAATAGTTATTTATGGTACTAGTGAGCAAAACGAGATATTATCCATGAGGGATAAGTTAAACATAAAATTATCCCGAGTGGATAATATCTCTTTGCTCACGAGTGCCATACAACGTTTTATCCACTTTTGTTGAAATAAATTTCGTAAATTAATAAGAAATAGTTCCATTTTGTGTTTTCACACTGGAGCATTGAATTTTGAAATTCATTTTATCATAGTGACCGTTCTTTAAATTGTCATGGTGTACTTTAATTAATTTAATTTTTGGAATATAGTTTTTCATTCAATTTGACTACGAATAATTTTCCAATGACTACTCAACATTTTGTTATACCAAATATAACTCACGTTGCCCCTAGCAACAATAACAATGGGTTATTTTACATTTTCTTTATTTGAAATCAGCATAGTTATCGGGCTATTATATATCAAAAGTGGATAAAATACATTTACACACTGCTTATCTAATTAGTGGCATAATTACAACTGAGTAACAAATTATTAAAATCAAATGCAATATTTATCTACAAAGAACTATTCTATCTAACGGCACTTTTCCGTTACCATAGAATTAGTGCAAGCCAAAGCAAACAAAATTTTTTTGTGGCTACTTTCTTTTCGATACAGTCCTTAGTCCCAGAAATACGTATCTTTGAAGTATTGTTATTTCTTTGAGTCCTGAAACTGTGTTGAAAGCCCTCTTCCTTCTGTTTTAAGGGGTAATTTTTCAATAATTTTGAATAATTTTTCTAAGAGTAAAAAAAATAAATATAAATGTCAAAAAAGTTCTGAAAAGGTTCAAAAAAGTTATGTGTTAAACATAAAAACTTCAAAAATTAATTGGTTTTCAATTCCATCCATTAGCAGGAATTCAACGAATTGCACATTTTAATTCAATACGTGGCAGTGTTCTAGTAATTTAGCAAATAAAATTGTTATTATAGTCGTTCTAATGAAAATTTTGAAGTAAATTTAATATTTTGGCAATGAATGCTTGCTTTGAATTTATTAAAACCGTTTCTTTTAACTACAAGGTAGATTCTGCATGTTATTAAAACGGTGCAAATAATGTTTAATAAACTTCGTTTCATGACGTTTGACCTAAGCCTGATCATTGAGGGGTTTTACCGATCGTCCCAGTTTCGACACGCTTGTCTTAATTTCAAAGTAATCCGATATTTTCGAATTATTGAGCTCAATCGCAATGAGACGGATGGAAATGCTTTCCGAGGAATTCAATTTCTTCGTTGTTTTACAATTAGAGTCCCCATAGACTAAAATCTGATTTACATTTAATGTTTTGCTCTATTCCAAAAGACAACTATGAGCAATGAATCTAGTTTCTCCATCATTATCATTGGTAATTAGCTAAAATGAACCGCATTATAATCTATAGGGTGAGTCTTATTTAAATAAACCATAAAAACCCGCTTTATTTCTTGTAAACTGCAGATACTACTTATTTATTATATAGAGCGATTTTTATCGGTTATTATTTTTGGCACAAGAAGCAGACGGACTTGGTGTGGAAGGCATTTACTTTCAATGGGATAGTGCGCATCTGGTCAAACAATAATTATTAATATTATTGTCGTATCTTAATTCGGCGATATCATCTTTCTACCTAGATCGCCCGATTTGACATCACCAACTTTTTTTTGCGTTGTTATCTAAAAAGCAAGGATTACAACAATCGTCCACAATCTTTTGCCGATTTGAAGGCTATTCGACAAGAAATTGTGAACATTTTCACAGAAACAATGAACCACATCATGAAAGTGCTCAAAAAGGGGCATAGTTTTTATCAATGCTAAGCAAAACGAATTCTAATGATGCCAGTAAAATTCCAAAAACACAATGGTTTACTAAATATTTTCAGCTAACAAATTTAGTTTTAATTAATTTACTAAAAAAAATCCATGTTTTTTTTTTGTATCAAATATGAGTACTACTGGCCAAATATAAAACCGAGAGTAAATATTAATTAGAATATCAAACATCGAACAATTTTTGTTAATTTTTATGGTGAATAAGGAGCCTACCTCTTTATAGGAATATGCAGGATTGGGAGTGGGTGTCGCATCGCCAATGGCATCATTTTTAGAATAGTTAATTTCTAGGGTAATCGTGAAATTATGGATTTAAGTAGATTTTTGAGAAACTCGATATTTAGGTGGTAGTGTCTTATTAATGTTCATCTAATAAATATTGAAAAAACGGATCTATCCAGGTGAAAGAGGAAAACATTTCTGGTGGTGTGGATCTAAGCTATATGCTAGTTGTTTTAATCAAATCTCAATAACATTCGTTTGGAATTCGAAAGAAAGCTACAAATGTGCCTTCCGTAGTAATGAAAGGTAGGTAAATGAAAAGTATGGCATTTGAAACTTATAAAACCATTAATAAATTAGATGTACAAAAAATTCGGTTTATTTATTGACAGAGAACGGTATGATAAAAAGCATTTATTATTAAAATTAAGTGCAGATGATTCACATCTTATTTATACACAAAATAATAAATTAACGGAGACACATAAAAATGTGTCATTTTATTTTTTTACAGTCCTTTAATAGGATTCTTGTACATCGAAAGAATTCATTATAACTAAGAATTTTGAATATAATGTTTGGAAAATATCGATTTTCAGTACCAACATTATTTTTGAGTTTTATTTTCATAAAATACGCCAAAGATGAACTCTGATAAATTATATGATCCGATTGAATTTGTAACACCTAATTTATTAGTTATAAGCAACATTTTGTGGTTTAAAAATGATTGTTGATATACGATTACTTTAAATATTACATACATGTATAGATTATTTGATAGTACAAATAATATTGTCGTTTTACGCAACAATAAAATTGAATGACATAAGGAACGTTTTTCAGTTATCTATCTTTGTTATTGTCAGACAAGACAAGAATGTAAAAATCTGAAATTGAAAAAAGTATATACGAGTATATAAAAAATTGAAACAAATTCAAACTTTCAAACCTATTTCCATCGATCAAGTTTAACGACGGCGAAAATATTTGTTAAAGATATTATTGAATACAAATTTAACAAAAAAAACTAACTCGACACATTTACAAAAGGGATGGGCGCTATCAAATTTCATTGCTAACAACAAAATAATCTTAAAAAAAAGTGTGGCAATTTATTAAATGAAGGTTAGTTTGAATATCAATGACTATTTCAAAAGAAAAAAAAAAGGCTGCATATAGCGACAGGTTACCCGCAAAACTTTCAGTTTTATGTATACTGTACCTGCTTGCATAAAGTTTATTATTCACCACACTTCTCTTATTTTGAATTGCGTTGACATTAACGCCATTTTTCGTTAGGTTCTTATCTGAAATATTCAATTTAATAAAAAATCCATATAACGAGAGCAATATACATAAGCATTAAACACAAAGAAAGCTAAATAATGTTTCTTCTACATGTGTTAAATTGAATTTGTTCTGAATACATATGAAGGAATTGATTGATTTAAAATTTGAATAGAAGGTATGTATTGAAAGAATTTTTCCTTTGTCAACGCATTGGGGTTAACATTTTTTTTACTATCGAACTTTCCTAATATTAATCAGTATATGAAGGTAAATTTGATGGATACATAAAAGGTATTGATAAAATAATTGTTTAAGTTAGAAATGGAAAATTCGGAATAAGTATCAAATTAAATTAAATTAACTTTGAGTCCATTTTTTCAAAATAAATACCATAGTTTTGTATTTTAAGAGTTTTAAAGTTTCTCGAAGAGTTTTATTTATTTTATAATAACTGACTATTGCAACTAATCAATGTTTATTTGGGTTTATGTTTATGTTTATTAATCAATGTTTATTTAAAAATAAAATCCAAAAAAAAAAGTTTGTTTTATTACAACAAATTTATGAAAAGTTGTTTTAATTCGTTTTTTACCTATGAGGATGGGGCTGCCACCCCGTAACCACCACATTGGCAATTTTCAAATGTGAACACCTCTTGATCCACACTACCTGGTAACATGAAACAAAAACAAAATTCTAGACCAGTCAAAACAACCTTAGAAAATGTGGGGTACCATGGAAAATTTAAATGTTCGGCAAATTAATAATCGAATATTTCTGTAACTATTTTTATTGTCGAGGTTACATTTTGCTGTGTCAGTGTGTTACGTTTTTATTATATCGCTAAGGTCAGAAATTGTAACAGCAATCGTGGCATTGTTGGAAGATGGGAGATGCCAACGTTACATCGCTAATAAGTTCCGGATTTCCCGTAGTACCGAATAAAATATTTCGTCGCGATTTTTCGAGACATGATTGCATACCAGGCGACAAAGTACGGTAAGCAAAGAGTAACAAACGTTCGAGATGACTGTTTTTGTACAGGGTGCGCCATCTTTTATGAGGGTATGTAAACATTGAATAACTTTGACATTTGTCAACCGATTCAACTTGATTAAATATGTTTTTGAAACGTCAATTCAGTACAATTTTAACTAGGAATCGCTTCACAGCTGAAATAGTGACGCTTTACATTAAAAATAGTCGTTCAGTTGAACGACGCCACATCTGACAACACTATACGTCGTTTGGTGTCGAATTTTGTTGAGCACGGGACAGTGAGAGATCGTCGAAACAGAGAGCGTTGCCCAAAACCCAAAAGTGTCATACCGTCGCCGCGCTCAGCATTTTGGCGTCAGTGGAACCACTTTGCGGCACATTTTGAAGGATAATTTGCATTTGTTTCCGTATAAACTGCAATTAACACAAAGAATATTGCCGATAGACCGTCCACGTCGCTTGAAATACGGCCAAATGTCGCTCGAATGGTTGATACTGAACCTGATTTTTGGAAGCAAATTATGATGACCGACGAGGCCCATTTCACACTATCTGGTGGCGTTAGTAGCAAAATTGCCGCATTTGGGAAGGCAAACATTCGTGCCGAAATCATCGCTATACCGCCCGAGAGGCTCGAAAATGTAATGGAAAACGCAGCAAGAAAGCCAAATTTTGATTTGCCCAATGAAGGCGGCCATTGATGTTGTTTTCAAAAAATAGTCCAAATAAATTGCAAGGGACAAAATTGAATAAAAATACCTCATAAATATACAGAAATCTATAACGGCCGTTCGCTATATTAACGAAATATTGGAACAATATTTTGTTCCATACGTACCATTTAAGGGCGATAGTTTTCTGCTGATGTATGATAACGCAAAACATTATGTTTCCAGAGTCGTAAATGACAGATGTAAATATTTCGAAGATGACATGGCCGGAACGGAGTCCCAACTTGAATCATATAGAACATTTGGGACATTCTTGGTAGAAGAATTCTGTCTCGTATTGCAGCTCGAAATACGATGGAAATTTAGCTCTTACCCACAATTTCCAAGATTGTTTTCAATGACCTTGAATTTGGATTTTGTTTCATGTTACCAGCTAGTGCGGTTCAATAAGTATTCACATTTGAAAATTTAGTTATAATTATAAGTCATGTTGTGGGATAAGTAAAAAAAACTCAGCCACGAATGACCTTGAATTTGGCTTTTGTTTCATGTTTCTAACTAGCTAGTGCGGTTTATTCCAGAATATGCTAAATATGGCCAACGCTATAGCGTTTATTGCTGTTTGATCGTATTGGATCATCATATTCTGCGTAATTATTTCGAACAATTCTGGATCAATTGTATAATCTGATATTTCAGCACATATAATACTCGTACTATCAATTTCATTTGGTTGAATTTTATCCATACAGCAAATTAGAATATGAGGATGTGGCAACCCTCTCATCTGCCATTCAGTCGAATATACATCCAGCAACGTTGTGCTAAATCCATCAAAGATTTTAATTTCTGCTTAAATACTCATGCTATGATATCATGACGATTAGTTTGCGATGGTCCAGACAATAAACAATTTTTAATTTCATTCCACTTCGGTTAACCTTTAATGAGCGTCAAAGTACTTTTTGGGCGGCGTTTTACACGTCATTTTTCATACAAATATGTACTAAATTAATATATCAAAGAGAGGCATTTTTCATAAAATTATTGTACCGTGCCTTAAGTGGTGACCAGCGAAAAATTATAAAGTTAAAAATTAAGAATTAACAAAACTTAAAAATGCGATAGATATCATTTCTGTAGCCTCGCCCAGCGAAAAATTAACGTCACTTAAAAAATTTAACGAAGCTTCGTTAAATTAGATCCGTCACTTTAAAAGAATTCAGAATGCGCGATTTTCCGTCCAAACTTAAGAAATTAAATGTCAAACCCAAATGAATTTTTGGTTTAGTTGTTGATGTAGATATAAAGTTTTGTATTTTCATGGCTTTTTATTTATATTTGTTCATTTTAATTTTATTTTTCTAGGTTTAACTGAGGTATTAATTAATTTTTTTTTTACACTAAACACACGAAATCAGAGTAGATACTCCTGATGATGGCCTAACAAGCCGAAATCGATCGAGTGATTTTTTAAACCTAAAAAAATTTTGCGAAATATTAAAACAAGTGTTTTTTTTAAAAAATGTGTGTATTAATTTAATTGTTAATTTGGTAACATTTTTCTAGTGTACTTTTCCTAAAAGGTAAAAAATGTGGATATTTTTTGTTTGTGAATTATGTAGCCCAAGCAATTTGTAATTTAATATTTTTGTATTTTGTGCCAAAATACAATAATTTATAATAATCAAGTTTATACAGTTTATTTCATTAAAAGTAAAGAAATTTTGATTGGAAATCAAATATCGAAAGATAATGGATGGTTGAGCCTTTATACAAAGCATATTGTATAACAAAACTAGGAAACTTGGTTAGGAAAAAACAAAAATATAGTTGTCATTTGTATTATATCAAAACCAACAAAAATGTTTATACAAGCCGTGCTGTCCCTCGGGGGTGGGATTTTGGATATCATGAATGTAAAATATGTGGAGTAATGGCCCAAGCACGGAGCCCTGCTGGACAGTTGCGGCCGCTCCTCCAGTTATCGATTTGTAGCGGTTTTTCAAGTCTACGGAGAATCGCCGTTGTCCCATGTATGTTTTTATGAGCGATACCAGTGCCGGAGAAACCCCCGTCGTGCCAGACAGATTCGAAGGCCTTTTTCATGGCTAGGAATACGGCTGCAACAGGTTTGTGTAGTCTTTTGGTTAATTATCCAAATATGGTGTACTAGCCTCATCAGGGAGTCAGTGATTTACCTGTTGTGAACGAGCCAAACTATTCTTCCGGGATCAAGGGATGGAAGGCATCTAACAGCCTGCATGCCACCATTCGTTCTACTATGTTGCTGAGTCCACTCAGCAGGCTAATTGGCCTTGTGTTTTCGGGGCTGCACAACTTGCCACTTTTTGGGACGGCTTTGCCATCCTCCAGTTTTCCGAGAAGTAGGCAAATTTTAGTGCCTTTGAACACAGCTTCGTAATGGTCTCCAATTTTGTTTGCCATTACAATTGGACCAATTATCTGTTCCCCTTCTTTCTCCAGAACAATTTTGTTCCGCTGTTAGGCTTTATTCTTCTTATGAAGTTGAATAAATTTGTTTTGTTGGGCCTTATATCGCTGAGTTTCTTGCGGAACACTGTCTGGAAGTATTGTTTTATGCTGTCATGAATGCTTTTGGTAGCCCGGTTTATGAAGATGGGGCAAAAAAGTGCAGGGACCTTGCGGTTCATGTTGCAATAGTAATTACCAATTTTAATCATTTTCATGATGTGCGGTGGAAGCTGTCTGGAGTTTGCAGCAGGATCGATGCTGGACACAAATTTATCCTTAGCCAGCCTGATTAGCTGCGCAAGCATGGTTACTCGTGATTCGATCTCCGTGCAGGGCTCGATCGATATGTTGTCGAACTCGTCTAGCTTAAGGTGCATGAAGTCCCTGTATCCCACAGTGACTGATCGTTTTTTTTTATGTTGTATTTGCTCTCAAGTTTAATTTTGACTAGAAATATTTTGCATACAGTTGTTTTATTGCGATTGCAAGGTCGATGACCGACTCCCTCGAGTGCCAGAGCTTGGAAACTAAGTTTGTACTACGTTTTCAGCACGAAAACTGTGTAGTTGTTTACCATTATAATTGTCTTTTGTGGGGTTCCAGTTGTGGCGTTTGGCATTGAAGTATCCATCTAGCAGAACTCTACTTTGGTGGTTAACAAGTGTATTCAGGTCTGCTTTGGTTACGTTCCAGAAGTATATTGCGAAAATGGCAAATGAATCTCTGCCTTCTTCGATAATCAGCGATGTATCTGCGTGTAGCTATCAGCTGTGTAGTTTTTGTCCACAATTGCTTTTGGGCTTGTGTGTTTTATATCTATAAAACACACAAGCCCAAAAGCAATGGTGGTATGGCCATACCACCCGCCCGTTTTTGGTTCTGTTCTATAAATCTTATAATTTTTTATATACAGTTTGTGTGATTTGTGGGCTGGTGTTTTTCCGTCAAAACTGTCAGCTCATGGCGGGCGCGCCAAACTAACTAGACTATTGCAGTTTAGTGTGATGATCTTCATTTTAGGTGTTGGCACACGAAGTTGAGATACATGCTCTTTTACTATTCTACTCTAAACTTTTACTATTAACGAAATTATTCCCCTCGCATGTTCTGGGTTTTAATGAATCGGCAAAAGAACCACCTGGCCTTATAATAAGTAAATCGAAAGCAGAACTCGCGGGTCACAACAAATTTTTTGAACTACGTTTTGATTATATATATTAGATTTATTCAATTTATTTTGCTTACCCATATATTTCAATCTCTCCCCGCAGTTGAAGCATTTGATTGGGATTTTCTGGTCCTTGCTCCGTGGACATTTTCCTGGTTCATGGTTGCTGGCACATTTCCCACAGTTGTCTATCATTTAGCAGCTTGATGCTGCTTGGCCGAACCCCTGGCATCTTCGGCATTGCGTTACTCGAGCCTTCCTCTTGGTCTGCCAACTGATCTTGTATTCGCAATAGATCTGCTGGATATTAACGGTTCCTGTTTTCAGCACGAATGTAACCGTAAAGCTCGATATTTCGCCTTGGACATCTTCGTTCTTTTGGTTTTTTATAGTTTTAATCATGAGGTACACCTCATGGTCCATGTTTTTTAGGTCCTGCTTGCTCCTGTACGCATATGTGAAGAAGGCGTGTTTTAGTTTTTTGAGCTCATCTACCACTAGTTTGTGCTGGTTTAAATTTTTGGTGTGTACTGTAACATCGTTTGCTGTTACCTTTAGTAAAGGGCCCTCAAACTACCTCAGGATTGTTTTTACTCTACAATTTTGTTGGTTGAGTACTCTTTTAACAAGAAAGGTGGTGATTTTGGTTGGTGATCTCTTGTTGTGCATACTGTCTAAGATTGGGTAACCACGCTTAAAGGGTTGAAGCCAATGTTTTGCTTGTACTAGCTGGACGCAGATTCGATCTAATCGTCATCTTCTTCATAGTATTCGTAGCAGTCAAGCATATTCTTGACGGTTTCTGTAATGTCGCATTTTTTGGCTATTACGCTCTCCTTTTGGTACTATTTCTGTTGCCGTCAAGTGATGGTAAGCCTTTCCCATTTAACAGCTCGTTTACTTTGTTGAATATTCCATCCGTGTGCTTTTTAGGTAATTTGTTCACCAAATTGGTGATATGGATTAAGGACCTGTCATCCAGCAAGGATGCTGACTTTTTTCCAGTCATGATGCTAGTAACGCTCGAATTTTTTATTGAACCCCTCTGAGTTACTCGGTTCCTTATTTTTCTTTTCGCACACTTTTTGTTTTTGGTTTATTTTTCTGACTTTATTATGTTTTGTTTTTTCTTCGCTGAAGGCGGATTCATTGTTGTAGTTCGTTGTGTTCGTTCCGTTCGTTGTGTTTTTTTTTAACCAATAGGATTCGTCGAAAATGACATTTTGTTTCTTCGGTATATTTTTCATTAAGTTGATCTATCACCAACTTTTTTACCGAAGATACCTACATGGCAAGAAAGAGACAACATAATATATAATAGCAGAGACAGATAGATACTTCTTCAGACTAATGAATTACAGACAAATGAATTAATTTATGGTATATATAGGTGGAAATAAAATCGTTCTGTAATTTTTTCATCAACAATGAAGTCATTAAAATAATACTTCAGAAAAAATACCGAACGCAACGAACGGAACGAACACAATGAACTACAACAATGAGTCCGTCTTGATACTTTTCCAAAAGCTCCTCTGATTTTGCTTCATTTTTGTATTTTAATCTTTTTTTTCGGTATCTTTGATTCTTTTCGACCGGGTCATGCGGGTAGCTATGTGTAACCAGAACCATCTTGATGTAAATAGAGCCGGCATGTGAAAAACGAACTTAAAATAAGGGATATAGAAACACTAAAAATTAATTTATTTTCATAGAGTTTGTATGAAAAAACGTTACTAACTATCGATCGCTTTGGTGTCAGTAACCGGGTCAAGTCTGTCCCTACTAATAATCCTATCCAATCCTTCGGTTTTGTTATGTGTGTAAGGGTGTACGGTATGTGCCCGGGAGTCCAGGAGTCTTGCTATAATGCTTGGCCGTACATTCTTAATCAATCAATCAATAAATCAATCAATAGAGTTTGTATGAAAAAACGCGATTTCCGTCTTACTAATTTAAAACACAGGTTCTCAAATTTCCCGATTTTCCAGAAATAATCAAAAGAAAATAAGGGAAATTAAATTAAAAAACATTCTGCTACAATAACAATATGTATTAAAAAGAGAAAATTCAATTTAATGACGTCATGATTTATCCACATCTAAAACCAACGGTAAGAAAAAAGACAACTTGTTTAATCGAAATTAAAATAAATCAAAAAGAGCCAAACAGAAAAAATTGAATCAATACAATGAGCATGAAGAGAAGAAAAAATCAAAACAATCTGGCATGCTTCGCAAATTCAAAATAACAATAGAACGATATATAAATTCAAATGAAATAAATTGAATTGAGGCAATGAAAGAGATGATTATTGCATTGTTTATAAATTTTGAGTTATGAGTTTATGACGTATATTAAAACAACAACACTTGAAAGTTAAAAAAATACCTTATTTTTCAAAACGATTTTCATTAAGAAATAAAATATTTTCATGATTCGATTTTTCAATCAAATAAAATTAAAGGTTTTATCAGAGCCTACTCTATAAATAAGAGCCTACACATTGACTGTATTTTTTACTAAGCTTAAAATAAAGTACATACAATTTTTTCTTTACTATGAAACTATATGGGAAAACGATTGTTTTCATTTACATTTTTAGTCTATAAGAATTATGAGCTTTTACATTATTTTTATACGAAAATGTTCATAAAACATGTAATTTTATTTGATTGAAAAATCGAATCATGAAAGAGTTTATTTCTTTGTGAAAATCCTATTGGAATATAAACTATTGCTAAACTTTTATGGAATGTTGTTGTTGTAAAATACGTCATAACATAAAATTTATAAACAATTATAACCATCTCTTTTTAGTCTCCTTCTAAAAGCATTGCCACATGACAAAATTCTGTCCGAATACAGATTCATATCATGTGGCAATGCTTTATTAACGATATTTTGTTTAAACCATAGATGTCGCATACAATGAAAACTTATAAAAAGAATCAAATAGGTGATCGAACCGGTCGGATTCTAAAATCGGTCTGATTTTTGATTTGGTTAAACATATTTTGGTGGCTTCCTTCTATAGTAATAATTAAATTGTAATAATAATTAATTTAATATAATTTTTTTATAAATTTACTAAAATTAAACCATTGCTATGAAAGAAATTATGGTAATTTTACGTAAAAAGTTTTCTTTCAAATCGTTTACTCAGCCCGAATCCCTGTTGTTTTTAACTGTGTGTTAAGTGACATCTAGGAATGGGAATAATAAGTAAGAGCTATTTTATTTTATACACCGCTCTCTAATGTTATGACAATTCAAATATTCTAAACAAAAACTTATTTTGAATGTGTCATTAATTTTTGGGAATAAAAATCGATGCCAAATATTAATCATGTTGTATTTATTTTCAGCTGTGCCTTAATTTAAATACAATAATATTTTTAATACTTGAGAAATAAATAAGGCATTTATATTATAGTTAATGTTTGTTGGTTATGTGGTTTATTTGTGATGCATAACAATCTGGGTTGATTTGATTTTTTTGATTTCTTCGCGCTCAATGCATATTATTATAATTTTTTCTCTTTGACTCTCTTTGATTTATTTTAATTTTGGCTGTTCAAGTTCAACGTATTGTTTATTTTTTACCATTGATTTTAGTTGTGGATAAGTGATGACGTCATTAAATAGAATATTCTCTTTTTAATACATATTGTTGTTGTTGTAGAACGTATTTTAATTTAATTCTCTTATTTTCTTTTGATTATATCTGGAAAATGGGTAAGCTTGAAAATCTGTGCTTTAAATGAGTTAGTCATTGAGTTGTTTATTAGTGATTTCAGAAAAAATTATTTATCTAGGTTTAATTTTTAATTCATATTTTTTCGTCAATCGAAATCGCGTTTTTTCATACAAACTCTATGAAAATAAATTATTTTTTAGTGTTTCTATGTCCTTTATTTTAAGTTCATTTTTTACATGCCGGCTCTATTCATATCAAGATGGTTCTGGTTTTATGGACATTTTTGTATAAAAATAATATAAAAGCTCATAATGCTTATAGACTAAAAATATAAAATGAAAACAATCGTTTTCCTATATACTATATACTATATAGTTTCATAGTAAAGAAAAAATTGTATGCACCTTATTTTAAGCTTGGTGTAACTATGCAATTTCATTATTGCTCCCGGAATTTTGAAGATTGTTAAAATTTTATTCTTGAATCGCCTACTAGACGACTTACTTAATATTACGCCTCTTCTGATAGTTTTAATTATTTGCTACGCGTTAATATTGACACCATGTAAAAAATATTTCACGTGAAACGATAAATCATTGTGCGTTAGATAAATCATGACAGGGTAATGCTGTATGATAGAATAATTATTTACTTACCTATATTGTTTGGAATTTTTTCATCTTAGTTGGCCTTAATATCATTTTCTGTTTCGGTAGAGAAAAATTGTGGGACCCCCCCCCCCCCCAGTTACATACCTGTAACGAACCAACATCAGTACATACTCGCACCGAATCAACATCCGCATTCTAGCTGATGAAACATAAAACACAAAACAATTGATGTCACGTTGCACATACACCAAATCAACGACATCGGAATCATAGCTGACACAACCAAATAAATGTAACAAGATCACACATCACGTTGTGTCTACCAACGATTACATTTTACCGGGAAATTACCAGACATAACATGACACCATACATTCTGTCTAGCTTGCTAAATTATGAGTAGAATTTATATTAAAATTATATTTTAAGATCATTATTATTATTGTACTCATCAAGTTAACATTGTAGTTTTTTTTAAATCTAAAATAAATAAAATATCGCTCTGGATAAAATCCAGAGTTTTAAAAAATAAAAGTTTATAATCGTGAAAACTATAATTCCCCTCCCCTTCCCTAAAGTAAAGCTTTTGAATGAGTGTAACATAAATTTATAATAGCTGCATTTCTTGACGTTTGATCTGATGCGGATCAAATCAAGTTTCATGAAACGACAAAGAAATGAAAAGAGCTATAAAAGGTCAAAATTTTGATTCAAATTTTGTTTCTTCCTTGCAATGGGCCAGTTCCCACATCATGTTGGTATTGAACATTACAGACTCAAAAAGATATTCAATCTATCACATTATCATGAAAATTTCGAAAAATCGGTTGAATTCAGAAAACAATAAGATAGTTATACTCAACATGTTAAAACAGTTTGCGGAAAGTGGAGAATATAAACTTTGAGCTACTCCGGATCACCAAGGGTCTAGAAATTTGGCTAATATAATGGCTCATTAATTATTAATAGATCATAAGGACGCTAACATTTAATATGCTTATGTATTATTATTGCAATTATCCTAAACGAAATATTCCCGCAAAAAAAGCTAACCCCAGTTAAATTTCCTCTGTTTGTGAGAATTAAATAGAGAAAATATTTTAATCGTATTTTTAATTAATAAATGTGCATAAAATATTCTGCAAAAAAATGTTTTGTTCATAAAATAGAATTACATGTTGCACAAACAATTTTACTAAAACTCAATTTTTTCAATTGCATTTTTTCAAAATTAAAATTTGTTAATTCATTAATTAATATTAATGAGTTAAAAATTTCACTGTCCAATTTCATTCAAGATAATATTTAAGTCTCCCGTTCCAATGTTCATCTAAAAAGAAATATAATCATAAAAGAAGAAAGAGAGGGAATATTATTTAACTAGAGGTTGAGTATTTTTTTTTTTTTTTGTGAAATAGTTTGATTAATGTAGCTGCTAGTAAAATTATTCCATATTTTCAAAAACAACGACCTTGAAAATTTCGTGGAATTAATAAAGCCTAATGTTTAAATCAAGTTAAGAGAATATTTATGTACACTGTTTTATACATATTTTGTAAATATATATGTACAGTGCTGGTAAAAAAAAATTGGGCAAATAAATTTATTGCAAATTGGAGTCTGTTTTTGCTAAAATTACAAAACTTTTGAAAGCAATTGGTTTATTTTTTCATTTTAAATACATGTATGACGTAATTTTAAAAAAAAAAAAATTGACCTGCAATTTAGGGGCAAAACACCGAAAAATGCCAAAATATTCAAAATACGTTGATTGGTGTTAAAGTAATGTAATAAATTAAACACTTATTTTTTATTTTTTGGTTTGTTTTTTATTGATTTATAGAAGTTCAATCTTTAATATTAATATTTTGTTGGACCGCTTTTTGCTTTTATTACAGCGATACACCTCCGATTCACTGAATTTGATAAATGTTTCAAAGTCGCAGGAGGTATGGATTCCCAAATCATCATCAACAAACTTTTTAAAGCTTCAATCGATTCTGCGCGCTTCCTTGCTACTTTTAGGTTCATTATAGACCAAATATTTTCAATTGGATTTAAGTGTGGACTATACGGGGGCCAGCTCAACACATCGATACTTTTTTCTTCGAAGTACTTTTTTACCTTTAAATGAAGAGATAACAAAAAAAACAAGTTTTTAACAAATTATTTATGTTTATCTGAAAGCCAATTTGTCTATCTACAATCCAAAATTAATAACTCACAATTTGGGCGGTATGGCACGGAGTGTTGGCCTGTTGAAAAATAAATTTGCAAGTCTCGCTTAAAAGCTTTAACGCAGAAGGCTCAAACTCGTTCTGAAGGACCTGCAGATAAACAGCTGCTGTAACGCTGGAACTAAGGAAGCACAATCAACCGGTTTCAATACCAGAGAAGCATCCCCAGGCCATAACTCCTTCTTTTTTCGGTGGAAGTCTTAAAAGACATTCGTTGCTAAGTCTCTCGCCAGGTTTTCTCCTTACGAGATTTCTTCCATCTCCAACATGCAGCCTGAATTTTGATTCATCGGAGAAAATCACATCATTCCACATCTCTGGAGTCCAATTAACATGCTCCTGGGCCCATAGCAAACGTTTTTCTTTCACTAGTAATGTGAACTCAGGCTTCTGGACTGGTTTAAGTGCTCTCAAACCAGCTTTAACAAGTCTTTTTTTCACTAAGCCGGCTGAATTTTTTTTTCCGTTGCTCGCTCAAGATCCTGTCTTATGTCCGATGAATTTTAAAACGGTTCCGACGACTTTGTAATATTATAAAACGATCTTCCACTGGCGTTGTCTTTCTGGGCCTTCCAGAGCCTTTCTTTTTTTGTGTACCGCCCATCTCTCGATTTTTTTTAATATTCCACGCGACAGTACTTTTAGGAATGTTTAATCTTTCACCAATTTCACGCGTGGTTAAACTTTCTCGCGCCAAAATCAACATATTGCTTTTACACTGGTCACTAAATTTTCCCATTTTTTTAACTAGAATTGCACTTTATTCTTTATTTGTCTAGCATCACATACAGAATAACTTTTCTTACAAAATATGCACTATTTATATTCAAAAAATAAATTACAAGCAATAAAACATCTGCACCCTAATGACGGCCAAGAACGGTAGGCGTAAAAAAAATAATTGCTTGCCCAATTTTTTTGCACATCAGTTGCGGGGTTGTACCGGTGTAATAAAAGCAAAAGGCGGTCCAACAAAATATTAATATGAAAGATTGAACTTCTATAAATCAATAAAAAACAAACAAAAAAATAAAAAATAAGTGTTTAATTTATTACATTACTTTAACACCAATCGTATTTTGAATATTTTGGCATTTTTCGGTGTTTTGCCCCTAAATTGCAGGTCAATTTTTTTTTTTAAAAAATTACGTCATACATGTATTTAAAATGAAACAATAAACCAATTGCTTTCAAAAGTTTTGTAATTCTAGCAAAAACAGACTCCAATTTGCAATAAATTTGTTTGCCCAATTTTTTTTTACCAGCACTGTACATGTATTTATGGCAGGTATGTAGTCAATATGTATATAACAAACATAGTAAATGAAAAGGACAAATTTTTATTATATTTGTAAATGGAACCGTTATTAATTATTTTGTGAATTATTTACATTTTAATTAAAAAAGAGAAAATATTAGTATTAAAATTTGATCCTTCAGAAGATATCCTCGTATGCACGATTCTCTATAATTAATTAAAGAATAGAATAAAAATGTCCCGCATGATATGTATAACTACATTGAATTTTGTATTAATGTTACCTAAATAAACAATTAAAAAACAAAAACCTTCCATTATGTAGCCAAATATTTTCTTTTTCTTCATAACAATATTTAATTTGCAATTTTGTTGTAAACTGAATCTGATATAGTCCCTAATTACTTACATGTCAGTAAATAAAATAAAACGTAATTGTGTACATTTTGAGAAAAGAGTCGTTTTATGGTATGGTTTAGTATTTGAGTAGATGTTAACTTCCTACATAGAAATCGAAAACAACAAAGTTTTCTTATGAACTGAAACTTTTGAAAGTTTATTCTACATTCGAATTGGCGAATTAATTAAAGTAAATACATTAATTTTTTTCTTATTTGATTTTGGTTTAAAATGATTGTGTTAATTAATGATGATGACGATTGACCTGTCTATCACTAGGGTTACCATATCCGGATTTTCCGTAACCACGGATATCGGAAGGATCCGGTTAACAGAATAAAAATAAACAAGAGGTTTATCGTCCAATATTTTTGTAGGGCAAGTACAGAAACGTGAGTCGTTTAAAAAAATCTAGGCGTTTTTCTCGAAAATTATTATGGACAGTAACTTTGATATTTAATTTTATAGAGGAGAAATTAACAATTTGATTAATTATTTTAGTTTTCTAGATACATACAAATCTTCTGTTTTTTCAATTATTCATTGCCTAAAGAATATTACAGTTTTAATACATACGAGTATTCTTATTTTAGTGAGACTAAACAGGAATTCAATTGATTTCCTTTATCTAAGTGTTAGTATGATATTAAGTTACGATTTTTTATTTTTATTATTTGAGTGTATCGTTTTGTATTGGAGATTCTATCCCATTTTTGGAGTAGGGATCATGGATATTTTATTTGAGAACTTTATGGCGGCAGGAGGGGGGGGGGGATAAATAATATACAGGGGAGAAATTATTTTATTTATTTGGTTGTTTTACATTTTATTTTTTATAAAGATTTTTTTTTTTTTATTGATTTTTGTTATAGATTAGTTGCGGGGATGTCCTCAGTGGCTTATGATAGTGTATCAATTGATTTTCGTTGTTGAATAGTTTGTTTTCGTTATGTAGATGTAGAATTGTACAAGGAGGCGTAAATCTGGCTTCATCATCAATGATGTTTTGGGCTATGTTGATAATATTTTTTTATTAAAGGGTTGGTTGAGTTTGCTGCTCTTTCGAAGAATTTTATACAATTATTGTTGGAGTATTTGTCATTCCTGGTAATTTCTGCTTCACTATATAGCCTCGTGTTGTTTAGGTATTCGTAGGAATTAGGTTTTCTGACTATGTTTGTACATGTTCTTAGTACTTTACGTTCGAAGAGACGAATTTTTCCCATTTGACTTGATGATCAGTTCGCCCATACGGTAAAACCATACGTGATGATTGGTTGAATTAGTTCCTAACAACACAACAATTTTGTTGTGCACAACAACCAAACCTTTATATGTTTATAAGGTTTTAGATTATGGGTGAGTATGATTTCCGAGTATTTTATTTCTGTTCTATTGATGATATTTGTATCCTTATATTTCAGCTGGATGTGATTACATTGCTGCCTTTGTCGCTTAGTTAGCACTTTGGTACCCCGATCGATTTGCACTTAGGAGCGCTCGCCTTAATTTGCGATTTTTCAAAATGCGGCTCCAGCCATGTTTTTTCTGGAAGTTTATATGATCACATCGTCAGCATATGGCAAACATTTTAAAGGATATTGGTTAGGGATAGGTGTGCCCCAGAATTTATCACTCTGCCCTTAAATTGGTCCCATTCTGAGGTCTTTTTTTGATTGTGGTTAAGATTCCAATCAACTGATTGTCCGATATTTCTATTGTGGTTAGGAACAAGGACCGTTTGACAAGACGCTAACGCTCCTGAATACGATAAACCTGGTTTAGAGTAACTATTATACTTTAGCTCACAATAAAAAAGAAATATCGGCCACTGGCGGCGGGTCAAATAACTTGTACGTGTGTTCGTCTCCGGAGGAAAGCGTTATCAGCCTATTATGTTTCGAAAAGATTAGTCCACCCTCTAGCCGAACTTATGGATTGATATACTCAAACGTGAATGAAACATCATCTACCGATTGTGAAATTATAAATAATCCACCTTCACCACTGACACAAATTCAGCGAATGAAAGCTTACAACTGACACCTCTGCTTGTATTTGATGAAAACGAACGAACGGAAACAAATTCATCAACAACGAGACGCCATAATCGATCCGTGATTTCAAATTTCCAAGAAGAAAGAAAGCGTATTCTCACAGATCAAACAACGCAAATACAAAATCAAACCAAATATATCGAGCCACTGACAAAGAAGATGGATGAGCAAATCAAAACCGTTAAGGAATGTGCCAGATATTCCAGAAAAATATTTGAAATAAAGAGTAGAAGAGAGAATCGGGCTGTCGATTTTTAACGCAAGTTCCGAACAAAAATTATGTAAATATATAATATTATTAAGAAATTTTGAATTACTGTGATTATGTGAAGAAAAAGTCTGAATTAAATTATTTTATATTATATTTTTCATTTTGTTATAAAATTAATAAAATTGAATTGATTGACATTTTATTTATTTTACAAATCGCGCTCATTATCTGTTCCCTTACTCGTTGCCCTCCATCCATACCTAAAATTTCTTCAGTAGATTCAACGAGTTCTCTGTCATTCTCTGTATTTGTCTCTTCAATTTCAAATTCTATAAGCAAACATCGGAAGCTATTCTTCAGAACACCAATAGTTCGCTCAATAATATTTCTAGATTTGCAAAGTTTTGTATTAAACCGTTTTTTTTGTGATCCTGCTTCAACTGGCCGAAATGGTGTTATTACATAAGGCTTAAGAGGATATCCGGCATCACCTAGAATTAAATCAAATCAAACATTAGCCGCTAACAAAACAATTCATAATTAGCTAAAAATTACCTAATAACCACGTATTAGACTGACCGTTATCATGATCGGTTTTCAATTTCGTATCTAGGAGACTTGAATTAAAAATGAAGGCATCATGGCGGGACCCTGGGTGATTAGCGTCAATTTAATGTAACAATTTTCCATCAAAAGACAGATCATCGTTGCAGACTTACAAGAAGTTATCTGTTGCAGCTATTTCAGCCGGCTAGCGTGCAGCGCGTGGGGTGGGTTATTATTTACAGGGCTTCTTCAAAGCTTGAATTGCTGCGGATCTTAAATTTAAAATGTTGTCACGGGTGCATTATCACTTTACCTACCTATATTACAAAATAATTAGCAAAAGCTCATGATATCTGATCACAATCAACAAATAAAATCATTTAATTTCTTCTAAACGTAAAATTTTAATGAAAAGAAAATATTAATAATGATAAGAAATTCTTAATTTTAATTTACAAAGAACAACAAAAAAAAATATGGTACCTGATGACGATGTGAAGTGATATTATCGAAGTACATATGTATTTTGCCGTTGTTGATGAAAGTTGTTTATGATGGTGTTGTATCATTAATTGAATTTGGTAATTATTATTAATTCAATCAATGTAATGTTTACAATCAATCATTGTTTTGTTAATGTTTGTTGTTTTTTTTTCTTAATTGTTGTTGAAATATTATTAAAATTTCTTATTTATTAATTAATTTAATTTATTAAAATTAATTATTATTATTATTATAAACAAATTATGAATATACTCATATATTAAACACCTGATTCACTTTTCGTAAATTATTGTCTTTTACGGGAATCACTAATAATTGAGTCATTACTTTCACAATTTTGTCCGAACTTAACTATGTTTATTAATTTAATAATATTATTTCGTATTTATTATTTATTATTTAAATATTATAATTATATGAAACTATCAATATATTTAAATGAACCCGATTCACTGGTTCGTAATCGTAATTTATTGTCTTTTTTTTTTTTAAGCTTAACAGGTTTCACAAGTCAACTTTAATACAATTTTTATTATTAATCGAATGTTTATCATTTAATATTATTAATTTTCTTTATGGATCACCTTGTTTTTAGTTTAAATCACTTCATTGATTTTAATTCAAATTTTACTATGATATCAATAGTATTGATAAAAAAAAAACTTCCACACCAATTTGTTTTATATCAAAAAAAATATTGTCTGTGGACTTCGATGTGTCCACTTTAGCGATTAAAAATAACAACCCGGTTTTTTCTTCTTCATAGACCATCATCAATAATTTCATCATGATTTCCCCTCGATCACAGTTACCCTTATTCTAGTGTTAGTATTTATTTTATTATTATAATTTTAAAAAAAAATTAACGAAAATTGTTATACCCATACTTGCATGGTGTAAACTGCAATCTACGAAAAAAAATCGATACTGGGTGTATCAAAAAAAAATAAAACTTGTGCGGTCACAATAAGTTATTTGCATTCGATCATCACAAACCTAAATAATAATTATAAACAAATTAGTAAAAATAACTTCAGAAAAGTATCTCAACTTACAATCATAACGTTTAGGCTATAAAAGCCTTTCCTGTTCATATACAAATGCCTCTCTTGTTTAGCTGGCGCTATGATCTTTATGTGCGTCCCATCGACACACCTAATCACTTCAGTAAACCTATATTTGTCGAAGAATCCAAGTTTTATTTTTTCCTTTTCCGCATCGGTTGTAGGAAATTAAATAAATTGGGGACAAATTTGTTCTTCAAGTATATCACACACTTCACTTAGAATTCTGGAGAAGGTTGATTGAGCTAACCTAGATATAAATTCGTTGCCAGCCCCCGTCTGATAGCTTCCTTCTGTGAAAAATCGTAATGCGGCCGCTAATTTTATATCTGGTGACACAGAACTCAACCTTGTTCTCAGCTTTAATCTGTCTTGAAGTTTTGTTAGGAGGAAATGAAATTCTTATTTATTTAATCGAAAATACTTATGGAATCTGAAATACACAAATAATAAATAAAATTTGTGAAATATTTTTAACTGAAACAATTTACAAGGAATTAGGTAATTCCAATGGATTGATTGAATCCCTAAGTTCCCTGCGCTTAATAGCCATATCAATCACATTATCCTCCTCGTCACTTTCAGTATAAAAAAACTCAACGCTACTCATTTTTTTTATATAGAAACTTAAATGATGTTTATTTATTTTTGTATAGAATTTTATTTTTTCTATTTTCGGATAAAATCTTTATTTAAACAATACTACAAAATATAAATCTCAAACGTCAATTTTCCGTCAAATATTATGAAATTATTGGTATTGCCAGATAAATATAAATAATGACATTTGTCGCGTCACGACACTTCAGTCGACTAAGAGAATACCAATTAACGCAAGAAGTGACGTGACAATAATCTTGTCGAATAAAGTGACACGACTAAGAGAATAGAGGTGTTAATTTTTGTATTGTTTGTTTTGTTGTTATGTTATATGCCACAAATGGAGGAATTTTTTAATTTTTATTATTGCTGCTTGTCGCTGCATCACTTATATTTCTTGTATTGTTTATTGTTGCAAAATTACTAAGATTTTGTTTGTTATCAATGTTATTATAAAGTTTTTTGTTTGTATTTATACATATTATTATTTATTATGGTTTTATTTGTAGAGTTATCACATTTATTAGCGTAATTACCTTTTTAGTTAGACTAACATTATTATCGACTTTATTATTTGATATTATTTTACGCTTCTTCCCTTTTTTTCCAATTTCAATGAGAAGGAATTCCTCATCATCTTCTTCATCAGTATAATCCATACATTCATAATCCAGCCCGACATTTTCATTCTTTGCTACTAGCTGAGCTTCTATTCACTGTTTTTTTAAAATATAATTTCACTATTTTTACGTATTATTTCAATGTGTTTATTTAATTGTTCAACTTGTTTCTCAAGTTTTTTTGTAGCGGCCATTTTTTTGTTTGGTTCTGTGTTCTTTATAACATTTTTATTTGTTTTGATTTTTTTTTATATTTTTGCCTAATTTTTATGGCCTGCACTGTAATGGGGACGGTTGCCTTAAAAGCATCGCCCCAAATCCTATTGACACTTGCACTTACTTACTGTGGTACGATATATATTTTTTTCAAGCGATCCGATATTTTTGTTCGGTACTGTTTATTTTTTTTTCACTGTTTATATTTATAACACATATACTCACACATTTTATTTACTTTACTCACTTTTAAGATTATATCTGTGATCACAAAACAAAGGGGCACAAGTCGAGTTGTGCCCTTTTACATATTATTTGAAATTCGAATTCTCTTATTTACTGTTTACAAGCACTACAATTCAAAAAAACTCATACGATTTTCAATGATTCTTAGTTTTAAAAACGATTTCCTGATGATGATATTTTTTGATGATGATGATGTGATGAATACGTTTTCGAAAAACCTTTTCGAAATAAAATATAGAATTAAAGGCCTACTGTTTAACTTTACTGTTCATTAAAACATCTTTAAAACGAATGAATCCAATTTGTTTCGATAAATTTCACTTAATTCCGGTTCAGTTTTTTGTTGTTACGATCCGTCTCGCCCGAGTTTTCAAATAAAAATTCAGTTAATTCAGCTTCTTTCATCCTTCGAAAACCGCCTGTATATAGATTTTAGTCGCAAAATGAGAATTGAACCATGAGAATTTTATATTTTACACGGCATAATATATACACTTTGATATTATATGACGTCATGTGTTTTGTTTTATTAGTGTATTTTCTCATGATGCCCAGTGGGGCCGTTTGACAGAAAGCTGTCCAAAACTAAAAAAAATTTTTTTTTTTAGTAATACCCTAAGGGTCTTAAAACACTCATAAGACGGTCGAACTATCTTTACCTGCTCCAGAATTTTAGTTGGAATGTACCTTCGCTCAAGCCGCAGTCGTTATGTTTAATTACTTAATAGAAGACATTATTGCAACATACGTAGAAGTTTAAAAATACAACTAATTTCAATCAAACAAAATGAAGTAAACTCCTGGAGGTCTATAGAATATAATAATATGTTTTAAAATATGTATTAGTATTTTAAATAAAAACTATTAAGAAAGAAATTATTGTTTATTTCTTTTAAACATTATATTAAACAAGAAGTGTGTTTATACTGAAAAGGTTCTGTCATCAAACGGTTGCAGTTAATAGTTTTATTTTGTATTTATTATAGTTTTTATTCGTATTTCTCTTTGAATAAGATTGTCTAATTTATTTACAGCGAAACGCTTTTCAAGCGCGCTATGAATACATTCGATTTTTAGCAGTTAAAAATTCAAATAGGATGATGTTAATAAAATCTCTTTAACGATTTTCCTTTTCTGAACGGCTAATTATAATTTATAAATTATAAATTGTTATAGTGGTACCGACAGTACATTTCGTTAATTATTTCTCGAATTTCAAACAAATGTAAATGATTAAATTATATTTACAATTTTTTATTTTAAGTTGTTATGGTCTTTTTTATAATTTTCTGTATTTTTTGTAACTTTTTATAGACCACCTTTATCAATTTAGATTCATAAATTCAAAATTTATTTTTCGGCCAAATTTAAAAGATCGAAAATTTGACCGAAAAGTAAATTTTGTAGTTTTGAATCTAAATTGATAAATGTGATCTAAGAAAAGTTACAAAAAATACAGAAAATTATAAAAAAGACCACAACAACTTAAAATAAAAATTATAAATATAATTTAATCATTTACATTTGTTAAAAGTTCGAGAAGTAATTAATGAAATGTCCTGTCGGCACTACTATAAGAATTAATAATTTATAAATTATAATTATCCAATCAGAAAAGGAAAATCATTCAAGAGATTTTATTAACATCATCCTATTTGAATTTTTAGTTGCTAAAAGTCGAATGTATTCAGAGCGCGCTTGAAGAGCGTTTCGCTGTAAATAAATTAGACGATCTTATTCAACGAGAAATACGAATAAAAACTATAATAAATGCAAAAAAAAACTATTATTAACACAACAACAAAGAATGAACAATATTCATAATTTTTCTGTTGGCTAATAAATATTTCAGCAGAAAAAGTTCTCTTTTGTTTTAGTGCTGCTCCTGGTGGTGAGTAGGAAAACTCATTTGTTCTGCTGAAAATTTTCTGCTATCTTATACAGCATGTTTCTTATGCTCGCCATCAGTTATTTTTCTCTTTCTTCTAACATGAGATATTCATATTCTTGTGTGTATTGTTATGGTAACCGACGACGTTTATTTGGTTTGGTTAATCGGAAACCAAAATAAAATGCACCCACAGGGGCGACGAAAAATGGACGAATAATTTTGCACTGCTACGGCTTTACAAAGGCAAATAAGGAAAAATTACTTTATTTGTTTTAATATTTAAAATATATTTTAAAACTTAAATAATAAAGTATTAGTAATTCATTTCGATAGTGCACATTCTTCCAATTTTTCACGGATCCAGTTTGGAGTACAGTACAACTGTTAATTAGTATTTTGTCCATAATCCTTTATTCGCAGTTACAATTGCTACTCTTCTTGGCATACTTTCTACCAAAATGTAGAGGATGTCATTTTTACCCATTCAGCGCTTATCCGGTCGCATAGCTGATTGATGCTTTTTTACAAATTCTCTATCGGATTGAAATCCGGGCTTTGTGCTGTTCATTTTAATATTGTAAATTTTTGTTCACGCAACCATTTTTGCATGATTTTGGCGGTGTGCTTGGTATCACCGTCTAGTTGTAACTTGATTTCAAGGATGAGGTAGGCACATTCATCAATAAAATCTGGCAAACACATTTTCCTATTCATTATAACAGATATTTTGCCTAAAGGACCAATGTTTCAACTCTTTCACCACATCTTAGAGTTTCTTTGACTTAGTGCTTCTGTAATTTATCGCTAGGTCTGTGCCAATAGTATTCCTTTCCATCTGATTGAAAACGGTTACTTTGGTTTCATATGACCAAATAATTCGTTTCCAATCTTCCACACTGCAAGTTTCATGCTCTTTTACAAATTTTAAGCTTGCTTTTACATTTTTATCGGATAAAGCTGTGTTTTCCTGTTTGGTACTGCTGACAAATCAAATTCTTTGAAGTGCCCGTCGGGCTGTCCAATCACTTACAGTTTTGTTTATGGTTCTGGCTGCCTCTAATGGTATTTTAATTCTTTTGGTGGTGGTTTTTTCATTCAAATGACGTTCCATCAGACAAATGTCTCAGTTGGACAATAATTTACGCCATCTTTTCTGGTCTTATTTAGGCATATTCACTTCTTTGGTCAACTAATCGCACAGTCGAATGTGTAACATTACACCAACTAGCAAATTTTTCTTGAAGAATGTCCCTTTCTATCAACGATTTGATAGAATGCTTTAGTTCCGTGGATATTTTTTTATAACTAAAACTTAACAAAAATCTTAACTAGTTCTGTTCAACGAATGAAGAATATCTTGAAATAGTATGCAGCAAAATAATAATACATAACTGTAAATTTGCATTTAAAATAAAAAGCGGTAATTTAAGATTTGGAAAACGGGCAAAATTGGAAGAATGTGCAATATCCCATATTTTGAATTATGGAAAGTTAAGTTTTGACCAATATACATCTGGCGGTGTAGCTGCGTTTATACCTTCGTCTTTAATTTATATGGTTACGCTGATTAGTTTCTCTAAGTGACTGTTTCTTAAGTGAGTTTCCTCGAGACAGATAAAACTAAACACAAAATTCTGCTACATGACATAAACATTATCAAAAGATGATTATTTGTTGCTTTGCTCTTCATTCGGTTTGAGTCTCTTTTAAATAGTGTTACTAGACATGTGCGAATACGTGTATTGATCACGTTTTTGCAGAAAAAAAGCTCTCTGAACAGTTTACCATTCATGTTAACATGCAATTATGTCACGGATCATAGTACCATAAAAGTAAAATTTACAGTAAAATGAGCATGTTTACCAAACGAAAATAGTTTATTCTGGCCTTTCTGAAGCGTTAGGTTTATGTGATTGGAGTTCAGTATTTTCTAAAGAACTTTCTAATACTCGAAATTTATTGCTATTACTTCTTAATACTATAAATAGATATAAATAAATCAGCGCTTAGGATCAAACGAAGTAAAATCAAATTGAAGCCCTGGATGATTGATTTTTTATTGAATTTCATTAACTTAAGGAATAGTCTGTGTAAAAAACTTCACAAAAATCCTAACAATATTGCATTGAAAACAAAGCTACTTTCATTATATTCAAAAATTAAAAGCTTGATTCCTATGACTAAAGAGGATTATTTCAAAAATAAGATGAACTCTGCAATTAATTTGAAATCGAAATGGCAAGGTATTAATAATCTTCTAAATAACAAAACTAGTAGTGAATTTATTACATCAATCAAAACGGATGATGGTATTTGTTTAACTGAACCTCTTAACATAGCCAAGGCATTTAATGAGCACTTTCATCAAATCCCATATGTTATCTTGGAAGAACATTTCGAAAACGATTGTGAACGAATATAAGGCCAACCACTCAATAAGTACCATCAATCAACCACCACATTCGCCTGATTTAGCACCAGGTGACTTTTCCCTGTTTCGCAGACTCAAATTGGTACTCTGGGGAACCCGTTTCGACTGCATTGAAGCCATAAAACAAAATTCGGCACGCAAACTGAAGGCTCTCCAGGAAAGTGCCTATTAAAAATGTTTCAATGATATACGTTGGCATATGTGTACTATATATCGTCGAATGGGGAATACTTTGAGGGCGCTAAATAAATTTTTATGATTGAACAAACAATTAACAATTCCCGGTCCTTTTTTGACAGAATGTATACTTATGTATGTATGTATATACAGAACGAGTAGGTACATATTAATAAAAAAGTATAGCAGTTCATTAACTCGAAAAAACCAAAGGAAACCTAATACCATATTTCTTCATTAGATAAAAATATTACACCAAATCTATCTCCATTTTGGTTTTGGTAGAAATTTCACAAATATTTTACATCAAGACAAAATCTAATTATAAACAATACATATAGCAATTATTTTGAGAGAAAGAAATTGAGATAGAATTCAGAAGAAGGAGACGTTTTAATAATAATAGGACGTGTTGTTAAAATAACAAGAATGGGGAAAAATTAAACCAATACGGTTACGAAGAATTTATAATGTGTATGTGCTTGCATGTATGAATGTAATAATATATGTATTATGTATGTATCAGAAGAGCTTGTTCATTTCAATTTCCAGACATCTTCGGGCTATTGTGTGAAACCGTATGGCAGTATAATAATAAAAAAATATGTGGGATAATTTTATGATATAAAGTGTGTATAGGCAGGAGTGGGTACAGTATATTGAATAACGGTATCAAAAATTCTGTTTTTTATAGATTTTCAAAGAAATGCGAAATTGGATTTTTCTTTTCGTTTGTACTTTAATATCATTAAATTAAAATATACGCTTTTATATGCAATTATATATAGCACTAAACGCAAAACGAAAAGAAAAGTTGCACTTAATTTTTCATTTAGTTCCTAATTGTTTGCAATATTTTAGCTAAAATCTCTTCAAAATTTATCTTATCTTATTATTCAAAAACATATTTAAATGGCTTAGAAAATTTTATATAGGGATTTTCACGTAATATGTAACCAAACCCATATATTCATTTCAGAAAAAGCTATAGAATTTTTAAGCCATGTATCTTTTCTCCAACCCTTTGACTATTTTAAACAATCAAACTGAAACGGAGATTTCTCATTTCTGGGAATTTACGGCCAAATCAAAATCATGTTAACTTATTTTTATCCATTGTTGTTTATTGGTGAAAAATGAAGAAAAATGTTAAAATAAAAATTTAAATAATTTGTATTTAAAAACCTTCAAATAGATAATGTATGGAAATGATTTTGGTTTTAATAATAAAAACATAATTGTATGTCTAACTTTAATGTTAATTACCTATTATACTAAACTTCAGATCCATTTTAAAAGACATCACAGACAAATGATCAAACATGATTGGATCTATTAAGATTGTATGGGGGATTGTATGATAGTATCGATTATTGTAACTTGATAATATTTCTAAATGGTGTATGAGGTATGATCCTTATTTAATGGCTAGAAACTTTTGGCAAAAAAAAAAAATCTTTATGGGCTAAATTAATAAAATGAAAAATTTAAACGTTCACAAATGTCCCGATGACTAATCTGGAATTCCCCATATACATAAAGACAGCCAACTGTCTATTCTCGATCTTCTATATCTCGATTTTTTCTTTATCTTGATATTTTTTGCGATCCCTTGAAGTTTTTATATAACTGGCATTCCTTTTCTCAATAATTTTATAACTCGATTTCCCTATAATATGACTAATTCTATTTGGCGTTTTCTTTGAAATTACGTCCCATATTTCGACCTCAGTTTTTACCGTTAGTGAGACACATATAAATATAAAGCAGAAATGTAAAATATTTATAATTGATGTGCAAAAGATTCAGGAAATTCACACACGAAAATCTGGGGTGGCGGTTCATTCAATCCGGACCGATTATTAAAATGAAGGTAAAACTATGGATGACATGAGCCGCAAAGTTTGTCAGACGCCAAAAGTTATATTTTAAAGGTATTTGTGGTGAAATCGGTGAGGAAAATATTGATTTAAGAAATAATTGGGTGACAAATAGTTTGCTTTGTATCTGTTAAGAGTTTGCTGCAGAAGAGTAGTATACTGCAGATGTGTTTAATGCCGAACAGACAGCACTCTTTTTCAAGTGCCTTCTCCATAAAATTTACCCTTACAAAAAACAAACTTGTCATGGAGTCAACTATTCGAAACAATGTCTTAAGAGCCAACCAGCGAACATTTAAGACATTTAACAGAAATTAACGAAAGTTTTTTCTTACGGAAAATTTGACAGATTGGCTAGCGAAACTGTAACACAACTTGTCAATTGCTTTGATGGTGACGGTAGCTCGTATTAATATTTTAAAAAATTTGTGTAGAATTTTGAAGTGGCGATGGAATTGGAGGAACTCCGAAAGTTATATCAATTATTAAAAAGCCTTAAATTCTTAAAGGACATAAACATAAATAATAAAAGACACAGATCTTGTGGCGTAAGAAAAGAAACGAAAATAAATAAATTTGAAAATAAATAATTTGATGTTACAATTTATAAAGTCTTTAATAATTTGGTTTTCAATTTACCTACATGAACATAAATAAATAATTTTGAATTTATGCTTAAAATGTACAATGAGCTCCCACAAGAAGATTTGCACAAAGGGCAATTTGGATTTTTGACATTTCCTTCAGTTTTGCGCGATAATTCTCGCTCTGTTAAGTTGACACTTCAATTTAACGAAACTGAACGAACATTTCTTAAAGGTTCGCTGGACAGTAACATGTAAACTCCATATACCGTACTGTTACGTTAAATGTCTTAAATGTTGGCTGGTTCTCTCTTTAGTGTAGTGGTTGCATGTAATATGATCGCTACTGAGAAGTAGTTGTCTTTGATTGTCATCGGAAAAAGTAAGAAACTCCGCTGTTTCAAAAAAATGAAGTCGTTACCAATAAAGCATGGATGACTTCGCTAATTTTTGAAAAGTGGATATGCTATTTAGACACAAAATTTACGAACAAAAATCGAGAAATGTTGATTTTTCTAGAAAATTGCGTAGCATATCCTAAAAGCTTACATACGAAATTAAAATCCATCAATTTACAGTTTTTAATGCCAAATACAACGTCTGTTTTATAGCCTCTTGATCTTGGAATAATCAAAAATACTAAGCATCCTTGCAGAGACTAATTGGTGCATAAAAAAATTCAAGGAATTGGTAAAATTCTTATTTTGGTTATTTATAACCCACGATATTAATAATTTTCAAACAAAGTTTTCTGAATATTTGTATGTATTATAATATGTTGATTAGGAATAAACTAAGTGTTTGCTTGAGTTTACACAATTTATTTTATTAACCTTATCAACCGACTAGATTGGAAAGCAGCCTATTTGATTTGATAATTTTGCATGAAGTTGATAAGCATAATATTACATCTTTTGGGCAGTTTGCTATTTCTGATCATGACTTGATTTTTGCCAGCTATAAGTTCAGTCGTACCAGAGATAAAATTTGTTATACTATTGTTCCTGATTATAAAACAGTCAATCATAAGTAATTTATAAGTGGTTTCTTTTCGTTAGACTGGTTAAAATCTTAATTTTTATCCTGGTGTGAGTGATATACTTGAAGAATTGAATTCAAATTTCTTAAAATTAGATACTATTTGTGTGCCTCATAAAACAAGTATAAATAAATATCCCGCTGCTCCACGGTTAAATGCTCATATTTTGAATTTAATGCAAGGTAGAGATTTGGCTTACAAAAAATATAAAAGATTTGGATTAGAGCTCGATTTTAAATAAAATGCATCAATCAAGCTAAAAATATATTTTATTTTGGGAATTTGCACAAACCTAAAACAACGTGGAGCAATTTGAAAAAAGTAGGTGTTTCGTTAAGTCTGATTCGATGGCATATGACATGGTAAACTTCTGAATAGTAAAATTATTTATTGATTTGTTTCTGTCCCAAATTACATTTACCATTAACCATAGTTTGACCAAATCAGTGTTTCCTAATTTGTGGAAAGTACCATCGACTATATCACTCATTAAATTATAAAAATCAATGTATGCCTGGTTTTTCTAATAGTTAAAATATAGTAACTATGGTTACATCGATTATATAAGCCTTTGTATAATCGATTATATAAACATTTGTAAAATGTAGTAGCATAATTAAAATCGTGTAGGCTTAGCAAATTTGAAATTTGACAGAAGAAAAAACAACAATTCTGTTTATATATGTCAGTTTCCAGTTATCGACTTCAATAAATCCAAAATGGATCGTTTCCTTTTTAATTCGTTTTCTATTTAAATTTATTGTTTTCTTTATTCAAGATATAGTCTCCTGTATACCACACGACAATGGATAATTTTCTCTTATTTCGACGTATTGCCTTTGCAAAACACCACTCGACCTTCGGTCTCGTGGTGTTTCAGGCAATACGTCTCGTATAATCGAAAATTTTCGATCGTCTTGTGGTATAACATACGATTATTCCCCTACCTAAAAATGACGTAATATTTGTGACATTCGGTCGATTAGTATTTTGCCTGCCCTATTCAAGGTCCTGAAAAAAATTATACAACTTCAAATTCTTGAGCACTTCAATAGCTTTAATTATCTATGCAAATTTCAAGCTGGATACAAATTTGGCCATAGTACTACTACTGTACTTGTGCTTATTGTTGATGATATATCTGCTATATGCCAATTAGACTTTTCTAAAACGTTTGATTGTGTTAATCATATCTTTCGCTTCAAAAGTTAATGTTATATTATAAGTTTTCCGATTCTGCTATTTTGTTGCTTCATTCTTATTTGAGTAATCGTAAACAATTCGTAAAGCTTAGTGATGCCTTTCTGGCATACGTAATGTAATTGCTGGGGTACCTCAAGGATCAATTTTAGGCCCTTTAATTTCTTCCATTTATATAAATGACCTACGTTGGCGTATTTTAAATTGTCGATTTCATCATTACGCTGATGATTTGCAATTGTATATTGGTGGTGACTTATTAAAATTGGAGGAAATCGTTATGCACCTTGCAAATCTTAGGAACATTTCGGATCTTAGGAACATGGGCCAAAATTTCCCCATCTCGACGGTCCCTTCAAAGTCGAGATATAGATAGTTGACTGTAGTTAAGGGGAAAAATTAGGTTGAAGAGAAAAAATCCAATTCATATTTTGTAGATTTAACTGTACAATGTTTCATTTCGAACAACCATAATTTAGTAATCTAACATGTAATATAAAAATATTTTAATTAAGCTGAAAATTTTCAAATGTTTTTTTTTCTTCAATTTTTTGTGAAAGAAAAAGTGGATACAAATTACTGTAAAATATTAATAGTTTTGGTTACGATTTCTGATCACGTATAACCAACCCTTTTACAAAAAACTCGGTTAATATTTTTATTTTTGTAACGAAACCTTTAAGAATATCTACCTGTACGGATATATTGTTTAGAACGGTTTTATATGTTGAATATATTTATAATTTAGTTGGATATTAAATATTTGAATTTTGAACCAATAGTTCTTGCTGAAAGGTGAATTTGAGTCCCTTAATTATTTTTTTTTTATATTTTTATATTTTATTATTTCTCAACAGGGGGTCATAGTTGTGTTCGGTGATGACGATGAACACACTATGACCCCCTGTTGAGAGTGCAGAATCCATGGGCCGACCCACCTTTCATGTCAGCACTATAGGTTGGCATGAAGCAATGCAATATGCAGGTGGTTTATACAAAGCGGGTCTATAGCCGTACGTCCTCGATTTGGCTACTACTGTGTAAAGTAGGACGGTAAAATTAACTGCGAAAGAGTTGTGAGAGCCTTGAGCCCCAGAAAAGATTGCATAGATTAAAAAAAAAAAGTATTTTTAAGCTTTTAACAAAAATTAGATATACAAACAATTTAATGAAGATAACCCTAAATAATTTCTCTGTTCCTTTAAAGGACAAAAATTTTCTTATAAGCATTAATATTACATTGACATAAAAAGAAATCGTACCCGAAAGAAACAAACAAATTCAAACTGCTACGCAAAAAATTTAATTTTAAATGTTTGCGAAGAATACAAAAATAGGTTAACCGTTCCCTTACAAAATCGGAAGAAACAGTTATTAGATGCATATTTGCACCTTACATATTAATTGTTTGGTAATAATTTAAAAAATTAATATCCAAAAGTCAAAATTTTTTCGAAGTTAGCATAGCCATCGAAAAATAAAATATCGAAAAAAATGTTTCGCGAATTTTAAAATATCGTTCTTAGACTAGTGTTTTCTACCATGTCGAATGCCAAAATCGCGAAAATTGAAGAAATGTAACGATAATAAGTGTGAAATATAAATTATTTCACAGAATTATTTGAAATATTATGTTAATATTAATTTATTTATGAAATTAGAATAGAAATGCCCGTGTTCCAGAATATTTATTAAATCTTCCTTTCCCATATTTTCGTTTGTGGGTTTGGGTCATTAGTTTTTTCTTAACTGCAATCGACTAAAATATGAAAACAAAAGGCTGCTGCATACTTTCTTACCATCCTTGCGCAAAGATTCCAATGCTAAGCGGGGGAGTTCTCTATTTTAGTATGCGCATAATTATGAAAACATAAATTTTTGAAAAACGTTCTATTTTAATTAATCGTGAAAGCAGGGGTTTGGGGGCGGTAGCTGATTTTCTATTTGTCAAATAGAGGGTAACCTAATTTCCTTTCTAAGAGCAAGCTACAAGTAAAATTAAATTCCTGTTAAATTTCTTATACTTTAATAATTATTAATATTTGGCAATAAAACAAAAAAAATTTGCAAATTTTCTTCATAATGGAGATAAACCATCGAATCGAAAAAAACAAAATCTAGAAATCAGGTGACCCTAAATCCCGAGAAACGAAATCTCGAAAAATAAAATGTAGAACAAAAAATACGAATTTCTATTAGTTTTTGTTCTGGGCTTTAGGTGTTTTGTAGTGCTTGTCATCCATCGTTCCTGATATAGTTGTTTGGCATTGAATAAAGTCATATTGTCGTTGGCGTTGTTGGATGTGTCTAATATTTCCTTTAAATTAGGCAGTAGAAATAAATTTGCTGTTGTTTTTTGATATCTGGTCGGTGTGCCTCGATTCCAGTTCTGCAGCAGCTTGTATATTTGTTGTTAAATGGTAATATCTGTGCATATTTGTGGTTCTTCTTTTCGTGTTCATTCAGGTCTGGCATAGGTCTTAAGTATTGCTCTACCTTTTTATAGTAGTTGCGGTTCATTTGGTTTGTTAAGGGTTGGCACCTGGTTTACCCTTGCGGCATTTGCGTTTTTGTCTGTGATTAAGATTAAAAAATTAAATTAAAATAACATTTATTATAAATATAAAGCAACAACTAACATAAACCAATAATTTGATTATATATTATTAAGCTATTACAACAAATAATAATATGTAATTTTATTTTAGGTATTTATTTAATGTCCCACAAATAATTCATACAAATGTGTAAAAAAATTTAAACTGAGAAAACGTAACCTCAAAAATGACATTTTAATTAATCGTAAATTGCCTCATATGCATTTGTTAATATTGTAAATAATTTTATATTTTGACACAATTGAGGACATTCTCCTGGTCTTCCAGCATTTTTGTTGCGACTTTATGTTGTCGAAGCAAATATATTATATAAAGTGAAGACCAGGCATCGAACTGCTAAATGATGTGATTTTTTGTGGCGGCTGATGAAATAATTGAAGCGCTTTTCAGCTTGCAACATCTCCGAAATAAAATTTCTCTTAAATGCATCGACAAATATGTGTGTTTCATTTGGTGCTGGTCTGGGTTCACTATGTATGGAAAACCAAAATTGGCGAATTTAATTTTTGATTTATTAATACATATGAGTAATGTTCCAAAATATTTCTTGCCGTTAGACCACGTTTTTTTTTTTAAATTGTGATCCCAGCCCTACCTTATGTTCGAAAAATATTTCAGCTCTTCAAATAAAAGGTTTACTTCCGTTTAAAAAACCAAAGTATTGAAATCCTGTCAAAAATGACCAAAAATTTGGTTGGGCCCAAACTACTTTTCTCGAATTTGGGTAAGAAATTCGGTTAGGGTTTAATTTCGGGTCGAGTTTATAATTTAGTGGGAGATTAGATTGAGTTAAGTTCATACACGCATGTTGTTTTCGAATGGAATTAATTTTGGGATTGAGCCGGCCAATAAGTGTGGAGTTGAGCAGAGGGTTGAGATTTAGTTCAAGCTAAGTTGCGTTGAAGTTGAGCTTATATTTAGTTAGCTAGCATTGGGGTTAAGTGAGTTATTCGTTTGGGTAATTATTTAAGGGTTGATTTGGAGTTAGGGTAAGGGTTGATTAAAAAGTTGATTTGGGGTTGATTTGTTGATAGAGTTGAGGGTTGCGTTGGCTGCTCATTTGGTGATTACGTGTAGGATTGGATCGGGATTGAGATGGAGGTTGAATTGTAAATTGAGTTAGAGGTTGAGCTAAAGATTGACTTAAGCGGTTTATTTCGGGATTGATTTGGGAGTTGAATTCATCAAGACAGAAGTTCTGATCATCTCATGAGGTTTCAGCTCTTTATATTTCATAATTGGAACTATAAGTATCTATAGAATTTATAAAATATTGCAGATAACCAATTTCACTAAAATCCAACAACAAATTATCTTCTATCTGAAGACTGAGAAGATTGTCTGAATTAGCTAAGTACATGTACAAAAAAAATTAGGGAACACAAAATAATTTTTGATTATGGTATCAACCAAAATATCCTAGGCAGTGCCTTGCAATATTTCCTGAATTTAAGCCATGAGTTAATTAACAGATCCGACCCCAGATAATATGGCCAAAGGAATTTTCTGGAACCGGAATTAATCAATTTTATCAAGTGTATTGGTCAATAATGCGGATTTTCTACTTTATTCAAAGGGACGTTCATCGCTAGGAAAAGCGCGTGTACCTTCAATCGAAATAAGTAATAATCTGTTGGAGTAAAATCTAATGAATACGGCGAGTGGGTTAACACTTTACAGGCAAGATCCATTAAGGGACGACAACCATTTAGAATCTTCAAAAAACCGATTTGTTTTTTTGCTTTATAGAAAATCCACTTTTTCGTAACATATAAGACCACTTGGTGAACGTAAACGTATTTTAAATTGCTCAAAATAAACATAAACTAGTTTTTTTGATCAGCGAAGAAGAAAAAAATTATCGAAAATATCTCGATATTTTTGATTTTATACCTGCCATTTCTCCAATTCTTAACTTATTATTAAAATATTAGGTTTATCAAGTGACCACAGGCATACACAGATCATTTTTCATGGCGGTACAATTGACACCGTAAAAAAAACCCTCCGCGACCATGTGGCTTCATCATGCTATATCTCCGTTAATTTTGAATCTTTGCCAATGATTAAAAATGGAAAATACTCGTTAAAATATTTATAATAAACTTTCAAAATTTCAAAAAGTTCCATTTATTTCTTCCCCTTCAAAAAAAATCCTAAAAATTTGCTCAATTTTGGCAGTCTAAATGTTTGTCCCCCCTTAACGTGTCTTTAGCTGCACAGTAAAAAATTTTGTTGGAATTTTACTACAATAATCATTGGCACAACATTTGCCATTGTTTAACGTTGTAAAAAAAAACGTGGAGGTGATTTTACACTTCTATAACTAATTATACATGATCTGTAAGGGCAATTACACAGATGTAGAGTACCTGCTACACATAATCTGTGGACAAATACCATTCAAAAGGGCAAAGCAGGCACACAGTGTGTGTAAAACTACTTAAGAGTTAGATAATTTTACACTGTACACTATGAATAAAGTACTTAATCGATCAGTAGTTCTACTCTAATTAAAGGCGGAACCACACGCAGTTAGTAGATGTTACTGGTGAGCAAGGTAAAATTACATTCTTTGTTATCAATATTTTCTTTAAAATAAATATTCGTGTAAAAATTAAAGAAATAATAAATTGTGGAAAATTATTAGTTATGTAACATGCATTTTGCTCAAATTTGCTGCTCCAGTATATTTTAGCTCAGTTGAGTTGAACTAATGAAATAACAATTTTGAACGTAACTGCCTAATAATTTCACACCATTTATAATCAAATGTTTCTGTATTTTTTAAACGAACTAATTCGTCGCTGTAACAATATCTACAATTAAATTGAAACAAATTCATAGTTTTCTATTAGTTTATTATAATATCTCAAACTTTAACAAAAAAAAAAAAAAAATATATTTACTTCAGTAATAATATTTATTTCGGACCACAGGACCAAATTATTTTTAAAATTCATATAAATTAAATCCATAAAAATTATTTACGGCTCATTTATCGCAGTTAAAAGACTATAGACTCTGGATTTGTTGCCCAATGTTTTCTTCTTCGACCTACCAAACGTATTAGGTATACCTAATAAATTTTGAATTATCTGCATTGTTGAGCTGATCTCTTTTGGATAACTCATATTAAAATTGAAATAAAATATAAGCAGTAGTTCCACGGCTTTAAATAACGTTTTGGTTGTTGTACACATTTTGTTTTCGATAAAAATATAAAATAGCGTTGTTTCGGGTGCGATCTCTGTCAAAAAAGAAGAAAAAATATAATAATAACTTTAAAAGAAGATGCTTATTAGTTGCATCGTCAAAATATTGATAAAACAATGCTATCAATGATCGAAAAAAGTAGGCCTTTAGTTCATTAAAGCCACCAATAATGTCCAATTTTTTTTCGAAGGTTTTTTCACTTTTGTGAAGAGAAATAAAAGCCAACATTTTTTCACGAATGACGGAATATTATATAAAATTAAATAGAATATTTTAAAATCCTACAACTTACTAATGAAAGTAAATTAAGACCCAAGGATTTTATAACGCTTTATAAAAATATTTCGAAGCTTGATTGCGAATTAAAGCCTTCATTTATTTTATAGCATTAAAACCTTTGGCCTTATTTCACGGCACCAAACCTAGATGTTAAATTATAAATCTTTTTCAAAATTAAGTTTAAACATAGATTAACTGGTCTGAGTCGCTTTTTTTTATTGCAATCTCAGCCAGTTAGAATAAATTTAACACTTGTGAGTGTTTACCTATTTCAAAAGAAAAACCACTTTTACTGTTAATAAACGCTAATTATATTTAAACTAAATTGACGGTATATGAAATGAATGTATAAGCAGTGTTTTCTGGCTAAAAACAAATACTTACCTACCACCGCAATCCACGGTGCATTGTGAGTCGGAACTATATCATTTATTAGCGTGCCCATCTGGAGATTGAACGGATTTTTAATATTATGAAACATATTGTAATATTGTATTAAAACTATACTCACTGGATATTTTTTGTATAAGCAACTAATATCCTCGTTGAAATAAGTGGTTAAAATGTTTAACACAGCATATTCTTTATTTTGTTTTCCGTCGCATATTTGATTGAGACCGACTGTTTTGTTCTTTTTTGAAAACGCCACAATTTGATCTACTTTCTTTGCTAAGTTTTGAGCGTCGACATCGGAATTATTTACCAGTTTTGAGAAATGTTCCTTTGCAAATTTAGATAAAAGTAAATGTGGCCATTTTTCTTTTATATCTGATATGGTTGGAGGAGCTTCCATATTATTCAAAAAGTCTCTTTGCAATGAATAAGTTTCACTAAAAAATTTGTCGATTTCGTAATCCCCGCCTTTTGTTTCAAAATTATTCTTTTTCTCTCTAACGAGTCCATATCTTCGTCGGATTCACTAATCCAGTTTGGACAGCTTTCTTTTAATGATTTGAGTCTTTTTATCATGCTTGGTTTGTTATGAGTGTCCCGATTCCTTTTCGCCCCACACCGATTCAAATAGTTGTTATGATATAATAATTTTGACGTAATATTTATTGGCTCGGTGTTAAGTTCGAAACCTTCCGTAATTATACCCAGACTTTTAGGGTATTTTGATATTGACTCCTGCGCTACTTGGCGGAAAATGGGAACTGGAATGTAAAATGATATTGCGCGCATGTCGTCAACTATAAAATGTATGAAGTCTTGTAAATAATTTCCCAATGGCATCTCTTTTTCTAATAGGTCCATGATGTGTCTCGGTATTTTATTCCAATTTATTTTAAAGTTACTAAATAATATCTTGCCCTGAGCAAAACCAAAGTTGCTGTCGTTGGATGATGGAGAAAATGCACCACTTGACATTGATAAGGTGTTTAAATGACTGTAATGAATCATATTCAGAAGAGTAGGTATCAGTATTTCGGCCCAAGCTTGTAGACGGTAGGTGCCGTTGATCTATTGTTTGTGTTGGCATAAATACAATTTCAAAATTTTGTTCTTCATTTACTGTAGTCTCGAGTTCGGTTAACGAAGTCTCTTTTATTCTCTCAGCAATTATGGATGGGCCCCACTTTTGATCCGGCTCCAATAATAGAAACACTTGTTTCGAGAAAAATTCAAGGGTATCCGAGTCCTCAATTTCCGTGCCGTCTTCTTCTAATACAAGTTTACTGCCTGATATACCAATGTCGTTTGCTGAAATTGAAAATGTGTAGGTAAAATAATTTTACATAATATGAATTTTTTTTTTAGACCAAATATTTATGTTGAATAAAAATCAAAAATCAAAAAATCAAAAACTGTTTTTATACGAGTAAAAATCTTTACTAGATGATTTATGATCTTGTCTAAATATTACGGTAAATTGCGTTGTTTGATTAATTAATTAGTCTTTAAAAAAGCTAAACTAATCTCGCTAAATTAATTATAACGGTTTTGTACACTAAAATGAATTTTATGACTTACCTTTCTGGATTACCGCATCTAAGTTAATTTCGGAACAGAAACTTTTCTTAATAGCCCTCGATGAACTCCACACCTTGAATCCTATTTTTAACATCTGCTAATGAAATATTTTTGTTTTACTTAAGTGCGTATATTGTATTTTTTTAAAAATCTTCTTACCTTTAGCTATAAATTAAAATAGGGAATACTATGCTGAAACATGCGTATTCAATGTTTTGATGCTTATATGTTTTGATTGGAAATGGAGATAATAAATTAGTATATCTAATTATCATTGAATCGCAGCTTAATTTTTCTACGATACAAACACCTTTAGTATGTTCCAATTCTATTGTATACGTATTGCCAAAAAATGCAATTTGATTATAAGAAGCATTCACAAAAATATGACTAATTTTTAAAGCAGCGATTAAATTTGTTTCATTAATAAATATAGGAAGCAATGTGTCGACTTCATATTGTATATCTCTGTATTTAGCTCGATTTGTTTCAAACGTATAATCTATTTTTTGCCCTTTGAATGTGGTAATAGTGATATTGGTAACATAGTCTGCAATAATCTGATCAGAAAATCGTAATTTAAGAAAACTTTGATATAGTTGATGTCTCTCCGCTAGTAGTTTGGTGAGGTTTATGAAATTCCTTGCATTGTTTACAATTTTTTTAAAATACTGACGCTTACTCTCAAATCTAACAGTTGAAAATTTATTTAGAGGTCCAAATTTTCTGATTAAATTTGGATAATGTTGTAAGTAATGATGTTTAGGAATTAAACCTTTATTAGGAAACATACTGATTCTTGCATTTAAATAACGATGTATCAAAAATTCCAGTTTACAAACTTGATTATACGATAAAGTATACGCAGATGATATTTGACATATTTGTATAAGATCCAGCAGCAATTCCCAAACACCATCTTTGTAATTAAAACGTTCCTTACAATTAAGCACTATCAAAGGAAATATCATCAATAAAGTATAATTTTGATGTGCACTGCCAGTAATACGCTTGGTTTTCTCATTTATATTTGGAAATGACGTATTTAGTTTTAAGTATGTATTAATGTAACGAGCATTCTGATTGAAAAATTCAAATGAGAAATACCGTTTTGCAATAAAATGTTGAATATATAAATTTAGATCCTTCGCAATAATTCCTTCGTAAAGATCATGGGCTATACATGGTGGTAATCCGGGATTACATATATGATAGTGTGTAAGTTCATTAAATGTACAATTTTGTTTTATTCCTCGGTAACTTTTTATTTCAAAATCACTAACTTCTTTGATGTCATTTGCATACGTTTCAGGAGAGCGTAGTTCTTTAAGCATGTTGGCGGTCGTCTTAAACTCGGCCATTGTAATATAGCAATATCGACAAAAATATTGAGATGTGCTGAAATTTTCTAAAAATCCACCTATTTGATGGGAACCCAGATTATCCCCACAAATAGCTATGAGAGAGCCGCAAATATTGTTGTTTGTTGATAGGGAAATCCCCTCATTTTCGAGGATTATCAAATCATGCACTAATTTTGGAAATATTTTGTGGAATCCAAATGCATTAACGTGCGACTCCTTACAAAGTAATACAAGTTGGATGTTATCGACTTTAGATCGATTATGTATGTGGAAGAATATTTCCTAAAATAAAATAAACTCCCAAAAGTATTTGTTCTTTCACAGATATATCTTTCATTAGCATCTTCAAAGTTTCTAGTATCGGAATGTATTGGTAATGGCAGTCTAAATGATGTCTATTTTTCCCCAAATTTATTTCAAGAGGTTTGACAAAATTTTCATTTTGCTTCAATGAATTTGTTCTTTTGTAAGTCGAATCCGTGCTATCATCATTTTTTAGGTTAACTTTACTTAAAACATTTTCATTGATTTCTTCGATAATGTTTTTTTTAAGTTATATTTAACATAGATTTTCTCCAACTCATTTTTGCACGATTCTTTACAGTTTTTGCATTCTTGTCGAATTTCATCAATAATTAATTTTATCACAGTTTCTGGAACATTATGTTTTATTTTCAGTTGCGAAATTAAGTCTTTAAAATTTAAACTATTAAATGAACTATTATTATTATTATTATTATTGGGGGGGCCATGCGGGCGATCAGCCACTTCGCACTGCGACCTAAAAGATCTATTGTGCTGGCCCCTGCTTAATTATCCGTCCAGTCAATATTCAGGTTCTTAATGAACCTGACAATATTGCCTCCCGGTACGTGATACATACTATCTGGGCTTATTGTTCTCCCTCCTAGATGTTTACTACAGCATGTAGTTCCGCTAGAAAGACGGTAGCATTGGAGCTCAAGGACCTCGAGAGGGTTGTCCCACTCCCGTATATTCCTACTCCTGCCCCGTATTCCGTTTGATTTTACTCTTACGAGTTGCTGGGAATTGCAAATCACCTGTAGGTCACCCAGCTATACTACAGGAAGGCTAAATAAAACTGGAAGGTGCCTGGTATCCAGAGTCCGCATATTTTGGGCTGATTAACCTATCAGCCATTCATCTTTCGGCATATGCTGTTCCACCTTAGATTAGGCAGTACGTACACTTGCGAATTGTGAACAGGTTACCCCTTACACAATTGTACCCATCACGTAGCTGCCTAATGACAAGACCAGAACAGCCCACGTGATGCGTACCCTACTGGAAGGTTACGGAGCTGGTAGATTAATCTACTCAACTTTGATCCCCCCCTCCAATAGACGCCAAACCACCATTAAATGAACTAAAATTGGCAATATTCGAAACTCCGTTTTGTTGATATCCACTAAGCGATTGGTGTACATCAACATCCTTTGCATTTTCTTTTAAATTAGAATTGTTTGCGATTTCGTGCTCGTTTCGAGCAAACTTAAATAAATGTATTCGCCGTAAATGTGATCGGAATGACCAAATATTTTTAAAATAGGCCGAACATCTGGTTATCGAACACTGTACAGCAATGCCTTTGATTTTTAAATGGTTCACCGCATGTCTTAGTAATTCGAATTCAGAATTACAGCTTAATTTACAGTTTGGAATTTTGCATAATATAACTTTTGCTTGATTTAGAGAAATAGTGTTTGTTTTAGACCTCAATTCTTCTGAGTGTTTCCTATATTTGTGTGACACATATGTATTAGATTTAGAAAATTGTTCTTTGCAACAGTAGCAAAAAAATACTGCTGTCCTCGCAAAACGATGTGATGATATATGTTTTTCATAAATATTTTTATTTACAGTTTCAAAGGAACATACTAAACATGTAAATATCGTTGTCAACTAAAATATTTATCATAATAGAAAAATGGTAGAAATGTATAAGCCTCATTGACATTATTATTGGTACACAAAATTAATATAAATAGCTTTTTAAATTGTAGTCAATAAATACAATATATTTGTGATATTGATTACTCGGAAGCATTCTAAAAAATTAATCTAATGGCAAAATTGTTTTAGCTTACAAAGCTTGCAATAAACTTCCTACGATTTTCATTATATTAATTCGCTATCAAAATTTTATTTGGTTTTAGCTTTTATCCAAAAATCCCGCTACATCGTTTGCTTCTTAGTAGTTTTCTATATATTGAAGCTAATCAAAATTATTATCAATATTTTTTTTATATAGTATTCGAATTTTAATATGTTAATAATTCCAAAAAATATTATAAATTAAAATAGTATATTAAAATTGTGTACAAAATTATATTTTTGTATTCTCACCAACATTACGGACTATTATTTATTAGTTTGACGGACATTAGTTCAAATTAATTTTATTGTAACTATAGGACTTGATATTTAACAATTGTTTTATACTTACGCTTGATTTTATCGCAATATTAAAATAAAATAATTTTTTTCTTGTTGACAAGCTCAAAACACACAACTGCACAGGTTAAATTCACGGAATATACTAACAAATAACAATCTAAGTAACGGCGGCGTGCTCTTAATATGACAAATAAAGTAAAAATAAATCTTTTGTGTAATATTACAACGTTTTAAATGTCAAATTGCTTGAAGTGGAGAGTTGAAATCCTAATTTTGTTAAATAACGGGTTTAAGTTGAAAGCAAAAATCAAATTATGCATATAACAGACTGGGATAACTACTTTTAAGTTATTGCCTTTTTAAAAATGAAAAAGAGATACTAAATACTCAAAACTCATAAATAATATTATATTCTCTTATTTGTATTACTCAAAAAAGGAAATAATAAAATGTGTTAAACCGTTTAATCGACAAATTTTGTATTACGATTTCAACTAAACGTTTTCCGAAATTGTGCACTACTTCTTTTTCCAATTTTTTGTCTGGTAATAGCGTTTCCTAAAATTACTTATTTCGTGTGTATTTTTACAAGGAACACATTGCGTTAAGACAACATATTATTTATGAATAATAGAATATGCTAAACTACAAAGTTAATGTGAGGAGCTGCATCGATTATCATTTTGATTTTACTACAACGGTTGAATATTTAGTACACCAAAGCAAGATTGCTATTAAAGTATGACTAATTTTAACATCAAAAAAGTAATGACTAGTAAAACTACACGGTTTCGCAGGTTGTACTATTTTTTTTTAAATATTTATGTAATTTTACAGAGAAACAATTTCATTACAACTTAAATGTTGTAAAAAAAACAAGGAAAATTACACATTTTTTTTACTGTGTGGTTTTGATGTTGGCCATTTTACGACCAAAGCGTAGTTCAAATTGTTTATTTATTTTTCACTTGGTTTCATCCAATAATGCTGGCGGTTGTTGGTTTTCAAATATTTCCGGTTGACCTGGAGGTGTTTTATCTATTACTTGAAAATCACCACTTTTGAAACGGTTAAACCAGCGTTCACAAGTACCTTGAGATGGAACATGTTCACCATGAGCCTCCCGAAGAATACAGAAACTTTCTTCAAAATGAAATAATGAATTAAAACTTCTTGCAAATTTTAATGCTCTTTGGCACGCAATTCGACATTTTCAGCTCAAAAATATTTTACAAAAATTTGACAAATGAAGTTTTAAAGCTTGCTGTGAATGAAACAAAATGGCGTATCTTTCGATTCGCATTTTTATTAAGCCACGTAACTCAATCTAATGAAGAAAATTCAACAAACAAGCTATCTAGTTACATTTGTAGTTGAAGACGTGGTGCGCCGCCTGGATTGGTTATTTATGTAAAAAAAAAAATCATGAAACAATTTTTTTCATTAGTGGTACCAATCATAATAGTTGTGTTCCGCAATATTTCTTGAATTTGTTTCTTATTTTATTTAAGAAGTTCTACCCCAAATAAAATGGCCCAAGATCTTTTCAGAGCATCATTAATCCGGTTTTGTAATTAAGAACTACCGATAGAATCGGCTTAATGACTCAAGGTATACATGCATTTGGAAGGGTCCCCGAAAGGAGCCCATATGTACTCCGCCTGTTTGAATGTAAAACTCACTATTATGTATGTTCGAAATAGTTCTTTGAAAAGTTCCATGAGCCCGTTGAGAATTTTGATTTCCACTTCGATCTCTTTCAATAATGGCATGGTGATCTGATATGCTTTCTCAACTGATAAGATGTAGTAAATATTTGCCACGTTGAACGTTGATGTATTTTGCTAATTTGTAAGACGAAGAAGTGGTGCAATTTATTAGCTGGGGCTTGTTTTTTTTTGTGGCTATTTCACTTTTATAATTACAATACATATATTCCAAATATATAAAAATCATTAAAACGTAATTTTTATATTATTTTTAACTAATATATTTTCAATAAGTATGTTCCTTTATTGTGAAATTACTTTAATTTTTATTTTAGATTCAAAATCGATTTCGATCCAACAAACATAATCTTCAGTTGAAGTAATGCTTATTGAATTGAAACATTTTTTCCTCGCTTTCAAATACTCAAAAAATGTTCAGTGGTTGCGTTGTATATTTTCCACACTCACAAAAACCTTCGCTTACGTCTATTACCCGTTGGAAATAGGTAGATTAGATTTTTTGTGTTCTTAAATTTTTCAAATACCTCTACACGATTCATCATACCTCCTTTTTCCATCCAAAACCGTAAGTTAATTAAGGTTCTCACATTTATATAAAGATCATATATACTAAAATGAACCAACTAAATATGCAAGTATATAATCTACATCTACAAACCGCGAAATATTTCCATCATATCGAATATATCGAAATAATGGGGTATGTTGATAAACTAGTAGAAAGGAGGTTAATGTTCAAAAGGTTCACCATAAAACACAACTTGAAACTTTTAACAACAAGAAGAAATGACCAAAGGAATACATCTGCAGTTATAACAACAACAAACCATAAGTTCCACCACTTCATCGAGAATCATATGGAAATAGAACTTGGCAATGAGGATATAGCGTTATTACAAAAATGGTTGAAATACAACGTAAGTCCAGTGAACAACAACAAAAAATTAAAATAAAATTATGATGAACCTAGAAAACACTAATACAAAAACCATCAGGAAGAAATCAGAAACGTAGTACAAAAAATAAAAAACCAAATTCGAGAATTATCACCAATACATAACAACGAGAATATAATAGAATTGAATGAAGATCCAATGAAAACGTACAATTCAAACGTGAAATCTATTATTAATATATCAACACATTTACTAAATAATAGAGACATCAGACAGGGAAAATGATAAAACCAACGATCCCGTTAACTAGAGGAATGCCCAAAATTCATAAAGTAGACATCCCGATGAGACCAGTAGTTAATTTTACATTCGCGCCTTCATACAAAATCGGGAACTTTATAAATCAATGGCTTTAGCCTTTAGGTATAACAATCTTTGTTTAGAAAGGGACCACTCCATCAAAAACCACTTAGTTGGTAAACAAGATTGAGGCAATTAACATACCGATGAGTGCAAAGTTAGCGTCATTTGATGTCACCATCACCAACATGTATTCTAACATACAGGTAGATGAAACTTTGGAAATTATAAGGAAATTTTTATTGGATCAGCGAATATATGTCTTAAACGAGATTATCACTTTTTTAAAAACAATTACCAGTCAAAATTACTTCAAACATGAAAATGAATACTACATCCAAAACGATGGTTTATCTATGGGTAACCCACTTTGCGGGACATTGGCAAATATTTTCTTAAATCACACATATTGAACAGACGAAATAAATGCCATGGTAAAATTAATTGTTGGCACAGGTAGAACTGTGTGTAGAAATCGAAAATAACAAAACTAGAAACATGTTTTCCAAATTTTCTGTAAGCCAACTTAAACATTTCAAACCATTCATCAGCAATCATGGCATCCATTCCAACACAAAGTATCTGCATACCGCCATATGATGATAGGCTAAACAGTATAACAATGGCAGAGAAGAGCTACAAAATGGAACTCAACATCATCAAGTTTATTGCATACCAAAATGGATATGATACAAAAATTGAATAATGGTTACAAAAGGAAATTGGATTATAAGTCGAATACAACGATTGTAGCGTGCAATTTGGCGAAATAAAAAAAAAACAAAATAAATTCAGCTCATATAAAAAAAAAATTTAAATTAAAAAAATCTAAAAAAAATATTACTTTTTTTTTTTTTAAATGTTGCCAAGGGCTTTATTCTTAGCTGTGTTTTTTTATTCGCTCCCGATAGTTGTTATCGAGAGCCTTCATTTTTCTATACCTAAATTTAAATTTGACGCGCTATTTATTGGTTAATTAAACTTATTTAACATCAAACTATCATTTTTAATTCAATTGTTTAGCGAAAACTTGATATAAAAATTTGGCTCTACCTATTTATACGCAGCGCTATCGGAAGCCAATTTTTATATGACGGTTCTCGATAGTAGTTATCCGGAGCGAATAAAAAAACGCAGCTCTTGAACGTTTCCAGATAAGAAACTCACAAGAAGTAATCAAATCTTAAGCTAAAATTATTACATATTCATACTTATGTTAATACTTATTTTTAGTGCTCACAATTTAATTAATCTACATTATACTTGTACACCGGGTGATTTTTTTAACCTGATACACTCAAATATCTCGGAAAATAAGCACTCTACAAAAAAAATGGTAAGTCTCAAAATTTAATTATTCCGTGGGGAATATACATTAGTGTTAAAATTAGTACCCTCCTCCTCCTTGTAGGTGGGGCGGAGGGTAACTTTGAAACTAAAACATGAACCCCTATTTTTTATTGCAGATTCGGATTCTACGGCTAAAAATACGTAGGATTTGAGTGAAACATTTTTTTCGATTCATGATAGATGGCGCTGTAATTGACGTTATTCAATTTTTTTCGATTTATTCTACTGAGAACCTACACAAACGATTCTGCAATACGTCTGCAATAAAAATACCACGGTTTCATTGTAAATACTCGAAGTTAGTCTTAAACAAATTGTATTTCTTAAATTTTCAATTACTGAAAATGTCTTCTCATTATCGTAACCCAGGAACACGCGATTAAAACGGCTTTTAAATTAATGAAATTGTTTGTATTTTGTTTTAAAAATACCGATTCAGTTCGAAGATTATTTCGAAAATAACAGTACCTATGTAAAGCTATCACTACTACTTAAGAATGGTGTATTTAAAGAGAGTTGGCCCTGACTTTTGAGTCAGTTAGTCTTGTTTATTTTGTATTTTTTTTTCCTTAAATTATTTTAGGAAAATTGTATTTTTTTATTATTTTGTGCAAAATAGTTATAATGCTGTAGAGACCTGTCATCATGGATACCTGAAGTTCCTAACAAATCCAAATAATAAAATAATTGGGCTATTAATACAGTATATATGTCCAGGGATTGGAATAGTGAGGGAGATATTAAATCCGAATTAAAGGCTATCCGATTTGACCAACTATTTTGTGACCTTGGCTGAATATAGGATAAAACATCGCTAAATGTGGTTACCCCAGACCTCAATTTAGCCTACCCTTCGACGCAATGTTTACTCGTGCCGAACAGAAGTTCGAAGCAGAAAATGCCTTTTTTATGTTAAATTTTGATGTTTGTTTCCTTTGGTATACTCCATTGTAAATGAGCTTTTGCTCAAAATAGAGTATACCAAAAGCTGTTTAAATTAATCAGTAAATAAATAAATAAATAAATTTAACTATAAAAGAGACAATTGAAATGATTCTGGTTTATGGTAAAGCTGGCCGGAGTCTTGATAATGCTGTCACTCTCTACGCTTCCGGTTTTCCGAATATGATTCGGTCACGTGCGTCATTTCAGCGTACTGTCAAACAATTTATTACTGAAGTGTTCAACCGAAAAAAAGGACTCGTCCAGCAACAGTCACTGGAGAAAATAATGAAATTGATGTATTGGCTGCAGTAGCTTATAATCCTCATATTAGTACACGAGAAATAGCTAGCGATTCCGGATTGTCCCAGACCAGTAAGTATCATCCGTATCATGTGTCCTTACACCAAGATCTTCATGGCGTTGATATCCAAAATCGGGTAATTTTTTGTCAGTGGACACGTGAACAAATACAGCAAAACCCAAATTTGTTTCGTTACATATTGTTCTCCTGCGAGTTGTCTGTTACAAATCATGGAGCGGTTAATCGCCACAACATGCATTACTGTAGTGTTGAAAATCCGCACAGGCTTCGCCAAGTTGAACATCAGCGTCCTTGGACTGTCAATGTGTGGTGTGAAATAATTGGCAACAAACTGATCGGCTCCCACATTCTTGAAGGCAACTTGAATGGTCAAATGTACGGAAATATTTTGGAAAATGAACTGCCAACATTATTTGAAGACCTGAGCTTAGAAGTGCGACGGAACATGTGGTTTCAACATGATGGTTGTCCCGCACACTATTCGTTGCTAGCACGTGCAGTACTTGATCGTCATTTCAATGGTCGCTGGATCGGGAGAGAATGTCCGGTAAATTGGCCTGCCAGATCACCAGATCTTACTTCGCCAGATTTCTTTTTGTGGGGCTATCTCAAAGACCCAGTTTACAAACAAAAACCATCAACACGTGAGAATATGATTGAGCAAATCAGAAATGCTTGTGCTGAAATTCATGCAGACATACTTCTCAGTTGTGTGCAGTCATTTAAAATACGGATTAATAAGTACATTGAGGTCGAAGGTCATCATTCTGAGCACTTAATTTAATTGAAAGATGATGAGGCAAGGAGACTCATGTAAATCAAGCACCCTTTTCCCAGTTATTCGAAATTTGCAAAATGAATAAATCGTTTGACGACCATTCGAGTATTTACAATGAAACCGTGGTATTTTTATTGCAGTTTGCAAAATCGTTTGCGTAGGTTCTCAGTAGGAGCAATTGATAAAAATTGAATATAGTCAATTACAGCGCCATCTATCATGAATCGAAAAAAATGTTTCAGCCAAATCCTACGTATTTTTAGCCATAAAATCCGAATCTGCAATAAAAATAGGGGTTCATGTTTTATTTTCAAAGTTACCCCCTGCCCCACCTACAAGGAGGAGGGGGGGTACTAATTTTAACACTAATGTATTTCCCCCACGGAATTTTTTCGTAGAGTGCTTATTTTCCGAGATATTTGAGTGTATCAGGTTAAAAAAATCAATCAGTCCGAGTGGATCTGTTCTTCTCAGTCCCCTAAATCGCGACTGTTTTAGTATCTCCCTGGCCAATTGGTTGGGATGTGCTTCTAGTTTTGAGTAATATTTCGAACTGAATTCTTTAATTGTTTTTTTAACGGATTTAATTTTAAGGTCGTGATGTATATTACTATTTCGAATATACCAAAGAAGCATTGGTAATACTGCGAAGTATTTTCGCTTGGGTTCGTTGGAAGAGTTCTCTGTTTGAAGTGCTGGTCGATCCCCATAACTAAATACCATACGTCCATATGGGTTTGATTATACCTTTGTACAGTAAAACTTTATTGGCTAATGACAACTAAGATTTTCTTCCCACAGCAAATACATTTTGGAAAATGTAATTTTTATTTAATTGCGCTTTGTTTCAATATTATTTTTCCCCGTTAACCTTCTATCCAGATGCAAACCTAATTATTTTACCTTCGTTTGTTGAGGAATATTTTTATCGTTTAATTTCACTGGTAGGCAGGTGTGTTTGTTCAGCGTAAATGTGACGTGAGTTGATTTGTTTTCGTTCAGTTTTATTCGGCATGCCTTTAGCCAATCCGCGACTTTGTTTAAATGATTCTGTAATTCCTTTGATGCAATTTCAGGATTACTGTGAGACACCAGGATGTCCGTATCATCGGCAATTGTTGATATTATTACTTTGTTGGTTACAGGTAAGTCAGCTGTGCACAACAACTATAATATTGGTCCTGGAACATTGCCTTGCGGGGCACCTGAATTAATATCATTTAAGCAAGTAGGTAGTTGCGCTGTTTTGTTTGACCATGTATTGCCTTTGAAGAAGATAATTTCCCAAAATTGAGTGAAATTTCTTCGGTAGAAGCTCTTTAATTTTGTAAATTAGTCCATCGTGCCAAACTTTATCAAAAGCTTGGGCGATATCCAAAAAGGCAGCAGAACAATATTTCTTTTCCTCGAAGGTAATTTTGATTCCATTTACAATTCTGTGTACTTGCTCTGTAGTACCATGTTGGTTTCGGAATCCAAATTGATGGTCTGGAATAATGCGCCGTTCTTCTAATATTGGTTTCAATTTCGTTAGTAACATTTTTTTAAATAGCTTTGAGATTGTGGGCAGCATGCTTATTGGACGATATGATGAGATTTGCGTTTCATTTTTCCCTGGCCTATGTATCATTGTGATCAAAGATATCTTCCATTTTTGAGGAATATAACTGGTTTGCATGATCGCGTTGAATACAAATGTTATTAGTTTTATGCATTTATCTGGCAATTCTCTTATCATTTTTCCAGTAATGAAGGTCTTCTTCCAATTATACTTTATAGGTTTGTAGGATAAACCATCATCCATTTACTGGGGTAGCATGAAATAATTATCTTCTTCGAATGGGATGAATACTGTTGTTAGATGAGCAGCAAAAGCATTGGCATTTTCTTCATCACTTTTCGCCCAATTTCCAGTTGGTAGTCTAATCGGTGGATTCGAATTTGTTGGCCTTTTAAAATTTTTTATTGCCTTCCACAAAGAATAATCTGTCCTCTCGATTGCCGAGAAATCACTTAAATAGTTCTTTATGCGCTGGTTTCCTTCTTCCCGCAAAGCAAATCTTAGGGCCGTAATAGCTCGATTTAATTTCCATTTCAATAATGGTGATTTTGTTTGCTGCCATTAACGGCGAATTTTTTGCTTTTCCTGGATTAGTTCCTGTAGATTACGTGACAGTTTATTAATATTTTCAGAACTGCTTATGCCGGGTATAGCCCTTTCAGCGGATAATGTCATGACATCTTTTAGATTTTCTGCCGCCGTATCAATATCAGCTGGTGTGATTAGAGGAATATTAAGTAGATAATTTTGTTCGACTAGCTTCCTATATTGATCCCAATTAGTTTGCTTGTTTGTAAGACGGTTCGGGATTTCGCTCCTTAGGATATCGGTAATCACTGTTACTATTACCGGTGAGTGATCAGAAGGCAGATCATAGCAATCGCTGGCCTTAGCATATGTACGTGGAATGCCCTTAGTCACACAAAAGTCAATTAAATCAGGAATTTTCTTTTTATCCGTGGGCCAGTAAGTTGGGATACCGGCAGATAAATAATCCAGGGACTGTTCCTCTATAGCATCATAAAGATGTTTGCCTGTCGGCGATGTTAATCTGGAACCCCAATGAGTTACCACCAACCGCAAGAAATTTATTACCCAGCTGGCTGGAATAATCCAAGAACTGGTGTTTTTTTATAGCATGTTTTGGAGGGCAGTACACACGATATGACACAGTTTCCAGACCACTGCTGCAGAAAGATGCTCGTTGATTGTATATATTCTTTCTCATATTTCGTAAGTTCGTAGTGTTTTAATCTTCGCTTAATCAATACAGCAGTGAATCCATGTGCTTTACCATCTGGGTGCTTGGTGTCATAAATAGAGTACCCATTAATTTTGAAATAGCTACTTTTGGTGAAGCGTGTTTCTGATATTAACATTACGTCAATATTGTTCTCAGTGAGAAATGCATGTACCTCCGATTTATGTTGTGCTAGGCCGTTTGCATTCCATATGGCTATTTTGATAATGGTCATTTTTGGCTTTTTACGACTATCTGTATCAGCGTGCTCATATTCTGCATCATTAGATCCATGGTTCTCTCCATCATCGCCATGATGCTTTGCATCATATTAGTAAATTTATTTAAAGCTGTTGAGATGTTTCCCTCTTCACTTGCTTGAACTTCAGGAGCGGTACCTTTAAGAACACTTGCATATGAAACCCCTTTGCATATGAAAAGAAATTAACTTTAACTAAAAAAAATTTTTTTTTTTTATAAATGACCGAACGGTCCAAAAAAAATTTGTTTCTTGTTCTTTTGTCTCCTTTATCTGCTTGTTGGATTTCTGAGCTCCGAACACTCGATTTAAATTTATTCCGGAGAAAATAATAAAATTCTGAGGAAAATAAAACCAAAAATAAAAAACTTTTGTATTAACAACAAAAAAATATAACGATTGAGAAAAACCCCAATATATCCGCAACTTGGCGATGTCAATTAAAAAAAAAATCTATTTTTTTTGAGTTGGGCTCCATGACATCGTTTTTTTTTTAATTTTTCTATTACACGCTTTAAGATGCACCACCGGTTTTACTCTCGGAACAATCAAGTTGCCTCGATATTATTTTGGAATTTAAATATATAAACCAAATATGGTGAAAATATGATAAAACAAAAAAAAAAAAAAAAGAAAAGGAAATTGTTGTTGGACACTAAAAGAAATTAAAATTTTTCTTTTGATAATCAACTCACCGATTTGCCCTCCATTGAGCCGCAAAGTTCCACCGCTTATGAATATTAATGCAGGTGGTCTGGTCAATCCTTCGTTTTGTTTGCAATTCACAATTACAATTTTAATTCGTCGGTATTATTATTTTTTTTATAAATTTTATTTTTTATTGCCACTTTCCAACAACGTGGCCAAATCGTACAAAATGGACACTTTTTTTACCAAAACAAAATATTATTTTTTCCTTTTCTTATTTATATCTTTTGTAATGTATTTGTTTGTTTCCAAAAAAAAAAAAAAATTTTCTCCTCGATTTAATTTTTTGTTCCCTTTTTATAGTCAATTTTCAAGGCGATCTTGATTGACAGTACCAAAAAAATGAAATACTTTTTTTTTTGTTTGAGGAGGGACATCTTGTGGGAAACGGCCAATGGATCGTTCCAAAAAATTATTTGTTTGGATTTTAAAAATTTAGCTAATGTCTCCTAGATGCCGCTCAAAAAATAAAAATCCAACGCAAAAATTATTGCACCAATACATACAAAATTTTACATCGTATTTTTCTTTGTTTTTCAACAAAAAAAATTGCTCATAAAAAAAACTAATTACGTTTCTCCGAAATCCACCGGCAGTCTTAACAAAAATAAAAAAAACAACACGTTACAAGTTATCTTTCCCGACTACAATAATAATAATAATAATGGAGCCAGATTAGCCAAAAATTCAAAATATTTTCATAAATTTCGCATATAGCATTGCTCACAAAACTCAACATAAATTAGAAAGTTTTGTTAAAACCAAAATTAATTCTAATTTACAGGTGTTTATAAATTAACAAGCTCAGATTGCCCCTCATTTTATATAGGCCAAACAGGATTTTCATTTAGAGAGAGGTTTAAAGAACAAATCAAAGGAATTGGAAAAATGAATATAGAATCCAAATTCGCGCAACATATAAACCACACGCTGCATAACGACGTCAATTTTGAAACCAATTTAGAGGTGCTGTATATGATGAAACAAGGAAAATTGAAAAGCAAAATTAACACCGCTACAAATAAAATATACGAGCTGATTTCCAACGGCTAATCGACGTAAGCAAAGTTTTTGTAAATTTGGAAAATATGCAACGCAACCACTGAACATTTTTTGAGGATATAAAAGCGAGGAAAAAACGTTTCAATTCAATAAGTATTGCTTCAACTGAAGATGATGTTGTTGGCATCGAAATCGATTTTGAATCTAAAATACAAAAAAAAAAAATTTCACAATAACAACAAGGAACATACTTATTGAAAATATATTAATTAAAAATAATATAAAAACTGCGTTTTAATTATTTTTACAGTGGTGGACAAATTTATAAAATAGGTCGAATTTTTAAGTTTTTTGTTCACTAGAATAATATTTAACAAAACGAGAGTGAGTTTTTAACAACTTTTCTTATATTACAAAATAAGCTTTAATTTAAAATATTCGAATTTATGATGGACATAATTATAAAATATTCTAAATTAATATGAAAGATTAAGTTAAAATTGCAAAATTTTTCAAAGTTGATATTTATTATTTCCTCCACGGTTCTTAATTACTTCAAAAATGCGTGATGACATTGAATTAGCTAATGATTGAAGAGTTTTAATGTTAATTCCGCGCCACGAATCGCGACTTGCCTCTAATAATTTATTCGTGTTAGAAAATTGTCTACCAATGGTTTACAACACGTCACGTGCCAGTAGCTTCCATAGATTTTCTATGGGGTTTGGAACCGCCATAGCTTTTCTATAGGGGTGAAAATACTGGCCATCCTAATAAGTTAAAGTCACATTATTGAAACCATTGTTATATTAGCCGTGAAACGTGGATCAAAGCTTAACCAGATTCTTCATTATCAATTAATGATGTCTTCAAAAGTTGTATGTACTTTTTGGAAACCATTCTGGTAGTTGTGAAAGCTATCGGATGTAAACCACTAAAACTAAACGAGCCCCAAATCATTCCTGTGGCACCAGCAAAATTACGTAAAATGTACTTTTCTGTTTCCTTTCTTAGATCGCGCCAATAATATTGGCAGCCATCTGGCCATCAAAGTCAAATTTTTTCTCATCAGAGAAAACAAAATTTTTCCACTTATTACCAAAGTCATTTATTTGTGCAAAAGCTAATCTTGTTTTTTTATGTTGCTCAATTAACTTAGGTTTCTGAGCTCTTTTCGTCTATTTTACGTTTGCGTTACTTGATAAAACTCTTCGTTACGTGTCTTGCGGTAATGGAGAAATATAAAACGTTCTATATTTTTTTCGATGTCATTTTGCAAATCGTTGCTTTCTTTGAAATTTCTCGTTTCATTCGGAAGCTTATGTAAGATTTCCTTCCAGATCAGCTTTGCGCGTTATAATTTTCACTCAAAATGATGTAATTCCGTATATCGTAAATGGCCTTTTGGTTTTCGTCGCGATATTGTTCATAGAATATCCAGAATCGAAATATGCAGTGATTTTTCCCTTTTCTTCAGCTGACAAAGATTTTCTACGTGGCATGATCCTAACCAATGAAATTGTTAATTGATTTTATTTTATTTGTATTTTTTAGGATATTGGAAGGCTTATCTGATCAAATTGTAGGCACCTAAATTCACTTTACCTAAAAAAACTCACATTATCTTATAAATATGTCCACCAAAATAATTGGAGTATAAAATAAGTATGGCACCAGTAATTTTACAGTTAAACAGTGAACCACGTTATGGCTTAATTTTTATAAAGTATGTGAAACAAAATTAAACTTTTATAAAAAATTTCTAGTCTTGCTTACTGTACTCGAAAATGTTGTGAAATAATTATAGCTGATAGCTCTTATAGAGACTTACTTGCGCTAGAACCGACGTCAAAAATAAAAATTATGATTGAAAAACTTTATATATATTTTAGTATAATTGTATATATTTTAGTATAATTGTATTAATTGTGTGAAGAAGTATCATTTTCCAATATCGTCGTCCTAAGTAGTAGGATTAGTAGTTTGACATCGTAGAAAAAAATGTCTCCAAGCCGGTAGTATCAATTTTTTTGTTAGCTCAAAAAATAAAATATTATTTTACTTCAGTCGCTGAATAAAGCCAACCAACGACTCTTTAAGCATCCTTAACAAAACCTTACAGAATTTAACAAAAGTGTATTGTTACGGAAATTTTGATAGATCATCCAGCGAATCCGTAAGAAGATTTGAGAAGAAAAAACAAACAATACATATTTGTATTTTATAATTTTTGATATATGCAATAATTGTTTTATCACATTACACTACAAAATATATGATGTACATAATATTAATTACAAATATCACGAAACTGAATGCACAATGCAATGTTTCACTGTTTGAAGTTTCTTCCTTCAGTTTGGGCGATAATTTTCGCTCTTGTTAAAGAACCTTAAATGACAATTCAAATTTAACGAAACTAACCGAAATGTTTGTAACGGGGCAGTCGTTCTACAAATAATAATAAATTAAACAAAAAAAAAAAAAACAAAAAAATTAAAACATTTAATTATATAAAAAAATACTCAAGTTATGGCGTGGCATACTCGATTGCAATTTGACAATTTGTCATTAATGACACATAAAAATACATATGTAATATCACCATGAAGATAGGCACGATTTAATTTCAATGAACACCTGTGTTCTAATTATGGTGTTGGTAAAAAAATCAGTACGAATGTCCACCGCATTTTAAATTTCCGCGCGGTTGTCAAATACAATTTGGGGTAGACGAGATGTTTTTTTTGGAGAAAAAAAACGACAGTCGGGATTGTGACTTGTGAGCTTGTCGTGGTCAAGTGGAAATAAACTAAATAATAATAAAATATAAAATAAAATTATAAATTCCGAGTGATTTTTTTTTGTTTAAGTGAAATAATAACGTGCGGTAATAACGGCGTGTGTACTGGGTTCGAGATAGTTCGCCACCACCAGATTTATCAAAGTTAACAAAAAAAAAAAAAAACACAATTTTTTTAAGCCACGAGTTCAAAAAAAAAAAAGAAAAAAATTACCTAATTAAAAATCGCGATATCTCGCGAAACTTGTGACATGTGGTACATAATATCGTTAGTGTATGAGTGAAAGTCATAAAACCACATAAGTAGTACATAATAGTACATAGCAACCAATTCGGAAGTCTAAACCACACATAATTAAAAAAAGGAGGGGACAGAAACCAAAATTTCAACATCACGGAAACGTGGCGGTGGAGCAGCGTGCAGCAAAAGTACATGCAATTTGGTGATTCAGCATCGCAGGTGCAAAAAGAACAACGGAACGGTCGAGCAGCCACGTGGGCTAGGGTGCAGCAGAATCAACAAGGTATAACGGGTATACAAAGTTTTTGTATTATTATATTATAACCATATGTTTCTTTAATCAATTTTGTGTTGTATTAACAGCCCAATTCTCATAGTCGTATCACTTCAGGTGATGTGATTGTAGTCGTATCACATGATAATTAAATTTGTATTCTTGAAGTCGACCTAAGTGAGACGATAGCAACCAAATAAATATCGGGTAACTCTATTAATTTCCTTAAATTTGACAAGACAACAGCTGTCAAAAACTATAATAAAATTTTTGTTTAGTTGTCGATTAATTCATATTTTGATTTCTTTATTTCTAATTTCTTTAATTTGATAACAAAAATGAGTTGTGTTGATCTTTTTTATGACAGTGAAAGTGACGGGGAAAATAATCGGGACACAGCCGTCCAACGTAGAATACTACGGGACAAATCTAATCCTTTAGAAATGCCGGATTTTCTGTAAGCGTCATAATTGTAGTATGGTTTTTATTCCTCATATCAAATTTTTTGCTTTTACGTAGGTTTATAAAATTATTTAGAGTAAATAAGGACGCTTTTAAATATTTATTATTGAGGATTGAAGCACATTTGAAGCTAACAGTGCGATCTTCATCTGTTTGTCCTATGCTCAAACTAGCAGCCGCATTGCGCTTCTTTGCGGAAGGCAGTTATCAAACGGGTGCTGGTAACGAGTATTTCGCTGCAGTAGCTCAACCAACGTTCTCCAAAAATTTATCAGAAATAATCAATATTATGGAAAGCGAATTGTGCTCTGAATTAATTAAATTTCCAATCAGCGAAGAAGAAAGGAGAAGAATTAAGCTGTCTTTTTTTGAAAATACCGGTTTTCCTGGCATGATAGGATGCGTCGATGGCACGCATGTTCGAATCGTAGGACCCCCAAAAGATCAAAGACATTTGTACTATAATAGAAAAGGATTTTTCAGCTTAAACGTGATGCTTGTAAGTAAATAATTATTTATAATTTACGAGGGCGCATTGAAAATGAAGCTACCTAAGTAGGAAAACAAAATTTTTTTTTGTCAAAAACCATTTATTTCTCAACATAGTCTCCATTTAATTCGACACACTTAGTAAAACGATATTCCAACTTTTTTATACCATCTGAATAATACGATTTCGGGAACCCCTCAAAATACGCGTTAGTTTCGATAATCACTTCTTCGTTTGAGATGAATCTTTGTCCTGCGAGCCATTTTTTCAAGTTTGGAAACAGGAAAAAGTCACTAGGAGCTAAATCTGGACTATAAGGTGGATGATCAACCAATTCGAAGTGTATTTCACGTAATTTTAGCATCGTATCTAATGCTGTGTGAACCGGTGCGTTGTCTTGAAGAAAGAGCACTTTTTTCTTCTTTAAATGTGGTCGTTTTTCCATGATTGCATCAACCAATTGATCCAATAATGCACGATAATACTTTCCTGTGATTGTGGATCCTTTTTCAAGATAATCGATGTGCAATATTCCGTGTGCATCCCAAAATATAGTGGCCATAACCTTGCCAGCCGATTTCACTGCCTTTGCCTTCTTCGGAGCACTTCCACCAGCTTTGGTTTCAGGTGTGTAGTGGTGGACCCACGTTTCATCAACAGTAATTAATCGACGCCAAAAATCAACAGGATTACGCTTTATCATGTCCAAACACCGCTGTGAAGTGGTCTGTCGAACTCGTTTTTGTTCGACACTGAGCAAACGCGGCACCCATCTTGCCGATAGGTTTTTCATATGCAAATGTTCATGCAAAATGTTGAACACACGTTCATATGATATGTTTACCATTTCAACAATCTCACGCAACTTGACTCGGCGATCATTCATAACTATATCGAGGATTTTCTTGATCTTTTCTTCAGTAACCACCTCTTTTGGCCTTCCTGTTGATGGTATTGTTGCGGTGCTTCTTCGGCCGCGTTTAAATTCAGCAATCCAATATTTTACCATGTAATCTGACGGAGCAGACTCACCGTAATGTTTATCGAGCTTTTATTTTGTCTCTTTCGCCGTTTTTCCTTTCAAATAATAGTGTTTAATCACTGCACGAAATTCATTTTTTTCCATTTTTCAAGAAACACAAAAGTTGCTTACTTCAAACGACTACAACAAATAAACTAATCGATGAATTTGGGTGAAATTTTAACAGCTGACGTTTGACAGATCGCAATTTCTAAAACACAAAAAATGTTTGTGTTTGTGCTGCCATCTAGCGCTAGGTAGCTTCATTTTCAATCCGCCCTCGTATTATTTTGAAACAAAATTAAATTAATTTTAATAAAATTTAATTTTAAGGTATGCGATGACCTAATGTATGTGACTTATGTTGATGTAAATCATCCTGGGTCATGGCGAATACTTGGCTTTTAGGTAACATTGTTAAACATTATTTGAGTTTTTTGCACTATAATTATTTTTTATAGGTGATGCTGGGTATGCACTTAAGCCGTACCTGATAGTCCCGTTTCGGACTACACAAAGAGAGCGCAACCCAAAAGAGAAACCATTCAACTTGAAGCATGCAAAAGCTCGAAATATAATCGAGAGAACTATAGGGGTTCTCAAAAACCGCTTTCGCTGTATACTTGGAGAAAGGCAGTTGCATTATTCACCAGATAAAGCAAGACAAATAATTAATGTTTGCTGTTCTTTACACAACCTGTGCATTAAGTACAAAATTGATACAGGAATAGCCATTACTGTACCAAGTGACGAGGAAGAGCTGTTAGTATCGTTAGTGGGCGATGTACAAAACAATGCTGCGGAACGAATAAGGGAGCAAATAATGAACTCAATATGCTGAAATAATTCAATTTTATTGCAAAAATAATCAAATAACAAAAAATGAGTATAATTCAGTCCATCTTTAAATAAAAAAATAAATAAATATTTAAATAAAAAAAATTGTGTTTTATCTATCACGTATTGCACTAGTGTGACAGATGGTTCTCCTGCAAAGCCAGTTTCCTTTCTTTATACTCAATTGTTCTGAGTTTTAACTCTAACGTCTCTTTCCTAGATTTTCTTTTTTCTTTTAGATTTTCTTTGTAAATTTCAAATTTTTTTGATTTTAATTCATACAATTTTCGCATGTATCTGGATATTTCTATCGAGTAGTTTTTAATCTCCTGTATGGATTTTGTTTGAAGTTTCAAGAAACATCTTCTTTCATCTTCAAACGATTTTTTATTTTTTTTTCGTTTGGTATTCTGATGGTGTATTCAAAATCATTTCAGTCTCAATCTCATGTAACGGTTCGAATTCATCGATTTGGTATTCTGTCACCTCTTGTGTCAGTGCTGCATAGCTAGTTGTTGGATTCGTGCTCAAGGAGGCCAGTGGCTGATTATTTTGATTATTTAGGCCAAAAGTTTTACGGGATGGTTGAGAAACTTCCTTGAGCAGTAAAATGTCAATGACGCTTTCCTCCAATGAAGAAAAGGTATATAATTTATTGCTACCCCCTCCCGTTGCAACTCCTTTTTATTGTGCGCTAGTTTACCTTTTACTTTGCACTTGTAATCATTCCACACCTAGAATGAATAATATTAATAACACAAAATAGAAACCTAGTCAATACAAAATAATTCAAAAATTACCTTTTGCCACTCTGTATTGGTACGAACTGGAGGACCGAGGCTATTTAATTTTTCTGTAAATTCCTTACAAATTGAATTATAATCTTCCTTTGAGTTTCCAAAATTCATATATCCTCTTGCTATTTCTCTATTTTTTCCATTAACTGCACGAGCATTTCAAATTGTTTGCAATTAGTTATTCTAAAAAAAAATGTACATTAATTACGAACAATTTAAAAAAAAAAAATTATAAATACGACTTACTTTCGTCCTTCCATTTTGATCGTTTCTTTATCACTTGAAAAAATTAAATGATAGATTATCACTTGAAGTGACATCTATCGTTAAAAGTAATTTTAGACGTAAGGAACGACTAACAGAATAGTAAAAATAAATTGACGTGACTATAATCGTATCACATGAACGTCTATGAGAATTGGGGTGTAAATTTATGTACCAATCGCTGGTGTGGTATAGTAGCCCACTTGGGTACGTGATATATTGCCTTTCCTTTAATGATATGCGAAAGCGGACAAGCATTTTATAATTATTTTTCGTTTTCCATACAATAGCGGTAGAGGACGCAGAGCTCTGGGTCCCATACAACCCCTCGAGAAGCAGTGATTGGAACATTAGAAAGAAAAGAAAATATATACGTAAATAATTATTCCAGTTTTGGCGATTAACTTATTTTACAATTTGTTTATTGTTTTTTTTTTGGTTTGAAGAGAAAAAAATGTTAAATAAAATTATGTAAATGGTTATAACTCACAAATGATGGTGTAATTTTTTTAATTTCGGGAGGTGAACTTCGTGCGATGTGAGTATGTGTGCAATGTAGCGAGCAGTAAAACTAGATACAAAAAAGCACCACCACAATCCCATACCCTAGACTGAGCGTGAGCACCCAAATGCCGCAGGTGGTGACTTTGAATATTCTGTCAACAGCGTGGGCATAATGTCTACGGTGTTACAAGTTTTTAAAATTTCGCTGGTCAGTAACATGCAAGTTCCTATGGTCGCACTCTTTCTGAAATTTTTGAAAGACTCGCAGGTCAATGCTTGAAACTTTTGGTTTTGGCTGTAGAAAAATACTGTTGTAAATTTGATTATTTATCTTTCGTTTTGATTGTAGAAAAAAGAGCGTACGCATTTCGCCCGGTAATGCATTTTACTGGACTCACAGCCTTTTTAGGATTGGCTACTACACGCATCCTCCTCCACTTTCCGGACTAAATATGTAATAACTATTATATGGGAATATCTAAATACTAAATAAATACTTTTGCAAGAAAATATTTAATTTAAACATTATCATTTAATCTCTTAACGTTGTCATATAAATTGTATCTAAATTAAAAATAAATAAATGTTCCTTAACATTGTTATCAAATTCCAACTGAGCTTTACATAGTTAGGTTACCTCATTTTATGAACTCAAAAGTCAAAAATATGTAAAGATAAAAATTAATAAGTAATTTTTCCAAAAAGTTATAACAAAAACAGGAAAATGGAAAAGATTTTTATTGTTATGATTTTGAACAATACACTCGTAAAACATTTCAAAACGATAAGGTTTATAATTGTTATTGGGTTTATAAATAGAATAAAGGAAAGGAAGATGATATTTTGTGAAGACAATTAAGCTTTAAAGATATAATTTTCTTTTTTATCTTAAGTATTAACCTTATTTTTCTATTAACATAATAAATTTCCGATTTTTTTTTATTTTTATTTAGATATAACATAAACTCGTGTTTTGATAAAGGTAATAATGAAATGGTGAATTTATGATAATAATATTTGATGGATTAACGTGTTATTTTTGAAAGATATTAAATGTTTTGAAATATTAAAATTAAAACGTGTTTTTTACTTTGCATACCAGACTTTGTTATTGCTATGGTTAACACTTCTTTGTAAAGAGTGCTATACAAGTATAGAGGAATATTAAAAGCAACTATAGGATTTTATTACAAGTTGGAGTCTTTTTTTGCTAAAATTACAAAACTTTTGAGAGCAATTGGCTTATTGTTTCATTTTAAATACATTTATGACTCATTTTTTTTTTCGGATCGGAAAGATGCCAAAATATTCAAAATACGTTGATTAGAGCTACAGTAATTGAATGAAGAAAACAGTTATTTTATAATTTTTTTATTATGGCGGAAGACCTCCGATTCACTGAATTTTATAAATTTTTCAAAGTCGCAGAAGTTATGTATTCCTAGATGTTTATCAATGAACTTTTTAAAGCTTGAATTGATTCTGGGCGCTTTCTCGCGACGTTTAGCTTCATTACAAACCATACATTTTCTAATGGGGTTAGGTCTGGGCTTTAGGGGTCCAGTCCAACACATCGATATTTTTTTCTGTGGAGGACTCTTTTACGTTTAAATGAAGAAATAAGAAAAAGAATAAGATTTTAATAAATGATTGTTGTTTATCTGAAAGTCGATTTAATTATCTACAATTCAAAATTAATAAATGGTAGTTGCTCACAGCTTTGGCAGTACTGCATGGAGTTGAAAAATAAATCGAAAGTATCGTCGAAAAGCTCTACCATAAACAGCTCAAATTCGTTATATAGGGCTTGCAGATAAACAGTTAGCAGACCCACGACTCTTCCAGTTTTCGGTGAAAGTCTTGAAAGACATTCCTTGCTAAGCCTCTCTTCAGGTTTTTTCATCAGAGAAAATCAAGTTATTCCACATCTTTTGAGTCCAAGAAGCGTGTCGCTAGGGCCACAACAAATAGTTTTTGACTGTTTTTGTTTGACTCGTATTGCGAACTCTGGCTTCTGGACTGTTTCAAGTGCTCGCAAGCCAGCCTTGATCAGTCTTCTTATCACTAAGCTGGACGGTATTCGTTTGCCCGTTGCTTGTCCAAGATACTCTCTTACGTCCTATGACAGTAGCCGTAAAAGTAAACTCCTTGTTTAACCAATGTTTTTGCACAGCACTTGCGGGGATTTACCGCCATGATAAAAGCTAAATGTAGTCCAAATAATATTAATATTAAAGATTGAAATTACATAAAACAATACAGCAAAAAACAAAAAAAACGTATTTACTATAATAACTACTTTCACGCCTTTAAGTTCCAAATACGGTAAATGAAATTGCAGGTAAATTTTTTGTTTTTAAAAAAATGGGAAATAAATGTGTTTAAAATGGAGCAATAAGCAGATTGCTTTCAAAAGTTTTGTAATTTTAGCAAAACAAAAGACTCCAATTTGTAATAAAATATGTTTGATCAATTTGTTTTTCCCAGCCAATTTGTTTTTGATATCCGATTCTGTATCAACTAGACATGCCAAGACGTCTCCTGACAAATCAGATTTTAATACAATCAAGTTCCATGTATCTTTATTTATATGAAATGTTAATGAATCGACAATTTCTCCATTTGCGCTATAATTTCCTCCTGCGCTATTGTAGGAGGAGGCATCTCGTTTCCCGAATCTATTTTGTTGATTAACATTTTTATTGAAATTACCACCAGCATTGGAATATTTAAAATTCCCATGATAATTATTATTATTACTATAATTTCATCCATTATACACTCTAAAATTATTATAAAATTGTACCCTACTATTCATACTGTTATTCAAAGTTTCTTAGATGCGAAACAATATTCGTGTCACTTTCCAATATTTTTGAAGCATCACGAGCAAGTTCTATAGCTTCACTCAACGTTTTCGGTCAACTGGCTATTACAGTAGGTTTTAATTTATCTACTAACCCTTCTTTAAATGCATTCAGCCCTATTTGATCTGATATTTTATAGATTGTTTTACAATCAGCATCCTGAAGGTTTCTTTTCTGGAAACTGATTTCAAAGATACAAATCATATTAGATAATCTAAAAATTTTAGAATAAAAAAATTTTAGGAAAATATTGATTAGAACAGTTACACATAAGGTCCGTGATAATTCAATAAACATTGTATAAGATTATAGGTAACACCTTTTTTGTCTTATGTACATAATTGTTATGTATTAAATTTGATTCTTTACATTTTTTTCAGAAAATGGTCTAAAATTGAGTCCCCTCTTTAAGTTTGTTTTGGTTTCGATTTTGTATATAGTAAAAGGAAAATCTCTCTTTGTAAACAACACAACGCTTTTAAATATGGACTTGAATTGAGTTCGAAAGCTCAAGTAAAAAAATAATAAAAAATGAAATGGAACCGAAAACCAAAAAATAAAAAAATATTGTAACGGTGACACCTAGTGCATAATAGAAAAAGTGTTAAATTAATAGCTCAATGTTAAACTGTACTAAAATGGAATTTTCCATGATAAAATTGTTCTACACTATTCTAACTAGAAAAATCATGAGCTTTCTAGAAGTTTGGTTTGTGTATATAACAAGGCGAACAATGTCGAATTGGATTAGTAATATTTGGAAAGCGACAGTGTGAAGATTAAAAAGTAATTAAAAAGTGATTTAAAAAGTGTTGAAGTGCGAAATAAAAATTATAAGTGAACCGTAAAATTATTTAAAGTGATTTTGTGAATTATCGTTAATAAATAGTGTTGTTGTTACTTTTGTGTGACATAAATAAATTCGTTGGGGATAAATTGAATTGGTTTTGTTTTATTCACAGTCCAGTGATACGAATCTTAATTGACAAGGCAAAAACGTAACAATTGGCGACAGCGGTGGGATTGTGAATAATTAGATAACGAAAATGATTCTCAACGAATTAAAAGTTCCAGAATTAAGGAGGGAACTTGAGAAACGGGGTTTGGCTACTGATGGTAGTAAAGCAGCTTTACAAGCGCGATTACGTGACGCCATGGAGAAAGAAGGATTAGACGCGGATCAACATGATTTTGGAGAGAAAGTAACGGATGCAGCATCCGTAGAGCAGAAAGAAGGAGATAATAATGGAAGTTTCGATTTGTCGCAGTTAATCGCTGCTACGAACCAGATGATGGGACAAATGAGTGTAATGAGACAACAAAATGAACGACAGATGGAACAACAAAATCAGTCTAACCAAGAAATTAAACAACAAATGGAGAACATTGAGCAGTCAAATGAGCGACAGTTGGAGACAATAAACCAAGAAATAAAATGCCAGACGAAACAATAAATAGAGAAAATTGAACAACCAATCCAGGAAATTGCAGATGGGCAAAAGAGAATGGACGAGAAATTTCTCGAAATATCTACTAACATACATGGCGAAGTAGAGAATCTGAAAATTGAGATTCAACAGGTTGATCAAAAACTGCAAACGGAAGTTCAACTTGTCAAAACGGAGGTTCAGCAGGTTGAAGAAAAATGTCAACGCCTCGAGAAAGAGCTAACTGTTATCAAGGCAAGTAGAACAACCACATCTTTCGTCATTTTCAAATTTTAATTTGAGACGGCAGCCAATCAAAATCATTGGAACGACGAACATCGTGTCGCGGTATTAATAGTGGCCCTCAAAGGCGAAGCAGCAGAGGCTTTACAGACCATCCCGTCTTCGGTTTTAGCACTTCTAGATTTATCCAGTTTGATAGTCATTGGTACAAGTGTTGGTCCAGCTAATCAGACAAAACATGCTCCATAAATGTTTGGAACATCACCACTGAACTGGAAACTCTCATCGGTAGTCTTTGACAAGCAGGAACATTCCAAATGGAATATTGACAATGGTAACTTCCTTAGATTTATCGTCCAGCTGAAGGCAAGTAAACATAGGATAGGTATATCTTTGAAAAATAATGACTTGCCTTTTTGTAGTTTTGAGTAATGTGATTTTTTTCTATTTTTGTTTGCCATGTCTTAATATGAAACTTGACAATTAAATAACGTGATTTTATGACATTTGATGAAGGATGATTGGCTCTTTGAAAAAGCAGAAAAATAGGTACTTGTTTGCAGAATCCAAATATGCCGATATTGCATTTTTCCTTTTGGCGTTTGTGACTTTTTCCTAAGCACGTCAGTATAGTATTTTTCAACCTGTTGTAACGATTGAAATTTTCTTCCACCATTCCAACCAATGGTTTTGTGTTTAAAATAAAAATTAAATTAAATTTAATAAGACTGGCGCGAAAACTTTTATGATGATGATGGTACGATTTTTTTTTTTGACAAACAAATTTTGTGATATCTGGAAAGCATGTGAAGTTATCCCAGTTTTTCATCCCAGAAAAAATAAAAATGTTCATCAGGTAACACTATCTCATCCCATCCCAGTTTTTTTCTATACATATTAGAAATGTAAATAAAAAATAAAATGATGATTACATTTTTTCATCCCATCCCAGCTTTTTCTATATAGTGTATTTCGAATACAAAATATTCAATATAAAGTAATCATAATTTTAAATTCTTTATTACCGATCTCATAAGAACTTAGTAGGCCGGAAATGATTCTTTATATTTTGAGTTGGTAATAGTATAGACTAACTTTGGTGAAAATCTTAGATCAGCCGTATGGGTGCAATTTCCACAATCGGCCAACTTTCAAATGGGTTCATATAAAATAATCAAAATTTTAAATTCTTTATTACCGATCTCATAAGAACTTAGTAGGCCGGAAATCATTCTTTATATTTTGAGTTGGTAATAGTATAGACTAACTTTGGTGAAAATCTTAGATCAGCCGTATGGGTGCAATTTTCACAATCGGCCAACATCCAAATGAGTTCATATAAAATAATCAAAATTTTAAATTCTTTATTACCGATCTCATAAGAACTTAGTAGGCCGGAAATCATTCCTTATATTTTGAGTTGGTAATAGTATAGACTAACTTTGGTGAAAATCTTAGATCAGCCGTATGGGTGCAATTTTCACAATCGGCCAACTTCCAAATGAGTTCATATAAAATAATCAAAATTTTAAATTCTTTATTACCGATCTCATAAGAACATAGTAGGCCGGAAATGATTCTTTATATTTTGAGTTGGTAATAGTATAGACTAACTTTGGTGAAAATCTTAGATCAGCCGTATGGGTGCAATTTCCACAATCGGCCAACTTCCAAATGGGTTCATATAAAATAATCAAAATTTTTAATTCTTTATTACCGAACTCATAAGAACTTAGTAGGCCGGAAATGATTCTTTATATTTTGAGTTGGCAATAGTATAGACTAACTTTGGTGAAAATCTTAGATCAGCGGTATGGGTGCAATTTTCACAATCGGCCAACTTCCAAATGGGTTCATATAAAATAATCAAAATTTTAAATTCTTTATTACCGATCTCATAAGAACTTAGTAGGCCGGAAATGATTCTTTATATTTTAAGTTGGTAATAGTATAGACTAACTTTGGTGAAAATCTTAGATCAGCCGTATGGGTGCAATTTTCACAATAGGCCAACTTCCAAATGAGTTTATATAAAATAATCAAAATTTTAAATTATTTATTACCGATCTCATAAGAACTTAGTAGGCCGGAAATGATTCTTTATATTTTAAGTTGGTAATAGTATAGACTAACTTTGGTGAAAATCTTAGATCAGCCGTATGGGTGCAATTTTCACAATAGGCCAACTTCCAAATGAGTTTATATAAAATAATCAAAATTTGAAATTCTTTATTACCGATCTCATAAGAACTTAGTAGGCCGGAAATGATTCTTTATATTTTGAGTTGGTAATAGTATAGACTAACTTTGGTGAAAATCTTAGACCAGCCGTATGGGTGCAATTTCCACAATCGGCCAACTTTCAAATGGGTTCATATAAAATAATCAAAATTTTAAATTCTTTATTACCGATCTCATAAGAACTTAGTAGGCCGGAAATGATTCCTTATATTTTGAGTTGGCAATAGTATAGACTAACTTTGGTGAAAATCTTAGATCAGCCGTATGGGTGCAATTTTCACAATCGGCCAACTTCCAAATGAGTTCATATAAAATAATCAAAATTTTAAATTCTTTATTACCGATCTCATAAGAACTTAGTAGGCCGGAAATGATTCTTTATATTTTGAGTTGGCAATAGTATAGACTAACTTTGGTGAAAATCTTAGATCAGCCGTATGGGTGCAATTTTCACAATCGGCCAACTTCCAAATGAGTTCATATAAAATAATCAAAATTTTTAATTCTTTATTACCGATCTCATAAGAACTTAGTAGGCCGGAAATCATTCTTTATATTTTGAGTTGGTAATAGTATAGACTAACTTTGGTGAAAATCTTAGATCAGCCGTATGGGTGCAATTTCCACAATCGGCCAACTTCCAAATGGGTTCATATAAAATAATCAAAATTTTAAATTCTTTATTACCGGACTCATAAGAACTTAGTAGGCCGGAAATGATTCTTTATATTTTGAGTTGGTAATAGTGTAGACTAACTTTGGTGAAAATCTTAGATCAGCCGTATAAGTGAAATTTTCACAATCGGCCCACTTCCAAATGAGTTCATATAAAATAATCAAAATTTTAAATTCTTTATTACCGATCTCATAAGAACTTAGTAGGCCGAAAATAATTCTTTATATTTTGAGTTGGTAATAGTGTAGACTAGCTTTGGTGAGAATCTTAGATCAGCCGTATGGGTGCAATTTTCACAATCGGCCAACTTCCAAATGGGTTCATATAAAATAATCAAAATTTTAAATTCGTTATTACCGATCTCATAAGAACTTAGTAGGCCGGAAATGATTCTTTATATTTTAAGTTGGTAATAGTATAGACTAACTTTGGTGAAAATCTTAGATCAGCCGTATGGGTGCAATTTTCACAATAGGCCAACTTCCAAATGAGTTTATATAAAATAATCAAAATTTTAAATTATTTATTACCGATCTCATAATAACTTAGTAGGCCGGAAATGATTCTTTATATTTTAAGTTGGTAATAGTATAGACTAACTTTGGTGAAAATCTTAGATCAGCCGTATGGGTGCAATTTTCACAATAGGCCAACTTCCAAATGAGTTTATATAAAATAATCAAAATTTTAAATTCTTTATTACCGATCTCATAAGAACTTAGTAGGCCGGAAATGATTCTTTATATTCTGAGTTGGTAATAGTATAGACTAACTTTGGTGAAAATCTTAGATCAGCCGTATGGGTGCAATTCGGCTTTATTACGGCATGCATTGCATTACGGCTGATCTAAGATTTTCACCAAAGTTAGTCTATACTATTACCAACTCAAAATATAAAGAATCATTTCCGGCCTACTAAGTTCTTATGAGATCGGTAATAAAGAATTTAAAATTTTGATTATTTTATATAAACTCATTTGGAAGTTGGCCTATTGTGAAAATTGCACCCATACGGCTGATCTAAGATTTTCACCAAAGTTAGTCTATACTATTACCAACTTAAAATATAAAGAATCATTTCCGGCCTACTAAGTTCTTATGAGATCGGTAATAACGAATTTAAAATTTTGATTATTTTATATGAACCCATTTGGAAGTTGGCCGATTGTGAAAATTGCACCCATACGGCTGATCTAAGATTCTCACCAAAGCTAGTCTACACTATTACCAACTCAAAATATAAAGAATTATTTTCGGCCTACTAAGTTCTTATGAGATCGGTAATAAAGAATTTAAAATTTTGATTATTTTATATGAACTCATTTGGAAGTGGGCCGATTGTGAAAATTTCACTTATACGGCTGATCTAAGATTTTCACCAAAGTTAGTCTACACTATTACCAACTCAAAATATAAAGAATCATTTCCGGCCTACTAAGTTCTTATGAGTCCGGTAATAAAGAATTTAAAATTTTGATTATTTTATATGAACCCATTTGGAAGTTGGCCGATTGTGGAAATTGCACCCATACGGCTGATCTAAGATTTTCACCAAAGTTAGTCTATACTATTACCAACTCAAAATATAAAGAATGATTTCCGGCCTACTAAGTTCTTATGAGATCGGTAATAAAGAATTAAAAATTTTGATTATTTTATATGAACTCATTTGGAAGTTGGCCGATTGTGAAAATTGCACCCATACGGCTGATCTAAGATTTTCACCAAAGTTAGTCTATACTATTGCCAACTCAAAATATAAAGAATCATTTCCGGCCTACTAAGTTCTTATGAGATCGGTAATAAAGAATTTAAAATTTTGATTATTTTATATGAACTCATTTGGAAGTTGGCCGATTGTGAAAATTGCACCCATACGGCTGATCTAAGATTTTCACCAAAGTTAGTCTATACTATTGCCAACTCAAAATATAAGGAATCATTTCCGGCCTACTAAGTTCTTATGAGATCGGTAATAAAGAATTTAAAATTTTGATTATTTTATATGAACCCATTTGAAAGTTGGCCGATTGTGGAAATTGCACCCATACGGCTGGTCTAAGATTTTCACCAAAGTTAGTCTATACTATTACCAACTCAAAATATAAAGAATCATTTCCGGCCTACTAAGTTCTTATGAGATCGGTAATAAAGAATTTAAAATTTTGATTATTTTATATGAACTCATTTGGAAGTTGGCCGATTGTGGAAATTGCACCCATACGGCTGATCTAAGATTTTCACCAAAGTTAGTCTATACTATTGCCAACTCAAAATATAAAGAATTATTTCCGGCCTACTAAGTTCTTATGAGTTCGGTAATAAAGAATTTAAAATTTTGATTATTTTATATGAACCCATTTGGAAGTTGGCCGATTGTGGAAATTGCACCCATACGGCTGAGTTAAGATTTTCACCAAAGTTAGTCTATACTATTGCCAACTCAGAATATAAAGAATTATTTCCGGCCTACAAAGTTCTTATGAGATCGGTAATAAAGAATTTAAAATTATGATTAGTTTATATTGAATATTTTGTATTCGAAATAAACTATATAGAAAAAGCTGGGATGGGATGAAAAAATGTAATCATCATTTTATTTTTTATTTGCATTTCTGATATGTATAAAAAAAAACTGGGATGGGATGAGATAGTGTTACCTAATGAACATTTTTATTTTTTCTGGGATGAAAAACTGGGATAACTTCACATGCTTTATCTGGAAACGGTGCAACTTTAATTAGCTTATCTATCGATATTTTTTATAATTTAAAAATCTCTTTGGTTGCCATAGGAGTAGATTAGGACTAGCACCCATCCAGGGAGGATGGGTGCAGTTTTGGAACGAGGAGTTATAAACTTTTTCATTGATGGTTCAAAACGGGACGAGAAAGTCGGGGCTACCGTCTTCCCGATCACTGCAGCATTTTTCAAGCTAAAGTAACCGCCATAAAGGAAGTCGTAGACTGGTTTAGATATAATGTAATATCGGCTTTTGAAGAGTCGTGCTGCCATTAAAGCGCTTCAATTACACCTCCTCACGTCGAAAGTAGTCCAGAGCTCTGCCTCATCTCTTAACGATCCAGATTATATGGTGCCAGGACATTTCAATAGTAAAGGGAACCTAAAAGCTGATGAGCTGACTCGACATGGCACAATGGACCTCATTTCAAAAAGCAGAAAGGGTTATGCGAACTACTGCTTCAGGAGGAAGCTAGTAAGTTCACGAACGACAGATGGTGAAACAGTACCTCATGCTTAATAACTCGGCAGGTCTAGCCAAAGTTGGACTTGGCGAGCTCCAATTTCCTAACAGAGTCAGGTCAATGTGGTTGTTGGAGTATTTTTATATTTATTTATAGAGAAAGAAATCAAATTCTTGATTTCTTGATTAAGTGCATGATTCTATTTTTGTGCGGTTGTACATGGAATTTAAATTACTAAATTCTAATAATTGGATCGTACTAAAATTGTTTTAACTTAATTTGATTTATGTTATAGTTAATTTCATATCTGCATTTATTTTTACGCATTCTTGAATGTTTTGTTGTGTTTTATTTTATGTACAATCGATACAAATATATTCTAGATGGAATTGCTTCAACTATAAAAGAAGTTTGAGCCTAACAATAATTTTAAGTTGCGAAAATGACTAATGTGAAGGAAACCTTTAGAATATGCAGCATATATAACTTATACTTAATTATATATAATTGTTAGATCGTCTCCGAGCTACAGAAATACTGGTGAATTCATGAGTGTGAAGTTTATGCTAAAATAAAAATAACAAAAGTTTACACTGTTAAATTAGATATTTTCCAATTGGAATTTAAATTATATGAAAATTTAAATTTTTTGTAATTTTGAATTTTTCGTACCACCAAACAGGTTCTTTTCATCAGGAAACAGGTTCCTTTCATCGTTTTCAGATAGCTAAACCATCTATTTATCTTGTTAACCAAAAACATCCAATTGTGTTGAACATTACTACAATTCAGATAATTTAAAAGTTGACTGATTTTTAATGGTTTAAATAATTATTAAGCGTCGATCCTGGAAATGTCCCGATAGTCTCGCACATTTCTTAGAATAGCTAAGCCAAATACCGGTCAATGTCACCAAGCCGATCCAATTATAACGAACTTATAATATGTTTCACAGTTTTTGAAATTTTTAATAATTTTTCCATTATTTTAAAAGTTTTATATCGACGACCGCAGAGATATGCACAAGGTCTTGCCTATATTCTTGGATAACTTGACTATATGCCAGTCTACGTGGTCAATCTCATCAAATTGTGATGAACTATACTATACTTCACAGAATTTAGAATTTTTAATAATTTTATTGATTTTAAAAATTGTTGTATCTCCGATCACAGAAATGTCCACAATTTTCTAAATTCTGTGAAGTATAGTATAGTTTATCACAATTGAATAAGATTGACCACGTAGACAGCCATATAGTCAAGTTATCCAAAAATATAAGCCAGACCTTGTGGACATCTCTGTGATCGGAGATACAAGTATTTTTAAAACCAATAAAATTATTAGAAATTCTAAATTCTGTGAAGTATAGTATAGTTCATCACAATTGGATAAGATTAACCACGTAGACTGGCATATGGTCAAGTTATCCAAAAATATAGGCAAGACCTTGTGGACATCTCTGTGACCGAAGATACAATAATTTCTAAAACCAATAAAATTAATAAAAATTCAAAATTCTGTGAAGTATAGTATAGTTCATCATAATTGAATAGGGTTGGCCACGTAGACTGGCATATGGTCAAGTTATCCAAAAATATAGGCAAGACCTTGTGGACATCTCTGTGACGGAAGATACAATAATTTTTAAAATCAATAAAATTATTAAAAATTCTAAATTCTGTGAAGTATAGTATAGTTCATCATAATTGAATAGGGTTGGCCACGTAGACTGGCATATGGTCAAGTTATCCAAAAATATAGGCAAGACCTTGTGGAAATCTCTGTGATCGAAGATACAATAATTTTTAAAATCAATAAAATTATTAAAAATTCAAAATTCTGTGAAGTATAGTATAGTTCATCATAATTGAATAGGGTTGGCCACGTAGACAGCCATATAGTCAAGTTATCCAAAAATATAGACAAGACCTTGTGGATATTTCTGTGATCGGAGATACAACAATTTATAAAACCAATAAAATTATTAAAAATTCTAAATTCTGTGAAGTATAGTATAGTTCATCACAATTGGATAAGATTAACCACGTAGACTGACATGGCCAAGTTATCCGAAAATATAGGCAAGACCTTGTGGACATCTCTGCGGTCGGCGATATAGAACTTTTAAAATAATGGAAAATTATCCTAAAACTGTGAAATATATTACAGTTCATTATAATTGGATCGGCTTGGTGACATTGACCGCTATATGGCTTAGCTATTGTAAGAAATGTGCGGGACCTATGGAACATTTCCAGGATCGACGCTAAATAATTATTTAAACCATCAAAAATCAGTCAACTTTTAAATTATCTGAATAGTAGTAATGTTCAACACAATTGGATGCTTTTGCTTAACGAGATAAACAGATGGTCCAGCTATCTGAAAACGATGAAAATCACCTATTTCCTGATGAAAAAAACCTGTTTGGTGGTACGAAAAATTCAAAATTACCAAAAATTTAAATTTTCATATAATTTAAATTCCAATTGGAAAATATGTATCTAATTTAACATTGTAATTTTTTGTTATTTTTTTTTAGCATAAACTTCACACTCATGTGAATTCTCGCTCAGCATCCAGAAACTCCCAGCTTCCAGCTGTTACGTAGCGTAGAAATTGTATTGTCGTTGAATATTACGAATTGTATTTGTATTGTCTTGTGATAACTATTTTATTTTATTTTATTTATGACTAACTAATTTATATAAGTTAAATTCAATTAATTAAGTAGTAAAGATATGGTATAATGGTGAATTATTAATTTAATTTAGTTTTCAGAGATAGCTGAGAAATTCTATTTGAGTTTTATTTGTTAATAGCCTATCTACATGTTTTACTTAACTAAACTATTACTATTCTAGACTTTTTGCGTCATAACATAATCAATTTTTAAATAATATTATATAATTTTATAAATAATTAACTTCAACATTATTAATTTCCTTTTTTCTATATCTGTAGGAAATTGCTGATTAGTTTAAGTTTAATTTTATGATTAGATATATATTTTTACCGTTTTATTTTAAATCTAGTTGCAGTATGTAAATAATTAATTAAATATCTACATGACAACGGTAAATAATGAAACAAGCGCTGTGAATTTAAATCGTAGCTTAGTAATTTTAAATTTTTAAACATTCGTTTAAAATTTTTAACTTACAATTGGTCCATATTTGTTTTCATAAAATGTTATTTTTTTTTTTTTGTTATGTGTAATATATTCTGTTTTGTCCATTGATATATTTTGATTAATTCAGTTTTAAAATATTTAAAGGGATCTCTTCCTTAATTTGCTAATAAATAATCCAAATTTCAGAATAAACATAGTTCTAGAATTAATCATTATTATAGGAATCAAAATTAATCCCGAATTTCAGATTTAAATTTTAGCTTGAATCAATCCTCCAGGATCAACAAGTAGTGAATAAGCTGTTGTTTAGAAATTGTGTTGTCCTGTGCTAACTATTTTTGCTATATAATTACTAACAATATACTAACTATCGGCTATATTTAGGTGTCTGTAACGGGCTGATTCCATCACTTCTAACTATCATATCCTATCCTTCGGTTTTGTTATATGTGAAAGTGTTTAAGGTGGGACCCGGCCAGGGGTGGACATGATGCTGTCACATTTAGGTAGTATCGTGGGTAGTTGTGCTCTCCTTGTTGTAATGGTTCTTAGGTATCTTCAGTGGGGAAAGCATTCACCTGTGTTATAAAATTGGTGTGGCAGTTTAATGACCACATCACTAACAAGGGATTTCTTGCTTCATAAGCTTCAATCAATCAATCAGAAAATGTAATTTAGTTAAGTTCTGTTAATTCAATTAATTATATTATTGTGCTGATCTGAAATTAATTACATTTTATTATAATGTTCAATATGTAATCAGTGGTTGTAGAAGATAGTTATCGGCAATGAAATATTCCAGCTCAGATTTAAAGCACAGTTAGACATGTTTGTTAGGAACCTGGAAAATTATCCCAGGAGCGAAGTTTATAGCTCGCGTGCGGTGCATTTCGACCCCAGCGATGAGTTGTAGAGTCTATTTGGTCATTTTAGTATCATTTGCTTTGTATTTCTTTAATTCGAACTTATGTTTTTGCTTCGTTAAAAAAACAATCCCATAATGAAGTTCATTCGTTTGTAACAATTTCAAAGTATATTGCGAATTGTGAAGTAAACATTGATTTTCTGGATAGTATGAAATAAACATAAATACAGAATTAATCGATAATCTGTTTTTACCACATCCACATAACATACACCTTACCAGCCACCTCCAGACAATACACAAAAGAATCATTTAAATAAAATATAAACAAAAATGAGCAACAAGTGAATTTAATTTATTTGTTTATTCCCCACACATACGCAACATTTCATTCGCACCTGTTGAAGTAAAAACAACACTAATAAATAATCGTACAAATAAATTAAATGATGAATTCGTTTTTAACCCTTATTAATTCAGTTTGATATTAATTGAATTCATGTTACAAAAATGATGGATTATCATCATTGACTTCATTTCATATTCAGGTCAGGATGTGTACATTGTAAAATGAAAACATAGCTTGCTGTACAGGTTGTATCAAGGGACATATTTCTGTAGTGTTCATCACTGCTCCCACATAATAATAAGTAAAACTTCTTAGTTTCTAACTGGTACACACTGTTTTTGTTGATGGTGATATTAATTTCTATAGAGAAACGCATCAACATTCATTTAGAATCATTAATCATGACAATAACATTTTTGTGGTGGAATTCATGATGAATTTAAAACTTTTGAGAAATGATTTGTCGCCTTAAATAAATTAATTTAATTGCTTTTATATTAAATTAAAATTTTATTTTGACGGTTGGTAAAAATGGTCACAATACTAAACACACGCTAACAACATTAATTGGGGGGGGAGGAGGGGGGGGGACCGCAAATTATATTTTAGTATTTTTACTTTGCACAGAAAGTATGTATTGAAAACAATTAGTCATCAATTTTCGGAAAACATAATTTTCAAGCTCTATAAATCTTATTTTGTTTTAATTAGTAAAATAAAGCACAATAATCTCCAGAGTTTTTGAATTTATATGTTTTGGACCAAGAGAATTTCTTACCACGGCAGGTCAGCATTTAGTCCCCGCCCCTGTCGGTAAAGATCGATTTCGGCCCCTAAGCCTTAGATAAGTTTTGAGAACTTTTGAGTCAGACAAAGTAATTTTTGAACAGGACTGAATCTGTATGAATGATTCTTTATTTGTTAATTGCCTTTCCTGTCGAAACGGATTAATAGATTGGCCTAAAAATTCATACGTTAGCTTGCTAAATAAAATGGGAAATACTAGTGAATTAAATCAATCGGAGGATGTTAGAGGGCGATACTGCCTATATGTCGACAAAATAGACCAGCCTTTGGTCGTTTGTGTAAATAATATCTTAAGATTCGGTTAAGATTCGTTTTATATCTTAGTGAATTCTTTGTTCGTTGTTTCGATGTGTAAATTTTCCAACGGAACCCAGTGACTCCGAGACAATTTGTTATATGTTTCAATTACATATTTACCATAACATTGCATGGTTTGTGTTAACCCAGCTATTGCTACGGTCCTTTATAGCGCTACAAAACGCTTGGTAGAAAATGCTTTCAACGAAGAGACCGAAAACAAAGTTTGAAGAAAAATTTCATTCGGCAACATCTGGTTTAATGTTATAAATTTGTAATTAACAGGTCAATATATTTATTTTGAAATTTTATATTCACTATTAAAGGTTTGTAAATGGATTTTTCTTTAACGGGGTCTGCCTGTATTTAGTAAGTTAAATTATTCATTTAATTGCTTGATTGTAGTAGTTTTGAAAATATAATAGTTTCTTCTACACTGTGATATGATTATGGTACAAAGCCTGCGCTTCGCCCCGCATGCAAATGTTATAGCTAGTCCAACAATATATCAATTTTAATCCTAATGACACCATGTACTTCCTCATAAATCAATGTTAAATTTTTCTAATAAAATTAGTTATTATACAGATGACCTTAATTTAGATTTATATTCATATATTTATATTTATATACAATTTTTTTAGTTACCCGTGTCGCTAAAGGTGTTTTCACAAAAAATTAGGTTCCTATATTTTTTCTGAAAATTACCATGCATTCTGTTTTTTCTGATCATAAATTATGCAAAATAACTTACATCTAACATTTTTGGCAGAAGAGCCAGATTAGCATCATACTGTTAACAGAATTTAAATCTTTCGCCATTATGATTTTCCACATTTAATACTAGCTACCTATTTGTCAAAATGGTAACCGAAGACATAAAATAAAAATTAAATTTCCAAGAAAATCCAAAATAATTCGATTTAAATTAATACCCTCTCTATTTAATTAACTAATTACTATACCATCTTTTTATTTTGGCAAATTTTTCGACGTTGGTTGAGGGTTTCGCAATGAATACCTTTACGTACATCACGCAATCTAATTATTATTATTTGTACTCTGTAAAGTCGATATATGTACGTACCAAACAAATATCAGATATTTTTTTGGTAAATTGAGTAAACATATAATTCGCAATACACATAAAATTCATATCTTTATTATTTCGCCGATTTATTTACAGCAGCATTTTAAGCATAAATAAGTGATTTTGTGTATTTATGAGATAAATTTAATTTGAGTCTTGAAACAAAACGGTTAACACTTAATGACGAGAGGTTTTTATTTATTAGTATCCATCACAAAAACATTCAGACGTCTTGAATTCTTGCCGGTAATTTATTATCATTTAGATAGACGGCAATCACAATACAACCAGTATATACCAAACGAAACAGAGCAATACTAATTTAATACCACAATTATTCAAGCAATTTAACATTGTTATATATCTTGACAGGCGTTATTTTCTTTAAATCCGAATTGCCAATCCAACAAACGTTATTCTTGGTTTGGTATCTTTACTTTATATAAACATATACTATATACATATCTAGAAGAAATAAATATTATTTTAGGTTAAAAAAATCGGTGGTCAGTAGAATTGTAGTTGTATAATAAAAATTGATTTAATTTGATTTTTCCCTACTTTTTTTCGTCTCGGATTTATTGTGGTTAGAAAGAAGTTGGATGGCGTTTGCTTTGGAGTTGCCTTGGTGAGGAAATTGAAATTGGGGAATAATACTCGTATAAATAATAACATACTTAAAATAGCTTATCATTCACTTGAAAAGGTTAATGCTACATAATATATTTTAGAAGTGTATTCTCTATATTTTTATAGAGAAAAACCATAAACAGACATACTCTAATATCAAAAAAATTAATTAGGTCAGAATGCTGTAAATAAAAAGCACAAAAAAACTTCAATTAGAGTAAAAGAAAAGCAAATTTTCCAGTAGGGAAAATGTTCTATATCATGAAAAATGAAATAATTTGCCTAATAGGGTAAATCATTTGTGTAATGTTAACCATTATAGAGAGATAGATTATTTCCAATACAATCTTGGTGTATATTTTTTATTTAAAATACTTAGAATTAAGTTATACTCGTAAAAGTAAATCGAATGATTTTTAATTTTTTTTCCAACTTCTACATAGCAAAACGAAGCATGTATTGGAATCACGTTTGAGATCCGAAATGGTAGCTGTTTTGGCAGTCTTTATATTTCCTTTAAAGACCAAACGAAAAACTTATACATACTAAGTTTTTTATATAAAATGTGTGATACGTAGAGGGTGATAATTCACGACAAATGTTCACTCGCGGGATTCAGAACTCGTCAATCCCGAAAATTCTCGGGATCCCGGGAATTAAAAAAAATTAATCTCCTAGCATTTCACAAAAATTTCAAGTAAAATTCACACGAAAAAAATAAGGGATCAGTTTTAGCTTAAATATTTTCTTTTAATTATCACAACTTCATAAATATCCTAGAATAGTGTAGGGTGCTTGATACAAAAACATATTAGAAATATAATTTTATTGATAATAATAATATAAAATAATTTAATTAATCAAAATAAGAAGAAACTGTAGCGACTCACTCATTCACATAAATATTCATCACTCGTTCATCGAGACAAATCGCGCATTCATATTCACACTCATTCACATGAACGCACCTTGTTCACCAACACAACACACTTCATTCATTAAAATATATGTACGTCTGTCAAAATCTCGCGCGCTATACAAAACAAAAATATTCTTCACTCTCTCGTTTTCCTTCTTAAGCAAACAACACCCGATTAAAATATATATCAGATTAAAAACCAAAACGTTAAAAATAAATTTCGGTTAATAAAAAATCCAAAAACGCAAGGGATATCCATCTTTTTGCGCGATACTTTTTGGATTTTGTTCTCATACAAAATTGAATTAATATATAGTGGTGGTGGATTTTATATTCGTTAAATAGTTTGTGTACTTAAATTTTCCTAAAAAAATGAAAAATAAAATGTCGGTCACATAACACATGTATTTGTGTGACTGTATATTTGCATGTGTACATCGCATATGCTAAAAAACAAACAAAAAATAAAATCACAAAAAACTTTTTCCATACCACATATGTAAACATAAGTATGTGAATCAGTATACATGTTCAACTAAAAATAATTCAAAAATTACAACGTTAAAGTAAGTCTATTACTTTAAATTACCTTTCCTCAAGAAATAACTTTTTGAAAAACATAATGCGTTTATGGATTTCTCGCTGAGACCAGGGCCCTATTGCATCAACTACTTATCACTTATTACTTATCAACTTATCATAAGTTAGTTTTTTTGATAATGATAAGTGATAAGTGTTTCACCAAAAATAACAAAATCTCACTCACTTATCAATTTGAAAACTTATCAAATTTTGATAATGATAAGTGATAAGCGTTGCACATCAGATTGTCTATAACTTATCAATTGACGAATTATCAAATTTTTATGATAAGTTGTAATGATCTATACAAAAATACTATAAATGTGATAGTGTTTGCAAAATAATATACTTTCCGCACATTTTATATGTTAGACAATGGTTTTGTACCTATATAGCAAAACAATTAAAAATTGTTATTCTGTAATTTAATAACAACAACAATTTTGCATGCATATAACAATACATAAAGAGAAACCTTTCTCAATTGGGAGTTCTTATTTCAGTGTTTAGAATCAATTGTAAAACTTTTTTTTTGTTGCTTTTAAAATAAATTCTCTTTTCTAACTGTAAATAATTTTTCAGCCGTACTAAAACGTAAACAATTTATTTTCATAACAAATGAATTAAGAGAATTCCTATTAACAAATACATTGAATGTAATTACATTATACAAAAACTGTAATCGTCATATACAAACCAAAATGATTTTCCACTATTCGTCTCGTCCGCTTATGAGCACGATTAAATCTTTGCTCTATTGCATCATCCAATTATATAATTGTAGGTGCAGATATGAACATGTCAAGATCCACAGTTTGTGATATTGTTCACAAAATGCTGGACACTAGAAAATGCTGGAACTTATTATATTATATAAATAAAATTAAATTAAATTATATAAAACTTATTTTGTTTACTTCACCGGCACAGAAACAAGAATTATTACGGACATGTCAAAATTATAACACACCGGTGCTGGGACACTACAATTTGTAGCTCTTATCAATTTTTTGGAGTAGTGAAATTTTTCTTATTGATATTTTGGATAAGTTATCATTAAAGTAGTCGATTATTGATAAGTTAAAACTTTTGGTGCAACAGAACTACGAAAAAATTATCAAAAACCTCAAACTTATCGCTTATCAAAATATTACTTATCATTTATCATTTTGCAAATTGATGCAACTTAATTTTGATAAGTGAGTGCTTATCACTTATTATAACTCAATAAAATACTTATCAAATTTCAATTTGGTACAACAGAAAATTATCAAAAATTATGATAAGTTGATAAGTAATAAGTGATAAGTAGTTGGTGCAATAGGGCCCAGACCGTTTCTTATTGCAAAACCCTCGTTCACTTTCTATTGAAGTTGAAAATCAATTCCTATCGGCTCCGGAATGGGGTCATTCACAATTTCATCATTAAATAGTTTCGCATATATTTCTTTGGCAAATTTAAATATTCCATTTGAAGAAATTCGAGGATTTTACAAAAATACAAAACCAGAGACACTAGTTCTCGGTTTCTTCGCTCAACAATTCGGTGTTTTAATGAACGTAACATTTCATTTGATAGAAGATTGTTTTGCCTTTGTAAAGAATTAAATTAAAATAAAAATATACCTTCACTGGCCATTAAATTTAAATTTCGCCGGCCAAGTGCTTCTACATCTAATTTTGAAGCCTGCAAAACATTTTAATAAGATTCGTAACCTCTCCGAGTTCTCCTCTAAATTGTAATTAGGCAAATTCTAATCCTTTAGGGCCTTTATGACACAGTCACGTATTTTGAGAAATGGATATATTTTTATTTCTACGCTATTCCATCTAGTTTTGCAATCCCGTAATTAATTTAGTTCTTTTCCATGCTCAGCTTTAATGTAATTCTGCAATACGGAGTTTCTTACAGGAGAAGGGTTAAATAATTTCGCAATCCGTCGGACATTTTTTAAGCGATGTTAAAAATCAGTTAAAGTATCTGGCGATCCATCAATATTTAAATTTAACTCGTCATCTTGATCTGAAGACGAATTGACACTAGTTTCATCATATGAGCTAATATCATCAGACTCATTTCCACTACTAGAATCGCCACCCATTTGCTTTGACCAGCCATAACTCAAATAAAATACCTAACTCATTTTGGTTGAAAGCAATACACTTAATATAATCTATAGGCATATACTTAGTTAAAATTATCAAAATAAGATGTCCCTAGCAAAATGTAGGATTTTTTTAAACGAAAATGTTATTGACCACTCTAAAAATCGCTCGAATAATATTTCGATATTTCGACAACTTTGACATTTCGAAAACATATTGTGTCGACAACATATTTTTTACATAAAATTCAAACAAAATGGGACATTTAACATTACGAGTAGGATTACCAGACGTCCTCTTTTTGGAGGTCAAGTCCTCTTTTTCACGTCCGAACTTTTGCCCTCTCTCTTTTTTAAATATTTTCTAAAATGTCCTCTTTATTTGACGAATATTACAGAAAAGACCCAAACATAAAAAGCCTTTTGAAGAATAATTGTTTATTGGGTTTGGTTGATGTGATAATTGGTTGGATTTTTTCAGAGATGGGTAAAACGCTAAAAAATCTGATTTCTCAACAATTTTTCCAAAAATAGGTCAAAACCTTAAATTATGGTCAAAAACTGTTGAAAAGGGTCAAAAATTGTCGAAAAGTGTCAAAAACTGCCGTAAAATGTTAAAAGCTGTGCGTAAGATATTACGAAAAAGAGGAAACAAAATATTCTTATTGTTTCTCTAACAAGTTTTTAAAATATAATGGTAAATTATGAAGCTGTTCAAACTATTGAACAGTTCTGAACCCAAATGAAGCTAAAAACGTTTTTCAGTTTACTCAGCTGTCAAAAACTGTCGAAAACACAGATTTTGAAAATCTGTCAAGAACTCGTGGCTTGAATTGTGGTATTTTATCGAGGAGTCATTTATTGGTTTAAATTTTGACTTTTATATCTTGAGCACAACATAAATGTGCAAACCGTTAAACGTTAATGTAAAAATAACAAGTGCCAGTGCTATTTAAATTGAACATTGTTGATTTTCATTGAAAATTCAAACGAGTAGGTAATAATAGTCGCATTTCGATGAGAATTTTACAACAACAATTGCTCACTCAATTATTTAATTCATTCCTAATTTTAGTTATATCACCTGACACCAGATGCCAAATTGTTCTTTCAAGTTGTTTTATTTCAATTCGAAAAAATAATTCGCGACTTGTTTTCATGAGAAAAAATAATTCAAATTAAATTTTTCTCATGGAAATACAACTAATAATAAAAATTGTTTAACATTTTTTACAAAAATGTGAAAAAGAAAATGCACTTTCAATTTGCAAATATAGCAACCAACAAAATAAATTTTAAGGAAAAGACATGAGTCACATCTGTTACCGATCCTTCCGGCGACCAACACGTTTTAATAACATTGGTATAGCTTCAGTGTAAATTGGGGAGTTATTCGTCGCCAGAAGCTTTTGGATCGCACAAATCATTCGGGTTGTTAAAAAAAAACTTAACCCTCACTTTAGATACTCAAATACGTTCTGGCCTCCCTCCATCATCACCCAATAAAAAAAAATTATTCCACATTTTTTTTTTGTTAATAATTATTAAATGAAAAACTAAATTTTACTACAACCGTAACACATCCGATCGTATAATCTCACATAAGTATGTACTTTCTAAGTACACCAAATTATTCTATAACTTATTATACAAAATTTACGCAGTATAAAAAAAAATTATGGTTGTGTTGGAGTAAGTGGTGCAAATAACCACAAAAAAAATCAATATATTTGTATAAACCAAACTCACCACTATCAACAGCTCCGGCAAAAAGTACGCTCCGCTTGTGCTACAAGATAGCTGAAAATTTAAAAAAGATCACTCCAACCACACAAATAATTTTTTTTTCTTTAAAAAATTTTTTTTTCTTAAATCTAGTGGTTGGTATTAACTATAACATTTATCGTTTCTTTATCTTATTTAACTTATTTCTTATATTAAAATCTATTTAAATAAATGTTTTTTTTTCACACTCAAGCACTATCATTTATGAGCACTAAATCAGTAAAACAGCTGGAAGTGGGCTGCTTTACTGGAATATTCTCGACCAAAAATATATAACCAAAAATGAGGCACCATCCTATGCTTATATAGCTAACCGGGACTTTGCCGCTAATGCAAGTAAAGATATATCAAACAAATTTTTTTCCCCGGTAGCGTATGACCGTTAATAATTCACCTATTCACCAAAGACAAAGTGTGGATGTTAGTTCACTATCAATAAATCTATAAGAATTGCAATCTAACTTACCAAAAGGAATTTTGCCTTAAAATTTGGGCATCAAATATGCGTAGATTTTGATGAATTTTTTCAATCGAAATCCACATAAAAACAATTATTTTTATTTTCGGTATTATAGATAGTATTAACTAAGAATTTAAAACAAATTATTGTGTTTTGTGACTATATACCTAATTCACTGGTACATTCGTTTTTACATGGGTAACCACTTAATATAGTAACTTGTCGGTTGCCTCAAGTGAAATGAAACCACAATGAAGTAATTTTTTTTTTTTTTCTGTACCGCTAAAACATTTTTCACTTATATACTTGTAATTAGGGCTTGCATTACCGGTAAACGGTAAATCGATTTACCGGTTTTACCGTCCAAATTTCTTTACCGAATTACTGGTAAAAAATCAAATATTTACCGGTAAATTTCAGTTAAACAATTTTAGAAAAAATAAAACAAATAGTTTAATTTTTTTTTTTTTCAACTTTATAATAGTTTTAAAATTATGTAATAAATCATGCATTAAAAATAACATGGATATTTAAATTCTCTTTTTCTCTGCGCAAAATAAAATCAGGATAAAACAAAAAAAGTTAAACACTAAATCGAGCGACTACATACTGTATTCTAAAATTTCTCGTGTATCGTAAACTTTCTAGTAGTGCGTGTGCATAATCGTGATATACAAATATATTTTTATTGTTTTCTATGTGTGCTGTGTTAGGCTTAGTAGTAGAAATTGTCATAACGGTATTCTTTAATAACGGTACATATCTATTTACGTGTGTTCAGGATATTTATAACCAAAATAAAAACTAGTACATATTCAACTGTTTGATGAATAAGGAATCAAAGGTATGCATTTTAATTTTCGTACTTATTAATAAGATAACTGAAAATTGAATTTAATTAACCAATCTTTATACTTTTAAAAGATATTGCAATCGCTTGATTTTATTATTTTTATAAGATTTTTTTTTTAGATATTTAAACTTAGATCGGCAATGTCAAGTTCAAACTCTTCAAAACCAGATATTAAAAAAACACAATGGGAATACTTTCTGCGCCATGGCAAAGGTATGGCAAAATGCAAGGAATGTAATAAAGTTTTAAAAGCTGTTGGAGGTTCCAGCAGTGGACTTTATTACCATCTTAAGAACCAAGACCATGTTAATTTGTTAAAACGAGATGAACCAGTTCCTTCCACATCATTCAGTCAAACCAAAACACAGTCGGCTACTACTTCAGGATTAATTAAAAATTATTTTAAGAGTTCAACTGATGATTCACTACCGGCTGTAATTTCAAGAATGGTAGCCAAAGATGGTCTACCATTCGTAAAATTTTGCACCTCTTATGATTTAAGGAAGTTATTAACCGCCAAAGGATATTCCGTCCCAAAATCGTCAAATTCAATAAGAAATATTGTAATGGCTTACGGAGAAAAAATTCGTGATGAAATTCGTAAACAAATTGCAAGCCAGATAAAAAATGGTGACACTCTCGACGAATGGACGTCAATCAAAAACCGCCGATACATGAATATAAATATTCATAGTCAAACAAAATTTTGGAATTTAGGACTCGCACGGCTAATATGCCTGCAAACAAGTGCGTCGAAATTCTAGAAAACAAATTGCAAGAATTTGGAATCAATTTTAGTAACGTTGTTGCAATAACAACAGATGGTGCAGCAGTGATGAAAAAGATGGGTTCAAGTTTAAATACTCATCATCAATTATGTTTTGCCCATGGTATCCAACTGGCGGTGATTACAGTTTTGTACAAGAAAAATGATGTATTATTTGAATTAGAAAATGAAGCTACTCATTCTGAAGGCGATGAAGAAGACGAGAGTGATCATGATTTTTCTGAGGGTTTTAGTGTAATAATAACAGATGATTCGCAAGTTCAATATGATATATCCCATGACGACTTATATCCGGTTATCAATAAAATACAACGAGTAGTAAAGATATTTCGGCGTTCACCCACCAAAAACGACAATATACTTCAAAAGCACGTCATAAATGAATTTGGAAAGGAAATTGCTTTAATTCTGGATAGCAAAACCCGTTGGAACAGCTTATTGGCTATGCTGGAACGGTTCTTCAAATTAAAATCTGCTGTTCGAAAAAGTTTGATAGACTTAAATATCGACATCAGCTTTTCAGAACATGAATTAAATCTAATTAATGAAATTATAAAGGCACTGGAACCTGTCTAATTGGCTGTAGAATCATTAAGCTCATCAGATTTTACATTATTAAGTGCAGATGTCACACTTAAATTCATGCTAGATGAATTATCTGAACAGAATTCATCACTTAGTAAGGAATTACAGCGTGAATTAATAATTAGAATAAAAGAGCGAAGAACCAATTATTCCGATGTATTTCAGTTTCTACAAAATCCGATGGATTATGGCAGGACAACTAATAATAGAAATTATGGTTTATTTAATTTACTAAGTAAAACTGCAATAGTCAAAATAATTGTGAGCATTATTGAGCGTTTAAGTTTGAAAATTGCAGACTGTAATATTGCTGACAATGACACTGATTCATCTGATGATTATCCAGAAATACTTTCCGAATCACAACCGGTCACTATGAAAGAAAGATTACAACTCGCCATTCAGAAGAAACACGAAGTAAATTTTAATGATGGAAGCGTGCCAATTAATACCAAAAAGTCTTTGGAGAAAATAATAAAAAAAGAAATAGATTTGATTTTAGAGGAGAAGCGACTTGGTGGAATCTATTTAGATTTAGCGTTAAAACACTTGTCCACAATAAAACCAACAAGCGTGGAGAGCGAAAGAGCATTTTCAGCTGCGGACAATTGATACTATTGAATGATCGGATATATTAAATGATCGGACAATTGATACTATTTGTTTTTTACGCGGTTATTTTAATCAGGACAAACTATTAATGGAAATCTAAAATAAAGTGAATTTTATTTAGGAAATGAATTCAGAAATATTATAATGTTAAATGAATTAATAAAATGAATAATAAATTAAATATTTTGTATGTTTTCTTTAATAAAATATTAACTGGCCTAAAAAATTCGATGACCACATTATCGTTATAAGTTGTTGGTTGGAAACTATGTTAAATATTCATTTAAAAGCTATTGATTTACCGGTAAATCGGTAAACCGAGCGAACTTTTATCATTTACCGGTAAATAAAAAATTCGGTAAATTTGCAACCCCTACTTGTAATGTATACATACAAAATATAGTATAAACAAAAAAAAAAATATATCAGCTGATACGTTTATGTATTTATAATTCTGTTACAATTTGACCATTTTATTGTCCATAACAATAAAAATGCAATACACATTCTAAAAAAAATTCCAATATAAATCGTTGCTATGAATCACATCGATCAGGAAATTCATCACCAAACACAATGTCATCATTATTTAATAAATAACCTCTTCGTCAGGGATACCCACCCTACTGAATTTCATAGTAAAACTTACGTAAAAAAAACTTATTCGTCACCCGTAACACATCGTATGCCCCGACCACATTTTTTAATACAGGTGTACAATCTCTTCGGCTAAACTGCAGTGCAATATTTTCCATTTCACTTGCTTTTGGTAACTTAATAACTTGAAACTGTTTGTCTATGCATTTCTATTACTGCTTTCACCATTCTACGGCTTGTCTCACTGGCAAGCCGCAATAAAATAAAACCATGAGTTCTAGGTCAGGTGTTTTCCATGATTTTATCATCTGTAATTTTGTAAAACATACCCCAGAAATCATTAAGTGTCTCTTCACTTAATATTTGAATAATATTCGGATTGTGGGATCGCGGTATATAATTACTATAATAATACATTACTACAATAATGTATAATAATTTTGCTTACTTCGGAATTTTGATCCATTTGATTTGGTTTAAAAAAATTGGCGGGGAAGTAGAAGGGCAGTAAAAAAAAATATCTGCGGAGGTGAAAATTTCTCAAGTAAATGTCATAAATTATTATTTATCACGGTATTATCACAGTACTCAGGCACGGCTTTAATATGTTCATTATAATATTTCTTTTCGTTTGCTTAAAGATGTATTAATGAATCATTTGAATAAAAAAATTATTGAAACTGAAAAATGAAGTGACCTATTTCCGAAGAGTTTTGGAATTTTAAGACTCCCCTCCTCTTATGTCCTCTTTTTCTATCTTACTAATGTGGTAACCCTAATTACGAGTATCTACATATTTTATAGAAATGCCTAAAACAAAACCAAGAGCAAGTTCCAAAGCGAAAATGATCATACAAGAATACGGCGTTATTTTTAAAACCGATGGGACAATTTTATATTGTAAAATCTGCGAAAAAACCGTTTCAATGCAACAAAAATCCCTAATTGACCAACATATTGCTAGTAAAAAGTATAAAAATCTGGAAAGGCGGCGATCTGAAAAAAATTCACAACATTTTCTGCAGGGATCGATGGCTGGGTCTAGCTACTCGAAATTTAATGAAGGGTTATGTTTAGCATAAAAGATTTTAAAATGTAAAGCATAAAGTATTTTTAACATTTTTAAAAAAATACACTAACCAAAACATACCAGACGAATCCACATTGCGTAAACGATACATTAAAAGTCTATTTGACAAACAGATAAATAAAATTAAACAAGAAATTCAACATAAATATTTGTGGATCTCCATTGACGAAACGACTGATAGCACGGGACGATACATAGCGAATGTTATTGTAGGAATATTAGATGTGGACGTGCAAATTGCCAAACACAAGTTTTTATTTAATGCTGCGGAGCTCAATCAGCGTCTTATGTGATGAAAGCCGCTCAGATCATTCAAGTTTTCTACCCAAAAGTTTTACATTTGACTTGTGTAGTACACGGACTACAAAGAGTGGCCGAATCTATACTCTCAAATTTCAATGACGTCAACCGGCTTGTTTTTATAGTCAAAAATATATTTTTGAAAGCACCTTCAAGAATTTCATTATTTAGGGAAAAATTTAAATGGGCTTTCGGGAATTCCCGAGAACCACCCTCAAATTTTGTCTACAGTATATTTTATAAAGAACATCTAGACACCAAAGAAAAGGGATTTAAGGATATAGGGATAGGTATTATTTGTAAAACAATTTAAATTTACGTATATAACTGAATGTAATGTACGATCATATTTAATTATTCGTATGTAGATAAAATAGAGAACTTCAAGTTTATTTTACCTCGGTTTTTCTTAAAAAAAATCTAAAAGAATGGGGAACTGAATGTGTTATGTTGTTTGTTATTTTGACATGGAATACAACATATAAAATACCAAATTATTTTTTGGGTGTATGTAAAAATATGTTCCCTTTTTCTAATATATGGCGTAATTGTTTTTATATCGTCCTAAGCAAATGAGAATATGATAAGTGCAAAATGTAATTTTTCAGGAACGTCATTTAAAGTTTGTTAATCTTAAACTCATTGTAACTCGTTGGACTTGGTTTGTTCTTTAAGACTTTAATGTTAAAATTATTAATAATTAGTTATTTATAAAAAAATCATGTTCAAAAATTGTATAATAGTCTTGGTTGAAATATTTCTATAATGAGCTATTGTGAACTACTTTTATCATACTATCAATCGGAATAATATATTTCTTAAGGCTACTCGTTCGATACACGAGTGCATGCTATCTACCTCATTTTGGGTGTACCCCTTTTCCAAATAATTATATGAAATATGTATATTAAAACTTTTGGAGGCCGAAGCGTAAAAAGTATACAATATTTTGTTTATGTTCTGTCCTGGACAAATGTCCGGCCAAAATTTAAAATCTTTACAATTCGGATTCTATAAATTATTTTGGGCAACTGGCAACTTCCCACCCTCCACATTTGGCAATGCCCTCATACCATACAAAACAGAAACCAGTATTTATATTAAGAGAATAAACCGTAAGAATATAAACAAAATATTTTCGTTTATAATAAAAAATTGAACCTCTTGATTGCCGTACCATCAAAATTTTTTTGGAAATCAAAGATGGCCGTTATAATGCTATCATCGCTCAGTTTATCAGCTTCTTTTAATTTCCTCGCGTCAATTTTGTTCGATAAGTGTCGGTCGTGTCTTCGGGTAACAAATTATCAAAATAAATGCACTGATCGCATTGATTTTTTTTTCGAGACAAAGAACCCTAAATTAAAATTTCCATTAAAGGTATCGCGATATTGGCGCTCAGTAACTATATGCTTGATGGATTTTTTATTCATAAATTCCACGAGTAGACGATACATCTTCGCAATATTTAAATTGCCCTCTAAATACTTGTTGTTACTGTTTTTTCGACAATAATGTGTACCAATAATAGGAAAAGATATGCTCACATATCCCGGTTAACATAGGCAGCTCTTTCGGATCATTAGATCGCTCGAATTTCCCGCGTTGAACAATATCTAAAACGCCATTCCCAGCCTTTTTTTCGTATACGCTGTTGAGATCCTCTGGCTATTTATGGCTAAGGTATTCAAAAACATAATTTTGCATACCTGAAATAACATAAAATTAAAATTTAAAAATTAATTTAACCTTGTGATTTATGTAATTCAAAAAATGGTTACCTTTTGTCGAAAGCCGAACTGTTCCCTCCGCAAATAAGAAAAAAATATTGGCGGTTCGCACCTCTTTAGCGACTAGAAGAACACTTTGCACGCTGTTTTTCTGTTTCTTCTGTTAGAAAATTCGACAACACTTATCATGACATGAAGAGCAGGGCAGCCGCATATTTCGCCCTTTTATTAGGTGACCTCTCTCATTCATATGAGACAATTGTGAGAGTCCTTCGAAAGTTTTGAGATCCATTTACGTTTGTTTAATTTACGTTTAGTATGCATAATTTACGTTTGGTTTACTCGATTTCGAAGTATTTTCAGTTTCTGTAAGGTTATTATTGTTTTGTAGTGTTAACGCAAAATGTAGAATAATTTCAATAAGCTCATATTATGCAAATCTTTCACCTATTCGTACCGAAAATCTTTTTAAATGCCACTCATTTCGATAAACAAAAACTAAACGAAATGCAGAAAACAATATCAACTCATTGCAAAGAAAGCAAAAGTCAGAAAAAGAAACTATAGTTGTCTAATTTGTGACTGTAGACAAACCCGAATTTAATGCTATCCTACATTGGGAATTTTACAACAACAATGCCGTATATTTTCATTCTGGAATGAATAGTTTCAAACCAAGTTTTTGTTGCTTTAGAATTATTGTAACAATAATTTAGAAAAATTTTATAAAAGTAAGAAGAATTTTTTTTTTTTTTGATTTTTAATTTGAGAATAACTTCCATTTTTATTTTTGTACCAATTACTATTCCAGTTACCAAAGTAAGGCCGCTTATACATATAGTATATCATCTAAAATAATAGTGACATTTCATTTAACCAAGGAATTCGAATTGGAATTGGAATTCAATTTTGGTCAAAAGAAATAACCAACCAATTCTCGCGATTTATTTTTAAAAGGTGGTAGTGTTTGACATTTATAATACTTTCATTGTTTTCTGAAAATCAAACAGACGCTTTTGCCCATTAAATAATAATTTTATATAATTATTTTTTGTAGTAAATATTAAGCTTGTTTAGCAAATACTATGATTTATAAATACGAAAACTCTAGTGACAAACACAGTAACTGTAAAATGGAATTGGAATTGTAATACCATCAACTCAGAAGGAATTCGACGAATTCTTAATTTGAATTCATTATATATCATTGTTGTTGTAAATTGGCAAATCAAATGTCACTAATATAAAATTAACAATGAGATATAGAACTCGCACATTTTTATACGTATTACGACGCCTATAAAATATCTATATTAGTCTATTCTACAACATTTTAATTATCGTCGAAATCAAATTTCTCTTCACAATTATCACTCTCGTCAGATTCGATGTCTTCTAAATTTGGATCGGTTATATCTTCATCACTTACTGACAAATTTCGTAAGAAACTATTTTCATTTTAGAATTTTTGATATAAAACACTTAAAATTGCTAATTTCAACCTATGTGCAATGCAAAGTTGTGGGTCAGCTGCCAATAATTTCCCAACTGTTGTAATATTTACATATGGCATCATCATTAAGTGATAAACCAAACTCCGATATCTTTTTATTGACTAAAGTAGTACACTTCTTAGCCGGTAGACTTCCACGTATGCACACCAAACCTAAATTCCAAAGCATTTTTTCGACATAAACAATAATATTTAAGTATCTTCGATTTCTTATGGAAGGCCATTCATCAAATTTCAAACTAAAACAATAAGCAGTTTGTTTCTTGTCTAACAAACTTTTCTTTATTTTTTGGATTGATGTTGGTGATTTAGGAACTTCACAGAATCCCTTCGCAAATAATAACATTTTCAAGTCTTGTGATGTAAAAAATACAGAAAATGGTATTCCATCACTAGCAGTCATTCGTAATATTGCTGGTAAAGATTCATCACGATTTTTTGTAAAATAATCTGTAATTTTATGGTTAGATTGCACTGGTACACACGATGTCATGGGTTGACTGGAAGGCTCATTACGTTCGTTAAATCGTTTAATGGCGATCTGGTGTTTTGTTATTAAATGAGAATGCAATACACTAGTTGATCTCCACCAGAACATTTTGAAACTCTTGCACACATCTTGCATTTATCAAGATTACCGTTAGTTTCGCGCAAAAAGTGAAACCACACATTTGGAATTATCATAACCGTTTTTAAATTCTCTGAAGTTTTGTAATTCCATATTTTTGTTGAATTTTAAGCTAAAAAAGTTTTAGGCTAGAAATGTACATTTTTTTATTTCTAAAATAAACAACTAACAGTGTAAGTGTAATATTTTAAACATACATTACGTACAAGTAGTAACTCTTTAATTATAATTACTTAAAAAATAAAAATAAAAATAACTTACCAAAAATATTGGTCTTAGGTTAATAAAAGCTGTGACCTCTTGTATCTATGGGTGCGTCCGAAATGCAAAATGTGCATTTAGTGAAGACACATTTCAAAAAACTACATGCGATGTAGTTTTTATGTGCATTTTTAACATGTTTGATGTCAATTTATATTTAAATTAATCATAATTATCGATTTATCAATTCAGAGTTGTCGAAATTCAATTATTTTAATGGTTATAGAGAAATTTCGGACGCACCCTGTTACTGTTTTCACGATAATAATGACTTACGAAGTAGCTAGAGAGAAAAACGCATTAGAAAACTGAATTGAAATTGTAATCTATAAGAAAAAAACCGGTTTTATGAAATATTTAAACCGGATTTTCGGTTTTGAGAAATATGCTAAACAACCGGTTTTCGGAAAGCGGTATTGGAATCCCTACTTCTAACACGGCCATAAAAACCCAAAAGCAATGGTTTCCCTTCAAAATGAACTAAAGCGCCTCACTACAAACCCCCTACGTATCGCTCAGGGTAAAATCACTTTCTTTAGGGGTTTTATCACTTTCTTTTTGTGATATTTATTTTTATTTGCAAATTGAAATTACGATGGTTTCGGATACTCCTTTGTCAAATTTCTAACAAATACTAACTAAACTTATATTAAAAAACTACCTTTATGTCCTGTTATTTGTGCCTACGTGACTTATGAAACAATCAACAAAGGTACTTTCTGTCGTTGCATATATCTCGTAGATAAAATCAAGTGCATCGAAGACATAATCAATTTATAAAAGTATTCTCTAAGCTCTAGGTTTAGGATATATTTTACCGACGACGAGCGTGGATTTCATTATTAATTTTGCCACTCTGGAAACCGAACTACGTGGAAACACCCAACGAGACTAATTAATTTTGCACAAGAACTCAGATCGAAAGTTAGAGTCTAGTCTAGGGTATGTATCTTATTTTAGCTACCGTAAGCCAATCGAGTCGATTATACCGAAAGAACAATAGACTAATCTGAAGAATAAATTATGAATAAATTGTTAATTAATCACTTTTTAATTATATTCGCAAAATTTTACTGTTCAGTTATAACTTTTATATCGCATCAATTCACTTTTAAAATCACTTTATAATTCACTTTTTAATCTTTTGGCTGTTGCTTTCCAAATTCGAATTCTCCAATTCGGTCTCGTTCGCTTTTAAATTTCTACTCGAATCAAAACTCTTACAAATTTCATGATTTTTCCAGTAAGAATAGTCTGGTAACATGTACAACAGATGTAGCATGGAAAATTTTCATTTTAGAAATTTTAGAACAGTAGAATCAAGGTTTGTATCACTGGATTGTGAATAAAACAAAACGCTTCGGTTTAACACAAATAAATTTATTTATTTAACACCAAAGTTTAATTCAACACAATTATCAACATATGTATATAATTACCGTCGTCTGTCTGTTTGTTTGTTTGTATGGATATAACACTGTTAGGTGGCGCTCCGATCGCTGTGGAGTGAACTATAGACATATCGTCGTCCCAGGACTAGATTACGCTAACCACCAAATTGACATTTTCCGGGTTTTGACGGTTTCTTAGGTTTCAAACCATCCTCTTTCGTTTGCACGTTTATACGTTTTAATCAGACTACCCGTTGCTGAGGAAACTGGTGTTGTGTTTTCCGCTATCCACCATTTTCAACACTTTGTAGCGAATAAATTACGCCAAATCCTGTTTAATGCTAACTCCACTTAGGTTTTTCTGATTTTAGCACTAAATGCATTACAATTGAATTTTTTTAGGCGAACTCCAATTTACATTGTTACAGTCTGACTAAGTCAAATCGATAAAATTATTCGATAAATTATTTAAGTGTGGTTAAATATTTCTTATTGTAACATTAAATTAAACAATTGTTTTTTTATTTAATAAGCTATATTTGAAAAAACATTTACCCTATTCGGCTACAATTTATAAAACGCTATATCCAAACTCAAATGAAGTTGTGTTGGTATTTAGATAGGCTTTGACTTTCAAGTCAGTTAGTCGCATTTATTTATTTTTTTTTCTTAAAATATTAATTTTTTTTAAATTTTTCTATTTTTATTATTATGTATGTTACAATGCCAAAATGGCCAAACTATACCCGTAATTCCATCGCTTATCTGATACTTCAATCTAAGCGGAATGGTCGGGCGATTCATTTACTGTGCACGCTATACGAAAAAATTGCATTATATCAAGAATTTTGCATAAAATGCATACATGCATCAACAGTGGGTCGGGGGTCCTGTCGTACCGTTTGAAGCGATTCCAAATTCGTGAAACGAAGCATTTTATGTAAATAACAAGAAATACATTCATCTATTTATTGACAAATTCAAAATCTAATGTTCCAAGTGGCAAATATACCACTTTGAGAGATAAGAAACTTCGACTTCAAAGATTTGATGTTTATATTATGTCCCACCTCATCTTGCATAATCTGCTACGAATGAGCTTTAGCTCAAAGTATATTGTGTAAGTGGGGTTGGTTCTACCTTTATAAATTGGTTGTAAATAAGTAAATAAATAAATAAATAAATAAAGTATTTTTATTGAGTTTTATTCAGCTGTATCCAGCCATTGATATAGTTTTCGAGTTTTTGTCATTAGTTTTATCTGTCTAACGGTACAAACTAAAATCTATATAAAAGGGAATTTCAGCTCGGTTATGGTTGATTATTACGAACTTTACATGCAAATGGAGCTTCATTCTTTTTTATTTGTATTTATATACATATTGGCCGAGGAATTTATTATAGATCAAATTCACTTTACAAGATAAATTTGAAAGAGTGGGTCATAAAACACGTGATTAGATTTGTTTCCGTAAATTATTTCCTAGTTTTGAATTTAAGTAAAAATAGATGGCTGTATAATCAAACCAATTCAAAATCGTGATAAAAGTAGTTCACCTGTACCAGAATTTGATGTTGATCAAATGAGGTAAGTGTCAGAAAATGAGTAACTGAAATTTAATTAAATAACCTCCTTTACGGTTACTTTAGAGCGTTTCGTTCATTTGAAAATTTATTGAATGAGCTTGATGAAAATGATGGTTCAATGCATACCTCATGTACCATAATCCCAGCAACACCTGTAAATAGTCAAGGTTCGGTGAGCCCGACTATAGAGCTTATAAGTGTAAATCAAACTTTGTTGAATAAGGCACAACAGCACGATTGTTCAATGCGTTCTCCATGCACTATAATTCCACCAACACCTGAAAATAATCAAAATTCGGTGAGCCCGACAATGAAACTTATAAGAGAAAATGAAGATTTTGATTCCAGGGGTATAATTTTCAATTCCAAATATTTGAATGTATTATCTAAGTTCTCTTGCAATTTATAGAATCATCGGTTCTTGATTCGGACGCCGACCTTGAATACTTTCCACCTGATCCTGAAAGAATGATTGATGATGTCTTGCGTAATGGTAAGAAACTTGTGAAATTGAATGTTATGACTAACTTTGCTAATAATCTTAGATGTACCAGGTTGCTCTAAAACATTGACCAGTAAAAGACTTAAGTGTCCTGAAGAATGGAAAAAAAATGTAAGAACGGTAAAATCTCAGAGAGGGGACCAATTTACTGATAGTTTGGGAATAAATCGTAAACGACGAGAAATAAAAATGGGTTGTGGGCAAGCTTGTGCATATGGCTCCCATGAAGAATTTAATTTGTCAGAGAGAACATTCATATTTGACAATTTTTGGCAATTAAGTTCAAAATCTAAAGGCGAATTTTTCGGCAATTTAGTGTTTAAGGTTCCAGTAGAGCGATCAAGAACCACTAATAACAACTCTCGCAGAAATAATACGTTCATCTACCATTTTCTAAAAGCCGGTAAACTGAAGAGAGTCTGCCAATTGTTTTTTACCAGTACATTGGATATAAATAAAACGCGAATTCATTACTATTTCGCACATCTAATAGATCCAAATACTACTACATCAAAGTCCCCATCTAAAGGCAGACACAAGAAGAACGAATTGCCACCAAATAAACTGGATGAAGTTGCAAGTCATATCAGTGGATTTGCAACAATGGACTCCCATTATTGTCGTTCCTCATCTACCAAAAAGTATTTAGAACCACATCTTAGTATAAGGAAAATGTACGAATTATATTGCAACGAAATAGAAGACCCTATTAAGTTTTGGGCATACAAGCGTATATTTGAAACGAAATTTAATTTGGCTTTCTTTGTTCCTAAAAACTACTTGTGCAACAAATGTGAAGAGCACAAGACGAAGGTGAATAACGGTGAAATATTGAGTGAAGCAGAACAAAATGAATTTTCGAATCATATGGAAAACAAGTTGGTCGCGAAAGCGGCAAAAGATGTCGACAGAACAAATTGTGAGCCAAATACTCGAATCCTTGTCGATGATTTGCAAAACGTTTATGCATTATGCCCGATTTAGATGAAGAAAAATGTTTGCTTTGCATAGAGCTGCACGCAATAAAAAAATATCCATTAGTTAAAATGAGAAAGGACTATGCAAACAAAAATGGCGATGCTATAATTTTTTGGCGGCTTACTATTGGATGTTATATTTTTTGACATTTATCAGTAGTGTCACAAAAATAAAATTTATAACAATACATAAAATTGGTAGTGAGAAAAATAAAATTGTTAAAACAGATCAAAATAAAACAAATATGGAAGATCTAGACAATAACCAATTACTTCAAATAATATTTAGTGATAGTGAAAGTGAATGGAATGAAGACAAAATATTATTAAAAATAATCTGCGACAGTGATAGTGAAGATGAAACACCCAAAAAGAAAAAAAAATGTTGGGTTAGGCCATACTATCTAGAAAGGGACCAATCTGGAGCATTCCAAAATGTTTTTTTACCTTTAAAATTAACGGACCCGGAGCTTTTTTCTAAATTATATGAGAATGTCGTCTTCTCAGTTTGACGAACTTTTGCATCTAGTTGGGCCGGCGATTACAAAACAAAATTTGGCTCGAAAAAGCATTGAGCCGAGCGCAAGATTGGCTATTACGCTTAGGTGAGAATAAGCACATATTGTTTGTACATACCATTTAATTAATTTATATATATTATAATTTTTTTAGATATTTGGCAACTGGTGAATCACAAAAAAGCCTATCAACCGCCTATAAATGTTCTCCAGCTAGCGTGCATTTTATAATTCGGGAAACGACGCACGCTATAATAAACGCACTTAAATCCAAAGTGTTTAGAAAACTTAACGAGGAAAATTTTTTAGAAGTTGCAAATGAATTTAGTGAACGTTGGAATTTCCCACACTGCGTTGGTGCTATAGATGGGAAACACGTTGCAATACAGGTTATATCTAACGTGCTTCTTGATTTTAATATTCAGCTAAGTAAATTTTGGTTTATTAATAGGCTCCGAAGTATGGTGGTTCAACATTTTTTAATTACAAAAAATTCCACTCAATTGTGTTAATGGCTATATGCGATCACAATTACAATTTTTTGATGTGCGATATTGGGGCCGCTGGAAGACAAAGCGATGGGGGCATATTTAGAAACAGCAAGTTTGGAAAACAATTTTTTTCAAATTCTTTACCGTAAGTACACATAATAAATTTTGCCTGTAGATAAACCAAATTATTTCTACAATTTAATTTAGGATACCACTTTCTGACTTATCAACTAAATTCAAAAATATCCCCTATGTCTTCGTTGCGGATGACGCATTTGGTCTGCACGAGCACATTTTGAAACCATACTCAAAATGTCAGCTCACAATCCACCAGAAAATTTTTAATTATAGATTGTCAAGGGCGCGTCGCACAATTGAAAATTCTTTTGGAATATTGGTGTCAAAATGGCGAATATTTAGGCAACCAATAATTGCAAACGTAAGTACTCTTTGTGTAGCGGTTTATTACAATTATTCTATTAATTTGAATTTTATAGATTGATACAGCAGAAAAAATAGTTGGCGCTTGTGTGTGTCTTCATAACTGGCTGAGGCAGCAAACCACTCTAACCCCATATGTTCCATCAGATTTGGTTGACACGGAAAACGGCGATGGAACCGTCAGTACTGGATCTTGGCGAAACAACATGACAGACAACAAGGAGCATGAAAACGAAATCTTTCAATTCCACGAAACAAGCTAAGGAAGTCCGAGATACATTTGCAAATTATTTTAATTCTGATGGAGCTGTGCCTTGGCAAATGGACAGAATTTAGTCTGTAATATTTAGCAGTTTCAAATTACTTAATTCTAATTTAACATTTTTATTTCAAAACAGAATAAATGTGTAATTTGCATATCAACGATGTTATAAATCAAAGTGGAATGATGAATTTGGAAATAACTATCAGAAAGAGGCTTTGGTGTTCGGTTTGTATCGATTTCGGTGCTTCTATATGTGCTTTCCCTCTTTACAAATAAAAGAAATAAAAAATTATTTTAACTAATTAAATTTTTATTGTATTGCTTTTTTAAATTTTGTAAAATTGCAAACATTTTTTCTTCCCCCTCCGTAACAAATTCCGGGTCCAGAGCTTTAAGCTCTAACGACACAGAAGCTAAAAACGCATCAATGGGGTTTTGTGATACTAGTGGAGCTGGCATCAGGTATTTGCTTGGCTCTTTTCTTTCCTCCAGAAGATCCATAGCTTTCTTCTTTAATTGCAAGCGTTCCTTCGCCATTTCACCGGTAGTGTCTTTTCCTAAAAATATAAAAATAATTGTTATAACTATTTGACTACGAGATTTGAAATATAAATGTAGCCGCAATACTAACGTTTTAGGGGTGGTACGGGACTGGATCCAAAACTGGCGTCGTCCGAGTTTTGGTTAGATAAAGAAGATGTTCTGAAATAAACATAAAATTCATAAACAGTATTTTAGATTTCAATTTTTATGAGATTTAACTTACGGTTGTAACGATACATCGCTACAATGTGAATGGGTTGATTATCCCTGATGATCAACTTTTGCAATTGTGAATGGTCCAGTTTGTCGTATGACTCTAAATGTTGATTTGTCATTGGATATTTGTAATATGATTGATGACGGAGAGAAAAGAAAGTAAATGATTTTTTTTGGTGTTGAAAAAGGCAGTCGAGTGATAGCTAAAAAGGTGGACGGTAGCGAAGGAAATATAAAAATTATATAAATAAATAAAATAAATATTAAAATCTTAATTTTTAGCTACTAAACGTCCCATATACAAATTATAAATAAAAATACCAAAATTTTTAGTCATACATGGATATATTTAAATGTATAATTTTTTTTTTAAATTAAATTTATTAGTAACTAGCCATTATATATTATAATATTAATTGTGTTAATATAAAACTAAAATCAACAATAAATGACAATGATTTTTTTTTTTTTACTTATAAAATATGAACTCATAAACTAATAAAACTTATAATAAAATATTGTTAATAAAAATAATATCGAAAGTTTTGGTGAACAGTTAATCTTTATATGTATTTTGACCGTTTTCCTATATTGAACGTTTAAAAGTAGAAGTACAAAAGGGAAATCCTGATAAATTAACAATTAAAGTGCTTTAGTTTGTGAATATTTTAAGTGGAATATAAAAGTGAAGATTAAGCCTAAGTTCATATTAAATATTAATGTGGCAAACTATCCAGAGAAAATAAAAACTGTATTTATTTTGAGTGACTTTAATTACTGTATTGAACAGTCAGTTGTACCGTAAATATTTCATCTTTGTCATTTTTTTTTTATTGAATTCACTTAAATTTATTAATAATAAAGAAATAAATAAGTGTATGTACCTAACGGTCAAATAAATGATACAAAATAAGTGCTATAAACATATTTGTGAAATCATAAAAAAAGAACGTATTGTGAAATATTGGCATTTCTCGGACATTTTTTTTATTCGTTGATCGATATAATGCTAATGTTATATGCTGTTAATAAAGAAAAACTGAGCTTCGATTATCACCAGTCAAACTTCCACAAGTTTGAAAACATCGAACGGTATTTTCAACGGCGCCCAACGATTAGCTAAGTGACAAAATTTATTTTTTTCTTTGTATATTTTTTTGTTTATATATATACCATATATACGAGTATATATCTTATTATTATTATTATTATTTTTATTTTTGTTTCATTTCAATTTAGTTTTACATACAATATTATATTAAATTACCATATTATCATAATTGCTATTATTCGTTGTTATAGCAGACTATTTCAATTAACTTATTGTTTTTTGCTTATTTCTTTTGTTTTTTTTTTTGAATTTTTCATTTTTCATTCGATATTTCAAGTTTCGTATCTTAATAATATAGCGCGGATTGAAATAGCTTGCTACTAACAATCGTCTATTTTTGTTACCACTAGGAACTAACCAGAACTAACCCCCATTGTAAGTTATTCGTTCTATCAACTTTATTAAAATTTCATAAGTGAATAAAAATTTTGGTTAAGTTCGATATTCTTGAATTCTGCTTCTTTCATTTTATTTCTTTTTCTCTCGCTAAAATGTTCGGTGGTTTAATTTCGTTTTTTTTTCCGTTATCGATAAGTGATTTAAATATGTTTAGAATGAGATAAATTTCGGAGCCTGGGAGGATGTAGCGATAGTAGTGAACAGATGCAATCAGGGTAGGTATCATTAGTTGGGTCGGTATAATGAATTTTTTTTTGTAATTTTTTGTATATAGGTACTCTTTTCCCCCTTGGCGGTAAAGCCTCGAGTTACTAATGCTTCGAAACCCCCACACCCATCCGCTGAGTCATAGCTAGCAAGAAAGAAACCGCCATCGAAGCCTCTTAGTCACTGAATACTGACAATTCTCTGGTAACGACTCAGTGTTATACGGGAAGGTATACAGATTACTGTAGCTGGACCAATTCACGCTGCCGAGTGTCGTTACACGGTCTAGGCTCAAATGTGTCGTCTAAATACGACAAGTATTTGGCAAATTTATATTGCTTCGTTGTGGCTTGCCCACTTCTCGTTTTTTTGCTCTGTTGTAAGACCCTTTCACAGACTCTCACTTTTTTTTCAACTCCGGAATATCTGGTACCGTCATATCTATCAAAAAAAAAAAATTAAATATATTATAATTGTCCCTCTTAAAAAAACAATTTAACTTACTAATGGAAGCAGCGATTTCCTCCCAAGATCGTTGCCTGATATTTTTATCTTTATAATTTTTATTATTTAAATCCCAAACATTCGGGTAGCCCCGTACCGCTTCAATAAGGTCCACTGAAATTAAACAATAAATCGATGTTACATGTATTTTCCAGCACTACTTAACAGACTAAAGATTTATCCAATAAAGTTTTAACACACATTTAACACACTATAGGTGTGTAGTTACGTATAGCTATAAATAATAAACAAACCTGTTGGAATGCCCAGCTCTGTTGACATTAAGCTTTGACCCGTATCTTCGTCGTCCTCCGGGAAGATTTGACCAGTTTCTGAAAATAAAATAGTTCAAATATGCTTATATTTTTAAACAAATATAAATTAATTAAAATTAAATATTTACCGTATTCAATGGAGGTGGCCATATTGCGGTTCTGCTCTTGTTCGAGCCAATTCCTTCCATCAAAAAGGTACTCCTCATTTAAGCATTCATTTTCTGGAAAGAAAATTGTACAGTTCATTACATATAAAAAAAATGTATTTACACTTTATTATTTACCATTTTCATTTGTGTGTCTGTAAATAATATTTAGCGCCGGCGTCACCAACTCATTGCTGATAATATTAATTCTATTTACTAAAATATAAAATGAATTGCCAAGTAAATTTATTATAATATTTAAAAATTCTAAAATATATGTAAATTCTTACTATTCGACATGACAGATTTTCAATTTTTGTTTATATTTTTTCCGCTATAACATTTGAATTCTGGTCATCGTATAGGTTTTCATAATATACTTTTATTGTGTTTGTGTTTGTTTGTTACTATAAAATATCAAAAAATATAGTCGGGTCGGGTATATTTTATAGTATCATATTTATTTTTAATGTTTTTATAGTAACAATTGGTAAAAAAAAGACAAAATAATGTTAACATAATTTTGCATGTTTATGTTTTGTTCTTGTCATTCAAACGAAAATTGTAATATACTAATCTCTTCTTTTTTTGCAAGGCAAACATTTTTCTTCATCTAAATCGGGCATTACCCAAAGCAAATATCAACTGTTTTTATTATAAAAGAAAGCTGCTATGTTTCAATCTTACTGGATACTGTCAGGATAATAGAACTACCTATTGTAGTTTCTGGAATGAAACAATGCAAGGACGAGGTGGAAACGAATTAGCGAGTGCTTTTGTGAAAATTTTGCAAGCAGTGATGTCAGATTTTCCACAAACAAAAAGAATTATTATTTGGACCGATTCATGCGTTCCACAGAATCGCAATTCAATTGTGTCCCTAAGTTTTTTAAAATTCATGAAGGAAAATCCTCATGTGAAGTTAATCGAGCAGAAATTTTCAGAACCCGGGCACTCTATGTTGCAAGAAGTTGACGCTGTTCATAGTACGTTAAAAAAGTACTTGAGGAATATGGAAATCTTTAGTCCAATTGGATTAGTACGGTTACTTTCTAATGCTAAGTTTCCCAAAGTAAAGTTGAAAATAATGCAAATGCAACCTAGCGATTTCAAGCACTACAGCCAAGCGATCCAAAAATTTAATTTTTCTTGCATTCCGTTTACTAAAGTACGACATATAAAGTACGAATCACGTAAAATAATGAATATTTCATATAAGCGGTCATTTAAAGATGATTTTAATACGGATTCTATAACTTAATCAACAAGTTCTCGAAGGGCCAGAAAAAATGTCGGTGAGGTTCAAACGGATTGTATCTTTGAAATCATACCATTTCAAAACAATAAAATTAAAATAAGCGAAGAAAAACGGAAAGATTTATTGAGTCTTCCTAAGTTCATGCCTAAAGTTGATCAAAACTTTTATTATACAGTTTTGAAAACGGAGTAAACCCATTACCGTATATTATACAAAATGGGCTCTTATACTAAAACTTAAAATTATTTATCAACGAATTTTAATTTTAATTACATTTTAAACGAGTGAAATATTATAATTTTTTAGCATTATATTTTCTATTTTGGAATAAAATATGATTTATTTTCAGTAATTGAATTAAATTACCAGAATTGCTTTCATTCTTTTTTAAAAAATGATAATGGAAATTCCGCTAAAGACCATATTTTAGTGTAAAATTTACCTAAATTCTTTGAAAATTGAAATGTAATCTATATCCATTTTCCGCTATATCACACCAAAATATTATGTTATAGCGCAAACAAAAAAATGAGTCGCTGAAAAATTTGGAAGCTTAGAGAAAGTTTTCCTAGTCTTGGAAATTTAGTGTTTTGATGATTATTACCAAATCAACAATGCATCAAAACAAACTAATACCATTTAGTTAATGTCGTAAATTAGATAATTATAACCTGCTAAACTTTAATTTTTGTTTTCTCAAAATAGTGGTTTTAGCGCTTAGCGTAATCTAGTCCTGGGACGACGATATATGAAACACAAAAAACTATCGCAGTAGTCGCGTTTTTATTTATGTATGTATTTGTACATATTTTTGTTTCATTGTCTAGTAGATGACATGAAAATTTATGTGTATGCTGTGATTTGTATTTAAAAAAAAAAAGATTAGTTGGTTTTTCGGTTGTGTTTAAAGTAAATAGTTTTCAATAGTTTTGAATTTTGTTTTTTTTTCGTGCAAAAATTTCTGTTATTTTAACGTTATATTGCGTTAGATGTGTGCAGATTTAACCAAATAATTTTGCAACTGAAAATTGGATTAAGTGATTTAGTTGATTTTAGAATATTGTATAGTGATTAATAACTATATTTTCTAGGTGTTTGCACACCTATGCCATGTATCTAAACAAATAAAATATAATCGAAAGTGATCAAATTTAAATGATATGTATTCAAAACGGATTACTTTTAAGGGAAATAAACAATTATTTTTGTTTTACGGCTGAGTGAAAACGTGATAAATTGAAGATGAAAGCACAAATATCTTTTTGATTTGTTTGCTTCTATTATCATCAACATATCTAATTACCGTCGTCTGTCTGTTTGTTTGTTTGTATGGATACTAAGATAAATTTGTTTACTTTTTAGATTGATTACACGTATTTTTTTCTCTCTTACACAATTAGCTTTTATTTAGGTATAAAAGTAAATCTATATAATCCTTATTTCAAAGTAAGTTTATAAATATGCAAATGTGTAATAGATTTATAAAAAGATTGATTAATATTTTAGACTCAATATATAATATATGTTGAATATTCAAACGAAAGTTTCATTCATTTTTGAAGGGTTGTAACTAGTAAAAATAATAATTCACAAAAATCACTTTACATAAATGTTCGCACAATTTTACTGGTCACTTTTACTTTTTATATCTCACTAATCCACCGTTCGCCTTTTTATATACACAAACCAAAACTTCTAGAAGTTTCATGACTTTTCCAGTAAGAATAGACTAGAAATATTAAGAATAGTTTTACTATGGAAAACATCCATTTTAGTACAGTAAACATTGCGCTGTTAATTTTATTCTATTACACCCTAGGTGTCACTGTAATAGTATTATGATTCTAGTTAACAATTTAGTTAATCAAATTTGCTTTCTTTTCTTTCCCAGTTCTTGTAATAAACACATACCATGTTTTTGTCACCTTGAGAATACCAATTGGACTGACTTTTATTTTTTCTAAATATTATGCATATAAGAGTAATTTATAACAGGGGTTTGTTTATTTAAAAAAATACAAAATTTGAATTAAAAATTGCACTATTTCTTAGTAATTTTAATTGTACAGAACAACTATAAAAGTAAGAAACTCAATTCAGCTTAAGGATCGTTGAATGGAGTTTGGTACTATAATAATTGTTCCTCACAATTAAAATAAATAAAAAATTATTTTTAATTCAAACTACAGACACAAAATTACAAAACTTACACTCAGGTAATATATTGGGATTTATATTACAATCCTTTGCACTGTTGCAGAAAGTGATTTGTCTGTATTATATCTTTTATCTCTCCGATTTAATAAAAAAAGCAAGTCAAATTAAAGCCAACAGATTCATATAATAAAAAAACGAAGCAAAGTCTAGCATCTGTTATTATTCAAGTTTTGTCTTTCTTTTAACCTTTCGTAAAAAAATTCTTTGTGACTCTGAGGCATAATTTATGTCAACAATTACCAGTTTAAAATTTTTAACACAATTTTTTGTTAAAATGATGAGTTTGAGTAAGGAAAATTGACCAACACAAAAAAAAAAAATTAACTTTTTTTATTTCACAACCCTCATTAATTTTCTCTGTATTATTGTTGCGTCCTAATTACAACTTTAATGAAACGTTGCATTACTTTAAGCATAACGTGAATAAAGAAAAATAAATTTGGTTAATCTGACAGCGTTGAGAAATTGTATTTAATTTCCCAATATAATTAATACTCGAAAATTATTTTAATTGTTTATAAAATTTTAAATAAAGTACATAAATCCAAAACCTTATACCGTAGACAGACTGTGGTTTAATAAATCCGATTTAGCTAAACTAGTTTAGGTATTCTATGCAAAAAACAAAGGGATTAGCTCAAATCGAGGTTGACACACTGCGACTAATTTCGAAAAATTCATTAAAACGGTATTATTAATCGCGGATTAATAGCACCATACGGCATATTGAACAGGTTCAGTTTTTCGGTTGACAAGTTTGTAATCCTTTATGTTTAAGCTTTTACATATTAAATAATAATACTAATAATTTAAAGAACACAAAATAAAATCCTACTAAATCCTATAGCAGTTGAGAATAGACATTTAAATAATTGAGTTGTTTTTAATTTTTATTTTTTGCTAAAACTGAAACTTCCGAGGTTGCAACCACAAATCTTGGAATTCAATGGGTGAATATTCAACGACAAGTAGAAACATTTTGGCAGCGCTTTCAAATGGAATATTTAAATTCTCTGCATCAGCTTCAAAAATGGTTCACAATAAAAGACACTCTTTAACTGGGCGAAATAGTATTATTGAAGGACGTTAATCTGCCACCAAGTCATTGAAAAAATTCATTCTGGAGACAGCGGATTAGTTCGCGTAACAAATATCCACACGGAAATTCAGTATATACAATACAAGTGACTAGAGCTGCTTGCTCGAGCTAGATCGAGCTGAAAAGATCGAACTTTTGGGGGTAATTGAAGAATTAGAAGCTCGATATTTTTGCTTGAAATACTCGATCTTTTTATTTTCGACGAACTTTCAAAGAGTACGTCTATGAATTCGAAAAGTGTGTCCGTATATAGCATTTTTTTCGAATTTCGAAAATTTGATTTCAGATTCGGTTTCCTCATACCCAAGTTACTATTAGAAAGTATTATTAAAAAGTTTGTAACTCTTGCCATTCAAGAGATAAAGAGAATTTTCTTAATAAAGACAGATAAAGAGAATTTTCTCATTTATTTTATCAAAATTTACGTTATAAAATTAATATTTTGGGATGGAAAACGCTCGAGCTTTTCAAAATGACTTAAAATCAGCAGCTCTACAAGTGACTACAAGCAAAGTGTAAAAAGTAAACTCCTAGAAGGTGAAAGTATGTTTAACATGAATGCAACATATACCTGTAATAGGTATATTTCAACGAAATATATTTACCTTTAAGGGGTTATATATAGTTGTAGCGGGCGAAATGACGACATTTTCTCGACTATTTTCGACAGCATAATAAATATTTATTTAAAAACTGTTAACAACATCAATTGGTACAAGTTTTGGGGTACGTGTTAAATTTTTTTCATAGAAAAATATTTTAAAATAGCGGAACTACAGCTGTATTCCAGGAGCGTTTTTTTTGGGCATCACCTGCAGTGGACATGATAACTCGAGAACGGTTCATCTGAAATCAGAATTTCAAAAAAAATTTTTAGTATATTGTATTGTCAGTCGCTGAGCGAAAAATTTGTCAAAATTTAAATTTTTTAAAAATGGCGTCCAGAAGATTCTAGGTGATGTTAACAACAAATTTGTGAACCACTTGCTAGATGTTATATAGGCTAAAAAAACTGACCATCTGCTTACAAAACATGAGTGACAATATCATTATTTAATTAACAAAAAATAATCTTAAATTTATTTGATTTACTATTTTAGTTTTGCAAATAATTTTGGCAAAAACTATATTAACTGTAATTTCTCCTAGAACTAAAATTTAAAAAAAAAAAATTCAGAAACGTAAAGCAGGGTAATTAAATTTATTGAATTAAAATTAATGTTTTCTAAAAGTTTATTATTTATCTAATTTTTAAAGTTTTTTGCGTTACGTTGCATCAAAAATTTGGCAGGTAGAAATAAATTTAGTTAGGACTGTATATTATATTTATAATTTCTATAACTAAAATAAAACATTTGTTAATAAAATATTGTAGAATAAATAAACTTTACTAAAATCATATTGCAAAAAATAAATTTATTGAAACTTTAATTTAAAGCTTACCGAAAAAGTCGTGCTAAAACTGAATCGATATTAGACAACTACTTCTCCACTTTTTACATACTTTTCTCAAATCATAGATCAACTTGACTTCATTTAGAATGAAGCTTACGCTAGTCTATGGTCAAATTTATTTAAACTTCGAATATATTCACGAAAGTTAATGATCGATTAAACTTAATTGGAGTTGCTTGAATACTTGCCATTTTAAGATAAAAAAATTTTAATTTTATTTATCGTATTTAGAGAAATCTTTAGTTATTTTGTGATTTAACGTAACATAGACAAGCAAGAAGGTTTTGTTACTTGAAGCTTTTATACGTATTCACATTGTCTTGCAAGACAACTAAAAATTCAATACCGATTTTATTTTAAGAAGAGCTGAGCTGTCTATCTAGCAGAGCTCTTTTTTTAAACGTGCCTACCTTTTTTGCATTTTAAATTAATTCGAAATAAATTAAAAAGTGCTCTACAATTTTTTTTTATTCAACTTCTTTTTGATTTAAATTTATTTTTATTAAATATAATATTATTGTGTATTTTATGTCTTATTTTTTTTTTTACTACAGCAACAATAAAAATGCTCGCAAAGTATTTGAACATCTTCGTAAGATAGAGAAAATGGAAAATCTTTTTATTAAAAATATTATTAGCACAAAAAAGGTAGACACCTCTCCAATACCATTTTCTATAATAATTATTTTTGGAAGCACTAAAAAAAATAAGAAAATATAGATTTTAGACAGGATGGCAATTTTTACGATTTTACCTTTATCTAAATTTTTGTTCTTCTATGCGTGCCTTTATGGATACCTGTAAGAAAAAGTTTTCAAATGATTGATCAAAAAGATTAGCTGACGATGATAAAAATAAAATCAGTATAAAAATCGATATTTAATTAGACATCCTTTTTATTAAAGGTTTTACTTTTTACGAAAAAAAAGTTCTTTCATTTCGTTTGAAATTTAAATTAAGCTTCATAAATGTAATTTAATTGGGGTTCTTATAGTTTTGGGATGAATGAAAAAACTATTAAAAACACAATTGAATGTGACACAAACTTTAATGTGAGATTATAATTTTTTTACGATATTATGTTAAGTTTGAGTAAATGCATAGTATAAATACATATAGTACTACCATCATACAAAAAAAATATTTAATCGGTGAAATTCCAGATGTCGCGTCGATCGCATATAAAATTAATATACAAACTTGGGCCATCGCCTAAATGTTTGTATGGTTAATTGAATATACAACATAAATTTGAATTGTTCACGTGTAGTTTTATCCTACTCTAACACTTAGTAACGAATAAACATATGTTCATAGCCGACTACACATCCTTTTAAATACACATTTTAATTGTGTATTTTTGTTGTACTTACTACTCAAACATAATTTATTTTTTTTTTTAAATACTGAAGGTCATTGCCTAAAACTGACCAAAATGGCAATAAAAATCAATTTGTCATTTTTTAATTTCAACTCAATTTTTTATTTTATTTAAAATTTTCACTAATTATTTTTATTTTTATATTTTAATAAATAATTGAATATGTAGATATGTAATTTATATTGAGCAAAAAATTGTTTAGGAATGAGAAAAGATAATTTTTATTTTTGCAGTTCACACGGTCATTGACCTTTTGTATTTTGTTTTGGTGGCATAAACATTTTAAGTAAATACAATGAAATCCATTTCAAAATAACAAAAAAAAAGTTAAATATTAGTAGAATTTTAGTTTTCGTTTTGATGCCTTTTCGGTTGCTTGAGTTCATCATTTTTTTTGCTTTAAGCTAAGAAGTATAAATTCAGCAATTATATATGTATTTGGTAATACGAGCAGTGTCCGCATCACTTAATCGATGTGGATATTTCCCGTGAATAAACTTCGTAAAAAGTTTGTCAAGAATATTTTCTTCGCAACCCATATTTGAGATATTTTTTTTAATTGTATTTAATATGTTTTCGATGAATTCTTCGAATTCGACGGACGACACAAATTTCCATATGCAGCTGATTTCGTATTTTCAGTTACATGGGTCTTTATTTTTAAAGAGCGTAATTTTCTCGTTCTTAATCATTTGTATATATTGTATATGTATATAACCGCAAATATTGAGCTATTGTCACAATTAAACTGTTTAGTAACTTTGTTACTGAAAAACCCTGTTAAATATACTAGAAAGCAGATCTACATTGTCAACTTGCAGTACTAATACTAATAATAATTTAACATCTAGGAACAAAACATATGTTAGCTTCCTTTAGCTGTTGCATACATTTTTTTGTACCTTTTCTTGTATTATATTCCTTATATAACTATTTAAATTAATTTAAGTTTTTCAAAAATATCGGAGCAAATGTGCTTACGAGTGAGGTCATGTAAAACTCTCACTGATCCATGCTCCATTGAATAAAGTGTTTGTAGTATCTGCCACAATATTGTCTTTTCGCAGTCGTTGGTTAATATGTTATCAGAATATAAACAATTCTGAACACTTTTAAAAAGGTGGGGGATGTCGTAAAAACAAAATATTTTTCGTGAACCAAACCTCGCCCATGGCTCCCTAAACTTGAAAATGTTTTTCTGTTTGTACTACCTTGACCATATTTGATACCAACTATTTGCAAACCGGTTTTGTGAACTTTGTTGACAACTGTTTCTGTTCCGTTGGTCGCCTTTTGGTGAACCCATGTAATAACCGACCACTTGTTTCCAATTGCGGTTGAGTGCACGTAGCATAAATACAAATGCTTTGTCGGAAATCAAATTGCCCCTTCCAAGTTCACCAAGGTCCTGGTATCCATGGATTAGGTCATCTTCTGTATTATACGCCAATTCTTTTTTTATTGACATTTTATCCATCACAGAATGCAACGTTGGTCTATTTCAATCATGCCGTCACATTTATTTTTTAAAAGACTAATTATATTCTTGGATACTCCACTTTCAAATCTTGTTAGCGAATGCCAACGCAAAATAGTCGATATTCCTAAGTAAACAAAAATATATGACTGAGTATTAAGTATACTATAATTTGGTTTTCATTTTAATATAACGTATTGTTACTGTAGCAGGTTGCGAAACGGCAGATTTTTCATAACTAGATAAGAAATGAAGAATATATACAGTGTAATACCACAATAAAACCTATAAAAGTAAAATTTAAATTGATGAAATTCATGAATTGAATATAAATAAAATCGCATGAAATAAAAATCTTTGCACCTACCGCATCAAAAATGTATTTATTTTTTTTATTTATTTCTTAAGTTTGGACACAAAATTTCTCATTCTTAATTTTTCTTAATTGACAGATCTAATTTAACGAAGCTTCGTTAAATTTCTTAAGTGACGTAATGCTATCTACCGCATTTTTAAGTTTTGTTAATTCTTAATTAGTTTATAATTTTTCGCTGGTTACCACTTAATAAACTTAAAAATTAAGAATTAACAAAACTTAAAAATGGGGTAGATAGCATTTCTGTGTTCTCGCCCAGCGAAAAATTAACGTCACTTAACAAATTTAACGAAGCTTCGTAATTTTGCATTCAAACTTAAGAAATATGTAAATGGCTTTTTAGTTTTATTTATTTATTTAAATTTTATTTCTCTAGGCTTAACGGAGGTACCAATTTATTTGTTAATTTGAAAAAATTTGTCTAGCGCATTTTTTCCTAAAAGGTAAAAAATGTCAACATTTTGTGATTGGCGAATTATGTAGCCCCATTTTGCTTTGCACATAAACAATAACAATTTGTAGTTTAATAGTTTTTTATTTTATGCCACAGTAAAATAGTTTAAAATATTCAAGTTTATTTTATTAGAAGTAAAGAAAGTTTGGTTTGAAAACAAATATCGAAAAATAATGGTTCCACTAAAATTCTTAAGTTTATAATTTTTTGTCGTGACGTTTTTGTCAAGTTCTTTTGCTTTGAAATTACCAAGTTACCGTTGGTAGATTTCAAGTATGCGGCATTAAGGCAAAAATTGAACATTGTTCAATTTTGTATTCAGAACATTTTTTTGCCTTTCACGCAAAATTACATGATCTTAAAAAAGTAACAGCTATTTCAACAAATCAGCATGGAAACACGTTGCACGTATCACTGCCTTATTTCACAACTCGTGATGAAATATTCACCAGTTTGTGTCTACTTGATTTAAAACAAAAAAAAAAAAAAATTAAATTAATTTGGAATTTTACGACTTTAAGACTTTTTTGCCAAAATTCAATAATTTACTGTTTTTTTTACAAAAATTAGAAAAAATCTTTGTAACGAAACGTTATGAATAATCATTTTGTGTAACTTGTGTGATTTTCGAAATAAGCGAAGCGAGCAATATCCCACTCGTTACACAAAATGAAGTATTTCCTATCTGGTTGCACAGCAATTTAAATAAAAATAAAAAATTAATTTTAAATTAATAAAATAAAATAGCTACTTATGTGAAATATTACAAATCATATTTTTAAAATTTGGTATACTAATCCTTATTCTTAAAAAAGCAGGTGATTTAAAATAAAATCCTAGAAATTACTTTTGCTCTGTTTGTGTCCATGTCGAATTTTTTTTGTGGAATATTTGTTTAAACACAAACGTTTTCACTTCTGGCCGATCTTTAAGTAAGTTGCTAATAAAATCTTTTACCACAATATCCACGGATGCGAGCTTCTTTTTAGGCGGAGTGTTTAAAAGGAACCTCGAAATTTTTTTCAGTTGCTCATTTTCTTGAGTGGTTTCGGTCCTCCTTCGGTGATGTGGACTGAGAAACTGAGAGGGCGATATAGGACACGCTAAAGGAACTTGTGGAATATCATAATTCCTTAGATACGTTTTTGGGGGCCCTGCTTCATATTTTAATTTGAGTGGTGGCGAGTCAGCCCTACTCAGAGTACTGGTTCAACCTCAGAATACTCTGTGTTAAAAGTAATGGTTGGCGGCAAAGGGTTTTTTGAAATAGGAGCTTTGGTAGTTGTATAATGTTTTAGATTTATTAATCTTTGACAAGCAACGTCGATGTAATTGTCTTTACATTTACAAACAAAACTATTAAATATTTTATTAAGCGCCGTTCTTTTAAAAACTTTTGTATACCCAGTTATTTTAATCTCACTGACACAGAAGTGTTTTTCACAAAATGTAATAAATATATAGTATTTTGAACACTCTTGGAGTTTATCCCACACACAACCATGCTTCAACCAAACTTTACAGCGATTGCCCTGTGGCACATTAAAAAATGTTCTTGTGGCATTGGTGCCGTTTTTGTTTAAATATGTTTTATAAACACACACTATTTTAAAATTAATAATTTAAAAATGTAAATAAAATTTATACATACGAAACTAGTTTCAAAATACCTTTATAGAAATACTTCAAACTATAGCGACAACTTGTTTTGGTTTGTTTTACACGAACATTTTTTTATACCTTGTTAAATATTACACTCATCCAAATTATGACAGTCGTTCCCTATGATACATTTTGACAGATCCATGTGAAATATTTTACTAGTGAATGTGATTTGAATATTTTATTAGCAACAGCAATCAACAAGAGCGAGAACATATTATTTTTTACAATATTAAATAAAATATAATTTGGGTATTAACAATAATATAATTTGATATTAACAGCTCCCACCATTCTATGCCTTGTCCCACTTGCAAGCCACAAAAAGCCATGAGTTGTAACTAACGTTGCCATCCATGCGTTTTGCGTGGTAAAAAATCTGTGATTTCGTGAAACGAATCCCCAGAAATCCTTACGTATTTATTCGTTTCCTCATCATTACAGGATAATATTTCACCAATAATCGGGTTGTGGAACCGCGGGGTATATTGTAGTCGTATTTTTTATTATTATTTTCAATTTGATTTTATTAAAAAAAATAGGCGAGAAAATTATCACGTACAAATTAGGCTGTGTTTCAATCGGATAAAAAGTTACATTTGTTAACTGTGGTGAAAAATATTAAATTTTCCTTACTTTTTAATCGCTTTGGTGTTTTAAATGGAACTGGTTAAAATTGTAACGAGTACGTTTTTTATTTTTATTTTGCGTAGAGAAAAGTAAAATACAAGCTAGAAATTTTTAACTGGACCGTGAATAAATTGTCAAAAATTTAACTTTTAACTTTTTATGCGGATTTTTATTCGTTTGAAACACAGCCTTATTATTAAATTCGGGCAGTTAAAATAAAAAATGTCTGCGAAGGGGAAAATTTCTCAAGTAAATGTCACAAATTATTATTTATTACGGTATTATCACAGTATTCGGGCACGGCCTAGGTAAGAATATTAAAACAATACTAGACATTTCTGATTTTGATTTTTAGTTTTACTTTTTATACCAATACTGGAACAAGAGCTAAGTAGGTCAAAATCTGGGGCCCTATTCTCGAATTCCACATCCATTTTCCACATGTGGACATCTGTCAAAATTCATAAAAATTGAATTTTTTTGGTACTAAGGGAATATTTCCGAATGGGTATAAGCAGGTGGAAGAAATTCTCCAAAAAGAAAAATGTTCATACCCCATGTGTTTTATGTACGAATTAAAATTTCAGAACGTTTTGATGAATTTTGACAGATGTCCGCATTTGGAAAATGGATGTGGAATTCGAGAATAAGGCCCCCGCACAAGTTTTTTTACAAACCGTCTATAAAAACTAGTTTTCACATCAAATGTTTTTCTCTTTCCATCATAAGGGAAATAAATGCTTTGGTCTCTTGTTCTCTCTAAAGATGAACTAACACGAAAAATCTAACATCAGCTGATTTTGTTTACAAATATTATTGTGTAGAGTTGATATTCATGGTTTTATTAGGATTCTTCATACAAATAGAAATTAAAAGAAAGAAAACAAAATTATGTTTTGTATATCGTATTTATGGGGAATTTGATATTGTACATATTTAATCAAGCCAAGTCTGCCAAGAATTTTCATCAACTTAAAGTTTACAGTGTTTAGTTTTAAAGTGCCTAGATAAAAATTGCGAAAACATTAAAATGGTTTTTTATAAATAATATTGTTTTAGTGTTGGTTGAACCGAAACGAAATAAACAAATATCTATGAATATGTCTTTTTTTTTCACACACTTAACTATTCAATGAACGGTTAGAAAAATATGACGACATTTGGGCGTATTAATTCGAACATAATATTTGGGCGGATTTATATACAAAAATATTTTCAAAAATCGAAAACGATATCAGTATCTCCATCTAACACTTCACCGATGAAGTTTGCATGGAAGTACTATATGTATTTATACTATGGTAAATGCTACAATTTTTTTTTAAATTTCTTTAAAGGATCTTACGAATAGTTTCATTCAAATTGTGAAACTCATGTTAATTCAAATGAAAGATTTATTTTACTTTATTTTACGTGTCAAGAAAACTTTCAAACTTGAGGGTTCATCCATTTTATTATATTACGAGTCAGAAAAAATGGTTTTTGCTGTGGTGACTAAAAGACCTAAACGGCACTTATAGCAATAGTAACTGATTGCCCTACAAATTCTTAGACTTTCTATAAAAAATTAAATAGTTTAAAGTTTGGATTAAAGTTAATAAGGCTTTGTTTAAATCATACAACTGGTTAAAATTGTGACGCTTACGTTTTTTATTTTTTTTGTTTTTTAATGTTAAAAAAGCTGAAAAACAAAATTCAAGCTAAATTTTTTTTTTGATTTTAACTTTTTTGCGGTTTTTGATTCGTTTAAAACACAGCCTAAGTGTAAAAATTTCCTAAACTAAGTTAGCCATAAGTGTGATTGTAATTTTTCTAAATTACTTCGATCTAAAAAGACCAAAGTATTGAAATTCTGTCAAAATTGACGAAAAATTTGGTTGGTCCAAAATCATTTTTCTCGACGTTTTGAAAGCCCCTGAATCTGATAAAGCAAAAATTTTCTTAATCGACTGCACAATTAGCTCGTAAATATATCATCACATCTTCGACTTTTGATCAAAATTCCACAAATCAATAAAATTCTGAAAACTCAATAAAATCAACCCTCATCCAAAAAAGCTGCATGCCCTTTACTTTTTTCCAATGGTTGTTTCTATTCTTCATTTTATTCGGTTGAGCAGCACCGATCATTGGATCGATTGGAGCATTTCGCCATTTTAGTTAAAAAAAAAAAATTAAAAAATTTGAGAAAAAAAAAAAAAAATTGGGTATTGAATTGGGGTTGAATTGAAGGTTAAGCTAGGGGTCAATTTGCGGCTTGAGTTGAACTTGAGTTGGAGTTGAGTTGGGGTTGAATAGGAGAGGTGAGTTGTTGCCCAATTTTTTATATATGTACGTTAGTTTGAGGATTAAGTGTGGCGTAGAGTTTGCGGTTGAGTTGAGGGTTAGTTCGGTTCCGGTTGAAAGTTGAATTAGGGTTGAGTGCGGTTTAGTTGAAGTTGGATTGGGGTTTAGTGAGCAGTTGAGCAATCTATATATAGGGAAACACACTATAACTGAAATCGACGGGATCAAAAAGTTGTCCGTTGCAGTGAGGTGTCCGTTAAATTGAGGATTTGTGATTTTTATTTTTTTAATTTTATTGCGATTCTTTATCTTATCCGATTTTGATGAAATCCAGTTTTTCCAATGGAAATAGATTCTGTAATGATTTTTAGGCTAAATTCTGGAATATGGCCAAGTAGGATGGTTGCCTATTTCTCAACCGAGTATGATAAAATTTGACATATGCGTTGGAAATGGGATTCTAAAATCATTCTTGGATAAATTTCTAGAATATGGCCAATGATGACGAAACTTGGCTATTTCTTAACCGATTATGATGAAATTTGATGTAGGTGATGAAAATGAGATTCTAAAAAGATTTTTGTATGAAGGCCAAGTAGGATGGAACATGGCTACTTCTTAATCGATTATGATGAAATTTGACAAGTGCGTTGGAAATGGGATTCTAAAATGATTTTTGGATAAAGCTCTGAAATGTGGCCAGATAGGACGAAACTTGGCTATTCCTTAACCGATTATTATGAAATTTGACATGTGCATTGGAAATGGGACTTTAAAATAATTTTTAGATGAAGTTTTTTAATATGGCCAATTAAGACGGAACTTGGCTATGTCTTAGTGGATGTGAGTGAAATTTGACATGGATTCTAAAGTGATTTTTGGATAAAGTTCTGGAACATGGCCGATTAAGATACAACTTGGCGATTTCATAGCCGATTATGACGAAATTTGACATGTGCGATGGAAATTGGGTTCAAAAATGTAAATCATATTCCATAACTGCATCTAAAAATCATTTTAGAATTCCATTTTCAACGCACATGTCAAATTTCATTTATTTATTTATTTTGGCCATATTCCAGAATTTTATCCAAAAATTATTTACAAATCCCATTACAATCATCGATGTCAAATTTCACTAAAACCGGCTAGGAAATAACCAAATAACCAAGTTCCATCCCAATTGGCCATACTTATAATTTGCTAAAGGTACAATTTGAAATGTAAAAAGTTCAATTTGAAAAGGTAAAGATTCAATTTGAAGTGTAAAAGAAACGAATTGAAGTGTAAAAGTTTTAATTTGAATTATACTCGTAAAACCGGTATCATCCAGAAATATCTGTCCGCGTGCGCTCCAATAAAGTGTCAGCTTATCTAAGGGAGGTTTTCATTGAAAAACTTCAATTGCATGGGACTTAAAAATTTGTCCGTTGAAGTGAGGATTCCGCTAAATTGAGTGTCCGTTAAAATGAGGTTTCATTGTATTTAAAAGTAAGTATTTATATATATATATATATATATATATATATATATATATATATATATATATATATATATATATATATATATATATATATATATATATATATATATATATATATATATATATATATATATATATATATATATATATATATATATATATATATATATATATATATATATATATATATATATATATATATATATATGTATATATATATATATATATATATATATATATATATATATATATATATATATATATATATAGTTTATGTGTGTGATATTTAAACAAATGCACGCGCATTAAACGATTTGAATCAAACTTTACACAAATATTGTTTAAAACTTAAGAATGACATGATGATGATAATGGTATGATTTTATGGTGTTATGATGGTATGACGGAGATGGTATGTTGGTTTAACGGTATAATTTGAACAGAGGGTTGAGATTTGGTTCGAGCTAGGTTGAGTTGAAGTTGAGTTAGGATTTAGTTAACCTGCATTGGGGTTAAGTGAGTTGTTCGGTTGGGGAATTATTTAAGAGTTGATTTGGAGTTAGGTTAATGGTTGATTTGGGGTTGATTTAGTGATTGATTTGAGGGTTTGGTTGGCCATTAATTTGGTAATTGCATTTAGAATTATGTTGCGATTGAGATGGAGGTTGATTTTTATACTGAGCTGGAGGTTGAGCTGAAGATTGAAAGATTTATTTCGGGACCTCATGAGGTTTCAGCCCTTTTTTGTTTTTCTGTTCACAAAAAAAAATGATAAAATAGGTCGGCATTAAAAATTAATTATAGTCTAAGTGAAGGGTCTCTTGAAATGGTGCCACTTCTGTCGAATTGATTATGATCGGTCTATTTGAACTCCACTCATCTAATCTAAAGCCCTGGACTCCCTTAAGTAACAACTCTCATTTTTCGTCGATTACTACTCTAATTTTTATATTTCAATTGTTTATTATCGACTTTATTTCTAGTTGTGTCAACTATTGTTGCCATATAATTAACAGTTTTATTAATTTTTTTTTTATTTTAAATAAAGTTCTATTTATTTATTTTATGTAATTACAAGATAGTCTCTTTGACTAACGAGCAATTTGATTCTGACTTTTTGGGTTTGAGTAATAGCTGATTGTAACTTCTGTGTTGACTCTTCATTGCTTTCTCCAACAACTAAGATCGCCGTGTCATCTGCAAATATGTATGTTTTATTTATTAATAGTTTACGTGGTAAAAGATCTGAAAAACTGGAACGTAAACAAAATTATTTCAGTTGAAGTTGGAATTTATGTTTCCAGAATTCGAGGAGGTACATTGTAAACACTACTTTAAAATATTGTTATAAGTTTGCCAATAAACCATCAAAAATAAAAATTCATGTAATGAGTAAAAATGAAAAGACATTCCATTCGGTAATCTTATAAATTATAAAATCATAATTTAATCTAATAATAAACCATACGAATTATCAAATTCAACTTAATTAACTGTATTAAAGTTATTAGCAAATAGTGAGTATATACTATATTGAATCATTAAATTTCGTTCGAAATCCGTGTAATCGTTGAAACCACCATTATACTATTGCTATTAATTTTCCAAACCATCCTAGTATCGTTTGATGTGATTCATGTGATCTGTAATGCTCGTATATACAATTGCCGAAACGAAGTGTTGTTTTAGTCTGGCGTCTACTAGAGTAACGGTCAGAGGGTGAAACCCTAAGTCCTCTGGGTGTACCTACCTAAATCAACCAGTAGGTGGAACCAAATATCTACAGTCTCATTTAATGCGTGCAATTTTTTAAGCATAATGATGTATTAGGTCGGATTTACGGGTAGTAACGGTTAGTTATTCGAGAAGACGAAATAATTAGATTTTTTTTTTGTGAGAAATCATGATTTTTAGTTATTGGGTTGGTTTTTCCATTTACACAGGAAAAGGAAAACACCAAATAACTAAGCCACTGAACAAAACCATTCGAAAACGGCAAATAATTGTTAGACCAAAGCTGTTTTCTCAAGGAAAGTTCTCGAATAAAATAACCCAAAGAATAAAATATACACGTATTGGTCGTTGTTTAAGCACTTGGAACTGAGTCGCTGTTCAAGCACTCGAAACTTTATTCAGAAAGATCTGATGATCGAACGACTAGTGGAGGCATATTTCTTGCTATTTTTGGAAACATTTACAAAATTGGGCGAAACATTGTTATGGTTAAAAATTCCGGTATCTCTCAGGGGTATGGCACTAATAAAAAATTAAGCAGGGAACTATTCGTATTGATTTATTTTTACCCTCTTTGAAGCCGTATTCCCTTTTGACTCGGAATACTCCCATAAAACTATAAAAAGCACTCCGCTCAAAAAGGCGATACGGTGTCGGGGTTAACTAGCAAATGTTTTCGGTTTGATTCTACTTAGGTAGTGGTACGTTTTTTTTTGTAAATGAAAATACTTATATTGATAATTTTGTCAAGACGTAGCACCTATAATGACTTAGCATTTATTTGGCGCGCATACATAAGAATCAACAGGGCTAAAACCGAAAATTATGTAAAACGAAAATTGAAATTCAGCAAATGCGATGGAAATGGGATAACAAAATGATTTTTGTCATCATGGAATTCTCCTGCATTTATAAAATAAAACAAACCAAATATGCCATAGTAAAGCTTATGAAATACTGAAATATGACTTACTGTAACATGCCGTAGTACAGACACACGCCTTACAGAAATGTGATGTTCTGAAACATGCCGTAGTGTCACATTTCGCACTAAAACATACAAAAACGACAAAGACGCTAAGCAGGGATAGAATATTGATCTTTATAAGCTACTAAGAATATTAGTTTTGGAAATGAGTAGTTTCAAACCAAGTTTTTGTTGATATAGAATTATTCCTGCAATAAATTTAAAATTTCTTTTTTTGTCTTTTTTATTTATTTTTTAATGTTAACTGATAAAAATGAAAAAAAAAATATTTTCGGTTTTTATTTTGAGGTTAATTGGGCTTTTATATTTATATACCAATTAGTATTTCAGTTCCAAAGTAAGACAATACTAATCCTACTATTCCTATAAGTGTTAGTAAGGTTTTCTGCTATTTTTGATACAAACTACAATTTAAAATCGAAACAAAAAATTATATTGTGACGGTGACACCTAGGTTGTAACAGAATAAGTTAAATTAATAGCTCAATGTTTTACTGTACTAAAATGGAATTTTCCATGATAAAACTGCTCTAAATGTTTCTACACTATTCTTATTGGAAAAGTCATGAACTTTCTAGAAGTTTGGTTTGTATATATAAAAAGGCGAACGAGATCGAATTGGGATTATTAGTATTTGGTAAGCGATAGTGTGAAGTTTAAAAAGGAATTAAAAAGGGATTTAAAAAGTGTTGTAGTGCGATTTAAAAATAATTACAGTAAAATTGTGCGAAAATTTATATAAAGTGATTTTGTGAATTATCATTAATAAATTGTGTTGTAATAACTTTTGTGTGAAATAAATAAATTCGTTGCTGATAAATTGAATTGATTTTGTTTTATTCATAATCCAGTGATACGAACCTTGATTGACAAGGCATAAACGTGACAATATTATGAATCGTCCAGACTATGCTTTATTGTATAAAGTATAGTAAGTAGTAAGGTATTGTTACGGTGACACCTGGGGTATAATAGAATAAGTTAAATTAATAGCGCAAAGTGTTAATGTACTAAAATCGAATTTTTCATGATAAAACTGTTCTAAATGTTTCTAGACTATTCTTACTGGAAAAGTCATGAAATTTCCAGAAGTTTTGGTTTGAGTATATAAAAAGAGAACGAGGTCGAATTAGATTCATTAGTATTTGGTAAGCGACAGTATAAAGATAAAAATGGGAATTAAAAGTGATTTAAAAGGTGTTTTAGTGCGCAATAAAAAGTAACAGTATATAATAATAATAATACTCCTCTCTCTTGGTGAAATATGCAAGCCTCCGTCAGTTGATTGTCAAAATTCGTTTGTCGTTACTCACATACTGTTGTTTTATTATTCATATTCATTCCTTTTTCAATTCAAACTATATAAAAGAATATATAAAGAATCGTTAACTTACAGAAATAGTAGGATTTTTGTGTTTTTATCGCCATATCCCCATTCATCACTATTCTCGTGCATAATTAATCGATGATCGAAAAAAGAAATCAAAATCATTCACATAGTGAAAGTTTTATTGGCCCACCCTTTAGGGCATTCAATAGGAAATGAAAATGATTTTGCACCTACAGAGTAACAAAAGATTGTGCACCATGCAAAGGTTTAATTTTCAAATATTCTGGAAGAGGTTTCAAAAGAAAGAAAGAAATCTTCATTTTCGAAAATATTTTAAAATTACATTTCATTATCCAAAATTTCCAAAAATTTTATTTTCTGTCTACAAACTTCAAAAATCTATTGAAAAGATCAACTGTACTTTGTACTAGATTCGTTATATAGAAATAGAGGTAACTTGAAGCCTTCCGTCTAGAATACGTGTATTTCATTAAAACACTATATTATAAAACTTGTTTGAAAATCATTAGAGTCCCGGTAGGAATACAAAGAATCAGACTCACCGATCTAAGGACAAATAAACTTTTTTTTTTTTTTTTTTTTTTTTAAATAAATTTTATTTATTTATTTTATGTAATTACAATCTAGTCTCCTGGACTAATGAGCAATTTATTTTTGACTTTGTTTCCTGACATACCAAGGTGCATCAACGATGTTCCTTAATACCATATTCTAAAATCTTTGAATGATATTTACGTTGCTTTGTTTGGTACAACCCCAAAGCTAAATACCATAAGTCCAAATCGGTTTCAAAATTTGCTTATAAAGCTTGTTGTATGTTGATAAAGAAGAGTTCCTTCCCATCAGCCAATACATTTTTCTGTATTTAAGTCTTAATTCTTCACTTTTCTTCTTGATGTGTGCTTTCCGTCGTAGTTTAGCATCCAGAGTCATTTCAGAGTCATCGTTATTTCCCGATTTATGGTAATGGGAATATGTTCGAATCGTCTGTTTGTAAAGTCGATGTGAACTGATTTATTTTCATTTAGTTTTATTCTCCATCTTTTTGTCCATTTATATATTAGAGTTATAGCGGATTGTAACTTCTGTGTTGATTCTACGTTGCTTTTTTCAACAGCTAAGATCGCCGTGTCATCTGCAAAAGTCGCCACTGTATTGTTTTCTAATGTAGGAAGATCATAAGTATATAGTAGGTATAAAACCGGCCGTAATACACTGCTCTGTGGAATTCCTGCGTTGATTTCTTTCAATTCAGAAAAGGTATAATCTAACTTAATCTTGAAGATCCTATCTTTCAAGTAAGATTCCAATATCTTAGCAAATTGCATTGGTAGACGATTTCTGAACTTGTGGTTAATTCCTTCATCAACTCTATCAAACGCTTGTGCAACGTTTAAAAATACTGTTAAACAGACTTTTTTCTCCTCTAATACTTTCTCAATTATACTGGTTATTCGGTGCACTTGATCAATTGTTGAGTGTTGGTTGCGAAAACCGAACTGATTATTAACCTTAGGGTTATAATTTTGGATATATGTAATAGGTTCAACAACTTACACAATTTATTCACATTTTATTGCTGATATTTCAACTACCAAACTACTTACGAAATTTCAATGTAAAATAAACCAATAATCAAATTTATTTTATTCTGCAAAAAAATAAAAATGCGGTGCAACCGTAACCAATCATTTTCAAGTGCAAAAAGAATAGAGAAAACAGTAATATTAATTGAAAGTGCTGTGTTAACAAAAACTTCAATATTGTACAAGTTTTCGTTTGCCTAAACTAAAATAAAGGTGCGGTACTAGCAAATGGAGATATTAGTTTCAATGAACAAAACTATAGTTAAATAAAAAGTGTAAAGCACAAAAATGTTTGAACATTATAAAGTGCTAATGACCCAGATTGTAGGTCATTCATTATACAACGTAATAACTGATTTAATTGGAAAAACTTTCAATCGATACAAATGGATAAAAAATTAACAAAAACTATGTCATCCCAACAACTATATTGTTCTACGTAGTCGCCCAGTTTAACCATAAACAGGTTTAAATTCAGATAAAATATTTCGAGGCATACCCAATTGTCATTAAAGCCCTGGCGAGAAAGTGAACAAAACATAAGGAGTGGTTAAAGCCACTGCCTCTCTTTAATGTCGAGCTTTCAATGAGCGAAACAAAACAGCAATACATTCGATAAGTAGATTGATGCATTCAGTTGTAAAGGTCGAAACTCCACATGTCCAGCGGAAAACAGTGCAATACACTACTTGAAACATATCTGCTTACTAAAATATATTGTAATCACAGACCTACATATATGTTTGGAATGTATAGGTGAAGAAATCACAAATCAATGTGAAAAGAAAAAGTGGGCCTCTCTTTCGTAGAGGTGAAATGAGTGTCCTGAAATGGTACCCATCTAGCCAACTATAGAGGTTGCAGTGTTTACAAAAACTTCAAACCTGCATATTTCCCTTTTCTCAGCGAAAAAATAGTGGAGAAGTTGTAGCCCGCTGAAAATCAGAATCCGTCCTAAGCCAAACTTACGAAGGAAATCGTAACAAAGATAACCATTGAATTTAGAGAACCATGAACAATAGCCGGAGCAGTCTTCCACACTAATGACTACATACTATAACGTAAGTGAGATTTTATCAATGGATAAAATACTCCAACCATGACAATATAAAAAGAAAAAAATTTACTGGATATCTCTAAGGAGATAGATTGTAAAACAAAGGAAAACAAAAACAAATTTTATTACATATATTTACTCAGTAAATGTTTGTCCTATTGTAAAAATTTTTGCTACAATAAAAACACTAAAACCAACCTGTTGCTAAAGCTACAAGTAAGCTAATTTAATTGTAAAGTACTTGAAGAAAATAAAAATATTTTATTCTAACAATAAAAACTAGAAAAATATAGAAATTCTTTTTCTATATACAGACTCATGACATAAATTGCTTGAACTTACTCGTAAAAATAAAGATACGAAATGGCGACAGTATTTCTAAACAACAAATTATGATTGCTCCACTGTTAGTACGTTCATATGGTATATGTCGAGTTATCGACTTATTAGTACGGTATGAATAATATCTCGTATTTTATAGATGATATACAGTCAACCAAATAAGTCTGCGTACGCCTCATTAGCTTATGAAAAACTATAAAATATGTGTGTCGAATAAAACTATTTATTTTATTGACAAAGAAATAACATTACACAGTTTCATTATATTTTGTTATTAATTTGTTTTATTTGAAATAGATTAAAATATGCATTTTTTTTATTTCTCATATACTAAAAGGGTACAGGGACTTACTTGGGGCACTGTACTCAAATTTCTTTTACATACACAAACGATTAATTTATTTACTGGAACACATAAAAACATTATCGTACATGTACATATGTATGTACTTATGGAAACTAGAACATTTTCTTTTTATATCATTTTGATTTCCTTTTATCAGATTTCTTGTCGTATTCGTCGTATTTATGCCACCGAATGAGAACACAGATAATTTAAATAAAGGAAAAAATTTTCGTATTTTATTTAGATTTTGTTTGTAAATTACGGCTCGTTGAATTGAATACAAATTTTATTTTTATTTTTCAGCGGATTTTTTTTTTTTTTGTTTTATGTAAAATATGATATTTAAATAAAACAAAACGATTTTATTTTCTTATTTATTATTTATTATGAAATAATGCTCTCGAATCTTCACGAAAGGATAACCTTCCTGTTAAGTTCTTATTACTAATTAATTTGCATACCATAAAAAAAGTTAGATGGACTTAAATTTCATTTGTTTATATTACATACAGTAAAAATAGATCTCAAAATCCTAAACAGAAAATGCGAAAAATGGGCTCAAGTCCTTCCGAGAGTGCTTTAAAGGTGGGAACAATGTATTTTGCATAAATAAAATTCTAAAACAGTTATCAACTACAAAGTCTTCAAATAAAAATTGCAGCTATTCGAATTATAAACATATTGATTGTTTTTTAGGCAGGAAATTCTGTAATGTTCGTGAATGCCCGGTTGTACTTTACATGAGCAATCAAGAATTTTTGTTTGAGATGGCACGTTAAAAACATGAAACAGAAGTATAAAGCATAAAAAACTCACAGTACACATAATAAAGGTAATATACTGCGCATCTGCCAAAAATTACAAGAACAACAAATTTAAAAAATGGCGGAACAAAGAGACCTTTTTATAATAATAAGTATACGTATGCAAATGTACATGGCTAGTAAAGTTTAAAAAATCGAAGTTATTTTTCATAAATAAAAAATGTATTTAATTCAAATAAATTTATTTATGTAATTATTTTATTTAGTTTTCGTTTATTTTTCTTAGTATTTTCTAAATTGTTATTAAGATGTTTAATTCTGAAGTGCATCCTGGATCGGAAAAAAATTTCCTTTACTTTTTGTTGACAACATATAGTTGTAGAAAGATTAATTAAATTTTTTATGTAATCCTTGGAATACACAATTTCATCTCCGTTGAGTTGTTTAAAAATGAACTCTAATTGCTGCATGTGTCCCATTAGTTAATCCGATGGTTTTTGTAAGCCGCCTTCGGTTAGCTGATTTGTCCAAGTAAATGAACTCTCTTGGGATGTGTTTACCAGTTCTCTATCCACCGTTAAGCATGGATCTTTCACTCTATAGCAAATGTACCCTGCTAAATGCTCCAACCCATCATATTGGAGTGATTCCAGTTCGTCTACATTTTTATCGGCCACATCTAAATCGGATGTCAATGTAGTTAATACGTCGCCAGTTAGATGGCCGACTGCATCCAAGTCAGGTGTATCGTCCACCATAGTGTTACTATTCATTGAAATGCTGCCCTCATTTCTACCGAGTACATATGATCGCATCCGATACATGAATTCCAGTCGATCTGGATGATCGTGGAGCCCGCCTTTTGAACGGATGACCCCAAAAAAATTTTCTAAAACATCCTGATTGAGCCTGTATGTCAATAGGTACTTTATTTTATATTCTGCTTTTAAATCGGTATACAGCATTTTGAGCGCATTATTGGTCATTATTATGCCTGTATAAAATAAAAAAAAAACATTAGCAATGACATGGTAAAAATTCACATAATTTAGCCACAGACCTTTTTGAAATGGCAGCATGGTCAACTTATTTTTAACCCGCATTGTGAACATCGTATTGCTCATCTTCTCAATTAACTCAAACTGGAGTGATTCTGAAAGCCCAATTCCCTGAACTCGTTGCCGATTGTCTTGGTATGGCACTCTGACGTTCAGGCAATCAAACCAATCATTAACCTTAAACGACAATAAACAAAAATTTAGTTTAAAAAAATTAATTACATAAGATTTAAATTTTACCAATTTGAAAAACTCCGCACATTCAACCCAATTTTCTGAGCTGAGTTCTCCCAAACTACCAGCGCGGAGAATTGCCTTGGAAACTGTATGAGAAAACAGTTTGGTCGCCAATTTAACTTTTTGTCTGGCTGCTCCTCTGACCGTTAAATTCGTTGCCGAAATTTTGAAGGCTACACTTAAATCGGATTTATTATTTGTTTTCTCTAGTAACTCCTCTATAGTTTTTTTATCGATAACTACACCATCAATAATAAATCCCTTACTATCAATAAAATGGTTTCTTATTAATTTGATTAAATGTGGCACATCAGCGAAAAGATAAATATTTTTAGATAGATTCGCTGGATTTGGAAATGAAGGTTTTAGGCTTGTTACATTTAATTCACGTATCAATCCTTGATTTGATCCCCCCAAATCACACACTATGGCTACCACATGAAACCCACACGATTGTATGGTATTTATTATTTTATATAATATGTCTTTTGTCATTTTCTGATCAAAGTCATAATATATCGGCTGCTTCCAATTTCCGAACAAACCACGCACCATTGCAACCTGTACGTATTTTGCAGCCTTTAGTAGCTCATCTTTAGATTTGTCGTACACAATTTTTTCTTTCACTTTCATTTCATCAAATGAAAGAACACAAATTTTTTCCTCGCTTTCCAACTCGACGGTTTTCATTATATTCGTGATACACTTCATTATCCCGGGATAAACTTGAATTTTTGCGCACCATTTTTTGAGTGTTATTACTGCTGGTAACGGATATTGCTTTTTAAGAAGCAAGCGATATGCTCGTGCTCCTGCTGCGTGTATTGCAATGGCATTGGCAATGTCATCGATTGTCCATTTCGCACGCTTCTCTGGGCATTCAAGTTTTTTTAATTGTCCTTCGGTGAATATATTTTTCATGGAATCAATTATTTTAGATTGTTTGTAAATCTGTTGCCTTAAACCACGAACTTCTGAACTGGAAGGTATAATTTCTGTTGTTTGTGTACTGCAATCCGTACACTGAATAGCGACTGGATTTCGTTGAGTAAACGACGGATGTGTATATTCTTGATTTGGTGTACTACAATCTGTACACTGTACCGCGGCCGGATTTGGTTCATTAAGTGTAGATTTTTCGATTAAATTTTCATGCAGCGCATCTGACAATCCGCTGCTAATGTTCGTTGACGTTGATGGTCCAGCAATATCTGATGAACCAACCTCAGATGCACTATTTAAAAATAAATGTTCATTGGTAAATAATTTACATTATCACTTAATTACACACTTCCACTTACCTTAATTGCGAAGCTTTTTTGTCAATTCTTACACTACGAGAGTTTACTGTTTTCAGTTTGCCTTTCATTGGCAGTAAAAGTGACGGAACAACATTTTTTTTTAATTTAGGCTTCACTTTAACTCGATACGTTTCATACAATGGATTCAAAAAAAAATCAGTCTGATTAAAATGCTTAGAGCAAATTCTGGAAGTGTTTATATTAAATGTATCCTTCCTATAACATAAAAAAACCCACTGTTTACAAGTTGTTTTGTCTTTCGGAAAACTATGAAATGAAAATTCACTATTATTATGTTTATTATTTTCATTGCACCCGAAAATAGCACAGCGCATTTTAATTTATTATTATTTTAACAATTTTAATATTAAAACTATTATATTAATAGATTTATCGTAAAAACTTAACATTCAAAATTAAATTCACTAGATAAACAAACCATTTAAGTCTCAAACATTCGCCATATTGGAAATTTTTGACAGCTGCGCAAAAATGAACGAAAATAGAACCAATGAGTATATTACCTCTATTTTGTGTACTGTGTAAAAAACTAAATCTTCGGCTTTTCAAATTTGTTTTTCACAGGAGTATAAACTACAATGATCACATTTTTTCGTTCTTTTTCAAAGAATTATGGTGATAAGTGATGATCACGACAAGGTATAAGAGAGTATCATCGTGTTTGATCATTGATCGCGTTTGGAGCGCTCAGTCGTACAACAGGGTGTGTAACATAAATTTTAATATTCGGAAAATAAATCAACATACATTTTACAGAGCAATACAACAAAAACATTATTGTACGAACAGCTAAATCAATGACTCCTAGATTTATAGTACATTGTGGTATTGGTTGCAATTTACGAGTATATTATATAAAACGTGTTGTTCAAACGCAAAGTGAGTTATTTGCACAATAGATGGTTTTTCGTAAAATGCAAAAAACTTACTACGGCCAATGTAAACCCTGTAGATATTTTTTTTTTAGCCTAATCGTTTCGATTTAGCTGAAAGGCACATTTGGTAAAAATACTATAATAAAATTAGATTTAGTTTGGCCGTTAGGGCTCTTTTAAAATTATAAATAGCGAGTTTTGCAACTAAACGAATTTTATAACGCGTTTTGCTCTTCATTAGTTGAAACTGTACTCACATAATGAAAAAATTATTTCATTAAAATTAAAAAACGTATTGTTCAATAAAAAAAAATATATTTTCATAAAATAATACAAACTATAAAAATAAAAAATTCCTTCAGGAAAAATAAAAAAATTTAAAATATCAACGTTATCACAACGATATTGTTATCACAAAATAAAATTCTTTTTTGATGGGTAATAAAAAAATAATTAGTAAAAATAGGAACTTAGAAACTAATTTAAATTCGTAAGCCCTCATGCTGATCCTGAGCTTCGCAAATAGGGTCTTCAGGTACATTAATTATTAGAGTAGCGTTAGCATTTTTTAATAAAATATTTTTATAAAAGTGTAGATTCTCCATCTCCGACCAGTTTTCGCCAAAATGTTTTTGCAATAGACTCTTAACATCAGTCAACTTTGCCTCAGATAGTTCAACACCAGGTTCTACAATAATTGGATGCATTTGTGACAGGAATTTTCCGCGCTTTAAGATAGATTTAGATGATCCCACATCTGATTTATAGGCTATTTCGCCTCGAACCAATATTTTTTTATCTGATTTAGAAATTATGAATCGTTTGGCTTCGCTGAATTTAAAATGCCAGCTTGCAGGTGGCCTAATTATTTTTTGAGCTTCTGTTTTCCAGTCTCTGACTGGGCAATCCACATCCCCAAGATTTATGACTGTTGCATGCGTTTTATTAATTTCAATGTATTCATCGGGCTTTATTATACATTGTCTGTTACAAATCTGAAAAAAATAATACGGTTAGCTTAATATAAAAATGTTGATAGCCTAAAAATAGTCTAACCTCTTTCTCCAATTTCGCAAAAACACGATCAGGTGGCATATAAGAGGGTCCGGGAATCGGAAAAATTAACTCTAACGTTGTGATGTTAACTGGTGCTTCCTTCAAGAGCCAATGACAACACATTCCAATCATAATGGTGTTCTTATTTTGACCTCCACATCCATCAGCAACTAAGCGCACCCTTTTCTTATTTTCTAGCTCAAGATTGCCGAGTCGATGATGCACGGCAGATGCAATTTCTATCCAGCCTTTGGAAAAAAGGTTTTCGGTGCATGAATACAAAAACACGTTTTGCTGGGTTAAAGAAGATCTAGAAGATCCCATAACTATCCCGAAATTATGCATATATATTTGCCGACTGTAATATGCTGCCTGGTCTGCCACTTTCGGTAGGAGCATATTTTTTTGACAATCGAAAGAAATCGTAGCCAAATCATCGGCTTCTTCCCGTAATAAATCAAAAAATGCTTTTGCTCGCCTTTTATGTACCGCCATCTTCACCATCAAATCTTGTTTTTTCTTACCGTTTGTCTCAAATTTCATGCGCTCCTTCAGCATAATGCACATTGAGCATAAATCGGATGCCGGTGTTTTAAATCCAATGTTAAAGGAATTATTAAAAATATTTCGGAAATAACATTTTTTTATATTTAGTTCCGGTGGCTCAGCGATAAACATCCGATACATTTTATTTACATTTAATTCACTCGGCAAATATTGCCGTTTGGTGGTCAAACTCCTACAGTAGTGAATTTCGATGGTTTTAAATTTCTTAATGAAATTTATAACCGCATCCTTTTTTGGCTGATTTTGAGATCCAATCCTGTCTCCTCCTCGTCGTTCAACTGGACCGAGACCTGTCTCCAAATGCCGCTTGGCGAGTCTTACAATTCGGTCCTTTTTGATGCCCAATATGCCACAAAAGGCAGTTTGACATACCCTAGCGATGCTCTTATTTGCTTTTCGAATATAATATACCACCGAAATCGCTCTTTTCAATGATGAGTTTTTATCTCTTCGAATGGGATTTAATGCACTAGCATACGTTAGTAAAAAAGAATCCTGGGCTATTTTGTTTGTGCTCGCGTAAAACGATTTTGCAAACTTCATAACATCTGTGCCATTTAAAGAATTGCACTGGAAAGCACCTGCATTTCGTCTATGATTGCATTTAGGTACGATTGGTGGTCGCTTTTGTTTGTGCCTAACGCAAAATATTTAAATGAAACAACAAAGTGTTTAGAAAAAAGTTATTTGTGTCAATTACCTGTTCTCTTTTTCTCGTGTCCGTTTGCTTGCTGATACAGAGCGTTTTCTTGCTTTTTCTCCATTGAGAATTACCGTGGGGTATTCGCAACTATCCATAATTAATAATTAAATATTCTAAAAATTCAATATTCGGTAATTCACAAAAAAATACGCAGAACACACACAAAACACGTCTGATCACATACAATTTGATTTAAAAACTAAAAAAAATGTCAAAACTTTAGCGCCAAATAGAATTTAATTTACCGTTTATTGAAATAAATTCCTTAGGTAAATAGCGAGTTTTGCATTTTTCCATAACTTTAAATGATTGTATATAACCAGTTTTGAAACATTTTTTTTCTATGTAGATGAAGCATTTTGAAATTGAAATAATTTGTAAATAAAGCCTTTTCCATTTAACTGTACTTTTAGACGATGAAAACATAAGGTAAATAAATGAATTTATTACACTTTTTTGATTTAGTATTGTAGCCCTTGGAAATACGAATCAAAAGACATACGTCACGATATATTTTGTAAAAATGTAAATAACGCACTTTGCATTTGAACAACACATTACATTCATCCATAAGTACAAAAAAGTATGTTTGTAAATAATTTGCTTGCTCTATGTCCTTCTCGTTCTTTCTCGCATAGTATACATATGTACATACACAAATATCTCAAACTTCAGCCTAATAAGCCTATTGCATAAGAATTTGTTCGATAATTTGTTTGTTCGAATTTGTAAGAATACGTACGAAATCACCAGAAGCAAACAAACATCATGAATTCGTACTGTATTTGGATACGAACAAAATGTTTGGTTTTTTGTTCAGTAATTCGTAAAAATTATTAACTATTCAACATGGATGTGAAAAATTAATTATACTTGTGGTAGAAAGAGGTCCTTTATGGTACCAAAAATGTAAGCAATACCATAAAAGAGAACTTAATAAAAATGTATGGAGGGAAATTTTGGAGGAAATGAAACTATCAGGTACTTCCTTCCTTCCAGCAATGGAACGAAACACAAGCGGCGTTTATCTGAAACAAACTCTCAACAACGGAAGAAAAATCAAAGAGACGCCCAACGGAACAATCACGGAGCATCGAAAAACAAACATTGAGCCATTTTAAACAGAGTTCTCAACAACAAGACCATGATTACTATTTCACATTAAATCTTGTTACACATACCAGATAACTACCAACTAATGGAAAATTATTTATTAGAATAAAGATTCAGGAATTACTTCTTCAAGGGACATGAAGCATTATCTCTAAATCAAGATGCTTGTCAGTCGGTAGTTGTATATATAGTATCCCCCAAATTTCCGCTCCAGCACCAACTTATATAGCAGAATTTTCAAATCAACCAACTCCACACAACCAATCAGCGATGTGAATTCACAAAGTGCAACAACATATTATTCTCAATTTCGATTTAATAATTTGTAAATCAATACTTTACAATTACACAATTTGAATAAACGTTTGTTTAATCCGTGTTTTTTTTTTTTTTTTTTTGAGAAACTAGTTAACTGCAAAAAGTAAATGATTCCGAAAATGTATTGGAAATAAAAAGTCGCAGTAGCTTCTGTATGCGCAGATAATTTGCGGATAAATATTTATCCGCGTTTTCAACCAAACAAATCACTGAAAAGGAAAGAGAATTTACTCTCCCAAGTTAAAAAAATTTTATCTTTGAGCGGATAATATTACTCAAAGATAGCTGTGATTTGATTGGTTGAAAACGCGGATAAATATTTATCCGCAAATTATCTGCATACATTATTATTATTATTATTATTATTATTAATGGAGGGCCATGTGGGCGATCAGCCACCTCGCACTGAGACCTAAAAGATCTATTGTGCTAGACCCTGCTTAATTATCCGTCCAGTCAATATTCAGGTTCTTAATGAACCTGACAATACTGCCTCCCGGTACGTGATACATACTATCTGGGCTTATTGCTCTCCCTCCTAGATGTTTACTACAGCATGTAGTTCCGCTAGAAAGACGGTAGCATTGGAGCCCAAGGTCTTCGAGAGGGTTGTCCCACTCCCGTATATTCCTCCTCCTGCCCCGTATTCCGTTTGATTTTACTCTTACGAGTTGCTGGGAATTGCAAATCGCCTGTAGGTCACCCAGCTTTACTACAGGAAGGCTAAATAAAACTGGAGGGTGCGTGGTATCCAGAGTCCGCATATTTTGGACTGATTAACCTATCAGCCATGCATCCATCGGCATATGCTGTTCCACCTTAGATTAGGGTTTTTTGTCAAGGTTTTCTCCTTTAGCGCCGTACTTTAGCCTGTACCAAATGGCCAAAAATGTGCCAAATGGCCTTAGTTACTAGTGGTTGCCACGAGGAGGCAATACGTACACTTGCGAATTGTGAACAGGTTACCCCTTACACAATTGTACCCATCACGCAGCTGCCTAATGACAAGACCAGAACAGCTCACGTGATGCGCACCCTACTGGAAGGTTACGGAGCTGGTAGATTAATGTAATCAACTTTGGTCCCCCCCCCCTCCAATAGTCGCCAAACCACCACGAGCGGATAATATTGCTCAAAGATAACTTGGGAGGGGAAATTCTCTTTCGTTTTCTGTGATTTGTTTGGTTGAAAACGCGGTAAATATTTATCCGCAAATTATCTGCATACATGCGGCCGCCTTAATTTTTATTTAGATTTGGAGAAATGGAGAAAAATATTGGAAAACTGAAAAATTTAGAGAATTATCGAGTTATTTTCATTCATAACTTAAAATCGACAAAAGTCAGTTAACTAGTTCCTCAAAAAATCATAAATTTAGTCGTTTTACTTACCTTAACGTTAAAACCAATTTTTGTTGTAGTGAAACGCAATTTCGAAATTTTGGTTGCTCGTGAGGTTTGTTTGTTTGTTTCTTGATTTATTTTTTACCGTCCTACTTTACGCCTTGAGTAGCCAAATCGGGGACGGGCGGCTACAGGTCCGTCTTTGAAATACCACCTGCACATTGCATTGCTTCATGCCAACGGTTTAGTTTCAAAAACTTTTAAAATGTAAGATATAAATCTTCCTGGTATATTCGAAGAACTTTTTATTATTACCCCCGATTTCTAGTGTCTAGACAAAAAATACTCATTTACCGAACATCTTCTGGTATTTTTATGTAAAAGAAATTTTATCAAGGATGTTTCCAAGAAATATTACGTAGCTGGTTTCATTTTCACTTCGAAACAAACCGAAAACAATGCGGTTGTTTATTTATACTACAATTATTGCGCGTCTAATATAACCACTCTCTTACGTATGTATGTGTACAAACCGAATTCGCACAAAAAAATTTTCATACGAATTCTTTTCTAATGTAACCGCAGTCTAAGGTTTTTGTACCAGTTAGAGGCAGGCGGTTATTATGTTAGATCATTAATTGTAAATGTACAATAAATAGTAATCTTAGTTGAAAAATCAAACAAGGGTACAGCCAGAAAGTTCGATAGAAATGAACGTTTTAAGATTTAAGTGTATGTAGTTTTTTTAAGGATCATGCAATGAGAGTTGGCAAATTTAGATTAAATTTAATACTTTTAAACTAAATACAAAATGTATTTCTTGTTTTCGGGCAATTTAAAAATGAAACAATTGGTGTATGCTATCTATAAAATTAAATACGGAAATTATACTCTGCAATAGTTCCAAATTATGTGAGAAAACTGCAACTATGCATCAATCTCTTGTTGCATTACTTTAGGTAAATTATTTAGTGTTGTGAAATCTCTTGAAAAAATGTTTATCTTAAGCAAAATTCACATTAAAATATAAACCGAACAATCCACAATCACAATTTCGCTTGCGTTCTCAAGCTAAAGTGTTGCTCTAATATCAGTATTTGTAAATCATACACTGCTTACATTCCATTTACGCTTCCACTCTATTTTGAATTTCATGTTTATCGTGTTTCTGTAGCTACTCGTAGATTTTGTATCGAATTGTGACTAGGTTTTTCAAAACGGGATCCCTGATACGTTTAACTAAATTACGGCATAAAAATAATATATTACAGTAAAACCTCGATTTAGCAGCCTAATTGTGGATTGGCCTGTCTCTGATTTCCGATTGTCTCTTAGGTTCGAATGTAGAAAGTTTAAATAACCCGTTTAGAAGTTTTACTCATTAAGGTTAGGAATGAACTTCGTGATTTCTTTAATGATTATGATGAAATTCAGGATGCATGATGAAAATGGGATTCAAAAATGAGTTTTAAATGAGTCCTGGAATATGGCCATTAGGAAGGAACTTGACCGTTTCTTTACCTATTATGATGCAATTCAGCAAGTACGACGGAGATGGGACTCTAAAATGATTTTTGCATAAAGTTCTGGAAAATAGCCAATTAAGAAGGAACTTGGTAATTTCTCTACTGATTATGATGAAATTCAACAAGTACTATGGAAATAGGATTCTAAATTATTTTTAGATGAAGTTCTAGAATTTGGCTAATTGGGAAGGAACTTCACTACGAAAATGGGATTCTAAAATGGTTTTTATATATAGTTCTAGAAAATGGCCAATTAGGAGGGAACTTGGTGATTTCTCTACCGATTATGATGATATTCAGCATGTACGATGGAAATGGGATTCTAAAATAAATTTTAGATGAAGTTCTGGAATATGACTGACTAGGAAGGAACATTAACGTTTCTTAACCGATTATGATCAAATTCTGCAAGCACCATGGAAATGGAGTTCAAGAAGTCTTTTAACATGAAATTCTGGAATATGGCCAATTAGTAAAGAACTTGGTTGTTTCTTTACCGATTTCTTGTCGTATTTATCGAATTTCATCACAATCTGTTCAGAAATTTGTTTATAGTTTCTTCCTAATTGGCCATATTCCAGATCTTTTCCTAAACATCATTTTAGAGTCCAATTTCAGGTCAGCATCGGGTTTCATCATAATCGGATAATAAAGAGACAAGTTCCTTTCTAACTGACCATATTTCAGCATTTCTTCTAAATACCATTTTAGAATACCATTTCCATCGTACAAATCAAATTAAATCATAATCGGCTAAAAAACCTTCTAGTTTCTTCCTAATTGGCATTCCAGAACTTTATCTAAAATTCATTTTAGAACCCCATCGTACTTGGTGAATTTCATTATAATCAGTAAAGAAATCTCCAGGTTCCTTGCTAATTGGCCATTTTCCAGAACTTCATGCAAAAATAATTTTAGAATTCCATTTCCGTCGTGCATGGTAAATTCATCAATTTATTTTGCGATATGTAAAAAATATAAATAATGGCCCGAGCACGGAATCCTGTAGAACACCTGCGGCCGCCCCTCTAGTTGTCGATTTGTAGCGGTTTTCGATGTGTACGAAGAATCGCCTTTTTTCTAGGTATGACTTTATTAGTGTTACCAGCACTTTTGGCTAATTTGATTTATTAGCCTTATCAGGGCGTCCCTGGTTAACCTGTTGTGGACGAAGCTAAACTGTTCATCCGGGATCAAGTGATGGACAGCATCTAATAGCCTGCGCACCACGATCCTCTCTGCTATTTTGCTGAGTCCGCTCAGCGGGCTAATTTGCCTTGTGTCAGCACCGGCTCGAGTTCTGTCTCTTGGTCGCTATTTTTGCTGATGCATGAAGTGCCTTGAAACACAGCTTCATAATAGTCTGCAATTTTATTGGTTATTACGGTTTGATCTATTATCTGTACTCCCTCTTCCTCCAGAATAATTTTTCCTCCGCTATTTGGTTTGATTCTTCTTATAGTTGTGTAAGTTTATTTTGTCGGGCCTGGCACCGCTGAGTTTCTTATGGAACACTGTCTGGAAGTGCTGTTTTATGGTTTCATGAATGTTTTGGATAGCCCGGTTTATAAGGGCGGACTAAAAAGAATCGGGACCTTTCGGTGCATTTTGCGCTAATGGTTGCGTATCTTGATCATTTTTATGATGTTCGGTGGAAACTGTATGGAGTTTGCAACAGGATCGATGTTGGGAACATATTAATCTTCAGCCAGCCTTATTTGCTGCGCAAGCGTGTTTACTCAGGATTCAACCTCCGTGGGGAACTCGATTGGTTTGTTCTCGAACTCGTGTAACTGAAAGTACAAGAGGTGCCTTAATCCTTCCCAATCTGCTTTTCCGTAGTCAGAGACTCCACAGTGGCTGGTCGTTTGTTTAACGTTGTAATTTTCTTCAAATAAATAATAGAATTCATTTAATGTAGAAGTATTTTGTATATACTTATGTTTTTTGCAACTGCAAGGTCGATGACCGATTCCCTTCGAGTGCCGGTGCTTGGAAAATAAATTTGTGTTTCATTTTCAGCACAAAAACTGTGGAGCTGTTTCCCGTTAGAATTTTCTCTTGTGGTGTTCCAGTAGTGGTGTTTGGCATTGAAGTCTCCACAAAGGAGAACTCTAAATCTGAACATTTCGTTAAAGTGGTGTTCGTTATAAAGAGATTTCACTTTATCTGCATATTATAGTTACAAAAATAATCAAAGATTAAAAAATTGAGTCTTCAGTTCTACACTCATAAAGTCTCAAAAGATTGAAAAATAAAAAATAATATTAGGAATCTAGGCGTTGAAAGAGTAAATATTTTGTTTTTATTGGTATAGAAGCTATAAATAAAAACTCGAAAATCATCTCAATTTTCATTTTTAATCACAATTGTATATGTAAAGTTAACAGAAATAAAATAAAATATCGTATTTTGCTCGAAGATATGTATATAATTTGAAACAATAAACCTTAAATAAATAATAAAATATATTTTTAGGAAATTATGATTTTTCGGTAAAAAAAGATAAAAATATTCCTATTTTTTTTCGTTACTCCATATTAATTTAACTAATTAAAATTTGTTTGTTTTTTTTTTTTTTTGAAAACTAAAACAAAAATTTTAAATATTTTATGATTAGTATTTTATTTTATTTTATTGTTATTATTATTATTATTCCATGAATAATTGCCGCACATCTTGATAAAAAGGAAAACATCGGATAATGTAAATTATTTTGCATAAAACTTAGGTATTAAATAATTAATTATTATAATTTCGTAAATTAAAAGAATAATTTACAGCATAATCATTGAAAATAATCTCGGGGAGACCAACAGGCATAATGAACCATTAACGCTCGACAATGGAAAAACATGTACAAAATTGTTTCCTCTTCATTGATTTTTTACAATTTTCTTACGCTTGTGAAATTTATAATTAACAAAAAAAAATTTCTTTTGGTGCTATTTAATAACAAATGTCTTCACATCTCCTTTTAATTGTCAATAAAATAAAATAGGAAAATTCTTGGTACGGAGATTTTTATTTTATTATTAAATTATGTGAATGTTATTTTCCTTTCAATTGTTTTAATGTTATTTTTAAGGCCTCCTGAATTTTTAGCGATCGTCGCTAAATATTAAAGAAAACATTAATTTTTCTGTTGAATAAATAATTTGTCTTGTCAGTGGTAGAATTTTTAATTAAGAGTCAGAATGGTTACCACCTGTTTTGTGCCACAATACTCAAACAAACTTTTAAAAATTGTGGAATAAAATTTCACCGATTACTGAAATTATGATGCAATATTTAGGATGGCAAATTTAAAAAGGAAATGGGTAATAAAGCTAAGACTTGGCAAAAAATCATCAAAATGGTTCCAATTGTGTAGCGTGCATTTTGATGAAGCAGATTACAAGTCATGCAATTAAATTAATTAACAAATGGTAAAGTCAATTTTTTAAAAACATAATTTTATTATGTAATTATAATTGTATAGGTACCTATAAAATTCTTAAGCCTGGAGGACAATGCAAAGAATAGAGCTGGGCACAATGCAAAGAATAGAGAAAAACGATATACCCTAAGTTGACTGACAGCACCATTACTCCGTGTAGTGCCGTTTGGTTTCGGCACTACGCTTTATTTTAAAATAAATGTTGTGCTCATTTTTTTGGAACGTAATGGACTTGCAGAAACGTGAATAAAATAATTTTCTGCAACTCCACATTCCTTAAAAAATATTTCGATAATGTTTGGCGTCAACCAATCAATTTCGCCATTACTAAGTGCCTCAAGTTCTTAAGGTTCAACATCATCTGAAAATGGCAGCTGACAGGCCGAATGAATTACATTAGTCAGGCATCTGCTTCGCCTCGGATTAAGATCTTACCAAAGGTCTAGCTTAAAAAATATTTGATTAATTCTGGATTTATCACATTTATATTAGAACCACCTTTTTAATAGCTCCGGTTTATTCCCCGATGTTTTAGCATCTATAAGTTTTAAATTGGTTTTTAAATTGTGAATGTCTTTCGACCCCTAACCATTTCAATTTAATATCTGAAAATAATTTTTTTAATTACAGCTCTCAAAAATAATTACCTATTAAATAAAAATAAGTCATATAATATAGGTAATGAATTAGATATAATTGCATTGGTCGCAGACGAATGTCATGTCAATCTCATCAAAACAAGCGCACTCCTCATGAGCGCACTCCTCATTTTCTTCCTCCACGAGAATTTTTATAGGAATTTTGAAAATAAAGACATGGTACATTTTCATTGTGTTCAGACTCCGATTCAATCTGTAATTGTCGCTTTTTAATAGGTTTTGGTTTAGGTAAATCATTTTCAATCTTTTATTTTTTCGTTGGTCAGAAATTGAAGCTTCCAACTCTTTTTTGTACGGGCCGTAACTAATCATCGCCGCCTTCCCCTTTTCCTCTTTGTTTTGCATGCTGAATTTGTACCTTTTGCTTTTGGTAGGGGAAATAATTGCTTTGGGCTGGCATTTGCAAAACATGTGCTTAGAATTGGTTCAATAATTACTGAACTATCATTGCTATCTCATTTATAGATCCATTTTAATTTTTATCGCCAGTAAAGCCAAGAGGTTTTGGTTCAACTTCATCACCAATAAGTTCATTGAGATCAGCAACTATATTCTTAATACAGTGTGGCCACTATATTCGGTTACAAAAGTTTGAGTAGCCGGGGCAAACAAACGAAGCTAAATAATATTGGAATTTTTAAATCGTGAAGTACCGTAATAGCGTTGTTGTGACCATGCCAAACTTACGATCTGAAGTAAAGAACTGCTTTTATGGCACGCGGGTAACGAAATTATCTTCTCAGATGAAAAACTTTTTGTGCTTGAAGTTCCGCACAATGTTCAAAACGATCGAGTTTGGACGGTTTCAATGAAGGATATCCCAAAATACAAAAACCACATACCGAGGTTCAAAAATGCGTCCTCGGTAATGGTTTGGGAAGCCGTACCCAAAAGAGGAACCTTTCCACTTGTTTTTATCGATAAAGGTGTTAAAATAAACGCGGAATATTACTTGGAGGAGGTTTTGCAGAAACATTTATTGCCAGAAGCCCAAGCAATGTACGGAGACGAGTATTATTGCTTTCAACAAGACGGAGCACCAGCACATACGGCGAAAGTAGTTCAAGAGTGGTGTGTGGCTAATTTAACTGACTTCATTACCAAATACGGATGGCCGCCTAGTTCACCGGATTTAAATCCCGTGAATTTTTCTATCTGGGGGTTTATGGTTCAAAAGCTTAACGATTACTGATACAAGACTTTGGATGAATTTAAGACGGTAATTTTGAGTATTTGGAATGAAATCCCAATAGAAGTCATCCGTGCCGCGTTTGGTGATTTCGAAGTAAGATTGAAGCGCGTTATAAAGGAGAGAGGCGAAACAATCGAATAATATTATAATGTTTTAAACTATGAAGCTTTATACGAAGGGAGAAATTATCGAGAAATTTTGCCAGTTTCAGTTTCGATCTGAGTGAGAATAACGAAAATTTTAATTTTTTTACCAGTCAATCTCATCAGGCTATAGCGACTGAAAATGCTAATTACACTTTAGATTACTTTCTATATAAAGAAAACAAACGTGTAGTTAAATATTAGCGAATTATACGCAAACACACATATTAAACTCTTAATATACTTCAATTTAATTTTATTTAACGCATAAATACGATTTCTGTTTTAAAATGTTAAGTTTTGTCGGTACTTGACCAAATAATTTTTTTTTTTCGTGTGTTTGCGTATAATTCGCTAATACGTAACTACACGTTTGTTTCCTATATATAGAAAGTAATCTAAAGTGTAATTAGCATTTTCTGTCGCTATAGCCTAATGAGATTGACTGGTAAAAAAATTAAATTTTTCGTTATTCTGACTCAGATCGAAACTGAAACTGGCCAAATTTCTCGATAATTTCTCCCTTCGTAAAAAAATAATTATTTGGTCAAGTACCGACAAAACTTAACATTTCATGAAGCTTTATGTTTCTTATTCTCAAATAAAATTTTAATTTTAATAATTAATTTGAAAAATACAGCTAGTTTCCTTTGTAACCATATATAGTGGTCACACTGTAAATATACGACTGTTTATTTTGGTTCTTTGTATATAATTAAGCTTCTCAGTCAAAAACTACGTAAAGGAAAACTGCATCGAATAAGTTTTCATTATCTATAATTTCTACCCGATGTTTCGACAAAAGTTGTTTGTCATCTTCAGGGGCTACAATGTAGATAAATACAACGTCACAAAAAAATATACATAATGTACAAAATTCTTAAACTACAAAAATTAAAATGAAAATGGAGTCAGTAAACAATTAAAAAAAACTTTAGACATGAAACAACATTTTTGATTGGGAAGCCTAATTATATATATAAAATCAGCAACTATTTGATTAGTTGTTTCGGCTGAAGCGAAATAATAGTCCGGAAAAAAAATCGAGTCGAAAAGATATATTCCAGTTTTTTTTTAAAGCCATTCATTGCAGAGGAGTCGATGCCATAACATAACCTTCGTCAAAAAGTGCCGTACATTGTTCTCTCTTGCCATAATTATATAGTTTAAGTTCCGAGTATGTGAAATATACCCATCTAAGATTAATTATATTAAGAGGGTTTAGTTTACTTGATGAAATGAGCGAACCACTCCGTAAATAACTTCAACTGCATTCATCCTGATGAGTGGCATACGAAATGTATTCCAGGAGTAGCTTTGTCTTGAAGTTCTAACTTCATTTTTTTTCTGGCAAATATTAACATAGGCGGTACAAAAATGCCAGTAGGAGACTAGAGCCCTTGAGGGCAAATCTTTTGATAACATTTTGTTTGAACCTATGAGTATTTCAAGATCTTTATTAATATCTCAAAAATATAGTTAAATATCATTTTTAAACCTTGAACTCTAGGTAGTCATATGGCTTCTGGAGTTCTTAATGAAATTTCCAAGTGTCGTGACCTAAAACCAGAAAGCCAGTCCATACCCGCCAACCACGATTCTTTGTTGAAAGGATGGTAAATGTTATTTTTTCAGCCAAATCAAAAGCAAGCGATCTCAGGTTCCATGTTGTTACCCCAAAAAATCTTTCCTCCAGATCAAGAACGTGATTAACTATCAGAATTTCCTGATCATCTGAACGAACTCGTCTTTGCAAAGTGGAACATGGAACATTGAATTCCCTTGAGGCTGTCCTAATTCCCATAGTGTTTGCGCTAACCGTTTTTCATTGATTCTTCGTCCCTTGACCGTCTTTGGGTTTTGCGTTTATACACCCTCGGCATTAAAATATTTCTAAAAATATACCGAAAATAATAATTTAATAAAACACACATTGAAAGGGTAAAATGGGCCATTTTTACGTTTTGGGCCTATTTTACCCCGCCTAAAAGTACCCATTTTACCTCATACACTAAATTTATTGTAAACTCAAATAACTTATTAATATCACTCGATTTTACTTACCTATATTTACTATAGTAAAAATATTAATATAAATTTACTTGAAAAATTGTTTACGAACAATTTACCCTGCGAAATAATATTAAGTGTTAACGAAAACTGAAATGTTTAATGTTTTCTAGAATACATATGTACTACTTCGAACTTGGACAAACGTGTCACGTTTTTTTCTCTTCATAGGAAATAAAATATTAAAAATATCGGTTTTTTGGGGCATAAATTGGGTTGGGGCTCAACGGTTAAGTTGTTCCTTTGTTAACTTTTACTTGGCATTGGTTACTTTGGGTCGTTTTTTGTTTCTTCTCGTTTTTAGATTTCCAGTATTCTTGTTCATTTTGGAGATGGATGAAGCGTTCCTTACCTATATTTTGTAAGTATTGCACATCAATCACGCCCACGACATGTTTACACTTAAGTTATGATTTTGATTTTATTTATGTCATTCAATAATCCCAATATAGTTTTAAAATCTATGTTAGTCGACAGGTTATTATTAAATGTAGCTAGTTTGAACGTGCAAAGTCTAGTCCCAATTATTGACAAGAATCGTCATATTTTTAATGGTAATTCAGTCGACATTCTTTGTTTCTCTGAGACCTTTTTAAACCAAAATATCCCTAGTTCAGCTTTGGCCATGAACTTCTAAATGAGACTGACTACATATTAGGATATCTTTTCCAAAAACAATATTTACTAACTCTAGTACTTATGGCATTCGAAATTTCCTGAGACAACCAAGGCGGAGATTTCGCTTTGAAAGTAACCTTTTTAGAAAGCAAACTAAGGCAAAAAATATCCCCCCAAGGAATCGAGTTACAAATTAAGTAAAGGCGGGAATCATATATACTAGAAAAACCTTTAAAGTTAAAACTATTATGTTTAGGTGGAGAGTTACAGTTCACAGGAAAAACTAAAAGATAATGATGGGATTTCATACAGAGAGACAACTGATTGGAAAAACAAATGTTAGATAGTGTTAGTAAAAGAGATGATATGGTCAATAAGAAAATAAGAAGCGCACCGCTAGCGGTTAGACAATAAAACGTTGGTGCCACAGTGTACAGTTTACAAAACCAACTTTCCAAGACTATAAGGGATATTTAAATTTGACATATGACCTCTTACTAGTTAATTCGGATTGATAAACGAAATTTTTTTAAGGACAAGTTAGGCTCCTCTCTTCCTCCCAAGGTTTTCTGGCGTAATGTTCTTAATTTAGGTCTGGGCAGATGCAAGAGTAGTTCTGGTGCGGTTTCAAATCCAATGATATTAATAGTTATTTTTGCTCTAGTCTGAACTAGGGCAGTACTAACGTAATGCTTGTTACATTTATCTTCAATTTTATTCTCACGTCCTCTTCCTTTCCAGATCAGTGGAAGCTAAGTAAAATAATCACCATCCCATAGATCAGTAAAAGTTCTATCTCTTAAACTTTCAAGATAGTTGTTAAAAACCAAATACAATCGCATTTAAATTCCAAACGTTTAATTGGTTTCTTTCAATCTGGGTTTAGAAAATTTAACAACCATATGATATTAGGCGTAATATGAATAATAGGGAAATAACTTCCTTAACTTTGTTAGTTTTTTCTAAGGCCTTTGATTCTATTAATCATAGAATTCTTTTTAATAAATTCTTATCTCAGTTTAGATTTTCGGTTTCCGCTGCCAAAATGATTTTTAACTATCTTTCTAATCGTTCTCAGACAATTTTTTTCGACAATTCTGATTTCCTTCCTGTAATTTCTGGCTTGCCTCAGGGCTTAGTGCTTGGTCCTCTATTACTTTCTATGTACATTAATGACATAGAATTCTCTATTCAACATTATTCATTTCACCTTTTCACGAGTTTTTGGTCGGTTGGTCAGTTTAGTTAGTTGGTCGGTCTCTAATAGGCTCGTTTTAAATGCAAATAAATCTCAGTCGATTATAATTTATAAAAAACTGTTAGATACTTCGTCCTTTCCTGGTATTTTTCTGCAGGGTTCGCTAATTGAATATTCATATACGGCTTAGGATTTAGGCTTAGTTCTTAATAAAACTCTTACTTGGGGCGACCGTTTAGTTAGTATTAGTAAGAGGGCCTTTGGCGTGATTAGTTGTTTGTATAAAGTAGTAGGATTTTCTGGTAGTCAGTTTAGGAAAAAATTGTTTTTATCTTATGTTCTTCCTCATTTTATTTACGGTGACATAGTTTTATTCGGTATGCTTCAGTAAAATATAAATGTTCTCCAAAGATGTTTCAATGCTTGTACTAGGTTTCTTTTTGGTATTAAGAAGTTCGATATTTTTTAGGAAATTCGTGTTTGTCTTTTTATTTTTCAATTTCACAAGGCTAAGCAGCCTTGTTATCTATATAGGAAATTAATGCTTAATAGGTTTCATTCCTCTAACTTCCGCTTAATGCCGGTCAACAATTGTTGAAGGTCGTTAAACAAATCCTTTTAAGTTAGGGCAGTTTCCCTTTGAAATTCAATTCCATTGGAAATTAAGAGGTTAGGATCGGTAAAATTATTTAAGTTAAAATTTATAGAGTGACGTGATTGATAGCCGATACGTGCTTTTCAACCTATTTTTATTAACTTTGTAATTATTGTTAATTTTTAATATTGTTTAACCTATTGCTGTACATTTTATTGAAAATGAGCTACTGCTCTAAATAAACACATCAAAAGTGTACAAAGAACACATGGTTTTTAGGTTATCATCCCCTTGAATTTGGGTCGACTTGGGTTTTGTTTCTGGAAGATACGTCGATTGCACATACAATGGCGGAGGAATTTTTAGAAATAACGGTAAAAACGATCAGTTTATTATGATAATGGTAGAGAAAGATCAATTTAAGAATTTTGAACAATTCATAATTTTTTTTATTTCATTTGATTTCATTAAATAAGTACAGTTATTTTTGTTTTCTAATAAATGCTGTTCCTTCCTCTTGCATTTAGGACAGATTGGCATCTTCTGGGCATGGCGCTAATCAACGTGTCGAGGCTGTCTTGTGGAATTCGTCTCCAGTGACCTTGAAGGATACTGCATAGTTGCAGCCGCGTTTGTTCACTTTTCATGTGTGTAGAATGTGTAAGCATGAGGTGGAAATTGTTTGAAAAAATGTAGGAGGTTTTTATGCCTAACGGAAGCAACTTCATTTTTTTTTATTCCGATTACTTTGTTTTCATGTGTGCATTTCCTTTTAAGACTAAATTATTTATAAAATATTATTAATAAATAAATAAAAAAAGAATTAATACCTGCTACGATTTTTTTACTGTTTTAAATTCTACTACTCAATTAGAGATGGGGTAGTTTGTAATAGCGAAAAAATAAGGGCCCTTGAGAGTTGAGTGCGATTCCAAAAAGATAATTTCATAGAACTATTACTACGGAAGATTGTTCCTTTGATTTTAAATTTTTTTGAAAATACTAGGAAGTCAATACTTTGACACAAACGAAATAGTAGATTGTAACATAAGACTTTAATAACTTTAAGACTTTAATAAAAGTAGTAAGACTTTTCCATTTAACTCGCGCGGGCTTATCCAAACGAGTAGTTTTATTTCTTAGGTTGGTAGCACCTTAACAGACATCTGTGTCAAATATCGTGTAAATATCTTTAGTATTTAATAAAATGCGCTTGTTTGATGATGCTTCAAATGATGTTTCAAAAATGGATTGCCGGCTTTCAAAAGGTTGAAAATGTTACAAAAGGCTTTTAGTGACAATGCACAGAAAACGCGTTGAAGATGATGAACGTCCTTGCTGACTTTTGACATCTACCGATGAGCACCACGTCATTTATAGAGTACATCAATGGAATTAGGAATAAGTTAAATTATTAAAAATCAAAAAGAAATAAAAAAAATTTTAGTTTTCAAATAAAAGTCAAAACCTTTACGATTCGCTTCAAGTAAAAACTACACACTGTGATTTACCAAAACCACTTAGACACGATCAGCAAAAAATTCACTAAATTCGTTTCACTAAATCATATCGAAATGCGAATTATCCAAGGTGACAAAATTCTTTAGAGAATATTGATGAAACATCCTTGTTTGACAAAGTATTGCCGAACATTATACCTCAAAATAGTAAAAATACAGAAATCATACATGGAAGAAATATTAAGATTGCTGGTAGTCGTTTTTACCGACAGTAGTGCCTTATAGCCCCACAAAACTTATAAACGGTACATATCTAGATGTAGCTCTTGCTACTTTATATACTATATACTATATAATATATAGTTAATTCATATCGGTGAATTTGAAACTTTGCAAGCAAACTAGTGAATTACTGGTCTCAAAAATCGTTGAACAAATAGCTATAGTATTACTAGCGTTATTAATTGGTTTTATTGATTTTTAGGAGTACACAAAGTACGATTTTTGTTAGCATCGTTCATATTCCAAATTAAAAGATTTAGATTTATTATTAATGTCATATTTTAAAATGTTGATAACGTTTCACATCATTATATTTTGTTATCTGTTAAAATTCTTTGACAAGGATACCATATATCCATTTCTTTTTTGTTTACTTCGAAAAAAGTTTTTGATTTCAGTTTTATACAATTCAACAGTGAATTTATTTGTTCTGGAAGAGCTTGTTGATTTTTTTCGAACAAATAATGTTACATCGCACAATATAATAGACAATTCTATATTTTTTTATCTATTTTCAATTGAAAACTGCTACAGAAAAGTTATGAAATATGTAGTGTAGGAAAAAAATGTCATCTATTTTAAACAGATATTGGATTAATAAGACATTCTTATACTCTGTAGGTGGTTGTAATAATGTAGGTTTTGTATAAAGTTTGGATTTTAATTTATCAATTCAACTCATTTATTAAAAAACCAGCTTTCCTAAACAAAAATGACTTATTTAATTAAATTTGTAGCTATCGGGTGGCCACCAACTGAAAAACGTAAAATCTCCGGTAACAGTGTAGAATGATGGATCATTCTGTTGAAAAAGCAAATGGATTTTGATAAAACTTTATTAATTTTGCGATGGTACTTTATAATATTTTTGTTTGAATCTAAGCTTAGCACTTCATTTTGAAGATACGATATTATACGTGTATATTTGAAATACATAATTTTTAGATTTAGATTAGTCACTAATATCCTCTATTACCAATTCTCTTATGTAAAATTTATTTTTTCATTCCCCTTTCATAAACGTTTTTCTGTCTAAGACGTTCCGTTAATTTATTAACTCGAAGTTTTAAATGTCTGCACATAAATCTATTAACAGATGATCAATTAACTAGCAAAACAATTCAGCAAAGATTACTTGAATTTTCACAACAAAGAATACGTATTCAATCGATTTAAAATGGTAAATTATGAAGTTAATGCTCTTATCAATTGCTGATCTCAAAAAATTACTATAATAATATTCATAATTAATCTTAATACACACGCATGTACTGCACAGATATTAGAGAGGCTACACAGCTACGTACAACTCGCACTTTAACATCATTAAAATTCCATAAAGCTGTTCCTAAAATATTATTTGAAATTAATGTAGCTACAAATGTGTTGTTGGTGATGGTATTGTATAATAAAAATAAATTGGGAGGAAACAGATTAATTTTTGTCAAGGTAATTTTATTGATTTTTATAAATGTTGCTTGTTGTTGTTATATTTCAAGTAAATATATACTTTAAGTAGCAAATTTTCATGATTTTATGATAAACATTTATTAATCAAATGATATAATACGTTTATTGTAATATAATAATATTTATTAGGATTACTTTTTTTTACAAAAATCGCTTAATCTTTAGTTAAAGTTGTTTGCAAATAATGGTATATCAGTAGCAAAGTAAGAGTGGAACGGTTAAATTAGGATATGTTTCAACTTAAAGAGAGATTTTAATTGTATAGTAACATTTTGCTAACTTATATAAATACTTAGTTGGTGGAAGATTCACATATATACCTACATATCGAGTTCAACATTTTCATCATAGACAAGAGATATGTTGGAGATTTACCTTTATCAATTCACACATGAGCAATTTATTGTGTTCAAGCTTCATATTATCTAACTCAAACAACTGTCCAAGCCAAAAATCTTCTCCACATCAAAGTCTTTCTAAAAATCTAGTTAGATATGTACTAAACATCAAAACAATATTTAATATGTATAGAAAGTCCTTAATTAGTGAATTTTTTATAAGCCTCTAAGTTACTTTGGCCTATAAGTTGCTCTGCTTTATTCGATATTTCAGCAGATCCTTGGTAAAAGTGATTTTTCATTTTAACTTTTTCCACTATAACGAAGTTTAATGGGCAAGTAATGTAATCTAGAAAAAAAATTTGTTCCAGATTTCCATATTTTTTGACAAATTAGGTTACCAAGGGTCCTTCCGTTCTTCCAGTCATACATTTTATTTTTTTGTGTTTTGGTTTTGCCTCCCATTTTCACAAACATTGATAGTGTTATGATCGAAATTTTGGTAGAACTAAGTAATAAGCAATTTGTGTTAACTTTTGACACAACAGATTTAATATAAACAAGATTGTTTGAATTGTCGACAACGATGCGTCCAGCCTGAAACACTGAGTAAATAATTATCTGTCAAATCCCACGTTATTCACATAATGTTGTCTTGTGAACAAACTACACAAATCTTTAAAAAACAAATTTTAAACGTTGCGGATACTCAATGTCCTTGGAAGTTTTCATTTTGTACTCCTCTGTTCTAATAACTGCTATTCTAATAATACTTTGACACAATATTTTAACTTATCGGCTTTTGCTTACAATAATTAAAATATTTAGGGGATATCTGGCTTTCTCATAAAGCAATTTTTCAAAGCTAATTTATAATGGTTTCTGTCATTTTCAGGCAAAAACTCATAAAACAGTTTTCTTGCAGTAAAGAATCAGTCATTTTAGCAAAAATATCACCAACTAGTTGGTAAAACTTATAAAAAGATAATTCCGAGTTACTTACAACTTTACAACTTAAAAATTCATTAATTTTGACTAAATATTTAGATTAGAACCTCCTGAGTACAAAAATTACGGTGCAAGACAAATTATGAGAACATTTAGCCTTACCGTACAAAAACGATGTATGGAAAATAAAATTTCTTAAGCTTACATAGATTAGCACTTCTATTTAAAAAATAATACTGTAAGATAATTTCTGCAGTCATTTAACCTTTCCAGATTGGAAAGTTGTATGGAAGTCTGGATTTATGCAGTTTGATATGAGAAATTTCATTCGTCCAATACGCTTTGACATCAATATTCTTAAATCCTTCTTCTACATTTGAATAATATCCAGATTCCCAGAAATATTTCTTGTCTGGCAAGGTTAAATGATGACAGCATAATGTGTCTTTAAGTTTTATTTTGGCATTCTCCTTCTCGCTTACTTAGATAGGGTCTAGGTAGGAATAATGTGACCAGCACCCGAATTCCCGTTAAATGGCAAATTAGAATGAGAAATGACTTTATTTTTTATTTCGCCTACTCTAAATAAAAATGTAACCGACTAGTTGAAATAAAAAATCAAGTCATTTCCCATTATCATTTGTTATCGAACCGGAATTCGGGCACAGATGTCCTGGTTTCTCTAGAGATGTTGTGGGTTTTCAAACTTCTGTGGCCATCCTGGAAAATATCTTACATTATCCCGGTTTTGCAAGTGCGAAGGCCAGCAAAATAATAATTTCAACAAAATTTAATTCGAACTTCAGGACGTGTTTTACTATGTTTAAGGTTAGGAACTATTTATATAGAATCGGCTTAACATCTCCGAAATAAAATTTCACTAAAATACAAACACCAAGTTGTGTATTCCGTTCGGTGCCGGAGGCGAAGAAAATTGTCTGGGTTGCCTATTTATGGAAAATTAATGATTTAATATAATAATTTTTGATTTATGGTATCGATCATAATACCATTAGTATGAATAGTGTTCCAAAATATTTCTTGCCGTTGGACCATGTTTTATATTAAAAATTTTGATCCCCTACCTTATGGCAGAACACTTTTTCAGGCCATGAATTAATAGGTTTTATAATAGGAACTATTTATAGAATTTACAAAATATTGCAGATAATAAATTTCACTAAAATACATCAACAAATGTGCTTGTTCCATCCATTTGACGCTGGAGACTAGTTTGAATTAGCTAAGTATGATATATAAATAAATTTGGTGAATATCATTTTTGATTTAAAGTTTAAACTCAAAAATATCGTGAATTTGAGCCATGGTTTAATTAAGAAATCCGACTTCAGATGATATGGAGAAAGGGATTTTCCAGAGCGGAAATTAATAAATTTTATATTAGGAACTACTTAAAGAATCGATTTAACATCTCAAATCTCAGTGCAACTTAGTTCCATTTGAAGCTGGAGACGTAGTACACTACCTGGATTGGTTTTTTATGTAAAATAGAAAATTGGTGAAAACATCATTAGTGGTGTTCCGCAATATTTATTGAATTTGGCTCTTACTTTATTTAAAATAACAAATCCGACCCTAAATAAGGTGACCCAATTCGGTTCTAAATTAGGAACTACTGAAAGAATCGGCTTAATAACTCAGATATAAAATTTCACTAAAAACCATTGATAAACGTGCTCCATTTGGTGCTGGAGTGGGTATGAAAGTAAAAAACAAATTTTTCTTTGGCAAATCTGATTTCCCAAAATTTGTTTCTAAAAACCACAGGGTCACTATAGTGTCTTGCAATATTTGTTGAATTCTGGCGATGTTTCATTTAAGAAACTCCATCCGTGAACAAATGGTACTGCTGTGATTACACACAAATTCCGTTGAAATTTATTTTCCGACTTAACCAATATATTTGATGATCAATGAATTAATTGTAACACCTCCAAATTATTAATCAAGTTAGCAGGTTTAAAACTTTTCTAGAAGAGATTTCACCATGTGCAAGTTTTATGACCAGTTGTCGCCACCAAACCAATTTTATATAGCAATTTATTCAGACTTCGCCTAAGTTTAGTAATTTATGACCTGGTCACCCTAGATACCTACTGTGGTATCGTCTGGCAATGACATTTCTTTAAATTTCACCAAAATATCTTCCAATTATGACAAACATAATCGCATATTTGACGTGTCTGAATTGGGCATATTTGCCAAAATTCCGATGTTGAAAGTGAAAAGTATTCAAAGCTAAAGTATCGCTGATTGATATTCTTCTCTACGAGAAAACCCGAAAAATCTCAAAACGATAATCTTAAACCACCTGTGATTTCGTGGAAAGTTGTGGCCGCGTTATAAACTATTTAGCTCGAGCAGTATACCGAGCTTAACTCTATAATAGTATAATAGGTAAAGAGCTCTAAACCAATAAATAAAACAGTTTTCTTTTAATATTCAAATTTGGATCAAAAACAACAACAATTATTTATGTCAAAGGTGTAACTAGCGCGTTTCGTCTAGAAATACTCCCCTTAAAGTTTTCAGAGCGACAGCACTGAATACCACACTATATACAAGAAAATAGGTTTGTTTAATTAAATACCAACCAGACACAGAAAATGAAAATTAAACCAGAGAAAATTTTACGGATTGTTCTGCAAAACACACATTTGACCTAATTAAATTAGCGAAATTAATTATTATTTTTGTTTATTTAGGTAATAATATCTCAAAACAAATAGTCCAGTGTTTGACGGTTTTTCACTCAGAATTCTGTCGGACAAAACCGATTGACGTGAAATTTGAACAGTAAGTAGGCAACTGCTAAAGGAATAAAAGTTATATAGTGCTGATATGTGCTGTTACCCTGGGTGTGGATGCCACCTTTTCTCGGGAGTGGAAATTAATACACTCAAAATAACCGCAAAAATCGGTAGAGGGATGAACTCAAAGCAAAATATGTTGCATGAAATTTTTTCGATAAATCAATACAGGGTGTCCCACAGGTACGAGTCCAAACGAGTAGGACATGTAGCTGGATCAATATCATAAAAAAAAAAGTCCACTACGCATATGCCCGGAAATGAACTGTTACCCACTTCAATTGCATTTCAAAATTTTTAGATTGGCACACTATCTTGAATGATGTAAACGCCAATAACTCTTCTAAAAATTAAGATAACTCAATTGTTTTTCTATAATTTTAAAGACACAGAGTGCCTCTTTCTTCTCTGGAAGTAGGAATACCATGCATCGTATTTTCCATAAAGAAAACATTGGTGGAATTAAAAAAATTGTGCGAGAAATAATAAAAAAATTCATTAAACTCATTTTTTCTCGAAAAACTCACTTAATAATTTTTGGTTTTTATTTCAAATTTAAATTTAATAGACTATTTAATACAAAATTGCTTCAACGTTTTTTATCTAATCATGTATAGTTTTTGAGATATTAATTTTTCAGTGTAGTACTTGTTGAAAAAAAAATTATTATAAAAACTAGTTGTTAGAAGTAAAAAATGTACATATTATGAAAAACCAAAGCAATCGTTTTAAACAAAAACAACAATCTAGTATGCACGTATATTGCATTTGTTAAATCTTTTTAATCGTTAGTAAAAGTATAGCTAAAATCGTTGTTAATCTTTTGAAAATAATTTTTTGCGCGTTTGTAATCAGAAATAATAAAATGCCACGCTTCACATTCGAAGAACTCGCCGACATCCATTTTATTTATGGTTTATGTAACGGAAATGGACGAGCTGCAGAATGTGAATACGCAAACCGTTATCCAGGTAGGCCAGTGCCAGATCATAGAATATTTGAAACAGTTCACAGACGATTACGAGAACGAGGAACATTGGTCCTCTATGAATACGAAAATGTTAGACGAGTTCAATACGAAGCCAATACCGATGAACAAGTTTTGAATTCAGTACAAAGAGAGCCCACCATTAGCACGAGACGTCTTTCGATACAACTTGGTATTAGCAAAAATAAAGTCTGGAGGGTACTTCGAATAAACCATCTGCACCCATTCCACTACACTCTAGTGCAAGAATTATCACCAGTCGATTTACCAAACAGAACAAATTTCTGCCGTTTATTGTTAAACAACGAGGAACATAATCCTTCATATTTGCCATCCATTTTATGGACAGACGAATCGAAATTTACGAGGGATGGAATAACCAATTTCCACAATTCATACAATAAATTATTAAGCACTATGTACATTGAAATGTTAATATCTCAAAAACTATATATGATTAGATAAAAAACGATGATGCAATTTTGTAATTAATAGTCAAACAATTGAGTTATCTTAATTTTTAGAAGAGTTATTGGCATTAACATTATTCAAGGCAGTGTACCATGCTAAAAATTTTGAAATGCAATTGAAGTGGGTAACGGTTCATTTCCGGGCATATGCGTAGTGGACTTTTTTTCATGATATTGATCCAGCTACACGCCCTGCACGTTTGGACTCGTACCAGTGGGACACCCTGAATTTTTCGAGTTATTCGCGATTGCCAATGCATATTTCAGAGAGATTTTCACGATTAACTCGAAAACCTTTTGTTTTATCAAAAAAAATCACGAAGAGCAAAAATAAAGCTTATAAAATAACAACCCGAATGTTTTACATTTATTTCTGTAGGTGCAAAACAAACTGCGTTTTTGGCTCATTGAAGGTAACTGTTTGTTCGCCAAAAACTGAATTCGAATCTTTCAATGTTAAATAACAATCACTACCCTCAGTCTAACCCTACCCTCACATGCTACACTAATATCCAATGCCACGTACACATAAACTGTTTCAAAGAAAATAAAAAAATTGAAAAACCAACACGTACATATATACTAAGGCGTTGTAGCGGCTCACTCATGCGTGCTCCGACACAAAGTATCACTCACATACATTGGCGTCTGAGTAGTGAGTTCACCCAACCACTAATGCAACGTCTTCATGCAACATTGACATTACCATTTGAGAACACACGCTTTCAACCAATGAACTACCATCTCTTCCACATGAAGAGACAACAAAATAAAATAAAATATTTTTTTTCACTTCAGTGCAGTCTGCTCTCAAATTTCAATACGACGACATGCCGCTCACTTCGCGCGGTGATGACATAACATCAATAAAATGGTGGTGGAAAATAGTAAATAAAAACAAATTTTAACCAATAAATAAAATTTACCAAATTAATTTAAGTTGTGTATAGAAAATTTATTTTGTGTATTTCTATAGCATAAACAAAGGCCCTTTCTGAAAGTTATACTTATTTATTTAGACATACTTATTTAAATAAGTATGTTGGCGAAGTAACTTAAAACAAGTATGTCTCTACAAAAAAAAATCATTTTGTTTTCATTTTCGATTGTTTTTTGTAAGAAAGGGATAGAAATATACGTTACCTCGCCAACATACTTATTTAAATAAGTATTTCTAAATAAATAAGTGTAAGTTTCGGAAAGGGCCAAAGAACCAGTTACGCCGTACCCACACACTCCACAAAAACAAATATATATTTGAATTTTTGTTTTTATTGTGTCGTACGCAATATAGGTGACCCTCGTATAATATGGTGGTGATTAGGTTCCATGACAACACCGTGCTAACCAAAACCATATTATCTGAGACTCGAGGTTCATGTAAAATAATAAGTTCCAAAAAGACTTTGTTCTACTGTGTCAATTGCAATCCACTCTATACTGTCTAATATAAACGTACTATGTAGAGCAAATGGTTCAAACTATGTACATACAAATTATGGAACATCAAGCATTTCACCTTAAAAAGTTCGATTTTTTTTTTAATGTTTTACTTTCTTTTACTATGTAGGAATAACAGAGATTTGACTTTTTACACTATTCTTGAGCGTTCCACCCGAATTCGTTCGTTTAATGGCTTACTTATCAAAATAGCTTCACAAACTAATTTTATAGCATTTTGAGGCTAAGAAGTAGGCAAACGATATTAGATAAATTTCAACTGCTTCATACTATCACGCAGAGCTTGGATGAGATTTAGAGAAATTGTTTACATAATCTCAAGAGCGAAATGTTTGGCTGCCATAGGCACAACTATCCAAGAACAAGTCTCCATCTAATTGAAATTTGGCTGAAATTACAAATTTTTTTTTAATAGTATGATGGATTTTATAAATTCGAACTAACTAATAACCATTTTGTGAAATATTAATAATGCCGATTTAAAATATCGTACCGATATATTTTCATGGGGCCCTTTAAGAGATATTGTTTCAAATTAATAAATATTAATAGACAAGTTAAGACTGGTAGCCTAACTTGCTACAATCGAACTACTTTATATGCAAAGTAGCGTTTTATAAAGCGTTTAAAATTCATTTTTTTGAATAGCCTTCTGATCGGTAGCTTCTTTAACGTTCATATATTTGGGATCAGCACACAAAGCTAACCGAAAGTAAATATTTTTTATTTTAAACGGTACCAATCAGGTCTTTTTAAATACTTTGTAACAATAATTGCTAAGTCACTTGCTGCACGGGCTCAGACATTCTTGTACGAACTTTTTCCGTTGCATCTCCAGCCTTTACCCTAAAACGTTCGGATGTTCTAAGACTGCTAAAGTCAGCTCTAGTAAGTAGCTATTGGTATCTATTAATAATAATCTACTGAAACGCATACATTCAGGGGTATTTCATCAAGAAATAAAATTATTCAATTTAATCTTACAAATTTACATTTTGGTTTCGATAGCAAATCGATAGTAAATCACAGCAATTTTACAATGTTTTCTGTTTTTTATTTTTCTTTAGAATATACATATATGATTTGTAACTACTGGTTGGCGAGAGTTCGTCGAAGAGGATAGTCGTGTTTTTTCTATCCTCTTCAAAAATTTAATTTAATTTTGTTTTATTTTTGTGTTTTATTTATATAGTAATATGTATGTACTTATATACACACATAGGTATATACAGATTAATTTTAAATTAAATTCTAATTAAATTAAATTTTAGTGTAATAATCATCAAAGTGTAGTGAAAATAATTAAAGTGTAATTTTGGAAAATGCAATCACCGGTATGCATTTGTCAGGCAATATTTTTATTTTTGTAGATAGAAAAATGAAAAGTGTATAATTTGATATTTTGTGGATTTTACATAAATCAAAGTTCAATTTTTAATTACTAAAGTCTAATATTTAGATAGTATTGAAATAAATTTTAACTTATATAAAATAAGTCGCAGTAAATTTGGTATTAGATTTTATTGTTACGCACACTTATTTGTATTCTTATGTTTGATTTTGTGTACAGTATACAATCGACACTAATCCATACTTATAATTTAGTATAAAAAGGGTCAACAATATGTTTATGTAGCTGTCTCGTTTACTCTTTGCACGGTTTCTGTGAAGGAAGTGTTGCGTGGTTTTGTTGGTTTTTGTATTATAAAGTACAAACAACAACGAGAAAGAGAATCATTGCTTTGGTGTTGATAAGTTGTCACAAGTATTTTGCTATTGTGTATAATAGGCACTAATCCATGCATACAACTTGATTTAGATAAGGCAGGATCAATAATATGGTTGTACAGCTGTCTCGTTCGCTCTGTACACGGATTCTGTTAAGGAAATGTAGTATGTTTTGTTGGTTTTGGTATTATAATGTACAAACAACAACACAAAGAGGACTTTTTTTCGTTGGGCTTGATACAGTTGTCACAATATTTTACTATATTATCTTGATACATAGTTTAGGCACAGAAGAAAGATTAACCAGAATAGACATTGCGTGGACCAAATTTTTTTTTTCATCTTACCTTATTTTTTGGACATTGAAGTTGTTGGAGCAGCAGAACCTTGATGCATCTGAAGAAAGCAAAATATTAATTTAAAACACAGAACACATAAATACATGACATCTAAACATCAAACTTTAATTCAATTACATAGGTTACAATTTAAACTTATTTAATCTTATATTAGAAATTTGTTTACATACTTTGTATACCCACATTATTTGACATTTAATTCATGTTTATAGTCTTACCTTAAGTAGTATGTAATTCACAATAGATAATGTTGTATAATAGTATAATGTACCTTTATATTTTGCGATCTAGTTGTTAAGAGATGGCGGAGCTTGTTGTATTGTTGTAGAGTAAAAATTAAGAAACGATATTGTAGCGTCACATAAAAATAATGGTTATGAGTCACAAATTTATGTTGTAAAAATTCAATTGCGATACAACAGTTGGAAAAGAAGGTTATCAAAAATAAAAATTATATTGTATTTTTTTACCAAATAAACGCAGTTGAGTCCGCTTGTTTCTTTGTTTTTGTATCAGCCAAGCGGCATTGATTAAAGTTGAAGGTTCTGGGCTAAATATAGACGTCGAGGAAAGCCCAGTAAAATACATGGTCCTTCGAGCCGGATATTTCTTCTAGAAATTCTAGAAATTCGGTAGTTGCGGAAATCAAACGAGGAAATACTGTTGCGGAAATAAGGCACGTTTGATTAAAGTCGAGGAAGTCATCAAAGCGCGTCTAAAAGGAAAGCAGCAATTTGGTCGAAAATCATCGAAAGAAAGAATCTCAACAAAGCAGATAAGTAAACTTTCACTATAAAATAATTTTGAATTGGTTTTATTACTCTCATAAAAGACCACGTTGTTTGTCGAAAATTAAGTGATAAGTGCAGTGAAATTAAGTGCAAAAAAAGGCTAGAACATGGAGTTAGAAGCAAAAATAAAGACATTAAAAGCCATGCGAGGGACTATAAAGGGACAAATGACAAAGCTTCATAATTTTGTTCAAGCTGTCGTCGATACGGAAGATATAGATGGGTTTCAGTCTAAGCTAGCACGTGCTAAGGTACTTCTCAAACAATTTGAGGACACTGAGAACAAGATGTATGAGTTAGACCCCAATCATGAAAGTGCTATAATTGATTTCGCTGAACAATTCTACGTCGTCGAAGCGAGGTTAAATAGGCACATTCGAGAATACAACGCGGATCATCAACAATCGGGTGATAGTACGGTTAATCAAAGCATGAATACATCAACAGCAGCGGTAGAGGTAAGACTCCCTAAAATCAATATAGAACCGTTCACAGGTCAGTACACGGAATGGCAGTCGTTTTATGACTTGTTTGTCAAGACAATTCATGAAAATGCAAGTTTATCACCAGCCCAAAAGTTCCAGTACCTGAAAGGTTTCTTGAAAGGGGACGCATTCAATTTGCTGAAACATATTTCGGTCACAGAAACCAACTATTTCGAAGCCTTTAGGAAGTTATGTGAGAGATATGACAGGAAGAAACATACCATTAGAGCTTTCATTCACACATTTATGAGCCAACCATCTATCAACCAGGCAAATGCGACGAATATTCGAAAGCTATTGGACACTTCGGATGAGGTTATTAGAGGATTGAAGGCATTGGGAAAGGAAGCTGAATCCAGGGACGTCTGGCTACTTCATATTCTGGAGGAAAAATTGGATTCAGAGACAAGAGCATTATGGGCCCAAACATCAAGTGACAAGGATTTACTAACCCTAGATGATCTCTTCAAGTTCTTACTGAACCGATCTGATGCGTTAGAGACGTTAAAACCACGTTCAGGTTCAAGTAAGAAACCTCCATTTCAGAAATCAGCGGCGGCCTATGTGACAACAGAAGTTAATCCGTGTCCTCTATGCAAAATCGAACATGCAATATCAGAATGTAGCAAGTTCAAGAAGCTGTCAATCTTGGAACGAAGACAGATTATAAAATCAGATAACCGTTGTTTTAATTGTCTGAGAATTAACCATCCAGTCTTCAGGTGCTTATCAAAGTCAAGATGCAGCACTTGTGGGAGAAAACATCATACGCTCCTGCACTTAGACGATACCAAAGAACAAACGGTTGCACGGCATGTTATTGAAAATACTAACCATCCCAACAAGCAACCGGTTTCAACGATGGGTACTCAGGCTCAACAAACTCTGCACGCTGGCATACAAAACAATTGTATTCTTCCCACGGCACTAGTGAAGGTTTTAGATAATTACGAGGAAGAACATGATTGTAGAATTCTGTTGGATTCAGGGTCAGTGTCTACATTTATCTCTGAAAGATGTTGTAATCGACTTAAACTCCCACGACGCCATAATAGAACGATGGTATATGGTATAGGTGGATCAGGATCTCAGGTCACTAGAGGGAAGGTTGAAATTACATTACGAGCAAGAGAATCACCCCACAACTACATACAAACAGAAGCTCTAGTAATGTCCAAGTTATGCTCAAAACTGCCCAGCCAGTCATTCTCTGCGAACATAGATGATCTGAACCTAAATTTAGCTGATCCCAAATTTAACATAACGCAGGATATTGATATCATTTTAGGTGTGCAACAGGTATTCAATGTGATGCTAGATGGAAGAATCAGGTATCGAGACAACGTCATAGCCATTGAAACCATATTTGGATGGGTGTTAGGTGGAGAAATGCAATCGCCTGAATCGCCCTTAACACATTGCTTCACGAGTCAACCCAATACAGATGCTGAAGAATTAGGTACTGCCTTAAAATTATTTTGGGAAATAGAGAATATCCCAACGTCCAAGATTTTCACAAACGAAGAAGACAAATGTGAGCGTTTGTTCAAAGAAACGACAAGCCGAGAAGCAGATGGAAGGTATATAGTGCAGCTACCCATGAAGAAAGAATTCGGAGAACTGGGAAGATCAATGGATCTGTCGATTAGTCGGCTTAGATCGATGGAGCGCAAGTTTGTAAAAAACGAGACATTCAAGGAGGCTTACATTCATTTTATGGACGAATATCGTCAACTTGGACATATGGTGGAAATAGACGAGTCAGAGAATCCACATGTTAATTACTTACCACATCATGGAATTATTAAGTCAGCAGGCGCAGCGGCGAAAATCAGGGTAGTTTTTGATGCTTCCGCAAAAACGTCATCTGGAAAATCATTGAATGATTTACTTATGGTAGGACCAACAGTGCAGCCAACTCTATACTCTATTTTGATGAGATTTCGAATGCACAAGATTGCGATCAGCGCAGACGTCGAGAAAATGTATCGCCAGATATTGGTTCGAAACGACGACAGACGATATCAAAGTATAGTGTGGAGGTCAGATAGTACAGCTTCGATTAAACATTACCAGCTAACGACATTGACTTATGGAACATCAGCAGCTCCGTATCTAGCTACGAGAGTATTAAATGAAATCGCTGATCAAAACCAAAGTGAATATCCTGGAGCTGCTAGTGTTCTGAAGAAGGCTACATATGTGGATGACATAATGTCGGGCGCCAATACTATTAAAGAGGCGTTACAATTGAAAGAGGATATCATCAACATTCTACAAGGCGCGGGAATGAAATTAAGAAAATGGATTTCCAATTCCGTTGAATTTTTGAACACGACACCAGTAGAAGATAGAATTGTGCCAATAAAGGATATTGCAAGTGGAACAACTATGGTGAAGGTTTTGGGTCTACAATGGCATCCGAAGGAAGATAACTTCACGTATTGTGTTGAGCTAGGCATTCCGGTATACACAAAACGTAGATTGCTGTCGGAATGTAGTCAAATTTTTGATCCGCTTGGAGGGTTGGCCCCGGTTATTGTAAAAATTAAAATATTATTTCAGTCTTTATGGTTATTGTCTTTAGATTGGGACGACGAACTTCCACCAGCGATAAAGCAACAATGGCTTGTAATTCGTGAAAATCTACAGCACTTGCAGAAGGTGAAGATACCAAGATGGCTACACACACCAAAAGAGGATGCAGAGTTGCATGGGTTTTGTGACGCCAGTGAACGGGCATACGCGGCAGTGGTTTACATACGCCTACCGAATGAGGTCGGAAGATACAGTTGTCACATCGTCGCAGCAAAATCAAAGGTGGCCCCCATCAAAACAATTTCGGTGGCACGGTTGGAGTTATGTGCAGCACTTTTATTGGCAAACCTTATAACTTCTGTCAACCAGATACTTGAAAATCATTCTACGAATGTTACTTGCTGGACCGATTCAATGATAGTGCTGGATTGGTTATCCGACGAACCAAGTCGATGGAAGACATTTGTAGGGAATCGTACTTCCCAAATCCTGGACATAGTACCAAGGGTAAATTGGCGACATGTCCCAACGAAGGACAATCCGGCAGACATCGCGTCTAGAGGCATTTTTCCACAAGAAGTGATCAATAACAAGTTGTGGTGGGCGGCCCCAGAGTGGTTATGTTTTGATGTGCAGCAGTGGCCGTGTCAACAACGATGTTATGGATACAGTCTAGAGGAACGAAAGCACTCAACCCAAATTATGGTAGCACAATGCAGAACTTTTCAATTTCCAAACCAATTGTTTGAACGACATTCCTCGTTTAAGAAAGCAATCAAAGTGGTGGCAATGGTGAACCGGTTTGTGCAAAATTTGTTACTGTCTACCAAAAAGGTTAATGGCGTACAACTCAAAGGCTCAATAACATTGGTTGAAATGGAAGAGGCTACCATTATGTGCTGCAAGTATATTCAGAAGGAGCATAATATGAGTGTCGAAATCGCCACTGTTGAGCAAGCAAAGCCACTCAAAATATCGTTGGCAGGTTTAAAACCGTTTTTGGATGATAAGGGTATCTTGCGTATCGGAGGTAGAATAGACAACTCGTTGGTAAGCTATTCCATAAAGCATCCTATTATTCTACCCGCATCATCCAGTTTAACGAATCGAATCATAGAAGACTATCACCACCGTTATCTTCATGCAGGCCCACAGTTACTGTTGGGAATAATACGCCAGAGATACTGGATCATCAATGGTAAGCAAGCCATCCGGAAAATTACAAGCAAGTGTGTGACTTGTTTCAAAAACAAACCAATTCAGCTGACACAAGAAATGGGGAACTTACCACAATATAGAGTCGAGCACATAAGGGCATTCCTGAAAGTTGGCACTGATTTTGCGGGACCCTTCTATGTATATTACAAACGAGGTCGAGGTCAAAAACCTATGAAGGTTTATGTGTGTCTAATTGTATGCATGACAACTCGAGCATTGCATATAGAGTTAACAATGGACTTAACTACAAATAGCTTCCTGTCAGCACTGAAGAGATTCGTTGCGAGGCGTGGGCATTGCACTGATATTTACAGTGACTGCGGCTCAAATTACATTGGAGCAGGTAACCGCTTGCGAGAGGTATTTAGTTTCCTGGAGAAGAATAAAGAAGACATTTACAACACTTTATTAAACGATAGCATTAATTGGCACTACAATCCTCCCAATGCACCACATTTTGGCGGATTGTGGGAAGCGGCGGTCAAATCCATGAAGTTTCACTTGCGGCGTGTTATTGGAGAAACTATTTTGACGGTGGAAGAGTTCCAAACATTACTGGTTGAGGTTGAAGGCATCTTAAATTCCCGTCCACTTTGCAGTCAATCGAGTGATGATGTAAATTTTTTGACACCGGCACACTTCATTATTGGGCATCAATTAACATTAGTTCCGGAAATCAATATCCTGGAAGAGAAAATCACAAAACTAAGCAGATATGAAGTACTTCAACAAATGAGACAGCATTTTTGGAGAAGATGGCATCTCGAGTACCTGACATCTATGCAATCCCGTACAAAATGGAAATCAGCAAAGCCGAATATCAAAATCGATGACATCGTTTTAGTAATGGATCGAAATTTACCGCCTGGGAAGTGGCTGCTGGGCCGAATAATTGAAGTAATCCGCGGTTCCGACGGATTGGTTCGAGTTGCAATGGTTAAAACACAAGCCGGTACATTTCGTAGAGCCATTCATTCACTGTGTAGAATTCCTGTTGAATCGGACGATTCAAAGTCGGGGAGAATGTTGGAGCAGCAGAACCTTGATGCATCTGAAGAAAGCAAAATATTAATTTAAAACACAGAACACATAAATACATGACATCTAAACATCAAACTTTAATTCAATTACATAGGTTACAATTTAAACTTATTTAATCTTATATTAGAAATTTGTTTACATACTTTGTATACCCACATTATTTGACATTTAATTCATGTTTATAGTCTTACCTTAAGTAGTATGTAATTCACAATAGATAATGTTGTATAATAGTATAATGTACCTTTATATTTTGCGATCTAGTTGTTAAGAGATGGCGGAGCTTGTTGTATTGTTGTAGAGTAAAAATTAAGAAACGATATTGTAGCGTCACATAAAAATAATGGTTATGAGTCACAAATTTATGTTGTAAAAATTCAATTGCGATACAACAGTTGGAAAAGAAGGTTATCAAAAATAAAAATTATATTGTATTTTTTTACCAAATAAACGCAGTTGAGTCCGCTTGTTTCTTTGTTTTTGTATCAGCCAAGCGGCATTGATTAAAGTTGAAGGTTCTGGGCTAAATATAGACGTCGAGGAAAGCCCAGTAAAATACAGAAGTACATATAATTAGTTTTGAATATTATAGTAGTTAATACAAATTATGCTGTCAAAACAAAACTGGTCAAATAATTTCACTAACTACACCATTAAGGATTCGCAATTTTTATTATTTCAAATCAAAACCAGTAAACCAACGAATACATAACCCAAATTTCTCTTACCTTCGGCAAATCAAGGTCAAAAAAATGAGTCCAAATGTTTCCATACAAAAACAGCGTTATGTCTCTTCTGGTTGTATTCTGTGGTTTAGGTGTGTTTATATGTACTATAAGGCCTACTGCTACGCACATAAAAGATGGTAGCAAATATTTACCGTCAATGTGTGTTGGTGGTTTTAGTATATGTATAAGATTTTGTTACTTGTTTGCAGGTGTTGTTAATCTCTTTGTGTTTCTGTGTATTCACGTAACAACTATGATATTGTGACTGTGACACCTAGTGTGTAATAGAATAAGTTAAAATTAATAGCTCAATGTTAAACTGTTCTAAATGGAATTTTCCATGATACAATTGTTATACACTATTCTAACTAGAAAAATCATGAGCTTTCTAGAAGTTTGGTTTGTGTATATAAAAAGGCGAACGAAATCGAATTGGATCAGTAATTTTTGGTAAGCGAAAGAGTAAAGATTAAAAAGGAATTAAAAAGTGAATTAAAAAGTGTTTTTGTGGAAATAAAAATTATAAGTGAACAGTAAAATTTGAGAATAAATAAATTCGTGTGAAATAAATAAATTCGTTGGTGATAAATTAAATTGAATTGGTTTTATTCACAATCCAGTGATACGAACCTTATTTGACAAGGCAAAACCGTAACAATATTATTGAAATCATGCATTATGTGAACATAATGAGATTTTGTATATTCTACTCAAATACGATTTTTATACTTTGTATAATCGAATTGGTTTGAGTCGAATTGGAATTGAGAGCTGTCTTATACAATACAATTCATTTGAATGGTTTTTTTTAGGTAGAATTAATAATTTTTTACAGGGTATTACACACTGAATTAAATTGTTTTCTAATTAATTTAATTAATATTATAAATTATAAATTGACTAAATAAATAAATAAATAGATAAATAAAATGTGAATTTAGAAATGTTGGTTTAAGTTAAGTTAAGATTTGATTTTTAACACAAAATGATGAGTTCATTGTGTTCCACAAAGTGGAATTATATTAAAACATTTTGGAAGGCTAAATGTTTTTGTGTTTAACGGTTGTATTAATGGATTTATTGAAATTTAGATGGTGGGATGCACACACAATCGTCATAATTACGTATATGACACATCGATCAATTTTTAAGAAAGTAAGGTTTCATTTTCATTGGATTTATTTATTGTTTTATTTACTTTGCATCCTTGGTTTGGCAGGGAATGAGGTCCATGAACTGAGTTAAATTTTGGATATATTTATATTTATTTATTAATAAAGAGATCAAATTTCTGAATTATTGATTAGGTGCAGGAGTTTGATTTTGGTGGCGGAGATCTCTTCAATAGGTGAATGTTGCTAATTGGATTTTTATTCAGGTAGTCTAATATTTTATAAGTTTTATTTTTGAGTTGCGAAAATGACTAAGGTGAAGGAAATCATTTGAATATGTACACTATCAGATATAAATGTTTGAAGACGTCCAGGATTAATCACTGGAGCTGATTTTGGGGTAGCTGATTTTGCTACTCGTGCAAATTTCCGCTCAGTCGGCTTAGTTAAAAGTCGTGGGCGTCTACAACGATGCTTATTTTTGTTGATCTGATTTCTTTTATGAAACTGATGCTTTTATTACATATTGTAGGGATTTATTTTGATAAGTTTCTTGTCGTTCGTTGCAATGCTTTTATTATCAATTTTTTACAGCTTTCATCTATTTCTTTGGAGAGGCTCATTTTCAATCCCTAAATTAAATTTTTGAATACATACATAGTTAAAATTTTTGTTCTAAAATATAAAAAATATCTTCTTCTAAAATCAATCACTTTATTGGTATTAAATTGTAATTTTTATTAATGTTGCTGTTCCGTTTAAATATTTATGTATATAGTAAACTAGATATTGTAAACTACATTGCATTGCAAAAATATTTGAGGTATTGATGAAAATATTTCAACACTTTTTGTCAGTTTAATTTAATTTAATTACATCAAAGTGTCATAGTTTGTTCGGGTATTTTTGTCTGATGGTGTAGTTGATATAAAGTATATTTAACTATAATTGTTAGATCGTCTCCAAGCTTCAGAAATATTGGTGAATTCTCGCTCAACATCCAGAAACTCCGAGCATTCAGCAGTTATGTAGCGTAGAAAATGTATTGTTCTTGTGATATCTATTTTATTTTATTTATCTCTAACTAATTTATATAAGTAAATTTCTATTAATTAAGTAGTAAAGCAATTTAGTTTTCTGTGATACCTGCGAAACTCTATTTGAGTTTTATTAGTAAATATCATATATAGGTACATGTAGTACTCAACTAAAGTATTGATATTCTAGACTTTTTGCGTAGTATTATGATCAATGTTTAAATTATATTATATACTTTTATAAATAAATAATTAATTTCAACATTATTAATTTCTTTTTTCTAGATCTGCAGGAAATTGCCGATTAGTTTAAATTTAATAGTATGGTTAAATATATATACTGTATCAAAAAATTTTCCGTACAGCACTCGGTTAAGAAAACATTGATAAAAAAAACAATTACAAATCAAACAAAAAATTCAGTTTTAATTTTTTTAAAACTCAAATTACATTTAAGAACCTGAAAATAATAATAATCAAGATATAAATTAAGTTACTTTCACGTTTGATAAGATTTACTATTTAAACTGCCTAAAACGATCTCAAATAATTGTCCGTACACACAAAGAAGTTGAGGGAATTTGGTAAAAAAGTTAGGTCTAATATTTCGTGTTGTAACCTATTCATGAAATGATACTTTGCAACCTTCTTTTCATTGAGAAAGCTAACTTCCGAGTTATTTCGGGGGGAATTTTTGGCCCATTCCTCCACAATGACCCGTTTTAATTGTTCCTTGCCGCTAATTTGGTGTTCACGGATCTTGCGCTCCAAATAATGGCATAAATTATCAATGGGGTTGAGATCTGGTGGCTGGGGAGGATGAGAAAGTATTGACTTTACATTGTACAATAACCATTCCTTTATCAGATTTGACGAATGCTTCGGGTCATTGTCATGTATGGAGCGAAACTCTTGCCCATGTCCCATTTTCTCAGCACTTATTAACATGTTATCCTTCAAAATATCCAAATAATTAAACCGGTTCATTATGAAGGTCAAATGTCCTACACCCCTTCAGCTAAAAGCTCTTCAAACCATTATACTTCCGCCACCATGTTTTACTCAAGTTCAGAGTTCGGTTTCCGCCACACCATAACTCGCCCATCTGAACCAAAAACGTAAAATTTTTGTTCCGTCTGAGGGAATAACATTTTCCCAGAACTCTTCGGGCTCACTCACATATCCCAATGCATATTCCAAGCGCTTTTAATATTTTTTTTGTCGGCAAATACATTTCTTGCGTGTCGCACATCGACGATACTCTTGTTTATGCAAAATATTGCGTATTGTCCGAGGTTCTATCGCTCCATTTTTATGTTGATAAATTTTCGCAGCAATCGTTGGAGCACTAAGCTTTCGATTCTGTTTTATTGCCTTCTATATTAGATGTATTTGAGGTGTGGTCAGCTTTCGGTTGCGACCACGTCAACAACCATCTCTAGTGATTTGATTTTTTGGGAGTTCTGGGTGATATGTTGAATCGAAGATCGCGAGCGATTAGTTATTTTGGAAATTTCCTGTAAACTTTTACCTTCACTCTCCAATTTAATGATCAATTTTTTAATTTCTACACTATTTTTGGTACGAGAATAAAACATTTTTTTATTAACTGGACAATATTTCATTCGCCATAAAAAAGTACGACTAGTAATTAACTTTTACGCAACCAAAATTTCGTAATTTACGGTTAGTTGAAAATAGGAGTATAACAAATAATAAATTGTAAATGTGCTAGTGTTAATTTTCACAAAAGTGCAAGTGTACGGACAATTATTTGAGATCGTTTTAGGATGTTTAAATAGTAAATCATATGAAACGTAAAAGTAAATTAGTTTGCTTCATGATAATTATTATTTTCAGGTTGTTAAATGTAATTTGAGTTTAAAAAAAATTAAAACTGAATTTTTTGTTTGATTTGTAATTGTTTTCTTCATCAATTTTTCTTTAACCGAGGGGTGTACGGACAATTTTTTGAGACAGTGTATTTTCAATTTTTTATTTTTAAATCTAGTTGCAGTAGGTAAATATTTAATTAACTATTTACAGGAGAATGGTAACTAATGGAACAAGTGCTGTGAATTTGAATTATAACTTAGTAATTTAAAATTTTTAAACGTTCTTTTAGAATTTTAGCTTAGAAGTGGGAGAGTTTACATAGGCAATTTCATAAAATGTTAATTTTTGTAATACTTGTATGTAATATATTGTGTTTTGCTCATTAATATATAATAATTAATTTAGTTTAAAAATATTTAAAGGTTTCTCTTCCTTAATTTGCTAATAAATAATTCAATTTTCAGAATATAACATAGTTCCAGAATCAATCATTAATATGGGGATTAAATTAATCCTGAATTTCAGAATTAGATTTGACTTTGATATTATGGTGATTTATTAATTGAAATTAATTTTCAGAGTTGTCTGGGAAATTATTTGTTGATTGATTTTATTTTTTGATTCTTGATATACTTATAGTACCTAAATGTATTATTGATTATTCTAGGCTGCTGTGGTACTGTAACATAAACATTTTTATATTATTCATTATAAATTTTATAAAAGAATTAAATTTTTAATTACTTATCTTCTTTTCTTTTTCTTGATCGGTAGGAAATTTATGATTAGTTTAAGTAAAATTGTATGTTTAAACGGTTTTAATGTTATTTTAATTCTTGTTGCCTTATATAATAATTATTTAATTAGATATAGAAGGACCATGAAAAATGAAATAAGCGCTGTTTTTATAATTTTAGATTAGTAATTTTGAATTTTTCCTAAATAATTTTTCAGGTAAATTAATGAAAGGCGGAAAGGGGTAATTACAACATGAATAATTTTTAAGTCCTGATTTAGACTTAGGGAGTCCTGAGTATCCGACCCTGGATTCCAGAGAAATCATCATCTAATAATGTAGTTAGATTGTGCGGTCTTGTGCTAACCTATTTACTATACATTGTACTAATAATTTACTAACTATCGATCGCATTGGTGTCTGCAACCAGGTCGAGTCTGTCCCAACTAATAATCCTTTCATATCCTTCGGTTTTGTTATATGTGTACGGGTATACGGCATGTGCCCGGGAGTCCGGGAGATCCTGCTATAATGCTTGATCGTACACTCACAATCAATCAATCACAATCAGAATATATATGATTTGAAACTACTGAAATCGAAATTTCGTTGACCGATTATTTTGGGTAAAAAACGAAAATTTATAAGTTCATGAATGAAATCAATGTTTTACACATTACGCTATTTTAGTAATTCAAACACAAAAATATTATTTATATTTTTTACGAAGGGAGAAATTATCGAGAAATTTTGCCAGTTACAGTTTCGATCTGAGTGAGAATAACGAAAAATTTAATTTTTTTACCAGTTAATCTCATCAGGCTATAGCCTATTATTTATATTTATTCACCAAATAAAATACGATAAAAAATAAAATAACTCGATAAAAACAATACAATAAAATACGAAAATTCATAAATCGAAATGCTTTCCGCAAACAGCATAAATCGAAATGCTTTCCGAAAACATTACGCTATTTCGAAAAAAGAGATTTCGTAAATCGTTCTTTCGTTTAATTAATCTCAATAAATATTTGACGGGATATTCAATTTATTTGCATATTTGTTTAAATAAATTTTGATGGACTATCTGAAATGTATAAGAGCTGTATTTTTGATTCGCTTCCGATAATTGCTATGCGGAGCCATGATTTCTCAATAACTAAATTTAAATGTGAAGCGTTATTTATTGATAAACTAAGTTTATTTAACATCGAACTATCTTTCGACGTAAGACTACGTCTTTGATTTCATTATATGGGGAGAGAGGAAGGGAGGGGGGGAGGGGATCAACCAAAATTTCAATGTGATGACGTGCGTCACGGCATTGATGTATTTCCGAAATTTATTTGATTAAAGCAATGTCTCTGTCTCTCTTGTTAAATATAAATGTAATGTTTTCAAAACTGTAAAAATCAAACCAAGTTAAATAAAAATTTGTAATATGTACTTTAATTTCAATTTTAATTAAATAGTGATGAACTTGATCAAACCATGCCGTACGCTATATTGATTTAAAGCTATAAAATAAAAAAGTTCAAAAATTTTTTTTCACATTATGCAAAATATTGCGTCAATTTTTTGAAATTATATGCTGAATAACCTTTGCAATCCTAGAAAAATATATAGTCGCAAAGATCAGGCCGAAAAATGTTAGATTTGCTAGTTATGGGACTTCAAAGTTTCCAAGTGACCGGAAACTAGTCTAATTTGAATGGTCAATATGTAAAAATAAATTATATCAGAACCATCTTGATATGAATAGAGCCGGCATTTAAAAAATGAACTTAAAATAAAGGACATAGAAAAACTAAAAAATAATTTATTTTCATAGAGTTTGTATGAAAAAACGAGATTTCGATTGACGAAAAAATATGAATTAAAAATTAAACCTAGATAAATAATTTTTTCTGAAATCACTAATAAACAACTCAATGACTAACTCATTTAAAGCACAGATTCTCAAGCTTTCCCATTTTCCAGATACAATCAAAAGAAAATAAGCTAATTAAATTAAAAAACGTTCTACAACAACAACAATATGTATTAAAAAGAGAATATTATATTTAATGACGTCATCACTTATTCACAACTTATATCAATGATAAAAAAAAGACAATACGTTGAACAGCCAAAATTAAAATAAATCAAAGAGAGTCAAAGAGAAAAAATTATAATAAGATGCATTGAGCGAGAAGAAATCAAAAAAATCAAATCAACCCAGATTGTTATGCATCACAAATAAACGACATAACCAACAAACATTAACTGTAATATAAATGTCTTATTTATTTCTCAAGTATTAGAAACATTATTTAAATTAAGTAACAGCTGAAAATAAATACAACATGATTAATAATTGGCATCGATTTTTATTCCCAAAAATTAATGATCCATTCAAACTAAGTTTGTTTGTTTTTTAAATTTGTTCAGGTTAGATCTTTCAATCCATAAGACCAGTGAGTTGAGAAACAGCCCAAAATTTCCAGAGACCACTCAGGGGAGGTTCTGGAGGGTTGAATAAAGTGTACATAATCAAATTAGATTAATAAATTAAATAATAAAATAAAGCATAATTATATAAAACAAAGTTTGATAATTAAATTAGATTAAATGAAAGTTAATAAATAAAGAATATTAGAAAGAAGATGAAGGATACATATAAAAATAAAAGTTTTGAAATTAAAATATAAATTTATAATTTATTAATTCATAATTTTTTTTTTTTTTTTTTAATTTTAGAATTAAATTATATAATATTCATAAATCTTAATATTATAATAAAAAAAATAAAATGAAATGATTCCAAAAGAAAAATCATTGTGTGAAAAAGTCAATAAAAATTAAATGTAGTCTTAATTCATAGTTTATAATTTATTATATCCACAAAATCACACAATATTTTATATTCTTCCATTTTTTGGTCCTTTAAGATATCTAATAAGGATTTTCTGTATAAAAGTGGGAAATTATTTCTTATATTATTATATATGACACAATCGTTAATAATATGATCGTTATCTTCAACGGTGTTGCAAATCTCACAATTAGATGTAGATTCAAGTCCCAAAAGGAATTTAAATTTCTTGTTAACTGTATGACCAGAGATTAATCTGTAAATTAACCTGGTTTGGCAGGATGTAAAATTAAGGAACTTAGTTACCTTAGTGAACGGTTGTGTTTTTTTTTTTCGTGTTGAAAAGTCAAAATAATTTTGAATAAAAATAATTTTGATAAAATTTTGAAATTTAATTTGTGGTTCAATCGAAATATATTTTTATAAAAGTGAGTTGTGTTATAAACTATTAAAGTTATTTCTCAACAATGTCTCTGTGCTGTGTGTGTAATATGAAAGTGGCTGGAAACTTTTTTACGTGTGCCGGTGAGTGCAGTCAACTCGTTCACTTTGAGTGTACAGGGGTTAAAAAGCCTGTATTCGATGCCATTTCGGTGATTCCGAGTTTTTCTTGGCGTTGCGGTGCGTGCATTGATGTTTTTAAAATTATCAGGGCACAGAGTGATCACATGAGTAAATCTATTGACGCTTTATCAGTGTCCTTGTGCTTGATAAACAAGACATCTGCCGCTATTAATAGTAACGTGGAGAGTTTATTAAAACCATTACCACCATCGCAGCAGCCGTCGTCTTCAAAATTAAAAAAAAAGCTACGCAAAGTATTGTGCAAACTAATATGGAAACAAGATCTAAGAGAAATGGTAAAAAATACCATTACAACGGCTACATCTGAAATAACTGATGGCAGTTCCCAGCGCCACGTCCAGGTCACTGATGGCTTACAGCCTCCACACTTCCCGCCGTTGTCGTCCGATTGTGTTATTACGAACATTCCAACGGTAATTTCTTCATCTGTCGTATCGAACTCTTCGCCATTACTGTCATGTCAGGATGCCGTTCGAGCTGAGAGGTCTGATGTTCCAGGTTCGGATTGTCCAGTCATGGAATTGCGTACAGTGCCTGTGGTTCGAAGGAAGTATTTGTACATTTCCGGTCTTCATCCAACAACTACTTCCGAATCGATATCCCGGTACATTACGTTCAAAAACAGCGTTTTTAATCCATCAAACGTATCCTGCTTCTCACTGTTCCCTAGAGACCGGGATCCAGCAGAACTGACGTTTGTGTCTTTTAAGATTGGAGTCATCAATAACTTGCATGGTACCTTAAAAAATCCTGATTTTTGGCCACCTGGGGTTCTAGTTCGCGATTTTCAAGAAAGGCGCGATTCAAAAAACCAGGAAGGAGCTCGCAGCAAAGTGTCAATTTAATTTCATTAAATGCATTAAATTCCAATATTTTAAATTCTAATCTACCAAATTTTAACAATAATCTTATCACAGTTCATCCTAACATTCTAAATTCATGTTTATCTAATTCTAACAATGTCGTCAATGGATCTAACAATTGCATCAATAGCTTATCAATTTTTTATTTTAATTGTAGTGGCATGCGATCAAAATCAAAATATTTCTATCTTGGAATATTGGAATCTGATTACGACGTAATAATTCTGACCGAAACATGGCTTACAATGGATTTCAATGATGCGGAGTTTTTCCCTTCGGATTTTTGCGTTTTCCGTCGCGATCGATATAACCTTAGTACAAAACGTAAAGGTGGTGGTGTGCTTATTGCAGTTCGGAATATTTATTCTTGTGAATTTTTATTTTCCGACCCAATCATTGAGTTCATTGCTGTGAAACTCAAACTAGGTGCATTTTACTTAATAATTAGCACAGTCTACTTTCCTCTAGAGCCATCCTCGATATTTTGTCAAGATTTTGTTGACAAGTTCTCATGTAATTTATTACCTTTTATTTCTGATAACACTGACTTTGTTATTTTCGGCGATTTCAACTTTCCAGATCTAATTTGGATGATGGTTGACAATATGTTCATTCCTGCTAATACGAATGATTCTTCCGCCTTAATTTGTGATTTTATGGCAAACATGGGTACTTCACAAATAAACAGTGTACCAAACAGCCACGGCACTTATCTGGATTTGGTTTTCTACACTAATAATAGTTCTTTTAAACTAGAATCATGCGACGACTTTGCCGGATCTTCGAGTGTTTATCATACCCCGGTTTCATTTCAGTTGTTCTACAAAACTTCTAATAATTTAAACTTTACCAAAAATTGTACAGTATTTGATTTTTCGCACGCCGATCACAGCTCATTAAATGATTTTTTAGCTGAAGTTGATTGGGCTGGTACACTGTCATACATTGATATCAACAGTTCATTAGATACCTTCAATGAATTGTTGAAGGTTGCTTTTGAAAAATTTGTTCCTAAAAAATTAATTAGAAAGTCTCATACCCGCAACGTCCCATGGTTTACCAAAGAACTGAAACAACTTGAAGTCCTACGTAATAAATGTCATAGGAAGTATAGGCGTACAGGGTTGGCCCATGACTATATCCAGTTTAAGTCTTTGCGCAAGCAGTTTTGCTATCTCAACCGATTCCTCTATAACAATTACATAATTGATATTGAAGACGATTTGCGATGTAATCTGAAGAATTTCTGGAGATTTGTCAAAAATAAGAACCATAATAACGGCTTGCCGCCATTTTTAGAATTCCATGGTCGAAAATCAGATAATCCAGAGGCAATCTGTGTTTTTTTCGCTGAATATTTTAGCAGTGTTTTTGTTAAGGATAGCTCATTATCTCCTAAAGTAGCTAACACCAATAATTCAAAAATTGTTTTTTCAGAACTTGACGTGATGACGGCTTTGATGAACATGGACGTTTCTAAAGGTCCTGGACCAGATGGTTTACCAGTGTCTCTATTGAAACAGTGTGCATTTGGTTTTGCCGCTCCTTTGTGCCATTTATTTAATTTGAGCCTCAGCCAAGGCAAATTTCCTGATCTGTGGAAAACATCAAGTATCATACCGATCCACAAAAGCGGTTCCCGCAGTGATGTAACAAATTATCGTGGAATTGCAATACTGTCTTGCATTCCTAAAGTATTCGAGTCAATGGTCAACAAAGTGATCTACTTCCACTCCAAGCAACTTATTAGCATACGTCAGCATGGATTTTTTCCTGGCCGCTCAACGGTCACAAATTTAGCGGTCTTTCAAAATAATCTAATTAATTCTGTTGCCTCGAAAGTTCAAGTCGATGTGGTCTATACCGATTTCGCTAAAGCTTTCGATAAACTTAATCACAGGTTATTAGTGAATAAGCTCAGTGAACTTAATTGCGACATTATTCCCTTAAATTGGCTTATGTCTTATTTATCGGATCGCAAAATGTTTGTCAAGATCAACGATACGTTCTCAGAATGTTTTATTGCGACATCTGGGGTGCCTCAAGGTAGTCACTTGGGTCCATTATTATTTTTATTGTTCATAAACAATGTTGTTGATTGCTTCAAATTCGCAGACTGTATTCTATTTGCTGACGACATGAAAATATATGCAAATATTTCATGTGAATTGGATCGCGATCACTTTCAGCGGGACCTCAACACATTTTGCGGTTGGTGTGTTACTAACCTTATGTTTCTGAATGTTGATAAGTGTCACGTGATCACCTATTCCAGATCTAAGTCTCCTGTAGTTTTTAACTATTATCTAAATGACGTTAGTTTGAAGAGAGTTAATATGGTTACAGATTTGGGCGTTATCTTTAGCTCGGATTTAACGTTTAACTCTCACATCGATGCGGTTGTTAATAAAGCCTTTTCGATGTTGGGGTTTATTAAAAGAAATTCGAAGGATTTTCACGACACATTAACTTTCAAGTCACTGTACACTTCATTTGTTCGTTCACAGCTTGAGTACGCGACTGTCATATGGTCTCCGTTCTATGAGTCTCATTCAATCAGAATTGAAAGTATTCAGAAACAGTTTTTGGTATTTGTTCTCAGAAAATTACCGTCTTTCGAGCGGAACAATAATTTCAGACTATCACCATATGTAGACCGATGCCGTTTTCTGGATCTCCAATCTCTAAGTGCTAGACGTACATGCGCAAGTGCCACATTTGCGCGTGACATCATTTGTGGTAAAATAGACTGTTCTGACATTCTTTCATGTTTTAATATTTATGCTCCTCAACGCAACTTACGCCCCCGGGAACTTCTTCATATTCCGACTGCAAGTAGCAACTACAGCTTCCATGGCCCTATAGTGCGCATTTAACGAGATCTCAACGCCGTAGCAGATTGTTTCGATTTCAATATTTCCAGTGATGAATTTAAAAAACGAATCGCTAAGATTTTGTTTTAAATGTCTTTTTGTTTTGTTGTTAATTGTTTGATCTATTGATGTCGTTATATCTTTTATGCTTTTATTGTATACATTTTTTTAACTTTTTATAATGTTTTTTAATTATGCAAGCCATTTTTGCATATACATGCTGTTGGTTAGTAAATAAATAAATAAATAAATAAAAAGGAAAGATGATCTTAGAGAAGGGCAAATTTGTTTATAAAAGTGGCCGGATGAAATACACATTAATGTGTAGTTTTCGTTCCACTTATTATTTATAGATCTGGAGATATCGTTAAATAGGTCTGTGAGAGTTGGTTCATTATCAAGAAATTGAGTAGGAGAAAAAACTGCTTTTTTTGCTAAACTATCTGCTATAGTATTTCCTTTTAAGCCACAATGACCCGGGAACCAATGAATGACAAAATTTTTAATTTGGTTATGGCCGATAGTATCAATAATTTGATTTTCATAGTGTCTATTTGTAAAGTGTAATAGAGCCGTTTTTAATGAAATACAAGAACTTTGAGAGTCAGTAATAATGATAATACTCATATTATTGTTTTTGATGATTAGAGATATAGTAATTCCAATTTTAATAGCAATGGTTTCAATATTTTTAATATAAGTAGGGTTTTTTAGTTGGATGGCAAATTTCCAATTTTTATCCTCAACAAAAATTCCAATTCCTGTTTTAATTGTTAATTATAGAGCCATCTGTGTAAATTTTTGCGAAATTATTATATTTATTAATTTCAGCCATAGATAAAGCATATTGTTCAGAATGATAAGATTTTTGTTTGAGATTCCTTCAATATTTGTTATAATGCTAAAATTAGTGGGAGAAGTTTGTTTTATATGAAAAGGTTTAATTTTGGAAAGAAAAGTATAATTAGAATATAAGTCATTAGGTTTATGAAGAGATCTATTGTTTTTAATGTCGTTACCGATTTTGGAATTATTATATAGATTTTTTTGAAATATAAATTAGTGATTTTTTAATAAAATCTAGATCTGAAGATGTTTCTAGGGATTCAGATAAAATAGCCGGAATTGGAGTAGTTCTTAAGAAGCCTAGACAAGCTCTCAGACAAGCATTTTTAATAGATTGACAGATATTAATATCTTTTTTATATTTAGTGTCTGTAAAAACATATGTGTATTCAAGTTTAGATTTAACTATTGCTTTAAAAATATTGATCATTGTTTCAGGATTTACACCTCCATTAAAATGGGTGAGAGTTTTAAGTAAATTAATGGAATTTATAGGATCCATTTTTAAAAATGAATTAATTATTTTCGTGTAACTTATTTCACTTATTATTAATAACAAAACATTAATTTTATTAAAGAAATTTTTATTTTTAAAGGTAATTTTAAAAAACTCTTCCTTATAGTGAAATATTTCTTGTCTTTATTTTAAAAATTATTAATAAAAATATCGATTTCGGTAGTCATGCTACCATCATCAGTTTATGCTTAAATTTCTTGTAATTTCTGCTTATATATTATTTATTTTTTATGTGTTAGTGTTGTTTCGTATTATTAACTCGTATATTTTGTTTGTGTTAGTGTTAATTTTATTATTTAAAAGATTCGGGTTATTACGCTCTTTGTATATCTCGAATTCTTCTAATCTGTTCATTTTCTCTCCCTTTGTCGTTCTGTGCAATACATGCAATATAATAAAGGACAAAAATGATAAAAACAACTGTGATAACCAAATGCCAACAACTAAACACATATTTTACCGGAAAGTTCAAAATCTCACAAATATCCAATTTGATATTCCTGAAACGGAGTTATTAGAAAAGGGACTAAAATATAATATAACGCCCAAGCATAATATAACAGAACTAAACAAACATCTATTGTGCATCGAAAACTCAATTACCAAAACAAACCACGAACACCAAGCAGACATAAGGACCATGATAATAGATAAAATAAAGAACAATAAACAAAAAGTACAACAAAATAATCAAGAAAACAAAATAATAAACAGTATAAAAGAGAAAATAACAGTGAACAACGCAATTATAACTAAGGCGGATAAAGGCAATACTGTGGTTATTATGGAGTTGGCTGACTACAACACCAAGGTCGAAGAATACATAAGCTGTAACAAAATTGAAGAATTAAATGGGGATCCAACAACGCAATATCAAAAAGAGATTAAGAAAATTATAAACCAATCCTCAAGTTTCATGACCAACAGGGAAATAAGATTAAATAAAATGATAAAACCATTAGCACCACGTATTAGAGGTATGCCGAAAATTCACAAAGAACACATACCGATAAGACCGCTCATCAATTTTACCACGGCACCCACATACAAAATTGCAAGTTTTTTGAACAAATGGATAAAAAACAACATAACTATAGACAACAACCATTCCATAAATAACAACATCGAGTTAGTTGACAAAATTCAGAATATTAAAATACCACACAATGGAAAAATGGCCTCTTTTGACGTAACTAGTATGTATAGTAACATACCAATAAATGAAACAATAAAAGCAACGGAAATATTGTTTAAGAAAAATCGGATAAGCGAGCCGATAATCGAAGATGTCATAAAGCTATTGAAAAACATCACTAACCAAAATTATTTCCAATATAACAATAAATTTTACAGACACACAGACGGCCTACCAATGGGAAGTCCTTTGTCCGGTACATTAGCGAACATTTATCTCAACCACTTTGAAAACACATATGTTTTAAACAATAAAAACAAATATATAAAACACATCAAATATTGGCATAGATATGTAGACGACATCATAGTCTTATTCACGGGAACACAAAGACAATTGCAATTACTACATCAATATTTAAATAGTATACACGAAAATATACAATTCACGTTAGAATTACAACAGGATAAATCAATTAACTTTCTGGATTTAACAATTAAAAACATCGATGGAAACCACACCTTCAAAATATACAGAAAACCAACACAAACGGTCCACACTATACACAACAACTCTTATCATCCATATCAACATAAAATAGCAGCATTTAACCATATGATCCACAGAGTAAATACCATCCCAATGTTAGACATAGATTATAATAACGAAATCGAAACAATTAAATACATAGCACACGCAAACGGGTATAAAATAGATTTAATAAATAAAATGAACATCACATACAAAAACAGAAAGTACATGAAAGAAAACACAACGCTCACAATAAATGAAACAGGAAAAGAGAGGTATGTAGCGGTACAATATAACAAAAACACTAGCAAACATTTTCAAAAAATTCTCTACAAGCATGGATACAAAACAGCTTACACAACAAATTACAAATTGGAAAACATAATACGACCGAAACAAAATACAAATATGGATACTGGCATATACAAGTTAAATTGTACAAACTGCGATGCTTTCTATATAGGCCAAACCGGACGATCGTTCAACACGAGATATCAAGAACATATAAAAGGTATAGGAAGGGAAAATACTGAATCAAGATTTGCACAACACATAAACATCACGCAACACCAATGCATTAGTATGGATGATAATTTTAAGGTATTGCACAGAACGACAAAGGGAGAGAAAATGAACAGATTAGAAGAATTCGAGATATACAAAGAGCGTAATAACCCGAATCTTTTAAATAATAAAATTAACACTAACACAAACAAAATATACGAGTTAATAATACGAAACAACACTAACACATAAAAAATAAATAATATATAAGCAGAAATTACAAGAAATTTAAGCATAAACTGATGATGGTAGCATGACTACCGAAATCGATATTTTTATTAATAATTTTTAAAATAAAGACAAGAAATATTTCACTATAAGGAAGAGTTTTTTAAAATTACCTTTAAAAATAAAAATTTCTTTAATAAAATTAATGTTTTGTTATTAAATTAATGGAGTTGGAAATATTTGCTTTTAAGTTTGTGTAATGAATTTATAATGAAAGTCTATTTGTTAAAGTTGTACCCAGTATCTTAGTAGTCACTCTTTCTTTTATGTAGATATTATTAATTTTTAAATTTAGAGATTTGGAATTATTTTTATTAGTGAATAGTCTTAAAAAATGAGATTTATCAGTGTTAATTTGTAGTTTTAAAGATTGTAATTTATTAGTTAATGAGAGTAAAGTAGAATCTGTTATTAATTGTAAGTTATCATGATTATCGGCAGAAATTACAATGCAAATATCATCGGCATATTGGAAAATTTTTGTATCGGGGTTATTGATGTCGTGTAAAGAAGTGGTATAGATATTAAAAAGGGTAGGACTCAAACAGCTACCCTGAGGAATGCCTTTATTAGTGAAATGAATGGGAGTTTGATTGATATTTTGAATAGATATAATTCTATTTGTAAGAAATTGAGAAATCCAGGTCAGGTAACAGACAAATAGGACGGTAGTTAATAATATTTCTATCATCCCTCCCCTTTTTCAAAATGGCGATTGTGTATGACATTTTCCATTTTGTAGGGTAAATTTAATTTTGCCAGATGTTGTTGAAATAATTTGTAATAGTATTGATTAGGTTAGGATTAGAGGATACTAATTGTTTGATGATTTAATATGAGACTTTATCATATCCTGGAGCAGTATTATTTGAATTTTTAATAATATCAAGAATTTCAATGTTATTAAATTCCGCAGGATTAATAGTAGGATTGAAGTTATTAGAGAGATTATGAGGGGGATTCAAAGGAGAAAGGAAAATTGTAATTTAGAAAATTAGTAGCTAGTGTGGGATCTTCTAGGATTCTGTAGTTGGACTGTTTTTTATTTTTAATTTTATTGATGTTGTTCCAGAGATCAGAATTATTAGTTTTGTGATTGATGCTTATTAAAAAAATATTCCAAGATTTTTTCTTTTCCCTTGATTGTTAATTTAAGTTTTTGTATAGATTTTTTTAGTTCAATAGCGGTAAAAATGTTTTTGTTTAAATTATAAATTAGTTGTTTGTGTTTTTTTATGTTCCATAGTTTTTGTATAAGATCGTTCCACCAAGGTTTAGGTTTACAAATATTTTTACCTGTAATAATAGAAGTATTTTCAAAAATTAATTTTTCTAGGTGTTCTTCAATATTGCATTTATCATTAATAGAATTTAGATCAAAGTCTTTCAATGCTTTTGACCAGTTTGTGATTTGTTTTTTTTGATAATAATTTAGTTTAAAGTCAATAAGTATTGGGAGATGGTCACTTCCTAAATTAATGGGATCTACTTTCCATGATAGTTTTTCAATTAGATTGATTGAACACAAAGTAATGTCAAGTGCTGTAGAATTATTTCTGAAAAAATCTTGCCTTGTGTGAGATCCGTCATTTAATAAAAAGACATTATTAGCAGTGATTATATCTGCAATCTTGTCACCCACCCTGTCGTAAGTAAGGGTCAATGAACTATCCCAAAGACTATTATGAATATTTATGTCTCCAGCTATTAAACAGTTATCTAGATTCTGAGTTATAAGATGTTCAAATTCATTAATGATTTCCTGAGGTCAAATAACAGAATTATTATAAAAAGATAAGATATTAAAATTAATGTTTTTAAATTTGAGATTAATTTTGAAAGCTTGAAAACGGATGTAATGAAAATTTAAATCAATAATTCTCCAAGAAATTTTTTTATGTATTAAAAAGCCTACACCGCCAAAACCATCTGGTCTATCATCAGTAACAAGATTATAATTGTTAAAAGTCAAATTACTATTTGGATTTGTCCAGGTTTCAGATAGAATAACGATATCAATATTGGATTGTATATAATGGTATAATAGATCTTTATTACTATTTAAACTTTGTAAAATTTTTAAAGGCAACATAATGGAAGAATAAAATGAAAACAAAAACTGGAAAAAGAAAAAGTTTATGTTTTAATAAATTTATTTAATTTAATTTTAAGTGAGTCTAAATTAGCTGGATTTTTATTAAAGTCATCGGAATTATTTAAAAGTGATTTGACATCATTAAAAATAGAATCTCTTTCATTTAATTGATTTTTTAATTCGTTTACTAATTTATTTAGGATTTGAATTTTTCTAGCATCAGAATCCATTAAGTTGTTTTTGTTCCAGGCTTGATTTTCAACACAGATATCATTAGCGAAATCTATTTGTTTAGGGACTTTTTGTTGGCTACCATAAAGGTGGCTTTTGGATTCTCTGAAACTAGTTTTATTTAAAATCATATGTTCCCTAATTTGCTTCTGCCTATATCTTTCATTACATCTGAAAAAGTTAGTAACATGACCCATTCCACAAAATTTACAAGAAACTTTCATGTCACAATCGTGTTCTTGTTCGTCCTCGATAGTATTAGCACACGTTAGGCATCTATTAATTTTAGATTTACATTAAGAAATTGTATGTCCATAATTTAGACATTTTTTACAAAATAATGGATTAGGTATAAAATACTCTACCTTTAATAAGAGATTATCATATAAAATGACATTGAATGGAATAGTTCCAGACTCAAAAGTAAGTTTAACCAATTCAAGTTCCTCAGCTGTTTTAGTGGCATTATTCCATTTAGTCATTCTTTCTACTTTTGAGATAGGGTATTTAGATCTAATATTTTCTTGTATTTCTTCATTAGAAAGCCCGATAGGAATGTTCCTGATTATGCCAATAGAAGATGTGAAATTTTTATGAATGTATGTCGTATAATTATCAAATTTTTTAAAGATATCTGATTTGACACAATTATTTGCGTCTTCAAAATTATTAAAGATAACCTTAGCAACATTTTTGCTAACGCTAGAGATATCTTTGACATTTTTGAAATTATTTATTTTAAGGGCTTTAGCTAAAAGAACAATAATTAAATTCTCTTTACTGATAAATACAGTAAATGGGCCATTATCTGATCGGTTATATAGATTAATTTATTCTGCAGTAACTGACGGCATATTTGAGTTATTCGATGAATCAACAGATAAAGTTGAAGATGATGTTGGAGCTATTACTGTATTTTTCGAATCTGCGACGTGAATTTTATTATTATTATTATTAATTTTCCTTTTATTTAACATATTGGGACTTTTATCAAATTCACCGTTTACTATTATTTCATTATTAAAAACAATTTTTGAATTTTTAGTATTTATTTCATCTTCGAAATCAGAGAAATCAGTAGAAGTAAATGGTGGAGGTACAAAGTACTGCGTACTTTGTCCCTCCTTGCTTGTGTTATGTGGATTTATTATTTTGTGGATAGAAAAGACTATGATAAGACTTACCTGACTGATAAAGAACAAACAAATCAAAATAAACTATTAAGATATAATTAAATGAAATACAAACTAATTAAAATTAAAAGAAAATTGTAAAATTTATAACACTTCACAAAAAAGAGACGCTCACACAATAAAGTTTCGAGAAAGAATGCAAAACTAAGTTTTTGTTTAGAATATTTGAATTGTCATAACATTTGAGAGCGGTGTATAAAATAAAATAGCTCTTACTTATTATTCCCATTCCTAGATGTCACTTAACACACAAATAAAAACAACAGGGATTCGGGCTGAGTAAACGATTTGAAAGAAAACTTTTTACGTAAAATTAACATAATTTCTGTCATAGCAATGGTTTAATTTTAGTAAATTTCTAAAAAAAAATGTATTAAATTAATTATTATTACAATTTAGTTATTACTATAGAGGAAAGCCACTAAAAATATGTTTAACCGAATCAAAAATCAGACCGATTTTAGAATCCGACCGGTTCGATCACCTATTTGATTTTTTTATATGTTTTTAATTGTAGGCGACATCTATGGTTAAAACAAAATGTCGTTAATAAAGCATTGCCATTGTATACGGGCAGATTTTTATCATGTGGCAATGCTTTTAGAAGGAGACTAAAAAGAGATGGTTATAATTGTTTATAAATTTTATGTTATGACGTATTTTACAACAACAACATTCCATAAAAGTTTAGCAATAGTTTATATTCCAAGAGGATTTTCACTAAGAAATAAACATTTTCATGATTCGACTTTTCAATCAAATAAAATTACATGTTTTATGAACATTTTCGTATAAAAATAATGTAAAAGCTCATAATTCTTATAAACTAAAAATGTTAATGAAAACAATCGTTTTCCCATATAGTTTAATAGTAAAGAAAAAATTGTATGTACTTTATTTTAAGCTTAGTAAAAAATACAGTCAATGTGGAGGCTCTTATTTATAGAATAGGCTCTGATTATATATACATAGTAAGCTTTTATTAATAGCAAGACGTTCCCTTTTTGGTGACGTTGATATTTCTCTGACGTTTTATTGACATTTTAATGATTGAAATTCCAACGATATATTAATCGTACATTATTTGTGAATTGCTTATAATCGTATATAAACCTTAATAGGAAATTATTATGACGCCTTATGGGTGGAGCAAGTTTAGGAGAAAGCGCTAGGATAAATATAAAATGAAATGGTGTGTGACCAGGAGGTGGGATTCGGTGACCAAAGATAATTAACGCTAATTCTGATATTGTATTATTTGTATTTTATTATTTTATATTCTTGAATGGTCCATTGTGGATGCTCTCTAAACGAAGTATTTAAATTCTTAAGTATTTTCAACAGTATACTATAGATTAATAAGTGGATGTAATTGTTAAAGCTCGAAGATGAAAAATACGTGTCAGTTCTAAATAATCTAACAAGGGAACCTTTTGAACTGTCAAACTCAAAAAATTATAAAAACTCTTCTAAATTGTAGTACTCTGTGAGAAATTAACGAACCCTTTTTTTATCGGCAACCAGCCCTTTTTAGGGGTTAAAACCACCTATTAATTTAACCTCAAAAATGTGTTTTTTTCGATATATATCGGCTGCTACTCCACTTTATTCTTTATAAAAAGTACAAGTAATCGAAAGTAAATTTGATTATAAGTGTTGCATGTCTATTTTTTTAGGGGATGAAACTAGGTGGTTTTAACCTCTAGAAAGGCCTTGGTTGCCGATTAAAAAAATGGTTTCGTTAATGCCTCATAGAGTATTACAACTTAGTTTTTATAATTTTTTTGAATTTGACATTTTCTACTGTTTTTCTGTTCCCTTGTAAAATTATTTGAGATTCTGTGATTTGGCGGCATGAGAGTGGAAGATTTATATTGTCGTGACCAATTGTGATATTGTGACTGGAATAACAGAAAATGTTTGTAAAATATAAATGATTGGTTTGGTGATCTTTAACCGACGCTTTGTGGGAAAAGTGTCGTCCAAGGAGCCGGATGCACCCAATCTTTTTTTTTTTTATTTTATTTCACTGTGGCATAACGAATTGAAAAATATAAAATTTAGTATTGTATAAACAATAAATTTAAAAAATATAATAAAATATGTACAAAGGGTAATCATAATCAACATTTAGGCTGATACAGACAATTAACGGTTTTTTTAATTTGAATTTTTTAAATTTTGGTTTCTCTGAAACTATACCAAATAAAGTTTTCTCAATTGTACGTATTCCTATGTTAATAGGTCGTGTCTCGAACACAAGCTTGTCAGTTTTATTCAATTTAGCTGTGCCAAAGATTAATCGAAATTTCGATTTTCATACAAATGAAATGTGCAACAAGTCTGATTACAAGCATTATTTACGATATAAACCGTCCTTGGATTAATTTCATTATAGAGCTGGTTTCAATTGTTAGTTTTTTATATTAATAAGCTTTTATAATTTTATTATCAAATATTTTATCTTAATCATCAGTCTTCGATATTAAAAGTAACTTTTGCTTAATAACAAATATAAAAAATCATATCAATTAAGTTCAAGTGATAAAGTCACACAATATGAAAATTGATGTTTTTAATAAAAATTGTTTTAGATATGCTAATCGGGCAAGTTATTTTAAATGTCGATAAAACTTCGATGATATAAAAATATGTTGCCTTTATTTGTTAATATAAATATTAAAATAATTTTATTAATAAAAGAAAGGGTTACCGACAAAATGTAAAATTGTAATCGAATTAAATATCGATAAGCAATATACTCGTACAATGTTAACAAATTTTGATCGTGTTTTATGGCAGTTATTGTATTTAAATAAAATATTTGTCAAATTTTACGATACATTTTCCAGTCACTTACGTTAGACTATAGTTTTGAATAACTTAATACCCCTATTCCCTTGGTCATTTCATTTCATTCGGCGTAACAATTGTCGCCTCACTTCAACTTTAAGTTGTTATTCTCTTAGTCGATCGAAGTGATAATATAAGAGAATGTGACGTAAAAGGACGTTTCTCACATCAAACGATGTGTGACTATAAGGAATAGGGGTATAAGGCTGGAAACACACCGAAATAGACCAAACGTTTTTTTTTGTCTTAAAGCGGCTTGCGGCCAAAATGCATACGATTGTGTAGCGCTATGCACACTGAATCAGGCAAAACAATTTTACGTCAAACATTTTGTTTCATAAAACATAGAACGGCAAACATTGTATTGTGCTTTATGAGTCCATTCACACATAATAAAGCAAAATTGTGTTAAGTCAAATTTGACTAATGAAACATGATTGAAGGTGTTCATACTCCATAAATCAATGTGTTAATTCACACTGACACAAATCAAAGCAACACAAGAGCAAGACAAAACTGATTGAATCAATTGAAATATATGTATATATATATATATATATATATATATATATATATATATATATATATATATATATATATATATATATATATATATGTATATATATATATATATATATATATATATATATATATATATATATATATATATATATATATATATATATATATATGTACCTATAATATACCTACTGCCGAATCTTTAGGTTGGTTTATCATATTTATATATAAAATAATACGCACATAATACAAAATCATCCTCTAACTCCGACGACATTTTGTATTCTATGAAATCAATTCACACCAACCTATAAAGCAACACGAGACAATTTGACTAAAAACCAAAACCAACAAAAATGTTTATACAAGCCGTCTCGTTCGCTCCTTACACAGATCCTATCAAAAAAATGTACTCTATATTTATTATGAATTTATCACCTATACTTATATGTTTTGTGTATATATACTTTCTGATTTATTTATATGCATCACTAATACTACGCCTTATCGTACTTTTTTATATCTTACGTGTTTGTACTGTTTGGCTTGTATAAACATTTTTGTTGGTTTTGCTAAAAACAATTTGTTTGATTGTGTGTGCACTATGTTTAGAGAAATCGTCTTGCCTACTCGAAGCAAAAACGTTTTGACTAATTCGGTGTGTTTCCAGCCTAAGTCAATTAGTTTTAAGCTTGATTAATGATTCCAAATGACAAACTCGCTCCAAATCATATTTAAATCAAAAGTTTTTTTAACACCAGAGTTTAAATAAATAAATAAAGTTCGTGATTAAATGGTTACATCATTTTATACTGTTTTTGAAATTTATTTGAAAATACCGGACTCACCCAAATTCAAAAGTCTTTTTTACTTTAATTGTTTAGCGAAAACTTGATATAAAAAATATTTGACTCTACCTATTTATACGGATCGCTATCATGAACCACATTTTATATGACGGTTCTCTAAGTACAAAAATCTTAAAATTTCGCTACGCTACTAAACTTTATAATGTTTAATTAAAATTTGTTTACCGGGCTAAGGCCTCATGGTGGTTATCGTTTAACCCATACATCCAGCTACTGAGCTTTGTTACTCTTAGTAATAAAAATTAAAAATCTCGGTTTACTACTATGGTCGAAGTATAAAATTAGATGTTTCATTAATATTTCTTTATTGAAAATCCCATGGTGGCCATCGATTAAGCTTTGGGTGCAGCTATCTCTCTGCAAAAACTCCGGAAGTTAAATTGGATTTTGCTACCCCTAGTATTAAAAAATAGAAATCTCAAGATCGAAGGATGGCTATCGGTTAAGCCGTTATGGACACAGCTACATCTCTGTAAACATTTAGGAAGTTCTTTTGGACTTGCTACCCTTAGTATTAAAAACTAAAAATCCCGACTTACTACGAGGCCGAAACATACAATTAGATGTTTAATTGAATAATGTTTACTGGCCCAACCAAGACCAATTGATGGCTATCGGTTAAGCTATGGGTACAGTTATATCTCTGCAGAAATTCAGGAAGTTCTATTAGACTTTTCTTCCCTTAGTATTAAAAACTAAAAATCTCAATTTACTGGTAAGGCTGAAAAAATATTAAAATTAAATGTTGAATTAAAATTTTTTTACTGGGCTTTAACCATAGCTTGACAGTTGGTCACCATGAGATTTTAGGCCGGTAGGAAAATGTAAAATTAACATCTAATTGCATTTCAGCCTTACTAGAATGGTCATAGCCACCAAGTGGCGTTGGACCAGTGAAATATTTTTACTTAAACATGTAGTTGTGTATTTTGGCCTGACTAGTACACAAAACTGACCTTTTTTTTAAATCTTACATGAATTTTAAATATTTAACACGTTTGAATAAAATCTGAACAACTTAATTCCCCTAAATGTCATTATTTGAAAAGGGTCGTGCTCTGTTAAAAACCAGGTAAGGGATCTAAGGGATTGATTGGCGGTCCATCCTCGGTGCCTCTCCCAGACGTATAATATTATATGGGTGGTTGTCCCTCCACTTGGTTTCCTTACAGATCCCAATGGATTCCTGCGCTCCAAGAAGAGTGCCTTCTGGAGTCGACACGCCATAGGTAATTTGTCTATTTTCTTACAGAAGTCTCTCCAGCTTAGTCTTTTGCTCTGCCTAAGAGCTATGTTGTATTCGGTAAGGGAATTAGGATAGGTAGTCCAATCCTTCGTCCTCTTAGCCCTATTAAAAAGTTTACGGACATTTGGTCTCATGTTTTCCAAGTTTTAGTTCCACCAAGGAACATCCTTTGTGCGTCTAATATGCACCAGGGTTGAGCTTGAGCGGTAGGCATTAATTATTGCCTCTTTAACGCCATTTGCTACTCTGCCGAGGTCTTCGACAGAGTTTATCGTGGTCTGTAGACCAGCTAAGTTATCCAAAAGTCTTTCGTTATAGACTGGCCAGTTGGTGCATTTTGGTATCCTTAACATTAACTCTTGTCAGGTACCCATGTCAGACAGAGTAAGATCCAGTACCTCTCTCTCTCCTAACCGCATTCCTAAAGGTCGCATCATCCCATTTATTGTTTACTGCTAAATTGTTACTAAGACTGAATTCAAAAAGTTGCTCACCTCTTAAATTGGTGTTGCTGCTTCCCCAGGCTACGTGGTGTGCATTAGCGACGCAACGGTTTAGGTTGTTTGTATCCGTCTTCGATCGATGTAGATTAATCTGCACGGATCTCAGTTTCGTTATTGTTGTAGGTTTGGTGTGTATCACAATGATGTGTATTTTTTTAATATTTTTTTTTTATCATTTCTTAGGCTCCGGAGAGCCTGGTTTGCTTGGTTGCTATTGTGCCACCATTACTTTAGCGGTCAGCCCATGGCTTTTTCCGCTCCTTTCTCGGCCCGGTTTGGCCGGTCTCCCTGTTCCGGACCTCCTCCAGCCCAGTGACTCCTCCACCGCGGCCAGCGTTCTCAGCCAAAGCTGCCCTTCACGTGCCGGACAGATTCGGCTCCGCCACTCTCCCTTTGACTGCATCAACCGCCCCCTCCTTCATTGGGCAGAAGTGTACAAAGCCAAATATCCAATTGACTCTGTAGTTGGAGTCCTTGAGTATCTCCGTCGTTTTGTATGAAACGGACATCGTAATTTGAAGGAGGTCGCCTTCTCGCTCCTTCCTCGCAATAATCCTCCAGTATGCGTCTCTTAGGTCCTTATTTTGGATCACCTGACGACGCAGTATCTTGTCGTTTGTCTCCTTACCACCTCGTGACAGGTAGACAAACATGATCTTTGGGCGAGGCAATTCCTCCTCCCCGACTGCCTTCAGGGATGCTCCGACCCATGGCTTCAGTGAGCGCACTGTGGCACTAAGCCACTCTGCCGTGCCTTCATCGGCATAGTTCACCGTTAACCAACCGTTTCTGGTGCGACATGAAGAGGGGTAGAGTCGTCATCCGACCTATTTCTCTTATTTATTGGAACAATTCTGTCCCTGATCTTCTCCTTGTATTGCTGCAAGGTAGCGTCGCGGGGGACCCTGACCGAATTAGATGAGACAGACGTCTCCTCGCGGCCCCACTGAGGCGTGTTCTCCTCTTTGATGTCTCCTCGAGCTCCAATTCCTCAAGGTCGTTATTTACTTCAGCCGTTGTCGACGTGGATTGGATATCCATTTCAGGCAATAGAGTGCCATGTATAGGAGAGCCCACCACTACGTCCGTGCTAGAGTTTTCTATTAATTTTTTGATCTCAGAAGCAGGGCCTGAATGGTCCTTGACATCTTCTGAGAATTGGTGCGTTGGAAGGAGCACCGCTCTTATTTTTTTCGTTTTTAATTAAATCCATGCAGTGTTGATTTGTTTGAGGAATGAAAGGTAGCAGGTTGTTACTAATTAATAAATTCTTGGTCAGCGGCGAGAACTGAACTCCAGACTACAGTATTGTAGGTAACTCTTTAACCACTGTTCTGGATTCGACGACACATTTTCGGTACTAGAATAAATAAAAGTACAAAAAAAAACTTTAGCGTGGTTGGAATATGAACTGTCACTTCATTATTTAAGAACAACATCAACAGTCTTTGGCACTTATGAAATATCAAAAAGTACGCATCGCTGTCATTTTTTCACGAAAGTAAAGCCCCAGCCCAATAAACAAACCTATTAGATACCTTCTGCAATACAAAAGCGGAATTTATGCCTGAAACACATACTGTGTATGCCGACCACTGTGGGGAGGCCGACATTTGTAAGAATTTGTATACCCAACTCAACCTTCAAATAATATTTAGTATTTATGTAAGCCAATGTTTATCTAAAACTCAAATAATTTTTATTCGATTTGAAAATTGAAATTTGCCCAAAAAGTTTTACGAGATTACTTAAGGAAATCCTTAAAAAAGTCTAAACTGTTACATTGCTAAATACGAATATGGAAAAAATTATGTAGAAATTTTAGGAAAATGGAAAACTTTTTCTATTAAAATTTTACTTTAAAAAGTTATTCTACCATATAAGTTGGATTAAATACTGTTATCGTAAACAAGCGGAGAAACAATTTAAATACCTTTCGAATAAAATTGAAATTTATTTGAAAATATTATCAATATTTAATCTATAAATGTGATGACTGATATATATATTGATAATTTTCTAAAAAGGTTCGTATAATAATTAAGTTGTAAGCTTTATTCCAGGAATTCTTTTTTTGTTTAGAAAACTTGTACGCAACGTAAAATGAAAGCTTTTATTAGAAATCAATACTTAGATTACACAACCTACAATATATACTATACATAATAAATTGTCACTGACTAACTGTGTTAAACAAGGCAAATAATAATTTCATAAAAAGAACATAATATATAAATTCTGAAATATTAAATATAAATTATAATAAAATTGGTGACCCGGCTCCATTTCCAATAAAATTATAACACAATTTTTTGATTCAATATGTATAAAGTGAATATTTGGAGAGGGTGATTCTTTTCTCATTTTATTCTACTTGATTGTAAAGTCGAAAATTTTAATTCCATTATAAAACCAAATTACTCGTAAGAATTGGATTTTTTAGTATTACCTACGTATACTTATTTGTTATTACCAAAAATGTAAAATTCTTTGTTGAAAAACGATGAAAATGATATGACCTTTTATAACAATGCTTTTAACCCAATTTGATGATACGTTCAGTTTACATCATCATAGAAAGGTTTTTTTTTTTTAATTCTTAGAATCAAAAGTTTTTATAAATTAATAAGAGATTATCGTCTTTTCTCATTAAAACAAATAATATAACTTTTAAACAAAATAAATATAAAATTTTAAAACGATTACTTAGAGTACGTTATGTATTTATTTGATTCCCTTAATGATATTATCAACATATTTTACACAAATAATTTCGCTTTGCTGTCCTTCCATGTGAACGAAAGTCTAGACTCGATGGAATTATGCTTCAAGATCTTTTCAAAATTTTGAAGTAACGAACATTGAATAATGACAAGATAGAATGCCAAGAAAGGACAGTTTTAGTGGTATTATATAATGTGAATCCTTAAACTGAAAATTTAAAAAATCCCATGACTAAATCTCAAATGCTTATATGGAGTTTGAAATTAAGTTGTTGGTAATCAATTAAGCCTGGTTTCCAATATGAAACATTTACTGACAGTATTTTTTACTGACTAAAAACGAAAAATTCCATTAAATTGGTGACGACAGTGATCATTTTTTGTTTTTAATTATGTTTGAAAAATTTCATTGAAAAATTTAAATATTTTTCCAGTACGGCAAAAACGTACTTCACTTCAGACGATGGGCGCGTACTTTGAACATAAAGGTAAGAGGTCGATGGTTCGATGCTCGTCGCTCATGTTTTTATTACAATTAACTATTGTGAACATCGAAACATGTTTATACACCAACGCACAAATTCATAACGATCTAGTAAAAACAAGAACGTCCGAGGAGATATAGCTTACAAAAGGTGGCGCGTGGTTTAGTGATTAATGAATAAAATGAATAGCAACACAAATACAAACACACGGCCCGTCGACAATAATGAATGATGATGATTATGACCAGCCATAAACGATATTTCCAGATAAAGAAGAATTTCCAGATATTTCCAGAATACACAAGAATGAATATGATTTATGACACGCAATAAAGGAAATTTCGAGAGCAGTATCAAACTGGTATATAAACACAACCGATGGCAAGCAGGGAACGGTTTTTAGTTTACTTGGGTTACCAGTAGCAAGCGGACAGATTTAAATTAGTAAAGTAAAAGCAAATATTAAAGTGTATAAAAATAAAGTGAAGTGAAATAAAGTCGAGTGACATGAAAGTACAGTGTTTTTAATTGCAAAATTCAGACGAACTCAGAAGCCCAGTTCGTAACAACACTATAATAATTTTTTCAGTACTGTAAAATTGAAAAAGATTTTTTTTCACTCACACACCACGCGAATATATATGTTGTAATGTCCCATTTTGTTTTTACTGTCAGTAAATATTTCATAATGGAAATTAGGCTTAATTTAAAAAGAAATATTTTCCAAAAAATTAGACATTTAATAGTTTATTCAAAGTAATTTCTATTATGCTCTTTGATGTTTCTGGTAGATTTTCTATGCCTCGTTTATAGCATTCCATTGCTAGAAGCGAAATATATCGCCAAAATAGTCGACATAGTTATAGTCAACATGGTCTACTTTGGAAAATAGTTTCCTTGCTAAATACTGTTGTAAAGGCCTGAGCAAGTGATAATCGCATGGAACCAGATCAAAATTATATGGTGGAAGAATAAACATGTCCATGCTGAGCTCTTTAACTTATTTCTAGAGCTCGTCTAACAGCATAGAGTCTCGCATCACCTTGTTGGCCGGTTACTTTTCTGCGCGGTATTCGAAAATTACTTCGACGTCGGGAAGAGTGTACTACCTGTAATTGTGAGCAATCGAAGTCTGCAGTAATAGGCTGGCCATTTTCCACAAGTATCCAATGAAAACACCTTGCCTACACTCATATAAGATATTATTATTTATTTAATTAATAATATCTTATATGAGTGATATTATTATTATTTATTTAATAAGCAAGAGTGAGTGAGCTGTTAGTGCATTAGGAAAATACCAAGCCGTCTGCAAAGAAAGTGATTTTACCATAGTAATTTTGTTTATATATTGCGTTGAAATAAATTAAAAACAGAATCGGACCCAGTATACTTTAATTTTTGATACCTTGCTGATAAGTAACACTTAAACCAATCGTAATTATTTCCTCTAAACCCAGCTAAATATAATTTCCATTTTCCGAACCGTACACTTCCTAATGCTAGTGCTACCTTGTTGGGTCTCTAAAATCGTCGTTTCTGTCTTACATATTGATTGTTACTAAGTAAGGTCTGCTCTTTCCGAATATGTGAAAATTGGCGTATCACCTTTCGCTTTCGAGATACTGAGTGATGATTTTGGTGTATCAACCAAAAAACAAAACAAAATATCACCATTGTCATCCTCGCTGAATCTCGGCAAAAATGACAATCTGACCCAGCTGTAAAATGTGTATAAAATTCGTATCGAAAAAGAGGTAATAGTAGGCTGCTCTAAACAAAACTGTCAACCAAAAGTTCAAACAACAATCTCTCTGTTGATAAGTGGTGCACTGACGAGCACATCCACTCGGCCACTGAAGACTCTGCAATTTTTGACTCATCTAGATATCTTGGGGAAACAGTTGGCAGCTTGTACTGCCATACCACTGAAATCCACCTCAATGTGGGCCTGCAACAACACAGGGCACTCATCTATATTGTGTAACAAATAAATTTCCAATACCACCGACTTTACTGTCCCGTCATTATCTTTTAACACAAAGTTCCGGATTAGGATCTCATCCAGAGAGGACTGGATGATGGATGCAGTTTTAGGAGTTATAACTTCTAGGAGTTATTCTTACCAGGAGTTATAACTTCTTCACTGATGGGTCAAAACGGGATTGAAAAGTTGGGCCTGGGGTGTTCTGCGAGTAACTTATGTCCCCTCTTTCTGTCTCCCCGATTACTGTAGCATTTTTCAAGATGAAGTAACTGACATAAAGGAAGTCGTGGACTGGTATCGACTTGTGATATTCGCATATATATGGACAGTCAGGCTGCCATTAAAACGCTCCAATCACACTTCTTCACGTCGAAAGTAGTCCAGAATAGTCACGCCTCTTGCGTCATGCAAACTTCTGCTTCAGGAAGAAGCTAGTAAGTTGACAAACGACAGATGGTCAAGTTGTTGGAGTGATTACGGGACACTGTCTCATAGGCAGGCATGCGAGTAGACTTGGTTTCTTCTCACATGACTACTGTCGTAGTTGCGAGCACGAAAAGGAGGAAGGTAGAGTGCTTCATCTTCTTTTCATATGCCCTCGTCTGGCACGAAACAGACTAAAGTTTCCAGGGACACCTCCCTTCAATGACCTGACGGACCTTAGCAGGATGGATGTCAGGATTAGAATTAGTGTTTCATTAGCAGTTCAAAATATTTTCAATGAGTTGGAGGATTAAAAATTAAATCGTGATATGGCTACGGACCTTTTTGTGTCTATGCCTGGTCCTGGGGGACCGCCACCTAAACCTAATCGCCACCTAAAACAGACCGTGTCGAGTTGAATCTCTTGAAAGTTCCATGTTCTCCAGTTCTTTTTACAAATACAAATTTAATGTCTGCAATCTGACAGACCATTGCACTAAAAATAGGTCACCTAAGTTAAGTAGTAGAACCGCTAATGATACGAGTATGTGTAGCGTTTGGAACAAAAAATTCCGAACCAATTACTCGAAGATTCAGGAAATCGACGCAATATTGAAAGACAATCTACAGTTCTGTTTATTATTAATGTACTTAAAATCTATAAACGCAAATAATGGGTATTTAAAACTCGAACCCGAATAGGGTTCGAAAGCTTAAGCTTTAATTAGATAAAAAAAAAACGAGCCCTAAACCAAATAAAAATTGTTTAATTTATAAGTATTTAAAACTCATTCAACTAAACCTAGCTGACCTTTGGAATTATAATGCTGCTTCTGTTTCGTAGAACTGTTGTCATAGAACTACGAAAAATAAAATTTAAAATAAATTTAAATTTAATTCGGATTTACCGAAAAATCGTCTTATTGATACAAACCAGGAATCAGAAAAATACTAATTTAGTCAGGTTACCATAGCCGGAAATAAGTCAAGCTTTATACAGGATGTATTTTATTTCTTGGCGAGACTAACTGGATTTAATTTTTTTATACTTTTTTAATTTAAATTGATTTTAAGCATTTACCATATATTAAATTATTTTTTCTCCAAACGTTTTAAGCATGTTTTAGTACTCTTATTGGATATTAAAGTTGGCTTTTTTGTTACGATTATGAACAAGTACATGTTGCTAGGCTGAACCATTAATCCTAGGCTTAAAAGTTATTTTAATAATGTTTTCAGTATTAAAAATAATTGAGACGTCATAACTTGAGAGTTTCCAGCAGACGTTACAGCGATTTTGGCACTATTAGTGGCCCATATCCTATCCGGCCTTTGAAGATAACTTGGGATGGAAGGAACAGTTGATAGTATTTTGCGCAGCCTATACATCTGCGAAGACTCCTGAATTTTGCCACAGTATAGTCTCCAAGATCTGTTCTTGGCACTTATAAATTGAAATTTGTAAATTTTGAGGACTTCCTTCCGAGTGGTCTTCCGAGACTTTCTAGTTTAATAGACTAATCGTCAAAAAGTTTGAGACAAGTATAATATCCAATACCTCCTGTCCATTTCTAGTTATAAAAGTCGGCTTGTCGCCTATGTTACATATATGAAGTTTAGTACTTAAAATGTAATCAAGGAGTAACTCACATGGTTCATTTGTGTCCATACTTTCCTAGATTGAGTAATGAGAATTTGCATCACTCCCCAGAATGACTCCAACCTTACGCTTTTGAGCCTCCAAATTAGTTTACCTTGCATGACTGGTGAAACATTCACTTCATCGTAAGCTATGTCAGCTAATACTAGCCAGAGATTCCGTTTATCGACCTCAATGCTGACCGCTGCTATATCTTCATTGTTGAAATTTGATAACAGAAAACAACTTATATAATTCTTAACGAGAATGCACGACCGAACACTACCTTCTTTTTTCGTGTGCATTAATCTATAAAACGGAGTCTTGAGTCCAAGTACCCGGTCTTTAGTGACCCAAGGTTCTTGGAATCAAGACAATATCTGTCCCTTCTTTTCCAACTTTTACGAGAAGAGCAGCTGATGTTGCCTTTGAGTGGTAAAGGTTAATTTGTAGAAATGTTATCATTCCTAGACATTCCTCTCCACCACGGTATCATCAGAGCCCTCTGTTTGCCCTCACCAAATATTGTACCCCAAAATATACACTTACACACTAAAAATAGATTAAAACAAGATTAATGAATTCATAGTTTATATTCAAACTATACTTACTATTTGCATTATATAACGTTTCCCAAATTTACCTGAAATTTATAAAGTTTGAGTAATGTTTTCTTATTTTATAATTAAGTTATAATTCAATTTCATGTTATATACTTATATTTTTATCTTCTTGTTCTACACACTCCAAATTATAAACAAATTGTCAAGTGTCATAATCTGTATTTAACCACAACAAGAGAACGTAATAGATTTGTATTGTTTGCGTGCGGTTACATGCAATGATTTTAGTACAGAGTTAAATTGCTCTATTTTTAAGCTCTGTTTTTAAGCTAAATTTAAAAAACTAGCTTTACGCGGCAATACAGGCTATGACAATTTTTTTTAACCATTTACAAAACAAAAATTATCTCACTTTTTCTGAAGCCATTAGAGCAACAAGTTGAAAACAAGTAAACCAGTGTGTTATTAAAAATAAAGCGTATATAGTATATCTTAAATCTGGAGTTACAATTTCTCTTGCAATTTTTGTTTAATTAAATTCATCTGAACTTTGAATTAAAAGTAAAATAGATTGGCCTTGTATCAGTATAAATTTCATCAATCCGCTGCCGCAAATTTTTCTTCACGGAACGTCTTCATTTATTTCTACAACAACAATTTTTTCAATAAATTCCACCATCTTCTCGTCCATTTCACATACACCCTCCTCTGATTAGAAGTTCTCTGAGAGCCCCTTCAATGACTCCAAGGACATTGTCATCTCCGTGTCTATGGAGAGAGAGTTTCCGCCTGGCTACCCACTATTTCAGGGCGCCTAGATTGGCTTTCAAGCACAGCTTCATCGGACTTCGGTGCTTCGGCTTGTCCGCGTCCTTCTTATATATTTTGAGTGGCTGCACTGAAATCATAGTTTACGATACCATTAGTTTTTTCCAGTGCAGTCAGTGAATCCCTGTTTAAAATAAATACAGCTGACGTGTAGTCAGCCTTTGGCTCATCGAGCTTGGCAATTTTCCAGTTGTAGGTTGCAGGAGTATCACCTTTGGATCGCTAGGCTCCGAAGGGATTCGCACCCAGTCGTAGCAGGTCCTGCGTTTTCTGCCAGGACTATCAGGTAGGTGGTAGCTAAGGCCCCTTCCACCTCCCTCTAATTGGCAGACGTGTTACTTCCATCCTCTTGAGATTGGTCAATAACTGCCACAACTAGCTGATCCTTGAGGACCTCGTTAAAAGGCCTCTTAGCCGTAGCGTGGAGCTTCGTTCTCTTTGCGATTTTAAGACTTTCCTCCTAAGATCTGATTCTTTTAAGCTGTGAGCCAACGGGAGGGGTTTTGCTCGGTGACTTTTTTGCCCACGTAAGCGTGGCTTTCTCTTTATCCGTTCCATATTCTGGCGAGATGTTGTTGATCTTATCCAGGGCCCTCCAGGCCTTCCTCCTAGTGTCACAGTTCCACATTTTCTCGATTTGTTAGAGAGCTAAACTCGTTTTGTTGTTGTGTGTTATTATTAACGTTCATATTTTAGTCACACGAGTAGCGAAGAAAGAATTGTCCGTCTGCGCGCAAGTATCCGGATCTAGTAACTGGGCCCTCAGTCTGGTCGCGTATCGGTACGAATAACACCTTAACCCAGCCGAGCAATTTGTTTAATGTTGACCCCTTAAAGCGCCTTGTTTTGGCCTAGAACCCAGAAAATTAGCAATCTAGTTACCAACGGTCACCACATGGAGGTAACACGAGCACTTGCGAAAGCTGCAAGTTACGGAGCTACCCCCGAGCAACTTCACACTTTACCAACAAAAATTAACATCAACCTGGAGGCTTTATTTATTAAGTAGGTTTTGGTTAAATCATCTGGGCTGTAGAGAAGGCACAGACCGACCAACAGGCCCTACTTCGAAACCCAATTTTTCAAACTCAAGCAACCGCAAACGGATAAATCACCAAAAATCTCTTTCTTCACATTACTATACTTTATTTTACTAACGTAAAAGAAATTATAAGAAAGAGTGTACATATTATATTATATAGGTAGCTATGAATGTGTTTGAATAAAAGATGACAAAACAAATATTTTTACCGTATCAACCTAATTATTATTCAGTTGGGAGTTATCTGTCAATAACCATACCACATGCTATATTTGGAACATGTGATATTGCTATTTGCAGATTACTACCAATTGACAATCAACATTAATTTACTCACTATTTAACGAAAACCATTTAATTTAATTTAATATTCATAATCTTCCAATGAAACGGGCTCGAGACTGAAATTTATTTTTATTACAACTAATAACTTATTAAATAAATGAATAATAAATTTGGTTGATTTTCCACTCGAATTCGCACAAAAAATAAACAGTAAACAAAGCAAAATTATTCAGATTTAGAAAGACTACAAGTTGTGCAAAAAAAAATGTCCCGGTTCCTTTTTTGATTAGGCGAGTACATCTAGCAAAAACAAAATAGCAAAGAAAATTTGAATAATTATTTAATTAGAAGCCAAAATCACAGAATTTTTTTTTTATTAAAAAGAATAACGGAATATAATGAATAAAGAAAACAAAACGAACAATAAAAGGCAAAAAATGTATGGCACAACCAAAATAAATACAATAAGTTTGTTTTGGAACTAGGGAAACGTGAGATGGAATAAATAATTAGTGCTGTATAAGATCGAAGGTTGGGTCGTATTTTATATAAATAATTATTGTTATGGATGAATGCTGTATTATTTTTAACAAAAAAAAAAAAAAAAATAGGGACGAGCTAAGCATGCATAAAGTTATTTCTAACTTTACTACTTTTATTTAATTAAAATCAAACCTTTAATTTATAACCATACGTTTTGCTGTACATATTAAAAGTTTTAATTCGACTTAGAAATGTTTCGAAATGAAATTCTTGAGCCATCGTGAATTTCAAAATTCTACAACTGGAAATCACCTTGATGAAGCCACACAATTTATTTTCAAAATCGATTTAAAATTAAAAAATGTTTCACAAATAAATAGTTTTATTTTAATTATCTTAGCTTTCGATCACTTACCTATATAATTATTTTTATTTTGTTATTTTTTGTTTTTATCTTGGCTTTACTTTGTTGTTGTATTTTCTCTACTTTTGAGACAATACGTATGGACTCTTTCTCAAAAGATGTTTTTAATTATTTATAAACAAACAACATATTTTTACGTTTTTGCATTGTCTATCAAGGTTCATATTACTGGATTGTGAATAAAACAAAATCAATTCAATTTATCACCAACGAATTTATTTATTTAACACAAGATTTATTACAACACAATTTTTGAACAATAATTCACAAAAACACTTTATTTTAATATTCCCACAATTTTACTGATCACTTATAATTTTTATTTCGGACTAAAACACTTTTTGAATCATTTTTTTATTCATTTTAATCTTCACACTATCGCTTACCAATTACTCATAATCCAATTCGACTTCGTTTGGCTTTTTATAGACACAAACTAAACTTCTAGAAATGTCATGACTTTTCGAGTAAGAATAGTCCAGAAACATTTAGAACAGTTTTATCATGGAAAATTTAGTACAGTAAAACATTGAGCTTTTAATTTAACTTTAACTTATTCTATTACACCATAGATGTCACCGTAGCAATATTGTAGTGTTACGTTTTTGCCTTGTCAATCAAGGTTCGTATCACTGGATTGTGAATAATACAAAATCAATTTAATTTATCTCCAACGAATTTATTTATTTCACTAAAGCCAGTGATTCATGCAAAAAAATTCCTTTAAGGTAAAAAAATACAATGGACTGATTCGCCAATAAACGGCCATCTTGAAAACCTTTAAGGCAAAAATAAAAAATCGGATGTTCAATTTTGTATACGGCAAATTTTTTGTCGTATGATAAATTTACATAACCTTAAAAAAGTTGCTGTCACTTTGTTTAATGTTATGTGACAAATTTGTTTCGTTTTATTTTTTGTAATTGTGTTTATCATAAAAACCGGGAATGAAACCTCAAACAGTGAGAACTATAAATGTATGATAAGTAAAATGTTAAATCTAGTAAATGTCATAACATAAAAAAGTTCGTACGGCAAAATTCGACACACGACTTTTTTTTGTCGTATAAGAACATATTTTTGTCGTCAATCAGCGCGCTATATTTTTTTACCTTAAAGGAATTTTTTTTGCATGTATCTGCTTTTAAGGCAGTGATAAATGTACGATTTTTCCCTTTAAGGCAATAAAAATAGTCGCATCAAGTAGGCGATATCAAATGCCATTAAGAGAAAAATAGAAAATTGAACATGGTTCAATTTTGCATACCGCAAAGCTTTTTGCCATTCAGGCAAAATTACAGCGCACTGTATTTTTTTTCCTTAATGCCCGATTTAGATGAAGAAAAGTGTTTGCCTTGCAAAAAAAGAAAAGATTAGAGTATTACAATTTTCGTTTGAATGAAAAGAACAAAAAATAAACATGCCAAATTATGTTAGCGTTTTTTTTTTGTTTTGTTTACCAATTGTTACTGAAAAAATAAATATTGTTACGTTTTTGCCTTGTCAAATAAGGTTCGTATCACTGGATTGTGAATAATACAAAATCAATTTAATTTATCTCCAACGAATTTATTTATTTTACAAAATTTATTACAACACAGTTTATCAATAAAAATTCACAAAATCACTTTATATAAATTATTCTTAAATTTTACTGTTCACTTATAATTTTTATTTCCACAAAACACTTTGCAATTCACTTTTTAATTCCTTTTTAATCTTTACTCTATCGCTTACCAAATATTACTAATCCAATTCGACTTCGTTCGCCTTTTTATATACACAAACCAAACTTCTAGAAAGCTCATGACTTTTCCAGTTAGAATAGCGTAGAAATATTACGTAACAATTTTCATCATGGAAAATTCCTTTTTAGTACAGTTAAACATTGAGCTATTCATTTAACTTCTTCTATTACAAACTAGGTGTCACCGTCACAATATGATACTGTGACGGTGGCACCTAGGGTGTGATAGAATAAGTCAAATCAATAGCTCAATGTTTTACTGTACTAAATGAAATTTTCCTTGATAAAACAGTTCTAAATGTTTATACACTATTAGTACTGGAAAAGTCATGAGCTTTCTAGAAGTTTGGTTTGTGTATATAAAAAGGCGAACGAAGTCGAATTGGATTATTAGGATTTGGAACGCGATAGTGTAAACTTGTAAATTAGTAGTATTTGGTAAGCGACAGTGTGAAGATTAAAAAGGAATTAAAAAGTGATTTAAAAAGTTTTGGAGTGCGAAATAAAATTTATAAGAGTACAGTAAAATTTGAGAATAATTTATATAAAGTGATTTTGTGAATTTTTATTGATAAACTGTGTTGTAATAATTCTTGTGTTAACTAAATAAATTCGTTGGTGATAAATTAAATTGATTTTGTATTATACACAATCCAGTGATATGAACCTTGATTGACAAGGCAAAAACGGAGCAATACTATAAAATATTTCCGACCTATTTTTTGATATTTTACATTTGCTGCGTTCCATTTGACGTGGCAAAGTACAAATAAGTACTTGGGAGTAGATGGTAAATGGAACGCAGAAAATTACTTGCGAAAATAAAATTTAATTAAAAAAAATGTACGTGCAACATGGAAAGTTGGAAAATTAATTATCAATTTGAAAACTGATCAGCGATTTCTTACCGATTAGTTGTACTAAATATTCTGGTAACGAAGCCGCCATAAATTTAAAATGCAAACTACTCATAAAATTTAGCCAGAGTAGCTGCGTGCAGTCAGAAACACTTGTGTGTACTTTGCCACATTAAATGGAACGCAGCAAGTAACAAATAAACACAAACACAATAAAAGTATATTATGAAAACCTATACGATGACCAGTATATCGATTTTGGTCGCAAACTGAGGATTGAGGATTGAGAATTTTGTATATGTACACGACGTATAATATATGTACATTTTGCTATTGTGGGCCGTCAAATATTTCTATTGTATTGGTGTGTTTTCTCATGATGGTAAGTATCAAAAATAAGCTAAGCGGGTGAAATTGGTTCAACTTTTTGTTGCTTCCGCTTGCCTTGAGTTATTTTTCCCTATCTTCTAATATGAGGAATTCATGTTTTTCTATCTATTGTTGTTATAGACATTCATTTTACTTCGTTAACAAAAATTCAAAACAATATATGTACGCAATCAAATGTCAATATAAAAAACAAACAGCAACTGAAATAAATGGTTTTTAATTTATACATACATTTTTCGTCGACCACATTGTTATGTTGAATTCTTTTCACCCAAAAACATCAAAAAAAATTGATGTACATCGAGAACCATATTCTTTTCGTCAAAAAGCATCAATGTTTCTTCGATGTACATCAATTTTACGAAATGTACATTTTTTCATAAATTTCACCTTGGCTACTAACACCATTAAAAATAGAAACGTCAATTTTTAGTTGTCAAAGTTGTCAATATATAGAGTTTTTTTGTCTCGATTTTTAATCATTTTAATTGTTGTGTTTAATTATTTTAATTGAATTAAATACTCGTAAAGTTGTCAGTATATAGTTTCTTGCGCCTCGATTTTAAATCATCACACTTAATGTGTTGAATTTTAAATGTTGAATAAAGCACTCGACTAATCACTACAAAAATCGATCCGAAATTTTTTAAACGTCAAATGTTTTATATTACCAACACAAAACTGCATCAATTTTGGTTTCATGTACTTTTCACACCACAAAATTTACATTGACTTGAAAAAACGAAAAGAATTCGACATTAATATTTTTAACTTTTTTTTTTTGGAATTTGTTGTTTTTTCGAGTTATGTGAGAATAAACATTTGAAAAATAATAAAAACAATTCAGTGTCATCTCATGTGTATGAAAGGAAGGTTGCACATATTTTTATTTCCAATAATTATCTGCAAAATTTAAAACTAATAAAATTGTTAATTGAATATTGATTTAAAGTTAGATAAATATTAACTAAAAATGGAAAATAAGTCAGAAAAATGTATATAAACTATAATTTTATTAATAATTATAAATTATGAAAAATAACACAACGTACATCCTCCCTTTCCTGCGCTTGAATTAACACTAAGACAAAATCAATAATTTACTTCTAATATTTTTTACATTATCCCTCTTATTCGTGTCATTTTATCTCTCTTATACGCACCATGTTAAACAAAAAACTAAAAAAAACGCCCATTTGACACTGTCAAATGGACGTTTTTTTTAGTTTTTTGTATAACATGGCAGAAAGTGGTTTGTTTAACATCGAATAAGAGGGATAATGTGAAAAATATAAGAAATAAATTAGTGATTCAAGCGCAGGAAAGGGAAGATGTACGTCGTGTGATTTTTCTTAATTTAAAATTATTAATAAAATTATAGTTTATAAATATTTTTCTGACTTATTTTCTATTTTTAGTTAGTATTTATTTATCTTTAAATCATTATTCAATTTACCATTCTATTAGTTTTAAATTTTACAGAAAATTACTGGAAATAAAAATAAGTACAACCTTCCTTTCGTACGCATGAGATAACACAACTCAATCCTCAAATTACGACCAAAATCGCTGTCCAGAAGTCAAATGTTATACCAGAAAAAATGAAATCAAAAGCAGTTTTCCCAATTTTATTTTTGGCAGTACCAATTTTATTTATTGTTATAAATTTTATTTTTGTCACACTACTGATAAATGTCAAAAAATATAACAGCCAATTGTAAGCCGTCAAAAAATTATAGCATCGCCATTTTGGTTTACATAATCCTTTCTCATTTTAACTAATGGATATGTTTTATTGCGTGCAGCTCTATGCAAGGCAAACATTTTTTCCAAGGCAAACATTTTTCTTCATCTAAATCGGGCATAAAGGACAAATTTTTACATGTATCTCGGACTTAATTCTAAGCATTTTATGATAGGAAAAAAATGTTTTACCGAAAAATTTTCATGGCTTACTACAACCAGAGCCTACTCTATAAATAAGTGCCTCCACATTGACTGTATTTTTTTACTAAGCTTAAAATAACGTACATAAAATTTTTTATTTACTATGAAACTATATTGGAAAACGATTGTTTTCATTTACATTTTTAGTCTATAAGAATTATGAGCTTAAATATTATTACGAAAATATTCATAAAACATGTAATTCTATTTGATTGAAAAATCGAATCGTGAAAATGTTTATTTATTATTTATTAGTGAAAATCGTTTTCAAAAATACAAAAATAAGTTATTTTTGAACTTTAAAGTGTTGTTGATTTTGTAATATACATACATACGACAAACTAATAACTCAAAATTCACAAACAATACAATAATCATCGCTTTCATTGCCTCTATTCAAATTTGAATTTGAATATCGTTCTGTTGTTATTTTGAATTTGCGAAGCATGCTAGATTGTTACGATTTTTTATTTTCTTCACGCTCATTGTATTGATTTAAGTTTTTCTGTTTGGCTCTATTTGATTTATTTTAATTTCGATTGTTGCCATTGGTTTTAGATGTGGACAAATCATGACATCATTAAATTGATTTTTTTTTTTAAATCATATTGTTATTGTTGTAGAATGTTTTTTAATTTAAATTGCCTTATTTTCTTTTGATTATTGCTGGAAAATCAGGAAATTTGAGAACCTGTGTTTCAAATGTACTCATTTAAAACACAGGTTCTCAAATTTCCTGATTTTTGAAAATAAGGGAATTTAAATTAAAAAACATTCTACATTGTCCAGATCTAAAATCAATGGTAACAATCGAAATTAAAATAAATCAAAAAGAGCGAAACAGAAAAACTTAAATCAATACCATAGACAAATTACTCTAAAGTAATTTGTCTATGTCTATACAATGAGCGTGAAGAAAACAAAAATCGAAACAATCTAGCATGCTTTGCAAATTCAACATTACAACAGAACGAAATTCAAATTCAAATTTGAATAGAGGCATTGAAAGGGATGAATATTGTATTGTTTGTAAATTTTGAGTTATGACGTATATTACAAAAACAACACTTTAAAGTTGAGTTGTTTTATAGCGATGTTAGAAAAAATTATTTAACTGGGTTAAGCTTTTAATTCATGTTTTTTCGTCAATCGAAATCGCGGTGATTAGAGCATATAGGATTTTCTTTGGTTTTACATGGATAATTCGATATTAGAGAAGTTGGAAAGAGTACAACTACATACTTTGAAAATTCGACATTTTTGAGATTATTTCGAAATTTTGATATTTTCAAATTATACTCAAAATTTGTGATGTTTTATCAATATATTAGAAATCGTCGTAACATTGAGTTGATTGTAAGAAATTTCGTTTTGTTTGAGGTCATTGAACTGAATCACGTGCTCGTAATCGTCTCTAATGCGAGGCTGGACAATAGGAAAAAATAAGTTTTTACCTAAAACTTTACTTGTTCATACGTACAAGAAGCAATTTTAGGGGTCCAAGAAAAATTTTGCGGTTGGGCCCGAAATTCGTAGTTACGCTACTTTTCGAAGTTTGTTGTTAATATGACATATCGTCAACATCTACAGTGGGCTGCCATGGTATTAGGGACAAATCGAATTCTGTTGGAATTTGTTGGCTTCTCCCGTCTTCTGAAGCCATTAAAAACTATTATGAAAATGTTTTTTTAAATTACAAATACATACATATAAATCTATTCAAAATACAAAATTTAGCTTTGTACTAAATAACATATGTACTAAAAGTAGAAATATTTTTTATATAAATTAGATATATCTTCAGAAAAAAGCTACTTCTAGCAGCGCTAGCTCAAAACATTGAATCTACATTGCTTCTACATTTCTTCTATTTAATATTTTGCTCCAGATGGGCTAGAAAGACCTTTTAGGGCGTTAGATCAACTTAGATTAATCAAAAAAATTAGTACAGATTGGTATATGTACATCCCTAAACTCCGTGAGAAAAAAGGTGAGGTTGGTGATGTTAAACATACCTCGAAAAAAGGGTTTCGGCGGCCATTTTAAGTGCAAAACTGCCCGAAATCCCAAACAATACGCACCTTGGAGATATTGATCAAAATTCTACGAGGGGATCTACCACATAAACATTGTTGCCACATAAAAATTTGTGATCTCAGGTAAATTAAACTCTCATAATCCAAAAAATGCCGTTATTTCGAGTCCATTCCAAGTCGTCACATTCCTTTCACTTTCGATGACATTTCGATCTTTTTGTGGAGGAATTAATTCATATGTGTTTATCGCCGATATTAAATTCATTTAGAAAATGAATAAATTTCGTCGAAAACTTTGAACTCTGTATTTAAAAACTGTATTAAATCTACGCGAAATTAGTTCGTTTTAAACAAATTAAATGAAAATGTATCGTCGAGGAAATTAATATATGCGGTTTGCTTGGAATGGGTGCATTAAAAAAGCTACCCGTTACATATGATTAGCACATCTTTTAAAACTCGGGACTCTGCAAAAAAACATCAAATAATAAAACCTAAACGAATGTAAAACGGTTAATCTATACTACTTTATTCACACATTCAGTACTTTTGCTTTTTCATTTATCTATTTTATGTAATTATTTTAATGTTATTTTAAAAGCATACTTCCTCTGTCAATTATTGCGTGAGACTCCATTAGAAATAAGTTGAAATTGATTTTCACGTTAAAATATAAAAATCGATTGGGTAAATCACAAGTAGATGTTCAAATATTTTGATAATAAGTTTCCCCCAAATGATTTAATCAATGAATAAAATAAAATAAAATAAAATTGTCCCTTTTATACAAGCTTTCATTTAATTTAACATGTACCTTGATTGTCCTTCTGTCTGCTTTTTTCAACTTCTTTGAGATTCTTTGAACCAACTGTACACACGTCCTAGAGCTGAAATTTGTTATATTATGAAACATTATAATCTATTTAATTTTGTCGGATCATCGCCTATCGAGGATTCATTATAAGAAAAGGGTACATTGTCTAAATCAATCATTAAATTAAATTCAAAATTTAAGAGGAACGAAAAAATCTGTGTGTTTATAATATGGGTTTAGTATGTAACTGTGTTTATATTGATTTGTAGTTGTTTGGGAACGAAAAATTCGAGATATAGTATGAGATAGATGGTCAAGTAACAGCTCAAGCTCAATTCACAGAATTCAGTCAACAACGGTGAATAGCGCAGTTGACAAAAAAAATTTGATCAACTGGCAGCTCAAGGTCCAGCCGCTAGAATTCACCCCAATAGCGATGTTAATAAAAACTACTAGACAACTGGCAGCATAAGATCCTTCAAGATATTGACGTACCCAATACAGCAATTAATTTCTCCATTCATTAAAACAAAAACAAAGCAGCTTTCTTTTAGTGTCTAATCTCTTTTCAGTTTGATTAATAAATATATTACTTTCACGATCGCAAAAAGAAAATGTATGCTCAAATGTATGCCCTCCGAAAAGCCAACGTTTTTACGTTTACTTGTTATATTTATAGAATAGAAGAATATATTATAATATATTTATAGAATAGAAAATTTATTTAAGAATTCAATATAAGTGATTTAATTGAAAAAAAAAAATATCTAATTTTTCGTTTTGTATTCCTATTCCGTTGATTAATAATTGTCCCCCTCCGTATTGAATAAAATTTATAATCCGGTAAATTGTTCGCAAATTAAATAACAAAAAAGAAACGAAGATTCTAAAATTAAATAAAAAATTTAGTCTATCAATTATGGATTTTTTGTTTAATTTCATCAAATAATAATTAAATTGAATTTTATTGAGCGTGTATTTGTACAGAAATAAAATTGGCTAGTACAAAAGTATCGGACGTTAATAATTATTTACAATATTAAGATTCACTTTTGGTGTGTTTTAAAGAAACAGCTATGGAATCGACTTTTGAACTTTGCATTACTTGAAATACTAAGTATTTGGTTGTTACGGTAGAGAATTTCTAAGGAAATTCCACTCCCCCAAAACTAAACATTTTATAGGTATGTACATTTTTATTTTATTATTTATTAATTTGATATTCGCATTTAAATTTTCTCCTTCAAAAAAAAAAAAAAAATTGGCGTCCCTAATTTTTGTTTACATTTTTTTATAATTTGAAAGGAATGAAAATTAATTTATTTATGTATTTATTATATTTAAATTATTTATTATTTTATTGTTGTTCTAAAAACAAGAAGGCAGCATCGTACAAACATAGCTAGATAAAATTTAAAAGAAATTCATAAATAGCAATGAGTATTAGCTTGGTTTTGAATATTGTTTAAGTAATTTATGTAAAAATGTTGAATAATCAACTATCCGGGCTTTGTATATATAAATGAATTATGTACATTTAAAACAAATAATAAAGAGATGGTTTCAACAATTCCGAAAACAATCTTCTTCAATTCAATTGCAATTTAGAGGGTTTCAGTGAAATTTAAATTACATTCTACATAAAAATCCGAATAGCAAACTCAGCAAAATTCAAATTGAAAATGTTAAAATAACTCTATGGCCAAAATGGTCAAATATCTTCGAGGAATTAAGTTTGAAGCTAAAAAATAGCATTGAATGTTAAATATAATTAATATTATTTTGTACAATTACAAAACACCAATAGCCTTTCACTTACTTAAAAATAAAAAAAAACAAAATTTTTATTTTTGGATTTATTTATTTTTATTTATTTAAAATTACAACTACACCAAGGTCCCGCTTTGCGTCCCTGTTCGGTTCCACACGGAGAGACGCAAACTGAATTTCGACGCATATCGAACAATTTAAAATATGTGGCCGAAAAGTATTGCGGAAGATTAATCCACATAGAATTTAAAATAAAACAAATATGTATGATAAATAATATCACTTTATTAATAATAATTCGTTAATTAATTTAACGTTTTTTTTAGCCGACGCAAGAGCGAATAGACGCACATAGAATAGATGCATAGCGAGACTCTGGTGTAGTTTCGACCTTGTAAAGATCATCTACAGGTATTTTTTGTAATAACCCAATACAGCAATTAATTACCATGCAGCTTGCATTGCAAAAATTACCTGCAGATGATCTTTACAAGATCGAAACTAGTTGTAATTTTAAATAAATAAAAATAAATAAATTCAAAAATAAAAATTTTGTTTTTTTTTTATTTTTAAGTAAGTGAAAACTGTTGGTGTTTTGTAATTGTACAAAATAATATTAATTATAAAAAGATCACTTACGTCACGCCGCTTCAAAAATTTTTTTTTTTTTTGTAAAAAATTTTTAATATTGAATGTTCAATATCACAAATATTTTAGCAATCTTGAGGTAGGTTATTTTCTGTTAAAAGAACTATTAAAGCACATAACATATAAAAAACATTAATATCTCGTAAACCCAATTTATCTTTTGAACAAAGAAAAAATTACTGTTGAAACAAATATATCTTCAATGTATGAAGGAGCACTCATTCACTCTGTACAGACTTATCCCAGGCAAATGAGTATTTTTAACAAATTTTCAAAATAAATTTCTGTTTGTCTTTTTACTTAAACAAATTGTATTTATTTATTTTATGTAATTACAATCTAGCCTAATAATTTACTAAATTATATTAATCTATGGCTTCTTCCCATTTGCATTCCATAGAGTCTGGTAAGTTGAAGTAAACAACATCTTGCATCTCAGACTTCCTTCTCATTTTGAACTTTCTCGATTATATTGGTTTGTGGCAGTTCACGCATTCGCACATGCGTTCGCCGCCACACGGTCAGAACAAAACGCGAATAGAAAGAAACACAAACGGAAACACCTAATACATAAACGGACAAATGAACTACTGTCTCTTCCAGACAACGACGGACAAGACAAAAATAAAATAAAAATAAAGTCAGTCTCATCTCAATTTTGAACGCGGTAACACGTCGCTCGTGACGTTGGCCGCCAACCACTTTTGTGTTACCAAAATGGTGGTATTGATTGTTAAAAAATGTAAAAAATAAATAAAATAAATTCCGTTTAAAAAACCAATTAAATAAATTATTGATAAATAAACAGTTTTTGTTAAATTTATGTGAATTCCTATAATTGGTGACCACGTCCGTGTTTACGGTATTTTTTTTTCTCATCAAAATAACACGCACCTACAACAATTATTAAGAGTCGCACAATACACATCCACCATTTTGCAAACACATTCACACACACAGATAAGGGTTCATTCCGCAGCAATATTTTTTTTTTTTATGCAAAAATTGTGAACACCTGGTACGATGCTGTACCAGGTAAAGGGCGACGAGCGGTACATCGAACACGCCTAAATACAAACGTGCAGTCACACACAATACAAACATGTAGTCATATACAACATAAAAGCGTGGAGCCACACAAAATACATACGAAGAGGCAGACGCCACACGTTCACAGTGCTCAACATCGCTGTTATCAACGTTTTGCACAGGGACGAATTACCCACTATAGGGGCACATAAACATTTATACATATTGCACACGCATTCATATACATATAAGCACACATATCACTGCCATCATCGCCATTGCCGTGATCACATCAGCTGACAGTGGTAACGTCGCCATCATCAGCACAATCATCATCGCCAACGTCGTCATAACTATCAACTACAGCAGCGAAGAGAATAAGAGCAGCAGCAGCGGCATTACCATAGCATCATTACGACCACCATCAACGAGCGCAGCATCAACACCATCACCGGCATTACTAACAATAGGGACACCATCAGCACCGACAATAACACCATCACCAAACAATTTGTTTTATATATAAATTATAATTTACATTTTATTTTTACCGCCATTTTGTTCCGGGTTCAATTTTTTTATTTATTCGTTTAGCTTATTTGTAACAAAATTATTTTTTTTTTGTGTTTCATTAAAATGGCTCCATACAATGGTCGTATGGCAAAAACGACCACCCAGCCATTCCCAACCCCACTCCTCACTCTCACATGGACTGACACGACAAAGGACCGAAACTGGCCTCAAGACATAACGTCGGGTTATAGAACAACCCTTCTGGTCTGGCGCATGTTATGTAGTCGCATACGCACGAGCATCACTACTGGGAAATTCACTCGTGGGAGAGTCCTGTGGCGGAAACACCCAATACATAAACGGACAAATGAACTATTGTCTCTTCCAGATAACGACGGACAAGACAAAAATAAAATAAAAATAAAATCAGTCTCATCTCGCAATAACATGTCGCTCGTGGCGTTGGCCGCCAACCACTTTTGTGTTACCAAAATGGTGGTATAAACTGATTGTAAAAAACAAATGTAAAGAATAAATTCCGTTTAAAAAACAAATTAAATAAATAAACAGTTTTTGTTAAATTTATGTGAATTCTTACAGGTTATTCTGTTTACTTGATCAATGGTTGAGTCTTGGTTACGTTAAGCGAACTGATGATTTGGGTTCAAGTGTTTTCTGTCAATTATCAGATTAACCCTTTTTACCAGAAGCTTGTCAAAGAGTTTGGACATGACTGGTTTCCCAGTGTACACATTTGATGCTAAATGCTGTATCTATAAGATTGGTGAGCCCTGCCAGAGCTTTCCTTGGTAGTTCTTTCAAGAATTCTGAAGTAATAGATCGTAACCATGAGCTTTTTTCGTATTCACATTAACTTTTTATGTCACGGATTTCTTTTCTTTCTTGCACAGCTTATTCAGATATTATTTCGGCTTCCAATGTTTGGTCGAATATTTCTTCGAGGTGTTCAGCATAACCTTCGAGTTCATTCGTTATCATTAGTTAATTTTCTTAGATAGTTGCTCGTTGATTCATCTTTCAATTCTTTGTTCTGTCTTCTTAATTGTTGAGTGAGATTGTTTAAATTAGTTTTATCTTGAAGGGCCCCTGTTTGCTGCCATATTTATTTTTTTTTTTTTGGTTATCACCAACTTATACAACTGGTTACATTATTTAAAAATTTAAAATTATATAATTAAAATATGTATTGCAAAATTTACCAATAATCTAACAGAGGCTTCGACATCAATTTCTTAAATGCATTTCTAGATATATTAAAATGAAAAGCCGATCGTACTTTATTAAAAGAATCTGATGAATGATAAATTGGCTTACATTTGCCTACGAAGTGGCAGCTTGACTTGGAAATCTTTATCATGCAGGACACGTAATGTATAGTATATCGAGCAAACACAAAATCTCCGAACAATCGATTTTAGATACTAGTAAGCCTCGAACAAAGATGGCGCTAATTTCATTCCTACGAATAAATAAGGGCTATTAATTTGCATTTACCTCGACACTCTGGAAGTATGAAAGAAGGCACGCTTGCATCTCTATGTAGGCTTCACAGAACGTACACTAACTGTGTGGTTAATAGAAACACTATCTGAGTGGTTAATATAAAACGGAGTCCATACGGCAACACTAAATTCCAACAATGAGCAATCAAACGAGGCCTATAAAGTTTTAATCAATAAAATCAATCAATAAATCCTTAAACGTATCGACACTTTCAATAATACAACCATCAAAAAGTGAACGTGGCCGCGATTACGCTCATCGAGTAAAACACAATGTTTTGCCTTTGGAGATGTCTAGCATTAAATTATGCAATGTATACAGACAATTTACCATACATCATTTACAAAAAGAATAAAGGGCTTGGCGCCCAAATGGCTATCTTGAGAGATTCCTGAAGCTGCGTACATGCTATACTTTTCTGGTGAAAAAATGTACACCACGAAGTTAGCTGTATGAGTTGAATTATTTCCAACTAGAACAAAAAATTCACCAGGGTAACCAATTTTAACAAAAAATTTTACTATTTTGCTAACTCCGTGGTGTACATTTTTTCACCAGAATTGGATCATGTACGCACCTTGAAGAAACAAACATCAATCAGTCTTGAAGTGAAACTTCCAATTTGCACAATTTGAATTCTAAATTCCAGATAAGACCTAATCCATTCAATTTGCAAAAAGTTACAATCCAAGGAGTCCTTTCCAAAGCACTTTAAATACAATTTGTAAACAAAACTATGTTAGGAACAATTGACCTACCAGGGAAAAATCCATGATGTCTGGGAGAAATGAATCACACCACAATTGCTCTTTAACTAGTTTCTCAAAAAGCTTTGGTAATACCTCTACAGTTCTCCACATCGCTAAGAAATCCAAATTTTAAAATCCGCTTAATAAATGAGCGTTTCCATAGAATAGGTAAGCAATCTTCAGCGAGACTTCCATTAAATAGGAAGGAAATATGGCCAGAAATTGCATTACCGGTTAATTTAAGAAAAATGGGGTGAGTAGAGTTGAATCCGGCACTTTGATTAACATCAAGATTTGAAATTCGGATAAAATAGTGTCTACTTCGGATAAAACCAATCACAAGTATCCCGCACGCTATCGCAGGAATGGTCATTTAAAAACATCGTAGAAGTGTAACTATTAGATTTTCTTTTGTAATTAACAAAGTATCAAAAGTGATTTGGCTTTGATTTAATTATTGATTCAAGTTGCAGAATATAACTGCTGTAAAGAAATCGATTTAGATATACAGTGTAACCTCCTAAAAATTAACCGCTGAAGGGACCAGCCAAATCTGGTCACATTTTAGAGGTGATCTCTTTTACTAGAAATTTTCCAAAATATTTGTCCTTGATATTTAAAATAATCTAAAATTACCTTTATTTCAAGATGCATTTCTGTAACGTTAACTAATTCATATTAAAATAAAATCAGACACTTCACTGGATTCTCCCGACAACGTTTTATACAAAAAAATACCCGAATACAAAATTTTTGTGACCACCCATTTGACGCTTTAAAATCTGGTGTTTCATATTTTTTTGCATACTGTAGAGCTATTTCTTTCGATTCACCAAAAAAGAGCAAGCCGGCTTGCTCTTTCTGCGGTCAAACTGTTCGATTTGTCAAGAAAAGTCCCTCGTTTTACAAATCTCGATTTTTTGGCAGATTTACTAACACAAACACAAATAAAACTGTCATTTTGAAAGCGTCATTTGTATTTTGTTTTTGTTTGCGTTTCTGTTTATTTATATATAAATATTTTATATTAAAGAATTAACTTGTTGTTGTTATGTTTTTATGCATATAACACCAGAATATGTTATGTTGTTTCTTATCGAGTAAAAATCATAGGTTATGTTTATATACGCACGCATATATATACCGGAGCAACTGTTCGATTTACACAGCAGTAGAAAGTGATCTTTCAAAAATTTGGTAAAAGGCGAATCGAAATCGACATAAGTCTCAGAGCATTTATGCCTCTCATCTTTTTTAACCAAAGAAAGACCGCTTCATTTACACTTTCATACTGCGTCGTTTTTAATTTTCTCTTTGACGATCCACTATCATTCATTCTCGTACTTATCTTTCATTTTTTAACCTTTGCATGAACAGTATCACCGGGGTAGATATCACAATTTTCCTTTCTTAATAACTCAGTGAATTTTCATCCAATCATTATCCGGCGTCAGCTATGTGAATAATTTTTCAATTTATTTCAGAAAATTATTCACATAGCTGACGCCAGATAATGTTTGGATGAAAACTCACTGAGTTATTGAGAAAGGAAAATTGTGATATCTACCCGGTAGATACTGTTCATGCGAAAGTTAATGTTGTGAATCGTTGTTTCGTTTATCGCAAATTTTTCAGCACCTTTTCTTTCGCTGTTAGTTTCTAAGAAGTTAATCAGCTCCACCTTTTTTGTTCAAGTTCAACTCTTTCTTTTGTTTTGACTAATTTTGTTCCATTTTTCTATATAAAAATATGTTTTCCTCAAAAATGTTCTTAAAAATTAAATTAAAAATTGTTATTAGCTTACCTGACTGAGAGTTACACAACATACTAGTCACTACGATACGACACAACACAGAATATAACAAAAATCACAATTGAGAGGAGAGGACGAAATATGCATTTTAAATTTTTGAATTTGTGCTATTTTACTGCCCACATTAGGGAATTCAAAATACTATTTTTTATCATTTTTGTACTATAAATATTGGTCACAATTCAGAATAAGGAGGTGATCAATGTTGAGAATAAAATTACCTTACGTTTCATTAGAAGCGGTGCTTGGTCCAAAGAAAAGTGGGTTAATGTGGAGTTGGTCACAATATGGAGGGGTCACTTTTGGGAGGTTATACTGTATATACTTCTTACGCAATACTACAAATGAAGTTGTAATTAACAAGCCTTGTCTTTTCAGTTTTTTAGATTTATCACCTCATTATTATACCACGGTTCATTCTTTGCATTTGAAGCTTTCACCCATCACCCACCATATCGTCGATATTATCACAACCATAAAAAAACGATCAATCATACACATCCAGAAATAAATTTAAAGAACTGTAATCGTCAATTTTAAAATTGAAATTTCGTGAGTTCACATTATCTTCAACCAACTCGCACTTTTCAAATATAACTGAAATATTCAGCGGAGAGTAGAAAATATGCATCAAACGATCCACTTAAATCATCACCAGTATTATTCTTTGGGTTCCGAAACCAACATGGTACTATAGAGCAAGTACACAGAATTGTAAATGCAATCAAAAGCACCTTCGAGGAAAAGAAATATTGTGCTGCTGCCTTTTTGGATATCGCCCAAGCTTTTGATAAAGTTTGGCACGATGGACTAATTTACAAAATTAAAGGGCTTCTACCGAAGAAATTTCACTCAGTTTTGGGAAACTATCTTCATCAAAGGCAATACATGGTCAAACAAAACAGCGCAACTACTTGCTTAAATGTTCTAGGACCAATATTATACTTGTTGTACACAGCTGATATACCTGTAACCAACAAAGTATTAATATCAACATTTGCCGATGACACGGCCATCCTGGTGTCTCACACTAATCCTGAAATTGCATCAAAGGAATTACAGAAGCATTTAAACAAAGTCGCGGACTGGCTGAAGGCATGGCGAATAAAAGTGAACGAAAACAAATCAACTCATATCACATTCACGCTAAACAAGCGCACCTGCCCACCAGTGAAATTAAACGATAAAAATATTCCTCAACAAACGAAGGTAAAATACTTAGGTATACATCTGGATAGAAGGTTAACGTGAAAAAATCATATTGAAACAAAGCGCAACCAAATAAAAATTACATTTTCCAAAATGTATTGGCTGATGGGAAGAAAATCTCAGTTGTCATTAGCCAATAAAGTTTTACTTTACAAAGCGATAATCAAACCCATATGGACATATGGTATTCAGTTATGGGGATCCACCAGCGCTTCAAACAGAGAACTCCTGCAACGAACCCAAGCGAAAATACTTCGCAGTATTACCAATGCTCCTTGGTACATTCGAAATAGTAATATACATGACGACCTTGGGATTAAAACCGTTAAAGAAACTATTAAAGAATTCAGTTCGAAAGATTACTCAAAACTAGAAGCACATCCCAACGAATTGGCCAGGGAGATACTAAAACAGCCGCGATTTAGACGTCTGAGAAGAACGGATCCACTCGAACTGATGAACCTGTGAACCTCTAAATTTAATTCGATATATACATACATATAAGTATAGTCTAAATTAATTAAATTGTGAGCACTAACAATAAGTATTCACATTGGTTAAGACTTAAAATATGTAATAATTTTTAGCTTAAGATTTGATTACTTCTTGTGAGTTTCTTATGTAGAAAGATTCAAGAATAAAGCCATTGACAACATTTAAAAAAAAAAAGTATTATTCTTAACGTTTTAACCCCAATGAAAATATTTCAAAGATAAAGTTTTCGGGGCTACTTCAAAAATTAACTCCGGAGAAATAACAAATTGAAAAAAATTGTTTACGTGTTTCACATTGCTTTCTCTCTCATTCTCGCTGATTCATTTTTACACTTGTTTTTAATGGTAATTCAGAATCTGGGGCCCTTTCTCGAATTGCACAACCATTTTCCACATGTGGACATCTGTCAAAATTTATGTAATTAGTAACTTTTTGGTATATGGGGAATTTTTTTCACCTTATTATACCCATTCGGAAATATTCCCTTAGTACCGAAAAAGTTCCATGGCGAAGTAGTACCGAAAAAATTCCAGTTTTAATGAATGTTGACAGGTATCCGCATGTGGAAAATGGTTGTGGAATTCGAGAATAGGGCCCCTGATTCTTCTAATCCATTTTTATAAAATCGGCTTATGTCGTGTTCTTTTGACGCAAAAAAAGTGATCTCGATAAAAGCTGAACTAAATTTTTTCAGTTTTTTTTTTTATATAGGTCAGTTTTTTTTAATCAAAAGAACACAACTATTACTACTATGTTTTATCGTTTTTGATTGACCAAAAAAACTTATCTAGAAACTAAATGATCTAGTTCAGCTTTTTGCCCAGTCCAAAAGAACATTAAAAACTGAATAGAATTCAAATTAATAAACTTTAAATTAATATTCAAAATGTATTACCTCTATGTAAATTATAAAATGAATAATTTTTTATAAATAAATTAAAATATAACTGAACATATTCTTTTAAGTTAGAAATTACTGCCTCGCATGTTTTAATGAGCAGTTTTCGATGCATTGATGGGATATTCTCATGGAAAACCTCAAATCTCTGAAATATCATCCAGTGGGCTGGAATTTAACCGTTGTGGTTAATCTCTTCGCTGGCGATATAGACTGTCTAAGTAAGTAGTAAGTATTTTAAACGATTTTTCATCCATCCTCATGTAGTTTCTAAAGTCTGACTCGCTATAGACGTCGGAATTTAGTTCTCTTAAAAGATCCATATCTGACTGATTAATTTCTTTTAAATAGCAATTTTTTGACCAGAATCCCCTTGCCTATTTTTTCTTTTGGAGTAATACGACCGCCCCAATCATGATGAGAGCTAATGACTTTTTCGACCCATTCAACTTTTTAGTCGATTAAAATAATCAGTTAAATATATTGTAATATGCCGAAATTCTAATAAAACAAACGAAAAGACAAACAAAATAATATTGCACAAAAATTACATTTTGTCCACGACTAACGTATAATATACTCATTATATGTTTGTTTCTTCAATTATAATGATATCCATTATTCACTGCTAGTTTATCTAGTAGTCCCTTCTTTTATTATACACTACTACCAAATAAAAATTTCATTTTTGGAAATGTTATCTAGTAGTCTGTTGCTATTTTCATTATTATTAAACTGAGACGTCAAAATGTCGACGGAAGTTATTTTAAGTTTATTTAAAGGATTTGATAATAAAACACAATTTTGATCGGTCGTGGACAAAGTATCGTATTCTACTCGCATATAATGGCTGTTATTCACTCAGATGATTTACGACACTCGCCTATCGGCTCGTGTCCGTAAACTTCATCTTCGTGAATAACAGCTATATATGCTCATTGAATAATATACTATTACTAGTCAGCATAAACCATTACATGATAAATGATAGTAACTATAAATTTGCAGGTAAAAAAGTTTCACTTTTGTCGCGCGTAGAGGCTACATTCATCGTTTTTTTTTTAAACTCCTGAGTTTCAAGAAAACCTGAGGATGAGCAGTTCATGCTCGAAACTAGTTGTTTGCAATTAACTAAAGTATTCACAAACAAAGAAAGTAATAACTGAAAAAAGTTGTTTTAAAAATTGAAATTTATTTTTAAAGTTTTGTGAAAAATCGTTTCGTATCACAAGATGTCAATATGGCATGCTTCTTTAAACAGTATTTTCTTCTTCATCTTTTCTAATTCGAGAAGTTATAGCGTTATCGAAATAAAATTTATGACTCTTTTCTTTCACATATTTTACTAAAGCCGACCCTGAAATGAACTTTTTACGATGTCTTGCTAAATTAGTGACGTCACTTTCGTGTTGTTCTATTCTTTATGCTGTAGTTTTACTAGTTGCACCAACCAAACAAGACTCGCAATTTTTACGTGACACTGTAAATTAAATCGTCTTTCATTTCATTTGGAATTTTGTCTTTAGTTCTCGTTTCTCGAATATGTATCTAAATTTTACTAATAAATTGGTTTCCACCTGTTAAATTATCCATGCCACTTTTTAATGTTTTATCAATTATTTCGCTTAAAATATTCAGATATGGTAATGTACCTAATCTAGCATCATTTCTAATTTTATTTCCTTCTTTGGTACGTAAATAATAGTTTTGTTATTAATTTATTAATTAATTTTATTGGATAATTGTTAATTTTCAATATATAGTATGCGTAATTTTGTTGGTAATTTTTTGCCTAAATTGTGAGTCCGTTAAATATAATGCCCTTTTTATAAATGAGTGTGCTATATTCTTTTTCACGTTATATGGATGTTTTGATAGTTACACATAGAACGTGTTCGAAGTTTGTGATAATTATTCTAGCTGTAATAATTATGACATTATTTTGTATGCAACCAAATTATCACAGCCACTATCTGTTGTAAATTTAACACTTCTGTCATAATATTCATAAACAAAAGCGCGCAAAAACAATAGTTAAGCCGTAATTACGCTAATTTATTTCTAAAAAAAAAAATAATAAAAATAGTAAAACTTATTACAAAATATGGGAGAGAAAATTATTTCACTCCTGTTAAAATTATTATAAAAACAAAATTATCACAAATTTCGAACACGTCCTTAGAAAAATGTTCTTCTCTCCTACTATATTGTCTTGGATCGGATGGTTTCGCTGCTCCAAAGATTCAAAACATTTTCCTTTTGGAGGATAAATCTCGGTAGTGTTTTCTTCTTTGCATATTCAAACTTATAGTTCTCATTCATGTATTTCCCCTCGCTATTTTAATTACTTCATCTCCTTACTGTCTTCTAATGGTAATCAATATTTCATACATATGGTCTGTCATTGCTGTGTGTTAGATGCCCATACTATTATATTGTTAAATATTTGGTATTTTTTTAATTATTTGTTATAAAATGGCTCAAATTATACACCAACTGAATTTATTTTGCTGAATTTGTCAATAGTTTGGTATTGTATATCATTTTCAAGGCTTAACTAAAATTATGTAAACAATAATTTAAATTTAAGAACATAAAAAATACAATTCAACACATATATAAAAAACATGAAGTACATGTAAACTTTTCGCTTTCGTAAATAAATTTTTTTTCCCCTAACACAAACTTTCACGTAATGAAAAATAATTTTTCCAAATAAAATAAACATACAGTGATTGTTGTTGTTTGGCTATCCTTGACCTAACACAAATTAAAAAATACTATAAACAGCTGATCAGAAATATAAACATAAACATCATAAATATATAATAAAATGTTGGACTTTATCGATTAATATAGAAAATTATTTTTTACATGCATTTCATGTTTTTTTTTTTTTTTTTCATTTATATTGAAATGTATTTTTTATGTTCTTCAATTTAAATTATTTATATATATGTTTACGCTCATCACTGATTGACTCGGGAACGCTTTCCTTATATTTCCAAATTATATGCTCAAAATCTAGAAATGAGTAGCCTGAGTGATATAGGCGTCGAATTGTCGATCTGTTAACAACACACATCGATTAGAAAATGTTTCGGGTTCGATCGATGCTCACACAAAGTTTATGTACTTAATAATTTTAGTAATATTTTTATTTCATAACGGCATTTCATTGGTTCAATACGAATTGAAAAACATAAAATTTTATATTGTAAAACAATGAACATGTAATAAATTGTGTAAAACTGGTAATCAACAATTAGGCTGGTACGGCAAATTATTTCATTCGATATTCAATAATGTCAAGTAAACTTTCGGGTTCGATTCTCACCAAGGACGTTTTGCATTATTTATTTAGTTTTTATTTTAGTTTTATAATGGCATTTCATTGCATCATAACGAATTGAAAAATATAAAATTTTATATTGTATATAAACAATAAATATAAAAAATATTATGTATAACGGGTAATCAACATTTAGTCTGATAAAGCCTAAAGCATTAAGGTGGCAGCATTACACAATTAGGGTTTCTAAACATTTTTTTCTAACGAAACCATTACGTAAACCATAGCAACCAACTCGAATAAAAATAACAACTAGACATAATTTCTTTGAATTTTATTACGTGCGAATAATTTTATTACGAATTATTTACGTGCTTAAAGATTTCTCTGAAGTGATTGATTGGAATGTATAGTAATATAACAATAAACTTAAGGAAACACCAGACTCTGTTGGTCAGACTGTAACAAAATTAAATTAAATTTGGTTTCTTTTATGATTTGGCTTTTAGTGGTATATACCGCACTGGACTACAAAAGTCTTTGGTTCGATTCTTCTTAAAGTTTTTTCTTTTCAATTGTTTAGTTTTTTTTAAGTTTTATTGTTCATGTAAAAAACAAATATTTTACTTTATAGTATATATTGCGCTTTATAGTTACTACAGTAATTACACAAAAAATAGATCGTAAGCTTTTAAAATGCGCCTAAGTGTATGCAAATACTACTACAAATTATTTAATAATTGAGCTGTTATTTTTGAAAGTGGTATAAGTCCATTTTTCAAAAAAATTAGTTAATGATAACAATAGACAAATGACAGTATAATCTTTCTAACGGTAAGAAATTTATAGCCAAAATAAAAACAAATTCGTCTCTAATACTTTTGCAAAACATAAGAAAATTCAAAATCCCGTATATTTTTGCATTTATTGTTTCTCTATTCTTTCATTATCTCGTTTCAACAAAATTGGACTTATACCACTTTCAAAAATAACACCTCAATTCTTATATTGTCAGCTGTAGTAAGCCATGAAAATTTTTCGGATTTTTTTCCTACAGGAAAAACTTTTAAGTAGTAAGAAAGTTCGCCAATAGATAGTGTGTTTGGGATTTAGTATTAAAAAAATTTAAAAAATATTAATAGAATTAACTTCTATAAATGCAGAGACGCACGTTTCTTCACAAAAACCAATAAATTATCTTTATAGAACAACAATAATCATATCTTGACATGTTTTACTTAGAAAAACAACTTCAAATTTATTTGAAAAATATTTTCCAATTCAAGTTAAAATGTATTTTTCTCCGATCGTAGGAAAAAATATATCTTTCCGTTGTTTTTTCGAATCGAAAAGCTCATGATTCCAGTATGTTGTATTTGTTGCTAAGCAACAAGTAATAATAGTACGAGAATATTTTTTCTGGCCTAGGCCGGGAATATTAACTACGACAACTTTTGAAAAAAAAAAAAAATAACAAAATGTATTTATGTCTTATGATGTCGTGGCTAACTAAGCAATAATTTTATGTTATTTTCGATTTTTTACTTTGTTTTGATTTCTTAATATGATAATTAATGAATAATACTAAAAATTATTTTGGGTTTATATTCGTTTTAAAGTCCGATCGAAGAAAAAATAGTATGTACAATTCGGAGGAAAAGTGCATTCCCGGACTCCCGTGGTTGCCGGACTCGGCTATCGCCTCGTCCGCCAATTTCCACTATCGTCCGGGAATGCAGTACTTTTCCTCCTAATTATACAATATACTATTCCGTTGTTTTTTCGAAACGAAAAGCTCATGATTCCAGTATGTTGTATTTGTTGCTAAGCAACAAGTAATAATAGTACGAGAATATTTTTTCTGCCCTAGGCCGGGAATATTAACTACGACAACTTTTGAAAAAAAAGAAAAAAACAAAATGTATTTATGTCTTATGATGTCGTGGCTAACTAAGCAATAATTTTATGTTATTTTCGATTTTTTACTTTGTTTTGATTTCTTAATATGATAATTAATGAATAATACTAAAAATTATTTTGGGTTTATATTCGTTTTAAAGTCCGATCGAAGAAAAAATAGTATGTACAATTCGGAGGAAAAGTGCATTCCCGGACTCCCGTGGTTGCCGGACTCGGCTATCGCCTCGTCCGCCAATTTCCACTATCGTCCGGGAATGCAGTACTTTTCCTCCTAATTATACAATATACTATTAGTAACACTTTATAAACGAAAAACTCTTACAAAATACAAATAAATCAAGAAATATCATTCATAAATAACATTTTGTTTACACTTGTGAAATTGTGATACATAGGAATTCCTATGTAAATGTTTGACATTTGAGATTTTGTCCCAGGACAACGACGTAACATACAGCAAACACTCGAAATAAAAATTCCTTCTATTGCTGTATTTTGTTGAGAAAAATTTAAACAAATTTAGTTTTGATTTATTTTTTGTCCTACTCTTTCCTGTATACTATACGGTTTAAATAAAGAAACATTTTTTAGGCTTTATTTAAATCATGCGGCGCTTTATACACAATGGAATTGTTCTTGTAATTTTGTCAACAAATACACTTTATTATAAAATGCATACTATCCGATTCATTAATAATTGTGATGAGAAAATTTAAGGTAACGTTTATGTTGTAAAATTAATAATTGTAATGCAAATACATTCAATTAAACTTGATGCAAAAGTATTTGTGATTCATGTTTTTGATGCATAAGTATTTGTGATATGCACAAAAATTTAGAATAAATTATTAAATGAATTAAATTTAAAATTGTTTTTGACTATTTAAATAGTGATTTAGTCACTTATAATTTGTGAACCATTGTAACATTTTTATTATGCCTTTTTTATGTCTCGGAAGTGGTCCAAACATTTGTTCATAAAATCGCATCGCATCTTATTCCACACAGTTGTATTAGCACTACATAATAAATTTTTGATCTTACAAAATTGCGAATATCTTCCCCTTTGATTTAAACCCCCGAGGATAAATCGAAACTCTGCCTAGGCCTAGGCAACTAATACCTAGGCAATGATACTTCTTGTGTATGAGAGCGTTATTGCGCGGAAGAGCAAATTGAGGGCCGACTGATTTTTCAACAACTGGAAACACTGCCTTATTCAATAAACTCAAATTGAACATTCACCGTGAAGTGTTGTAATTTATAAAGCCGCATAACTTTTTATTTCTTCGGCAAGAGATAATAACGGAAGAAGTAACCACCCTATTTGAAATTTCTTGCTAATGTAATAACAAATTTGGTTTTCCATATTTCCTAATTAACGCCAAAATACACTAATTTGGACATAATACAGTTCTCCATAGTTCAATTGGCGATCAATATAATGACGTTCACATTTTGTTTTCGCACAATAAATTATATTCTGTTTGGCTATGTGTGTTCTATAAGCTACAACGCTTCGAGGCCAATGTTCAATTTCGGTTTATTGTATGATGTAGCATTCCCATTTGTTGAAAAATTAGTGGGCCCTCAATTTGCTTTTCAGCACAATAACGCTCCCATACAGATAGAGTATCATTGCCTCGAAATTATATAAAAATATTCAACATAATTAGTTGCCTAGGCCAAAGCAGAGTTTCGATTTATCCTTGTGGTGGTTTAAATGAAAGTGAAAGATATTCTCAATCTAGCAAAACAAAAAATTTATTTTGTTGCTTGTAAAACCGTGTAGAACAAGATTCGATGTGATTTTTTGAACCAATTTTTTATTTAATTATTCAAAAATAATTTTAAATTTAATTGATTTACTAATTTATTTTAAATTTTTATGCATATCACAAATACTTATGCATCAAAAACATGAATAACAAATACTTTTGCATTAAGTTTAATTGAATTTATTTGCATTCCAGTTATGAATTAAATTTATGAAATGTTGATATACATGAAACATTATTTATAATTGAAGTAAACAAGAGAAAAATAATTCCAAAAAAATTATTTTCATTGGTTTTATACGGCAACAAACATAAACGTTACCTTAAATTGTCTCATTATGCTGCCCATACACGGTGCAACTTGGTTGTACAACTGGTCTGCAGACTAGTCAAGTTGTATCGTTTGTAGGGCAGTTGTACAACCATTTTGAAGGTTCGAAGCTAGGTTGCAAGCAAATCAAAAAATTTTGATTTTTATAGGCGGAGGGAGCCAGTGGTTGTACGACCAAGTTGCAATGTGTGTGGACAAGTTGTACAACTTAAATGACATTTTATGTTTATTGGGAATTTTAATACCGTTATTGACGAAGATTATAACTAAACCACATAAAACGAGCTAAATATTTTATTAAAAAAGAATAAGTTTCTTTAATTGCAATGGCTGTAGTTAATAATCAGTTGTGGAGAGACTTTTTCGAAGAATTCGAACAATGTCCAGAATTATGGAAAGTTAAAAGTTCTGTGTACAAAAATAAAGATAAAAAGCAAAAAGGATGGGAGAAATTGTTAACCATATATAAAACTTAGATAGTGAGGCTACAATATCAAGTTTAAAGAATAAAATAAACAACATAAGAAGCTGCTATCGCCGCGAACTTAATAAGGTTATAAAAAGTGAGAAATCTGGAGTTGGTGAGGATGATGTACGAGTATACGTCCCATCATTGTGGTATTTTGAAATTTTATATTTCCTAAGGGACAATGAAATCCCAACTGCTGGAATTTCTAGTGTGGATGCCGATGATGATGTAGAGGAAATTGAAGGAAGTTATACATTTTAAAGATATTTCACATTACTGTTAAATTTCTATTTTAGCTTGAAACAACCCTCCCAGTTTCCAAAAAAATATGTCGAAATAAAAATATTCGGGACGAATTTTTGCAAACAGCTGTCGATCATTTAGTTCGACTTAAAACTAAAAAAGATGAGTCAGAAATATTTGCTGAAGGATGGGCAACATCTTTTAAAAAACTGAATGATAGACAGAAACTTTATGCCAAAAAGCCATAGATGAAATTTTAATAATGGGACAATTAAACGAGCTGACACTTAACACAGTTTCTCCATTGCCCAGTTCCAGTAGTTCATCAGGCGCTGATTCTAGATGTTCAACACCTTACACATCAAATCAATTGCCTAGTACCAGTAGTTTTTCGCATGCTGATCCTAGATGCTCAACAATTTATGCATCAAACCCACTACCAAGTACCAGTAATTCTTCACGAGCTGTTGACTCTAGATGTGTAAAACCTTATACATCAAATCACATCGTTGTTGAGGAAATTGTTCCTGTTAATTTTAATATTTCTAGGTCATCACAAAATCCAAATCATAAAACTTTTAATGATCTTTTTAATGACAACCAATACTCATAAAAAATTTTAATAAAAATATTATTGCTTTTTCTATGTTTAAAACTGTTTATTTTTATGAATATAAAAAAAGTACAAATAATTACAAACATTTATTCGGTGCTATGCAAACGATTGACAACTTCGCAGAAATCGTTTCTCACGAGCTTAGCTTGTGATAATGAGTTTCTTGATGCTGCTGGTTGCATTTGCAATAATGTTTCTGAAAGCCGAAACGTTCCTCCCGATTCATTTCTAGAGTATAAAACGCCTCTACTCTTTTTTAAAAATTATGTAAATAGCAACAAGCTATCACAATCTTCGTAACTTTTTCAGGAGAAAGAGCAATAGTTGTTAAAAGAACTCTAAATCTAGCAGCCAAAATGCCAAATGCATTCTCTACTTTTACTCTCGCAGAACTCAATTTTTTGTTAAAAAGTTCCTGTTCTTTTATCAGATGATTACCACTGAATGGTTTCAGTAAGTTCTCTCCCAGGGCAAAGGCATTATCGCCTATTAGAACGTAAGGTAACTTCCGGCCCGTAGAATCCACAGTTTCAGGTTCAGGAATATTTAATTCTTGGTTTAGTAATTTTTGGTAAAATTTTGTATTATTAAATACACCACCGTCTGATATCCTACCATTTGCTCCTACATCAATCATTATAAATTCGCTATCGGCATTGACAATAGCCATAAGAACAATACTAAACTGTTTTTTATAATTAATATAATTATATTTATATGCTTGCCATCAATGGCACCTATACAATGAGGAAAACCAGATTTTCTTTCAAATTCGTTGGATATTTTTTTCCAATCATCAGAGGTAGCTGGAATCTGTATTTTAAGAAAATTGTGTTAGTAAAATATTATGCAACTAATTATTTTGGTAAAACTCACCTTAATATAATCCTTTAAAACTTTTCGAATTGCTTCACATGTTTCGATAACAATTTTTCCAATGGATTGCGCTGATACTGCATTCGAAAACTTTAAATCTTCAAAAGAATTACCGGTAGCCAAAAACCTTAAATTTATGGATAATCGCGTTTCTTCATTAATGGCATCACGCATAAAAGTATCCTGCTTTACTATCAATGGCTTTACTTTATCCAGAAGATATAGAAATGTTTCTTCATCCATACGCATGAAGTTTTTAAAGTCATCTGGTTGACTAACTTTTAATTCTTTCAAAAGTCTTTGGTTAGAAAACGTATCTTTATCTTTTAACCAGCTTTTCATCCAAATTTTTCTTTTTCTGCGTTTCTCTTGTTCTTTGTCTTGAAATAAAACTTCCGCAATAACAATTAAAGCAGTAATGTCATCACTTTCACTCATATTTATAATTTCGTTTTTTAATTTTACTTAAATAATTTTGACTTGGAATAATTTTACTTGATAGGTATTTACTTATATTTGGAAAAACAAAAATTGTATACGCTCACTATAAAAAATAAAATATTTTGACTGTTTCTACTTTCTATGTTTTCAAACTTGTTGTACAACAAGTTGCAAAGTGTGTGGTGTAGTCTGCAGACTAGTCTACATACCAGTTGTACAACCAAGTTGCACCGTGTATGGACAGCTTTACAATTACTAATGAATCGGATAGTAGAATAAGTATAAAGCGTGCTATGTTTGAAAAATAACAATGCAATTGTTTTTCGGTTTCTAAGGTTTTGTGTGATGTCCCAACACAAGTAGCATCATCCTTAAAAGCTCTTACTCTTTGGTTTAAGGTTTATTTAAGGTACAATGCATTTAATCTCGAACTAATTTTACTCGGCTAGGAAATAACGGATAAAAAAATATCAACTGGTCAAACGGTAATTGTGGCAGCGGCCGCTGGACATCACCATTAGGTGTAATATCTTCAACAAAACATTACATAACTAAAGTTATTCTCAAAATGGTATCCGTCCTAGGACGGAAAATGATATACAATACCAAAATATTTGGAAAAATTTAATAAATAAATCAAAATAAATTTAGTTGTTCTGTAAAATAAATTTAGTTGGTCTGTTAAATAATTTAAAAAATATTGATTTAGTCACAAAGAATATATTTCATTGATCAATCAATCTGTTATCCTGGGCCTAGAAAAATAGGTTCATATTTATCTTTCTTTCGCTTAACAGAAAACGGTAAAGGGTTTCTGCTCTTAACAAATAAAAATCACAGCAGGCATATGTTAACCAAGTCTGAGAAGTCGGATAGATCAGAAATTTATTTTAATTATATACAATTCCCTTCTCCTTACAATACTGAACCAAACAAAATTTGTAATTGAAAACTGCAAATACGAACTTATTCGGACAATTTATTTATTTTTAATAGAAACCAATTTACCTCTTAATTCGAGGATTCGCCTGACCATTAGAATGCTTTAGAATGTAGAATCAATTTTTACTTACAAGTATATAAATTACAATGTTAGGAACAGCATCAATATATTAATATTTATAAATACATTTTGATTTTCCTTAATTCTAAAAATCGATAAACCTTGAAATAATTGTTCTATATTTAACCGCAAAGGGAATTTACCTTTCCATTTTCGTCTCATAATATACAATGCTTAGTCACCCCATTTTATTTGTATACAATAAAATATGCAAAGTAGTTTATAAGCCTATGCAAGATATTACATTAAAATATTGGATATCACAGGATTCTAATCTCATATTTAACTAATTAAATTTTATAATTTTCTCATAAATAAATAATATAATTATAAAACTAAAAGTTTTTCAATTATGCATTAGACCAAATTAGAGAATGTGGAGATATTACCACAACAATCTTTTGTAATTCAAAATTAGATTTTTGTACAATAATGTACGAGTATACAATCATTTTTTTTAATAATATGTAGTTAATTTAAATATAAATTAAATTACTTCCTTTTATGGTTTCCTAATTATTTCTAATTATTATTTCAGATATAATAAATGGTTTAGAAAAACAAAATAAAACTTGATGTTTAACAAATATTTATAGAATTAAAATAAATTAAAAAACTTTTATTTTCTATTTGGTGTAATTTAAATATTTAAATATATTTTATGTTATTATTATGCGTTTAACCTTCGCTCTGTGTTGTGTATTGGGTCAAATTAACCCCAGTCGATTTTAAAATGAAAAAAGTACGTTTCTTATTATTTAAATGGCCCATGCCCTATAAGCTAGCCTCAACAAGTAGACTGTGGTCAAAATGACCCCAAGTTATTTCTATGTACTATTTTCTATAAAAATCAAAGAATGACTTACTTTTTGTCTTTATGAATGTATTGCATGTGTCTGTGATGTTTTGTGCAATTTTTCTGCTAATTAGTAAGTGAGACTGTTCCGAACGACTGTTGAACGATATTTCTGGTTTAGTTTGTTTTTGTAATTTAACGTTGCCTCTAGTAGACATAGTTAGTCCTGGTTGTAAATATAGTTATTATGGCGCGGAAAAGACAAGAGTGCTGTAATCTTTTCGATAAAGTTTCTATTCCTGAGGTGTCAGATGAAAAGGAAATAGAAAATGACAACATTGATGTGGATTTTTTCGATTGCGACGAGCGTGAACAAGCTGAGCCGATAAACGTTTGTCATTACTATACTATGATGAGTATGTTGAGCCGATAAATTTTGATGATGACTTCGCTGACGATCGAGCTAAGGAACAGGAAAATGTTGAAACTGCCACTGTTGAAGCTGAAGAAGTAATACTGGTATGTGGTATTATGGCAAAAATAAAAAATGTAACCGAATTTTCAATTGTAGTACGCGCGACTTTTTACTACTGCGATAAAGAGAAGGATTGACGGTACAAACAGCAAAAAATCTAACCACTCAGTTACTACTTTTTCAAAAAATCATCCCAGAAACATTGGTGAATATTATCGTAGCTGATACTAATAGAAAAGCTGGGCAGTTTTATAAAATAAATAGTAAAACAATGGAAAAACCCCGTGTTTTGTATGATACTAATTTGGTGAAAATTTTTGCTCTGACTGGCAATTTAATTTACGCTGGCGCTCATAAGAATTGGGGCGAGCGATTGGATGAATTATACCATCTTGACAACCATCCATTTCATGTATCGAAAATTTTGTTTGCAACCATTCAAAAACCTTATAGAACATGATCAAATTTAACCATTGATGAACAACTGGTTCTAGCTCGAGGGATATGTTCTCCCTGACAGTACATACCACCAAAAACAGGGAAGTATGGAATTAAAATATTCTGGCTATACCACACAAACGACCCTTACCGATTGAACGCAGAATTGTATGTTGATGGGCAACCAGTATTTGTGTATTTGTATAAATATTATTATTTAGACACTTTCTTGCCGATTTTCGGTGAGATAATGTCCACTCGGGATAATGTCTTCTAGTCTAAAATGCAAGGGATTGCAGTCGAAGAGAAAACTACCAAATAAATTTGACAATCCAGGTTTTATCTGTTTACAAAACTTAAATTCAATTGACTCCGAAACATCGATTAAAAAAATATCGGGTCCATCCTACCAGTGATACTTTTTATTATTTTTGTTTTGCCTCTCATTCTAATAAATATTGATAGTTTTGGTCGAAATTTTGTACAAAAATAGATTTTAGTAATAAGTAGTTTATGTTAACTTTTGGATCCATTCGAATCTAGAATAGAAGGGGTTGCAGTGAAGGGAAAACTCACAAACAGATTTTCTCAAAAACGGGATAGACGATTTTTCTTTATGTTGATCATAAATGTAACAATCCATTATCTACCTATTCATAAAATTTAAAGTCAATCGAAACATTGCGTGGAGGTCATTTTAACAAAGAGGAGTAATATAAATTTGTTGATCTGTTTTCCGAGGTAATGCCAAACTTAACGAAGAAATATTTTTCTACGGTTAATACACCTTCCAACAATTGTTCCCTAGGTGTCTTTAAGGCAAAATGAATAGATTACCGTGTAATGTGTAAAAAAATGGGCAAAAAATGTCGTCAACATTTAAAAATGAAATATACTATATCTAGTAAGCTTTTAAATATAGCAAAACATTCCCATTTCTGTGGCATTGACATTTCTGTGACGTTTTCTTGACATTTTAATGATTGAAATTTCAACGACATGTTGATCGATACATTATTTGTGAATTGCTTTAATAAAATTGTATTTAAAGGTATTATTTCTGAGTAATAAATTCTCTTGGTATTAAAGGTAGTACGCCTTTAAAATAATATTACGCTTAAGGTGAAGCAAATTTTTGTGCTATTTGACAAGGAGGAGAGATTCGGTGACAAAAGATAATTAACGTTAATTTTGGTTTTGTATTGTTTGTTTTTTTTATTTTATATTCTCGAATGGTCCACAGCGATGCTCGGTTCAGACTTCAAGCACTGAGTAAAGAATTTATCGGACAAATCTCACTTTGCTTACTTACATAATAATATTACGATCTGAACAAACGGCACAAATTTTCAGCAAATTAATTTTTAACATTGTGAATGCTCTCTGAACGGAGTAATTTAAATTCTTTAGGATTTTCAACAGCATACCAGAGATACATAACTGGATCTAATTGTTAAAGGTCAAAGTTAAAAACGGCGAATGCGACTTTGATTGCTGTTCAACACGTGTCAGTTCTAAATAATTGTAACATTATTAATGGCTCTGTGATTTGGCGGCATGAGAGTAGAAGATTTATATTGTCGTGACCAATTGTGATAATGAAGAAGGGATCTCCAAAGTTAAAAAAGCCGTAATAAATGGTTGGTTTGGTGTTTTATAATGAACGCTTTGTGGGAAAAGTGTCGTCTGAGGAGCTGAATAGACCCAAATTTGTTTATGCATCGCAGGCGAATAAATACTAAAAATGAGAACATTACGAGCTGAAAAGCTCTTGTTGTTTTGGAGTGGAGAAAGGAAATTTAAGGTCCCCTAATTTCCAACCCTGATCTTTACCGCTTTGGCTATTCTCGTCAACATCTAAATAAGTACAACAAAATTCAAGTTCCTATCTGCTATAGCTTTCGAGTTGAAAAATATCCTTAAAGGAGTTGAACCGCACAGAACTTGCTCCTGTCAAATTAGAAGAAGAAAATGCCATACGAAATAAAGTTGTATGCCAAATATAAATTTTCTAAAGTATGGGAAGTAACACAAGAATATCATAAAAATCGCTCATATCAAATTTAACGAGAGGGGCTAATCCAGAATTCGCCAAATTTTAAATAAGAGGGAGTAATGCCGAATCCGCCAAATTTTGATAGTTGAAAATGACATAAGATAAACCTGTGTGCGAAATTTCAAATTTTTAGTATATGGGGAGTTACAAAAAAGTTGAACCACCCGAAATCCGCTCATGTCAAATTTATTGAGGGGGTTGGCGAGGAGCGGGGCATTTAATTGTCTCAATATTCCAAATTTCTAATTTATCGGAAGTTAGACAAAAATGACCTTAAAGAAGTTGAAGCACCCAGACATCGTTAATGTCAAATTGAATAAAAGAGTGTAATATAACAATGAACGAATGAAAAATTTGAGGCAGAAGCGATTGATTAAAAAAAATTGTTGTTGCCTTGGCTAGAAACATAAAAAAATTGTTTCTTGATGCGATATTTGATTTAATTTTTTATTCGGTATCGCTCCTCTTGGTATTCCATACTTTTTAATTGATCTGCTTTGAATTATAAAACATTTCGTAGAAATATTTTTCTACGGATAACACACAACTAAATTTATCTAGCATACCTTGTGCCATTGGCAAATATTATCGTCAATATTTCCAAAAAAAAATTAAATGTGGGTAGCCTCTATGCGCGATGGAAGTGAAACTTTTTAATCTGCAAATTTTTAGTTATCATGTAATAGTTATAATTTATAATTGGAGAAAAATACATAAAATTATATATCCTTTATAAGGGAACAGAAGTCATGTTTCATTGAAAATCCCGAATTCAAAATCCCGATTTTCAAAATCCCGGTTTTCCTGCTTTTGAAAGGTATATTTTTAAAAATTCTGGTGTAGAAAAATTTTAATTTTGAAATGGGATTTCATAGTCCACCCGTAAAATAAAAATAAAAATCGGGATTTTCAGAAAACCGGGATTTTTATTTTTACAAAACCGGGATTTTGAAAATCAGGATGAACAAAAAAAACAAAATTTTGACAAATCGGGATTTTGAAAACCGGAATTTCGTTACACACCCATTTTCCTCCTTATATATATTAACTATAAAAATTTGATTCATTTTGGCATTTCGAAATACCCTACTGGATGGTTACGGAGCTGGTAGATTAAACCTACTCAACTTTGGTTCCCCTCCCCCCACCAATAGACGCCAAACCACCGGCGATGTCTCCTTAGTAAACACAACAAAGGCTTCAGTAACCGACAGCAAAATTAAATAACATAAGAAACAACATACATTCTTTTTAATAATATTTAATGAATTTATGTTAGTTATTGTTGAGCGAGCAATTTAGGATATGAAAAAATTAGTAACCAAAAAGTTGCAACTATCAACATAGCGACTCAAAAATCAGTTGGTAACATTGAAGCGCTGGCGATAAAATTAGAAATAGATTTTAAAATATTTTACAGAACGACTTTAGTTCTGCGAGCAGCATATGATTTTTGTGTATTCTAATTTGACAGGTGACATCGCCTTTTATTGTAGCTCTTGTTTTGCTTATACTATACTTTTATGACCGATAAAACTAAATTCATGTGATATTTCCAATACATCCTTATGTACTATATAAAATATTTAACACTGTATATTTAGTACAGTGCAAATAATAAATATACATAATTAATTCATTCTAATTAACTATTAATGATGTTTACTTAAAACCATATATGCACCGGAATAGACAATAAATTACTTCGGATAGATTTAGATAGTAAATATTTTTACATATAAAATAGAAAGAGAACTCGTTGCCATCCCGAATATAACACTATATACTTAGATATATAAACAACAAAATTTCAGTTAACAAAATCTACGTGACAGTTAAATTAAATCCAAGAATTTTGTTAAGAAAACCTAATATAAATACAAAAATGAAGAAAGACATTAATTAAAACAGACACGTCTAGCAAATGAAACGAATAAAATACAATTAAAATCAACACAATAATGTGGAGGATATAAAAATAGAATCGCCTAATATTTTTTCCACCCATTGAGGGTTTATTCGTATAGTAAATTATTATTATTGGGATTAATTTTTATTAAATTGATATTATCGCTATTGTTCTAAAAAATTGTTTACCAAAAATAATAGGATAGAAATTTTGTCAAGATAAGTTAACTCGAAATGACAACCGCCTGAAACGAGAGCTGCAAAATAATAGAATAATAGTATTATTTTTATACGTGTTTACGTATTAAAATAAAATAAATAGTAATTATTAAAATGTGTTATTCTCTTAATAATATCCGAAAGTGTGAACTCTGCTAGAAATATTTGTTTAACCTAGCGCTAGATATATGACGCCTACACAGGAAGCCGAACCATTTATCCTCCTAGTAGTTTCAAAATGAAATCAGTCCGCAAAGATAGTACATATGTATAATTGCGGCTAAAATAATTATTTTCGTCGGCTCAAATCGGAAACAGCTCACACTTCGACTACATACAAATTGTCAATTATTTGGACTGGATTTGCTAATATTTCCATTGTGTCGTGTATTGCTCAGCTCTGTCATAATATAATGCAATGATACAAACTCGGCAACGTACACCATGTAGAAATACACCTGTAGAAATATAGATATAGTGGTTTGCCAAATCTTTAGGGACTCGTAGAATTCTGTTGGGATGTTTGAATCCAGGCGACTTATTGGCGTATTGTTCCGTTTTATTTGTTCTAAATTGGTTTTATTTAGCGTTTGTAGCTTGGCCTACAAATCACTTCAAAGGGCGTTTTAAATTTAGATTTATATATTTAAAATTAGTACATATTGGTATATATATAAATATATATATATATATATATATATATATATATATATATATATATATATATATGTATTTTACGGTAAATGTGGATGTATCGGTATATGTGCGAATAAAAACGGACAAAATTTATATATTCCCAAAATATTTGCTGCTTCCCGCTATTATATCCTCTGGAAAAGGGGGTCTTTTATAAGGCCCCTCGAAAATCCTGTTAAACAAAGATCCAATGTGGATGCAACTCATAGGAACTCATTCATCATATAGTGTGCATAATTAACCAATATAAAATAATATAAAAAATGAAGCATTAATGTCAGCACTGCCGCTAACATTTAGTCCTGAGACCTGAGTTATCCGTTTACCTTATAGAACAAAAGATCTTAATTTCAATTCCACTGCAATTCGGTTGAGCGGATAAACCCAGATAATAGCGAATATTACGATTCCGCGCGTTTGGCCATTTTGACTTTCCAGACCATTTGTATATTAATTAAAAAAAATAAAAATAAAAATCTGTGATCCTCATCCACACAAGTTCGCGGGAGAAATTAAACTTCTTTAGTCGTATGTTATTTGCTTATTTAGAACAATTTCTTTAATGCCAAAAGAAAACTTTACAAATCTTGATTAAGGTTGTGAATGTGTTTGTGGATTTCTCTTTCATTTATATAATTTTGTATCCCGTAATCGAAAACATTAAATAGGCGGTGATATCCTTTGGACGTGTCCGAATTCCATAATAAATAATTTTTCTGTAATAAATATGAAAAAATAATTTTCCCTTCCATGTTTCAAATAAATTCAGTTATGGTCCGAATACTGCTATAATTTTGACGTAATAAATTTGAGTCTATTTTTTTTTTTAATATAATCCCAACGACGAAACCTACGGGACCTTGACTTATTTAACATAGAACTTTTCGGCGTGCTCACAGGAAAATTTGCCATTTGTAAACAAATAAAACTGCTAGTTGATCAACAATCACTCCTATTATGAATATTATGATACTCCTCTGCTGTCTTTTCCGTTTTCGTGTTGTTTTTATCAAATGAAAAAACGAAAACGCTATACAGAGTCGTGTCGATTGTCGATCGACTCTTGATTCATAATAGGGGTGAATATTTATTGTATATTAATAACCTCAAAACAATAATTTAACGATGTAATGAGAATGAATTTAGGAATTATTTACTTATAAGATCAGATTAGGGCCTGCTGATGATATCATTGGTATAATGTTTGATGTAGGAAAAGATGTTATGTTGTACCAACATTATATTTTATACATATATGTATTTTCCTTTTTCATTTATGTTGCATCACCATATCTACTGCAGCTCAAAAACGAATAAATTGTTCGCAAAATAATAACTTTACAAAGGACAGCATAAAACAATGCATGACCACTTTTACCAGCGATTATAAGTTGGTCGTAAATTTAATTTGATCAATGCATAAATGTTTTTACTAAAATCAAACAAAAATGAATTGTGAAACGCTAAAATTATAATACGTAGTCCCTGTGATAATTTGGTTGCATACAAAATAATTCATAACGATTGGAGGGTCTCGATTTTTATGTAGCTACCTTATTTTATCTATTTTCCGCAGGAGCGCTGATAACACATTTACTATGGTTACGACGCAATCTGTGCATAGCCGGTATATGTTTTCTATTTCTCGCTAGAGGCGCTTTACCTACTTGTACAATTGTCAATTACAGCAGATATATTTATCATAGAAATCGGATACGCCTTTTGTTTATTTTTTGATTTGTTTTTAAAGTTTCGCAAAGCAACCAAGACAATAGTCGTGTTTTTTTATTAATCTCGATAGATCTATTCGGATATTTATAAAAAAAAAAAAAAATGTTAAGTTGTATAGCTACTTCTATCATCTACTTAAAAATACTGGCACTAGCAGCACTAAGAATTGTGTTTATTTTGACAACGGTACGTCATTATTCTTTTCATTATATTTTGTGATTCCAAAAGTTAAATGCATGAGAAAAAGTGCGAATACATTTTATCCATATACCTATAGAAATGAGGCGGACATACTAAAAATTTTTTTTTCTTTCAAAATGTTACTATGATCTTACAAATTTTGAGCAACTTTTACTTAAAATTATAAACAGGTTCATTTTTTCAGTTTTTCCATTCTTTTTCGCCAAAAAACTTGTGGATTGGTGTAAATAGTATTAAATATCACATTTTGAATAGGCAAAAATGCTTCCTTTTATCGTACATCTTCTGCGTCTTTTGAAATAGAGCAAATGATTAAATGTAAATCTACCAAAGAAATGAACCATAAGTGTTTATCACCCCAATTCCCAAAGTCGTATCACGTCATTTTTCATGACTGTAGTCACGTCACATCAATTTTCCTGTCCTCTAGAGTCACTTTATACGACAGATGTCACTTGAATTTTGTAGGTGACAGGCGACTACAATAAAATGAAAGGGCAAATTTTAGTCCTAATATTGTTTTTAATGTTTTTAATGGCGTAATTTTGTTCACTTGTTTAAATAAATTGTTATATAAATTAATAGTTTTATGTTCTAAAACGATTTTATTTGTAATTTGACCGATATCTTTTAGTTACAGTCGTGTCACTTGAATCGACTTCAAGAATATCAATTTTCATGCGAAAGTATGAGAATTGGGGTGTAAATCAGCTACTAGTTTCCTATTGTACTAAATGAAAATGGCAGATGTCCAAAAAATTAACTTTGGTATGCTTCCATGCTGAAATAAACCTTGTTAATATGTGTCTGTACTCATGAAAGGGAAAATCTGTAGTCTCTGTATGAAAAGCAAGATTTTTATGTACATTTGATAAGTTGTCTAATTCAATCAAATGAATTAAAAACGATAAAATGTAGCGTAAAATGTTTTACTGGATGAAATTTAACTGAATTAATTACAGTTCAACCACAAAACTAGAGAACATTTGGATCTATTGAGATCTATCAAGATTAATAAAAAAACACGACTAATAATCAATTATTTCCCTTTCGTGTAACCGTTTCCCCTTAAGAGTGTAACCAAAAATTGTACACATACACATATATGTACATCCCTGAAGAAGTTTCCCTTCAAAAAAAGAGTTCAAATAATAATTTTTAAAGCAAATACAAAATAAATTCTACTGTCTGACTCAAAAGTCCAAGCAACTATAGAGGTTAGTGCATTAAAATTTTCGTTTGAATGACAAGAACAACAACAACCTCGTTATGCCACAATGAAATGCTGTTTCAAAATAAAAATAAAAAATTGGGTATATCCGGCTCCTCGGACGACACTTTTCCCACAGAGCGTCGGTTAAAGATCACCAAACTAACTATTTATATTTTACAAACATTTTCTGTTATTTTGGGCAAGTATTCTCTTAAATTTTGAGACGTCTTCCCTTATATCACAATTGGTCAAGATAATATAAATCTTCCACTCTCATGCCGCCAAACCACAGAAAAAATAGAGATGCAACCCTTATAATCTAATTTACTATCGATTACTTGTACTTTTTATGAGGAATGATTACTAATTTGTTTTATCAAAAAAAGTGGAGTAGAAGTAGGGTTGTATCGAAAAAAAAAAACAGTTTTTGAGGTTAAATTAAGGGGTGGTTTTAATTCCTAAAACGGGCTTCGTTGCCGATGAAAAAAGGTTTCGTTAATGTCTCACAGAGTACTAAAATTTAGAATAGTTTTTATAATTTTTGGAATTTGACGGTTCAAAAGGTTCCCTTGTTAGAATCCTTAAGAATTTAATTTACTTCGTTTAGTCAGCATCGACAATGTTAAAAATTTCTTTTCTGGAAATTTGTGATGTTTTACAATATTATGTGAGCAATGCCAGAATTGACCGATATGATTCTTCACTCAGTGCTTGCCATCACTGTAGACCATTCGAGAATACAAAATAATAAAACACAAATAATACAATATTAGAATTAACGTTATTGCTCAGAAATAATACCATTCAACGCGATTTTAATAAAGCAATTCAGAAATAATGTATCGATCAATAAATCGTTGAAATTTCAATCATTAAAATGTCATAAAAATGTTAGAGAAATATCAACGTCCCAGAAATGGGAACGTCTTGCTATTAATAAAAGCTTACTAAATCAGATTAGTTTTCGGTCACTTGGAAACTTTGGCCAGATCTTTGCAACTAAACATTTTCTAGGATTGCAGCATATAAATTAAAAAAATGTAAGCAATATTTTACATAATGAGACTTAAAATGTTTTGAACTTATTTATTTTTATTTTAAAAACTTTAAATCAATATGGCGTGCGGCATACATGTTTGATCAAGTCCATCACTATTTAATTAAAATACGTATTAATAATTTGTTGTTTTAATTTTTTTTTTTTTCAATCCAATAATTTTTATGTAACTTGGTTTGACTTTTACAGGTTTTAAAACATTACATTTATATTTAACAAGAGACATTGCTTTAATCAAATAAATTTCGTAAATACGTCAATTCCGTGACGCGCGTCATCACATTGAAATTTTGGTTTACCCACCATATATAATGAAAACAAAGACTTACTCATATATCAAAACGTAACTTAATTTAACATATACCCAATAATAAATAAAGACAAACACAATAAAAGTACATACAATTACCAAACGTGAAATGTTTATAAAAGAAAACAATCAAATTTTCAAAAACTATCAAATCGAATGCCAAGCATTAATTATTTTTTAAAATGATTCAATATGACAGTTTATTAATTAAGGTATGTTATATTTATTTAATTAATTATTCCCTCTACATATAAATTAATTTGTAAGAGAATTCATCTGTATTAGTACGATTCGCTAGTACTTAAATCACAGCACATTCTGTATATATAGAATGTAAATTGTGGTATAATCAGTCCAGTCGCCGCGGCCTGATGAGAAGATTGATTTTTTCATAATCATAAGCTCATCAGTTCGAAACTGGATTGGATTCTCTTACAATCTTCGAAACATATTAAACTCATTTAAATTAATTTAATTATTGTCTCTACATATAAATATCAAAACATAAGGCATCCGAAATATTATGAAAATTTTAGTAAAACTATCTAAATTACATCTGGAGTTCATTAAGGTTCGATTTTGGGGCCAATATTGTTCTCTCTTCCTAATAAATGAAATATGCAAAGTCGTTTAACAAACTAATAATACTTACAAAATATAATTTGCAATTTTATTCTTCTGGAAAGTTTGACTCTGTTGATAATGTAGTACATAATCTGAATATTACCTTATTCAAATTACTTGATTGGTCAACCGTAAATAAACTCCAATTGAACCCCAGAAAATCTCAAGGTATTATCCTTTCGAATAAAAAGCATGTAATTATACCGTCTATTCATCTGGTAATTGTTGGGTTTATTCATAGATAATAACTTAAACTGGTATGTGCACGTAAATAATCCGTGTAGTAAAATATACAGGATTTTAAGTCAACTTTGGAGCTCAGAAATATTTATTTCAAGTGATTTAAAACGTCATATTGTGCTCCAATATATCTGAACTGTGCCAAAAAAATCCTTGAAACGGTTAAATGGTGCTTTCAATGCGTGTGCGAGGTACATATTTTTGAAACGTATTAGTGAACCTATTTCTGTTTTGTTGAAACAAATATTCAACAAGACCTTGAATAAATATCTAGAATTATCAGCGTTAAGTTTCATATTTAGTTTGATTTAGAAGCGAACTCCTATTTATCTATATGAAAACCTTAATTTAAGTAAGTCGAGAGACGCACATTAAATTTGAATCTAAGTCATACAAGTCTAAACCGAGACATCGATCTTTCTTTGTCCATGGAGTTAAACTATGGACTGCGACTAGTTTGTGTAACTTTAAAATACTTTATGAAGAAACAATTAACATATGAATTAATTTTTATTTTCTCCTCCTTTTTTTATCCTGACCTCAATTATCCTATTTGACTATTTGATTTCCTAATTCTTTACCTTACCTTAATTATGCGTTTAAATATTTAAATATTATTATTAACTTTTTATTTTATTGTATTTTAATTTTAGTTTTTTAATTATGTTAAATTATGTTATATCGCACCTACACATATGTATAAACTACGTTACTCAAAAAAGTTTACATATAAAAAAAATTCAAAATTCTCAAAATTTATCAAATATACAAAAAGTTTAAAAATTGTTGTTAAATTATTAGGATAATAATCTTATTTCTAAATTTAAACTTTGTATTATATAAAATTGATTTTTGACCTTAAACTTACCTACTTTAGACATTACTGTGAAATTTCAATAAAAACCTAATTGATTGATTTGATTGTACGACCAAGCCTAAGCAAGAAATCCCGTATTAGACGGTCGGGTTCCATCGTGCATCCTTTTTACATACAACAAAACGGAAGGATAGGTAAGGTTTGTTAGTATTAAAGAATCGACCCGGTTTCAGACACCGACATGAGTAGTCGATAGTTAGTATGTATTTTGTTAGTAATATATACGATAAAATAGTGAGCACAAGACAATACAATTTCTAAACTACATATTCGCTGGATGCTTGAAGTTTCTGGAAGTTGAGCGAGGTTGTTCCGGTACTTCTGAAAATCAAAATCAAAATTAATCTTTAAATATATAGAAAAAATAAATAAAAATCAATTTTATGGAAATATAAATTATTTTGTTGTTTGAGCTCTCGCCATTAACCCATTTCCAGGCTTGCACCAAGCAGTAAAACCTAAAATGCAAAATAATGACGCGTCCTACATATTTACCAAAAAAAATTTCATTAAATTTATTTAATAGTACAAAACGTACTTACACTCCTGGACAAAATGAACGCATATTTTTTTTTTTGTAATAAAAAAAAATCCCGCTGGTTAATTTTAATACTGCTAGTGTCAAATGATAGCACATTTATATTTTTATCAGAAACCACCTTGAATAAATTCTACAGCAAGCCAATCAATAAAAATTTTCAAAAATGCTTCATCAAAAGTACATTCTGTTTGAAATTATTTGTAAATGCAGTACCATTAGTTCTTGTAAATGTGTTCTAAAGCAAACACCTAAAATAAGACCCATTGTAATATGGCCCTCGTTCGTGAGCTGGAGGCGGTTAAAGTCGTCATGTTGTATCAGGAAGATTATACTCAAGTACAAATCGCACGAAAACTAGGACTAAACCAGTCTTCGGTTTCACGAATACTTAAGCGATATCGTGAGACCGGAGAGTATAAAAGAAAGCCCGGACAAGGACGTAAAAGGTGCACAACCGAGCATGACTTATTTATTTATTTATTGTTGACTTAATAATTTACATTTATTTAGCTTTTGGTACACTCTCTATTGAGCATGAGCTCATTCATAAGAGAGCATCCCAAAAGACATGGATAAGTAAAAAAATAAAAAAGAGACGTTTCTAGCCAGGGTCAACGCCAGTCCCGCAACTTCGCCTGGATCTTTGCTAAAAGCAAGCAGGAAAAGTTTCAATATCTCGCCCTGTCCAATAAACTTGACTGTATCGGCTTAATGTTCTAAATTGAAATTTATCATTTTCATATTTGGACATCCAATTAAATTGTGATCGTTAACTGAGGATCGATAGCTGGGATTGATGTGGTCCATAATTTGCTCGTAAATAATAATTTAGAAAAAAAATTAGAGAAATAAATTTTAAAGGAAAAAATTTCCAACCGATGCGACGTGAAAGTCAAAGCCAACTCTGACGACCGATTTTTTAAAATTAATTCATTTACGTGATCGAAAGCGTACTTCTACTCAACTACAAAATGAGTTACTTAGTGCGTGCCAAGTGAATGTTAGTGCCAGAACAATTAAACGAAGATTAAAAGAAGCGAAGCCAACTCCAAAACGGCCCGTAAAAGTTCCACGGCTTCTTCCCCGCCACAATCCAGTCGTTTAGAATTTGCTCATACTCCAGACCAGAATCCAATTATGGAAACCAGATGGACGTAATCTTGTATACAGAAGACCTGGAGAATGCTACGCACCGTGTAACATGGTGCAAACTGTAAGCTTTGGTGGAGGTTCAATAATGCTTTGGGGTGGAATCAGTTGGGAGGGCCGTACGGAGCTGGTGGAGATTGGTTTGAGGATGAATGCAGACTGGTATGTTCGGAACATTCTTGACGATCACGTTTTGCCATATGTGGGCTTCATAGGTTATGACAGTTTTGTGTTAATGCATGATAACGCTCCAGTCCACGTAGCTGCAACGGTACTACCAAAAACGATGTAATACCGAGACGTCTAATGAACATTTATTTTCAAAAAATAAAAAAACAACAACAATAAATGGAAACTACAGTAGAACTGTAATAACCTTATCTTCTTAATCCCTTTAAATCAGACTCTCTGCTGTTAATTTCTTCTTACCTCTTACTTCTTCTTGATTAGCGTTTGACTTTGAATTGAGTATGGTCTACGAGTATAAAAATTTAAAAAACAAATCTAACAAAAATTCCCATTTCTCACTACTTTTATTTTTGTTTATTTTTTGTATTTACAATTTTTATGTGTGAGTACGTACATCAATTCATACAAAATTAGTGATAGTTTGAAACAAATAAATAAAAAACATTATACATAGAAAATAAACGCTCCTCGTATATACAGTTTCCTAATAAGTTTTTGTTATTGGTTTTGGACTTTTTAACCTTTATTTAACCTTTTCCCGGCTGAATAAAAAAAAACAAATTTCGGCTGGAGTTCATATTTTGTATATGAAAATAAAGCGAATTTATGTTACTAACATGGGTGTACTCGTACATTGCGTTATGAACTATTTGTTGTGCCAAGCTGGGAATATACATTTGATTAGGATACTTACTAAATGTGGCATTCTAAATTGATTTTTACATGAAGTTCTGGATTATGGCCAAGTATAATGGAACTTATCTATTTCTCAACCGCTTATAATGAAATTTTTTATATGCGTTTGAAATGGGATTTTAAAACGATTTTTGGAAGAAGTTCTGACATATGACCAAGAATGATGGCACTTGCCTATTTCTCAACCGATTATGATGAAATTTGACAGGTGCATTGGAAATGGGATTCTAAAATGATTTTTGGGTGAAGTACTGAAACATGGCCAAGTGTAATGGAACTTGCCTATTTCTCAACTAATTATGATGAAATTCGGTTTGTGCGTTGGAAATTGGATTCTAAAATGATTTTTGGAAGAAGTTCTGGAATATGGCCAAGTAGGATGGAACTTGGCTATTTCTAAACCGATTATGATGAAATTCGACTTGTACAATGGAAATGGGATCTTCAAATGATTTTTAGATGAAGTTCTGGAATATAGCCAAATATGATGTAACTTGTCTATTTCTTAACCGATTTTGATGAAACTTGACACGTGCGATAGAAATGGGATTCTAAAATGATATTTAGATGAAGTTCTGGAATATGGCCAAGTAGAATGGAACTTGTCTATTTCTTGAACGATTTTGATGAAATTCGACTTGTACGATGAAAATGAGATCTTCAAATCATTTTTAGATGAAGTTCTGGAGTAAGGCTAAGTAGGATGGAACTTGGGTATTTCTTAACCGAGTACGATGAAATTCTACTTGTATGATGGAAATGGGATCTTCAAATAATTTTTTTGATGAAGTTCTGGAATATGGCCAAGTAGGATGAAACTTGGCTGTTTCTTGAACGATTTTGACGAAATTCGACTTGTATGATGGAAATGGGATCTTCAAATGATTTTTAGATGAAGTTCTGGAATATGGCCAAGTAGGATGGAACTTGGCGGTTTCGTGAACGATTTTGATGAAATTCGACAAGTGCGATAGAAATGGGATTCTAAAATGATATTTAGATGAAGTTTTGGAATATGGTCAATTAGGAAGGGACTCGGTTATTTCTCAATCGATTATGATAAATTTTTACTTGTGCGTTTACAGAGGAATACCATTTTGTGAACAATTAAAATTGTTGGTTTAGAAATTCGATATGAAGTTTTGCAAGTATGTCAAAGGTGTTAAAGATTTTTTCTATTAGATTGATTATTTACTTAAAAAACACTTTTGATTGAAATATAATGTGACTCTAAAGAAATAAAATAAACTTTGTTTGGGGGATTTTACTAATAATTGAGCTAATAAAAAGTAAAATGAGGGGGCATTAGAATAAATATTACCTGTCGCACCGTCGCTCAATTAGCAAAGCTGGTTAGAACACTTTCTACACAATAAGCATTGAGAAGCATAATGGAGATTGGCTGACAAGAATCTCTATTTGAATTGCGCAAGGGCCGGTCTTTCTTATTTTTAGAATTCTTTTAATATACAATTTAAAATTAGTATAGGCAAAGCGAGAAAACGCTAGTAATAAAGCAGAAAGGGTTCTAAATATGACGAAATTGACAATTCTTTACTACACCTATTCACGCAGTAATGTTTTTCGGCCATAACACAGCTTTTCGAAATGGTTTTTGTAACACTACACAAGCATCATGAATAACATGAGATAGTATTGGGCGCTTTCTGCTCTACCAACTGTTGGCAACATGTTGACTAAAATAACCCTGTTGTTTTCTGAATGCCCCGATTTATCGAAAATTCCATGGCTATGTTATGTATCGAATGTCATTTTGCCCATCAGTAAATTTTGAAAGCCAACATGTTGCGGGACCTGAAAGCGCCCAATGACACCTATTTCCAAGCCGTTGAAAGCTTACTAAAAGCGATTGTGTTGGAGTCAGTGCTTTAATTTTCCACTTTATTTTTTAAAGCTAACATATCAAAAATTCCTCGATCTCATACTGTTTGAATAATAATTCAAATCGAATCATTTTTGACGTCAAGAACGACGTGATGATAATTATCTTTAGCAAAAATCATGGAACATATCTAACACCTGATAAAGAAAAGCACATAAGCAGCACGGTTATTGTACAGTTGAAATTGTAATTAAATAAGTATTTTATACAAAAACCGCTAATACGCTATAAAGCAAATTAATTAATGAAATATGTATATGTAGGTATTATTAGGTAAAAGTAATATTAAATATAAGTGATAATTATATTAATTATTATAATAAGTGATATATGCAAAATGAAAAGTTTTTGATCGAATAGACCCCTTGTTTGATTCATAAATTTATTTTAGAATTATGTTCATTTTACACTTTACAGGGAGATACTACAGTTTCGTTAATTAGACTACAATTTAAAATGATCAGTCGATCAAGAAGCTATAGTAATATTTTTTGACGTTTTCTCTAAATAGGGAAATCCATGAAAACTTGGGAACTTTGCTTTAAAATTAGATTTACCTATAGCAGGTGGGATGTGCGTGTGATTTTTATTCAAGAAATAATGGAAAGATCCCCTGAGGATGTTAGGCCTTACAGATCCATTAGCCGCACATTATTTATTCTGAAAACCAAACCTTACATAAAATACCGGTTCAGTAGATTAGATTCAACGCCTTCACGCGACCTGACATCATAAATTGATGACACACTCCGGAACAAAGAGGTACTATTATGTTCATTCATTGATATTCCACGGGCTTTTGATAATATTAAATTCAAAGTCCTTCCGGAACAAGGAAAATCATGGGGTATAGACTCGGCCTGATCCTATAAGTAGTTTGCTTCTTTGTAGCATCATGAATAACATGAGATGTTATAATAATTAATAACAAAATGTTTAATAATAACTATTACTCCTATTTTGGTTCTCACTTCACCGAGAAATACTATGCAAATGTGACTAGATTTGTATGAAATTTTTCGGTGAGGTGAGAACCATAATCGGGCTAAGAGTTAAACAAAGTTTATTTTATTTCTTTAGGGTCACATTATATTTTAATCAAAAGTGTTTTTTAAATAATTGCGGAAAATATCTTCTAGTAAATAATCAATCTAATAGAAAAAATCTTTAACACGCAGTCCCCTATTCTCTAAAGTATACAACGAATTAAAATTACATTAAAAAAATTGTTATATTTACAAAAGCTGCTTTTTTTAACATTTGTGGTACTATCAGAAGAAGCGATAAGGTCGGAAAAAACTCTTTGATCTGTGTCTGCAAGGTTGACGAAGCAATTAAAATTAATAAAAATTCTCGTGGAAAATGAGATACATTTTCTCCTAAAATTTGGTTTGTACCTTCTAAAATTTATAGATTCACAATCCTAACGTCAAAAAATTTACATCTCACCTTATTTTGAAAAAATAAAAATAAAAAAGTGAAAATTTCCCGAAAAATGAGGTAATTTTCCGGGGAAATTTGGATTCCCCTTCCTAAAAACTACAGATACACAATCCTACAATCAAAAATTTTCAAAATATATACTCCTTACCTGATTTTTCAATATTCACAACTAAAACCAGAACTTCAGAAACTTCTGGTTACTGTAATCCCACAATATACCCGATTCCATAAAAGAAACAACAACCAAAACCCAAAACATATACATACATAAATATTTATGTAAATTTCCCAAATCAAGAAAAAAAAATGCTGATATGGAACATGACAATTTATTGCCCGAAAAATGGAATAATGGCGGTTGCTTACATCCACATTATTAGCTCATCTAACGCTTGGTTATGCCGAAGACGATAAACCACACGTCCATCCTCTTCGAACGTCAACGACAGACCCCAATTTGAAAAAACATAATGTAAAAAATGTTGTATAAAATTAATTAAAAAAAAAATCATATCAAAAGCAAAACTTTTTGATTAGTATCACAATCCAACCGCAAGTTAGTAAGCAATTCAAGAATTTTCCCAATTATTTATAGGAAAATTAAAAATATGAAATATCTACATATGAGAGCAAATAAATCGCGCCACCACTGTTCTTTGTGTTTAAAAGTAATTATTCTCTTATCTACTCGTACATACGACAGTGCAAAAAGGAATATACTACCTAAGGTCATTAAATTATCTTTAAAATGGTTATAAGTTACTGTAAACTGTAACGGTAAAGCCATCATATGAATATGTCTAAATAGCAAAGATGAAAGACAACAAGTTATTGCATAAGTGAAACTGTTAGTTTTGGCGTGGGTTCATGTATGGTGTGTGGAAGGGATCTGACTTGAAGCAAAAATCAAATTTGTCTTCAGTAATGGAAACATGATGTCGGAGCTGTACATCAATAAAATACTTAAGGATCACGTGGGACGTGGGACCCTATGCCGGATTTATTGGTGATAATTTCCCTTTTATGCATGAAAAGGCAAAACATCATACCTAACGGAGATCGGAATTCGACAGATGGAGTGGTCAGGAAGAAACCCTGATCTGAACCCGATAGAATACTTGTAGCGTGTACTGATAAGAAGGTTTCGGGGAAAATTTCCTCTCTTTCTACAGTCCTTGACCTAAAAGTTGCGTTAGAAGGAGAATGGAACAATATACCACAAAAGTTTGAATGCTTGTATAAGATCAAGGGGAGGTAGTAAAAAATATTGAAAGTATAAATACCTTGCTTGCTATGTGGTTTTGTTTTCATTAGTATACCCACACATGAATCTTTGCGGCATGAATAACATCCGTTTTAAAGCCAATAATTTAAAACCATGTTAAAGAATTAACATTTATTTATACTCATTTTAACGACCTTTCTGATCATATATCCCTTTTCGCTCTATCATATATGGATAGGATAATAATAACTTTCAAACACAAAGAAAGGTGGTGGCTCGATTTATTTCTCTCGTGTATATTCCAACAATACTTGGAAAGACTAATTAACGAAATATTAGTATAAAAAACCAATTGTTTTAAAGTTTATTATTTATGGCATAAAACAACAAACATTCACTTCAAGATCTACTAAGCAGAAAGAATAGAAACTGTAATATCTAAAATACTAAATTAAAAATCAAATTAAAGCTTAAAAAGTTATAGATTGCGGATTATTGATGAAGAATATTATAATGATTAAGAAAATTGATAACAAGTTTATTATTTTATAAATACTTTGAACTCAGAAATTCTAGCGTCCTTTTTTAGGTCATCCAATCTATGGAATAGATTTAATCCTTTATAAAATAAGCTATTTGTGTGGTCGAGAACTTAGACGTAAGAACGATAAAATAGTTTGTCTGACTAAGAAAATTACATTTCAGTAATCCGCGGCTTATTTTATAAACAGTTATAAGATACTCATAGTCATAATCAATTAAGGAAACGATAGGAAGAGTATGTTACACCTAGGAGACGCTTAACTGCATTAATACATAGCTTTATTTTCAATTGCTTGTAAGTCATTAATAAGACCAGGATTGGCAACGCCGAAAATCTAAATAAGATACCTAAATTATAATTGATTACGCAGGTTTAAAGGTATAACATAGCCTAATCTTCTTAGAACTCATGTTATTGGAAATGTTTTGCGCGTAATTTCTAATATATGATCAGACCATGTTAAATTGGTGTTAATAATGAACCCTAGTTAACGTGTAGAGTTGACTCTTGATATTGTTGCAATTAAGTTCACCAAAAAGATTTTGTGGTCTTTGTTTTAAATAAAAAATCAAATAATTGGTATTCCAAAGTCCTGTAAAAAGATCACTTAGGTTTTTTAAGACTTCTATAGACGTTCTATATCATCCTTCAACTTGGAAAACTATAATGCATTATAAATTAGGCCAGCATCATCTAGATCCTTTTAAATCCAGTTCGAAAGGAACTCCACAACTACTCGTCCAATTTAACTATTTCTTCCCTAGTCGTTAGGCAATTTTCATAATTTTCAATTATTTTAAGCGCTTTTCCGGATATATCATAACAGAAGAGTTTCCTTAAATGAATTGAGCGAATTACGCAGCCAAATGTTGTAAGATGTAAATTCTTTTACTCTAATTGATTGAAAATACTTTCGACCAAGTTAAGAGTAGCTAAAACAGTATTGCAATTTTTGGTGAAGCCGTACGTTTATTCATTATTCTATTGTATTGAAAATGGTGTTTCAAATATTTGACTAAAGACAGGAAAATAATATAATAATTGTAGTGTTTAATAATTGTTGCATCAACTGTTTAAATAATTGTTGCATCAACTGTTTAATTTAAATAATTGTTGCATCAACTGTTAAAATCGGCTTATGGGTTTCAAGTAAAATGAAAAAAAAAAAATACAAAAACCGAAAATGACAAATTTCCGAAGAACAGGCACAATGGCGAGAAGGAAACAAAAAATACGGATCGAGTTATTTCATAAAGCGGACATTTCGACTGGTTTCCGTCAAAATCAAAAGAGGAGGAAATTAGGCTCACCAAATTTCTTTTTGTTTCGTTTTCGTGTCGAATCGCTGTACTATTTCATATGAAAATTGCAATTTTTGCTAAACAATCGAGTATTTGCCCCTTAATGTCATAAACGAATTGGTGTGTTATCTATTTAAAATATTTACTGGTTTTTATTCCATTTACCATTCTTTTAAGAAAAGTCACTTGAGTATCGGCTCCAAACAAGATTTTGTAATAATGCATTTTGAATTGTTAGATTTTGGGATATTAGATTGTGAAAGCTACTATCGAGAATGGGATTTCTCAGAGCATTCTACAGTATAGAGGCATAATCATACGTCATAATTTTTTAGAAGCTTTTTTAGTGAGATAACCTTTTATTGTTCGCCATAGGAATCCATAGTAAAAATGATATTTTAAGCTTCAAGTTTTTCAATGATAAAAGCAAAAATACTATAAAACGTTTATATAAAAGTTTTCCACATTTCTTTAACAACAAAATACAAGGCTTAGTACTAAATAAATATTTAAAATTAAATTATGTCTAAAATAAACGATAGCTGTTATTCGCGAAGATGAAATTTACAGCAAATCATCTGAGTGAATAACAGTCATTATATGGATCATTTATTTTGAAGGTGTTGCGAAAAATAAGAAAATTCAAAATCCTTATTATAATGAAAATGGCAAGAGATTACTAGACAAAATTTCAAAAATGAATAACAGTGATGAAGGATTGAACAGTGAATAATGGATATCATTATAATAGAAGAAACAAAAATATAATGAGAATATTATATTGTAGTTGTGGACAGTAGTATATTGTACAACAAGTGCAGAAAATGAGTAATTGCAATACGAAAGTGAAATTTGCAGCCTGAGCGAGAGCGAGGGCTACAATCACTTGAGCATTGCAATTAGACGTTTTCACACGAGTTACACACGCTATTTTTTTTATGATACAAGGTTTCTGTAATATTTATAAATAATTAACAACATAAAAAATAACAAACTTGTACGAATCAGGTAAATTTGTTTTGAATAATGAATTCGAAACTGAAGAAATCGTCGGTACCGTCTACATCATCCTGCTCGTTTTTTCCTGTAGAAATTCCAACCACTGCATTTTCATAACTTAATTAGTCTGGTTCTTGCCATAGGGAGCCGAACAACTTATCTGTGATTTTTTAGAACTGTCAATTTTATTATCTATGGAATGTTCAATGTAACCCTCAGCTACTGTGGAGGATCTCCAACCGCCGTGTTTCTTAAGACTTAAAACAACGGATCCTGTATTCACAAGCAGTGTTGAAGACGTACGGCGAAAGCAGCGGCCAGTATATTGGGCAATATTAGGTAGTTTTAAATATTCTGCAATTCTTGCTGGTATTTTACCAAAAGTATTTATTAGTTGATATGTACACTTTCCTTTCCGGTCTAATAAAAAGACTCGGTGGGGAGGAGTATTTTTTGGTCTTAGCGATACATATTCCCTTAATTGTCCACACCACTAGTCACTTCAATGTAAAAGTTCGTGGTATATGAGTTTTTCTATCTGGTATGTTCAATACTAACAAACTACCGTCGACAACTATATCATCCAACATCATTTTAAAAACTTTGTCTCTACAACAAGCACCTGCAACTCCTATAATACAAACAACCTGACATGGTAATTTTATCAATACCAAAATTACGTGATTAATAATTTAAGAATTTAAATTATAAATTTTATCCTCATCACTAAAAAATCATCGGCTGGTGCTTTGCCAATAAATTTTACAATATCGGGTTTGGATAAGGTAATAGATTTTTTTGGGCGGTATCAAAGAGCTTTTTGTTTCCCAAAAGCAATTAACTTTGGAAATTTGAAAATGTTGATATTGTCTTGCACTACCAACGTGCTTCTCAGGATTGAGTAGCAGCACCAAAGTGTCGAAGGCTTCATAATATTTGATTTATCTGAGAAATACACTCAAAGTGAATTTTCGTTGATGTAGTTTGCATTTTTAACTTCACACCATTTAAAAAAACTTATTCTTTCGTTTTGGTATCTTGCCCTTGACTTTTTCGGCAGCAAATCAAGAGAAATAATATCCACCATTTTGGTCATATCCACATCTGCTATATTCAGGCTTCAAAATTATATCTATTTATTTACTAATAACCGTAACGTTCACAAAATAATTGAAACATTTGGGTTTTCACAAATCGTGTGGCAATTGAGACATCGTTATGCAATGAAACTGCAACACGATTTGTGCAAAGGATCCTTTTCTTATGTAATTAAAATTCAAAAATCGTCATCGAAAGCATAGGTTACTGCACTACCGTAGAAAAATATATTTTTCGAACTTTCATTTTGAAAAATACATCAAAGTTGACTCTGACGAAGTAAAATAGTACTTGCTAAATTAATCTTTAGTTTTACTAGTCTACGTCAGATGTCCTTAGTTGTTTTCATATTGTTACGTTTTTGCCTTGTCAATCAAGGTTCGTATCACTGGATTGTGAATAAAACAAAATCAATTCAATTTATCACCAACAAATTTATTTATGTCACACAAAAATTATAACAACACTATTTACTAACGGTAATTCACAAAATCAATTTTCACACAACTTTACTGTACTCTTATAAATTTTATTTCGCACTACAACACTTTTTAAATCACTTTTTAATTCCTTTTTAATCTTTACACTATCGCTTACCAAATACTAATAATCCAATTCGACTTCGTTCGCCTTTTTATATACACAAACCAAACTTCTAGAAAGCTCATGATTTTTCCAGTTAGAATAGCGTAGAAACATTTAGAATAATTTTATCATGGAAAATTCCATTTTAGTGCAGTTAAACATTGAGCTATTAATTTAACTTATTCTACTACACACTAGGTGTCACCGTCACAATATTGTTACGTTCTTGCCTTGTCAATCAAGGTTCGTATCACTGGATTGTGAATAATACAAAATCAATTCAATTTATCAGCAACGAATTTATTTATTCAGCACAAAAATTCTTACAACAAAATTTATTAATGATAATTCACAAAATCACTTTATATACATTATTCGCACCATTTTTCTGATCACTTTTACTTTTTATTTCGCACAAAAACACTTTAAATCACTTTTTAATTCCTTTTTAATCTTTACACTATGGCCTACCAAATATGTACTAATAATAATCCTTCAAGTTTACACTATCGCGTTCCAAATTCTAATAATCCAATTCGATCTCGTTCGCCTTTTTATATGCATAAACCAAATTTCTAGAAAGCTCATGACTTTTCCCGTTAGAATAGCGTAGAAACATTTAGAACAATTGTATCATGGAAAATTCCATTTTAGTACAGTAAAACATTGAGCTATTAGTTTAACTTATTCTATTACATCCTAGGTGTCATCGTCACAATATTATGAATTTGTTTTGCTTTTAATACAATTTTTGAACTTTAAATTTCCCAAGGTGTTAATTTTTGGTTCGATTGTACCAAATTTGTACTGCCACCAATTAATGTTTATTGACTTAGTGACCACACGATTCGAAGTAAGCTTTTATTTCAATTTAACCACAATGATATTGTTAAGACAATTTTATAAATTTTGGTTTAAATAAACCGATTATTACAAGAAAATGAAATCGATTTTCTTAACCGAAGTTCATACAGTTGAAATTCAAACATTCAAACGTTTTTATTTAAGAGTTTGTTTTAGCAAAAAAAAAACTGATTTCCCATATGTTTTATATGAAAAGTTTGGTTTTTTCCTCGTTTCTAATTTCTTTATAAAACCTTCGTTTTTCAAGAAAAGCATGTTTGGCTTTTAAACGAATTTTATTATTTTAAAACATCTACATGTAGAATTGAATGAAGAAATATATGTACAATATAACTGAAAAAAACTTCGAGAGAAATATATTGGCACGTATAACAAGAAATATTGCGGTTATTATTTAACTTATTTATAGATTTAAAAAATTAAATTATTTTCTATTATTATTCTGTTTTCTGTAATCAAGGAATATTATTTTCATAAAGATAAAAATATTATTATTTACGTGCTTATTCTTATTAAGCAAAAAGAGAAAAGTATGCTGATTGAATGGTCTTTAAGATATAAAATTTTTTTTACGTTCTTCGAGAATATCTTTTTAAATTGAGCAAAGCGTTATTTGAAATCGGTAGAATTAAGCATATTTGATTTGATTCGATTCAATAATCACCAAATGTCTTTTTTATTTTCAGATTTTTTCAAAATAAGACGATCATCCTACACGCCAGCCTTTAGTCAAGCAAATCAAGAACCATTAATTGTGGTCGAAGAATCTGGGAATGGTGAAGAAGAAGACCCACCAAGTAATCGTTCAACTCCACGACAAAGTTTAGATATAGATTCACCAGTAAACCCCTATTTATTATCTCCGTGGCGGGATCCACGTGAAACCCGAAAACACTCATTGCCTACACCACAATGTACAACCGGGATTACAGCAAGCCAAGTAAGGCGCTTATCAGAAAGGGGTGGCGAAGGTTCGGGGCCATCGCCACGAGAAGCAGCGTTTTTAGCCACACTGTCGCAAGCACCTGGGCCGGCACCAGGAGGACGACGACATTCTGTGGTTACAATTTCAAAAGTGCCAACTACCATATTCGGACGAAATCGTAGAGAATCAATCGCAGCAGTGCCAAGTGGTGCAAGGTAGGTAGCATTATTTCCAAAATAGTTTACAAAATCGAACGTTATAGAATTTACTGAAAAAAATGTTATGTAATTTTTCCAATTTACACCTGATATTTGCACATCAATTTGATTGATTACGATTTAACAACGTTTTATTTATGTCGTTACTAATTATTAGGAGTGTGCATTAATTTTAAAGGATCAAGAGATGGCATAACTGGTACTGTATCATATTGGGTGATATCATTCCTAACTTCATGTCAAAGCATCATGACGTGGCTTTAGTTTTCAGTATGTGGGATTTTACCCAAGTATCCAAGACGTTATTTTTTTTAGCGTTGAATATGTCGAATTTTCTGCCAACAAAACGGAATTTGCGGGAAGCTGTACTTTTTACTTCCATTTGAAGAAAAGTGCAGCTGAAGGACATCGAATGATGTTGGAAGCGAATGATGATTATGTTTCATCAATTTCAACAAGTGAGTACACTATAAAGTAAGTTTCGACACTATAAAGACGGTGATTTTGAAATGGAAGATAAGGAACGACCAGGCCAGCCGTAAAGGTTTAAAGATGAAGAATTGAAAGCTTTACTCCACGAAGACTTGAGTCAGACGAAAGTAGAACTTCCAGAACATTACACGTTGATCGATCAACGATTTCCAAGCGTTTAAATGACATTCGAATGATTCACAAGCAAGGAAATTAGGTGCCGTTCGAGTAGAAGCTGCATCGTATCGTGACGGGTGATACGCTACGATAATCCGAATCGAAAAAAGATAGTGGTACAGGTCAGGCGAACCATCGGCATCGACGGCAAAGCCGAATATACATGGCTCATGCCCTGTATTAGCAAACACGGCAAGATTATGCGAAAACAAGACATGACAAAGTCATTTCTTCAGCAGGACAATGCTCGGCCTGATGTTGCTAAACCATTTAAGGAAACGTTAGAAGCACTTAACTGGGATGTCCTACTATATCCACCATTTTCTCCAGATATTTCTCTTTCTCCTAAAAATGTGTCGTTCTCTTGACGTGGAATCCACATATTATAAAAAAGATATTTTGAATGATCAATTGGGCCAATTTTGTCACAATAAAGCTGCATGTTTACCAAAAGGAACCTAAACATTAATGCACACTCCCAATATAAAAATTAAACTTGTTAAATTTCAGCCTTATTTGATTAACCAAATTTTGCATTATATTTATATTAACAGGCGTGACAGTAGATCGGATGGCCCACCATCGACAGATGTAAGAGGAAGTATTCACAATTTACAGCTCGATATTATGGACGACATAGTACAAGCTCGAAAAGCTCGAATGAAATTATGGAACACAAGCAACGAGAAAGTATGTGAAGTACAAACGGTAAATGAGGCTGGTACGAGTTCACCATTACGCTACACAAATCGACGATACTCAGATTTTGTGGGTAATTTGGGAAATACATTACCACCAATCCAATCATTTCGACGAGCATCTGAATTCCCTAGCAATGCAAAATCACCGTCAATTCAGTTGCCCCCGAAATCACCGTCAAAAGATTTTTTCAAAGGTGGCCTGTTCGCATCCAGTAATTTACTCTCATCTCTCGCCTCCTCCGCCATTGAAATAAATAAATGCGAGGAACCACCACCTAAAGATAAATTAGCAACGCCGTCCACATACCTCGAAGTTGAAGGTGGTAATGCTAAATCACAGCGATCAAATAGTTTTGATGTTTCATTTTTGCAAAATTTAAAAAGTACATCAAGCGATGATGCAACTTCGTCTTTGACGGGTTGGTTCGCAAAACGGCATCAACCAATTTCAAAAAAACGAAGTATGCGATCTCATTCATCAGTTTCGTTTACGCGTGATGTTATGGATAAATTTAAAGAGAAAAGTGACCCGAAACCTACGAAACGTGTTCCAAAAGATAACCGTGATCCGCTGCGTAAATTAATTCGAGACGGTAAAAATGCCATCGTAGATTCACATATTTTAGGTAGTACAATCGAAGGATTTTTAAAAACTGATAAGTCACCATCATCCGCATCATCTTCACAGAATAAAGGGGCCATACCAAAAGATCGAAATAAAAAAAATAGTTCTGCCACCTCATCCACATTTAAGACGGCAACAAATTGGTTTGGCAAAGGAGACGATGATGATTCGAATGATAAATGCGATTCGTCAATTTGTTCAACCCTTAAAGATCTATTTGTTAAATAACTAGTCGGTAATATTTCATTTGACTTTTAGCAAAAAGAGATAATGGCAGGTAAATTTTTTAATTTTATTAAAAAATCATAAAATATAATTAATTAAAAGGGATATTAATAAATAAAAAAAATTAATAATTAAATTTCTTTTTTTTTTTTTTAAATACAAGGAATTACCTGACCATTACAATATTATCTGTTAATAATAAAATGTCCTCATTTTACTTTTTTATTTAATATTTTTAATTCATTCATAAACAATAATTAATTACACTTTTTGGATTAATATTCATTTTATAAAATTAGATTCAATTACGTACATATTTTATTATACATACATAGAATATAAAAATATTTATATAATTTTTATATTTTCTAAATGTTTTTTTTTATAAAAATATATTTATATATATATATAGATGTTTATATTTTAAATTTTTAACTATAAAAGTAATTAATTAAAGTTAAGAGCAGGTTTTTAAAAAACACGTCCGAAGCATTAAAAATCTAAATTTTTTGTTAGCGACTTAACTTTATGTGTGATTAAAAGTCTATAGATCCGCAATATAAATTTATAAACAAGTATGTAAATTAAACAATTTCATTGTTATTTTATAGAAAGAAGCTTTAGAAACTTTATTATCCATTGATCGATTCCATTCTATTTCATTATTTTTTTCGAAATTTTTCGAAAGTTAAACAAAACAAAATTAATTATGCAGACAAGACGAAAAACTACCAAATTTCTTTATTTGAAGCATAAAACGTATTTCCTTTTGGAAAAAAAATTGAAACAACAAATAAATAAACCATAAAGGAATGTACCGAGTGTCTAAAAATTACCGATCAAATATTTGAAAAATGTTTCATACAAAAGTTGCAGGGTTTAAATGATTTCAGAAAGCAAAATATTGTAAAAATAATAAACTGAGGCTTTATTTTCCTTTGTTTTACAACCTTCCCAATTGATTATCTTTTTACATTGTCATGATCGAAGTATTTTATCCATTGATAAAATCTCACTAGATTGTAATTAGTAGAGCAACCAAAAATTAGCAATAACATGTTTTACTTTCTTTTACTCTAGTAAAATAAAGTATAGTAATCATGAAAATTTTGGACCTTGAGATTTTTAGAGATTTATTTGTTTTGAGGTCCCTTGAGTCCGAAAAAGTGGGTTTCGAAATGGTGTCTGTCTGTCAGTCTGTTAGTCTGTCCGTCTGTCAGTCTGTCTGTGTCCTCTCTACAGCCCAGATGGTTTAACCAATCAAACTGAAACTTCAGATTTAAGCTTTATTGATAAATGGGGAAGTCCCATTGAATTTTACTCCAAATCGGCTAACCGGAAGTGGCCACTCCCTTGGTCCATAAAATTTATTTTGCAAATATCTTAAAAAGTATAAGGTTTACAAAAAACTACTTAATACAAAATGTTTCCAAAAATTAAAAACAAATAAAAATAAAAAATTAAAAAAAAAAATTTAAAAATTTGTAAAATTAAAAAAAAAAATTAAGAAAAAAATAAAATTTTTCAAAATTCTCTGTTCGTAAAAGAAAGTCGTGTGTTGGCCACACCTCAATTTTTTTTTTTAGTGCACGAATTATGAAAAGAGCAAGGTATAAATCCGGAAAACTGATCAATTTAAGCCCTACTTGTATTTTACCCAAAAAGGCATATTTCACCCAAAAGAGTATGTTTTACGTAATATTAGCGTATTTTGCTAACAATATTTGCATAATTTCCCAATTTTATAAAAAATTCAATTGTTTGGAAAAATTTATTGTTTTATTTTTTTAAGCTTCTAAAATTTTCCAAAAATTAGCGCCGATAGTAAGTAGCGTAAGAGTTTTTCTATAGGGTGTATCCTACATGAATTTTTGTTTCAGGTATTCTCGGCCGTTACTTTATGCACTCATAGTGGTATAAATTCGATCCATGCTTTCTAGAATATACAAGCAATAAACAGCTCTATTGACCTTTTTCCTCAAATGATGTAAATTGACAGCCAAAGTAGACTTGCCACCTTTGGAAACTTGGAAAACGGGACACCATTCATTTTTTACTGAACATGATTTGAAATTCATGGCATTCATTTTTATCGAACAGTTTTTTTTTTTTTTTTAAATATCCTAAATGTTGGTTTTTTTTATCATACTGTTGGTTCCTTTGCTCTTCTTTAGTCCCTTACGTTACCAGCTTAAGGTTTGAAAAACTCAGAAAACGCACCCACTCTAATCGAATGATTACTGAGAATGTGAGGATACCGCGAAGAATCTTTTAGTTTCATTATCTAGTGACACAGCGACCCCTCCAATGAGGGAAACGAGGAACTATCACCAGTCGCATTTATGATTCATGGCAGAAAGAAAGTTACATGATGTGATCTATTTGAGTTTTAACACTATACAAATAATCGCTAAACTCGTTTGAAAAGAATACTTTCGGCATCAAAAGACAGACATTTTAACGTTGGACATTTGACCTAAACTTTCGATAAAAGTTCAGTGTATGTACAAACGAAACTATCATTTAGAGAATGGAACCAAATTCGACAAAAAACTTAACTGTTCGGAATCGCACAGAACCCTCTTGATATGAGTATTTGGAATATTAATTAAATTTTATAAGTTCCATGGTTTTAATATTGACGATGAGTTTGAGTGTAGAATTTCTTCATGAATCGCTTATTTGCTACTCAGTAATTGATCAAACTGATGAATTAGTTTGTTAATCAAATAAATCGGATATTTATTTTTTTAAATACTCTTTGATTATTTGGTTTGTATCAACTGTCAAGCCAAAAGCATATTCTTCGGTTGATTTAATGTGTGGTAATTTCGAGTCCGCCTCTGTTTCTAGAGTAAATTGTGATTCAAATCAATTGTGGTTAAATTTCGAAAATACACTGTGAAAGTGGAAATAAAATGTGAAAGCCGGTGGAACTCAGTAGGGTGTCAAGTAGAACTTCCACTACAATATCAGGGACTATAGGAGACAATGGTGAACCCATAAAAACTCGATTGGTCAGTTTGTAGTAGCTGTAGTATGCTGAAATACAATATCCCACTATTCTGCCGTTTAATAAAATTAATTAGATCATAAGAAATTTTACAATTATATTTCATATATGTATCGTTAATTCCAAATTATAATAACTCAGCCAAAAATTTTAACGTGTTATAAGTTGGACTATTAGGAAAAGAAACAGTATGCCTGAGTGGATAATTAGCTTTGTGAACTTTAGGAAGCCCATAGAATTTAGGTTTCACCGAGGCGTAGGTCTTTACTTTCGTTTTTGTTTCTTTATCAATATAATTTAGAACGAATAAACTTTTAATTTTACTGTTATTCAAATTTTTGAATGAAAGTATTTAATGTTTAGTTGAATTTTTGTATATAATATCTAATCTTGTCCTCATAGTCTGGTCTCAAGATAATTACCGACATGTTGCCTTTGTCAGCATTTAAAACAATAATATTTTGGTTATTTTTTAAAAATTGGTTGGTCATGAATTTTAATTTTTTTTACTGTTTTTCTCTCTTAGTTAAATAACTATTCTTAGAAAAGGAATTTTGAAAAACGTTACAAATTCGGAATCTAGGAATATTACGTTAATGTTCGTAATCTATTTTTTGGATTATACTGATGAATCTATTTTTTGGATTATACTTTGGGCCGAAATCTGAAACGCTTAAATATCCTCCTTCTTAAAGAGTGGTAAACCAAACTTTGGTCCCAAACTGAGAATATCCATCACTTTAACCTTAACACAACATTAACCTTATGAATATTCTTCTACATGTTTTACGATTTACAATGTCCAAATTCAGACGATGTTGGTTGAGTACGGCATTAAAATTTCTATTTACAATAATCAAATATAAATTAAGCAATTTATCAAAAATTCTGTGTTGAGTTCTATAAAATTCTTGAAGAAATATTGAAATCGGTCGATTCCTTCTTATAATCACCATAAGGCGATGGAATTCTTTAATTCTCCAAAATGTCAATTCAATTTCAATATTCAGAATTTTTCACTTCAAATTATCAAATTATCGCTTCAAATTCTGTATTTTATTATTATACGGCATATTCGGTTCGACATTCACAAATAAACATTTAACATTATTAACAATATGGTTAGAATAATAACTTTTGCATCGTGTCAGAAACATTTTCCGTGACGTGAAGCTAGCCAATTTTCCATTTATCTTCATAAAATGTTTAATGATGCAGCAAATATCACTGTAGAGTTTCCTTGTTGTTATTCTATTTCTTACATAATTACTTGTTTTGAACCAATAAACTGAATGGATATTGCCTCTTCGGCTTTATTTCTTTGTTAGACTGAGGAGGACAATAAAATTGTCGAAACGTCTCAAAATAATTAATAGAGTTGTATTGGGTTAGAAAATCCGAATATAAATTAAAATCAAAATAATTATAATCAAAACAGGTAACATTATTGTTGAAACAAAAATTTAAAAAAAAAATTAGTTTTTCATCACTTAAATATTTTAAACCTCGATGATTGGTTTAAATATTGATTTTTTGTGTTATTTTAACTAAAATCACAAAACAAATGGAGCTTATATATTCTAAAACTAAAAGTCTAAACATTGCTAAAACAATGTTTTGATCGAAGAGGTACAAACAACATCAATTTCTCTAGAATAATATTTCCACTTGCATGCACAACTCAAATTGCTTTTTTTCTCCACTTAAACAGCGATTATAATTACATATTATAAAGATGGCATTTATCCATTTTTATCAGGTGCCGTGGCTTTTATCACTGTATATTATAGTTTAAAAAACGGTGGTTTTTTAAAAATTTTACAATTTATTAATGTTTTTTTTTTTTTTATAACAATATATGGTTAAAAAAATTTTTTTTTTAATTACAAGCACAAAAAAAAAACAAGCAAAATAAAATTTTCTAATTTATACGATTCTAAAAAAAAAACACAAATTGGTAGTAAAATATCTTATAGTGATAATTTTAAAAATTTTTAAAAATTTATTTACTATGGAGACTAGTTTCGGAAATTTCTTCCTTCATCAGATCCCATTACTACACTAAATTCAATGTCAAAAAATATATAAAATAGGAAAAAAAAGAAAAAAAAAGATTATAAGTTTTGACATGTGACTTCGTGATGAATGAAAATGCGCACGAATATGTTTGTTGCCTGAAAGTTGTTAGCAAGTATTATAACTGAAAATTAGATACAGAGGAAGGAATAAGAACAATGAGGTTCCTTGCCGATTGGTTATGTTTCGCTCAACGACTTGATGGAAAAAATACTTCTAAAATCCGCATTTTTCCTTTGCGTGTATATTTTGAATTGTGAAATATGAATTTCTACGGGCCAGCCGCCTCTGTTTATTGTATTGTTAATATCTAATTATGAGAATCAAATATGTTGATAATATTAAAATAAATAAATCTTTTCAAATACATGTTTTTTACAATACAGCGAATCACAGCTATAATCCTTTCCATCTTGTCGAGTTTTGTAAAATAGTTCGATGGCCTGTAGAGATAGTTCAAGTGCTCTGGATTTATTTCAAAGGATGGTCCACCTGCTCAAAGGATGGTCCACCTGCACTCCACACATCCCGATCAGGTAACCTAACACAGAATGGTTTGTGGATGTCCAGTTTAGCTGGCATACAGTCGGAAGGCATTCCTATGGGAGGGTCTGTCTGAAATTCCTTAAGGATTTCCAGATGACCCACCATATTGCCTGGTTTGATATTTCCTTCCGCCTGCATTTGCAGGGCCATAATTGCAGCATCCTTTTTAATATGCAGGTGTAACGGTATCAGTCCTAGAAGTGACTCACACACACCGATGCAGGCTATACGCTGAACCTTATTCAATAAGGTTTGCGTTGCCTTCTGCTCAATTTTAGGCCACCATACAACCGATGCGTAGGTGACCATGGGCCTAACGATTGTAAGAAATGACCAGTAGATCATTTTTGTTTGTAGTCCCCAATTACGCCCATAGAGTCTTTGACAGGCCCAGAAAGCCTTGGTGGCTCTATTTTGAACTTTCAACAAATGCTGGTTCCAGTTCAGTTTTTGATCTAGGATAAACCCTAGATATTTAACACCTCGCTGGAAAAAGGAACAGTACTACCGTTTAACAACGGAGCTGTAAGCGCAAGCTTTTTCCTCCTCGTAAAAGGAACAATGACAGTTTTGTTTGGATTGACACTGAGTCCGTCCTGGCAACACCACTGCCATATTATATTGAGTGCATTTTGCATACGATCAGAAATGACCTCATGAAACTTGCCTCTGATTATGATAGCCACATCATCCGCGTAGCCCTGGACATCAAACCCATGCCTACTCAGAAGGACCAGTAGTCCGTCAATATCCAATGACCACAAAAGAGGAGATAGTACGCCTGCTTGGGTACAGCCCTTTACGGCCCTGATGTTTACTGACTCGCCACCTAGTCTGGCAATAATCTCACGATGTTCCAGCATGGAACGGATCCACCTAATTGTAGAAAGCGGAACCCTTTTTCCCATTGCTGCCCTCTCTATAGACCCATAGGAGGTATTATCAAACGCCCCCTCAATGTCCACAAAGGCACAAAGGGAAATTTCTTTATATGTCACTGCTTTTTCAATCCTCGTGACTAGACCGCTAAAGGCCATCACAGTGGATTTACCAGTTTGATACGCAAACTGGTCCTGACGCAGCGGATTTTTTCCAAGGACCTCACTTCTTATTTGATAGTCCAGGATTTTTTCCATCGTCTTCAATAGAAACGATGTGAGGCTAATTGGCCGATATGCCCTGGCCTGGGTGTCTGGACGACCCCCCTTCCCCCTTTGGTATAAAGACCACATTTACTTTCCTCCCCAGTTTCGGAATATAGTTAAAATCATAACTTGCCCGAAACGTCTGAATCAAGCTGAGGAGTATTTCCTCAATACCTTTTTGAAGTAAAGCTGGAAAGATACCATCCCCTCCAGCGGATTTGAAAGGTTTGAAAGACCCAAGCACATCGCACCTTGCTGGGTGTGAAAATTTTCCCAGAGAGACTCCAGATCCTACTGTGAGGCACATAGGCCACCTCACTTGAGGGATCATGCGGGTCCTCTTGGGCTCCTACCACTACTGAATCCGGAAAGTGGGTCTCTAGCAGTACCTCTAAGGTTTCCTTTCGGTTTTCAGTGAACCTCCCGTCTTGCTTCTGGAGAAGTCCTAAACCATTTGAATGATCCCTGGAAAGGACTTTCTGGAGACGAGCTGCAGAGTGCAATTCATTGATTCCCTCACATAAATTCCTCCAGGTAGCCCTTTTGGATCTTCTTATACTCGCCCCATTCACCGGTGAATGGCCATCTTATATTCGCCCCATTCACCGGTGCGTTTAGCCTTGTTGAATAATCTTCTCGATTTTTTCCTCAGTTTACCCAACGTCCCGTTCCACCAAGGGACCATCTTTGTGGACTCTCTTCGCTTAACCGGGCAGCTGTTCTCGTAAGCCAAATGTATAGAATTATGCAGCTGGTTTGAACAGATCTCCAAACCCTCTGGAGCCTCTATGTTCCCCACAACCGAGGGCATTTCTGATTCGAGTGAGACTCTATAAGAGTCCCAGTCGGTCAGTTTTGGAATTCTGATTTCCTGCCGCTGTCTCAGCCGCCAAATCGAATCTGATGTGCAAGTGATCCGATAATGAGGCCTCTTCAGACACATGCCAGTTTTTGACCAAGTCGCTAAAATCCGGACTAGCAAGTGTCAAATCTAAGACCTCTTGCCTTATCGCATTTATAAAAGTAGGTTTCCTTCCCCTATTGACAATGTCTACATTATTTGAGATCAGAAATTCAAAAAGGTACTCACCCCTGTTATTGATGTCCGTGTTACCCCACACCGTGTGGTGCGCGTTTGCATCGCATCCTATCAGGTAGACCAGCCCATTGCGTTTGCAATGAGCTATGAGCCGCCTAACGTCAAGTGGAGGAATTAACTCTGAGTCTCCAGGAAAGTAGGCGGAGGCCATTATAGCCTCCTGTTTGCCTCTTTCACCCAGAACCTCCACCATTGAGTAGGGCCATTTAAATGCGTTTAATTCAAAAATAGAAAATTGTTCAATTTTGTTTAAGGCGGGTATTACATTATCACATTTATATAATTATATAAATAAGAGAATGTAATTGCCGCCTAGGACAAATGTGTTTGCCTTTCAGGTAAAATTGCATAACCATAAAAAAGAGACAGCTATTTCAACCAATTGGTATGCTGAATTTTAATGCCTTAAAGGCAAAAATTGTGCATGTAGGACCAGAGGATATAACGTTCACGTCTTACCAAATGTCAGCATTCAAATTTGCATTAATTAGACATAGAAAAATACTTATTCAATTGCCCTTACCTAATGTGAAATTCTTAACGTTAACAGAAATGTGTAGCTGCTCAAATTTGCAGGAAAATGCTGGTTACTCAAAAGAATCGCGAACAAAGCGAATTAAAGTTGTACCTAATCTTTATATTGTTACTGGTATAAAATAAATAAGGGAAATTAAACGGAAAATTAAAAGAAAAAATCAAATTAAATTGTTTATCGGGCAACTTTTATGCTTAGATTCCCAAAAATCAATCTAGAACTGAATCGATGAGGTGCTGCACTATGCCAGTTAGTAGTAATTTCAGGGGTTTTCCCATGTAGTAATTATAGAATATTTGGCTATGTAGGATTCATAGAAGGCAAATGAGGCTTTTAATATACTTTCTCTATTAAAAAAATAGAGTTGGGCTCTGGCGAAAATTTTCTAAAAATTATCAATTTCTTAGAAAACGAATGATTTATTTTATTTGGAGTTATAAAGACAGCATCCACTTCGTCGTGTACTTTTAGGTTTCTGTGTTTTTTTTCTTTTTTCTGTTTTTATTAAATAATCAAAAACATTCCAAATATAATTGAAAATGTTAAATTTGTGAAATAATTTCGAACAAAAATTGGCTAATATTTAGAATAGATTACTATAGCTTTTGTTGCCGAACTTGTTTCCTGTGTAAAATGCAACATATCGTATTTTATTCCCAACTATTAGTAAATCTTCTAATGTATATAATGAATAATAAATTTTAGTTGAATTTCTTCATGTACCAATTCTATTTTGAGCTAATTCATCTGTAGAAGTATTTTAAATCTTATTATTAGGTTTGAATGTTTGACACCTACAATAGCAATATCGTAAGCTAGTAAAAAAAATTTGTACTTTTGTACGTTTGACATTAAGAACATCTTGAAGCCTCAAAAAATTTCCAAACTCATTAGTGACTGTTGGTTGAAATTAAAAACAGCTTGAAGCAGAATATAAAATATTGACCTCAACTTAAGCATCTCTTCTTATTTGGATCATTTTCCTGCCTCCGTATGGAGCATCAAAGATAATTTTTTAAGTGTAAATAGTGACGCTGGACCACCATTAAGGTAGGTATCTAAGAATAAACAAAAAAACATTTGCGCTGTGGCGCCAAAAGCATATACGTATATTTTTAATATTAAGTAAATATTATTCGATTCTACGAAAAACCATATAAAGTAGCAGCTATTTTCAATTGGTTCAATTTTTGTCATTTTAATTTTTTTTATAGTCGCGAAGTTCTCCTTCAATCGTGAATATTTTTCTGATGCACATTTCCTCATGAAGTTGTCCACTTTAAGTGGTAAGTTGTTTGGATTGTTTTGATCAAATTGTTTCTGATAAATGAACAAGATGACCATCTTGGCTTCTATTTTACTCATTAGATTAATAAACCTGATATATGTATAACCCAAAAGGTTATATTTCATAGTGTTTTTATAGGAACTCAATTTAAATGTGTAATATAATTGTATGTTAATTAATTTATAAAATTTTAATTAACTAATCTAATTTAAAACACTGCTTAAACTGTTTTTTCACTCGTTAGATTGACAAACCTAATATACAAGCCAAAAGGTTATATTTCATAGTGTTTTCTTAGGAACTAATTATAAATGGGTAATATATATAACTGTACTTTAATTAAAATGTTAATTAACTAATTCAATTTAAAACAATTGAAAATCAAAAAAATTAATTTAAAAAAAATGCATGATATAAATTAACAAATTAGACTATGGTATTAGTGAATACCAAAATAGTTTTGGTTTCACAACTGTTTTATTATTCCTACCAATTGGAGGGCAAACGTTAATAGTTTCAAACGTATAGTATATCCACTCAGTTTTATGGCGGTCATTACAGATTCACGCAACTTGCCTTGCTCTAATCGATGTCGATGATTTTCGAAAAACCTGGCGTCTTACGACCTGTATTTTTTCGACCAACCACTGAAAAACGTGATCCATAGTGATATTGTAACCACTATTAAAATAGTTCTCAGATAATTGTAAGACCAGATCGGCTGCCACACACCAGAGATCTATGTACCTTCTCTTTTGCAGATTCCAGAGTGTCTTAATCTAATGTAGGTTGTTTACCATTTTGTGGTACTATTACTTTCTAAATTTCTAGAAAAATCAACAATTTTCTAACTTAGTTTCCCAGATAGGAAAACCTGCATTCTTCCTGATTTTGGCACAAAGCTTATTGTAGGGAGAATACATTTTCTGGCGGCCCTACTAACTGCTAAAATGGCTAATATTTCAAATGAATATGTCCAAAACTTGTACAAAAGTATGCCAAATCGAATTTTTTAAATAATAAAAAACAATGGTGGAAACACAAAATATTAATTGGAATAAAAAATCATTTTTATAACTGTGCGTTTTATATTTAATTTCTATTACAAACAATAAAATATTGTGTGCGGCTATCTTTTATTACCATACTTAATGAGGGTTCTCCATAAATTTCCCATGACGCCCCAGAAAATAATGATTTCTATTTATGTACGCATTGGTAAAGTGAAGAGTATTATTTCTGCATAGGAAGAAGTTTCAATGAATTTATTTTAAATGAAATAAATCTTAAATTAGGGGTGCGGCTATCATTTAGTAAGGGACTGTAAATTGAATTTTATTTTGAAGTAATTTTGAACTAAATATTTCGCAAAAATATATTTTTGAATGAATTTAATTCATGCATGATAATCATCCAAAGAGATTCGTGTAAATGCGCCTTAAACTAGTAATACGTAATACGAGAAATTTTGTTTATTTATGTAATTGGTTTTTATTACGAGTAATTTACCATAGCCAAGTTGGATTAACCAGTTACTAAATACTTGTGTTAATTCAGTATTGTTTGACTCTCATAGGGTTCCACTAAACATTGCTTTTTATCGGAATTTTACTTTAACATAAATACATATAGATAAATCTTAAAATATTATTTATCCGGTGGCTATACAAATTATTTATCCGGTGGCCCGATGGATGGCACAGTGCTGGAAGGTGATGAAAAAATCACGGCTGGTTTCATCTTGAAGCGGCCAAATCCATCTATGGGATGTAGCGCCAGCGAAAAAAAAATTGATTATCAATCATGTTTTTTTTTTTTGAAATTGTAAACTCCGCCGGGCCGGATTCTAAAAATTACCACACATAACTAATTAACCATTGCTAAAAAGGCAACTTTAATGGAGGATTATCGACACCTGAGGGCAAATGGGCAATCCTTGGAATAAAGATTATGTAGTAGTTTTAATAGTTTCGGAATTATGGTAGTGGCGTTCCGTTACACTGATCTTGAAAAGTGTTTAAGTTTCTGAGCAGTATGATTACCCTTCAAATTTTGGTCAACACTCATTCAAAAGTTCGATAGGATAATTTTCCCTGTCGTTGCCAAACGACGAATTTGCCCAATCGTCGTTCGTCGGTAGCATTCAGAATATCCCGAAAATTTCTTATATAAACGAACCTTCGCAGATCAAATTCTATGGAGTTTTTGATATATCCTCATGCAGGCCCTTCTCACAGCCAATCGTTAAATGTCGGATCAACAGACATTATGATCTAACTTCAGCATTTTAAATTTACTACACATCATTGAATTTAATACTGGCTTGTACAATTGCTGATCTTTTTCATGAGGTACAACAGGTAGTGTTTGTCTGAAATCTCCACCCAGAATTATAACTTTACCGTCAAAGAGGTTATTATTTTTCATAACTATGCCATTTAGCTTCATATAAGATCGATATTTTAGCTTCCCTAATAATCTTAGCATCAGAATTGTTCAACTTTAATAGTGAAACGGAGCTTGCAACACAAGAATGGGCACTATGAGTTGGGAATGGTATGTCCTGCGACCGTGAAGGAAGGAACGTTGCAGTGATGCCTAATGATGATGTGCCAAGTACTACGTTTCCTTCTCTCCGTGAGGTATTTAGTAGTAATTTGTACGAATATATCGTACAAATATATGACATCTATTATGTTGTCGTATACTAATTCTTACCCTCTCTTGCTGAGTGTTATTAAATCATGCAAGAGTTTTTTGAAGGTTTGCTGAGGGGGTCCAAAAGAAAATATGTAATTTCAATCGAAAATTTAAACTGCTTTATACCCCTCAGCCATGAGCCTGTATTCTTGAAATTCACCCGAAAAAAGATACCGACGAATATCTGTCAAATTACGTCATTTCAGTCGAAAATGTAAATTGCTGCATTCTTGAAATTTGTCGATAAAAAATATCGATCCAATAATAGACAATATTTCTCGCCTACTGTACCTGTTGAGATTTGCGGTTTTATTCTTTGTCGAGAATTAAAATTAAATGTTTTAAGAAGTATTGAGCACATATAAATGTTGTAAAAAATAAAAATGTAGGAAAGAATAGCGAGATTACTTAAGACCGGTAAACATTAGTCGTGTTTTGTTGTTCTCCATGAAAACTGCACTAGAACTCGATAAATTTTAAATTCCTTTTATTCTATGTAAACAGGAAAAAAAATTAAATTCATAAAGTGCTAATGTGTAGTGAATTTAACATAAATACACATTTTAAGTTGTTACAGTAATAAATAATGACAATTATAGCTTATTTTTTAGTTACACTTGATAAACCCATGAATTTATCGAGTGTAGTTGCGTGTAATGACGTCAGCAAGTAATAAGAAAATATTGATGAAATATCTGAAGGGGGGAATTTTAAAACTTAAAATATGTATTTATTTCAAATACCCTACACATTCGCGCTTTATTAATTAATTTTTTTTCGCTTTACATAGAATAAAAGGAATTTAAAATTTATCGAGTTCTAGTGCAGTTCTCATGGAAAACACGGCTATTGAGAACGAGCGACGAGAACACAAGCGACGAGAACGATTCTTCGTGTTTGTAGTTGACGATAGCTAAGATATTGTGTATTTACTAAAAAATAGAATTTAAAATTTTAACAGTTTTAAATACAAAATTTAAATTTATCGTTGATAATTTTTAATTTAAGACGATAAATTGAAATTTTATATTAAAATTGTTAAAATTTAACTTTTATTTTTAGTAAATGTACTTTAGCTATCGTTAATTAAAAACGTACGTTTTTCACTATTTTATCAATTTCTTGCATAATTTAGTGAAAAAGGAAAATTTGATCTATTCGCTCATTCTCAATGTGTACCGGTTTTTAATGCCATTCTAGACCGATCTTAAGTTAGCCCAGACTTTCATCCCAGAAAAAAAAAAAATTCATCAGGCAACACTAAAATTTCAACGTTATCGCAGCCCAACATAATTTCATATGATATAATTTACTCTAGTCCAGAAAATAATTTTTGTTTTATTTTATAACACGTTTTATTACAGAAAATCTGTAATCTTTAACAGATTTAAATTAGCATAGTACCGAAATTTCATACAAATGGAACCGTTTTGGCCCTGGGATGAACGAGATGTTTCTTTTCCGGAAACCAACAGTATGTCATTCGATTTGGCATTGTAATCCTGGTACTATGCTAACCTTAAGCCCCTTTTCTTTAAAATTAAGTATATTCTTCTATAAATTCCCGTATAATATACGATTTTAGTTTTGGCGATTTTCTGTAATAAAATATGTTATGAAATAAAACAAAAATTATTTTGTGGACTGGAGTAAATTAAATCATATGAAATTATGTTGGGCTGCGATAACGTTGAAATTTTAGTGTTGTCTGATGATATTTTTTTTTTTTTGGGATGAAAGTTTGGGCTAACTTCACATGCATCACCCCTGTGTTCTCAAACTTTGAATATTGTTGACGAGACATGAAAAATGATGAAAAATGAAAAAATAAATAGAAAAGTGAAAGTGCAATTAACCTGATAAATTATTGTGATTCTGTTATAGAAATGATTCTTAAATATTTTAAATTAATCTGAGAGTGAATTGTCGCAAATCTCCAGCACTTTTGTACTGGAAGCTTGCATACATAAAAGGTTGATTTTTTTGAATTCGCAAGAATTTGTATTGACTTTAGTTAATTTTGTTTAATAAGACAAAATATCGAGTATTATACAGGTTTTATACTTCAAATTGAACATTTTACACTACAAATTCAAATTTTTACGTTTCAAATACAACCTTCTACAATTCAAATTCCACCTTCATTTCCCCCTAAACCATTTAAAATGTAAACGAAACTTTTCCAAAACAAATGAAAACTTTTTCGAAATAAAATAAAACCATTTCAAAATCAAAAGAAACTAAAAAATGGATTTGTTTCAAAATAGGGACTGCAGATCAACTGCTTTTGCGCAGTTTCATCAACATATTTGGATTATAATTTTTGCAGTTGTTTTTAGTTACTGTTTGTAACGCCTCGATGAGCCAATGATGCGACCATTAACATTACGTTCCTTCCTCATACTGCAGGAACAACCGTGTTTGCATTTATTTCTCTATATGACCTAGTACGAACTCGCCTGGGAGGCAGAAGTCATGCGGATTTGATATCTGCTGCACTTATTTTTCTGTTTTCAAAAGCAACTCAAATAATTTTTGTATAAAAAATAATGCAAATTCTTCTTGTACAATAAATACAAATACTTCTTTATACGTGAAATTAGCTCCTCGAAGAATTATGAGCAAAAATATGATGATCCTCTAAAAGATAAGATAATATGTAAACGTCAAAACTTGTAAAATGCAAAGCTTACTTTTATGTGTTTGTAATTTTTCGATATTATTTTAGTGGTAGTCAAATCAAAAATTTGCAAACTGATTAAAGTAAGCTTTGCTTTTTACAAGTTTTCTTACACATTATCTTATTTTTTACAGAATCAGGGTGCTCGATATGGTAAACGTGATAAACAAGGCGTAACAAATAATAACTCTCAAAACAACTGCAAAAAACATAACAAAAAGGTGTTGATGAAACTGTCAAAAGCAGTTGATAGGTAGCCCCTTTAGATTATTTTGATGATTTTGCCCATTTTTTAGATTATTTTGATTTTGAAATGGTTTTATTTCATTTTAAATGTTTTATTTGAATTTGAAAAAGTTTAAATTGCTGAAGTAAAAATTTCATTTGAATTTGAAAATGGTTTGGTTTATTTCGAAAAAATTTTATTTGGTTTGAAAAATGCTGAATTTGAATTGTAAAAGGTTCAATTTGAAGTGTAAAAGGTTCAATCTCCAGTTTCGTAATATTTTAGCGAAAGAGGAAATGCTAGATGCATAACAGCATATACCTTATTTTTTTTATTATATCGTGCTATTTGATGAAAGTTTAAAAATTAAAAGAAATGTAACAAAAATAAACTAAAGTTAGTATTGTAGAATAAATATGAAAAAGAAACAATTTAAAATCAAAATGGCTGTGAATTTTCCTTTCTTATATTTTATCTTTAGCATAGGCTCGTTAGTTGCAATATAAAAACCAAGTAATTAAAAATACAAGAGTTTCAAATATGTATTGCATTGATTATCCAAACATTTTATATGAAAATAGTATTTTATTCAACATGCGTGAAATGATAGTTATTTCATTACTCATGATCATGAGGATAAAGTTTGCGACATGAGCGATAGCGAGTGTTGTAATTATCCGAATGAGTAATATATAACCATATTACAGGCGAGTTGGATGCGTTACTTTTCTACTCCTGCAAGTATTTTTGTGTCTTTATTTAGTATTTCTTCATTTTACTTTTTCTATTTTAATAAAATGCACTCGCGAATATTTATTTATGCATACCAATATTTATTTATAAAACCAACAGCGTCTAAGATAATATTTCAAATAATATGTCTTTCTTTGGGGAAAATATGTATGTATTATAAAAAATATTTATTGTATGGTACCAACAAGTGAGTAATGAATTCAATCAGTGACTACGAATCAACCAAAGAATAATACATTTATCGTGAAATTGTATTATACGAACAAGAGAACATTTAAAAAACTTAATATTTTTCTACTCCTGTTTAGTAATTAGTTTATTAAATATGGTTTGATTCGTGGAGAAAACCAAACTCACTCGGGTTCATTTAGTAGTCACGGATTGAAATTTATTACTCACTGGTTCATACCAAGCCAAAACAATAATAGTATAGTATTGAACGAGCATAAAATAGTAGCTGTTATTCACGAGGATGAAGTTTACGATACAAGCCCTTAGACTAAACTGTGGTGTTAAACAAATCTTGTTTTCACCGTCAATAATTTTTTTGGAATATTCAGCTTCAAAATAGTTAAAAGATGTTGACGTTTCAATTTAATTAATGAAAATGGCCTATTGCGGACTACTAGATAAAATTTCAAAAATGAATGATTTACTTGTAAGTCGGTGTTCCAAACGAAAAAAATATCGCATAAAAAGTTAAAAAGTTAAATTTTTGACATTTTATTCACCACAAATATTTTATGTGGTCGGCGACCAGTTAAAATTTGTTATCTTTTGTTTATTTATGTATACTGCGAGTTTATGTAAAATTTCTTCTGAAAAATTTTTAGCAGGCTCTTAGTCTATTTTAAGTGAAATCTGCTCTAGATTATCTTTACAAATTTTACTGTACTGTAATATTTTGCAATTAAATTCAATAACTGCTTGTATAAAACGTACAACTGAATTATTATCGGTATATATTTAACGATATTATTATTCATTTTAAAATTAAATTATTTTTACTTCACAAAACTCACAAAAATAAATAAAACTAAACGTCAAAATTTTAACTTTTTAGCTAGTTGCGTTTGGAACAGAAAATTGGTTAAAAAATGAGGTAAGTTAAATATTTCTTACCACAGTTAGAATATTTAACTTTTTAACCAATTGGAATACTACAGCCTTAGTAGTGAATAGTGTGAAAACCTTTTATTATTAATTTCCCATAGCAAAAAATATAAAATTTCAAATATGGTGAAACTTACCTGAAGTGTTCACTCTTGGTCAAGATACCCAAACATTCTGGTCACTTTATAGAGATGGCCAGTTTAAGGAGTTAAAAAAACGAACAATTTGAAAATTCAAAGTCAGGCCAAAAAATAGAATTTATTTCAATTGTAACAAATTATGTTGTAACAAAACTGATGAAGATTATATGGAATATTCAAGGGACTAACAATACGGTCACACTTTTGGAAGTTTTACTATATCATTTTATTAGGCCAAAGCATTCCTAGATAAACAAGCGGTCAGGATAAAATTCGAACTTAATATAAGGGGGATAGAAAGACAAATAAAAATGGATTTTTCTTACAAATCATATGAAAAGTTATGTTTTTTTAATATCGTTTTTCTTAAATGAAAAATCTTACAAAAATAAATTTTGATTTCTGCGTTATCAAGAAGAATAATTGTTAAATATATGATTTGAAAATCAATTAATAAAATCTTGTTTATAGATATTTAATTAATGTTTTACTAAAACCCCTTTATTTACAAACACATCTTTACACCTCATGATGTCACAACTTTCGTTCATGTTTTTTTTATAATAGAAAAATGTCGATAAATAGCAAAGACGTCAAACTAAAGAGAAGAAACAAACTTTGTTTTCTTTCATGTAAACAAATCATTTAGTTTTCATTGATTTCGTTTTTATAATTTTATACTGTATTTTTCACATAGTCATCCAAAGAAAAAATAAATTTGTACTAAAAATTACTAAATTTAAGTTATTGATTTTAAAATACGTTATACTCAAAGGTTTGATTTAAATATAAACCTAAAGATATTTTATGTTACGAGTATTTTTCAATCATAAAATTTTAATCAAAAATGTTCAATTTTACATGGGTTCTTATGGGAAAACTGAACCTGACGGCTTGTATATTTAGGAATGCTTTGATTGGGCTCTGGTAAATAAATAGTCATAAGCACATTTTTTTTAATCAAAAGTAAACTAGATAACTAATAAGTAACAGAATATAAAAACACTTGCAGGAGGAGAAAAGTATTGAATTCAACTCGCGAATAATTACTCATTCGGATAATTACAATACTCGCCATCGCTCGTGTCGATTAAACTTAATCCTAATGGTTAATAAAATAACTATCTATTATTACACCCTCGATTTATTAAACTCCTTTTGCGACAGTAATCCAGGAATCAAGCAGAGATATTTTTTTCCTGAATTACATCATTTATTCCATATCGTGAGAATGTTTAAAAATGCAGATGAACTGTTGAAATAATTCAGGATTTAATTGCAAAAAGTATTTGAAGTTTGCTCGTACACTAAAAATTGTTTTCTGATAATTAAACGCTTAGTTGTTTGAATAAAAATCTCGTTAATGTCAACCAGATAAAAAAGATTCGGAAAGATAATTTTTATTTATATTGAGCCAATTCTTTATATTTAAACAAAATTATTTTATTGGTATGAAAAAATGTTCATAATGCTTTTGAAAATGATCCCGAATTAGGATTGAAAGATTAAGCTTAAATATACAAAAATAAAGAGCTCTATACCAATAAAATAATTTTGTTTAAATATCGGAAATATATTATGATGTATGTGCTTTTTGTCCAGATTGACATCGTCAGTCGAGTTCTGAAATATTTTACATTTATTAAAAGTCTAATTTTAAAATTGTAAAATAAATAAAAGTAAAGAACAAAACAAATGTTAATGTAAATATAAGTTATGATACTAAGTATTGTATTTATGTCTATTTCTAAGTGTTTAGTTTTAGGATGTTGTAAATTTATTTCTTATCTATCCACCATACATTATGTATTTATATAATGTTGAACGTTACACAAATTTATTTGACAGACGAAAATGGTAAATTCATATTTTCGATTTTGTTTGAATGAAAGATGAGATGATACCTACATTACTACTGATATTAGCCTTGGTCAAAAGTGGATGTTGTTGGATGTTTTCTTAATCTAGAACGAGACTTTTAGTATTTTTCTTGACAGGTAGTTGAAGTTATTCAAAAGTGTCAGTTTATGAAACTGAACATTTTACAATTTTGGTGAAAAGTAATTACTCGATTTATGTTTTCCAAAACGAAAGTAAATATCGTGTCCGCAGAAAGAAGGCTAGCCTCTGCACTGCGTGGCATAAAGCTAGGATTGGAATCCACAGGAACATAATTTGGAAAAAATTATAAAATGTTAATTTAAAACAAAACATATTCTGGAGAACTTGGCAAACAAAAGTTAAAATCATTCTTTATCTTTTTTTTATCTTATTTTTTATTTAAATTAAAATGTTAGCACTAAATTTTACTTTTTTAAAAAATAATGCAAAAGATATGCGCCCAGCGACCAACAAATAAAATTTTGAAACCAGAGCTAAAACCAAAAAGCTGTACATCACTAAATAAATTGTAATAAATTCAAACAAATTTACTTGGTTAACCTTACATCAAAAAATTAATTTTCGTGCATAAAAAAATTCTAATTGTGTGTAAAAAATGCACCAAAAAATCATCTTCTGTCCAGAAAAAAATACTTACAATTTTGTTTAGAACAAAAAAAAATGGAGATGTGGCCAACACACGACTTTCTTTTACAAACAGAGAATTTTGAGAAATTTTATTTTTTTTATTATTTTTTTATTTTTGGAAACATTTTGTATTAAGTAGTGTTTTGTAAACCTTATACTTTTTAAGATATTTGCAAAATAAATTTTCTGGACTAAGGGAGTGGCCACTTCCTGTTAGCCTACAGAAAAACATAATTACACTGACATCAACACAAACTCACAGGTATTACACAGAATACGAAAAGGATTACTAATGAACAGATTAGAAGAACTAGAAATATACAAGGAACAATATAACCCATTTTTACTAAACGAAAAAATTGGCCACAACAAAATTTACAACTTCATTTTAAATCCATAATTAATAACCTTTTGCACATACACACCCCAGATGGTCAACAAATTCTTCTCTAATTTTTGTCATAAACACGCACCAGATGGTATATACAAAAAAGAACGGTAGTACCACCTCTTTAAGTAGAAAAAACAAAATAAGGGGAAAGAAGATTCAAAAGGCACGTAGGAACAAAAAAATAGGGTATAAAAGCAGTTTTTAGCATAATTTTAGTTTGTGTTTGTTAGAAATTTGATAAAGGAGTAACATCCGAAAAGATCGTAATTTCATTTTCAAATAAAATAAATATCACGTTAAAGAAAGTGGCATAACCAAAATATTCTGTTTTATTATATAAAATCTTTTTGTTTGTGATATTACTAGAGTAAAAGAAAGTAAAATTACGCAACGCTACAAGCGAATTTTCATTTACCTATAATTATTTATCAAAATGAATTTCGAAATTAAAAAATGGTTAGAGGTACACGATTGATTTTTGTTTTGTTAGATAGATTCAAGGTAAACAACCACTTTAGAAAAAATTCAGTAGTTCTCTGGCTACCCCTTCAAAGCGGCTCTTATTTGTCAATTAAAACCGAAAAAATTTAAAAACCAATGAATTTCTGTGAAAATTGTTGTAAAAGCTAAATTGTTAAAAGCTGCTAAATTGTTGACAATAGTAAAGTTGAATAAAATATGTTTGAAAAGAGCTTTTTGTACCAAAATTTAGTTTTTTGAAGTAATTTTTTTGCGGTATTCGACAAGATTTTTCACTGAAATTTTTTCTAGCGTTTTTGCTTACCTTAAAATCTAACTAATACAACAAAATTCAAGCGTGTACCTCTTCGTTTTTTAAAAAACCAAATTTTTGTCTAATCTTAAAGGATACAGGATGTAGTCGACCTGTAACAATTTTTTAATTTCGATACACAACGCGCGAATATCTCTGCATGATAAATGTAGGTACGCTTGAAATCGTTCATATTTTCGCTTTGCGTTTTATGTAGTAAAGAAATTGCATGAAGTCGGTAGTAAGGCCCCAGTACACCCAAATCTTTTTTTAGACTGTCTATTTTGCACGGTATTTGATTTAACAGAGATTTTTACTCGGATAATTTCCCATTTTACGGATGATACCAGAGCCTTCTAGAGTATAGAGCCATAATCATAATGACTAGTGATGTGCAAGATCGATCTTTTTCGTTCTGTTTTGTTTATTTTCTCATATGTTTTTCAACAAAAAAGATCGACTTAGCCCATCACTAATAATGACGTATTTTTTAGAAGCTTTTTTAGTGGTATAACTTTTCATGGATTTCCATAGGAATCCATAGTAAAAATGGTGTTTTTTAGCTTCAAGTTTTTCAATAAAAAAAGCAAATATATTAGAAAACGTTTATATAAATGTTTTTTACATATCTTGAACAACAACATTCAAGAAGACTACATTGTTATTGAATAAATATTAATTGCAGAAATATTAAAATTAAACTATGCCTAAAATAGTATATTGTATAATTAGGAAGAAAAGTACTGCATTCCCGGACGATAGTGGAAATTGGCGGACGAGGCGATAGCCGAGTCCGGCAACCACGGGAGTCCGGGAATGCACTTTTCCTCCGAATTGTACATACTATTTTTTCTCCGATCGGACTTTAAAACGAATATAAACCCAAAATAATTTTTAGTATTATTCATTAGTTATTATATTAAGAAATCAAAACAAAGTAAAAAATCGAAAATAACATAAAATTATTGCTTAGTTAGCCACGACATATTCCCGGCCTAAGTAGGCCAGAAAAAATATTCTCGTACTATTATTACTTGTTGCTTAGCGACAAATACAACATACTGGAATCATGAGCTTTTCGTTTCGAAAAAACAACGGAAAGATATATTTTTTCCTACGATCGGAGAAAAATATATTTTTCGATTTTCCATTTTGAAAAATAAATCAAAGTTGGCTCTGATGAATTAAAATAATACTTGCTAAATTTATCTTTAGTTTTACTAGTGTACGTAAGATGTCTAAAATATTTACAGCAAAATACGAAAATAAATAATTTAGGCACAAAATTATCACACGTACTTAATGTTTTGTGAATTTATTTTGCTTTTCCTACAATTTTTTTACTTGAAATTTCCTCAGGTGGTGATTTTTGGTATGATTTTACCAAATATTTACGGCCATCACTGCCATCTATGTAATGAATATTGACTTAATGACCAAACGAATTGTAGTAAGCTTTTGTTTTAATTTGACCAGAATGCTGTTGTTAGGAATTTTTTTTATATTTTGCTTTAAATAGATCAATTATTACAAGAAAATAAAAACGATTTACTTAAACGACATTCATATATGTTGAAATTCAAATATTTATGAAAGTATTTCAGAAATGATAATTAAGAATTTGTAACGTTTTCATTTAAAAATTTGTCTTAGGAAAAAAAGTGATTTCCCATATGTTTTGTGTATTTTACTATGAAAAGTTTGGTTTTTTCCTCGTTTCTAATTCCTTTATGAAAGCTTCGTTTTTTAGACTATGGCTTTTTATAATCAAGGTTGCTTTGATGATACGCATATATTTTATTTATTTTTTATAAAAATTTTAAATCAAAGGTATATATATACTTAAACAATCTATTTTGAGGTAGACCTCATTCATAACAGATCGTGCAGACTTAAGAAGGTCAACATAAACATTAAATCTTTGTATCTAAAGATAGGATCACAGTCCACGCCTTAAAAAATGAGAGCGAAAAACTGAACCAAGTGGTTTTCACGGGCCTCTTTTGAAGTTAGCATTATTACAGCATTAAGAGAGCTTTGCAGAAAGCGACACAAATGGTATTCGGACGGGGCAAGTTCCAGGCTATACCGTGGATGTATCAAAACATTTTAGCGAAACTCTCTCAAATTTTTCCGAGTCATTAAAGACGTCATTAAAGATATGTGTGGTCTGGCATTGTCATAATGGAAGACAACGCCTTTCCTCTTCGTCAGTTCTATAAGCTTTATCTCAACTGAACGCTTCAATTGCATAAGTTGTTGACAGTAGAGAGTAGAATCAATCGTTTGGTTAGGTTGGAGCAGCTCATGAGGCATGATTCCCTTCTTTTTGTAACCCATTTTTCATCGCCCATTATCAATCTCTTCAAAAAAGGCTCGATTTCGCTCCATTAATTTTTATTAAACTTTTAATTTATGTGGTACCAAATATCGAGTTTCTTCATGTATCCAGGCTTTATGTAAATGGTTCAAAACTGTTTTTTGGTCAATGTTTAGTTCCGCAGTGATGTCATAAGATGAAATGTGCCAGTCTTCCTCAATTTTTTTGAAAATTTCATTGACTTTTTCAACGATTGGCCGACCGGAGCGCGGCGGTCTTTAACATTGAAATTTCCAGAGGGGAAACGAACCATTCATATACTGCTGATTATGATAAAGCATCTTCACCATAAAAATCACGAATTTAGGCGAAACCCTGCGAAACGTTATCGTCTTGGTCGAAGTGATACTGTAAAATGTAGGGAACTTTTTCAGAATTTTGGCTCATTTTCAAAATGCAATTACTTTCGACTGAATTGACAAATGTCACAATTTTTATTTTTTAATAATCTATGAACTGTCACCTTTTAAATGCTCTTTAGTTTGGTCTGATAGGATTAATATTATCAAAGTCATGCGACTCTAAAGCCATATATTGCCAAAAAACGCCACAAACGTTTTCCTTGACCTTTAAGGAAAATAAATTTATTCGGCTGACTCGAAAGTCAATGACTACGTTGATGATATACGTCTTTTTAAAGTTAAGGAACTTTAGGGGGGATATTGCTACTATTTGGATCCTATATCTTTTGACTCGGTTTTATTTTGATACTTTCTCTGTCGGAACGTTTGTACCATGTAAAAAAAGAGTAGTACACAGTTATATACTATCAACACCAACATCAAATAAAACTCTGTAAAATAGCAGTTTTTCATTCCCCTTAAATTTTAAATTTAATTTAACGATTGTTTTAAACGGAGTACCATCCTGTAACAAGTCCTTGTCAGGTCATTCGAGGATCCGTCAAAATTAGATTGATTAAAATATTCCGTGAGTCTAATCTGAGCATAAAATTTTAGCTTTCTAGGACGTGTAAAAGTTGGTTAAAAAGAACCTCAAAGTAGTTAAAACAAACAGACAGAAAGACGATCAATATTCAGGACAAATTCTACAAAGGTTGCAAGAAACGGAACAACCTTAGTTTCACTAATTTTAGGAACTGATACAACTTCACTGCAAATATTTACAAAACAAAGCAGAATTTATTAACGAAAATTGGCCAACCGGGCATACTTCTAGGCTATTTCCTATAACCGATTTAGTTTAGTAAGTACGATAGAAATGAGATTCTAGGGTGACATTTTATGAGCTAAATCTTTACTGATTATGATGAAAAATTAAAGAATGTTTTAGTAACATTATTGATTATTACAATTCGCTAAGCCATTTTGTTTGTTGCTATTTTGTAAAAGATTTTAAAGCCCGAAAGGAACAGTAAAACAGAATCGGATAAATAAAAATAATTATCTCTGAAACAAATGTTTAGTAGGGATGGTTCGAACTCTAATTTTATAGATTTTAGATTTTCGCAAAACAATCAAAAATTCAAAATGTCTTCCTTATAGTATTTTATATGTATGAGAACGTGCATTGTAAACTTTACTTTTAAAAAAAATTGACTATTCACGAATATATAGTATATTCAGAATTTGACTAAAACCAATATTCTTATAACTGATTTATTACAAGTGGTATTGAAAAGGGTCATTGGCAAATATTCTATTATTTGTTGAAATCTTTGCAACAAATTTTGTAAACTTGGCTCAGCATTTTTCGCTCCAAAAATTAGGTTTCTTGGAAGCCTGTTATTTAGCATGTTTTTTTATTACATCGGAGGGATTAGATAGATCAAAGGCTAACCACTGTTTTGTAACACACCATGACCTAGAAAATTGATTACCTACGCACAACTAATACACAAATCTAAAATTAAACATTAAGAAATAAGAAATAGTTAATAAAATTAATTAAAATTGTTTACAATAAACTTTAAAAAACGAATTTACCACTGTTGTTGTCTCATTCTGTAGCGTTCATAATTTTGAACGTCAAACTAAATATTTATCTACACTATCAGAAATAAATTTCAGATTGAAAAACAGCAATCTGTGATTGTTTGGATATAATAAAAAAACGAAAAATTAGTTATCGGATCGATCCGAGAAAATAAAGAAACGCTAATGGTTTTTTTCAGTATCAGTTAAAAATTGCTGTAACCAGAGCAAGGACAGCTCTGTCATATTCAACATTTTGATTGAAAAATATTGCGCCTCGAACATCATTACTTAGGCCTAAATCACACTATCATTTTTCTATGTCGAAGATATTTTATCAAGTATTTTATCTTATTTAACTTTACGAAGCTAACTTTGATAAAACATATTTTTTAAAACGAATCTTTCATAAAAGATTCTATACTCACACTATCGTTTATCTTTTTTTTTTTATAAATGTTGCCAATGGCTTTATTCTTGAATCTTTATACATAAGAAACTCACAAGAAGTAATCAAATCTTAAGCTAAAATTATTACATATTTTAAGTCTTAACCACCTAAATAGCACAGTGGCTAAAGCTGCCGCGTGTGGATCGGGAGGAGGTACCGGGTTCGAATCGAGATAGGGGCGGAATGCAAAAGAAAATGCAACATAACTAAGACCCCCTGTTGAGAGTGCAGAATCCATGGGCCGACCCATCTTTCATGTCAGCGGTCAGCGCTATAGATTGGCATGAAGCAATGGAATATGTGCAGGTGGTTTATACAAAACGGTTCTTTAGCCGTACATCCTCGGTTTAGCTACTACTGCGTAAAGTAGGACGGTAAAATTAAACTGCGAAAGAGTTGGGAGTGCCTTGAATCCCGGAACAGGGATTGTGATCACATAGATTTACACCAAAAAAAAAAAACAAAAAAGTCTTAACCAATGTTAATACTTATTGTTAGTGTTCACAATTTAGTTTAGATTATACTTATATGTATATAACATGATCATTTAATAAATTTACAGGTTCATCAGTGCAAGTGGATCTATCTGTTCTTGTCAGTCGCCTAACCGTCATCCATTTGCTGGGGTGGCACGAAATAATTATCTTCTTCGTGTGGGACGAATACTGTTGTTAGATGAGCACCAAAAGCATTGGCTTTTCCTTCATCACTTCTCGTCCAATTTCCAGTTGGTAGTCTAATCGGTGGATTCGAATTTGTTGGCCTTTTGAAATTTTTTGTTGCCTTCCACAAAGAATAATCTGTTCTCTCGGTTGCCGAGAGATCAATTAAATAGTTCTTTACGCGCTGGTATTCTTGGCTGGTATAATAGCTCCATTTAATTTCCATTTCAATAACGATGATTTTGTTTGCTGACATTGACGACGAATTTTTCGCTTTTCCTTGATTAGTTCCTGTATATTACGTGACAGTCATGTACGTGGAATGCCCTTAGTTACATAAAAGTCACTTAAATCAGGGATTTTCTTTTTTTCCGTGGGCTAGTAAGTTGGTTTACCGGCAGATAAATAATCCAGGGTCTGTTCCTCTATAGCATCTTAAAGTTGTTTGCCTTTCGGCGATGTTAATCTGGAACCCCAATAAGTATGTTTAGCATTGTAATCGCTCCCCACAAGAAAATTATTACCCAGCCGGCTGAAATAATCCAAGACCTGGAGTTTTTATAGGATATTTTGGAGGACAGTACACTGCCGATATGACGCAGTTTCTAGACAACTCTTTGATTATATGTTATTTCTCATATTTCGTAAGTTTGTGGTGTTTTAATCTTCTCTTAATCAATACAACAGTGCCTCCATGTGCTTTACCATCTGGGTGCTTGGTGTCATAAATAGAGTACCTACTCATTAATTTAGAAATAGCTATTTTTGGTGCAGCGTGTTCCTGATATTAAAATTATGTATCTTTGATAAAGATATTTGATATAATATCTTTGATATAGAATAATGATTGTGTGATTCCAGCCGTACACAGTTTTTTGATTTAAAAGAAAATTTGAAGTTTACAGTTTTTCAGCCTATAAGAAATTTATAGGCATTTATAGTATATTAATTTTCAACAGATTCCTTTGTGGTTCTTTGAATAGTCTTGATTGCTGATTTATTGTTAAAAACAAAATTAAATCTGCCAAAGTGTTCCGAAACCTACCCTAGTCAAGCTGGTAAATTTGCAATGTTGTAATTACGATTAAATTTGACTAATAGTTGTAAACTTGAAAAAAAACTACAAATAAAGGGTGGTTAAATTTTAAGGGCCGACGTTGAATGTGAACCACACCTAAACGTCAAGTTTTTTTCTGCATTTCATTTGACATTTCTCAATTTCAGACTAACTCAATTTGAACCATGGAAAGATACACAATCGAGCAACGCGTTAAAGTTATTCAGGCATATTATGAAAATGGGCGTTCAAATCAAAATGCATATCGTGCACTTCGTGATTTTTTCGGTCAATTTAATCGTCCAAATATGCGTACAATCGGAAAAATCGTGCAAAAATTTGAGCAAACCGGGTCTGTAGGAGATTTTAAAACACCAGTGCATGCTCGTACAGCTCGTACTGCAGAAAAAATTGCTGCTGTTCGCGATAGGGTAGCTGAAGAGCCGTCCACCTCAACTCGTCGTCGTGCCCAACAATTGCACCTCTCACGCTCGTCGTTGATGAACATTATGCATAAAGACTTGCATTTACACGCTTATAAGGTGCAATTGACTCAAGAACTAAAGCCTCTTGACCATTCCAAACGTCGTCAATGGTCAGAATGGTGGCAAGAAATGGCAACAGTGGATGATCAATTTTCGAAGAAAATCATCTTCAGTGATGAGGCACATTTTCACCTCAGTGGATTCGTCAATAAGCAGAATTGCCGCATTTGGGCGAATCATAATCCAAGAGTGATTGTCGAAAAACCAATGCACCCACAAAGAGTGACTGTTTGGTGCGGTTTATGGGCTGACGGCATCATCGGGCCGTATTTTTTCCAAAATGAGGCCGGTCAGGCAGTTACTGTGAATGGTGTTCGCTATCGTGAGATGATAACGAACTTTTTATGGCCCGAATTGGAAGATATGGATGTGGACGATATGTGGTTTCAACAGGACGGTGCCACTTGCCACACAGCTAACGAAACAATGGCTCTTTTGCGCGACAAATTCAATGGCCGTGTTATCTCACGTGGTGGCGATGTCAATTGGCCGCCAAGATCATGTGATTTGACACCGTTGGACTTCTTTCTTTGGGGTTATTTGAAAGAAAAGGTGTACGTCGATAAGCCAGCAACAATTCAAGAGCTCAAGGATGAGATAATTCGGCACATTAACGGCATAGAACCTCAATTATGCCTAAGCGTCATCGAAAATTTGGACCATCGGGTGAAGGTGTGCCGCCGAGGTCGCGGCGGGCATTTGGCCGATATTTTGTTCCATACATAATTGAACCATACCATATTATCATAATAAAAAGAATTGACAATAATTTCCTAAATAATTTGTGTTTTATTCAAAATCAACATCGGCCCTTAAAATTTAACCACCCTTTATAAAATTAAATTTAAAAAATGATTTTCGGTTGTACGAAATATAATAATAAAATTGTTGCGTTGAGAGCCTCCAGCAAACATATTGTCTACCGAAAATACGTAGAAACTAAATTTTTGTGTTAAATATTCTACATATGAGGACATCTCATCTGATTCTACGTGTTTTGGATGCCATTGTATAGATTGTCTGCTTTAAACCGGTTCGGCTTTAATCGCTGCTTCAATTCAACTTGTTCCTAGATTTCTTTTAACTTTTAGGAATTTAAAACTATAAATTGTCCTTTTGTAAATTTCATAGGTAAAACATCTACGCCGTGCTAGTCCAATCAAAATGTTTGACACACTTTTCAATTAAAAACGAATGTCTGACAGTAATAAACCAGAGCCTTGGCCTATTTAGAAGGATGGATGCCTGTTCATAGCACTGTCGAGCCAGAATATTTTTGGTTATAAAACCACCAGCATCCTGCACCCTGATTCTCAAGGAAAAATGAGATAATGTATAAACGTGAAACCTTGTTAAAAGCAAAGCTTACTTTTATGAGTTTACAATTCTCCGATATTATTTCAGTACAAAGAGAGTTAAATCGAAAAATTGCAAACTCAACAAGTTTTTACGTTCACACGCAACATGTTGAATCCAGATCACTTTTATATTTAACTAAACATTTTTAAAGTGCGGCCGCAAGAAATTATTATGTAAATTTGTTATTCTAAATATATCCAATCAAAATACAAAAGTTAGCTTCGTGAAAAATATAAAATACAAAAGTTAGCTTCGCTAGCTTACGTGTTCTAAACGTAGAAGTAAATATCTTCAGAAAAAAACTATTTATAGCAGAGCTATGTGTAGGTACTGTCCGCATTTTTTCACAATAAATAAATTTTGCTAAAAGTATAACACTAGTTTTAAGCATCTAAATTTATAACACCCTGAAAGCTACTTCTAGTCCAGCTAGACAAATATACTAGAAATATTAGTTGGCTCTGCTAGAAGTAGCTTTTGTGCTTTTAGTATGTACGAGTACATACTAACAATTAATAACATTTTTAAATATAATAACATTTTTAAATATAATAGTTTCCTGTGAACGTGCTTTAAAAAATGTTAGTTAAATAAATAAGTCGCCGAGATTCAACATAAAAAATAAAAACATGCAATTATTGGGAGCTATGTTTAAAAATGTGTAGTTTTTATTTCAAAGGATAATCAGTGGCATTAATTACAACACCACAAATATATCATTTGTGGTGTTGTAATCAATGCCGTGACATGGTTAGACAATTTTGCAAACTAGAAAATGCGAAAATGGTAAGGAACATTAAATCACGTGAAAGAGAGAGTTCCAGTTAATTCAATTTATGAAACTTAATTTTTTTCAATACTTCGGAATAATTTCGTGCCCCTAGTGCTCTACATGTAAGTAAAGGGAATTTTTCCGTGTAAAGCAATGTTTCGCATTCGCGGTCTTTTTCAATTTTAACTAGAGAGAGAAACATTCCACATATATGTTTTTACTAGAGGACAAACCCCTTATACATACATATACATATGTTGGGGACTTTTTAGAGTTAGTATGATAATTTATGGGAGTCAGTTAATATTTCCGAAACGTTTTGTAAATTCTCAAAAATATCCTTTTGGTAGAGTTTTGCCGTGCTTATCTGTTAATATAAAAACTAAATTTATAAGAGTATGTATAATAATTAAAACAAAAGGGTAGCTACCATTTCCATAAATGAATATCTAAACTTTCCGTTTTTGTTTCTACTTCGGATTATGTACGTTTGAAAAATCATTCATGCGAATAAGGGTTCTACTAATATTATAATACGGTTTGAAAGCGAATTTCTCGACAAAAAAATTTAATTTAATATAAAAGATAAAAATGAAACAAACGGAAATTGATTTTTTTTTTTCTAAATATTCCTTAAAAGACGTAAGTATCTTAAATTTACAGGCCAGATTTTTCAAAACGGCAATTGGAAAACAATCCCTATAAGTTATAAACTTTATTCAGTTGTACGAATTTTTATTTGGTGATTTTAATTAAAATATTTTATGTATAATTTAAGATGAATATTTTATGTATCGTTGACCACCAACCACAATACCCATGGTTATACTTGTAAAGACCGACATATTCTGGTTTCTATATTTTCTTTTCAAATCGAACTTTAATGAATGTTAAATCAAATTTAAAAATTTCTTCGAAGCATTTCCAATTTCTTGGATCTATTTATAGTTATGCTGTAAGTACGTAATAAGTATAGTTATTAGGGAAGTAATAATTTTCAAAAAAGATTTTTTTGTGCTGTAAAGAAATAATATGCCTTTAAATTTCAAAATACAGTTAAAGTTGGTTTTTTAATTATGCAATTTTATAAATGTATGGGTAATAATGAGTATCGCTAACAATAGTTATGATATGAGTATCGCTAGTAATAATACGATATGAGTACCGCTAACAATGATTGTTGCTAAATAAAAATAATTAATTTTTGAAAGGATTTATTCAAAATTGAGCCCCCAGCTTGTTACACAAAATATATAAGAGATATGTACATAAATAAAAATAACTACCAAGTAACTTATTAAAATGTTTTGTTTAACAAATTGTGTTTTGAAAATAAATTCCAAAATTTCTTATTTTTTGTACTAAATATATACATCATATTGGAATATTTTGCTAACAAGTATTTAATAAAGAGGGGGGAAGGGTAGAAGTAGAACGATGAACCGGACAAGTTGAGAGTACTCGTATACTATACAATTTTGTTCTTAAAAAAAAAGAGATATAAAGGCTATAGAATGTCGAAAATAGTGCGATGAGTTTGAGAGAACAGTGCAGACAGTCGTGTGCCAATCATTCGTTGCGGAATTCAACGGCGCCGATTGACATTCTTCTACTTCGGCTTTGGAATTGGTTAACATGGTAGCAAAATGAAATTTATAAATTTTATAATGTCGATATAATAGATGATTGGAAAAGTTCGTTGAGCGCTACCTATATTCTATTAGTAGAAATACATCTATAACTACATTGAACGCATTTACTCTTCATTTAAACGCATACGAAATTTTAAGTCAGTCTGTCAAATAGTTTTGTCTACACGGCTGAATAAAGAAGAAGTGTCTTTGTATTTTTTTAAAATGGTCTGGCAATAAATTATTTGTGAACATACACGATGGTTAGCACCAGACAAGCAAGCAATATTGGCAAAACGGCGAGAAAGCAGATCAAAGAGACAAAATTTTTTGGACGATATAAAGTATCCACAACTATTATTTGATCAGAATATCTCATCACCTTCTTCGTCCACAAAATTTTTACTTATTTACGATTTGAGGACTAATACATTTTTTTAATTCAGCAGAATTTTTTAGCATTTTTTTAATTCAGTTTTGAGTAAAATATTACATTCCAGTGTTAAAACAATCTATAGTATGGGGTTTTACACAACCAGTTTTGCATATTTATCGATTTGCGATTTGCTAAATGATCGAGTATATTCCTTAAATAACCTAAATCTTCATTGAGCGTATTTAGAAAAATTTGTCCCAACCAATGACAAGAGTGAGTGTGCCAGCTCATGGTCCTTTTCGTATACTCATACACGATTTACGTTGTAAAATATAGGTTTCAGGCTCAACAGGTTTATTTCATTAATTTATTCATTTTTATTGAACAAATTTTCATTGAACTTCACGATTTATTTAATGAATGCTACTAACTAGTTAGTTACGGCGCTATAATATTTTTTTTAATGCCAAATTTATAATATAAGCTAAGTGAACTTAGCTGAAAACGACCTTACTGCACTGTTGAAAATTGTTAAAGGTGACATCTGCCATTTATAATCGGTACTAATTTTCCATGAAGTTTTGCCGGGTTAATAACTAAAAATATTTATTTTTAGCTCGAAAAATATTTATTTATGGTGTTCGAATATCTAACACAAATTGGATCACAAATATTGTATGTATTTTCTCTTATTGAGAGGGAAACCCAGCATTTTTCCGTTTTTTTTTAATTTGTCCACTATAATGTCGAATTTTATTTACGAAAATGTGAATCAGAAAAATAAAAAATGTCTGCCCATAAAGAATTTTTACCTTTTCAACATAAAAACCATTCTTTACATTCGTTATTCGTTTAAACTACAAGGGACCACCCGTTTTTCTGTTATAGACTACATTGTGTTATTTTGCTTAAAGAAACAGCGGGTTAAAGAAACAATCAATAATGTTGTTTACCAAGGCCATGTTCCACAAAAAAAAATTATCAACTTTTCACTTTGCAACTGTAACTTAGTATTATTATTGCAAAGTGAAAATTAAAATTGTTCCACAAAGTACCATATATTTACAAGTACCATATATTTATCAAATTTATCTTTGCACTTCGCGAATTTAACTTATCACTTTGCACTGTTTACATAAAATTTTACATTTTTTTTTTTTTTTGCAAAGTCTAACATGAATGTTCCACAAAAAACATTAACAATATTGCAGTAATTTTCTTCGTTAATATTAATTAAGTACATAATATTATTTTTAATAAGGGATGCATGTTTGTATAATAAACACGATTTGGGCTGATATCCCTTGATTAAAATAATACTTGGATAATCGGAACATGATTTAGCATGGATAATGAATTTCGGCAAAAATTTCAATTTACTGAGTTTCTTTTCTTTGACAAGGCTTGCTAGAGATGACTAAGTAACACTAAGTATGCGATCTTACTGTATTGATGAAAGTTTGTGTCGAATAACAACTCTTAGAGTGTTTGACGCAAAATTGAGCAAGTTAGCAGCTAGTTGTAGTTTAAAAATTTTGCAGCCACCAAAATTAATCAAAGGCTAATTATTCATGTTCCAGTAATAAAAGGTTTCGAAGTTCCATCCAATTACAAAGTGATACCTAAAAATCTACAAATGTCCCTTTAAAAGAACCAACCTCATTAAAAAAAATTTTAGAGCCATCACCCAATCGGCAAACTAATTAAATATTATTTCCCCCTTTCTTCTTTTGTGAAATTTCGTTTTGTTTCATAATATAAATTCAATGCAAGTTGATTATATTTTATTTTTTAGTCTTCAGCTAAATATTTAGCTGGACGAAAGTGGACAACTAAATATTTAGCTCGCCAGTTAAAATGTTCATGTACAAAAGAAATAAAATTAGCATGCGTTAAATTTGTATTATGAAATAAATCGCAATTTCATAAAAGAAAAGGAGTGAAATATTGTTTAACTAGAGTTTGCCTTGTTTTTTGTTAAACCGGGCAAAAGAGGGACAACAACTTACCTCTTTAATTAAATGTCTGAATTTCCTAAGTAATCGTTGTTTTCCTCAAGAGAGAGTACAGCTAATATAATGCACGCCCAGCTGCAACTTGCCTTAAGGTGAAAGAAGTTATCTGCTTGTTATTCAACTGCCTGTAACATCTTAACAATTATTACATATAATGGAACTTTTTTGTGGAACCAAATAGAACATTTATTTGAAAAGTCTTAGCAAATTACACTTTTCACTTTTCTTAACTTGATATGTTTTTTTTTACTTCTATGGAACAGAATAACACGGAAGTTAAAAAGAAATTTAAAAGTGCAAAGTAAAAAGTTGTTAAGGTTTATTGTGAAATAGGGGTTTAACTAACTAAACAAATTTTAGAAAACAAATTTTATCAACGCAGAAAAGACGTAAATAAAGAACAAAATTTAAGCATTAGTGCACGTACACTATATTTGAAAGATACAAACCACCAAATCAGTTTAGATAATATATCAAAATTATCAAAAAACCAAAAAAATTTTAGAAAAAGATAAATTTTGGAAATTCTACACATTAAATCAACTACAAATTCTATCAATATTGTTAAAGATTAAGTATATCGCCAACTCTTGTGATTTGTTGATCTAATTTGATTTTGTATCATCAATTTTTATTTATTGAAATATACAGCCTTTTTCTATCGGACGAAAATAAAAGCTTCGTACCCTAATTTGAAGAAATAATCACAGTACGCTTTGATCGTTCACTCAACCAGAACCATCTTGATGTAAATAGAGCCGGCATGTGAAAAATGAATTTAAAATAAGGGACTTAGAAACACTAAAAAATAATTTATTTTCATACAGTTTGTATGAAAAAACACAATTTCGATTGACCATAAAATATGAATAAAAAGTTAAACCCGGTTAAATAATTTTTCCTGAAATCGCTAAAAATCAACTCAATGTCTTACTCGTTTAAAACACAGGTTCTCAAATTTCCCTATTTTCCAGCAATAATCAAAAGAAAATAAGGGAAATTAAATTAAAAAACATTCTACAACAATAACAATATGTTTTAAAAAGAGAAAATTCCAGTTAATAACGTCATGAATTGTCCACATCTAAAACCAATGGTACGAAAAAAGACAACACGTATCCGCTCAACAATCCAAATTAAAATAAATCAAAAAGAGCCAAACAGACAGAAATTAAATCAATACAATGAGCGTGAAGAAAACAAAAAATCAAAAAAATCTAGCATGCTTCGCAAATTCAAAATAACAATAGAAAGATATTCGAATTCAAATTTGAATGGAGGCAATGAAAGAGTTGATTATTGTATTGTTTATAAATTTTGAGTTATGAGTTTATGACGTACATTACAAAAACAACAACATTTTAAAGTTCAAAAATACCTTATTTTTGAAGACGATTTTCACTAAGAAATAAACAGTTTCATGACTAGATTTTTCAATCAAATAAAATTATATGTTTCATGAACATGTTCGTATAAAAACAAACCAAAAGCTTATAATTCTAATAAACTAAAATTAGAATTAAGAAATACAGCCAATACTGGAGGCTCTGACTCAACTATTATATGAAATTGATCACTCTACCAAAGCTATCTAGGTTTATTAAATAGGTAAAAGGCTTTGTCTTCGAGCAAAAGATACCGCAATCTCAACTTTTTCAAAAAAGTGCGTTTCCCTGCTATTGAGAATGATTCCGAATAGAATTCCAAAGCTAAAGCTTAAAAATAATATTTAAATAAAGAGCCCAAAATCAATAAAAAAAATCAATTTAACTATCCAAAGACTTTCAATAATGTTGGTAGTACAGTGGTTAGGCATTTAGAATAAGCTGCATAAGGTTTTAAGGCATTTTTCGCGCGACGCGATTTTTTTTCTATTTTCAAATATTTACTGGAATTGAAACAAATTTGATTGTACATGTTTGAAGAAACTATCAAATTCAATTTCAATCAATAACATCTTTTAATAATTTTTTTGGAAAATAATAATTTTTATTGAAAAATAATAATTATTCAAAATCCGCGCGCGAAATTTTAATATTCGCGCGACAAAATTTATAATTTATCAATAAAAATTATTAATTTACAAAAAAATTAATAAGACGTTTTATAGAATGCAATTTCATTTGATAGTTTCTTCAATCATTTAGAATCAAATTGGTTTCAATTCCAGCAAAAATTGGAAAATAGAAAAAAGATCGCGCCGCGCGAAAAATAGCTGTGGCAATGTCTTTAGGTATGGTTTTGGTGGAGGGAAAATACTTTTTATTTATTTTCTTTTTATTAGTATTTTACCGAATATAATGCACCGCAATGGCATTATTCTGATATTCTCAGGGAATTGGGAATTGATTGATTGTGATTTTTTATTGTATTTTGGTATTATTTTACTTTTTTTTACATGAGTCAAATAAAGTATAGTAACCATGAAAATTTTGGCCCTTGGAGATTTATCTATTTTGAGGTCACCTGATTTCGAAAAAGTGAGTTTCGAAATGGTGTCTATCTGTCTGTCACTCTGTCAGTCTGTGTACTCTCTAAAGCCCAGATGGTTTAACCAATCAAACTGAAACTTCAGATTTAAGCTTTTTTGATAAATTGTGAGGTCCCAATGAATTTTACTACAAATCGGCCAACCGGAAGTGACCACTCCTATGGTCCAGAAAATTTATTTTGCAAATATCTTAAAAAGTATAAGGTTTACAATTTAACTACTTAATACAAAATGTTTACAATAATAATAAACAATAATAATAAAATTAAGGTGGAGCCAACACACTTTCTTCTTCGAAGAAGGAATTTTGAGAAACTTGTTACGCAAATTTCTTACAAATTTATTATTTTGAATTTTTTAATTTTCTGTTAGTCTGTCTGTCCTCTACACAGTCCAGATAGTTTAGCCGGTTGAAGTGAAACTTCATATTTAAGGTTTTTTCATAAGTGAATTTTAGTGAAAATCGGCCAACTGGAAGTGACCACTATCTTGGGTGACAAAATTGATTTTGCAAATACATACATATCTCAAAAAGTATAAGTTTACAGAAAAATTATTATATACAAAATGATCCAAAAAAAAAATGAAAATGAAAAATAAAAAAATGGCATGGTAATTTTCAACCTTGAGATTTTTGGAGTCCTTGATTCCGAAAAATTGCCTATATGTATGTCAGTTTTAGCCCAGATGGTTTAAGCAATCAAACTGCAACTTCATGTTTATATTTTTTTCATAAATTTTGAGGACCCAGCTCCCAGATTCCGTGACCAGAAAATTTATTTTGCAAATATGTACTTCAAAAATGCACTATTTGCAGGAAACATGAAAAAAATTAAAAAATCTTAAGTTTGCAAGAAACTGGCATTAATAAGTTTCTATTCGCTATTCGTAAAAGAAAGTCGTGTGTTGGGCACACCTCAATTTTTTTTCCAACGCATACTGTGGTAGTTGATATTTTATTCAAATTTTAGGAAAAAATAGTTCCATTTTGGTTCCAAATGGTTCCCAATTCAGTTGGGAAGTATTTTTTCCTAAATTTGAAAAAATACCAATCGCCTCATTCTGCTTTGGAAAAAAATAATACCAAAATACACAAAAAAATCACAATAAATCAATTCCCAATTCCCTGGGAAAACCAGAATAGTGCCTTAGGTAACTAAAATATTTCATTCCGAGATCAACAGTAATGAAATACCAACCGAATTACTAAAATAATTTGACCAACTATTTGGAGCACTTTATTTATGTGCAAATAAACTTGGATTTTCCAATAATCAAAGATATTTGTTAAATATCTTTGATTATTGGAAAATCCAATAATCAAAGATATTTAACAAATTTACGAGCAATGTTATTGTGATGTTATTATTTTCAAAAGCCTTGCACCATTACTCCCTCATTAATTTACCACCTTACATGATTATTTTTATGAGTTTAAATTAATTTATTAACTCGTGCAGGTTTAATATGTATAATCATACAAAATTTTGGATTTTGAAAACAGAGTAATGAAAAATTAATGTAGCTAACTCTAGAAGGTCAGTAATAATGACAGTATTCCAACAATGGAACAATAATGATGACTCGAAATCAGAAAGTCTGATTTCGATCAATACTAATGCAGTTCGTAGAAGAAATAAAAAAATCATTTAACGACTGATCATGTAAAGTACTCTTTACGTTATGCTTGAAGATCGAAACGCTCGTTGAGCAAAAAAACTGACCCCAACGCGTTCTGAATTTAAAAATTAAATTTTCCCTTTTCCAGAATTTACTTATGTTGAGCTGTGCAGCATCCACATGATTCGAGCCCAAAAAGTAGGACTCTAATCCTTTAATATTATTGTTATACTTTGAATTGATGATTCCTTGATATTTTGGTAATTTTTTTCATCGAGAATATCTTCAAATCTTGATCTGGATAAATTTCATAGAATATTATTTCCTTTATATTTACAATTAATTACACTCTGCTAGTTGGAAAAAGTGACAAGCTGGGCACCCAGGAAATAAACCTAATTTGAGTACGCTGAATCCAATAGTGCTAGTCCCATTTCAAAGTTAGTACTCATTTTAGATATTGCTTTCGACATGTTTTGGCTCAAAGTCAAAAATTTGTCAAAATATACACTCATTTTCACGTTGATAGCTCGTGAACCATTAAGATTTTCATTATGCTTTCTTCAGCAAAGTTGCGCAAGTCAAGACAAACAACTTTGCCGAACATATCAATACTGTAAAACCACCCACATCCACATTCACATTTTTGTGTTATTTTTTTTTTTTTTTTTCACCAGATTTCACAAGCCGATTTTCACTTTAATTTTTGTGTTCTTTTGTCACTTTATATATTTAAATGAAAAACTTTTTATTTTTTATTTAAATTGTAGTTTTGGCTAAAGTTTACTTTACGTATACATCGGGAAAATCAAGTAAGGAGTATATATTTTAGAAATTTTTGAATATTGGATTGTGCATCTATAGTTTTTAGGAGGGGAAAGCCAAATTTCACCGGAAAATTACCTCATTTTCCATGAAAATTTTCACTTTTTAGTTGAAAAAATTGTGTATTATTTTATTCAAAATACGTAAAAGTGTGCAATTTTTATAAAAATTTTGATATTATTTTCGACAGTGGAAGTAATTTTTCTGAGAAAATTTTGCAATTTTTCCAGAAAAATTCTGAAATTTTTCCACTATTTTTTTTACTTAGTTTCAAATTATAAATAAAATTTGAAACAGGAAGAATAAGCGGGGGTTTGGGGCGGCAGCCCCCATCCTATAAGGTATACAACGAATTAAAATTACATTAAATAATTGTTATATTTACAAAAGTGGCTTTTTTTTTAACATTTGTGGTACTATCAGAAGAAGCGATAAGGGCGAAAAAAAACTCTTTGATCTGTGTCTGCAAGGTTGACGAAGCAATTATAATAAATAAAAACATATATAGTATATACAAAAGCGTATACTATATAAGCAGAATAAATTACAATATTGTAATGGTTGTTTAATAGAAGGAGTAATCCGAAATCGATCTTCTAATAAAAAATACAAAAATTGTTACTATAAGGAAAAGTTTTTTCAATTAAATTAAATATTTAAAAATAACAAAGTTGTTTTTATTTTATAAAATTTATAAGTCACAAAAAATCAACACAATAAACAAAAACGGATACCTATACAATATTACAAACTTAATAAAAATAAATAAAATAAAAATTATTTGTTAATTATAACATCTTACCTTATTTTGAAAAAAATAAATAAATAGTGGAAATTTTCCCGGAAAATGAGGTAATTTTTCGAGGAAATTTGGCTTCCCGCTCATAAAAACTACAGATGCACAATCCTATACGTAAAGTAAAATAACGCCGTAGTTTTTATTTCTTCCTTATTGTAACAATTTTTTAACTTTTTTAGAAATATCGATTTCGAGAATAATCTCTTCTTCAGTTTCTTTTTTACTACAATTACATAATTTATTTTGAAGCTGTTTATATGCTATTGATATGCGCTGTTGTTTGGCACCTCTTTTGTTTTTAAGTTATGGCTATAAAATAAAAAAATGCGATGTTTATTCGATCGATTTCAATCGATTTAAATTCAATAAATGGTCAAAAAATGATAAAAAAAGTGTTTTTTATCGAAATGAAAACAAAAAAAAAATAACACAAAAATGTGAATGTGGATGTGGTTTTTCGGTTTTGATATGTTCGGCAAAGTTGTTTGTCTTGACTTGCGCAACAACTTTGCTGAAGAAAGCTGTAACGAGCTGCCTCGTTCGAAGCCAGGCATGCTTTTTTTTTTTTTTTTTTGCTTATTGTCGGAAGGAGGGTTTGTTGGCTTCTGAGCTCGCACTAACTTTTCGCATGCCAAAAGTTAAATCTGCGACCACACTGTCGTTCCCGCATCATCACACTTTTATCGTAATTAAAACGCCATCACTTATAATTCACAGATTCAACCGAATCAATTTAATCACCAAAAAAAATAATAATTATTCGTAAATGATTTCAAAACATATTGACTAACTAACTAATTTATTAAAGTTATAAAAAAATATACGCAACCATAAATCTTAAAGCCCAACAATTTTTAGTATAACCGAAGATTTTTAGTTTAACCGAATTTTCGTGTGGGTAAAAAAATTTGTACAGAAAAAAAAAATATAGTTTGTTCAAAAACTTACCCGGTACTTAAATATTCCTTCCATGAGCGCTCGTGGTTGGCTGATTAAGATTTGTATTAATCTAAAAGAGTAAAATAACTTTTTCTTTCTGGTAGATTCTCCACCACACAAAATGATTCAATCAACCGCGAACCGTAATCACTATAGAATTTAATAACTTTACCTAATTTGCCAATATATGATTAATTATAACTAGATATAATACCAAAATTAAATTAAGAACTAAGTAATATTAAAATTAAACTAAGATACACAAACACTATGACAATAACAACAATGGCGCGGTTGGTCTATTTTGGATTATTGTCGTATCCCGTTTTATATTAATTTTTATTTTTATTTTTTTTTTTTATAGACCAAAAAAAAACATCCAGTGGTGAATTAGCTGGCTATCTCGGTCCTCTCGACTCGAAAACGGTCCACTGGTCATCAAGCGAGTAACCTTCCGGGCAGTGTTTATCGTTACCACGATTTTCGTACGGACACACTTTTCAGACTTTACGCCTGCCACTGACTGACTAAAGAAACAACCGCACGGTTAGGTAACGTTGATACAAACAGAAATCGTTTGGCTTACCTGACTAGCAGCGAGTTTATATTTTTTTTTCAATTAGAAGTTTATTCCCGGTGGCTTACAAACAACGGAAAAACGCACACCGCATTAATAATCCCAATAGCGTGGGCCTATATGTATAGGTACAATTACGGCTTTTTGTTGTTTGTTTAGTTGTACTTTTTTTTTTATTTTATAAGCCTTCACTTCACCACTAGATAATAGAATGTGATTTGTTTCGATTGATGAAAAGAAGAAGACATAATTTTTATAATTTTATTTTTATAACTTATGGATGGACCATTTTTATGGTAGGGTTAGGTAACGACACCTTACCTAAGCATTATTAAATTCACCATAATTATGATCACCGGTTGTAGGTTGGAGGAGATGATATCAAAGACCCGATTAACCACCAAGCTTCACAAATTTGCAACTTCATTTAAATAAAATTGCTTTAACTAAATCTCCAACCGTTACAAAGCAAAACGAAAATCTTAATGGTTCAAGAGCTATCAACGTGAAAATGAGTGTATATTTTGACAAATTCTTGACTCTGAACCAAAACATGTCGAAAGCGATATCTCAAAAATGAGTACTAACTTTGAAATAAGACTAGCACCACTGGAGCACCACTGATTCTGAAAATTATAATCAATAACAATTAAGTTAAAATTAAACCAAATTTTTAAAATATTGGTTTAAAACTACTTTTGTTTTAAAAAACTTAATTACTGCTTTAGCTTTTTAAAAATTTTTTTAAATAAAAAGAGCCCTAAACCAATATTTTAAAAATTGGTTGTACCTTTCAACACAGAAAATGGTAATCGCAGAAACAAATTGACGATAATCATTTTTTTTTATGGCATTAATTCGTCTAACTAATTTAATTCAATTTTCTGATATGCTTTATTTCAAGGACTAGCTGATAATGTTCAAATTGGTTGTATATAGGGATTGCGATTGGGAATTCCTGTCTCGAGAATTCTCGAAAATTTATGCGAGTTTTTAAATCTCTTTCTCGAGAAATTTAATTTTTGGGAATTCTCATTACTCGAGAAAGATTGTTTTATTAGTATTAAAGTTAGTAAAATAGTATTTTGGTATTTTCAATGAAACTAAATTAAATTAGGCCGATATTTTTTTCAAAATTAAAGAAAAAGCTAAATTTGCACCAATATTACATATTTTATGAATTTCGAATTTTGTCTTATTTTGAAGTTTAATTAATTTGATTGTAAGCATGTCATAATAGTCATAAGTCATAACAGTTATTAAGTCAAATTCGAAATAGGGAAAAAAGGAACTTCAATATTAATTATCTCAGAAATTTGGTCGTTTGGGTTCTGAACTTTTCACTAACCCTTATAGTTGAGGGGTTTGGTTACAAAAGAGTAGAGGAACATAATTTTGTAACTTCTGTGGATTCCGATATATTGTGAATTGTCAAGTAGCTTCAGCTCATGTTCAGGATATACAATGGGCATATTCAGCACAGTAAGGCCTCACTAAAAAGAAATAGGCCTAGAAACTCAATTTTTTTTTGTTAGACCTAAATGTACTAGTGCCCTATTTCAACTCTTCGGCCTATTTCAACGCAAAATGAAACAATTTTCTTCGTCAGCAAACTTGACTTCGAAAAAGACCGTTGCTTGTCAGGGCTATATGTACCTTGAGTTTCTAAAAAATTAATTTTAAGAAAAATGGAACCTATTAGTATACCAAGTGAATGAATGATTAAATTTTAGTTTAATAGTTTAATTTTTAAAAATAAACAAATTCCCGAAAATTTCCGAGATACTCGGACAAAATGTCAAATCTGGGAAAAAGGGAAACTTCGGAAAACAAAAGCCTCGGGAAATCGCAATCTCTAATTGTAAGAAAAAGTGCAAAAACTCCAACTACATGGAATTGAGGATAACTTGTTGAAGTCGTTTGTCCCTTTCATTGGTAATAGAACTCAATAGTTTTGTAATGGATATAAATGAAGAGTAATCATTCCCACGTTCTGTGTACCGCAAGGATCAACCTTTAGATCACTTTTGTTTTTAAATGATATTGGAGATTACTTAGCTCAAATTATTTAATCTATGTTGCTCTAATAAGAATGATTGTAGATCATTGTATTCTGAATTGGATATTATTTTGGATTGCTGTATTATCAACTACTTGAATTTGAACGTTGAAAAGTGCTGTGCTATTTCAATTAGTCGAAAAACAACATAATTAAATTTATTTATCGGATTGATAATATTGCTCTTAAATAAGCTGAACTTGTCAAAGACCTTCGGCACAGAAAAAAATAACATATGTCTAGGTGTTAGTTTCGGACATAATCTAGTTGTATTTGTGGTGTCACAAGAATATAATTCGCTAAGTACTCTCCAACTTTCAATACCATCATTGGTTTTAAGATCAGAACTCATCAAATTATTACGTACAGATTTAATTAAATGGCGTACGTCGTATAATGCAAATATTTTTTGTTCGTGTACGTAAAAGAACGGATTTTCTGGTTCCACGCCTAAAATCTTAAAGGCAAGCCGATTATTTGGACCCTGGTCACATACAACACACTTCACACTAAACCCTATTTCGGAAACAACGGTAATATATTTTGTATAATGTCTATTAAATCGATAACTTTGATGTTTGTAGCATTGGTGAAATATGATAAAACATATTTGTACTTTAAAAATAAACCTCTAATTAAAAATACACAAATATTGTTGGCTAAATCTTTCGAGCGTAAGTGTAATGTAATGATTGACGGATCATAACTTCATCAAACACTAACACAATATTTCTTTCCATTTCAGATAATTCTCTACACTTTTCTTTTAAATTAATAATAATTTGGTCATTAAAACCGGGTTTCAAGTGTTTTATTAGTTTCCAATTTATTAGACTCTGTTTTGAAGGCATATTAAAGCCGAGAATGTCACGCATATAATTATATGTTGATGGGGATTTGAAATATAATTTTTGAGAAATCAATTTTTGTTTTGGAGGCCAACCTGAAAATTTGCTTTTTCTTAGAACCAAACATTTACCAAATTCCTTGCTATCCTCATTGATTTCTTGATTTTTAATTAAATATTCCAACCCATTTTGGGATTGTAGTTTCGCATTTTTGTCACTTAACCTTACATTTTTTGGTTTTAAACTTATAATAAATTTTTTTGGAACACAAATTGTTTTTTTAGTAATTTGACACTTTTAGAAGCTTTAAAATACAATTTTTGGAAGATCCGCAACGTTTTAAAGCTTTTGATACAGTTGTTACAAGTTGAAGAACATAAATCTTCACTACACATCTTCGAAGAGCTAGGAATGTTGTACAAATTACGTAATTCAATGTCTTGATCTTTATTAACTATAGAGGAGTACGTCTTTATATTTTGATACTTTTCGGGAACTTCTCTGACAAAATCTTCTTCAGCACATTGTAAGTTTAATTCGGGAATGGCATTTTTTTTTAAATCTTAACTTTCCCTTGTATATATCTAAAAAATGTATATCACAAACCCGTAAAATTTTCTTATCTGGAATGTCTAGTCCACATTTAGATAATCAGGTGGAAAATTCGGGACTCTCGCGATCAGGAAAACTATAAAACTTACGGTCAGGGAAGTACCTTTTGCTGGCCAAACATGTTGGAATTGCGCAAACAATCCCTGATAATCGTTTATCACCCATTTTTGGTGGAAGTAGAATTATAAAATTTGTACTTACAGTATTTTTATATGGTTAGTTCACAAAAAATACACACAATAACACACAAAATGTATAGCGAATACAAAAAAAATCGTTAATATTCTTATCTCTACTATATGTTTACTTATATATTGGCTAGTGCTGTTCGAACTGAGTCGAACCGAATACTTTTAACCTGATACTCAAAAGATTCGAAGTATCAATTGATTACTTTTCAAAGTATCAGGTAAAAAGTATCAACTCATACATTCGACGGATATGCTTCTCATTCTCATAAATAATATTATCAATGCATCAAAACAGATCAAACATATATATCTTCACGTTTTCCTTTCACATTGAACTGATACTTCCCTCTAAACAAAAAAAGCGATTCGTAAATAACGATACGATTAGGATACATAAACGATAAATATTTTTTTAAATGACATACGTACATATACACATTTTTTTTTCTAGTACTATATCTACACCCTCATCTTGCCATTTCAATTTAAGTTTCATCTAAACCAAAAGCGTTTATTTTGTTGTGAGTGAGGTTCGCAAAGTAAGTAAATACCTACAAATTAATGATAAGTTTATTATACAATATATGAAAAAAATAATTTACCGAAGAAGAAAATAAACAAGCAAATTTATATAAAATAGGTAAAAAATGTATTGATTCATCTACTCTAAATAAATAGAAAAATTTAATCATATTATAAAAGATATAAAAGGCGCTTTTTATTTTTGCTAATAACCATCACAATCGACACGATAAATACGATTTGTAAACATATCGCATAATTAGGTCTGTTTACGAAAAATAAGCATCGCAAACGTAATCGATATATTGTACGAACAACAAACATTGTTTTCGTATCGTAAACGAATCGCTTTGTTTAGCGGGTTGTACCGAATTGATACTTTTGATCGAATTGATACTTTGAATCAATTCGCGCTACATTTGTGTGAAACTTTAGATAATTTTTACGATATAATTTAGATAATTTTTACGATATAATTGTTTATAAATTTAACCAAATCTACTCGATTCCTATTTGTTTAAATTATTTATTGGACTTAAATCCTTATTTTCGAAATAAAGATTTATTTACTAAAATAAAATGTACATATCTGAATAATATCCACCGATAAACATTTTATTTAATTATTGATTTTTTTATCATTAATTTGATTAAATGATTTAAGCAAATTTTATACAGAAGTTTGGTTAAATTTATAAAAAATTACAGTATAAAAATTACAGTACAAAAGAATCAATTCGGTACAAGTATCAACTCTTTATATTGGTTCATTCAACATGTTGTTCTAGCCATACATTAAAAAAACATTGTTATTTATTTCTAATTAACAATTTTTATTATTGCACAATATTTCAGGCTAAATGCCCATCTTCAGGTGTACTAAAATTCTAAAATTAACATTTAAATAAAATAAATTAAAACTTAATTAGATATCTTATGTAAAAAATTTTTTTAAAAAAAATAATAAACTTAAAACGATTAATTTAAAGATTAATAACAAGCATTAATAAAGGCTTACATTAATAAACTGTTGTAACTCCAGTTATAATCTTTATATTTGATGATTGTATTCAAAAAATTTTTATTTATTATCAAGGACATCACAATAATTTTATTCATAACTTAAATATACAATTCTACAATAGAACAATATAAATAATTATAAAAACTTTAAAACATTTTAAAATTTTTTAAAATTTCAAAATTTTTTTATGATGATGGCTCGTTGGTTGTCCTTAGTTAAATAAAATTTTTTTGTAAAAATATTTTTCTTAAACATAGTTATACATATAAAAATACTAATAATTCCGCGTTTACTACTACATCAAAATTCTATGTACATAAGTTAAAATTATATGTCACACAATTTTATGTGTCCAAAATTTATTGGTCCAAAAAATCATATATTACTTAACTCACTCATTCTCTCTTCTTTGTTAAATTCATTTACATACACACAGTGAAGACCAAAATCAATGTTGATCAATAATTGGTCAATGTACAAACTTATTATTTGTATTGTTTAAAATCTTTTATTATAGGTGATCGAGAGTGTCTAGGATAATTTATAATTAGATTAACTTTGTTTAACGTATGAAATTTAAATAAAAATTCATAGATGGCGGGCCAATTATACAAATTTTGTTTTCGTTTTTTATTATTGAAAATTTTTATTGTTTTTTTAAATTCATAATTCAGATTGTTAGTGTCCGTTTTAAAATTTATATTATTTCTTAAATTAGAGGAAATTTCTGCTGATTCTAATATCAATCTATTCTTCAGATTCTTTTCTCTGTGAACAATTTTGATTTTATTAAAATCAAAATTATGTGCATTTTCAATTGCATGGGTGGATAGTGCTGTTTGTTTGTTGTTACATCTAATATCGCTCTGATGTTTTTGAACTCTAGCTCTTAATTTTTGTTTGGTTAGACCAATATATTTTTTTCCACAATAACATGGAATTTCGTATACTACGTCATGCTGTTGGTCTATTGGTACTTTATCTTTAAGTTTTGAGAATGATGTTTTTAGTTTATTTGGAATTTTTAAGCCTATTTTATATTCATATGTATTATTTTCGTCATTAGGTTTAATAATCTTAATAATTTTTTCTGTTAAATGTGGTATGTAAGTGAGACTACCATATCGTATATTTTCTGCTTGTATTGGTTGGTTAGAATTCGAATTATTGTTATTGTTTGATTTGGCCATGTAAATGGCTTTTTTAATTATTCCCTCAGGAAAATTATTTTTGTGTAATATTCTGTTAATTGTGTCAATGTTACTATTGTAGAATTCTGGGTCCGAGAGGGTGAGAACTCTTCTTGCAAATGATGTGGCTAAATTTATTTTCATGTATTGAGGGTGAGAGGAAAGAAAGTTTAATATTCTATCTGAGCTGGTACTTTTTTTATACCAGCATGTTTTAATTTTGGAATTTACTCTAAATAGTTGCATGTCTAAATATGAAATACTATTGTTGTTTTCTTTTTCTATTGTAAATTTAATATGGTTATTAAATGAATTGAAGGTTTCTAATATTGTTTCAATATAATTTTCCGGGATTGCTATGATAATGTCATCTATGAAGGTGTCTTTGAAGTTTCGGAAGGCATTTTTCAAAAAGCCTTTCTAACACCAAATCAGCCAATATCGGTGACAATGGATTACCCATAGCAAGACCAAATTTTTGTTTATATATATTATTGTTAAATTTAAAATAATTATTACTATCAATTACGAAATTAAGAAGTTTAACAAAAGTGGTTTTATCAAGATCGGTCGTAAACTTAATTTCCTCCCATCTCCTCTCTACTTCTCGTATGGCAATTTTGGTTGGTATATTAGTAAATAACGATACTAGGACATCATCCGTATTTAGTGTAATATCGTTAAGTATACTTTTTAAATGAAATGAGTTTTTAATATTGAATCTACTGTCCGTAGTAAAATTTCTTAAAACCTTGCAAAGGTATTTGGCTAGATTGTAACAAGGGGAGTTAATTGTTGACACTATTGGCCTTAATGGATTGCCAATCTTATGTATTTTAGGTAGACCGGAAATTCTAGGACTGGTCGTATTTTTAACTGTAACTAGTGATGTTAACCTTGAGCTTATATTGATTTTGGTTAGTAACTTATTTAATTCGTTAGTAACTCGAGTTGTGGGGTCTTTATTGAGTCGTTCATATGTTTCTGTATCACTAAGAAGCTGGTTAAGTTTGGTTTCATATTCATTTTTTGTCATTATTACTGTTTTTTTTACTCTTATCACTCTCTAGTATAACAATATGTTTATTATTTTTTAAGAAATAATTTAAGTTCTTATTTGCTCTGTTAATAAAATCACTATGGGGATCACTTTTAGGGTTACGTTCTATAAATTTATTGATCGTTGTTGCTATAAGTTCTCTTGTTTGATTTTGATTTTGGAAACTGTCCTTATAAATTAGATCTTCAACATCTGCTATTATGGAGTAACATGGAAAATTTTTAATATTTGTAGGTACTGAAAATTTTGGTCCAAACGAAAGCAAAATTTTAATATCTTGTGGCACTTCAATGTCCGTTAAATTAACTAAAAAGTCTTCATTATAAACTATGTGACCTTGATCTTCTTCCGTTAGAATATTAAATTTTTGTGACAATACAAATTTTTGTTTATCATGCATTGATTTATTGTATTCAACTTGTGTACTTTTGAGAAAATGATAATCATTATGAGTTAGACTTACCGCTAAGTTATTATCCATTAATATGATTTCTTGGATCCAATTATTCAGTTGATATATACAGATTTTAATTTCTAAATTTAATAACTCCTTCATTACTTTTCGTTGTATGTTATTGGCTTTTGTAATAAATTGATTGATTCCATGGTGTTGTATAGCAATCCCCCCCCCCCAGTAAACGCGGAATTATTGGTATTTTTATATGTATAACTATGTTTAAGAAAAATATTTTTACAAAAAAATTTTATTTAACTAAGGACAACCAACGAGCCATCATCATAAAAAAATTTTGAAATTTTAAAAAATTTTAAAATGTTTTAAAGTTTTTATAATTATTTATATTGTTCTATTGTAGAATTGTATATTTAAGTTATGAATAAAATTATTGTGATGTCCTTGATAATAAATAAAAATTTTTTGAATACAATCATCAAATATAAAGATTATAACTGGAGTTACAACAGTTTATTAATGTAAGCCTTTATTAATGCTTGTTATTAATCTTTAAATTAATCGTTTTAAGTTTATTATTTTTTTTAAAAAAATTTTTTACATAAGATATCTAATTAAGTTTTAATTTATTTTATTTAAATGTTAATTTTAGAATTTTAGTACACCTGAAGATGGGCATTTAGCCTGAAATATTGTGCAATAATAAAAATTGTTAATTAGAAATAAATAACAATGTTTTTTTAATGTATGGCTAGAACAACATGTTGAATGAACCAATATAAAGAGTTAAATTTATACTAGCCGCTTAATAAAAAATTATTAAAAAATCAAGTATAAACTCGGCTGGAAGCAAGGTATACAGAAAATAGAGGTAGTATATTCCCGTGTCTCATTTTCGTCTTTCTTTGTGCATCACGTCACGTGCAGACAAAAAAGTAGATATTTATATTAAGTTTGGCGGTTTTTTGATTTATTTTTTAAATACAATAAATCAAGAATAATCGTAATTTTTTTAACAAACCATATTTACAATTGATAATGATAGTTTACCGAGACCCTATTTATGCTTTATATATTTTTTATGGTCAAAATATTTGAGAAATAATTCCTTCGAGTATATAATGTCTAAGATAAATGGAAAAACGGGTAGACAAAATTATGAGTTTATAACATAAAATAATTAAATTATTAAATGTTTTTGGTCATTTGAACATATGTACGAGTACATAGAAAAGATCGAAAATGAAAACAACCAAAACCAACACAAATGTATATAGACATTTGTGTTGATTTTGAAACAACACATAAATTCAAAGCAAAATGCACACAAACAAAATAAAATTCTTAAACAGACAATTTGAGCTAACATTGCAGTGTTTTATTCTCTAAGTTAATTTCAAAAATCAGAAAAGTTCTTGTTCGTAGGTTTTCTTCTGTATATGTTATTTTTTTCTGTGCCTTCGGATTCTATTTCATTCTAGACTTAACTTTAGTGAACATGTTGATCAGATTTCACTTAAATCATACAAGTTATTAGGTTTTATGATACATTGCTGCAAAGGATTCATCAACCCGAAAACTAGTAATCCTGTACAATAGCCGAATAGTTAAAAATTAGTTGGAATATGCATCTTGTACCTGGAACCCTTTTCAAAATGTTTAATGCTACACATGCTAAATATACAGGCTTTTAAATAAGGAGGTATCTTATGGCCACAGTCTGCTTCTGGGCCAATTGTTAAAATACATAATAAGCAAGAATTCTTCGTGGCAGACGTCTACATAGATTCAAAACTTATGTGTTTGGGTGGTATTAAGGGTAGCGAAGAATGAAACTCGATTAAGTCATATCATCGTAGTATGTCAACAAAGTGATAATTTCGATCGTCTGATATAATGCTTTTTCGCGTCGCCGTTGTTTGCTTATATCTTCATGCCTACGCATTTTATAATAAATAAGGTTAAAATAATAGTTTAAAAGCATAAAATTGAATACAAAAATCTATTTTTTTTTTCTACGATTATTCGACATAGGCTTATGACCCTTTTTTCCATATTTATACCAATATGTACGGATTAATAATGCAGATAATGTCTATTGCTTATTTAATTTAATTGTCTAATGTTTTTTATTCAATTTAATTGCTCAGGTGTATTCGGGTCTGCCTCTGCTAAATACTTGCTTACGACGTATGCATCAAGGATTTTTTGTTTATTGTTTAGTATTTAGCCCTAAGACAGGCGTATTTATATGATTTAGGTTAAACCCAGCGAAAGTTTGGTGGCAGGATGTTATTTATATTATTTGCAGTTGCAGTAAAACTAATAAAATTATTATGCTCTACATGTATTATTTGATACCATAATTTTATTATTTTTAAGTTGTTATTAATAATTGCAATATTGAAAATGTCTGCCATGGGGGATTTTTAATTTTTTGTGCACTTAATCTTTTAGTCTAGAGGCGACGTATGATATAGTTTGCCATTTTTTTTGTTTCCTACTTTGAAACGCTGTCAATTGACAATGCAGCGTTGCCATGTTGGAGGACGGCATGATTATCATTCATGTCATGGTTAATCAAAATTAACAACGCCTGCCCCGTGAGCATATCATTTAGAAAATTCTTTCACTATCTCTCTATCTATTATACAGTGGGAAATCCGCATTTGTTTTATAAGCACCCATTATCCATTAAAACTAATTTAGATAATGTCAGGCCAATCTTGAGAATGCAAACACAACATATTGAAAAAAATTCTAGCTAGAATATATTTAATACTTCGATAGGACAGTAGTGAATCGAAAAAGGTTAAAGACGTGTTTTAAATATAATAAGGTCTTAGACTAAGAAAATCGTTAAAATGCCAAGAATACAGTTCTTATTTCTTGAAATACCTTCAGGCAACGTTTGAAACAATTTTTTATATGATATTTTATTTTTATAAAAAATTAAAACGTGTCAAGGTTACAGATTGGCATATTTGGATTAATTACAGTTATCTTAAGTTAAAATTGATAACTTTCCGTCGACAACATCTCACTGTATTAAGTTCTACTTATTGACAAAACAGTTGTTTCAAAAAAAATAGAAGCTAGTCAAAAAAAAAGATTATTTAATTTTAAACATTTTTTTTTTCAGATAAGATCTGTGTGGTGTTCAAGCCTTCTTTCGACAAATTTTCCAAAAAAAAAAAAAAAAAAAAAATGGAGCAATAAGACTATAGACATTCATCCCGTATTCGATAAAAAAAGTCAGCTGGGCAGCGTGGTACTTATTTGTGTATCGAGAGCCACAAAATGTAGTATTCTGGAAAGAATGTGCGAACCACCGCAATAGTTATAAAATCTTGTGAAAGATGGACAAACTGCTGACTGTTTTTAGTCGAAGTTTTATTGCTCTATTTATTTTGTAAATTTGTTAAAAATACTGTTTGGCTTGAACAACGCTAGATGAAATGCTATATACAATAATTTGATTTATAAGCAAAAAGAAACTAATTGGAATCTCTGTTAAAGTTTAATATTATTATAATTAGGTAAATAAATAACTAGTTTGTTGGTTCATTAAATAATTAAACCAACAAAAGAAAATAATAAATAATTAATTCTCTGTCAAGAAATAAAATAGAAAACTATAATTAATAGAACTTTAAAATCGTACAATTTAAGTTAAAACAAATGATAATCATATTCTAAATACATAAATACATAGTAACCAAAATTAAATAACAAAAAAAAACAATTATTGTGACAATACATAAATTTTATTCAAAAGAATATTTGAACAAATTTTTAAAAATTATTAAAAAGACGTACCTATTTATTTAAAAAATAAACAAACATTTTTGAAAATATCATTCAATCAATAAAATATAATTATATTTATATTAAGTACTGATAATATTAATAATAAAATAACTGTACGTGTTTCTAATTAAATTATATCAAAGAAATATATTTTTCAAGACATAAAAAAAATAATTCAATTAAATAAACAAATATAAAACAAATGTTATTTATTAAATCAATAGACTATAGTATAATGTAAATTTTATTAATGTTACCACATTCATCCCGTATTAAATTAAAGTTTAAGACAAGAAATTGATCCATTTTCCAAAATACTTAAATCATTTTATTTCTTAATAATGTTACCGTTATTATTAAAAATAAAAAATAAATTAATACTCCCATTAAAAAATTTAATTAATTACAAATTTATTGTCGTAATTGTTAATCAATAAAGAATATATCAATATATATATCTACAGTAAAACATATAATTATAAATTAAATATTATTATTTACTTTAAAAACAATACATTTTGTTGTCAGTTATCTAAAACCATAAAAAAAGCAAACATCTATTCGTATATACAAAAAAAAAAAAAAATAAATAAAATTATATTTATTTACAAAACTTCATAATATTAAAATAATCAATGTGTATAGCAATTGTAAAAACAAAACAAAGAAAAAACAAAATAAATTTAATTAATAAAATCAATTATCTATTCTTTTAATGTTTAATTTTGCATTGAAGATATCTTGGACCGTTTGTCAACACTGTAAGTTAGTGAACCGCCGAAAACCTTCTTTCTACTTATTTGGATTCCTCGATCGCCTGTAGATCCTGTTCTGTTTACTACAAACATTAAAGACACGATGCAGTTGATTGGGGTGTTTGACCAAGGAATAAGCAAGATCTGCCAGAGACGGCCGGGCTTCACCGAATACCCTCTTACATACAATATAAAGAGAATTTGGATAGGTTTAATTAGTAATGACAAAAATTCACTCGGTTACAGATACCTAAGTATAGGCAATGGTGTCCAATTAAGACCGCCCACCTATTTTGAATTTAGCGTCATTTTTTGTGTCGGTAATAAAGCGTTTTTCTTGTTTTTTGCACCTAACATTTGTGAACATTGAGGTTTAGTCATTTGAGAATTACACGGACGCACAACGTATAGAAATTGTGAAAATCCACTCGTTACCGTGAGATGATAAACAACAGGGCAGCGCAAGCTGCCACACAGCGAACGAAATAATGGAATTGTTGAAGACAAAATTTGAAGGGAGAGTTATCTTGCGCCACGTCGTTGTGACCAAGATCATGTAATTAGATGCCGTTGTATTTCTTTGGGCTTTTATTGAAACAAAAGGTGTATGCTAATAACCCAAGTACAATACCTCAATTGAAAGAGGAGATTCTACGTGCCGTTGATGTAATTGAACCAACGAGTGCCGTCATTCACGAGGCGGTCATTTATCGGATATTGTGTTCCATATATAACCTCCATGTCTACACTTTTTATTACAATAAAAACATCAGAACCTTCCAAATAAACACTGCGTTTCTTTTTTTAAATTTCAAAATAGCGATCTTAATAGGACACCCTTTACAATTCTAATCTACTTTCAAGATTTATTGAAAATGAAAACTACATTCTGAAACAACATTTATTAGTTTACTGAATAAGATTTCTGAAGTACTTCTGAAAACCGCAATCGTAATTAATTAAATCGTACTTACTATAATATAAAATAGTAGCTCAGAGGTGACTTAAAATAATAAAAATAGTTATAATCAACTACTTGTTCAAGTGATTTACCTTACTGGTATCTTTCACAACTCTCAACCTACAATTTTGCTCAAATTTGTTTAATAATAACTGCAGAATTTCCGCAAACCCGCTACTATAGATTATATAATTTTAAATTTGATCTGCAATTGGCGCTGTAATAAAATATAACTAGTGCTACCAATAACCAATATTAAAATGTAAAAATGAATAATTCCTAAAGTATGAAGTACAAACTCAAATACTCCAAAATTAAGAAATCGATAATTATCGGGTCGATGCTTCTTTGCTGTTTCTCTTACAAGTAACCCTCCCAAAGTGTTATTCACCGATTCGAATGAAACTTTGCATAGTGGTAGAAAAATAAATGACACGTGTTTTTTTAGCGCCGGAATAACACAATTAGGGGGTCAAAACCCCTAAAGAATAAAGTTCACCCCCTAAAATTTTACAATATCTTCTCTTGTACTCAATATTTTCCAACATCAAAATGGAAATTATTTCTTTTAAAAGTACTTGAAATTCTTACAAAATTCGACTATAGGGGTTACATCTTCTATTTTTTAAGGGGTGAAATCAGATTTTTTTCAAATAAATTTAACATTCTGAAATTAATTAAAAATTAATAAAAAAACAAATATTTCTGCATACTATATGAAAAAATAAAGTTTCGGGGGTAAACTACCACTGTCACAAATAGTTTCTCTGGTTGTTAATCACATATCCGTTGTCAGATCTTGGAAATTCAATATAGCGGACAATTTTTTCAAACAACAAAAAATAATAATAATCTTTTTTCATAAAAATTGGTATGTAGAGTCGCTCATTTAAGGTCGCTGATGACAAATTCAATGTTTGTTTTTTGAAATTCAAAATGACTGATCAAATATGGCAGACAATTTTTGTCAAACAGGCCAATCCCACTTAACTTAGGGCGTAAATTGAATATTAAAATATAAAGGGCTAAAACCACATGAGGTGGTCAGAACTTCGGTCTTGATTAATTTTACTCTCAAATCAATTAACCTTCATCTCAATCGCAATATAATCCTAAACGCAATCACCAAATTAACCGCCAACCAAGCCCCTTAACTCCAAATCAACTCTTAAATAATTTCCCAACCGAACAACTCACTTAACCGCAATGCAGGCTAACTAAATTCTACTCTCTCTTACTAATTTCATCATACCATCACACCATCATACCACTATATCATCATATCATCATCATCATCATCATACCACCACCCATAACCATTACCATCACACAATTCTTATATACAAACCATCATACCATAATACGATCATCATCTCGGTTGAGGATTAGCCAAGTTCCATCGTACTTGGCCATATTCCAGAACTTTATCCAAAAATCATTTTAGAATCCCATATCCAACGCACATGTCAAATTTAATCATAATCAATTAAGGAATAGCCAAGTTCCATCCTACTTGGCCATATTCCAGAACATCGTCTAAAATTCATTTGAGAATCCCATTTCCATTGGAAATGCTGGATTTCATCAAAATTGGATAAGATATTTAGTATACTAAAGTTACATGTTACACCCGAATGTGATTGACTGAGTTTTGACTGAAAGTGATCTGACTTAAACTTTAGGTTGGTGGTTACATGGGACTTTATATTTAATCTGAATTGACAGTTCAAATGTCTCTTTGTTCTAAAATTACATTTAAATTATTAAAAAATTATTTAAAAACCACTTGGAAAATGTATAAAAACATTTTGCCTTTTTAACAGTATGAAAAAATCCATAAGTTCAACTAAATTAATAAACCAAATTTAAGTTGACCGAACTTAGATTATTTTCAGATAACTTTCAGTCAAGTCATCGTTTAAATGTTGAATTTATCTCGCACGTTTTCAGTCAGATCACTTTCGGTTTAACATGTATCTTTAGTAATATTAACGGACACCTCATTACAACGGACAACTTTTTTGGTCCCGTCGATTTCCGTTGTAGTGAGACTGTATATAAACTGCTCAACTGCTCACTAAGCCCTAATTCAACCCCAACTAAACCGCAACCCAACTCTAATTCAACTCGCAAAAGGAACCCAACTTAACCCTCAACTCAACCGCAAACTCTACGTCAAACTCAATCCTCAAACCAGCATATATAATAAATTGGTCAACAACTCACTATATCCTATCCAACCCCAACTTAATTTCAACTGAACCCTCAAATTGACCCCTAACTTAACCTTCAAATTAACCCCAAATTCAATAATCAAACCAGCATATATAAAAAATTCGTAAATATTTTTATATAACCAGGTGTTTTGGTTCAATTCATATGGCTGGTACCTCACCCTCTTGACATACAGTTTTCAAAAGCTTTTCAAATTTCCGCCTTGACCATAGAAACAGATTGGCGAAAAAAATTCCAAATCGGACAATCTATTCTCGAGATACCATGGGTACAGACATACAGACATCCAAACATCCAGACGTCCTGACAGACGATTTTTTTTTTTTTTTTTGCTATTTCAGATTCAGGGGCTTTCAAAACGTCGAGAAAAATGGTTTTGGACGAACCAAATTTTTCGTCATTGTTCACACAGGATTTCAATACTTTCATCTTTTCAGACCGAAGTAATTATTAAAAATTCAGTGCTGTTATTGTTAAAAATTATAAAGAATAATAATATGAACAGTAAATTCATTTTATGATTAAAATATTTCGTCAAACCGATAATTTTTCAATATATTATATAAAATGTAGTTTCCAAATATTTTTTGTATGAAAAAAAACACATGGTGTTGTAGCCCACAATCGTTAAATCAGCCGCATCTAAAAAATAGAATTCAATTAAAACCAAATATTAAAAACATGTAAATCTGTAAATTATTTTATACTTATCTTTGTAATCAAGGTTATATTATTGTTGATTATTTTTATGAAAATGTTATATTTATTATCTAAAACAAACATTGCAGTAGATCGTTAAATTATAAATTAATCATATTGCCACCTAATGTAAATTGAATGAATTGACTTGATTAATTGCGCCAATAATGGTTCGTTTCTAAACTCAAATTTTATGGGTTAAATTATGTGTCCTAACTAAAATTCAAACTTACCGGAAAATTTACTATAAAATGAGATTTCCAGTTTTTATCCAATAAAAAAATGGCTCGCATTTTTAAATATTCAACAAATCAAAATCGGGGTTGTAAGGCTTTCCGTGATACCGCAAATAATCAAGTCAATTTGGTAGAAATCGTTTGGCTATCAACGAGCATGGTCAACTTTATAAAATTGATAATTTTCTGTTATAATAAATATTTATTGTTCAAATTTCCAAAATTAATTATTGTGTTTGGTGAATCAATGAAAATAAATTGTGTACAATACTAAATTGAACTGTGTTCCTTTATTTAAGTGTTTCATTAAAATATAATCAATATTCGAATTCTGTTGTGCTGAGTTAAAAAACTATTTGTAGTGCAGTGAAAATTAAGAATCGTCAAAGTGATACAATAAAACCTTACAGTACGCTAATTCGTTACACATGGTATTTTGTTTATTGTTTTAAAATTACTGTTAAATACATAAAATACAATTATAAATAATTATGCTCATATATAATATAAGTATGATTCAAAAATTATATTTTATTTTTTTTTTATTCGTTTATTATAATTTCAGAAACCATGATACTTGAAAACATTGAAATGTGAGATTTAAATGTAAATGACCCAAATATATAAATACGCATATAAATATAATAGCATTTTATAATCCACCGAATGTAATAGTTAACACACAAATAAAAGAATTTAAGAAAATATTAGAGAAAGCCGAAAATAACTGTAACACAATAATAGCCGGAGACATAAATACACACTGCAGTATGTGGGGAAATACAACAAAAGAATTCTGTTCTAAAGAATGGGGAAACTAATAGGGGAACACAGGCAAAAAAATAGGGGAACTCAACAGTGGAAAACCAACAAGACAATCCCTGAGAAATCATACAACGTTCACATTAGATATCATCATATGTACACAGGACATCTTCAACAAATTAGCATGGTACTGCTTAGATGAAAACTCAGAATCGGATCATCTACCCATAATAATCAATATGAACATAAATAAATACACAAGGAAAGAAATATTGGACTGGAAACAAGTAATACAGGAAATAACAAACATTAAGCTTAAGGGAATGCACTAATCAAAATAATATTAAAACAATAATAGAAGACACAATAATACAAAATACAAAAATAATAACAGCAAATAATAAAAATAACCCGAAACCATGGTGGAATGATGAACTTCAACGACTCTGGAATATAAAATATAAAAAATAAAAATGCTATTGACGATAGGTAACATGGCGTCTACCGGATTTTTCGTGAAGCTCGATTTTGATACAAATTGCATTTGAAATGCATTCCAAAATTTCAAGACAAGTGATTAGTTATTAAATGAACAAAGTTTTAAATTGTTAAAATCAGTGAAAATATTTGAAAATTGAATAAAAAGTGTAATTGAAAACTTATTATTAACTGTTTGTTAAATAATTTTTTATGTTGTGTAAATAATTTTTTTAGATTTATCTGTCAAAAGCAAAATGAGTTCTCGAGGACAATATTTTGGTATTTAGGTCGCAAAGAGTCCTAGAGGAAGTTCCTGAAAACATCGCAGATAATGAATTTGTTGATCTGAATACCACTGTTTGTAGAATACTACATCAGATAGCACAGCAACCCATCGGTATACAGAATAGTGTTTTAACTTACCATAAAAGTATTTAAGTTGCTGAAGATCTTCAACTAAATTGTTTACCATTCAGAATTGATACGAATAAAGAATTGAATTCAATGACGGGAATTCCAACTATAGATTTGTTAGACACAATAATAAGTTGTTGTTCAATTATTCGGCCATCCGAAAAAGCAAACATCGGCTTATCGTTGAAACATCGGATCATACTCACAATGTTTAGAATTGAAACTAATATGTCGAATATCCAAACGGCCAATTTGTTTAAGATGAACTCAAAAACCACAAAAAAATATTTTAATGATTGCGTCCAACTACTTTCAAAAGCACTGGAATGTTTCATTTATTGGCCATCTAAAGAAGAAAACCAGAAAAGTATGCCTACTTGCTTTGCTACATTTCGGAATATAGTAACCGTACTTGATTGCACTGAAATAAAAACAGTTCAATTTCGGTGTCTGACTTGCAGAACATGCACCTACTCGCATTATAAGAGTGCTCATAAAATTAAAATATTAATAGGTGTTTCCCCGTCCGGCCTTGTTAATTTTAAAAGTACAGCAGTAGGCGGTCGAACATCGGATAAAGCTGTATTTAATTTGGCAATCTTATTAGATAAGTTGAAGCGCGGAGATTCTGTGATGGTAGACAAGGGCTTTATGATCATATGCTTTATGAGATGATTCGCCCACAATTTCTGAATCACGGCCGAACGAAAATCTGATGTTGAAAGCGATAGACGAATAGCTGCTGTTCGTGTGCACGTGGAACGACATATATCTAGGATTAAACTATTCAAAATGTTATCGGAAAAGGTTTCGTTGTCTATACTTCCTTATATAGATGATATTACAACAATTTTATGTGCTATTTCCAACTTAAGTACTCCAATTTTAAGGGATGACAAGTTCTTGTAAATTACTTAGATAATACAGGTAACATATGAATTAAAAAAAATGTTCTCAATTTAATTCAGTCTTTTTATTTTTTACTCTTATCACATAAATAAACCAGGATAATTACGCCACCTTTTGCTGGAGGAGGCGCGACTCCCAATGCATAGATCCAACCAGCATTTAAAATTCTTCTCCTTCACGTATGGGTCTTTTAGCATCCCCACAATAGTCAGCTATATCACAAACAGAAATATTTATGTTTTAGCTGTCAATGTTGCTTTGATTATTGTTGTTTGCATCCCTTTTCACCTAACTGAAATTTATAAAATAAAATATCGAAAATTAAATTGAATCATTAACAATTTTAAATCAAAATCAAATTTCTAATCAATTACATATTAGCAAAATTCATTTCTACACATTTAGTTTAATCTATCCTCAAATTTCACATTTTTTATATTCACTTTTGCAATATTTTTAACAATACATATATTATAATCGAAAATATGAGCATAGATTTACAATAACCATACTTTAAATTACAATTACATACTATGAAAATCTAGTAACTATTACATTTTTAATTGCTAAAATAATATTTATAAACATAATATTTATCACAAAAGTCTAATTTGTAAACAATGACGTTCACACACCCGGAAATTTATTAATGTTCTTACGAAGTTTTATAACACTTTTAAAAATATAATTACAACTATTCAATCAAATTAAAAACAAATACACTTTAAAGTACATATTACAATTATTGATTATTACAATCAACACAATTTTAATAGATTAAAATAATATTTACCTGTCCAATATTTCCATTCGTTGCTATGAGCGTTGCACTGAATAAAATGGAGCTGCGAAAATTTTATGAGAGATGGCACTGAATTCACTGTACCACTCGTTAATAATAGATACAAAACCTTATTGACGATTGGAGCATCACAGATTCCACCTAGTGGAAAATTTTTAAACTGAGGTAGCTGCTAATTTGACGTTCGAAATTGTTGTAAACAATTCCAATTTTGAACTGGAAACACAATTTTTACCTACCAGATTGATAATAATTGTAAATAATTCCAATTTTGGATTATAAAAACCATTTTTAATTACCGGATTGCAAAAATTTCTTTCGTCGCATTTATGAGAAATGTCATTTTGGCTGTTGCCTCATTTTAACTTTTTTCCTCGAGAGGCGCTTTCTCTACTTTTACAATTGTCAATACCCGACCAAGGAATTGTTGAGATCTATAGAGGTACACAAAAAGGGAGATAAAGAAAGCAAAACGAAAAGCATGGGAAAGATTTGTCAACAACATAAATACCAGTCTAACCACTAAACAACTGTGGGATAAAATAAACAAATTAAAAAATAAAAGAAACAATGCCTTCAACTTATTGGAAGACTATGACATAATAGATATAATAAATAAAAAACAAAGTACATCTTCGAGACCCCGGAGTAAATAAAATTTCTTACAAAACACTAAAAATCATAATAGAAAATAATCCACATATAATAAAAGCACTTGTAAATTATTTAAACAATTTATACAGAAGCCAAAGCCTACTTAATAAATAAAGCCTCCATGATGAAAACAAGCTTTTTTTAAGGTATCAAAAAATCCAAAAGAGAATGTTTATTCCATAGTTTTTATATGGAGAGATATGACCTCAGTTTATTCAAAATATATTAATGAAAATTGACTCGAAATTAATTTTATTTTGATTCAATTGAAACTATAAACTTTATTTTCCACCTGACTTGGACGATTTTTTCGTGAGCTTTTCCAATTTACGGTAATAATGATAACAAAATAAGATATTTTATGTCTGAAAAAGCTTAAAAATAGAGTACATGCATGTAAAAAAGAGATATAAATATAAAGGAAAAGGCGCGACGTTTACAATAATAAACATGACAAACAATATAGAAACAAGTTTAACATAAGAGAAATGAAGCAAATACATAATATGAAGCATATTATGAGATGACAGCTAATAAAAAGCAAAGCCTACTTAATAAATAATTTTTTTTTAAGAATTTAATTTGTCTGTCTGTAATCAGTTGATTTTTCGGCATTTTTTATAGACAAATATATTAATTGTTCATGGCAATCCCAATATTTTCGATTTGGTAAATCAGAAAAATACAGAGGCCAATCGCTCATAATATATCTACTGGGAGGGTTCTCATTTTTGCAGAGTGGTACATTGGTATAACTCTTTGGGCCTTCAGCCAAAATTACGGGGAGGGGGGAAGATATTTCTACTTTTTTTCAATAGATATATTATGAGCGATTGGCCTCTGTATTTTTCTGATTTACCAAATCGAAAATATTGGGAATGCCATGAACAATTAATAAATTTGTCTATAAAAAATGCCGAAAATCAACTGATTAATTAAATTCTTAAAAAAAAATTATTTATTAAGTAGGCTTTGCTTTTTATTAGCTGTCATCTGATAATATGCTTCATATTATGTATTTGCTTCATTTCTCTTATGTTAAACTTGTTTCTATATTGTTTGTCATGTTTATTATTGTAAATTTCGCGCCTTTTCCTTTATATTTATATCTCTTTTTTACATGAATGTACTCTATTTTTAAGCTTTTTCAGATATAAAATATTATTTTGTTATCATTATTACCGTAAATTGGAAAAGCTCACGAAAAAATCGTCCAAGTCAGGTGGAAAATATAGTTTATAGTTTCAATTGAATCAAAATAAAATTAATATCGAGTCAATTTTCATTAATATATTTTGAATAAACTGAGGTCATATCTCTCCATATAAAAACTATGGAATAAACATTTTCTTTTGGATTTTTTGATACCTTAAAAAAAGCTTTTAAAAAAATATCGTCAATATGGAGGCGTTATTTATTAAGTTGGCTTTGCAGAAACCAACAGTACCTGGAAAAATGTAAAACAACAAAACCAATTAAAAAATTTAATACAGATGAAAACGATACGGAAAGCTATAGGCCGATTTGCCTCAAAAACACAATTTCCAAGTTAAACGAACACCTAATTGCCAAAAAAATACTACCTTCAAAAATTCATATAGATTCAGAAAAGGATTCAATATAATGAACTACTTTGTCATTTTATTCAGTGAAATAACAGCTGAAAAATCAAAACATAAAGTGCAAATATTAATAAGGACGGATATATCAAAAGTATTTGATAATGTGGAAAAAACCATCCTAATAGAAAAACTGAAAGAAATTAAAAAACCATAGATGTTTTGGATAAACTGGATGTCCGAATTCCTAATAAATAGAACAGTTATATATGAAAATGGAACAAACACGCTCAAACAGACAACAAATAAGGGAATACCGCAAGGCAGCTAGCTGTCTAAGCCCATCCTTGTTTAACATATAGTCCCAGGAGCACCGAGCTATGCTCGTTCCGAATTACATTAGCGTTTGTTACACGTTCATGTCACTGAGTTTCAACTCATTCAATTGAGCAATATGTTAGTTCCATTTAGACTGTCGATTTTCCAGAAAAATTTCCGACACCCATGTTTGAATCCCATTCTATACTAAACAAATCCCATTCTATACAATTCATCCCAATTGAAAGGAAATGGTTTAATTCTATTGAAACTAGAATAATATTCATATTCCCATTTTACAGTCCCATTTTCATGGTACATACCGAGTTCTATCTAAATCGGTTGAGAAATGGCTTTGGTCCATTGGAATTGGCCATTTTACAGAACCTATACGATCCATATTTGGAACTAATTTATGATCTCTATATAATTCTCAAAAATCACAATTGAACAAATAAAAAAAACAAAACACAATGCAATATCAATAGCAATAACAACAATTAGATTTCCTTTGTTAGAAAATAAAATAAAAATGAAACCCGAACCTCTCCAGAAAGCCTACTAAAATATTTTTCCAAGAAATCAAAACCCATTACAATTGCTCCCTTTCACTAGAAAATTTCCATCTAACCAATTACTATTAACAAAAGAAAATAATAAAAATATGAATTCCCATAGGAGGATCCTCTTAAACGAATTTTACTGAAATAAAACCACCCCAACCAACATTAATAAAAATCAAATAACCGTTTCAGAAACCGGTAGTAAGTTAAAAAGTAAGATAAAACCAAGCAAACAGGGGCTCACCGGACGAGAACTTCCTTAACGTTTTTTTTAAGAATCAATACCCGGTGTTATCGCGTTTTGGCACTCGAAAACTCTCTTTCACCAATTATGATCAATAAAAAAATATTCAAAAAAACGAACCCCAGGCCTATTAGAGGACCCACTAAACGACATTTCCCGAAATCAAAGTCCACTGCAAATGTTTCCTAACACTAGAAAATCCCTGCTCACCAATTATTACAAAAATCGTTGAACTTAAAAAATGGACCTCGACCATCCGGAGGACCCTCTAAACATATATTTCCCGAAATCAACACCCATTGCAGACCTTTCAAAACCCTATTTGACTTCAATCAATACCCATGGCGATCGCTTCCTGCCGCTCGAATATCTCTCATTACCAAATGTTTACCAAAATTGTTCAAATGGAAAAAGGAACCCGGATACCACTGAAAGACCCTAAGCTAATTTTTTTTAACCAAGACCCATTGCAATCTCTGTCTGGCACCCACCCGCTCACAAATTTTTACCAAAAATGTAAAAATTAAAAAAAAGAAACCCGGGCTCAACTGGAGAACCCCCTAAACGAATTTTCCAAAAATTTATACCCATCACAATCGCTTCGTGGCACTCGAAAACCCTCTTTACCAACTTTTAACAAAATAGTTAAAATTTAAAAAACCCAAGTTCCAATGGATGACACTCTGGACTGGTAAACATACTTACCAATTTTCAACAAAATCATTAAAACTATAAAAATGGAGTCTGAATTTTCCTGAAATCAAGACCAATGGGGATCACCTTATACCACTTAAAAACACTTCTTACCAATATTTACCAACATCGTGAAAATTACAAAGGAGCCCGAGTTCCACTGAAGAACCCCCTAAACTATTTTTTTCGAAATCAAGACCGGTCACAATTGATTCTTGGCACACGAAAACCTCAGCTTACCAATTTTTACCAAAATCGTAAAAATTAAAAAAAGGCCTGGGCACAAATGGAGAACACCTTCTAAATTATCAAGACCCGTCGCAATCGCTTACTGGCACCCGAAAACCCCCGCTCACTAATTTTTTAGCAAATTCGCCAAAATTAACAAAAAAGCACCCGGGCATACTGGAGAACCCCCTAGACAAATTTTCCCGAAATCAACACCCAGCGCAATCGCTTTCTAGCACCCGAAAACCCCTTACCAATTTTTAACAAAATCAATTTTTCTGGCCAATTTTTATGGACACATTTACACTACATGATATTCAAATTCTCTAATTTTTAAGCAACGTTTCTTAGTGTTTTGAACAATAAAATTGGACAAACTCATCAAAATATTAAAAAATTACACTTTAATTTATAACTTTAGTTGACTACGTATGTACTAATTATTGAAATTTTAATTAATAAAATTTAAATCCGCAACATCATTATTTCCATACTATAGACAATGGACTTGACGGTTTTAGTGGTGGCGTTCCGGCATTTGGATAATTTTTCCAGATTTGAATGCTTTACAAATTTTTCCCAGACATTAGACCAGTCTCAATCGCATTTTCATGCAAAAACGTCATATAGCCATTTTTCGCCAACGAAATCGCTCTCGAAGTAGTTTTTCGTGGAGACATATATACATACAATTATTGCTCGTTTAATAATATAAATATAAATAAACTAGGTGCCGGAATCTACAGCAACTCTAGTGTTGATATAATTTTGATTACAAACCTTGCCAACGTGTGTGTTATTGTTACGACCAATATTAATCAAATGATCTATAAGGCGCTTGTTTCGACGCGTAAGTCTTTTTGATTTGATCGACTCAAATTTAGTCAGTTTGCCTGCTTACGACCATGTCCCTATACTAAATATTGCTGAAAAATTTTGCCACCACAATGTAACAAATTATCAAAATTTTCGCTCGAGTTAATGATCCTTCACCCAAATGCGTATATGTATGTAGTTCACCCAAATTATACCGATATACGTATACATTGATTAAGGACGCGAGTGAAAATTAATGATATCTGTGTAATATTGTGATTGGCTAGCTAACCATTGGTAAAAGCGGTCAAAATATTTACTGCAATATAAGTGTCGTATATGAATAACTCAGTATAAGAACCATTTGATCCCCGATTAAGACAATTATCTGGATTCAGTAAAAATCAATTCTAATATATTCCGATTAGCGATGATACCGAATATTTTGAAGGTAAAAACAATACCGTTTAAATTATCAATCTTTGCATCTATTGTTGCAAAAATAATATATATAATATGGTACTGTAAATGTATGTATTGTACTTATTTCGGTAAATGTATAGACATAACTTGAGAAAACTTTACAAACTTAATTCGAGCGAAAATCTTGAAAATTTCTTCTAAATCTAATTTGAAAAAAAAAAAAAAAAAATCCCAGCCTCAATTTACATCATTAGGATTTAATTTCCACTCATTTTCGTGATTTTTTGGTCAAGAAAATCACTGGAATAATTAAATCCTACAATTGAAAATTGAATCCAATATTTCCAGAAAATTATTTCAATATCGATTTCATATAAATTTTCAAGATTCTCGCTCGAATTAATGATCCTTCACCTAAATACATATATATATATATGTAGTTTCCCAAATTATACCTACGTTTACTGATATACATACATTTACCGTAACTTAAATGTAAATGTAGTTTTTGTAGTTAATTCTTGATTTTTGTGAACGTAAATGTCATAATTGTGCCTTTGCAACACAAATAATTTACTATAATAGCCTAAATGTAGCTTACAACTTTTACATTCATCTTTTATTATTATTCAATCATACATGCCATATAAATTTGAAAAAAAAAACGAAAAAAAAATTTATCTCAAGAATGTAATTTTCGAGGTTCGAACTACGATCTAAAATTTTAAAATCCACAACGCTAACACCTAGACTACTGCGGCATGGGAATTTGCCGAAAAATTACTTGGTTTTATAAAAAGTTTTGAGCATTCTACTAAATTATATAATATGTAGATAGATTTACACAATGTGACGTATCAACATAGAGAAAGATAAAATTTGTCAGATCTTTCTGTAATTTGGTATACAGATGAAGAAAAATATTCTAAGAATAATTTCCTTTTACATCATATCGGAAAAATCACGGAAAATGCGAGAAAATCGCGAATTTCCACTCGGAAAATTCGTCGGGAAAAGACTAAAAAAATATGCTGATCATCCAACATTAATTTAAATTTTTTTTTTTTTGTCGTGATTTTTGAAAAATGGACATCCATGAAAAAAAATCATAAAAAAAAATTAAATACATCCCAACTCCGTATGCTGCTAACTACGCAGCTGTACTAGTGATCAGTGTTACCGTTTGGATACGATCGTATCCATTTGGATACTATTTTTCATAAATTTTGGAATTGGATACGTGGATACGATAAAAACAGAAATCGGTTAAAATGGATACTATTTATTCATTATCGATAAATTTATTTTTTATGAAATTCCGTTTATAATTCGAATTTCTAGAAATATTAGCCCTGAGTAATAGACAAATTAAGATTAACTTAGCTTTCAAGTTAACCCTAAATAAATATTTTGCACCAACATTTTCGTTTAGAGTCAACTTTACAAGCTAAGTTGATGCTAAATTTCTCTATGGAAAAGGGGCAATGTGATTTATTTTTTTTTTTTTATGAAAAATGTGATTTTTATTAATTTTATTACAATGTGATTTTATATGTACCTCCTTAATAAATGTACCTTGAATTAAAAACATATTTTTTATTTAAAAGTACTCGCAATAGAGCAATTATCATGTTTTATTGACAAAAAAAAAATTGGATACTTTTGGATACCCGTTTTTGTACTAATTGGATACTTTTTTGTTTTTTCAAACGGTAACACTGCTAGTGATGTTCGAAATCGTTCTAACCAAATCTTTTTAACCTGATCTTTTAAATGATCGAAAACTCAAACTGGTAAGTTAAAAAAGATTAGGTTAAAAATGATCGATTTTGACCAATTCGCTTAATTGTTCATTCGTTCACTGGTTTTTTATTTTCGTCTATTCTCTTTATATAAAATAGAAATAGACAGCTATCTCTCACTCTATACATGAATTGCTCATACGTATCCCATATATCCTTCTCTCTCCTTTATTTCTAAACCGGATCGATGTTGTTTTTTATTAGAATGAGCAAGCACACAAGTACAGTACAATAATACATCGATCCGAAACAAAATAGTTATAGAACATATAAAAGTGATTGTGCTAAAAAGAGATGACGGAAATACTACGATAAAATAAAAAAAAAATCTATATACAATTGCCGTTTTACTTTGCTCACTGGAATAGTTATTGGTATAAAAATAAAAATGCAGATTATGCCAAAATAAAAACCGAAATTAATTTTCTTTTTGCTTTTATCAATTGACTTAAAAAATAAAATAAAAAAACAAAAAAAAAATATCAAAATTATTACTAGAATAATTCTTTACCAACAAAAACTTGGTTTGAAACTATACATTCCGGAGTGAAAATACACAGCATTGTTGTTGTAAAATTCCCAAAGTAAGACAGCAAATATATAGAATAAGCGAATGATTTTTTTTAATGGTCATTTAGTAAATATACTAAATTTTATATATTTTAAAACAAATATGAATGAATTATTAAAAAATATTATTTCATATTTGCACCACTAATAATAAATATGAACATCGCCAAATAAATTATAGATAATATTTCGTTTTTCTCAAGTGCGTTTTGTTCATTTTCGTTTAATTTGTTTTGTTACGATTTTTTGAACGATGAATGATATATAGATTTGATTTGGTTGAAAAGGAACAGGTTAAAAGATTAGGTTAAAATAACCTGGTTAATGAGCAAAAAGATCGAATCGATCTTGGTTAGCAAATTAACCAGTTTCGAACATCACTAAGCTGTACTGCTGTACTATTTAAAAAAATCATCAAACATTCTTTTCTATAAAAAAAAATACACAATACATATCGCTCATTTGCTGCAACAATGACACAATTTAAAAATAACAAATGTTATAATTTGAGAGACATTTCCGTTTGTCTTGTAGTGAGCTTTATAGCTTTAGGTGTGTCGTTATATCAGTTTAAACTATATTAAAAAGCCGATATTTCTCTATAAATAAGTCAAAAACGACCGATTTTGAGTTATGCCATTGTGGTAGCAAATGAGCGATATACAATTGACCATTTTAGAGATGGCGCTGTAAAATTTGGATAATTTTTCCAGATTTGAAGGCTTTACAGAGTTTTCCCAGACTTGAGACCAGACTCAATCGCATTTTCATGCAAAAAGACATCATATAGCCATTTTACGTCAACGAAATCGGTCTCGAAGTAGTTTTTCGTGCGGACATATATACATACCCGCAATTATTGCTCGTTTAATAATATAGATACAAAAGTACTACACAATCTACAATATCAATATATAAATTTGCCGAAGATGTCGCAATATTAGTGAAAGAAAAAAGTGAATTAGCAGCAATAACTATATAATACTAAAACAATTAAATGAGGAACTTTTTTTTTTTTTTTTTTTTTTAAATATATGATAACAATAAAATTTTTTACAAAGTAACTAGTCATTTTTGACTAACAGCGTTTGATTCTGACAAAATATAATAGTAAAGCACTCATATGTGTTCTTTCCATAAAGTGTTGTTTTGGTTGATGTTGCATTGTGCGGACTATTCAGGTACTCAAAAGGTTTTAGTCTTTTGGGTCTTCTTATTATACCCTCTCGATGTTAGGGTGATGATGGAGCCTCTCCTGGTGTTTTTGTGCACATTTCTTTATTTCACTTGCGACTGTGTCTATTCCGAGATCTCTGTGAAGGTCACTATTACGAGTGTACCAAGGGACATTTACAATTCCTCTGAGAACTTTATTTTGAAATCGTTGAACTATCTGTTGATTGCTGATTTTGGTGCATCCCCATAGTTGAATACTATATGTCCAGACCGGCTTGAGTACTTGTTTATAAAGCACAAGTTTATTATGAAAGGATAACTGAGAGTTTCTTCCAATTAACCAGTACATTTTTCTATATTTTAACTGAAGCTCTTCTGCTTTCTTTTTCCACATGTACTTTCCACTTTAACTTTGCATCAAGGTTCATACCAAGGTATTTTGCTTGATTGGCATGTGGTACAGGGATATTATTGAGAGTCACAGGTAGTGGTTCTATTGATATATTAGTAAAGTTAATGTGAGTAGACTTCGACTCATTCACTTTAATTCTCCACTTAGCTAGCCAATCTTGTATATTATTTACGGCTATTTGTAGTTTGAATGTGACTTCACCGATTGTGTCACCAACAGCTAGAATTGCAGTGTCATCTGCAAACGTGGCGATAGTTGTATTGCTCGTCTGCGGTATGTCGCTAGTAAACAGTATGAAAAGGAAAGGCCCTAAGACACTCCCCTGCGGGACTCCTGCTTTAGCTTCTTTAATCGTAGAGTAAACTCCTTCCTGTTTAACTCTAAAATATCTCCTTTTCAGGTATGACTTTAGCAGTTAGCAGTACTCAAATGGCAGAGTTTTCTCCAATTTAAATATTAAACCATATAGCCAGACTTTGTCAAATGCCTGCGCCATGTCAAAAAATGTGGCTGAACAAATCTTGTTTTCCTCTAAGGATTTTTCTATTATATCTGTTATTCTATGGACTTTGTGGTCGATTGTGGAGTGTTCCTCTCTAAATCCAAACTGATGGAACGGAACAGCTCCAGATTTTACAATTTCTGGTTTAATTCGTTTTAATAACAATCTCTCAAATAGTTTTGACATAGTTGGAAGAAGTGATATTGGCCTGTACGAGGCCAGTTCACTTGGTGGCTTACCTGGCTTAGGTATCATTATCACGAAAGGTACGCTCGAGATGATCCCCGAATTTTTCTGCTTTTTCTTCTTTGCTTTTAGCCAGGTAACCATTATTTGTTCTTATTGGTGGTATATGCATAACTGGCCTTTTCAAATATTTGCTTGCTTTCCACAATGAATAATCACTACCTTTATCATAGGTGAGAGATTGTAGGTAAGAATTTATTGATTTATTTTTGAATTCCCGTATTTCTCTACGTATTCGTTGTGTTAAATTATTTAACCTATTTTTGACGAGTATTAATGCTAACGCTAATTGCTTGTATTTCATCACTTTCAAGTTTTTGTTGCAGATGGTATTTAATATCTTTTTTTATAATCACGGCACTGCCACCGTGTGCATTATTATTAGGATGAACTGCTGAGTGAACTTCGTAGCCACGGATTTTTATATGACTTTGAGTAGTAAGGTGTGTTTCAGATAATAAACATATATCTATTTTTTCTAAATCAAGAAATATTTGTATTTCATTTTGTCGTTGCAATATACCATTGCAGTTCCATGCAAGAATTTTTAAATTATTTGCCATGTTTTTCGAGTAGGGTGAGCCTTTGTACGATTGATATAAGGGCTTTTTCTTGCTTTTCTTCTTGTGAACTAAGTCTGTCAAGAATATCTTGTAGTATTTTATTAGTTTGATTATTATTTGAATCATTAACTAAAAGAGGACTATGTTGTCTTCTCGAATTTCCAATAGATAGTACATCAGAAAATGTTACATTTTGATTAGTTCTTCATAGCTGGTTAAATGTTTGGTGTGGCCTTAAATTTGTAGATATTCTTGTTGAGGCTGAGTTAATTTATGGCCTGGAACTTATTGAAGTTACCCTTGTTTTGTTGCGAAATTTTTGCAGCTCTTTTATAACAACGCAACCTCTGTAGTTGGCTGGGTGTGCCTCTTCACAGTTGACACATTTTGGTGGGATGTCTTTTGGTTTCGTACATTCAGCGTAAGGTATTTTCCTACACATTTCACGCATCTGGTCTCCTTATTACAAAAGTTTTTCGTGTGTCCGTAGACTTGGCACTTTTTGCACTGGGGGATCAGTTTAGATTTTTTAACTGCTTCTATTTGCAATATCATATGGAGTATTTCGCTGATTGCATAAATATTTTTTATGTCTTCTGTTCTTTCAAAAGACAACATATATAATGGAAGAGGTGTTTTGTCACCTCTTTTTAGCAGCTATGGAACTTCTTTAATTTTGTATTTTTTCTCCAACAGATACTCTTTTATCTCTTCTGGTTTGCAAGAAGCGTGTAGCTTCTTAGCAATGACTTTGGTTTGCCTTGTCTGCTTATCTTCGTAGGAATACCATGTTGTCTTTTTTTCATTAAGAGCTCCTGTTAACTTTCTACAGCTATCACCGTCTGTGACATTTATTTCGATATCACCACTATTTAACGCTATAGCTTGAAATTTTATATGATTGTTGTCCATGATGTTTCTATTACTCTGATAATTATTGCAATTAGATATTATTACTGGAGGTGTCCATGGCACTTTTTTCTCCAGTTGTACATTCTTACTTCCGGTTGGGAGTTCATTATTTGATCGTTTCTGTTCCGGCGGAACCTGAGCTTTATCCTCCTGTTGCACGTGCCTACTTCCGGTTGGAAGCTGCTCAACTGATTGTTTCGATTCGGGCGGAAACTGTGGTGATTTACTCATCTTACGTTTCTTATTTTTTTTGTTACGGTTCAGAATCCATCCCGTTTCTCTATTGAGTTCTTCCTCGTCTGTTTCATACATAACCTCTATATGATCATTGGTGTTGTTTATCTTAGTGGTTTCTTTCTCAGACATTACTGCATTAGAGCATCTTTTAACTCCTTGTTTTCTCCCTGTAAGTTGTTTAGATCTTTGTTCCGATTTAAAGTTAACTTTTCTATTTCGTAAATCTTATTGCGCAGTTCGGCGTTATCCCTTTCTAAGGCGTTTGCTATTGGTGGTGGTGGTGGTGGTGGTGGTGATCGACCCACCCTAGATTGTTGTTTAAATGGGTTGGGTTGCCCAGAAGGGCTGTTAAACCATGATTGGCTCACCCCCGATTCCTTTAAGCCAGCTTCCTTAGAGGGTGGATTTGCCAGCTGATTAGCTGGGCTACCACCCGAGGTACAATTTCCTGAATTAGTTTTATTCATTGCTTATTTTACTGATCATAAAGCATCTACCACTCTGACCAGTACGAGTTGGTAGTGGGTCTGGTTTGAGAACATCATTTACTAAATTCTCGATAGTCAGTTATACCGCCGTGTCTCGGTCGCCAGAGCCTCGTTAGTTATCTAGCAGGGTGCACCACGTGCAGGTGAGGCTGACATTTGGGCTATTTTTAGACCAATTACTTAAGCCCCCTTTCCCACCCCAAATGAGGAACTAAATAAATTAAAAGTAACAATAAACTCGGGAAAAGCACCTATTTGAGGCTATACAAAAATAAACCAAAAGAACTCGCAATAAAAATTAACAATATTGCCTAAATAATGTCACTATACGTAGAGATACTCAATAAATAGCAGGAATATCTACAAATTTACACAGATGAACCAGTAATAAAAGGCAAAGCCAGAATAGGGATATATTTTAAAAACTCAAATGAGTAACTAAAAGTAAAGCTAAATAACAAAACGAAGATTGATTTTTTCATAATCATAAGCTCATCAGTTCGAAACTGGATTGAATTCTCTTACAATCTTCGGAACATACTCGTATTAAAATCATATAATTAAATAAATAGAATTACGTCTATTAGTCGGTTTCGTTGAATTACTGTTCGTAAATACTAATATAATTCTCGTGTTAATCGAAACACAATTAAAATGGACTAACCACCGGTAGCATATTAGATATTACATGAATTAATTAATATTCAACAAAAAATTAAAAATCTAAAATTACTAAGCTAAAATTATAATTATAATTACAGTAGAATTCGCTTATAGCAAACACTCAAGGGACATAATTTTGTTCACTATAGCCGGCTGTTCATTTTAATCAAATATTCGTTTACGTTTATAAACGTGATTATATAACGTATCATATTACATATGATCATTATAAGCGTTTGTTCGTTATATACATGGTTTGGTATAAACGGATTCTACTGTATTATAAAAAACATCATTACAACAAAATAAAGATAAAATTAAATTAAATAAAGTTGAAATTAAACTTTTATGATTGATTATGATTCTACGACCAAGCATAATAGCAGGATCTCCCGGACTCCCGGGCCCATGCCGTACAACCGTTCACATATAACAAAACCGAAGGATTGGATAGGATTATTAGTTGGGACAGACTTGACCCGGTTACAGATACCAATGTGATTGATAGTTAGTAAATTATTAGTACAATATATAATAAATAGGTTGACAGCACAATCTAACTATATTATTAGATGATCATTTCTCTGGAATCCAGGGCCGGATACTCAGGACTCTCTAAATCCTAAATCTAAAACAGGGCTTAAACAGGGCGTAATTTCACCCTTGTCCGTCTTTTATTAATTTACCTGATAAAATAATTAATAAAAATTTAAAATAACAGCGCTTATTTCCTTATTAATGGTCCTTTTATATCCAATTAAAAATTATTACTTACTTCAACAAGAATTAACATAAACATTAAACCGTTTAAACATACAATTTTACTTAAAACTAATCAGAAATTTCCTACCAATTAAGAAAAAGAGAATAAATAATTAAAAATTCAATTATTTTATTAAATTTATAATAAATAAATTAAAAATGATAATGTTACAGCACCACAACAGCCTAAAATCATCAATAATTCAGTTAGGTACATACTATAAGTATATCAAGAATCAACAAATAAAATCAATATATAATTTCCCAGGCAACTCTGAAAACTAATTTTAATTAATAAATCACCATAATATCAAAGTCAAATCTAATTCTGAAATTCAGGATTAATTTAATCCCCATATTAAAGATTGATTCTGGAACTATGTTATATTCTGAAAATTGAATTATTTATTAGCAAATTAAGGAAGAGAAACCTTTAAATATTTTTAAACTAAATTAATTAATATATATTAATGAGCAAAACACAATATATTACATACAAGTATTACAAAAATTAACATTTTATGAAATTGCATATGTAAACTCTCCCACTTCTAAGTTAAAATTCTAAAAGAATATATAAAAATTTTAAATTTTAAAGTTATAATTTAAATTCACAGCACTTGTTCCATTAGTTACCATTCTCCTGTAAATAGTTAATTAATTGTTTACCTACTGCAACTAGATTTAAAAATAAAAAGTTGAAAATATATATTTAACCATACTATTAAATTTAAACTAATCGGCAATTTCCTACAAATCTAGAAAAAAGGAAATTAATAATGTTCAAATTAATTATTTATTTATAAAAGTATATAATATAATTTAAATGCCAGAACTCAGGATTTTATAAATCTAAATGAGGACATCAAAAAATTATTATTATTATTGATGTTTTAATTTACTAATCTAGTTGACATAATTAAAATAAAACAAAAAATCAAAAACTAAAAAAATTATTATTTATTATAAAACTTTTACTCCGTTTATGGACATATTACCCTGCAAAATAAAGCCTGCAAAGTAAGTAAAATAATAAATCCATGAAATAAAATTGAAACATTATTCTCCTACAAAACTAATCGGTGTACTATTCAAGCAAAATTGACGTTTACGTGTGAAAAACTGCAACCTAAAACTGCAATCATATTCTATTAAGTTAATAATTAAGTTCAATACATTTAGCCTTTCGAAAATGTTTTCACATAATTCCACCTCGTTCACCATCTTTTAATCGAAATTTGGCATGCATAAATGAATACGTCATTATGTGATGCAAACCAAAATCACAACTCAACTCAAATCAACACTTCCAAGTTAGCATTTTATTTATATGGTTTAGTTAATTTATAGCCTTTTCACATTAATTAAATAAATTTAATAATTAAATGTATTTTATAATACCCTGTAAAAATAAAATAACTCATATCTAAAATAAATCCATCCTATATGAATTATATAAGGCGGATTCCAATTCGACTCAAAACTTATTTGATTACACAAAAATATAAAAAACCTATTTGAGTCGAATACCCTAAAACAGAGATCGGAAAACCTTAAGATTTCGTTACGTTATTGGAAAAAATTCCCAAATTTTTTTTTGATTACGTTATAACGTTATTTAACGTTAAATCACGTGAAACGTTACGTTATATAACGTTATTTAGCATTAAATAATGTTTTTAACGTTATAGAACAAATAACGTTATCTCAAGTTAAATATATTTTTAACCTTTTCTTTAGTAAGTTTAGTAAGGTTTTAACACTAGCACTAACGACCAGTCAAAATGAGGATTCAAGGATGAGGAAAAATAGTGAATTCAATAAATGTATAATCCGTAATTTTGACCGATCGGCAGTTCCAGTGCTAAATAATGCTACCAGGAATTTAAAATATGTCGAAATTTAGCAAAATGAGAGTGAATAAAAATTTATTATTTGATTTCGTGCATTTTTTATTTTGTTTTCTTTCACAATGCATAAGCAGTTAAAATATAGTTGATAATTGTATAATTTGGTGTCACCGAAATTATTATTATTATTTTTAATTAGCTATTACTAATCTATGTATATATATTTATCATTCCTGTGTTGGTCAGGTGGATATACGTGACCCATGAGAAAGTAACAAAAACATTTTTTATAACGTTATTTTATTTGGTTATTTCTAAATTTTATAAAGTTATCTGTTACGGTTACGTTATAACATAACGTAATGGGTTTGGTTACGTTTTCTTGAAAAACTTCGCAATTTTAGCGTTTTTTAACGTTATTCGGGTAACGTTATATAACGTTATTCGGGTAACGTTATATAACGTTATCCGTCCCTGCCCTAAAATTTCGTTGTGTTTGTACAGTTCATGTTTTATTAAGAACATTATAGTTGTAACATGAATACAAAAACAAAAAGAGGGGAAATAACAAAATAAAATAAAAACAACAGATTCTTATATACTAAACCACCAACGCACTTTAAAAGCAAATATCTCTACAATCTTCCATGTGCGTAGCCAAAACCAACAAAAATGTTTATACAAGCCAAACAGTACAAACACGTAAGATATAAAAAAGTACGTTAAGGTATAGTATTAGTGATGCGCATAAAATAAATCAGAAAGTATATATACACAAAACAAATATGTATAGGTGATAAATTCATCGAAACTAAACTATTTTACGATATATAAATACCAATACATAAATAAATTTAGTGTACATTTTTTTTGATAGAATCTGTGTAAGGAGCGAACGAGGCGGTCCGTACAAACATTTCGTTGGCTTTGTCATGTATCAATTTTCAAGAATGTGTTTCTGTCTATTATACTTTGTACATAACATAAAAACCAAGAACCAAAACCATACTGAAACCCACAAAAATGTATACGTATGTATGTATAAACCTTTGTTTGGCTGGCAAGAACGTATTCAATTATGCGTAAATATAAAATCGAACATGAAATTAACTACGACGTATGTTAATTTACGTTAAAAACTATTTTGATACGATCCAATTATTAGGTTTTGGTAATAAAATCATGTACAATCCAATCACACACACGTTAAAAACATGCACTCAATAGAAATCAAAAATTTTCATTTCTTTATCTATAAATATAAAACATTGCCTGATAAATGCATCTCGGTGGATTGCATTTTCCAAAATTACACTTTAAATTATTTCACTTCCACTTTAATTATTATTTCACTAAAAACTGAATTAAATAGAAGTAAAATTATAATTATAATTAAAATTTATATACTACATAAACTACATAAATAAAACAAAATAAAAATTAAATTAAATTAAATTTTTGAAGAGGATAGAAAAAACACGTCTATCCTCTTTGACGAACATTCGCTCACCCCCTTTAAAACATATAAATATTTATGATTATTAATTATTCTTTATTTTACTTATACTTATTACAAACATGTCTTTTCACTATGACATCCGGAAGAAGAGAGCGAAAATATTCTCCTTTCATTATATGTTCCCCTAGGTACCATATTATACATTTCAGGTCCCTACGTACCATATATTACATATTCCATTTTCCATACATTACACTCGTATCTTCTAAAGCTTAAAACATTATATAAAACAATAGAAACTATAATTATCATACTAAATTCAACCCTAAACTTATTTAATGACTTCATACTATACATACATATTATATTATATTTGTATCTATATTATATATATATATATATATATATATATATATATATATATATATATATATATACATATATATATATATATATATATATATATATATATATATATATATATATATATATATATATATATATATTAGGGTGGTCCTTATTTTCCAACCCTGCTTTTTATCTCGGGACACCCCATAAGTTTATTCCTCTGTATGAAAAACTTCAAAAGCCAAAATTTCTAAGCTCTAGGACAGTGTTAACACGTGCCGCATTAAGCTTAAAGTATTCAAAATGAAGAAATGTTATGCGGGCAAGAAAACAAAGATGAAATTAATACATGTTTTATTTTGTGTTCTATTTCGTGCATTTGTAATATTTAAAATATTTTCTATACAAAAATAGTGCAGCTAATCAATATATCGGTACTCCACCGAAAACATATTTTTAGTTGTTTTAAATTGTGTACGATTTAGGGGTATATCCTCCAACAGGTCGCAAATAAACTATTTGCGCTTCGGAATCTGACTACTCGGTTGATTTTAACATGAGTTTTTCAATTTAATTTTTTTTTTGTGTGTTTTATTTGCTTATGCGACTAAGTAGTAAAAACATTATATAAAAGTTACCACCGACTTTTTGACGATGCAAATAAAATCAAGTAAGTCAAGACAATTACAAATCTAATCATATATTGTGCATTAGTGATATTTTATCTAAATTTATTAAAAGTGATGCTAGTATTATAAGTGTAAAATGTCCCGACAAAAAATATTTTTAGTAGGTTTTATGAAAAACCAATTACTCGGTAGTAAATTACCATCACAAGGCGAAGTTTTAAGTGTGTTGTTTTATAATATGGGAATAGTACATTTAAATTTACATGATAGCATTTGTCTGGTCACTGATGAATGTGTAATATTTTGGAAAAAAGCTCGATGAGCCCGATGTCACTGTGTAAAAAAATTAAAAAAACTATACGACACATTACGATTACTAGAAAAAAGTAAAAATAGAAATAGTGTCGTCTGTAAGGAACAAAGGCAAGAGTTTGAGGAAAGTTTAAACGACTTATTTGATATAGCACATGCGTGCGCTTTAAATATGATTAAAATCGAAGAAGACAAAGAGTTTTTGCTCTTACAAAGACAAAAAGGTCGTCGTGGATGTATGATTGGCACAGACAGAAAGCTCACTGGAATCAAAAAAAGAAGACCTACGAGTAATCGAGAAAAAAAGGACATGGAAAGAAAATTAAAGCAGTGTTCAACAAATTGTGAAAATGGTACGTAAGATTCAATTTATTAAAATATTTACAATCGGAGGCGTAAAAATGTTGCATTTGATATTACACCTCAATTTTTTTCAGCTCAACTATGTTCTATATCTAGTTCGGAAGAAGAAGACACGTCGATAACGGATACCATTGATCGTGATTTTACAGTGAATGCACCGTCGGGATCAAAAAAGGCACGATTAACAATATTAACACCTCGACTCGCCGCAGCTTTCGATAAATGTAAAATTAGCGACCGTGACGCCATTCATTTATCATTAATCCTTTAGATTTTGTTATAAATCGAACTTCAATTAGACGAAGTCGGCAAAACTTTCGTGAATCAAATGTATCGCATATCAAATCGAAATTTCTCGAATTAAATTTGAATTTCACAGTGATACACTGGGATTCCAAAATTCTCCCGGATATAACCGGTAAAACTAAAATCGATAGACTCCCAGTCATTGCAACAGCTCCAAATGTTGAACAACTTCTTGGTGTTCCTGAGCTTTCATCTGCAACTGGATATGAAGTATCCTCTGCTGTATATGATACCCTTGAAGATTGGTCATTGCTTCATAAAGTTCAAGCGTTTGTATTCGATACAACTGCGTCTAATACTGGTCGTTTAAACGGCGCCTGCACTCTTTTGGAACAAAAAATGGACCGAGATATATTATATTTCGCTTGTAGAAATCATGTCTTTGAGATTATTCTCCAAAACGTTTTTACTTCAACGAAGTTTGCCCCATCTTCTGGTCCTGATATTCCACTATTTAAAAAGTTTAAAAGTCAATGGGAAAGTATTGACAAAACAAAATTTTCAATCTGGTCGTCAAACGAATTTACCAATAATGTTCTTATTGGTGTTAGGGAAGAATTACTAATATTTACTGAACAAAAACTAAAAAATGATTTTCCTCGGAACGATTATAAGCAATTTCTTGAGCTCATAATTATATTTTTAGGAGCAGTTCCACCGGGTGGTATTAAATTTCGGCGACCAGGAGCTTACCATTTGGCTAGATGGATGGCAAAAGGTATATATTGCCTAAAGCTAATGCTATTTCAGAATCAAATTCCTATAGGTGCCAAAGATAAAAAGGCCTTACAAACTATTACATGTTTCATAGTTAGATGCTATACAGAACATTGGTTTTCTGCTCAAGATGCTTTGCAAGCACCATTAAATGATATAATTTTTTTGAAAAAACTCGATTCCTATAAGAAATACGATAAAATTATAGCAGAAAATGCGTTAAAAAAATTTATAAACCATTTATGGTATCTCAATGAGGAAGGTGCAGCTTTTTCTTTGTTTGATGACAGAATAGAAGTAGAAAATAAACGACGGATGGTTAAAAAACTTTTCGGAGAAGATAAAATGAAGATGAAGAAATTAAAAAGAAGTTATATCTAAATTTAGAAGATGTTTCCAGTTTCGTTAGCAAAGATCTTCCAACAGAATTACTCTCGACGAAATCGATGAAAATTTTTGAGAGATTTGGTTTGTCTTCAGCCTTTTTACAAAAGGATCCATCACAATGGAGTGAACAAACGGACTACAAACAAGGGCAGCAAATAATTGGGTCACTTAAAGTAGTTAATGATACAGCGGAGCGTGGAGTAAAACTTATGGAAGAGTTCAATGACAAAATAACGAAAGACGAAGACCAAAAACCATTTTTGCTGCAGGTGAGTCCCTACTAACTTTATTTTAATTTATAAAATAAAATTAAATTACCTAGTGTGTTATTAATATTGTAATAATTATGATCAATTGTTTCAGACTGTCACAAATTATCGCAAAAAATACCCTGGATATAGCAGAGAAATTTTGAAGACATCGTACAATTAATGAATATTAGAAAAGTATACGATACAGTACGTACATAAAATAATTATTATGTGTTTATAAACAAAATGAATTAAGAAAATTCATTATTGAAATACATATTTGAAATGTTTTAATTTAATTTAAATTATATTGTTACAAATACAAAGTTTATTTTGAATAAATAGGTAATAAAAAAATGACTTACATTTTTCACTTATTTAACCTCGATGCGGCACGTGTTAGAGTGGTCTGATTGGCTTGAAATTTTGAATATTGGGTGTCGCGCCAGAAATTCTACCTTTCTTTTTACTCCATATAAATAAGGACCACTCTAATATATATATATATATATATATATATATATATATATATATATATATATATATATATATATATATATATATATATATATATATATATATATATATATATATATATATATATATATATATATATATATATATATATATATATATATATATATATATATATATATATATATATATATATATATATATATATATATATATATATATATATATATATATATATATATATATATATATATATATATATATATATATATATATATATATATATATATATATATATATATATATATATATATATATATATATATATATATATATATATATATATATATATATATATATATATATATATATATATATATATATATATATATATATATATATATATATATATATATATATATATATATATATATATATATATATATATATATATATATATATATATATATATATATATATATATATATATATATATATATATATATATATATATATATATATATATATATATATATATATATATATATATATATATATATATATATATATATATATATATATATATATATATATATATACATATATATATATATTGTTTAAGATCTTAATCTAAAAAGAAAAATGTTTAATTGTTTAAGTAATTATTTTTTTTTTTGTATATATACCTATAATTCATTTATAACTTATCTTAAACGATCCCGTTTTGTTTATATTCACACAATGTCAAATATCCATTATAAAAGTTTATGATCAAAACAATTAATGAATTCATAACAACAAAACGTAATAGATTTTAATCAGCAGCATCAAGCAAAGTAAATAAATTTTGAGCTATTTATTTGCCCGCAATATTTAAATTGTAAATGAAAATTGCCCCAACAGAGGGAGAATCGCGGAAATTTATTTTGCGTGGGCAATCGCGATTTTTTGATGATTTTGCGAAATTAAGCAGCTAGTTTCTTTCTATTCTTTTGGCGATTGCGAAACAGCGAGCATAGTACAGAAGCGAATTGACAAGAAATTAACCGGATCATCAAGCGATTTTAAGGTGTGAGAAATAAAGTATTAGGCGATTTTCCACCCAAAAAAGGTGATTCATTTATTTTGTTTTGATTCTAAAAAAATTATATTATAAACATTTTCAAAGAATTCAAAATTGTGAAACAATATAAATTTTAAAACTAAATCTAGTGCATTTCTTTTATTTTATGAAATTCCGCGAAGAACCGCGCGAATGCACGAAAGTTAAATAAGTGAAAATTAAAACATGGTCCTTCGAGCCGGATTAGATTAGCATCCGAGCTATAAGATAATTCTTTATAAATGTATCGGTTCCGTTATACATTTTATTTAATTTTCGTGGAAATAAACTTTATCTAACGAGACCGCGTGCTATAGTCATCACTCCGTCGACCATTGCTTTATGAATGTTTTTTATGTGAACATTTAAATGGTCAGTGTTAAAAGTGGTTGAGTAAAATAATAAAAAAAAATGCAATATTAAATCGTATATTTATAAGTGATATAGACACATTAATATAGCAAATACTATTGCTGCCTTCGTGCTCCTAAACATTTAGTGATAAAGTGCTAAATAAATAGTGAAATTAAAAACAGTTAAAAACATTGAACTTAGTATTGCTTTGGTTTTGATTTACCAATTGGGTAGAATCACGTAAATCTAAAATAAAATAAAAATTATTGGTGCTTAAAAGAAATTATTAGAACGCTATATATATAATAGTTTCAAAATGGCCGACACGCGATCTCTTCAACGGAAAGTCAATAGATTATCTAGCATAGAAAGCTTCGCTAAAGGCGATCTTTCCCAAGAACCAATAGAGCGGATAAAGGCCCAAGTCAAGCTTCTCACAGAGGAACGGGATGACATGACTACAAAAGGAATGAAAAGAACTTTAGAGAGCTAACCGAGAACATCGAGTTGCAAGACATTATCGAAACTAAATATTTGGCCATCAAGGGTAAATTAGTACAAGCCGAGTTGGCATCGGAAAAGGATACGCGCTCTGGTGATCTTGATTCCAGCCTACAAGAACTTATGGCCAACCAGCGATCCTTTTTAAACGAAGTGTCAAATTTAAATGCTAAAGGTGACTCCGATGTTCGCTTACCGCGAGTGAATGTGCCTACTTTCTCTGGAATTTATTCTGAATTTGCTTCATTTCGCGATTTGTTTGAAGCGTCAATCAACAGTAATCCCAAAATTTCTAAGGTGCATAAACTTCAATATCTAAAGGGACTATTGAGAGGAGAAGCTGCGGCTTTGGTGCGACATATCACGATAACCGACGCGAACTATGATGAGGCTTGGGAAATAATAAACAACCGGTACGACAAAAAGAAACAAGTAACTGCCACGCTTCTCAAGCAGTTTATGGACCAACCTTCAATCAAACAAGCATCTGCCAAATCTCTACACCATATGCGCGATGTATCTGACGAGGTATTACGAGGGCTTAAGGTTTTGGGTGAAAAGGCGGAGGCTCGTGATCCCTGGTTGATTCATATTTTGGTAAACAAATTAGATCAAACAACCAAACTCGATTGGGCTCAACATAGCTATGGAATTGAATTCCCAACCATAAACAATTTCTTTGATTTTTTAAACAAGCAAAGTGATACGCTAGAAAGTTGTCAGCCTTCGAGACATATCACCCATCAATCGACACCACATTCGAATCAGTCCATAAAGTGCCTAAAGTGTGGCGAGAATCACTATCTGAGGAGTTGCGAACAGTTTCTACAACTTTCCGTGCATGACCGAAGAGGCTTCGTGGCCGAAAATAAACTATGTTTTATATGCATGTTCCAAAACCACCAATCACAAAAATATCGTTCAAAATTTAGATGTGGTATATGTCGAGCAAGACACCATACAATTCTGCACCAAGACCAGCAGAAAGCACCATCAAGCACTACTGTCTTAAATATAGAAGCCGTTCCTAGTCTGTCAATTTCTGGAAACACAAATGTGAACAGTTTAGACGTTGCGCACGCTATTACAACCAAGCAATTTACTGCTTTACTGCCAACAGCTGTTATTAGGGTCATGGATTCATCAAACCAATATCAAAGATGTCGTGTTTTATTAGATTCTGGAGCACAGGCATCTTTGATTTCCGAATCATGTGCTCAGCGACTGGCATTGCCACGTAAGAACGCGAAGATACTTGTGAAAGGTCTCACTCCGGCTACTGAATCTACGAAGGGGTTTCTGTCTATCAAGGCTGCATCGATATATAGTTCGGCAGAAACTATACAGATCGACGTTCTTGTTTTGCAAAAATTAATCAGCTGTCTACCTTCTTGCGAAATAAATGCTACCAATCTACAAAAGATTCAAGCGTTAAAATTGGCAGATCCTCATTTCTATACTCCCGCGGCAGTAGATATGATAATTGGAGCAGATCGTTTTTTTAATGTGCTACGAGAAAGCCGAATTGATAATTTAGAAGACAATTTAATTGCTCAAAATTCGATGTTTGGATGGATTCTATTGGGCGAAGTAACTAAAAATGAAACTGAGCATTGCCCAATGATTCGTAATTTTCACATTGGCTTAAACGTCGACGAAACCCTCAAATCATTTTGGGAAATGGAAGAAATTCCTGCGTGTCTTATTCTAAAGAAGAGATCGACTGCGAAGATCATTTTAAAGCCAATTTTGAACGACATACCAGTGGTAAATATGTAGTCAAACTACCTTTTAAAATGCCATCTTCAACATTGGGTGATTCCTTAAGGATTGCTAGAAAAAGATTCATTAATTTAGAACAAAAGTTAGACCGCGATGCTACATTAAAAACCGAATACGCAAAAATCATGCAAGAGTACATCACTTTAGGACACTTAGTAGAGATACCTGACGAAACAACGAGCTATCAAGAAAAAACAAGCTACTACTTGCCACATCATGCCGTCAAAAAGGCTGATAGTACAACAACAAAGCTGCGTATCGTTTTTGATGGGTCGAATAAGACATCCAACGGGAAATCTATCAATGATTTACTAATGATCGGTCCAACAATCCAACCCAGTTTATGGACAACGTTGATCAATTTTCGTTATGGTAAAATTGCGCTTACGGCCTATATTGAAAAAATGTACCGTCAGGTTATGGTGACCGCTAAGGACCAAGGTTTTCAGCGAATCCTTTGGCGAGAAGATGTGAATGATCCATTAAAGCACTACAAATTAACTACTGTCACGTTTGGGATGGTCAGTTCAGCGTTCTTAACAATTCGATCACTTCAACAAGCTGCGTATGATTTTCAACATGAACACCCGATCATCAGTAACGAAATTCTCCGAAAATTCTATATCGATGATTATATATCTGGTGCGGATACTATAGAGGAAGCAAAACACCTGAAAGATAAATTAACAAACCTACTTTCTCTAAGAGGATTCAACGTGCGAAAGTGGAAATCCAACGCTAGTGAATTACTGGAACAGCCGATAGATCGAGATACATCAATGGTTCCTTTCGAGGAAGCTAATTCACCCACCAAAATATTAGGCCTCCACTGGAATCCAAACTACGACCAATTATCGTTCAAAGTTAATCTACCCGATGAAGCGACTCCAACCAAGCGATCATTAATATCGAATGCATCCAAAGTTTTTGATCCTTTAGGATTACTTTCGCCGTCGATCGTAATGGCGAAAATACTATATCAGAAATTATGGCTAAGAAAATTGGATTGGGACGATGAACTACCTGATGACATCGCGATAGTGTGGAATCAGCTTAAATCAGAGCTTCCACAATTCGAGCAGCTCAAAATAAAAAGACACATTAACAGGAGAGAAATGCAGCTGCATGGTTTTTGTGATGCGAGCGAACGAGCATATTCAGCAGTGGTCTACAGCCGGTTTAAAGAAGAGAATGGAGAAATAGAAATAGAACTTGTCGCGTCTAAAACTAAGGTTGCACCCCTTAGACAAATATCGATACCTAGATTGGAGCTATGTGGCGCTCATTTGTTGTCAAAGTTACTGAAGGAAGTAAAAAAAACTGTATCTGAAGATGTGCGTGTGTATGGTTGGACAGATTCCACTATTGTTTTAGCTTGGTTATCTGACCACTCAACTAAATGGAAGACTTTCGTAGCCAATAGGGTCTCGGAAATACAACAATTGCTACCACGAAATCATTGGAACCATGTCAAAACAGAGAGTAATCCCGCAGACTACGCTTCTAGGGGTGTTTTACCATCGAGACTGATAACAATGCAACAATGGTGGCACGGACCCCTCTGGCTAAAGCAACCAGAAAACATATGGCCGATCACTAAACAACAAGTTTTTTATGATGACACTATTTGCGAGAAAAGGCGTTCACCCGCAATACCATTACTTACCACCGAATGTCAGGTAGCTGCAAGTGAAACATTCCAAATAATACTGAATAAGACGTTTTCCTTCACCAAAGCGATAAGAATTTTAAGCTTTATCTATAGAATTATAGAAAATACGAGAAGGCCGAAAGGCACTCGTCAAGATGCGCCTATAAATTTAAGAGAAATCAACCAGGCCACGGAAAAACTATTAAAATGGGTACAACGCCATGAATATCCCAAAGAAATACGAAAGCTAAAGAAAGGTCAGATGTTGGCTAAAGATGATAAAATTTCTTCACTTACGCCATTTCTGGATAAAAATGGCTTATTACGTGTTGGCGGCAGGTTAGAAAACTCACCGTATTCTTACGAGTTCAAACACCCGATCATTCTACCAAAGTCCCATATCCTAAGTAGAATGATTATCTCCTTCTATCATATAAAGTATCTCCATCCAGGTCCATCACATACATCCCATCTCATCCGGCAAGCTTATTGGATTGTAAAGGGCAGAGCGACTGTGAGGGATGAAGTCAGGAAATGCATCAAGTGCTTCAAGAATAGAGCGAGGACATCGAAGCAGCTTATGGGAAATTTACCATCCGTTCAAGTGACGCCTTCGAGACCTTTTTTGAGCTGTGGTGTAGATTATGCGGGGCCCATCCTTCTAGCTAGCAAAAGAGGTCGTGGAGCAAAACTGGTGAAAGGCTATATAGCGGTTTTATGGTTACCAAGGCTATACATATTGAAGCAGTCACGGAGTTAACGACGGACGCCTTCATTGCGGCGTTAAAAAGATTTTCTGCTAGAAGAAATGTTCCGAGTGATATTTACGCAGACAATGGCACAAATTTCATTGGTGCGAGCAGAAAACTCAAAGAGGTATACCAATTCAATAATTTAAAAATAAATGACACAATTATTTCAGAATTTTGTACTGCTAACCAAATAAATTGGCATCATATACCCCCTTTGGCACCAGATTTTGGCGGATTATGGGAATCCGCTGTTAAATCTGTTAAAACCCATCTTAATCGAGTTACTGGCAACTGTCACATGACCTTCGAAGAAATGTCCACGCTGTTATGCCAAATAGAAGGAATTTTGAACTCCAGGCCACTATGTCCAATATCGGAAGATGATGACTCTTTCGAAGCATTGACGCCGGCTCACTTTTTAATGGGGTCGACAATAGCAGTAGTACCTGAGTATGATTTAGATGACATCGCGAAATCACGTTTATCCAGATGGCAGCAAGTGAATCAGCGAGCTCAAAGTTTCTGGAAAAGATTACCTAAACAACCTTCAACAAAGAACCAAATGGAAAAACCGAGAAGAAAATATTAAGGTCGGAGACTTGGTTTTAATTAAAGAAGACAACTTACCTTCTTGTAAATGGGCAATGGGCAGAATCGTTAAAGAACATCCAGATACAAAAGGGTTAACTCGAGTCGTCACCATCAAAACAGCGTCAAATACTTTGAAGCGTTCCATAAACAAGATCTGCAAATCACCGTCGAATTAATAATCAATGTAGTTGACGAAATATATTCGTCAACGGCCCGGAATATGTTTAATATCTTAACATTGAGGAAGGACTTTAAATAGAGAGAGATTTTGTATGGGTAAAATATGCAAGGAAAAATAATTTCTGTTTCGTTTGGAGATTCTAGTTGTGATATTATGAAAGGAATATATAAATTTTAGTTGCCTCTTTCTATTTCTCATGTTTCCTATCCTTATATTATTATGAAACGGAAAATTGAAAGGCGGTGCTTAATATTTCATTCTTTCTTCTTTGTAAATGTAACAAACAAAAAATCGAACGCAAATGCTATTTCAATACCAACAAAAATATTCAAACCATTACCAAAATTTTAATGCCTTAAAAAATTCGAAAATACATAAGGAGATTTGAATACAACAAACACAATAATATTTTGTAAACAATGATTTTGGTTAATATGTATTTTTTTTTATTATATGTAGCATGTTGATATTTTTAGACTAGAAAGGAAAGAGGAAAACAGTTGATTTCAATGGGATCGTTTATAAATCGTATATGTATTGTTTTACTGTTGGTTAGATACATATATTAAAAAAAAAAAAAAAAAAAAATAGATCAAAAATATACATTCCGTTGCAACTTCGTGAATGTCTTTTCGTTTTTTTTTTTTCTTTTTAAAACGACGTATTTTATTCTACTTTTCATAAAAACATCACAAATATATACTCAGGAATAATTTTTGAATTTCATTATACTGAATGTTCTTATTTGAGCTTCGCGTTTTTATTTTTTTTAAATACAGTACATATTTCGTTTTTTCTATTCTTGTATTTCGTTTTGAATTATACATGTATTATGAACAAAGACCAAAATTTAATTACTTTACAGAATGAATTAACAATCCACATATAGTATTCAAAAATTGTTGTATTATGATTTTACTTATTCGCAACGTGATGAATTTGGAATTTTTCGATTAATGAATTTCAAAATCCTAAGCACAGTATTTCAAAGATCGAATATTCAGTATAATAAACGTACGAAGAATGTAATGAAGCTAAAATAAAAGTACGAACTCCATCCTTATCTTAGTTATTTACATTTTTATAATATTTAGGTGCATAAGTACATATTTCGGGGTAAGGTGGGTTAAATGGCCAAGATGATAGTTAAATGACTCTGTTCATTTATCTTCGCTCCCAAAACCATCTAATGTACAATATTAATTTGTTTTTACCGCCAGAACTTGAAATATGGCCGAGTATGATGAAACTTTTTCAAGGTCAGCTTCAATGTTTTACGAAGACATCCTGGGTTCATTTCCTCACCAGGGGTTCTATTCTTGAAACATTACGAAAATTTTCGTAATGCTATTTTCGTAATAGTAATGGTGAAATCATAATTTAGTATTCTTGAAACCATTACGAAAATAACGAAGAGAGGCAAAAAGAAATAATAAAATTTCAAGAGAGGAGATGAAAATGTAAGTTACTAAAATGGTATTCTTGAAATCGTGATTACGAACATTTTTGCAACGGAACGTTACTAAAATTTTCGGATGGTTTTTTTGTTCCTTATTGCATTTCGTAATGAAATCATTTAGATTTTTGTTTTAACTATATTCATATAAGGACGTTCATAAAACTCAATAATTTCTGTTGATGGTTAAAAATAATATGTATTTACATTTCGCTAAATATTTATTATTTTATTACCACAAAAAAAAGGGTACCTATTTGCTTGTGGTATGTTTATTATTTTCTTAAAAATAAGGGTAATAGCTACAATACTAATTATCAATTTGGGATGTATTTTTAAATGTCACGTGTTGTAATTGGAATTGGATTGATATACCGTCACAGGCGGCTAATACTAATGGTACGTAAAGTTATACAATCATACCATCATACCTAAATAGTATCGTACGACAATACGATCTAAAATCATATCGCCATAGAATCATAGGATAATGCCACTACATAAATAGCCGTGACATCAGTCTACAAAAGTCAAATCTCCAATTTAAAGAGGGGAATAAAGATTTTTATTTTCCTATGAAATGTAAACAGAATCATATGGGAATTATTTTGTGTTGTCTTTATTTTCAATTTAAATGAACATTTTTATTGATAAATATAAATAATTTTAAATTAAATATATCGAATTGCAGCTTGTCCACAATTTTAATAAAAATTAATAAAATTTTAATTCACAATTTTGCGTTTTAGTAAACTGATTTTTATTCTCAAACATAGTCAGGCTTCGTGCTTTTTTAAAAAATTTCATTTCGTTCAGATTAGTTTTATTACTTTACCAATGCTGCTACATAAACAGCCATGATTTATAATAAAACTAATCTAGTAATCTACGAAAAGAAATTTAAAAAAAAAACACGAAGCCTAACGATTTCCCTAAATTTCTCTAAAAATCAATTTACTAAAATGCAAAATTGTTAATTAAAATTTTATTCATTTCAATTAAAATTCTGTACAAGCTGCAAGATATACAATGTGTTTCGTCGTCAAGTGCCCGGCCGGAAAATTCGGAATATTTAAGTAAAATTATCGCAAAAAATCCTTTAAAGTGGGTGTCTCATTTTCAAGTTATGGGCCCGTATTCTTGAAATTACATCAAAAAAAGTCGCCCAATTTTTTCTAGTGAAATACATCATTTCAGTCGAAAATTTAAATTGTTTCATACCAAAGTCACCGGCGAATTTTTCGGTGAATTTCAAGAATACGGGCCCTGGGCTCGATTATAATTCTGTTTGCGGTTTTTGAAAAGATGAAGTTTATGAATCACTTTATTTGATAGTTTGCGCACTAAGCCAGGTTTTTTTAAAGAATGTAAAAAATTACGGGAAAATAACATTTTGTTTTACTAAAGAAAACCTCTACCTTTTAAAAAACTAAACTGTAAACCGTGAAAATGTCCCATTAAGTTAGGTATTTTAATTATTATTATTAATCTACAACATAATATCTACAAATTGACAAAACTTTGTTACTAGCTAACTCTTAAAAATACCGCGCAAAAATCACCTAGAGAAAGTAGGGAAATTAAACAAAAAAGATGTTTAAATTAAAGGTAAAGAAATAAAATAATACTGTTTTAATAATAATCAATAAAAACAATTTTTATTACAAATTATTTAATATTTTTAATTAAATGACATGTTCGAAATGCTCTCCACTCTCTTGTAAACAAACAAGGGCTCTCCTGATCACACTAGTTGTTGTCCAACGCAATTGTTAAGGGTTGCCTCTTGTTTCTGCTGCAGCAGCGAAAATTCTTGCTGTCAGAAATAAAAATCTAGAGACGTAAGTACAGGGGACCTTGGCGGCCAGGCTACAGGACCTCCTCTACCGATCCACCGTGGATAATTTTCATTCAAACTATCACGTATTATTTTTGCAAAATGTGCTGAAGCTCCATCTAATTGCAGCTGCATTCGCCTTCTCCTCAACAATGGTACTTTTTCCATGACAACGTGATTCCTGAAAATTCTAATAATACGAGTTGATCAAGCCTGTTTATTAGCACGTAAGGTCAGTTAAGTCAATCGTGGATCATTCCCGCCCATACATTTATTGAAAATTGGCTCTGGAAAGCTGTCTCCCTTACGACGTGTGGGTTTTCGATGGCGCAAACATGGAGGTTTTTATAATTTGTTATACCCGCCCTGGTGAAAGTAGCTTTATCTGTCCACAATATTCTCCTTATAAAATTGACATTACTTCTTTGTTGTGAAATTATCCAGTTACAAAAAACTAATCTGGCACGATGGTACACATCTCCTAGATATTGAGCACGACGGAAGTGATAAGGATTAAGGCCCTCTTGACCTCGATATGCCTAATCAAATAGACAGGCGGCTGATACTTGTCGTAGGGTCAGCGCGTATTAATCGTAATAAATCCTCTTCCAACGTGTACGTTAATATTCACGCTGGACTCGTGTTGTTGTTGGAATAATCCTTGTTCGGAAATTTAAATGTCGTCTTAATTTATTATAAAAAAACTTCATTCTAGTTTTAAAAAAAATCAAATTTAGGATGTGTTGTGTTAACAAAAGGGTTAAAAAACAAACACGCTGAATCGACTCTTTACTTTGTTTTTCATTTTTTGTTTTACTTATACAAAACCAAAATACATATAGGTAAAATGATAAATATTGTTAGGACAAAACCAACAAAAATACTTGTAAAAGTGTATAAACATTTTTGTTGGTTTTGGTGAGGGGTGTGGTTTCTAGTATTTGTATTTCGTAAATATTTCATTTATTTTAAAAACATTTCGTTCTGTTTATTTAAAACATGAATGATAGAAGGAGAGGCATATAGAAATTATCCTCGATTCATAAAATCACAAAAACAGAACTTAAAATATTTGAAATTATTTTATTTGGGTATATTTCCTTCATACAAAATATGCTTCTATAGTAGTTATTCTATGATCTTAATCTGAAAAGAAAAATGTTTAATTGTTTAAGTAATTATTTTTTTTTTGTATATATATACGAGTAATTCATTTATAACTTATCTTAAACGATCCCGTTTTGTTTATATTCACACAATGTCAAATATCCATTATAAAAGTTTATGATCAAAACAATTAATGAATTCATAACAACAAAACGTAATAGATTTTAATCAGCAGCATCAAGCAAAGTAAATAAATTTTGAGCTATTTATTTGCCCGCAATATTTAAATTGTAAATGAAAATTGCCCCAACAGAGGGAGAATCGCGGAAATTTATTTTGCGTGGGCAATCGCGATTTTTTGATGATTTTGCGAAATTAAGCAGCTAGTTTCTTTCTATTCTTTTGGCGATTGCGAAACAGCGAGCATCACAACATCAAAAAAGTACAGAAGCGAATTGTGAAGAAATTAACCGGATCATCAAGCGATTTTAAGGTGTGAGAAATAAAGTATTAGGCGATTTTCCACCCAAAAAAGGTGATTCATTTATTGTGTTTTGATTCTAAAAAAATTATATTATAAACATTTTCAAAGAATTCAAAATTGTGAAACAATATAAATTTTAAAACTAAACTAGTGCATTTCTTTTATTTTATGAAATTCCGCGAAGAACCGCGCGAATGCACGAAAGTTAAATAAGTGAAAATTAAAACATATACATATACATATATATATAACTAAATATTTCTTAATACTATTTTTGATCTTTTCCATCAACATATCAGTAGCTGTAGGTATCTTTGATGATCTCTTATCATTTCAAAATAATTTAATTTTGTTTTCTTCTTTTATTTTAAACGAATTCAATTAATAAACTTAATCAAATGACGTGTAATCACTAAACCTTACTGGTTTTTTTATAAGCGACTTATCACGTAACCGACAACCCTGACCTAGATTTTGCTCTGCAAAATTCTCATTTTTATTTACCCCTTTCACATTCACATTCTCACCACAGCCTTCCTCCCTTACTTCAAAACCACTTGGATTCTCTGTAACAACATCTCCCACTACGCCTTCACATTCATTATACTGACTAACGAGTTGATTCTCTACACAACTCCTACCACTATCAAACAAAACAATATTGAAACTACAACAACAGTACCTTGATCGTTAACCTTATCCTGTTCATTCAAACTCTGCTCTATTTTTGAGTTGTCATTTAGCCTTCGCCCTAACCCTCTCATCTGATTCACATGCCTCTTTATAATCTTGCTACTTGCTGGTAGTTTACATATATATATCCTTGGTCCTAATCGTTTCTCTACTCTTGCCCTTAGCCACTTGTTATTTGATCTATAATTTCTAATTAAAACTTCCTCATTTTCGCTAAACATCCGTGCTCTATCGTCCTTATATCTTTCCGAATCATCCTCCTCCTCCTCTTTATCTCTTTTAGACTTTGGTAACAATAAATCATATTTTATTTTGGGTTTGTATTTCAATACCAATGAAGCCGGTGCAACTCCTGTCGTACAATGAGGTATGTTTCGATAATCAGCAAGAAAATTGCACAACGTATTTTCCACATTACCCAGATTCTTATCCAACCCAGTAGTATACAAAGCCTTTTTAACCGTCTTTACCGAATTTTCCGCCGCCCCATTCGTAGCAGGAAAATAAGTAGGTGTCAGAGAATGCTTAATGTTGTTTGATTTTATAAAATCAACAAACGTCAATGATACAAATTGTGATCCATTATCACTTACCAGCTGCTCTGGCAATCCAAATCGTGAAAACACACTTGACAAACAACGAATAGTGAATTCTGTCGTTGGACTTAACGTATGAAAAACCTCGACCCACTTACTATATGCATCTACAATTATTAAATAAAACCTGTTGCACATCGGACCCGCAAAATCAATATGAATCCTTGGACCTTCTGGTCTCCACCACATAATAGTTTTTGCTTTCGGTGGATTTGGTAATACATTTATACAACTCTCACATTCCCTTATCAACTCCTCTACATCTTTGTCTACATTTGGCCACCACACATATGACCGCACTATCGACTTTGTTTTGACAATTCCAAAATGACTTTTATGTATTTGATGTAACAATGGTTGCCTGAGAGTCTGTGGAATAACTACACGATGTCCCCACATCAAGACTTCTTCTTCAATCCCTAATTCATTTCCCTTTATCATATATGCTGCAAATAGTTTTTTATCTAATTTTGAAAAATCGCCGTTCCTCACTGCTTTCATCACTTCTATTATCTCTAAATCTTTTCCCGTTTCCTGCTTAATTACCTCAAAATTAATTGGTAAGACATCATTTGAACACCCAAAATTCAAATAACTAATTTCTTCGGAATTAAGTGGTGGCATATTATCTATTGGAAAACGAGGCAATGAATCCGCACAATTTTCCCTAGATTTAACATATGCAATAGAGTAATCAAACGCTGAAAGATGAAATGCCCATCTTTGTAACCTACTCGTCGACATCTGTGGAATTCCACGATGTTCTCCAAAAATTGCAAGAAGCGGTTTATGGTCCGTTACCAATACAAAATGTCTTCCAATTAAGTATTGAAAAAATTTCTTTGTTCCCAAAATAATAGCGAGTGCTTCCTTTTCAATTGTTCCATAGTTTGTTTCACTATCTGAAAGCGTTCTCGATGCAAATTCAATTGGCCTTTCTATTCCACCCTCAAATCTATGTGATAGTACTACTCCTATTCCCACATTCGATGCATCACAAGTAAGTACCAGTTCCTGTTGAGGATCGTATTTTACCAACACTTTATCCGACATTATTTCGTCCTTAATCTCACAGAACACTTTATTACATTTTTCACTCCATTCAAAACCTTCTCCTTGTTTCAACAAATTATATATTGGGTGCATTTTCGTAGATACATTTTCAATAAACCTACCAAAGTAATTCACCAGTCCACAAAACGACCTAACCTCGGTAATAGTCTTCGGAATTGGAAAATCACTAATAGTATACTTCTTACTACTTCTATTTATACCCTTATCCGAAATTACATATCCTAAATATCCAATTTTATTTTCACCAAACTCACACTTCGATGCATTAACTCTAATCCCAGCATTTGACAATCTACCAAAAACATTATTCAACGCTATATTATGACTTTCTAAATCTTTCGCAAACACTAACACATCGTCCAAGAAACACACTACCCCATTAATACCTTTTAACACTTTTTCAATCTCTCGCTGAAAAATCCCAGACGCTGGTTTGACCCCAAATGGTAAACGATTCATTCTATAGATTCCCATATGTGTACTCCACGAAACCAACTCTTTAGACTCCTCATCCAACTCCAATTGATAATACGCACGATCTAAGTCTAATTTTGAAAAAATTCTGGCATCCCTCAACTTGTACAAAATATCCTCTACCTTTGGCAATCTATAATTCGTATCTTTCAAAATACTTATTTAACGTAAGCTTGTAATCCGCACAAATTCTTATGCTACCATTTTCCTTTAAAATAGGCAACAAAGGTGTACCCCAATTTGCTGTTTCAATCTTTTCAATTATTCCTTCCTTCCTTAATGTCTCTAACTCCTTTTTGACTTCACTCAAAAAAGCAAATGGAACCTTTCTGGCCGGAACAAATTTAGGAATAACTCCATCCATAATATCTAAATGTACTTTAACATTTTTAACTTTCCCTAATTTACCATCAAATAACTCCTTATATTCTCCTATTATCCTCTTTAATTGATCACTTGCATCACTTAATTGGTTTATCTCTATTTGTTTCACTTCAAATGCACTAAAGAAATCGCGACCTAAAATGGATTTCTAAACTCCATCGATTATTAAAAATTTAAACATTTGATCAACGCCATTATAGTTTACCGATACATATATACTTCCGCGAATTCTTAATATATTTCCACTATAGTCTTTAACCACAGTACTATCCCGTGTCAATTTAACATCTGATAAAATATCATCATAAATACCTCCAGGAATAGCCGATATCGATGCCCCTGTATCTATCATCAACTTTTATAATACACAATTCTATTGCTGAATTATACCTTGAGGTATTATAATAAATTTCATTCATAAAATCTTCCATTACACCCTGCAAATTATCTACATGATCATAAACCAAGTTTCCTTTATCATAATTAACAATACTATTTCCTTTCACAGACAAATCTAACGGTTTTACATTACAATAACCCTTACTTTCTAATTTCTTATTAATTATATTTACCCTGTCACTCGTTGCTCCGTCTAATTTACTTCGTTGTATGTCACAAGTCAGAATGACATCCACATTCTTTGCTGATGCACCTTCATTTCCCGTTAGTACACAATTTGATTCTTCCTGTTTTCTTTCGGAACACACCTTCTGCATATGACCTCTATTGTTACATTTTTAACATAAAACATTTTTAAATCGACACTGACCACTAACATGATTTGTATATCCACAATGTATACATTTAATATACTTTTGTTGCTGCATATCCAAATACGATGCCTTATTTCCTTGAATCGGAAATTGTTTACTATTTCCATTTTGTTTATTTCCCATTTGGCTGTTATTTTTACCATCCACATATTGTTTTTTTTAATGCCATCACTTCGCTTGTTTCTTCTACCATCCATTTATTTTCTACCTTTTTTCCCACCTCTAACGCCTTTTTAATACTGTTTATATCCCTCGTTTCATCACACAGCTCTTCGAATTTTTTTTTACTATGTATCCCCGTCACAAATTTATACATAATAACATTTTCCAAACTTTCACCAAATCCACAATCTTTTGCCGCACCACGCAATTTCATTATATAATCTTGGCATGATTCTCTTTCCTCTTGATTATACTCAAAAAAACGTTTTCACTGAACCCATATATTCACCGACCCCAAAAAATGATCATCCATCTTTTTAATTAAATCCGTGTACGACACCTCGCTCAACTCCTCTGGACAACATAAATTGTACATAAACTGGTATGTTTCATTCCCACAAAAGTTTAGCAATGCCGCTTTCTTTTGCTCGTCATCATCCATTTTGAACACTGTGATAAACTGTTCAAAGCGACCCTTGTACATCTTCCATTTATCTATTTTATAATTGAAAGGCGGCATGTGGCCCCAAAGTGCGTTTTGCTTATCACTCATTTTATCAATTTTTTTTGCCTTTTTTTTTATAATTAATCACTAATATATTATTTAACACTTTCCTTATTAATTTTCCTCGTCGCCAATGTTATATTTTGTGCGAGATGACCATTAAAACATATAAATATTTATGATTATTAATTATTCTTTATTTTATTTATACTTATTACAAACATGTCTTTTCACTATTACATCCGGAAGAAGAGAGCGAAAATATTCTCCTTTCATTATATGTTCCCCTATGTACCATATTATACATTTCAGGTTCCTACGTACCATATATTACATATTCCATACATTACAGGGTTCCACAGGGTTCTGTATATAAATAAAATAGCAGTTCAGTTGCTATTGACGATTGGGGCATCACAGATTCAACCTAGTGGAAAATTTTTAAACAGAGCTAGCTGATAATTTGACTTTAACATAAATTGACATAAATTGTTGTAAAAAATTTCAATATTGAACTGTAGCCACAATTTTTACTTACCAGAGATTGCTAATAATTGTAAATAATTCCAATTTTGAATAATAAAAACAATTTTTAATTACCTGATTGCAAAATTTTCGTTCGTCGCATTTGTGAGAAGTGTCATTTTATCAGTAGCCTCATTTTAACTGTTTTCCTCGAGAGACGCTTTTTCTACTTTTACAATCGTCAATAGCCTCATGAGATGATTGAAAGATGACCATTGATACCCCAAACAGAGAAGCGGCGCTCTACGCCTGACTTCGCTTCTCTTCGTCTTTATTATTTTTTGCAACCACATAGACACGCCGCTAATATGACATTTACTTATATGAAAAATGTTGTTTGGGTTTTGACAACAAAATGTTTTCGTAAAAAAATATTTCTTTAATAACTTATTACGACCAAATTTAAGTTCAAATTTAGATTTGTTTTACAATTGTCTTTCTCATATACGAATCAATGAACTATTTTTTTTTTAATCTGAATTCTTTTAAGGCGAATATTAAAATCAAGAACATTTGGCTCTTAGAAAATAGGTAGGAGTCTGAAAATCGGCACATCATGTTGTCTTAAGCCCCAATTCCACTGTGAAAAATTGACTGAGCTGACTTGAAGTTGGAAGAAGGCAAAAAAAAAAAATAATCCATCAGAGAGACAAAGATAAATTATTTTGTTATTGTTTTTTTATAGCAAATTTTATGGATATATCTTGACAGCAAACAAAAACATAACCAAGAATTATTTTAAAAAATTATGAATTAGTGTTAATTCGAGTATTTTTACGATTCAAAATAATCTAAAAATTTAATTATTATTAATACTCATATCAGAAATATTTTATTCAAATTATTTCCGTCATAAAATACAAAATTAAAAAAATCTTTCCCATAAAAATGCCATACAATTAAAATTATCAGTGTGTGCGAGAAATATTTTTCATCGGTACACAATATTTATGTACATGTATTGGTTGGACTGCCATAAGTTCTCGATTTGATACTTTTTTTTAATTTCGACCTCAGTGCACTAACACTGATACACATTTTTTGTAAGTAAAAACTTGACTGACTCCGTTGTGTGTCTCGTTCACACAACCACCGATTTTATATTTTTATCTCAAGTTATTTTTACTGGCAAACTTTGATTCACAGTGGAATTGAGGCATTAGTTGATAGTAAGGGTTCCAATGAAACTTTTTTTGGAAGAGGGAGGGGGATTTTTTAAACGCGACTAATGCAGTTCATTGATAAAAATAATTTGTTATGCTATAAACACTAAGAATTCAGATCTGCATCTTACACTAATATTGTACTACATGATCTATTTAGTTAGTTGATTTCAAGACCACGTTAAAAAAAGAAACTTTCTGCTCTGTTTATCGATTTGAAAAAGTGTTCTAATTCCGTCAATAGAGAAATCCGTTTAATCAATTTGGCAAAAAAATCGGTCTTTGTAATAAATCACTGGAATCACTTAAATCAGACTTGCTAAACAAAAAACAGATAGTACAAATTACATCACGAACAAACATCAAGAAGAATCCATATTTTTTTAAGTGGATTAAAGTTGCGCTAGAGATTTTATGTTTCCTTAATATGTACACGCACAATGCCGAGCACTTACGTTTTAGTATTGAGAAGAGACTAAGCTTCTATCTGATACGGCCACAGAGGGAGACTGATGCTCGTCCTGAGGCCCCCCACCGACACTTAAAAAGGCCAGGAGGATGGAATCTGTCCCGGTGGCCTCGGGTTCTGCAGTCCGGTCTGGAGTTACCTTCAGGCAGGCTGCAGAGTCGGAGATCATTGGGATCTCACCCTCTGGTTTCCCTGAGGTTATCCTCACGGGCGAGCAGCTTAAGGCTGTCCAGGAGGACATGTTAGAGGAGATGCTGGAGCAGGAGGGCAGGGAGCTTATACCAAAGTTCCTTGGAAGTCCGCTTTGGCTTAGTTGGCTGATAGTGATCTGTGCTGACCGGGCCACAATACAGTGGCTCCAGGGAGGCCACAGACACTATAAAGCCATGGGAAGGTACACAGCTGATCGTGGCTGAGACGGGAAACCTGTCTCGAGCCAAGATTGTTAGGCACCTTCCCTAACAGTGCTGAATTGCCAACGGATAAACTTCTCGGTTTTATCAAGAGCTAAAATGAGGACATGCAGGCGATAGACTGGAGAGTGGTCAGGAAAGAGGAGAAAGGCTCTTCAGCATTTTGCACCTTCTAAATGGACCACTCTTCAGTCGAGAAGCTCAAACGCGGCCAGGATGGTGCAAAAACGGTTTCTGTGGACGGGGCCCAAGTGGTGAAGCCTGTCGAGGTTACAGTGACAGCATCTGTGGCCAAGACCCCTAGGGTGGCGGCCCTCTCCAAGAGACATGTGAGGAGAAGGTGGCAAAGGGAGAAAATGCGTCAGGTGGTGCACGAGAGGTAGCCCCCCAAAGGGTCCCCTTTGCCGTTAAATCTACCTTAAAGGGTGACGGTGGAGCGGTAAACAAGGCTGATCTGTGCCTTCTGAAGAGGTCATCGAAAGGGGCTGGCCTGGGATTAGTACCTTTTTGAGTTTTTAATTACAAATAATGTAAACATTGTCAATAGGGGAAGGAACCCTACTTTTATTAATGTTATTAGGCAAGAGGTCCTAGATTTGATAGTTGCTAGTCCGGATTTTAGCAATTTAGTTAAAAACTAGCATGTGTCTGAAAAGTCATCCTTATCGGGTCACATGCACATCAGATTTGATTTGGCGGCCGAGACCATGCTGGGACTCTCATAGAGTTTCACTCGGATTAGGAATGCCCTCGGTTATGGGGAACATAGAGTTTCCAGAGCGATTGGAGTTCTGTTCAAACCAGCTGCAAAATTCTATACACTTGGTTTACGAGAACAGCTACTATGTTAAGCAAAGAGAGTTGACTAAGATGGGCCAGTATAAGATGGCGTTGACGGAATATAATCTCAAACTAAAAGATCCAAAAGGGCTATCTGGAGAAATTTCTGTGAGGGAATCAACGAATTGCAGCTCATCTCCAAAAACTCCTTTCCAGGGATCATTTAAATGGTTTAGGACTTCTACGGATGGAAAATGGGAGGTTCACTGAAACCCGGAAGGAAACCTTAGAGATACTATTAGATTCCCACTTTCCGGATTTAGCGGTAGGAGCCCAAGGGGACCCGCATGACCTTCCAAGTGAGGCAGCCTATGCACCGCACAATTGGATATGGAGTCTCTCTGGGAAAATTTTCACACCCAGTAAGGTGAGATGGGCTATTGGCTCTTTGAAACCTTTTAAGCCCCTTTCCGGCTTTACTTCAAAAAGATATTGAGGAAATTCTCCGCAGCTTGATCCAGATGTTTCGGCCAAGTTATTCGTTTAACTATATTCCGAAACTCTGGATGAAAATAAATGTGGTCATTACACCAACGGGAGGTGATCATCCGGACACAAAACCCAAGGCTTATCGGCCATTTAGTCTCACATCGTTTCTATTGAAGAGATGCAAAAAGTTCCTAGATTATCAAATAAGGAGTAAGTTTGCTTATCAAACTGGTAAATCCACTGTAATGGCTCTTAGCCTTCTAGTCATGAGGATTGAAAGAGCGGTGCCAAATAAAGAAATTACTCTTTGTACCTTTGTGGACATTGAGCAGCCATTTGATAATACCTCCTATACCTCAAATGGCCAAAATTTCGTAGCAAATACCAAAGTCACTCATAAACAACAAAAAAAAACGAGTCGATGAACAAATTAATGAGACGTTGAGCTAAATTACGATTTTCTCAGATAAATTCGGAACATATAATTCAATATATAGTATATATTGTTACATTTTTGCCTTGTCAATCAAGGTTCGTATCACTGGATTGTGAATAATACAAACTCAATTCAATTTATCACCAACGAATTTATTTATTTCACAAAATTTATTACAACACAGTTTATCAATAAAAATTCACAAAATCAATTTATATAAATTATTCTTAAATTTTACTGTTCACTTATAATTTTTATTTCCACAAAAACACTTTTTATTTCACTTTTTAATTCCTTTTGAATCTTTACTCTGTCGCTTACCAAATATTACTAATCCAATTCGACTTCGTTCGCCTTTTTATATACATAAACCAAGCTTCTAGAAAGCTCATGATTTTTCTAGTTAGAATAGTGTAGAACAATTTTATCATGGAAAATTCCATTTAGAACAGTTTAACATTGAGCTATTAATTTTAACTTATTCTATTACACACTAGATGTCACCGTCACACTACCCCCCCCCACCTAAGCCTGTTCGTCCCGAATAGGACCCAAATCACCTCCTCTGTACAGGGCCAGCCTCTCCAAATGCACCACCTTTGGTTTACCTCGATGTCCCTTCCGTATCCGATAAACCACGTCGTTCATCCTTGTGATGACAGTGTAAGGTCCTTCCCATGCTGGTTGTAGCTTCGGTGATAATCCCTTTTTTCGTTGCGGGTTGTGAAGCCATACTAATTGCCCTTCCTGGAAGCACTGATTATTTGCTCGTATGTCATATCGAGCCTTCATCCGGTCACTTGACATCCGTATTTTCTCCCGTACAAATTGATGAATCTCATTAAGTTCCTCTTTCATTCGGTCTACGTAATCCTGTCCACATAAAGCCGATGATGGTACAGTCCCAAACTTTAGATCTCCAGGTAACCGTAGATTATCTCCAAATAACGTTTTAGATGGTGTCATTCCGGTTGTGTCATGTATTGCTGATCGATAGGCCATCAGAAACATCGGTATATGTCGATCCCAGTTAAGTTGGTTTTTCTCAACGACCATTCATCCAATGTACCATTGAATCTTTCCACCATACCATCAGACTGTGGATGCAAAGGCGTTGTTCTCGTTTTATTTAAACCGAGCATCTGGCATATCTCTTGAAATACCACCGATTCAAAATTCCTGCCTTGATCGGTATGAATCTCCAATGGCACTCCAAATCGCTAATCCAATTGTTTACCACGGCATCAACTGTTGTTGTCGTCTTCTGATTGGGAATGGGGTACACCTCCGGCCATTTTCTGAAATAATCCATTATTACTAGCACATATTTGTTGCCGCTCTCAGTGGTGGGAAATGGGCCCGCTACATCCATTGCAATTCTTTCGAATGGTGCTCCAACGTTATATTGTTTCATGGTTCCACGACTTTTGCGTGCGGGTCCCTTCACCGCCCACATTGGTCACATTTTTGGCACCATTCTATCACAGACTGCCTACATCCTGCCCAGTAGAATCGTTGACGTATCTTTGCCAGTGTTTTATTAATTGTGGCTCCCACTTGCTCCTCCATGATACTCTGTAACAGCCGGCTTTTCGTTCACGCCATGTTACAAGCAAAATAACCTTAACCCGTATTTTCCTAATGCAAAAGGTCATTTACTCCGCTACATATTGTAAATTATTTAAACTCATAAATAGCTACAATATGTTCATGACCCATAATCACACGCGGCAAGCGATCATCTTTCCACAACTATTGAAATTTTCTTTTATATTTACATTTATCTGACTCGTGTGGAAATATGATCGTACAAGGTCGGTGATTTGCATATATTTTCTTGTTGTTGTTTCCATGCATAATTTTTATTATGAATGACAACAATTTTTCTTTTTCTCTTGTTGTTTTATTTAAGAAAACAAATGTACATTTTCAAGGTTTTTGACTGGCATGTGCAAATATGCAAGATGGTCAGGTTTCTTTTGTATGAATGGCTGAGCGGAAGCCTAAGTTTTTTTTTTGCCAACTTTTTTTTTGGTTGAAAAATGAAAAGAAAATGAGGAGTCGGTTTTTAGCTGGTGATCAGTTTGGGTTTTTTTTGTGTGGGATAGGAGTTTGTTGGTTTTTCTTTGTTTTTTTTTTTTGAAGTGGAAAGTGTTTTTTTTGAAAAAAAAAATTTGTAATAGGTACAAATAATTATAAAAAAAAAAAAAAAATTTTGTGAGTGCTACAAAAGAGAAAAATATTAAGATTTAAATAAATTAATTAAAAATTCAGTTTTTTTGTCTTTTAAACTTATGTTTTTCTTAAGAAATTTTTATATAAGAAGTGGAAAATTCTTTTAATTACGTGGTTATTTTATTTTTATACAGTAATTTCTTTTTGTATACATATATTGTGAAACTGAATGAATAAAAATTAATAAATTGTGCAAACCTTAATAGAAAAAAAATTTTTTTTAATGTTAAGTGTGTTTTACCGAAAATAAAAAAATAAAGATACTCTACAAAATTTACAATTGGATTATTTCGTGTAAAATCGGATTTATAGGTAAGTATATCAGGTATGTGGAAATTAGAAATCATAAAATTAATAAATACGACCATGGGCTAGGCCCACTAGTTACTCCTCGTTAGTGCTCCTTTTGTGTCTCTGGGTTTTTCCTACTGTGATGTAGGTCCGCGTTTTTTTTCCTTTTCTTTGTAATTTGATGTCCCATCGTTTTCGGTCCATTTTGTGACCAATTGCCCCTTCCCAACCATGCGGCTAATGCAAGGTTGTGTTAGATTCCACTAAACCCCACGCTATCCTCCTGAGCTAGCAGGAGTTGAAAGCCGCGGTGGATTAAATCTAACACGACAAAAATCTATGAAACCGTGAAGTGTAAGGCTTTGCCTTTCAACTTCATTGTTTCAACTCATTCAGGATTTCCGCAATTCGGCACTTTGGTATCATCAGCAACAATTGCTTCAATTTGCCATCCGTGCTTCCCCACAATCGTTTTAAACAGCCATTCTCAAGACGGAGGCTATCCCATTGAGCCCAATAAGCCTTGACGATGGGAGTTTTGTCCGGGATCTCGCTCCAAGTTGGCCGGTGTTCCTTTTCCTTCCATTCCATTATAACTGATAAATCCGTATCATCCAATTGCTCTTTTCTGATCATTTCGTCGGCCCACTCCTCATCAAGCAGCATTTGCGTAAGCCTAACGTCGATGATGCCTTCCTTTGCTTCAACATGGCCACAATGTTAACATTCTACTGGACACGGCCGTCTTGACAATGCGTCGGCATTTCTGTGTGCACTTTCCTCCCGATGTTCAATTTCACGTTGGGTATAGGGTACGCGAGGATTGGCGCGACACACAACCGTCTCCTTAGTTACACGAATGCTTCTTCCTGGTCATTCTTCCATTCGAATGCCTTGGTCTTCCTGGTCAACTCGTGTAAACTCTTGGCGATGTTGGCGAATCCTGGCACGAAGCGTCTATAATAGGTGCACAATCCCAGAATGCTTCGTAATTCGTGTAAATTTTTAGGTCTTGGCCAGTTCTTTACCGCTGCGATCTTTTCTTCGTCGGTGTGAATTCCATTAATCGTTACGAGATGACCCAAATATTTGACTTCAGTTCTGAACAGCTTGCACTTCTTTGGACTTAACTTCAATCCGGCGGCCTGTATCCGATCTAAAACTTCCGCCAAGTTCTTTAGATGCTCGTCAAAATCCTTCCCTATAACGATGATGTCGTCCAGATATATTAGGCAAATCTTCCAATGTAATCCCTTTAACACGCGCTCCATTAATCGTTCAAAAGTCGCAGGGGCATTACATAATCCGAACGGCATAACATTAAATTGCCAAAGTCCGTTACCCACACTGAAAGCCGTTTTCTCGCGATCTTCCTCGTGGACTTCCACCTGCCAATAGCCGCTTTGTAGATCTAATGTCGAAAATATTCAAGCACCCGATAATGTGTCTAATGTATCGTCGATCCTTGGCAATGGGTAGCTATCTTTGTTAGTTACAGCATTGAGTTTTCGGTAATCAACGCAGAATCTCATGCTTCCGTCCTTCTTCTCGACCAATACTACCGGTGAGCTCCATGGGCTGTTAGATGGTTCGATTACTCCTGCTGCCTGCATACCTGTTACCATTCGATTGACTTCTTCTTGTTTTGCCAAAGGTAGCCTCCTGAGTGGTTGACGAATCGGCATCTCCGTTCCCGTATCAATTCGATGCTTTACCATTGAGGTCCTTCCGTTATTATCCGATGTACTGCAGAATATGGACGTTTACTGTTTGAGTAGTTGATGTGCAGAATCTTTCTGTGCCTCAGTAAGATCTTCGGTCCATTTCTGCATGAGTTGTTCTACCATTTCTTTCTGCCCTTGCATGTCGGCTTTTTCAATCGGACTTTTCTGTTCACACTTTACTATAGTTGAAACCTCGGTACATTTGGCGATGACTGTCCCTTTCTTGATGGTTTTCGTCTTATCCGAGAGATTTAGAGTTCTAATTGGTACTCTATAGTCGTTATCTGGTTTAACTAGGGCTTTTCCGATTATAATTTCCTTGGATCCGTTCTCCTCTTCGTTAGCTTCCACAACCCACAACCTGGGTGACCCAGAACCTCCCTCCAATTTTCCCCATAGGATCGTCTCCGAATTCGGTGGCAGCTTCTCCCGATGATCAATAATAATTCGCCTGATAGTTGCTCCGCAATCATATCTGCAATCAGCACTTCGTGTTGGAAAAGGGTTCTCCCGATTTTTATTTTCACGATCTTTTTGCCTTTTATTATTGAACTAGCTCCAGTGGCTGTTTGTAACTTCAATCCATTAGCTGGTTGTACACCTCCATCGATCAGATCTTTACGGACAATCGTGCGATTTGCTCCCGTATCCAGAGTGATGATGCAATCCGTGCCATCAATGTCGCCTTTGATTGTTAAGCTGTCACCGCCCCTTGCTACTTTCGACACGCGGATGGAGGTTATGGGGCAATCGGTTGTGGGAGTCAGCTTCTGCCCCTTTAAGCTGACTCTTTGTAGTTTAACGGCTCCGCCGTCATTTGGCCTTCTTGCCTAGCCAACGCCTGCTCCCCGCTTGGTCGTCGCTGCATAGGAGATGGTGATCTTCCCCTTTTTCTTCTTAATTCCCAGCAGTCCCGTGAGATGTGACCGATTTTATCACATGCGCAACATTTGATTTTGCCGCTTCCGTCTCGGTATCTTGGTGTTGACCGTTCTGTGTTTATGCTGGTATCGATTTCCACTCGGCGTATTTTCATTGACGGTTTGGTGATGGCTTGTGCAGTTTCATTTGTTAACGCATAAGCAATGGTTTACGTAAAGGTTGCTTTAGGTGACTCACCGCCCTGCGTGTTTCTGGATCTCGAATGCCGTCAATGAATGCGTCAATTTTAAGCCTTTCCATATAATCGGCCGACGTACTGGTATGTGCTAGATGTACTAATCGCTCGATTGCCGATGAAAATTCCTGTAGCGATTCTCCTCCCTTTTGATAGCGGCTTTTCAATTCCATACGATAGATTTCCCGCTTGTGGTCACTGCCGTACTTCCGATCCAGCGCCTTCATAATTTCGACATAACTGTTGCGATCTTTTTCAGGAATTGTTTGTAAGGCCTCCGCTGCTTCACCTTTAAGGGCCACTATTAACGCTGCGACAAGATGTTCATCATTCCAACGGTTTTGATTGGCTGCCATTTCAAATTGAAATTTGAAAATGCCGAAAGATGTTGTACCGTCGAAGTTTGGTGGTTTTAACTTAACGGATTGAACGATTTGAACCACTTGCGTCGTTGTTTCACTTGCTTTGATATCAACCAGCTCTTTCTCTAGACGTGGAAACTTTTCTTCAACCTGTTGAATCTCCGTCTTAAATTCAGTTCTAACATGTTGAATTTCTGATTGTAATTCCGTTTGCAATTTCTCTATTTCACCATGAACATTTGTAGACAGTTCTAAAATTTTCTCGTCCATTTTGTTTTGAACTTCGGCAATTTCCCCCATCTGACGCTCTATAATTTGGTTTGACTCCTTAATTTCGCCCAACTGTTGTTTCATTTCGTGTTTTATTTCCTGGTTAGACTGATTTTGTTGTTCCAACTGTCGCTCATTTTGTTGTTTAATTTCTTGTTTAATTTCTTGGTTTGACTGGTTTATAGCAGCGATTAACTGCGACAAATCGAAACTTCCAGATGGTGGTTGTGTTGTTTTGGCTGACGGTTGTTTATCTCCTTCTTTCTCTACAGTTGCCGCATCCGTTACTTCCACGCCAAAATCACGATGGTCAGCATTCAACCCTTCTTTCTCCATGGCGTCACGTAGTCGCGCTTGTAAAGCTGTTTTACTTCCATCAGTGGCCAAACCCCGTTTCTCAAGTTCCCTTTTTAATTCTGGAACTTTTAATTCGTTGAGAATCATTTTCTTTATCTTTTTATTCACAATCCCACCGCTGTCACCAAATTGTTACGTTTTTGCCTTGTCAATTAGGGTTCGTATCACTGGATTGTGAATAATACCAGCGTTTTAAAACTCGCTCTGTAAAATTTGTTATTTCCTTTCTACACATCGAATAATAAATTTTACAACTGATCGATTTGAATAGTGAGTAGAAAACCGAAACATATTTTGATGATTATTTAGTTTGCGTCGAACAAAGAAGAAAAGAAAAAATATTCTCTACTCAGTCAATTCAATACTACGAAATATAGTATTCTATTCGTTATTCAAACAAGTTTCGAATAAGGAAAATAAAATTTGTCGTTTTACACCAAATTATCATAAAATATTCGAATTTTTGGCCAAAATTATCACTGTTCGAACTCAATTCTCGATATAGCCCCAAAAATAAATCAAAACAATTTTGCACCTTTAATAAAACTTGTACATTAAATTCCTATTCAAAAATTATTCATTCAGCAGTGAACAAAACAGAAGAAAAATATATTTCTATTCTATTCAGTAGATCGATTCTCTCATTTTGTTTCTTTTCTTCGCTCATTATTTATTTGTTATTGAATAGTATTCGTGAATTTTTGGTTTACTATTTTGATCGAAGAAGAGAAAAGTGAATTGGAAAATTCACTTAAAACTAGAAGGAAGGGAATAAAAACAAACTGAAGAGTAATTTTAAACGCTAAATAATACAAAATCAATTTAATTTATCACCAACGAATTTATTTATTTCACACAAAAATTATTACAACACAGTTTATTAATAAAAATTCACAAAATCACTTTATATAAATTATTCTCAAATTTTTACTGTACACTTATAACTTTTATTTCCACAAAAACACTTTTTAATTCACTTTTTTAATTCCTTTTTAATCTTTACTCTATCGCTTACTAAATATTACTAATCCAATTCGACTTTGTTCGCCTTTTTATATACACAAACCAAACTTCTAGAAAGCTCATGATTTTTCTAGTTAGAATAGTGTAGAACAATTTTATCATGGAAAATTCCATTTTAGTACAGTTTAACATTGAGCTATTAATTTTAACTTATTCTATTACACACTAGGTGTCACCGTCACAATACAGTACTGGGGAAAAAAATTGGGCAAACATATTGTGACGGTGACACCTAGTGTGTAATAGAATAAGTAAAACTAATAGCTCAATGTTTACTGTACTAAATGGAATTTTCCATGATAAAAATTGTTACGTAATGTTTCTACACTATTCCAACTGGAAAAGTCGTGAACTTTCGAGAAGCTTGGTTTGTGTATATAAAAAGGCGAACAAGATCGAATTGGATGATTAGTATTTGGAACGCGATAGTGTAAAGTTGTAAGAATAAGTAATTTTTGGTAAGCGAAAGAGTAAAGATTAAAAAGGAATTAAAAAGTGAATTAAAAAGTGTTTTTGTGGAAATAAAAATTATAAGTGAACAGTAAAATTTGAGAATAATTTATATAAAGTGATTTTGTGAATTTGTATTAATAAACTGTGTTGTAATAATTCTTGTGTGAAATAAATAAATTCGTTGGTGATAAATTAAATTGAATTGGTTTTATTCACAATCCAGTGATACGAACCTTATTTGACTAGGCAAAAACGTAACAATTTGGTGACAGCGGTGGGATTGTGAATAAAAAGATAAAGAAAATGATTCTCAACGAATTAAAAGTTCCAGAATTAAAGAGGGAACTTGAGAAACGAGGTTTGGCTACTGATGGTAGTAAAGCAGCTTTACAAGCGCGACTACGTGATGCCATGGAGAAAGAAGGGCTGGACGCGGAACATCATGATTTTGGAGAGAAAGTAACGGATGCGGCAACCGTAGAGCAGAAAGCAGAAGATAAACAACCGTCAGCCGAAACAACACAACCACCATCTGGAAGTTTCGATTTGTCGCAGTTAATAGGTGCTATGAACCAGATGATGGGACAGATGAGTCTAATGGAACAACAAAATCAGTCAAATCAAGAAATGAAACGACAAATGGTGAAAATTGAGCAGTCAAATGAGCGACAGTTAGAGACTATAAATCAGTCAAACCAAGCAATGAAACAATCAAACGAAGAACTTCAACACCGGGTGGAGAAACAAGGAGAAGAAATTAAAAGCCAAATTACTGATGGTCATAAGAGAATGGACGAGAAACTTCTCGAATTATCTACTAACATACACGGCGAAGTAGAGAAGCTGCAAATGGAGATTCAACAGGTTGACCAAAAACTGCAAAAGGAAGTTCAACTTGTCAAAACGGAGGTTCAGCAGGTTGAAGAAAAATGCCAACGGCTCGAGAAAGAACTAACTGATATCAAGGCAAGTGGAACAACAACACAAGTGGTACAAACCGTTCAATCAGTTAAGTTAAAGCCACCAACATTCGACGGTACAACATCTTTCGGCATTTTCAAATTTCAATTTGAAACGGCAGCCAATCAAAACCGTTGGAATGATGAACATCTTGTCGCAGCGTTAATAGTGGCCCTTAAAGGTGAAGCTGCGGAGGCCTTACAAACAATTCCGGAAAAAGATCGCAACAGTTATCTCGAAATTATGAAGGCGCTGGATAGGAAGTACGGCAGTGATCACAAGCGGGAAATCTATCGAATGGAATTGAAAAGCCGCTACCAAAAGGGAGGAGAATCACTTCAGGAATTTTCATCGGCAATCGAGCGATTAGTACATCTAGCACATACCAGTACATCAGCCGATTATATGGAAAGGCTAAAAATTGATGCATTCATTGATGGCATTCGAGATCCAGAGACACGCAGGGCGGTGATGTTGTCACCTAAAGCAACCTTCGCGGAAACCATCGCTTGTGCGTTAACAAATGAAACTGCACAAGCCATCACCAAACCGTCAATGAAAATACGCCGAGTGGAAATCGACACCAGCATAAACACAGAACGGTCAACACCAAGATACCGAGACGGAAGCGGCAAAATCAAATGTTGGGCATGCGATAAAATCGGTCACATCTCACGGGACTGCTGGGAAATAAGAAGAAAACGGGGAAGATCACCATCTCCTATGCAGCGACGACCAAGCGGAGAGCAGGCGTTGGCTAGGCAAGAAGGCCAAATGACGACGGAGTCGTTAAACTACAAAGAGTCAGCTTAAAGGGGCAGAAGCTGACTCCCACAACCGATTGCCCCATAACCTCCATCCGCGTTTCGAAAGTAGCAAGAGGCGGTGACAGCTTAACAATCAAAGGCGACATTGATGGCACAGATTGCATCATTACACTGGATACGGGAGCAAATCGCACGATTGTCCGGAAAGATCTGATCGATGGAGGTGTACAACCAGTTAATGGATTGAAGTTACAAACAGCAACTGGAGATAGTTCAATAATAAAAGGCAAAAAGATCGTGAAAATAAAAATCGGGAGAACTCTTTTCCAACACGAAGTGCTGATTGCAGATATTGTGGATGAAGTCATAATGGGAATGGACTTCATGAGGGCAAATGGCTTCGTGGTGGATGTTGGACGAGGAGTTTTAAGTTACGATAACATCGAGTTGCCACTTCAATCTAGCAGTGCAGAGCAACTACTAGGCGAATTGTTATTGATCATCGGGAGAAGCTGCCACTGAACTCGGAGACGATCGTGTAGGGAAAGTTGGAGGGAGGTTCTGGGTCACCCAGGTTGTGGATTGTGGAATCTAACGAAGAAGAGAACGGAGCCAAGGAAATTATAATCGGGAAAGCCCTAGTTAAACCAGACAACGACTATAGAGTACCAATTAGGACTCTAAATCTCTCGGACAAGACGAAAACCATCAAGAAAGGGACCGTCATCGGCAAATGTAACGAGGTTTCAACTATAGTAAAGTGTGAACAGAAAAATCCGATTGAAAAAGCAGACATGCAAGGCCGGAAAGAAATGGTAGAACAACTTATGCAGAAATGGACCGAAGATCTTACCGAGGCACAGAAAAATTCTGCACATCAACTACTCAAACGGTACACGTCCATATTCTGCAGTACATCGGATAATAACGGAAGGACCTCAATGGTAAAGCACCGCATTGATACTGGAGCAGAGATGCCAATTCGTCAACCACCCAGGAGGCTACCTTTGGCAAAACAAGAAGAAGTCAATCGAATGGTAACAGATATGCAGGCAGCAGGAGTAATTGAACCATCTAATAGCCCATGGAGCTCACCGGTAGTATTGGTCGAGAAGAAGGACGGTAGCATGAGATTTTGCGTTGATTATCGAAAACTCAATGCTGTGACGAAAAAAGATAGCTACCCACTGCCAAGGATCGATGACACGTTAGACACATTATCGGGTGCTCAAATATTTTCGACATTAGATCTACAAAGCGGCTATTGGCAGGTGGAAGTCCATGAGGAAGATCGTGAGAAAACAGCGTTCAGTGTGGGTAACGGACTTTGGCAATTTAATGTTATGCCGTTCGGATTATGTAATGCCCCTGCGACTTTTGAACGATTAATGGAGCGAGTGTTAAAGGGATTACATTGGAAGACTTGCCTAATATATCTGGACGACATCATCGTTATGGGGAAGGATTTTGACGAGCATCTAAAGAACTTGGCTGAAGTTTTAGATCGGATACAGGCCGCCGGATTGAAGTTAAGTCCAAAGAAGTGTAAGCTGTTCAGAACTGAAGTCAAATATTTGGGTCATCTCGTAACGATTAATGGAATTCACACCGACGAAGAAAAGATCGCTGCGGTAAAGAATTGGCCAAGACCTAAAAATTTACACGAATTACGAAGCTTTCTGGGATTGTGCACCTATTATAGACGCTTCGTGCCAGGATTCGCCAACATCGCCAAGAGTTTACACGAGTTGACCAGGAAGAACAAGGCATTCGAATGGAAGAATGACCAGGAAGAAGCATTCGTGGAACTAAGGAGACGGTTGTGTGTCGCGCCAATCCTCGCGTACCCTATACCCAACGTGGAATTTATTTTGGACACCGATGCAAGTAATGACGGTATAGGAGGTGTGTTATCACAGGAAATTAATGGTCAAGAAAGAGTTATTGCGTACTACTCTAAAACATTATCGAAACCGGAGCGTAATTACTGCGTGACACGAAAAGAATTGTTAGCTATAGTGGAGTGTGTCAAGCATTTCCATAAGTATCTTTATGGCCAAAAATTCCATTTACGGACAGATCACGGCGCTTTACGGTGGCTGTTACAATTCAAGAATCCAGAGGGGCAAGTAGCACGCTGGATCGAACGTCTTCAAAGCTACGATTTCCAAATTGAACATCGGAAGGGAAGTGCACACAGAAATGCCGACGCATTATCAAGACGGCCGTGTCCAGTAGAATGTAAACATTGTGGCCATGTTGAAGCAAAGGAAGACATCATCGACGTTCGGCTTACGCAAGTGCTGCCTGATGAGGAGTGGACCGACGAAATGGTCAGGAAAGAGCAATTGGATGATACGGATTTATCAGTTATAATGGAATGGAAGGAAAAGGAACACCGGCCAACTTGGAGCGAGATCGCGGACAAAACTCCCATTGTCAAGGCTTATTGGGCTCAATGGGATAGCCTCCGTCTTGAGAATGGCTGTTTAAAACGATTGTGGGAAAGCACGGATGGCAAAGTGAAGCAATTGTTGCTGGTGATACCAAAGTGCCGGATTGCAGAAATTCTGAATGAGTATCATGGAGGAGCAAGTGGGGGCCACCTTGGAATTAATAAAACTCTAGCAAAGATACGTCAACGATTCTACTGGGCAGGATGTAGGCAGTCTGTGATAGAATGGTGCCAAAAATGTGACCAATGTGCGGCGGTGAAGGGACCCGCACGCAAAAGTCGTGGAACCATGAAGCAATATAACGTGGGAGCACCATTCGAAAGAATTGCAATGGATGTAGCGGGCCCATTTCCCACCACTGAGAGCGGCAACAAATATGTGCTAGTAATCATGGATTATTTCAGCAAATGGCCGGAGGTGTACCCCATTCCCAATCAGGAGACGACAACAATAGCTGATGCCGTGGTAAACAATTGGATTAGCAGATTTGGAGTGCCGATGGAGATTCATACCGATCAAGGACGGAATTTTGAATCGGTGGTGTTTCAAGAAATATGCCAGATGCTCGGTATAAATAAAACGAGAACAACGCCTTTGCATCCACAGTCTGACGGTATGGTGGAAAGATTCAATGGTACATTGGAGGAATATCTAGCAAAGGTCGTTGAGAAAAACCAACGCAACTGGGATCGACATATACCGATGTTTCTGATGGCCTATCGATCAGCAATACATGACACAACCGGAATGACACCAGCTAAAACGTTATTTGGAGATAATCTACGGTTACCTGGAGATCTAAAGTTTGGGGCTGTACCATCATCGGCTTTATGTGGACAAGATTACGTAGACCGAATGAAAGAGGAACTTAATGAGATTCATCAATTTGTACGGGAGAAAATACGGATGTCAAGTGACCGGATGAAGGCTCGATATGACATACGAGCAAATAACCAGGGCTTACAGGAAGGGCAATTAGTATGGCTTCACAACCCGCAACGGAAAAAGGGATTATCACCGAAGCTGCAACCAGCATGGGAAGGACCTTATACTGTCATCACAAGGATGAACGACGTGGTTTATCGGATACGGAAGGGACATCGAGGTAAACCAAAGGTGGTGCATTTGGAGAGGCTGGCCCTATACAGAGGAGGTGATTTCGGTCCTGTTCGGGACGAACAGGCTTAGGTGGGGGGTAGTGTGACGGTGACACCTAGTGTGTAATAGAATAAGTAAAACTAATAGCTCAATGTTTACTGTACTAAATGGAATTTTCCATGATAAAAATTGTTACGTAATGTTTCTACACTATTCCAACTGGAAAAGTCGTGAACTTTCGAGAAGCTTGGTTTGTGTATATAAAAAGGCGAACAAGATCGAATTGGATGATTAGTATTTGGAACGCGATAGTGTAAAGTTGTAAGAATAAGTAATTTTTGGTAAGCGAAAGAGTAAAGATTAAAAAGGAATTAAAAAGTGAATTAAAAAGTGTTTTTGTGGAAATAAAAATTATAAGTGAACAGTAAAATTTGAGAATAATTTATATAAAGTGATTTTGTGAATTTGTATTAATAAACTGTGTTGTAATAATTCTTGTGTGAAATAAATAAATTCGTTGGTGATAAATTAAATTGAATTGGTTTTATTCACAATCCAGTGATACGAACCTTATTTGACTAGGCAAAAACGTAACAATATTTTATTACAAATTGGAGTTTTTTTTTGCTAAAATTACAAAACTTTTGAAAGCAATTGGTTTATTGTTTCATTTTAAATACATCTATGACCTAAAACCCGAAAAATGTCAAAATATTCAAAATATTGTGACGATGACACCTAGTGTGTAATACAATATGAAAAACTAATATCTCAATGTTTTACTGGACTAATGCTGTGTGCCTCAGAAGACTTTTCAAACTAAACTTTTCAAATTTTGAAGCTTTCGCTATTTCCTCATAGATGCTTGGTGAAAAGGCAGTTTACGAGGTTACTTTTCGATGACTTTTTAATTTGTACGACATACAGTTTAAAATACGTAGTCAGTAAAGCCCGATACACATTGAGAACGAGTAAAGAGAACGATGTTCCCTTTTTTACCTAATTATGTAACATAATTATTAAAATAGTTAAAAATGTATGATTTTAATGAACGATAGTTAAAATATCGTGCATTTACTAAAAATAAAATTTAAAATTTTAACAGTTTTAATACAAAATTTCAATTTATCATCGTAAATTAAAACGATAAAATGAAATTTTGTATTACAACTGTTAAAATTTTAAATTTAACTTTTAGTAAATGCACGATATTTTAACTATTGTTAATTATAATCATTTATAAGCAATCGGTTTCTCATCGGACAGCTCAATATGCATTTTTATGTTTGGACTTGGCGTTCTCTTCTCTGGATTTTAGTTTACTACCAATACTCGAATTCTATCCGCCACTTCACGATCATTAATATGGTTTATGTTCAGCGGAAGTTCTCCATGCTCAATCACCATTGAAACGTTTCCCGGAATGAATTTTCTCATAGTAATTCCAGTCGGCATTTGATTTATCAAATCTGTACCCAAATCTCTACCAAATAAAAAGTCAACTGGCAATATTCCATCAGGAACTATGTGAATTGTGGTCTCATATACTTCATCCTCTATTTTTAGCTTTGCATTAAACCTACCTACGGTTGATACATCTCTGGACCCTGCACCATGAAATATTGTGCACTCCTCGCTAAATTCGTAAATGCCCGTTCCAATGATTTTTTTATGTGACATTAACTAATGTCGCTTCCGGTATCAACTAGTGCACAAAGTTCCTTTCCATTGAACATTACATTTTTAACAGCTTTAGATGAACAATCATCCTGATTCTCTATGGCTGCACAAGATTTAGAACTTTGAACCATCAGATTTCTTGGCGTAATCTTTTCCTAGATGCCCGGTTCCACCACAGTTGTAACATCTTGGCATTTTTCGGAATCTATTTGACTTTTTGTTCTCAATTGGCTTTGTTGTTACGCTCTCGATTGGTGCTTTTATCTAAATTTTTTGTTTGATTTCTTCATAAATTACGAGTTTACTTTTGAAATTATTCATAGAGGTTGATCCATATAAAACCGCCTTACTATGTTCATAATCGGTTATTCCACTTATACAGTAATCGATTATCGAAGCATCTTCCAAGTTGCCGGTTTAACCTAGTTCACGCATAGCGATTAAATAATTTTTGAAAGATTCATCTTTCTTTTTCTTCCTCTCTGCCATGCGCCACAGCAGAATTCACTTTCTTTTTAAACACGTTGACTAAATGTGTGGTTAGATTTTCCCAGGTATCAGTAACCATCAAACGTAAACTATCTTTTGCTGTTCCAATTAACAGTCTTTTTGAATAAATAACTTTCTATTCAGCATTCCATTTCATACATACACCCTGAATCCATTTCTCGACGGGATAATCATCCTCCCCACTAAACTTCGAAAGCGATTCTTCGACATCTCTAAAACTTAAGTAAGCCCCAGCAGCAGGCACGATAGTAGATTTCATTCTTATTTCTTTATCTTTCAACGCCATCTCCCGTGTTCGTAACTCTTCTAACTGGATATTATCTTCCTGTTGGTTGCTATTAAGTTCGCAACTCTTCTAAACATTTCCATCATCTTACGCATAAAAGCGTGCTCAATTTCTGGTGAATTATGAAGATTACTTTTTTTTCGGCCTATTTCAGTTAAAATTTCTTAATAATTTGTTATTTGTTAAAACAACTTTACTTCATATATAAACAGAACAAATTATAAGAACCGTTCTAGTTTTATCTTTTATCTTCACTAAATTAAAACTCTATCCAACAACAATTATTATTAAATTTCACGCAAACGTCCTTGGTACACAATACGGTACTCTATATTTCTCGACTCACAAATTCGGTGATCTTGGAACCGTTCTGATTTTATCTTTGATATTCGCCAAATTAAAACTGCAGCACTTATTTTTAAATATCACGCGTACTACTATAGCCGTTTGATACTGCCTTGGTACAAAATACGATACTTTATATTTCTCGACTTACGAATTCGCTGTTATTGAACGGCACTTTATATCACCACAAATCTTGGTATATGGAAAATCCCTCACGGATATAAAAATTCGCCAACTATATTAACTTGACGATAAAGTTTTATACACGTTAATTACCACAAACTTAAATGTTTAATCGGTCGGTTTTCCCTGTTTGGAACACAACGTCTGAAACGCACTTTTGCGCTCAGTTCGAAACTGGATTGGATTCTCTTACGATCTTCGGAACATATTAAAATCATTTAATTAAATAAATAGAGTTATGTCTATTAGTCGGTTTCGTTGAATTACTGTTCGTAAATACTAATATACTTCTCGTGTTAATCGAAACACAATTAAAATGGTCTAACCACCGGTAGCATATTAGAAATTACATGAATTAATTAACATTCAACAAAAACATTGATAAAAAAGTAAAAATTAACTTACACACAGAGCAGTGTGAATATCGTGAAGAGGAAAAAAATTGTAAGAGAATTCATCTGTATTAGTACGATTCGCTAGTACTTAAATCACAGCACATTCTGTATATATAGAATGTAAATTGTGGTATAATCAGTCCAGTCGCCGCGGCCTGATGAGAAGATTGATTTTTTCATAATCATAAGCTCATCAGTTCGAAACTGGATTGGATTCTCTTACGATCTTCGAAACAGATTAAAATCATTTGTAGAGTTTAATTAGTTTTTAAGAAAAAAGCACGAGTTGTTTACTACTCGAAACACCAATATCAATTGCTTTAATCTGATTGTACAGTTAATAATCGTTTTACATAACAGGAATAATATATAAAGCAATTATACAATTTAAATATAACATAAAATACGATATGAGGCTGCATCCTAATTGAGTTGAACAAATTCGGATACCTTAAATCCTGCATATATACTAGTATATTTAAATCTTATTTTGAATTAAATACTTTTAATAAACGATTCGGTTTATTTTTTATTAGACATCATTTATTTAAACGAGACATTGAAAAGTTTAGTTGGCTATATATGTAAGGCACAATTGAATACTTTTAACCTAGTGACATCTATTTAAATATTGCATGAATTAATGGGTCTTACAAAAGTTTAGTTTGAAAAGTCTTCTGAGGCACACAGCATAAATGGAATTTTCCATGATAAAAATTGTTACGTAATGTTTCTACGCTATTCTAACTAGAAAAATCATGAGCTTTCGAGAAGTTTGGTTTGTGTATATAAAAGGGCGAACAAGATCGAATTGGATTATTAGTATTTGGAACGCGATAGAGTAAACTTGTAAGATTATGAGTAATATTTGGTAAGCGACAGTGTGAAGATTAAAAAGTAATTAAAAAGTGATTTAAAAAGTATTGTAGTGCGAAATAAAAATTATAAGTGAACAGTAAAATTTGAGAATAATTTATATAAAGTGATTTTGTGAATTTTTATTGATAAACTGTGTTGTAATAAATTTTGTGAAATAAATAAATTCGTTGGAGATAAATTAAATTGATTTTGTATTATTCACAATCCAGTGATACGAACCTTGAGTGATAAGGCAAAAACGTAACAATATTAAAGTACATACTCGTATGTATAAGTAAATGTTCAGTAATAGATACAAACTGATATTTTACAGTAATCTGGGACTACAAAATTACCGAATCGGTAAAATTGGCCTGCCCAAAGAGCACCAAAGTACGTTCTTTTGTAGGTTTTCTGTCAGTAATTGCCCGACACGTTAATCGGTATTTCTTAGGTAATTTTGCGGGTATGGATGTTTGTCGGGTATGGATCGATAGGGAGGGCAGCAATGGAAAAGATATACTATAATTAGGTAGATCGGCTCCTTGTTGGAACATCGTAAGATTACAGCCAGATTAGGTGGCGAGTCAGTAAACCATCAGAGCTATAAAGGGTTGCCCCAAGGAGGCATATTGGTCATTCTCAGTAGCCATGTGTTTGATGTCATGCTATGTGGGGTGGTTGATGGGATCATCTCTTATCTCATGCAAAATTCACTCAATATAATATGGCAGTTGTATGACCAGTGGCCCTATTCTGGTAATTCCCGGGGAACTGGGAATAATTTTTTTTTACAGTAGTTATTCCCAGATAAATATTTCCAACTTTTTATCCCCCATTTGTAACTCTTATTTATTATAATACTATCTTTAAAATTATTAATTGGAAATAATTTTGTAAAAAATCTTTCCCGAACACCAGAATATACTTTGGAGAAAAGGGAATAATACTGCAACAAAATTTAAAATTTCTATTCCCTGGGAATTACCAGAACAGGGCCACAGGAAGGACTCAGTGTCAATCCAAACAAAACTATCATTGTTGCTTTTACGAGGAGGAAAAAGCTTGCGCTTATAGCTCGCTCGTTAAACGGTTTTACTGTACCTTTTTCGAAAAAAGGTTAAATATCTAGCGGTCATCCTAGATCAAAAACCAAACTGGAAACAACATTTATTGAAAGTTCCAAATAGAGCCATCAAAACTTTCTGGGCATGTCAGATATTCTTTTGGCGTACTTGGGAACTACAATCAAAAATGATCTACTAGTCATTTCTAACAATCATTCGGCCTATGGTCACCTACGCTTCAGTAGTATGGTGGACTAAACCTGAAAAGAAGGCAGCGCAAACTTTATTGAATAAAGTTCAGCTTATAGTCTGCATCGGGGTTACGGGCTCAATGAATACATGTTCATCACTGCGATGGAAGCACTTCTAGGACTGACTCCGTTGCAGCTGCATGTAAAAAAGGATGCTGCAATTATGGCCCTAAAGATGTAGGCGGAAGGAAATATCAAACCAGGCAATATATGTAGTGGGTCATCTGGAAATGCTTAAGGAATTTCACACATACCCTACCATGGGAATGCCTTCCGACTGTACGCTAACTAAACTGGACTTCCACAAACCATTCTGTTAGTTACCTGGCCGGGACATATGGAGTACAGAGGATCGTCCTTTGAGCGAGGGCCAATGGTATGGTTTACAGATGGATCAAAAATGGAAGACGGGGCGGGGTAGTAATATACGGGAGTGGGAACGGCCTCTCAAATCCTTGGGTACCAATGCTACCGTCTTTCAAGCAAAAGTACATGCTAAAGAAGGCCTTAAAGACTCTTATAGGTGTTGTACCGTTGGATCAAGGCTGGTATGGGATTATCTGAAGGTTATTAAACATCTGCCAAGCTCCAATAAGGTAACAGTAACACTTATGTGGATGCCAGGTCATACTGGACTCGAGGGAAATGAGGGTTCCGCCTCTCCGTTCATTGGACCAGAGCCCTTCTGCGGTGTCACTAAGGGGTAACTTAGGGCAGCGGTAAAACCTTGGGAAAATGACCAAAAGTCCTCTTACGGGCACAGAATTCCAAATTTGCGACAGGCGAATATATTTATATCACTTTCGTCAGTCAGGCTTAAGAAGTTTCTTGAACTTAGTAAACCTGAGTTGAGGCTGCTAACTGGCTTACTCCCAGGTCAGGTCTCCTTAACGTGTCACCTTAAAAAAATATGCTTAAGTATGACAGACTGATGCCGCTTCTGCGACCTGGAAGCGGAATCAGCGGAACATGTTCTGTGCCAATGCCGAGCCATTTTCCGCCAAAGACAGCAACATTTAGGAGGGAAAACGATGGAAATAGAATTCTAAAATGATTTTCAAAGTTCTGGAATATGGTTAATTACGAAGGAACTTGGTTATTTCTTAATACTTTGCCTAAAATCGGGTCGAGCCTATAATTTTAACTTACCTTTCCTGTACTTCCGCCGTGTTGTTTATAAAAGGATGTACCGGAGAACAGGCATCAATTTAACGGTACAGAAGCCCTCGGCTTTATTTTTGAACCCTCGTAATTTTGTTGTTGAGAAATACAACATGGGCTATCATTCTTATGACTTTTATCCCCATCTCACAAAAATACTAGAAACTGGGGGTATATTATGAAATTTTCGACATCGCAAATTTTCGACGTTGTCGACCAACTCGACAAGGTCGAAAATAGCTATTATGAATTATTCGACAATATCGAAAAAAAATTAATTAATATTAATTTATTAATTAGGCGGAAAAAAAAAATAAAATTAAAATATATGGTACGTTACAAACTGAATAACTGAAATTTTTTTATCTCACGATTTATTATTGAACACATGCGTGTTCATCCTTCATCACCTCAAGAGCAGTCGCATATTGTTCGACTTTATCGAAAACAAAGTTTCATAATAGGAAAATTTTCGATATGATCGCAAAAAAAGCGCGTCGAATATTTTCATAATAGCTAATTTTCGACTTTGTCGAAAAAAAGCGCGAGTCGAAAATTTCATAATAGCCCCCCTGATTTATAACTCTAAAATTATACAATACATATTGCACAAACCCACGTCCCTACACGTATCTTATTTCCAAATATCGAAATGGTTCAAAAATTTTACACGCATAATACAAAAACTAAAACCTTAATAAAACTATTTTCTTGTTTGGTGTGGCACGCGATTACTTTCTATTTTTGTAAACAGCATTGTAATGTAATATATAGCTACATATTTTTATTTTCGAACCCATCTAAAGAAATAAAACAGCATTTCTGAATATTCACAAAATAAATATTATGGTCCGACAGTCCGTTATAATTTGTTACCTTCACCGAATTTCTATCTGAAAAATGAAATACTAAATTGTAAGAATTGTAATCGCAAATATCCCTAATTTCCGTTTAATTAAAGAATTGACCTTGATAAAAATTTATTTCCAAGGTGTCGGTCAAGATCCTTTAACATTTAAGTACATATTATTAGAGTATAAAATATTTATCATAAATCCAGTGGAAGCCTCGAAATTAAAAAATATACATACTTACATATATTGATCACTAATGAACTTGACCTTAACCTTCGTAGCACCCTTAAGTAAATGAACAAAGTTTACATTATTTAGAATTACATTATAACCATCATAACCATAAGAGAAAAATTGAATAAATTTAATGGTAATTTTAAATATTTTATTTAAATTCAATTACTTAACATAAAAAATGTATCATAAGTTTAAAAGCATTACCTTTACAATTTATATAATAAAATACAGTTCAAATTGAAAAAAACATTACAAATAAAATATATAAATCATACTAAAGAATTTTTTAATCTACTATTTTATTGTTATATTTTAATTGGAATAGATAATAAAAAAAAGAAAATAATTACAAATTATTTAAGAAATGCAATTTTTACTGATTGTGTACTTTCTTAAATTATTACTTTAATCTTATGATACAATATATTTAAGAAATTTGCCCGCAATCAGCTACTACAACTGTTCGCGAAGTTTTACCAGATTGGCTACCGTAGCCTTCAATTTTTTTAACAACATCCATTCCTTCAACAATTGCTCCAAAAACAACATGGCGATTATCAAGCCAAGTCGTTTTCGAAGTTGTGACAAAGAATTGGGAACCATTTGTATTTGGGCCGGCATTGGCCATTGACAAAATTCCAGGTCCGGTGTGTTTTAGAGTGAAATTTTCATCTTCGAATTTCATGCCATAGATGGATTTCCCTCCAGTACCATTGTGATTGGTAAAATCACCCCCTTGGCACATAAAATTTGGAATGACACGGTGGAAAGTAGACCCTTTATATCCAAAACCTTTTTCACCGGTGCAAAGGGCACGAAAGTTTTCAGCTGTTTTTGGAACTACATCCGACCGGAGCTGCAAAAGAAATGTTTTATGTTAATAAGATAAATAACTCTATAGTTGAACCAAACCAATAAAAATACTATAGCCTACGTTAATAAAAAAAATAGTAAGAAATACCAAATTTAGAATTTTAGAATTACACCTCCATTTTTAGCATAAATATGCATCAAATCGTCAGATCCCGACCACCTTCATAAAACAGCACTTTTTTGTGACAAAAATGTTAAATTTAAAGAGATACTCTATAATTATTTCTCCCAAATTTCTTAATTTAGTAATATGTAAAATGAAGATAACGAAAAAAGTAAAAATGCTAATGGAATTTAAGACATAGGTATTATATTTAGGTCTTATTTCTATTGTATTATTACCAAACAAATAAAAGTAATCAATATTGCAAATAAAAAAAATGACAAACATACGTCAAAATTCAAATAATGTATGTACATACACCCAAAAATAAATTACAAAACTAGATTATCTTATAGGAGCTTAATATTGATTTCTGAAAAGGTATAGAAAACAAAAACAAAATTTAAACTGACCGTAGCAAAAAATGCAGAAATTCATCATACACAGTTAATTTGTTAAAAGAAAGTAGGTATACATTTCTGTTTGTACATGTAATCAATTAAGTGATATCAACACAAAATTATTAATAAATTTGATTATAAAAAATAAACCGCAAAATGCAGCTGCAACCAAAAAACAACCAAAGGAAATGTAAATTGGGGCACGTGGTTAGTGGAAAATTTCCCATCTCAATTGAAAGTGCATTCAAAAAATATTTTCTATACATAGTAAATTTTAATGGAAAATTTTTAAACTTTAAATTTTAATTTACATGGACGCCTTTCATTTAATTCAATGAGATCATCTATAAAATTTAAATGGTTATAGAAACCCCCATATGGTTCAATTCAAAAGTTAAATTTAAAAAATTTAATAAAATTAAAAACTGCACAATTTATTTTAAATGACTAGACAGTATTAAGATTAATTATATTGTAATCCAATCACCTTGATTAACATTCAAATGGCTACTCATATTTTTATCGACATTTTTTCTTAAAAATTATTATAAAATTTATAGAACTATTTACTTACTTCCATTATAATGCGACCAGCTGGAGCATTATCGACGGCCATATCAAAATATACACGAGGTAAACCCATTTTTATTTTTTTACTGCTAAACTCTCTTATACGCCAATGCACCACAGACGTTGACTGACTTGCAAGTTGACTTTGTTTAATGGCGAACGAATGTGTTTGCCGGCATAAGAAGGCGAGCGCCATTTCAATGGAAACTGTAAACCGGAAGTTGTAGTCAAAATTCGTTCATATTATAGATATTTTAGATAATTCCAAAATTCTTTTTAATGATTTAAATTTAACCAATTTAAAACAATATTTTTAACAAAGCTTAAAAATTAAATAAATATTTATAACATATATAATAAATAAATTAACAAAACTAAAAATTTTCAAAAAAGCGAGACATCTATTATCGAACACAGCATATTTTTTATATAATTTTAGCCGGATTTTTTTTCTACAGATTTATATAAGCAACACAAATATGTATTTTTTTTTAATTTAATTCATATTTTGAAATAATGCATGATGAACCAATAAAAATTTAACAAAACCGTGCCCTACCTGAATTAATTTATTTAAAAATACAACACAAATACCAAGTTTATTAATTTATTATGAACGCAAGAATTGCAAATACGAGACAAAAAGGTTATGTTATTGTTATGTATATATGTATGTACATATGTGTATCATACTGTCATGTTGTATTCTGTGGTCATATGAACCGCAACCGCAGGGTTGAAATAAAAAACATCAAAAAATATTTTTAAAAATGCAAGATTTAAGTACTTTTCATACCAGGCGCCTCGGCTTTGAGCTTCGTAAATAAAAAATGTTTATTTCGTTTTTTAACCATGTAAATTAGTTTTATTCGATTGATACCGTTTAGTTTTATAGTAATAAATTCAATTTGTTGAAAAATAATTTATTTTTAAGTGATAATTTAAAAAAAAATAAAATAGATTACAATGAAGTTATCTACAAAGCCAAGGCAATGCGTTCCACACTCGACTGCGAAATTTCATAGTAGTGCAAAGCGAGGTGCTTTGTCAACATAACCTACAAATCATATTTTATGCACAATTGTTTCATACTTACCAAAAAATCTAGCTCATATGTACGTTACAAATTTAGTATATCTCAGTTCTTGCTATAATTCACGTGTAAAATAGACCTAAATAAAATATTTAATAGCAACGGAATGTTCAAAGCCAACGCCACCGGTATGAAAGGGTCTCAGCTTCGCATTTGTGGTAACTAAATATTTCGAGGCGAGGCGCCTGGTATGAAAAGTACTTTATTTTTTAACAAATAAGGATCGATACGTAAACTATTTCACAAAATCCAAATTGGATTTAAACCCTACTAGATTTTACATTTAAGCCTGATTTCCATTATGAAATATTTACTGACAGTATAAAAAAAACGAAATAAAAATATATATTCGCGTGCTGTGTGAGAGAAAAAAACACTTTCTCAGTTTCATAGTACTGACAAAATTATTATAGTATACTGACATTTTTTATAGTATACTGACAAAATTTACTGAAAAAAATATGAAGCGAAGTATATTTTGTCAGTACTGGAAAAATATTTTGATTTTTCAATGCAATTTTTCAAAAAAAATTAAAAACAAAGAATGATCTGTGTCAATTCAATGAAATTTTCGATGTTTACGTTTTTATTCAGTAAAAAGTACTGTCAGTAAAAGTTTCATAATGGAAATCAGGCTTTATTCATTTAGTCAATAGGTCTTATGGATTGAAAGATCTGACCTGAGCAAATTAAAAAACAAACAAACAAACATTTATGTACTTTTCATACCAGGCGCCTCGGCTTTGAGCTTCGTAAATAAAATTTTTTTATTTCGTTTTTTAACTATGTAAATTAGTTTTATTCGATTGATACCGTTTAATTTTATAGTAATAAATTCAATTTGTTGAAATATAATTTTTAAGTGATAATTTAAAAAAAAACAAAATATATTACAATGAAGTTATCTACAAAGCCAAGGCAATGCGTTCCACACTTGACTGCGAGATTTTAAAGTATGTAGTACAAAGCGAAGTGCTTTCTCAACATAACCTACAAATCACATTTTTTGCACAAATATTTCATACTTACCAAAAAAATTAGCTCATATGTACGTTAAAAAGTTAGAATATCTCTGTTCTTGCTATAATTCACGTGTAAAATAGACCTAAATAAAATATTTGATAGCAACCGAATGTTCAAAGCCAACGCCACCGGTATGAAAGGGTCTCAGCTTCGCATTTGTGGTAACTAAATATTTCGAGGCGAGGCGCCTGGTATGAAAAGTACTTTAGTCAATCAAGTTTTAAATGACAAAAGAACCTATCTCTTTTCTGAACACGATCCTAAAGTACTTTTCATACCAGGCGCCTCGCCTCGAAATAGTTACCACAAATGCGAAGCTGAGACCCTTTCATAGTAATTAGTTAAATAAATAGTAGTTAATTTTATAGTAATAAATTTAATTTGTTGAAAAATAATTTATTTTTAAGTGATAATTTAAAAAAAAACAAATATATATATATATTACAATGAAGTTATCTACAAAGCCAAGGCAATGCGTTCCACACTCGACTGCGAGATTTTAAAGCAGTACAAAGCGAAGTGCTTTGTCAACATAACCTACAAATCACATTTTTTGCACAAATATTTCATACTTACCAAAAAATCTAGCTCATATGTACGTTACAAATTTAGAATATCTCGGTTCTTGCTATAATTCACGTGTAAAATAGACCTAAATAAAATATTTGATAGCAACCGAATGTTCAAAGTCAACGCCACCGGTATGAAAGGGTCTCAGCTTCGCATTTGTGGTAACTAAATATTTCGAGGCGAGGCGCCTGGTATGAAAAGTACATACTTAAAATGTCGCAGTCGAGTGTGGAACGCATTACTCTGGCTTTGTAGATAACTTCATTGTAATATATTTTTTTTTGTTTTAAATTATCACTTAAAAATAAATTATTTTTCAACAAATTGAATTTATTACTATAAAATTAAACGGTATCAATCGAATAAAACTAATTTACAATTTTACATAGTTAAAAAACGAAATAAAAAAATTTTATTTAAGAAGCTCAAAGCAGAGGCGCCTGGTATGAAAAGTACTTAAAAGTAGTGTTCAGTCGGGCAAAAGTGATAAAAAATAACGCTAGTGCTCGCTGATGACAAGGGATAAAACAAATCCGGATATTTTTTTGAGCAAAAAAACGAACGCATAAAAAGGATCGGTATATTTTTAACTCTACTTAAATTTCGATTTTTTTGTTTTTTTGGCAACCGAAAATTATTTCTTTTATCAGCGTAAAATATTCCAAAATTTTTGCGATTTGAAAAATTTAAATTAAAAGAATATGTAAGCTTCGATTTGAACAATGATATTAATAAAAAATAATAAAATAATCAAAACAAAATGTGATGTTGAAGTTTAAAATACCAAATCAAGAACAAAAGTTGTTCACTCACGTCATAAAAAAATACGGATAGTTTATTAAAGTGAAGTTAGCGGAGGTAACATCATTTTAAATTCAATATTTTTAACAAAATTAATTTTGTTATTAAAAATAACTTTCCTAAAAACGCGGCATTACGTTACACTTTTAGTGCATAAGAACCCCACAACAACAAAAAAATTTTTTTTTTGATAATGTTTGATAATCATGTAATAAATTTAAATTAAAAGTGCACTTTTCTTATCACAAATTACAATATTTACATCACAATTTTAGTTTCGGTATATATAAACCACAATAAGACATCGATTAAAAGAAATTCCAGGTAATTTGTTGCGACTATTGTTACGACATTTGCTGATTATACACTTCATTTTTCACAAATAATAATTAATTATATATATTTATTTTTTTTGATTGTTTTGTTTTATTTGATAATTTTTAATTTTCACGAAACTACGCACACCCACTTTTTAACAACAATCCTAGTGTTCGGTCTGGCCAAAATTCTAGTCTTCCCTCGGCCAAACGTGATAAAAAATATCATGATACTGCACGTCAATTACTTATGACCCTAACTTCATTCCGTTAAATTTTATGTCAAGCCCGAGGAAACGACCAAAATGAAAAAATAAAAACAAAAGTTAAAATTAAACGTCAAACAATTTAATTTAACAATTAAATATTTCTAGTATGTATATATTATGGAAATTGAAATTAATTAAAATTATTAATTAAGTTTCTTTTGCATAGAAAACACAATATTTTTTGACAAATAAAATACAAAAAATTCTAGGATTTTTTTTGGTGATAAATGAGTGCGTTTTATGGCGAAACGAATGACGTGAAACATATCATGATATTTTTTATCAAATTTGCCTGAGGAAATGATAAAAAAAACACGATTTTTATGTCAAAATATGTAGCATAAAAACGCACTCATTTATCACGAAAAAATCCAACTTTTTTTTTTGGATTTAGATGTCAAAACTTTGTGGATTTCGCTGTCAAATGAAAATATATTTTAGTCAGCTGTTTTTTTTTGTCTATTACCCATTTTTCTAAAATTTTTAACAAACTAATTTTAAAAAGAATTAACGACCACATTACCACAAATAATATCCTCAACTATCAGAATTTCGGTTTTAGAAAAAATAAAAATATCACAGATTACTTTATTGAAATGTTCAATTTTTTACACTCTCTCAAACAATAAATAAAATAAAAAAAAATTCCTAATTAATATTTACATTTCAGAAGCTTTTGATAATGTAGATAAAAACATTCTGTTTATCAATTCCATCAATTTCTTACTAACAGAATTATTTCTACTCAAAATACGTTTCTTCCACAAATCACTATACAAACAAAGGTATTCCACAGGGTAGTTGTTTGAGTCCTACACTTTTCAACATATATACTACTTCTCTACATGATATTAATAATTCTTATACAAAAATCTTCCAATATGCAGATGATATTTGTATCATTATTTCGGCTGGCAATCATGATATCTTACAATTATTAACAGATTCTACTTTAACCTCATTAACAAATAAATTAAAATTTTTAAAATTACAAATTAACGGGGACAAATCCCATTATTTAAGAATCTACACTAATAAAAATAATTCAAAATCCCTTAAAGTTAAAATTAATAATAAGAATTTAGAAGAAAAAACATCTACAAAAATACTAGGTACAACTTTTACCAACAGACTATCATTATCCAATCATTATACTATTTTTTAAAAAAATATTTCAAATTCCATTAACTTATTTAAAACTTTCACGCATTTTAATGGAGGAGTTAATTCTGAAACAATGATAAATATCTACAAATCAATAGTTAAATCAAAATTAGAATATACATATGTTTTTACAGACAATAAATTTAAAAAGGACTTTAACATCTGTCAATCCATCAAAAATGCTTGCCTGAGAACTTGCTTAGGCTTTATTAGAACAACCCCAATTTCAGTTATTCTATCAGAATCAATAGAAACACCTTCAAATTTAGATTTCATCAAAAAATCAATCCTTTACATTGCAAAAAACTTACTTAATAACTCTAAAATTGGCAATGACATGAAACATAACAGATCCTTTCCAAAACTTAATGAACTATATATAGACTATTTCTTTCTAAAATTAAACCAATTCATTATAAAAAAAACTTCTCCAATTAATCTCAACGTAATAACGTGTATTGAGGGAATTACAAACAAAAAACATATTAATCATTCTGAACAATATACGTTATCTATGGCTGAATACAACAATTATAATAATTACACTAAAATTTTTACAGACGGTTCTATAGTTAATAATAAAGCTGGGATTGGAGTTTTTGTAGAAGAAAAAAATTGGAAATTTGCCATCCAACTGAACAATATTACGGATATTAAAAATACTGAAACCATTGCAATTAAAATTGCAATTACAATAGCCTTAATTATTAAAAATAAAAAAATCATTATCATAACAGACTCGAAAAGTTCTTGTAATTCATTAAAAACAGCTCTATTACATGACTCTAAAAAACATTATGAAAATCAGATTATTGATACTACTGGTTATAACCCAAATAAAAAATTCATTATTCATTGGTTCCCAGGCCATTGTGGTATCAAAGGTAACGAAATTGCTGATAGTTTAGCTAAAAAAGCCTATCCTTTCCTTTCTTTTCAAAGATTCTAAATTTACTTCATATCAAACCAAATCGATTTTTAGTTTAATTTCCGGTCATGCATTTAATACAAAATTTAGATATTTGATGGAACTTGAGTTATCACCAATTTGTGTATTGTGCAACATTATCGAGGACAACGGTCACATTATTAATGATTGTGTCAAATTTAACAATATAAGAAACAACTTCCCACTACTACATAATAAAGCTCTCTTAAATATCTTAAACGTTTAGAAAGAAGAGGAATTTAGGACAGTGTGTAATTTCGTAAGAGACATAAATTATATGCTGTGATAAGACATTCATTTATTTTAAATTTTTTATAAATAAATTATAAAAATCCACACAACATGGGTTCTTCTCTCTATTTTTATTTTATATTAATTTAATATTAAATTAAATTTCATGAATTTTTACAATTTTTGTCATATTAATCAATTTTCTAATTAATTTTTTCTTTAAAATGAATTATTTTGAATTAAATAATTTTTGTTTAATATTATTTCTATAAGATTATTTTCTTTTATAAGATTGCATTTTATTATTATCATAATAATTTTAAGCATTAAATTGTCAATTAAAATAAGTCATTCAACCCTCCAGAACCACCCTTGAGTGGTGTTTGGAACTTTGGGCTGCTATACCTCTTCGGACATGTGAATCTTAAGATCTGACCTCAACAAACTGAAAAACCAACAAACAAACAAACAGCTGTTTTTTTAAATAATATTAAATTTAAATATGTATAAGTTTTTTAAATATAAGTGAAATGAAAAATAAATATACCTAAGTGAATTAATAACAAGATTGTTATGCATGCAGAACCCGATGATTTTGAGAAATCAATGAACCAAACGTGCGCGATTTGTTTTGTGAAGTTGAATTCAACAACAAAAAGGTATGAGTACGATTTCTTAAGTTAACCCTCAATCAATGAACCAGGGTCGTTTTCGTCCTAACCAAAACTGTTTTTTGTAATTTCGAGGGCACATTCGTTGCTCGATATCCAATTAAAAAAAATTACCGGACAAAAACTATTGTTTCTTGAATAAGGATGCCTATTTAAGATTTTTTTATTGATAATTGTTGATTTTATTGCGCAATGACGAAAACAACCCTGGTTCATGGAATTAACGTGCCTAAAATACCTTCATGGATTGAGGGTTAAAAATGTTAACTAATACCACGTTTTCACTAGTAGAATAAAAGTATGTAGCAAAAAAGTATCGTCATGTGAACTCATATTTAAATATTTTATCACATACTTTTTTGATATTTCGGTAAAAAATGTATCTAAAAAGTATTAGTATATTACGTTGTAATGTGAACCCTGACTAATAACTATATGTTAATGTCATTCGTATATTTGTTGTCAAAACAAAAATTTCGGGTGTTAATCAAATAATTTACCGACAAATCTAATAGAGTTTGCGAAGAAATTCACAACATATAAACTAAATTCAATACAGAAATCTATATCTCAAAACAATAAATTTTTATAGTAAGCGTTCACACTACAAATCGCAAAGCAAGTGTGAACCGCAGCGGAAAAATAATTAAATAGCAAAAAAGTACATACTTATTAGGTACGTATAATGTAAACATGGTATAATTGGGATTAATTTTTTTTTTTTTAGGGAATCATTATTTATATTATGTTCCAATACCAAAACAAAAGGCATTCCAAAAAATTCAAACCAGATTAGTACGTGAATTAGAAAAGAAATTGTCCGGTAAACATGTTATATTCATTAAAATTTACCAAAGCCAACACGTAAAACAAGAACTTAATTGAAGCAAAAGTGTCCACGATCAAGATCATTGACGGCTGTTAATGATGTTTTCTTAGAAGATTTAGTATTTCCCAACTGAAATTTTAGGTAATCGCATTCGTGTCAAACTAGATGGATCGCAGGTGATCAAAGTTCATTTGTATAAAACAACAAATTACAATTGAACATAAAGTGAGTGCAGTTTACAAATTTATAAATCAGAATTACCCGTCCTTGTGTTTTTTGGTAGATCAAACCGATTACCAAAAATCGAAAAAGTCGCAATTAAATTTTGTAGATAAACATTACTTTAACTCTCTTGTTCTGGTTAATATAATTTGGACTATCGATTTTTTTCTACTTTTTCAGGTTGAGACGTTTACATCAGTAAAAAGCTCAAAAATATAAAAAAATGTAAAAATTATGTAAAAAGCTTACAGGGCGAGATGACACATTCGAATTCTCTGAGTCATACTTATTCAAAAATTTTGTTTAACATGATTAAGATCATAAGTGTTAATCGCTAAATAAAATACAAAAAAATTAAAAACTACCATTTTGTCTTTAATTTAATAGCAATTTTGTTGTTTAAATTGCTATGAAATGGAACAATTTCTTCCCAAAACTTGTTTGATACTTTGGAAAAAATAATACAAAGAACACTAAAAAATCGCAATAAAAATAAATCAATTTGCAATTCCCTAGGAAAACCAAAATAGTACCATGATCGGAATACATAGTAGTCCTACAGATTTTATTTACAATTTACAAACGAATTTTCATTGTTTACTAAATTAGGTAAGAAAATTGCTAAAATAGTGAAAACCGAAAGTTTCTAATTAACGATAGCTAAAATATCGTACATTTACTAAATATCAAATTTTAATAGTTTTAATAGAAATTTTAATTTATTGTTGATAATTTTGAATTTAAGATGATAAATTGAAATTTTGTATTAAACCTGTTAAAATTTTATATATTATATAGTAAAATGCACGATATTTTAGCTATTGTAAGTTAAAAACATGTCGCGCGTTTTTTCATAATTTAAAATTATTAATAAAAAATAGTTCTTATAAATTTTTCCAACTCATGTTACATTTTTAGTTAATATTTATTAATATTTAAATCATTATTTTATTAATAATTTTATTAGTTTTAAATTATGCTGAAAATCAGCAGAGATAAAATTATGTACAACCTTCCTACCTTTCGTACGCATGAGATAATACTAAAATATAATTTTTTTTAATTTTGAAATGTTTTATTCTCTGTTTCTCTCTACACTTTCAATTTTCGAACGTTAATTGTCATCTGTAGTATGGCTTGTATATTCTAGAAGGCATTGATTATACGCATTTTGACACTGTTAGCAATACCTTCTAGAATATACAAGCCATACTACTGCAAGCAAAAATTATTTTTCTTTGCTTTCCTCGACATAGCACAGACGGCAATTAACGTTCGAAAAATGAAAGAGTAGAGACTGAGAGAAACAGAAAATAAAACATTTCAAAAATAAAAAAGTTATTTAATATTATCTCATGCGTACGAAAGGAAGGTTGACATATTTTTATCTCTGCTAATTTTCAGCATAATTTAAAACTAATAAATTTATTAATAAAATAATGATTTAAATATAAATAAATATTTACTGAAAGTGTAACACGAGTTGGAAAAATGTATATGAACTATTTCTTATTATGTAATAATTTTAAATTATGCAAAAACATACGACGTATAACCTCCCTTTCTTGCGCTTGGATTAATACTAATTACTAATTAATTTTTTACATTTTTGATTTTTCACATGTTTTAATCTCTTCGTTTTCAAGATTGGTCTCTTTCATTTTTCTAGCATTAATGCCATCTGCAGAAGATTTATGGAACTGTCGATATAAATTGAGTGCAAACAAACAAACAAACGGTTACACGCTTACAATAACCGTAAAAAATGGAAAATAAAAGTATAATTATTTATTTTATACATAAATTATTGTTAAAGTTTAATTGTTGAAGCTTGAATTATTTATTAAGTTTTTAAATTGCATTTATATTTCACAAACAAAACATTTTGTCACATGATTGGGAGTAAGGCATTTAATTTGCCTAAACCCTATAAATATACGATATATGCAGCAATTCTTAAAAAATAACATGATTTATATGGGAATGTTAAATACGTGATTTATAAAACATTTAAAAAAAAAAATTATAAATATAATGTTTCTTTAAATTCAAATGATACACATTAATTTTAATTTATTTTCCATAAAAAGATAAACCAAATTTTAGACGTGTTCGAAGTTTGTGATAATTATTCCAGCTATAATAATTATGACATTATTTTGTACGCAACCAAATTATCACAGCCACTACGTGTTGTAAATGTGGCACTTCTGTAATAATATTCATAAACACGCAGTAACAATAAATAAGCCGTATTACCATATAATATAAAGTACTTTATAATATATGGTATTACGTTAGTTTATTTCTAAAAAAATAGTACAAATGAAACTTATTACAAAACATGGATGAGAAAATTATTTCACTCCTGTCAAAATTATTACAAAAAAGAAATTATCACAAACTTCGAACATGTCCTTTAAGAAAGGCATATACCTAATATTCGTATGTGACCTGTCATATATGATTCATTTATGAAAGGTCCGAACATTATCAAACATGACGATTCAAGGGTGCCGCATGCCAAAAGACCAGGTTTTTCGACACGCAGTCTACACTAAAAAGATAAAATTTTTCCATCTATCTTGAATTATATTATAAAAAGTTACTAAATGATTTGGTTGTTGCATTATTTTTGGTAACTTTTTTAGAATATAACACAAGAGAGATGGAAAATTTGTATCTTTTTAGTGCAGACTGTTACTAAAGATACATGTTAAACCGAAAGTGGTCTGACTGAAAACGTCCGAGATAAATTCAACACGTACACGGGGGCTTGAGTGAAAGCAAAGATTATTAACAAGAAGATCTTGTTAATAATCTTTGCTTCCAGCCGCCGTGCGTACATGTTGAATTTATCTCGAACGATTTCAGTCAGATCACTTTCGGTTTAACATGTATCTTTAGTATGTGTGTCGAATGAAGTCTTTTGGCGTGCGGCTGCTTTCAAGGCGGCCGCATGCCAAAAGACTTCAGTTTTTTTGAAACGCAGTGTACACTAACCTAGTGTTCAATCGAGCAAACAAGATAAAATATATCATGACATTTTTTATCACTTTTGGCAATAAACGCACTCATTTATCACACAAAAAAACCAACTTTTTTCTTGGTTCCAGCTGTCAATTTTGAATTTATTTTCTTTATGATATTTTCGGTACTGAAGTTAAATTAAATTTGCATTTTTAAGATATTCATATGGTATGTACACAGTCGAATTTATTTAAACATAAATCATAATTAATATTTCGAAGATTTGTCTCAGAACACAAACACATCAAAACTCAAACTAAGGCCCAAATCGATAAACGCAAATTAATTCGCAACTACGACTATATTTAGCGTATTTTCTTGACAAATTTACAACAACAATTGCATATGATAAATCCCCGCAAGAATAACATTAACCCCAAAAAAAATTGGGTTTATTTAAACATAATTCTAATTATTGGTTATGATACCTGTCACCAGAGTCATAATACATATTAAATTTATATTTTATTTGGAAAAATTGGCTTTGGTCAATTAAATCAAATTGGCTATTTTCTTGGAAAACAAATAAACCCAAAATAATTCGAATTCAATTTTGGTCAACAAAATACGCTTAGTGTCTGTTTTTGGTATTTTTGAACCACATTAGTGTCGATTTTAATTTGTAGTTACGTCATGGATATCGGTGACTAAAACTGGATAGGAACCAAGCGTAAATTTTAACGAAAAAAAACCTCGATATTGACGATTGGAGTGACCTTCTGGTGGCAAGTATTGAAATCATAACTACAATATAAGATTTGACGTTTGGTTATTTTACTTTGAATGTTTTGGTACGATTCGGGAAAATAGTAATTAAAATTATTAATTGATTGATTGATTGATTCCTCTACGGTCTTTGTAATTTTTTTTAGTTCACTCCTGGCTTTCTCATTTAAAAGAGGTTCAATTAGGGGAACAAATTTTTTTAGATAATCGTGTTTTATCACTTTCTCAAAAAATTCTGTGTTGTCGTTAACACCACCATCCAAGCTTGTGATTTCACCCGACGACCGATCTGTTTTCAACAGTTTAGTTAATTCAAATTGCGGTGAAGCTACAAAAAAAACGTTTCAGTTACTCAATGTTAGTAAAAATTAAATTAAAAAAATAAACCCATCTTGATTGTTTATATAAAATAACAATATGTTTTATAACAAACCCCTTTAGTTTTAAATTTATTATATTTTAAAGATATTTAACATTTTACCAAAACAAATTGCTGGACTAAAAATTATTGAAATAGAAACTCAATTTAAAAAGATTCAATATTATACAATACTCATAAAAATTTTAATTAATTTATTTGATATGTTGTATTGAAGCCATATATTGGTTTACCTTCGAGCAACTTTGCCAGGGCTACGTCTAGTTCTTCTTCCGGAATGTCATCATCACGCATATAAATTTTTTCCCTGACGTGACACATTTCTGTGGTAGAAACCGAACTGTACTGTTTCGAAATGTCTCGACCAGTTTTCCCCCATTTTTGTTTTAAATCCGTGCTGCTTATGGCTTGAAGATTCGGATATCTAAAACATCGTAAATTAGATCAAGAAACCAAATCAAACAATTTTAAACTTACCGATTAATGTGCAACAAGCAAGCAGCAATGTGTTTACATTTTGCCCCTGATCCCGCTTTACAAGAGCATACGCATCGCCATTCATTAAAATTTTTTTTTAAATGATCCAATTTTACTTCATGTGGGCTAGAAGTCATGGAGGACGTTTGAATCACTAGCCCTATAATTCGTTCTCTAGCTAGAGGTGGAACTATCCCTATAGCATGAACCCACCCTGCATTAAGTAGCTCTGTACCTTCACGTATGGGCCTTTTCGCGATAGCAAAATAATCCATTATATCTAAGGGAGATATAAAAATATGCTCCGAAAAATCTTCGTTATAATTCTCTAGTACGCCTTTGTCGGGATCCATCACGGGGTATTAAAATCTAAAAATAATTAGAATTGTATTACTTTTAATTTTGTGTTGATTGAATAAAATTCAAAATAAGAAAAATAAATAAATAAAAGTGTTTATGTCATTAAAAATCACTTGAATACACTAAAAACTAAACCTCCAAGTTTCAGAATTTTATGGCAATTCAACAATAAATTCACTTTAAGCATTCTTGTTTTCTTTTTAATTACAATTTTGTTAGTAAAGTTTTCAATTATTTAATTTGGAATGATTATTTTTAAGTTATAAATATTATACTTACTTGTAACACAAAAAAAAAATTCGCACACACAACAAGTCAACAAGTGAACACAAATGAAGCTGTCAAATTTCTATATTGTAGTTATTGTTTTTAAACCCGCCACCCGAGGCGCGATTTTTATTTTTCCAATCGTCAATAGAAATTTATTTAAAAAACAAAAAATTGAATGCAACCAAAACTGCTGTAAAATAATTTCGTGCATGAAACCAAATTAAAAAACTCGATATATTAGAGAAAATCTCATTAATATGTATTGAGGGTACTTATAAAATTTTAAAATGTCGTTTATATATTTATAAATCAAAATAAATTATTCGTTATACTTTTTAGCAAATTATGTAAGTTATGCGAGCAAAATTTCCATTCATATTTCTAATCCTGCTACTATTACGATACATATAAGTACATAATTTAAGAATACCACTGGATTATTTGATTTTTTAAAATGCTACCTTTGCTAAAGTTTTCTACATTAATTTAGTCAATTGCTTGAGGAGCATTTTCTCTTTATTCAAGGTAAACAAATGCCTCACTTTTTTTTTTTTGTAATTTTATAGTAATAAGTTTTCCTTATAGGGAAATAGACAACCGACAAAAAGACAGAACCTTATTGTAGAAAATTTGAATTCCGTTTTATCCTATAACTTTCGTGGATAAACAAAAATGTTGGTGGATCTGCTGAGACAAACGCTAATTTTCCATATAAAATTCAAGAATTTAAAACAGTATGAAACTTTAAATGAGTCAAAATTAAAGTCAAACGATGTTTTGCTGGGACTAGGACTTAAAGATAAAATTTTAGCTGCAATTTCTGTTATTTTATTGGAAAGTTCCATTTTATAGAATAATTTTATTTAAACGATATGTAGCAGCATTTTTGTTTGATGGCATATGTCAGTATATCCGCAGAAGTGTTAACAATATTTGCTGCACATTGACCAAACGATTTTTTAAACTCTCATATTAGATACCTAAAATTTAATCAATATATTTTTAATTGGAAAAAATTAAAATCGCGCAAACTGAAAATATCTGAGTCTGATCTTTATGCCACAACAATCTTTTCAAAACGTCAAAGTATTTTGTAAACATAGCAAAATCAATAAAAAATGCACAGCCGTCTGCTGTAAAAAAAAAATATAATTGAACGTACGTTTTTCTAGCCAACTACAATAAATTTATATCGAGGTTTTTTTTCGCTAAAATTTGCGCTTGGTTCCTATCCAGTTCTTACAATTGACGTATAATACCGAATTTTTTTCGGAACATAAATTGTTTGTTGTTACTGTTTATTATGTGGAATTCTATGGTACAAAAAAAATTGCTGTAAATCAATAAATAATTATTTACAGCAATTTTGTGCGTACTTGTGGGAAAATATTATTGGTGTTTTTTTTTATGTAAATCAATTTTGAGAAATTGAGATATTTTGATAAATTTACCCCCACCTCTCTTCCAGTAAAATTAAAAATGTCAATTATTATAATAATAACAACAACAAACGAGACTCCAGATTTGTAATTTGCTATTCATGAATAAAAATTACAAAATTATTTATATTTTTTACAACTAAGTAGCAACAAAAGTTCATAGTTTCCATTTTAAATAGTCCTGATTAATACTATAAACAAAATTTCTCTTGACAGCTAATCTCACATCTGAAAAAACTATTGTTTTGTTTCCATCACAAAATAAATTTGCTTGTATGGTCTATGGGACAAAGGAAAATTATTTTTTTTATGTTGGCAGCTCATGTTCGAAAAACTATACATAGTTTTATTTACGTTTAAAATTCCATTAAAATCCCAACTAAATTCGCTGTTTTATTGTCGTTTAAAAATACCAGTTTCGGAATTCAATTCCGAAAAAACTGTAACTACAACTAAAAGTTGTAGTTGCCTCTATCGATTTGGCCCTAAAATTATATGTGTCTTCCTATTTGAATTTGGTTTGAAAAAACAAAAATAACGTAACATAACATAAAATTTTGGAAGGCAGAATCGGGCCTAATATCTCTCAAAATTTATTTTCGACTTTTTGCTTCTTAACTTTTTGTATTACTATTACTACGTTTCCATGATGGAGTTAACCGGGATTAACGTGGATTATCTTATCATGGAAACATGTCGAGTTTAGGATCTTCGTTAAGTTTCTTAATCCAACTTAACTCAACGAAAGTAGTAGGGTCAGAAGGGATTCTATCTGTCAAAAGCGAAAAAAACAATTATACCAATTCAAAATGGAATTGCGAGTATTCTTTTCTCTCCATAATACTTTATAAATCATAAAAATCACAATAAATGTTAAATTGAAAAATTTCCACCATACAAATAAAATTTCCAAAAGTGACTTTAAATTGTTGTGAAATGTCAAATTACACTAGAATTTATAATTGCATGGAAACAATATGGATTAGCGCGGCCATGTTATTAACTCAACGAAACTCTTAAACCGGGTTAACTCTGTCATGGAAACGTAGTAAATGTGTTTGGGGTATAAGGCGTTTTCGGAAATAGATCCTGAATAACTTCAGGCTAAATTATCCAAGTTATCCATCACATATATCATGTTTCCATGACAACCTAGGTTCAACTCGGTTTATGTGCATGGAAACGCGTATTAGGGAAGAGTTTCGTTAAATCCAAATAAACTCGACGAATCTTGTTTGTTTGAGTTAGATTCTATCTGTCAAACATTTTTTAAAATTATAAATGGCGCATCGCATATTACTAAATATATTTCCGTAAAATAATTAAAAAAATACACAAAAATGTCGTTGTCAACGTTATGACGATATATCAAATCGAAATAAAAATTTTGTTTTTGTTCAATACGCAATTTTATTTTTTTATTCTATCGAAATATTTTTCTTCAACTCTAAATCCTAACTCTGTTCATGGAAACGGTATGGGTTAGCGCCGCCATATTTTCAACTCAACGAAACCTAAACCTGTTTGAACTCGGTACATGGAAACATATACTACGTTTCCATGACAGAGTTAACCCGGTTTAAGAGTTTCGTTGAGTTAATAACATGGCCGCGCTAATCCATATTGTTTCCATGCAATTATAAATTCTAGTGTAATTTGACATTTCACAACAATTTAAAGTCACTTTTGGAAATTTTATTTGTATGGTGGAAATTTTTCAATTTAACATTTATTGTGATTTTTATGATTTATAAAGTATTATGGAGAGAAAAGAATACTCGCAATTCCATTTTGAATTGGTATAATTGTTTTTTTCGCTTTTGACAGATAGAATCCCTTCTGACCCTACTACTTTCGTTGAGTTAAGTTGGATTAAGAAACTTAACGAAGATCCTAAACTCGACATGTTTCCATGATAAGATAATCCACGTTAATCCCGGTTAACTCCATCATGGAAACGTAGTAATTGACGGAGCGAACAGCGGCGCTAAATTAGAATACATGTATTTCCATAAGAGCGAACACAGAATACATGTATTTCCATAAGAGCGAACTTTGGATCATCTTGTAGTTATCTTTTTTAGCGTTTATACTGCAGAGTCAAATCGTAGTCGAGTCGAAACTAGGTTGAAACCGAGTCAGAAACGTCGAAAAAAATCATTTACCATCGTATGTTTATGTGTTTTTCTTGTATTATTTTCTGAATTTTTTAAAAACAAAATAACAAAATTTTATTGCCACACAAAATTCGAAGATGTGCACACGAATTAAAAAATCAAAATTGTGTCTTTTTATTATTATTTTTTGTTCTTTTTATTTTTCGACTCGACTCCGTTTATAGTGAATGTTTTCAGAGTTAACTCTACTCGACCCAAGAAATTTTTTAGGTCGAGTTGAGTTAACTACAAGTGACTCGACTCCGTTTATAGTAAAAGATAACCTAGGTTCAAACGGGGTCTATTATGAAATTTTCGACGTTGTCGACCAACTCGACAACGTCGAAAATAGTTATTATAATAAAAAAAAAAAAAAAAAAATATTAATTTATTAATTAGGAGGAAAATAAAAAAAAAAAAATTAAAATATACGTTACAAACTGAATAACTGAAATTTTTTTATCTCACGATTTATTATTGAACACGCGTATGCATTCGCCACCTTACGAGCAGTCGCATATTGTTCGACTTTATCGAAAACAAAGTTTCATAATAGGAAAATTTTCGATATGATCGCAAAAAAAGCGCGTCGAATAATTTCATAATAGCTAATTTTCGACGTTGTCGAAAAAAAAGCGCGCGTCGAAAATTTCATAATAGACCCCCAGGTTGAACCCTAAGCACAAACGTACTCACATTGAGCGGCGTCAAACTAGCAAGGTTTGCATTTTTTGAGGCGATGAATGTCATTTTTATTTATTCTTGGGGTTTTTAAAGTAAATGCTTGGGAAACCTCTAATTTTAGCAGAATCTTACATCCAAATGCGCATATGAGAAAGACAATTGTAAAAAAAAATCTAAATTTGAACATAAATTTGTTCGTAATAAGTCATTAAGCAAATAGTTTTTTATGAAAAAGTTTTGTTGTAAAAACACAGATTACAACCAGAAGAGACATAACGCTGTTTTTGTATGGACAAATTTGGACTCATTTTTTTGACCTTGATTTGCAGAAGGTAATAGAAAGTTGGGTTATGAATTCATCGGTTTACTGGTTTTGATTTGAAATAATAAAAATTGAGAATCCTTAACAGTATAGTTAGTGAAATTATTTGACAAGTTTTGTTTTGACAGCATAATTTGTATTAATTACTACAATATTTAAAAATAATTATACTTCAATGTCCAAAAAAGAAGGTAAGATGAAATAAAAATTTGGTCCACGTAATGTCTATTCTGGTTAATCTTTCTTCTGTGGTAAAAACCCAAACAACATTTTTCATATAAATAAATGTCAAATTAGCGGCGTCTATGCTGGTGGAAAATATCATAAGGACGAAGAGAAAAGAAATATACCCCAAACACATAAGTGGCACTATACGCCTGACTTCGCTTCTCTTCGTCTTTATGATTTGTTGCAACCACATATGTCAAATTCTTTTCGCCAAAAAACATCAAAAAAAATTGATGTACATCGAAAATCATGTTCTTTTCGTCAAAAAACATCAATGTTTTTTCGATGTACATCAATTTTACGAAATGTATATTTTTTTCATAAATCAACTACAACAACAAATTAGAAACGTCAATTTTTAGTTGTCAAAGTTGTCAATTAGAGTTTTTGTATATTGATTTTTAATCATTTTAAACTATTTTAATCATTTTAAACTATTTTAATCGTATTAAATAAAGTTTTCAATATAAACAGTTTTTTCCGTCCCGATTTTTTATCCTTTTATTTACATTTGAATCCAATTCATTTTATAAAACAAAAACGGTTTTGTTTGGTACATTAAAAACTAAAATAAAATAATTTTCTTTTACTCCTTTCTAGCTGCTTTTATTTAATGTCTTGTTTTCATGTGTAAGTTGAAACATAAATAATTTCTATAAGTATATGTGTTAAATATCAACACAATTTTACAATTGTTTATGTATTGTATTTTTTATTATGTTAACTTGGTCGTCACTCGTCCGTATATAATAGCGACGATCATCGTAGTTCCAAAAATTGGAATATGTTGTGTGTCGCTACAAAAAAATTACCATTCAAGAAATACACTACTTGAATTATCTTATATATTCCCATAATTTCTGTTTATACTGAATATGCTGGGAGTCGAGTCGAGTTTAATCCGAGTTTAACTCTCACTATATACGGAGTCGAGTTAAACTCGAATCGACCTAATAATTTGTAGAGCCGAGTTAAACTCTACTCTAAAAAATGCACTATATTCGCATAGAGTAGAATTAAAAAAACAACAACAAAATTAAAGAAAATTTTGTGCACCAATATTAAAAAATATTCGTTTTAATTTTTTCAATTAAATTTGTTATTTTATTTTAAATGTCTTATTTATTAAGATTTTAATTAATTAATTTAAATAATAAATTTTTGTTTTGGTATTTAGTTTTGGTATTTAGTTTTTTATTTTTTCGAAAAAATTACTGCAACATTTCGGTGGTCTATCCCGTAATTTTCATGGAGTTTGATTGAAAATTACAATGTTTTAGACATAATATCGCTGGAAAAATTACAATTATACTGTATATGCTGCGAGTAGAGTCGAATTTAATCCTAGTTTAACTCTCACTATATACGGAATCGAGTTATTTTCTAACCAACTCTAGGTGTATATACTGCAGAGTTAAACATATGCAGAGTTCAAATAGGATTGAAACCGAGTTAAAAAAAATGGAACAAAATATCATTTCAGATGATCATAAGATTGATTATTCTTTTTGTCGATCGCCACATATGTTATTGTCATTTTTCCACCGATATTATGTCTAAAAAATTATAATTTTCAATCAAACTCAATGAAAATTACGGGATAGACCACCCAAATGTTGGAGTAATTTTTTCGAGAAAATAAAAAACTCAATACCAAAACAAAAATTTATTATTAAAATTAATTAATTAAAATCTTAATAAATAAGATATTTAAAATAAAATAATAAAATTAATTGAAAAAATTAAAACGAATATTTTTTAATATTGCTTCAAGAATTTTTCTTTAATTTTGTTGTTGTTTTTTTAACTCTACTCTATCATAGCATAATGCGTATATAGTGCAGTTTTTAGAGTAGAGTTTAACTCGACTCTACAAATTATTAGGTCGAGTCGAGTTTAACTCGACTCCGTATATAGTGAGAGTTAAACTCGGATTAAACTCGACTCGACTCGCAGCATATTCAGTATAAACAGAAATTATGGGAATATATAAGATAATTCAAGTAGTGTATTTCTTGAATGGTAATTTTTTTGTAGCGACACACCAGCCGAAGCGGTCATTTTAGCAGATACGGTTTCTCATTATTAATCGGATAGTTTGCAAGTTGAATTAAAATAAAAATATCCCAGCATTTCTTAAAAAGAAAACTTGTTTTTTTAATAATTTTAAATAACATCTCTTGTTGAAACACCCTTTATATAAATTTGATTGATCAATTTTAATAAAATGAATTTAGTTGATACATTTAGATTCCCGAGTTAACGACAAAAGAATAAAATAAAATAAAAATTGAGCATAATTTTTATTTATCCCTTAATTATATTTTTAAAAAATTAATTAAAATTTATACGTACTTACAAATAATTAATCTTTTTGAATGAATAATAGAGTACGTTTATGCTTAGGGTTCAACCTGGTTTGAACCTAGGTTATCTTTACTATAAACGGAGTCGAGTCATCTTGTAGTTAACTCGACTCGACCTAAAAAATTTCTAGGGTCGAGTCGAGTTAACTCTAAAATCATCCACTATAAACGGAGTCGAGTCGAAAAATAAAAACAACAAAAAAGAATAATAAAACGACACCATTTTGATTTCTTAATTCGTATGCGCATCTCCGATTTTTGTGTTTCTGTAATTTTGTATACTGCAAACTTGTAAAATAAATTGCTTTAATCATAATTTTAATAATCATAATTTTTATTGAAAATAAAAATTATGATTTTTTTTTTGACGTTTCTGACTCGGTTTCAACCTAGTTTCGACTCGACTACGATTTGACTCTGCAGTATAAACGCTAATGTTAAATTCTTTCGGGTTACTCGAAATAAAGTAACTTTTTTATCTCCTAAAGAATATGAAAATATTTTTGTAGTTGTGTTGGTGTAAAAAGAGCAAAATAAAGTGAGGTTATGTTTTACTGTCAGTCAGATCAGTAAAACTTTTTTTATTTTGATAAGAAAAAGATGGATCCAATTAATTTTAGCGCATTAATATTCAATAAACAACAAATGAAATATCAAAATGGAGTTTTATTTTTGTTTCCAATTCACTTTGACATTTCACATTTCTATGTATTTGTAAAGAGTAAAGCAAATCTATGAAAAAATCTAGAGTAAAGCAAAATGCTCTAGAGCAAAAAATAAAGTGCTTTATTTTCCCAGAAAGAATTTGTAATGTCAAATTGTTACCCTTCGAGTAAAATTTTTTACCCTCAGGGTGTTTTTTTTTTCCGAAAGAATTTAACATAAAAAAGATAACTACAAGATGATCCAAAGTTAACTAAAAGATGACTCGACTCTGAGCATAAACGTACTCATAAATATTCCAAATGAGATTCAAATAAGTGTGTTTATAATGTGTTTGCCTGTGAATGAGCCGTTGTTCCTTTATATATTTAGTATGTAGAGTTTTAATGAGTAATCGATCTAATTTCGAAATGTAATGATCTTCGCTTCATATGGTTATGTGGTTGATTATTACTAGGAGGCTGCTGATCCTGCTGCTATGTCACTGTATTTGTTTGTTGAATTTGGGGTAGTTTTGTGCTATTTGTTGAATTTAACGATTGTAAATGATGATGATGATTGTGAAGGGACCTCGATGATGATGAAATTGAAGACTGTGTGAGAAGAGGCGGATTTGAATTTAAACTAAGTGTACTGTCGTCCGATGATAATTGAACTCGTAATTTATTCGGTGGTGCTAATACGCTGTTACTGCTTCCTGAACCGCCGCCTCCTCCATTATTACCGTTACCACCACCTCCACCACTACCACCGCCTCCACTACTACTACTACTACTATGTATGGTAATAACATTATTAATTCCATGATTAATTCCTACATTTGAATTATTTTTGTTGGAATTATTTGAGCTACGCAGCGAGGACATAATAGGATGTCCGGATAAATTATTTGTGCTATTTGTCCGAATCATTAATGAATTGCTAGTACAGTGTAAACTTTGGTTACTAACCTCAGTACTATTTAAATTACTATTACTTGCTGTACTAGATGTTGAATTTGTTGGAGGCCTAGGCAAACGTCGACGAAACCATGAATGTTTTAATGCTGCCGAAGGTGTCATTCTTAGATCCGGATCCCATACTAAACAGCCTAATAGGAAATTTATAAATAGCGGATCATCAAAACCTTTTAAAGCCGTTATTAAATCTTTTGAACCGGGTGGTCCTCGAGGTTTGCCCCGGCGTGATAGTCCACCCCGTAATACAATAGTTCCATCGCTTAATGTCGTTGCGGTACAATATCGTGGATATCCACGTGTATTAAAAAAATTCTTCACACGTTTAGATTGTTCAAGTAATTTTGGCGGTGGCATACCAAGTAATTCTATCATACACGCCAACTGATCAGCTTCATCTTCACCAGGCAATAGGGCATACCCGGTTAATAATTCAGCTAATATACATCCTAAAGACCACATATCAATAGCCATACCATATTTGGCTCCCAGTATAACTTCGGGTGCACGATAAAATCGTGATTGTATGTAAGTATAAACTCGTTGATTTTCGTAACACGAAGAGCCAAAGTCAATAACCTGTGAAATAAATAAAATTAATAAATTATTTTAGAATCGGGAGGCACCCAAGCGTGTAAACAAACCTTAATACCCGATCGTCCTTGTTGCTTAAGTAATACGTTCTCTGGTTTCATATCGCAATGAATTATTTTATTTTTATGCAACGCATCCAAACATTGCAGCAATGAATGGGCAAATTTTCTAACTAATTGTAAGCTAAAACCTTGAAATTTATTTTTTCTAATTAATTCATATAAATTGATATAAAGTAGCTCAAATGTAATACACATATGATTACGAAATGTAAAATAATCAAACATATGGATTATGTTCATACTATTCTCCTCGTCTTGTTTTTTCAAATGCTGTAATATACGAATTTCTTCCTGTGCCTGGCGATGAAAACGTTTTTCATTACGTACCATTTTTAAAGCTACATGCTCATGTGTTTTATGATCATAAGCCTTGACCACCTGCCCAAAACTACCTTTACCAATAATTTTTAATACTTCGTACCGATAAGCGACATGGTCATGCGGTATATGAATATATGATCCTTGTTCATTATCGTAATCGGAATTGTTTGGTCCAATAATACCCGGTCGCTTTTTAGCGTTAGCTCCGATGAAATAAATTTTCGGATATTTAAATATTTCATGGTGCTCATACGGCGTTAATTTGTTCATGTAAAGCAACATAACCTGTTCGGGGGTTGCAACCACTGGTTTTGGTTTCTCTCCACTTGCACATTTTTGTTGACTTGACGTTATAATACTACTATGCTGAACATTATTTTGATGTTGGTCTATTACAAACGAGGAATTAGTAGATGAAGAGGATGCAATAGTTAATGCAACTGTTGATGTTGATGAATGAGAATTTTGTGCCTGTGATGAGCTGGTTGCATGTGGCATCTGAAGTTGTTGTTGCGATTGGCCGATATTTGATTGATTTAGGTGATCAATACAATTTGTACTTCCGCTCAAAATTAAATTATTACTTCCACCGCCTGCTAATAGCGTTGCTTGAGATGCAGATAATAAACTTGTATTGATTAGCGAATGGGCTCTTTCAGGTCTCGCAACATGTTGGCTTTGAAAATTTACTGATAGAAAAAATGACAATCGACCTATCACATTGCCATGAAATTTTCGATAAATCAGTTGCATTCAGAATACAAAATGTTTATTTTGCTCAACATGTTGCCAACAGTTGGCGGACCTGAAAGCGCCCATTGATTGGTTATTTTTTGTTGATGTAACAATGATGAGGCTGATGAAAAAAAATCAAAAAAAAAATTGTTAGTTAAATAGTAATCCCAGAATTCGATAATTATTGTCATTTAATAAATCGTAAGCCCTCACTAAGCCGCAAGAGAAAACAAGTAGCTAGGATCTATATAATAAAGAAAACTATCAATTTATGATAATCTTACGAGGGAGGGGTATTCAATAAATTCATAGCATGCGTTTCTGTGATAAAAAATACGTCAAACCACAAATTTTTGGAGGTTGTTTTAATTTTATGATTTTTATGTTTTGAATATGTAGCACTAATTTTTTAGAAAAAAATATGGAACATTATTTTTTTTGTCGTTTCTTACGGTACGTCAAATATTTAAAAATTTCATGCAGGTGGTGTTGTATTTTTGGAATGGGTACGAAGGGCCGAATTTCAAAGGGCCGAATGTCGAAGGGCCGAATGTCGAAGGGCCGAATGTCGAAGGGCCGAATGGGTCGAAGGGCCGAATGTGTCGAAGGGCCGAATGTCGATGGGCCGAATGTCGAAGGGCCGAATGTGTCGAAGGGCCGAAAGTGTCAAAGGGCCGAATACCGAAGGGCCGAATAGGTCGAAGGGCCGAATGGGTCGAAGGGCCGAATGTGTCGAAGGGCCGAATGTCGATGGGCCGATTTTTTTTTTTTTTTTTGTTTTGTTTTTAGAAATATAATTTTTTAAATTTGTTGTTTTAAGGAATATTTGGTAATGTTTATTTGGTCAAATATAAATTAATTTCTTATGAATTTATGTATTTTATTATATTTGACCTTTGGATATTCTATCGACAAAAATATTGCATTAATTGAGGTTGTTTATATTTTGCGTTCCTTTTGGAATTATCAAGTGAAAAAATATTTGTACATAATAGGTATTTTACCAAAACCAAGTCTTATTATATCAATATAAATGGAATATATATGTAGGTATACACATATGTATTACTTTTGTAGTATAACCCGCTCGTATATAATAACAAAAGGCGAAGGTTATTTTTTTCTAATATGCGTACCAAATGTAAATAGATGTAAATAAGAAAACGGAATTTTGTCATAAAATGTCATAAAAATTCAATTTACTTCTGTTCTTTAAACTGATGATAATATTCATTCTTTTCGAACGATGTTATTTTCTAGACCATTATATAGTTTATTGCTTATTGTTTTAGAAAAAAAAGTAAGTGGTGGAATTTGTCTTTTGGAACAAAGAATCCTAATTATCGGTCGGCTTTCTTTCAACCTCACTATACGAAAATGCATTATTTTGCTCTACACGATAAATACATAAAAAAAAGGGATGTAAAGATTTTTCAAGTGTGAATCTACAAAAAAGAGTTTTATTGATGTGTCCATGAACATAATCATAAATAAATAATGTTGTATTATGTGTTTTGGTTATTCTATATACCTATTTGCATCATGGACAAATATATATAGAAAAAGAAAAGACAAGAGAAAGATAACAAAAATATCTAGAAAAAGAAGAAAAGCTCAAGAAGAGAAACTAACTTCCGGAATTATAATTTTAAATAAAATTTGTGTAATTATTACAATTTGTTTTTTATTAATTGAATATGAACCATCTTGATGTATGTAGATAAATGCCTGCTCATATAAAAAATCAACTTAAAATAAGGGACATAGGCAAACTGACTTGGGTATGTAAATTTTGCATTACAAAATATTGCATTAGTTGCAATTAAAAAATATTGCAATATAAAATCTTGTATAACAATTTCCCGTACTATTTTTTCTTTATTCTGAGGAAAATAAATTGAAGAAAAATGACATCGACTAATTTAACTTGGAATTGTAGAGGCTAACGGCTTCGGTAACTCTCACGGGCACGCGGGAGGTCGCTGCGCTCCCCCCCGCTTAGCCCTCCGAGGGGCTTTAGATTTGAGCTTCGGGGGACGTAGGAGCCGAGATCAGCAAACATGTCGCACTGCGTGCCGCACATAGGAGCGGATTATATAGAATAAAAGGATTACCCAAATACATAATGTTGTAATTTATGATTGGATGAATGGAAAACATCAATAAAACTCTTTTTTGTAGATCCACCCCTTAAAATCTTTCCATCCCTTTGTTTGTTATGTGTTCGTCGAGCAGAGAAAAAAAAATACATCGTATAGTGAGATTGAAAGAAAGCCGACCGATAATTAGGATTCATTATTTACTTTTTTTCTTCTAAAACAATAGTAATAAACTATATAATGTTCTCGAAAATAACATCGTTGGTAAATGAAAGAATTTTTATGACATTTTATGACAAAATTCCTTTTTCTTATTTAAAATCTATTTACATTTGGTATGCATATTAGAAAAAAAATAACCTTCGCCTTTTGTTATTATATACGAACGGGTTATACTACAAAAGTAATACATATGTTTATACCTACATATATATTCCATTTATATTGATATAATAAGACTTGGTTTTGGTAAAATACCTATTATGTACAAATATTTTTTCACTTGATAATACCAAAAGGAACGCAAAATATAAACAATCTCAATTAATGCAATATTTTTGTCGATAGAATATCCAAAGATTAAATATAATAAAATACATAAACTCATAAAAAATTAATTTATATTTGACAAAAAAAAAATTACCAAATATTTCTTAAAACAACAAATTTTAAAAATTATATTTCTAAAAACAAAACAAAAAAAAAAAAATTCGGCCCTTCGACCCATTCAGCCCTTCGACCCATTCGGCCCATTCGGCCCTTCGACCCATTCGGCCCTTCGACATTCGGCCCTTCGACATTCGGCCCTTCGACACATTCGGCCCTTCGACAAATTCGGCCCTTCGACATTCGGCCCTTCGACATTCGGCCCTTCGACATTCGGCCCTTCGACACATTCGGCCCTTTGAAATTCGGCCCTTCGACATTCGGCCCTTTGATATCATTCCGTATTTTTTGCTACAGAAAAAAGCTAATTATCCGAAAATTATAAAAATGGGCTCATTTTAGACAAACTAAAAAAATCAGCACAATATCTCATTTCGTTTTCTTGCAAAATACGTTTAAAAATGTTAAAAATGTTCGATACAACAAAAATACATTTGTTTGTTTAATAATTGATAATGGCGCATTTATCATTTACAATGGAATTTTAAGGTATTCTAAATTTATTTTAAATAAATAAGAATTTCAAAAAATTAAACAGAAATGTTGAATAAAAGTAATTCACAATACATGAAAAGTGACAAGTGACATACATGAGACAATAGCAGAAGCTTCAATTTTTTTTTTTTTAGTTTAGCTAGTTTAAGCTCGGGACATAACATCAGAAAAAAATACCTTAGTATCAGTTGAAGTTAGGTACTTTCGGTTTTTTGCTCAAAAATAAGTCTATTTTAACTGTCATTTGAACTTAAATCAAAATTTGCATTTCAATTTGCTTTTGTTGTTGACTGTGTCCTGTTAAAACCAAATTTTTATGCTGATTTATAAATTATTTTGGCGATTTTTGATTTATTTATATCGGGTTTATGAGTTTTTCTTATTTTTTTAATGAAATTAAATTTCTAATAAATAAATTCTTTTCATCAATTTTGTAATTCAATTCGAATAAATAAATTCTTATTAATTTTCGCGCGTTCTTGTTTTTCGTATTTTAATCATTTTTTTTATTTCTACATGATCATCTAGGATCATCTATTTGCCCGAAGTACAGTCGGTTGTACGTTTGAATATCGATTCTTGGGGAGGTGGCGTTAAATTATGGGAAATGAGTCAATCGCCTAGACTAGTGATTTACGTCTCTCACAACTGCAGGTAGTACTCAATAAACCGATACGACTTGGATTCAAAATCCATTCAAAATCACTATTGAAAAAACTGATGCGGCAAAAATGATACGCTGTACAAATTGATGTCTTTGGTGTTATTATTTTGTGAATTTAATATTTATCACTCATATTATTATTATTAAAAGAAATAAATGTAATTTTACTTCAAATATTTTATTCTTATTTGTGTTGTAAAAACTTTTTTAATTTGCAGGAATTGTATAATATAGTTCATCCGAAATCAAAGTAAATAAAAAAAAATCAATTTTTCATTGGGTGTTAGCTTTCTTTGTGCCTCGCACTTTCTTCATTCTGTTCTTACGTTCGTTGCGTGTCTGGGTATTCTTTTCAAACATTCCATGACATCCAAGACGAAGTTTTGGCCGAATTTTTTGGCAAAATCTAATGAATCATAAACCAATCCAGTTGATTTACCACCAGCAAAATTTGTACGGAAACCAAACACAAATACAACATCTGGTGTCACTTTGTACATGGCCGCCAACTTTTCTCTAATGTCTTTCTTATTTACGGATGGTAATCCTGGATGTAGGACATCGCATACACCATTTGTTTACGGCATAATAGACGGTTTGCCATAAATTTTCCTATACGAATTGTTGCTGTAACCATATATTAAAAAAAAAACATTTACATATAGGAACACAATACACAACACCGAAAAATATGGAAACAAAATAAAACGGAACTGTCAAAAATAGAGCAAACGTATTTCCCAAGTATAACAAAACCCAACTCAAATTGAGCAATAAGTTTTTCCTAAGTTTTTTGATGAAAAAATTCGAAGCTAACTTCATGTTCTTATCATATATATATAAAATATACAAGTAGAGTAGTGTGTATATGTACATATGCCAAACTAACAAAAATGATTATACATTTTTTTTATGTTATACGAGTATATAATGTATATGTGTACAGACATTTTTTTGGTTTTGATATATAGCTATCTACGCAGAAAATCTAATTTTTAAAATTGTTCTGTGCATTGGTGTATCTAGTTTAGTAATATTTTGTGTTTTTTTTGTTTCGATTTTTAAAAAAAAAAAATATAAATAAATTTAATATATAATTGGACGCTCGACGCCTAATTGTGATTTTGTGTAAGTTTTGTGAGTGATTTTTTAATAAACCATTTTAATATTTTATTTTGTGAATGCGTCATTTTCTTTTATAGCCTGATGAGATTGATTGAATAAATTTGTCATAGTCTTCATCGGATGTTAACTGAATTGAAAACTATTAATAATTTCGCTTAAACGTTTATATAAATATGTAATTTTATTGTTAAATATATTAAACAAGTTTCATTAATAAATTTCCTAATTGAATTTTTAATTTTGTTTCATTTTAAACGTTTAATTTACCCGCCAAATTTTGCTGACGTTGACACATCCATACATAAACAAAAATGTTCCCGCCAATTTTATTTTTGACATTTACACACACACACATTCATACATTTTCATAAGATTGAGTTAAGTCCAGTTAAGACTTTTCGCGACAAGTTTCATACGACTTTTTAGGATAAGTCCTAACTCAAACCTAGAAAAAGTCTTAACTAAGTTAAGACTTATTCTAGGTTTTTTGACAAAAAAGTCTTAAGTAAAAATACTTGGGTTCCCAAGTATTTTTAAATCCAACTATTTTATAATATTCCATAATATATCCATAACTTAGTTCTGGGTTAACCTTTGTTTGAGTTACGAATTATTATAAGAAAACATATGCACCGTGTCGCAATTATTGGGAACTCACAGAACTCACTATATAAAAATTGTATACATGTGTGTGTGTAAAAATAATTTTGGCGGGAATATTTTTTAATGTGTATGTGTGTAAATGTCAAGCTCGAAATTTGACGGGTAAATCAAATTATTCATTAATGAAACAAAATTAATATTTTTATTTTACATGTATTTATTTAAATTTATTTGTATATAATATAGCTATGTATTTATTTAAAATAATTTATCGAGTGGCGTCGAGCGTCCATAAAAATAATTATCACAATTTCACAAACACTAAAGCACGGCACCGATAAACCTATTATTACAAGACACAAAAACAAACTGATAAACTACGTAAGTAAAAAAAAAAATTGTTATATAAAATGTATACATATACACACCACTACTATGTTGTATTTTTAATGAATTCGAGTTGTGTGAGTTTCGGATATTTTGTCAAAATCCAAAGGAAAATACAGTAGCTCAATTTTGAGTTCTGTGTTGTTATACTTGGGTTTGTACATACAATGAGCAAAATAGACTTTATTATTTTTAAAAATATATTATTTTGTTGGTAACCCTGCGCTACCTTTTGCTCAAAGTAAGTATTTTTTCAACTCGAGTATAGAACTAGTAGGCGGAGCTTATATCATTTATAGTGATTTGATTTGTTTATGGCTGTATGATACTCACTTTTTTTCAAGTACAATAAAGTGCTGCAAAACTAGTAAAGCGAAACAGAGAAGGGTAGTGTAGACAATACTATAGGCAAATATTTTGAAGTTTCGGATAAACAAAATTTGTAAATAGAATCAAAATTTTTTTTGTGTTGGACCCTTGGACCATATTATTGAATTAATTTGCATTAGCTGCCGCAATTAATTGAAACGAAATAATTTATATGTTAAGTTAATTTTTATATTTACAAAAAAATGCACGTTTCAAATATTTTGGCAAACAATTAACAATGCAAACCCAAAATTGTATTTCAGTATCAAAAGAAAAATCTAAAAAAGGGGGAACAAATCATAACAATAATGGCGAACAAAAATGGAAAAATTGTTTACTAAATGTATTTTAAAAATAAACAAATAAATTCTCTTTGGTATACAAAATACAAATATTTTCTCTAATATTTCGGAAATGTCAGAAAAAAGTATGTAATGGCTGTATGATACTCACTTTTTTTCCCACTTTTTCAGTGACTAGTTAAGACAAACGGAGTGAGATAAAAAATATATATACAAAATATTTGTGAGAGTGAGTGTATACACCATAGATTTGGAAAAAATATAGAAACGTCAAAAAAAAAGTGGTAGCTCAACTTTTCTAGCAGTTAATCGAGCAATTATAGCAAAAAAAGAATTGGATTTGATTCTTTTTTTTGACATTACATACTTTTTTCTGACATTTCCGAAATAATAGAGAAAATATTTGTATTTTGTATACAAAAGAGAATTTATTTGTTTATTTTTAAAATAAATTTAGTAAACAATTTTTCCATTTTTGTTCGCCATTATTGTTATGATTTTTCCCCCCTTTTTTAGATTTTTCTTTTGATACTGAAATACAATTTTGGGTTTGCATTGTTAATTGTTTGCCAAAATATTTGAAACGTGCATTTTTTTGTAAATATAAAAATTAACGTAACATATTCGTTTCAATTAATTGCGGCAGCTAATGCAAATTAATTCAATAATATGGTCCAACACAAAAAAAATGTTGATTCTATTTACAAATTTTGTTTATCCGAAACTTCAAAATATTTGCCTATAGTATTGTCTACACTACCCTTCTCTGTTTCGCTTTACTAGTTTTGCAGCACTTTATTGTACTTGAAAAAAAGTGAGTATCATACAGCCATAATGTCAAAAAAAAAGAATCAAATCCAATTCTTTTTTTGCTATAATTGCTCGATTAACTGCTAGAAAAGTTGAGCTACCACTTTTTTTTGACGTTTCTATATTTTTTCCAAATCTATGGTGTATACACTCACTCTCACAAATATTTTGTATATATATTTTTTATCTCACTCCGTTTGTCTTAACTAGTCACTGAAAAAGTGGGAAAAAAAGTGAGTATCATACAGCCATTAGCGAAAGGAAATTGATACTATGGTATTTTTTCTGATGTTATGTCCCGAGCTTTAGTGTTCCATTACGAAAAATTTACTGACTGCTGGAAAAAATTAACGAAGGCAAAAAAAAAATTACATTAGTGTGACAAAGAAAAAACAATTTTTTTAGCAAAATTCTATGGATAAATTTTGACAACAAACAAAAACATAACCAACAAATTTGAACATTCGCAAATTGAAAGAGGTTTAATGCCCATGGGCGCTATTTTCGAATTCCACATCCATTTTCCACATGTGGACATCAGTCAAAATTCATAAAAATTTAATTTTTTCGGTTTTTTCGGTAATAAGGGAATATTTCCGAATGGGTATAAGCAGGTGGAAGAAATTCCCCATATAGGAAAATGTCCATGCCTCTTGTGTTTTATATACGAATTACAATTTCCGAACGTTTTGATGAATTTTGATAGATGTCCGCATGTGGAAAATGGATGTGGAATTCGAGAATGTGCCATAAAAAAAAAATTCAAAGTAAAATATAATTAACTAGAGTTTTGGGAAGAAAATGGAAGAAAATAGTGACGATGAAGAAATAAATATTTAAAGATTTTGAGACGGATTCAGATGATTCTCTGATGACGAAATATTTCGCAAAAAAAAATTAAAAAAAGTGTGCTTCAGAAAAAATAAAACAAAGAAAAATCAAAATGAATACAAAACAAAATAAATAAATGCTGGGATATTACAGTATTTAAACATAAAGATAAAAAATAGGGAATCTCAATTAAATCGCCTAATCTTGAGTGATGAAAATAGAGGAAAAACAATATTTAATCATATTAGTGAAATCTAGAGGGTGGTAATTTTAATAAAGTTTCAAAACGATAAAAAAATGAAATCCAAAGTGTTAATCAAAAAGTAGATAAAAATGTTAATCAAAGAATAATCCAAGGTGAAATTCTCAGACAGAACCAAAGCGAAAATCAAATAAAAGATCAAATAATTGGAAACCAAAGTACAAACAAAATGGGGGAAGATACAACAAAGCAGGTCTGCAGTGTTCAACAAAATACAAATAGAAAGGAGCAAAGTGATAATTCATACTCAAGCAAAGACAAAAAGGGCTTTTCTCAGTAATATTAGAAAAAGAACAGACAGAATATTTTCAACATTGAAAAACTATTAAGGCAAATTAACTTTGGTAATTATGAAAATATTATACAAACCATAAAAAAAACAAGATTTATAATTGTGCAAACAAAATAGTTAAATGTGAATACTAAAACAACAGGGCTTTAACATCTATATACCTAAAAGCTTCAATTATAAGTCTGGCATAATAAGAGGAATACCAATAGAAATCTCAACAAAAGAAACCAAGTGATAATTACAATGGAGAGTTAAGTTAATAGATGCAGAGAGATTGACAATATATAATAACCAGACCAAAACTGTGCAGAGCACGGAGACTTTAAAAGTAACATTAAAATAGAAATACAAGCCACAGTATTAAAATGTATGGAGTTAACTAAAGAGTATCTTATTTTATACTGCAACCAATGTTTTGTAAAAAATGCTTAAATTACGGGCACACAAAAAATTCTGTTACTCAACAGAACAGAGATATGGAAATTGCGCAGAAATACGTGCTGCAGATCTGGAGAAGAAGTGTCAAAACCAAACTAATTTTTGCAACTGTAAAGAAGGACATACATAGATCCAGCTCAAGAGAATGTTCAAAAAGAAAAAAAGAAATGGCAATACAGATCATCAAAACTAAATCAAGAATATCATACAGAATAGCCAGGATACAATATGAACAAAAATTTCCAGAATTCAAACAAAATGATTTTCACTTTCCAGTAATCAATAGACAAAATTATTTGAAAGGGCAATTGAGATGGTACAGTTAGATCCTTTAGTCGAACAAGTGAAGGGAGTTAATGAAAACGATCGAGATGATAATAGAAAAACATATCACAAAATACTTGAACATTTCAAATCACTCCTTGATATTATGAAACCTATCATGGAAAAAGGAGAAATGCCAGATGAAGTCAATAATATATTGGCTATTATTACAATTGAATTATACAAAAATGATCCAGGTGAACAACTAACTGGATTAAATTAAATAAATACAGAATGATTATAATACAAATCAACTTACAAAGTATTAAGAATAAAAAGGGAATAGTTCAAAAATTCCTTAAAGATATGAATACAGATGTAGCAATTATTAGTGAAACATGAACCATATATCCAATATCAACAACTATAGAGCAATAATTAATAGTAGACAAGACGGTTATGGATAATGCGGAGTATTAATAAGAAACAATGTTCAATTAATATCATCAAAAATAATCAACCCACTAGAAGCCGTGGAAACACAAATAAAAAGAAACAGAAACTTAAACTTAACTCAAGAAGTATGTAATCAATTTGAAATACTATTAAAAAAATACGAAAATCAAAATAATACTATAAGGGGGAGACATATACTGGGTTTCCATCGTCATAGTATAATAGCATAATAGTATTATACTATTATACTATGACGATGGAAACCCGAAGTTGGTAGTATAATAGTTTATTATAATATTTCATTATACTAGCTATCAAAAATATAATAGTTAGCAAATTGTAATTTTAACAGTGCAATCATGGCAGTGTCTAGGCTTGTTTGAATTCTTTTTCAAAGGACGTGTTCGAAGTTTGTGATAATTATTCCAGCTGTAATAATTATGACATTATTTTGTACGCAACCAAATTATCACCGCCACTTCGTGTTGTAAATTTGACACTTCTGTAATAATATTCATAAAGAAAAGCGCGCAATAACAATAACTAAGCCATATCACGTTAATTTATTTCTAAAAAAAATAGTACAACTAAAACTTAGGACGTGTTCGAAGTTTGTAATAATTTTATTTTTGTAATAATTTTGACAGGAGTAAAATAATTGTCTCTTCCATATTTTGTATAATAAGTTTGATTTGTACTATTTTTTTTAGAAATAAACTAACGTAATACGGCTTAATTATGGTTATTGCGCGTTTTTTTTTATGAATATTATTACAGAAGTGTTAAATTTACAACACGTAGTGGCTGTGATAATTTGGTTGCATACAAAATAATGTCATAATTATTACAGCTGGAGTAATTATCACAAACTTCGAACACGTCCTTATTATAAAATATGGAAGACAAAATTATTTCACTTCTGTCAAAATTATTACAAAAACAAAATTATTACAAACTTCGAACACGTCCAAACTAATTTTTTTTTGGCTGCGGTTGTAGTGTGTTTTTTATATTTTTTATATTACTTGAAGTAATATTTATCAGGTAAATTTAAAGATGCATAAAATATGGGTTTTAATAATTTTTCGCTATCAAAATAATGAATTGCGTCCAAGTTCCCATACAAAAATATAAAACGATTTTAACTTCACACCAAATGATGGAAACACGATAGGGAAAAATAGTATAATAGTATTATACTATTTTGCTATTTTGCTATTATACTATTGACGATGGAAACGTGGTAATACATAAATGCAAAAAATAAACTATGGGGAAGAAATAATAAACCTGACAAGCTTGGAATGATGATAGAAAAAATATTCTTACATATCAATACAAAATTTTAAATGATGGAGCTTCCACACACCAGAATCTATATAATTTCACTAATAAGGCAATTTACATAACACTCCACTAGACATAGCCAACAAAATCAAATGGGAATGAACAAGCAACAACTTATTATCAGATCATGCTCCAATAAAAATAACAATAAGTGAAAACATCAAATCTAGCTCATATGTACGTTACAAATTTAGAATATCTCGGTTCTTGCTATAATTCACGTGTAAAATAGACCTAAATAAAATATTTGATAGCAACCGAATGTTCAAAGTCAACGCCACCGGTATGAAAGGGTCTCAGCTTCGCATTTGTGGTAACTAAATATTTCGAGGCGAGGCACCTGGTATGAAAAGTACATACTTAAAATGTCGCAGTCGAGTGTGGAACGCATTACCTTGGCTTTGTAGATAACTTCATTGTAATATATTTTTTTTTGTTTAAAATTATCACTTAAAAATAAATTATTTTTCAACAAATTGAATTTATTACTATAAAATTAAACGGTATCAATCGAATAAAACTAATTTACAATTTTACATAGTTAAAAAACGAAATAAAAAAATTTTATTTAAGAAGCTCAAAGCAGAGGCGCCTGGTATGAAAAGTACTTAATGGCTGTATGATGGCTGTATGATACTCACTTTTTTTCAAGTACAATAAAGTGCTGCAAAACTAGTAAAGCGAAACAGAGAAGGGTAGTGTAGACAATACTATAGGCAAATATTTTGAAGTTTCGGATAAACAAAATTTGTAAATAGAATCAAAATTTTTTTTGTGTTGGTTGGACCATATTATTGAATTAATTTGCATTAGCTGCCGCAATTAATTGAAACGAAATAATTTATATGTTAAGTTAATTTTTATATTTACAAAAAAATGCACGTTTCAAATATTTTGCCAAACAATTAACAATGCAAACCCAAAATTGTATTTCAGTATCAAAAGAAAAATCTAAAACAGGGGGAAAAAAATCATAACAATAATGGCGAACAAAAATGGAAAAATTGTTTCCTAAATTTATTTTAAAAATAAACAAATAAATTCTCTTTGTATACAAAATACAAATATTTTCTCTAATATTTCGGAAATGTCAGAAAAAAGTATGTAATGTCAAAAAAAAAGAATCAAATCCAATTCTTTTTTTGCTATAGTTGCTCGATTAACTGCTAGAAAAGTTGAGCTACCACTTTTTTTTGACGTTTCTATATTTTTTCCAAATCTATGGTGTATACACTCACTCTCACAAATATTTTGTATATATATTTTTTATCTCACTCCGTTTGTCTTACCTAGTCACTGGAAAAGTGGGAAAAAAAGTGAGTATCATACAGCCATGATACTCACTTTTTTTCCCACTTTTTCAGTGACTAGGAAAGACAAACAGAGTGAGATAAAAAATATATATACAAAATATTTATGAGAGTGAGTGTATACACCATAGACTTGGAAAAAATATAGAAACGTCAAAGAAAAAGTGGTAGCTTAATTTTTCTAGCAGTTAATCGAGCAAATATAGCAAAAAAAGAATTGGATTTGATTCTTTTTTTTTGACATTACATACTTTTTTCTGAGATTTCCGAAATAATAGAGAAAATATTTGTATTTTGTGTACCAAAGAGAATTTATTTGTTTATTTTTAAAATAAATTTAATATACAATTTTTCCATTTTTGTTCGCCATTATTGTTATGATTTTTTTTTCTCTTTTTTTGATTTTTCTTTTGGTACTGAAATACAATTTTAGGTTTGCATTGTTAATTGTTTGCCAAAATATTTAAAACGAGCATTTTTTTGTAAATATAAAAATTAACTTAACATATAAATTATGTCGTTGCAATTAATTGTGGCAGCTAATGCTACTCACTTTTGAGTCACTGAAAAAGTGGGAAAAAAAGTGAGTATCATACAGCCATAAATTTCGATTTTTTTGTTTTTTTGGCAACCGAAAATTATTTCTTTTATCAGCGTAAAATATTCCAAAATTTTTGCGATTTGAAAAATTTAAATTAAAAGAATATGTAAGCTTCGATTTGAACAATGATATTAATAAAAAATAATAAAATAATCAAAACAAAATGTGATGTTGAAGTTTAAAATACCAAATCAAGAACAAAAGTTGTTCACTCACGTCATAAAAAAATACGGATAGTTTATTAAAGTGAAGTTAGCGGAGGTAACATCATTTTAAATTCAATATTTTTAACAAAATTAATTTTGTTATTAAAAATAACTTTCCTAAAAACGCGGCATTACGTTACACTTTTAGTGCATAAGAACCCCACAACAACAAAAATTTTTTTTTTTTGATAATGTTTGATAATCATGTAATAAATTTAAATTAAAAGTGCACTTTTCTTATCACAAATTACAATATTTACATCACAATTTTAGTTTCGGTATATATAAACCACAATAAGACATCGATTAAAAGAAATTCCAGGTAATTTGTTGCGACTATTGTTACGACATTTGCTGATTATACACTTCATTTTTCATAATTTTTTTTTATTAGTATTTCACAAATAATAATTAATTATATATATTTATTTTTTTTGATTGTTTTGTTTTATTTGATAATTTTTAATTTTCACGAAACTACGCACACCCACTTTTTAACAACAATCCTAGTGTTCGGTCTGGCCAAAATTCTAGTCTTCCCTCGGCCAAACGTGATAAAAAATATCATGATACTGCACGTCAATTACTTATGACCCTAACTTCATTCCGTTAAATTTTATGTCAAGCCCGAGGAAACGACCAAAATGAAAAAATAAAAACAAAAGTTAAAATTAAACGTCAAACAATTTAATTTAACAATTAAATATTTCTAGTATGTATATATTATGGAAATTGAAATTAATTAAAATTATTAATTAAGTTTCTTTTGCATAGAAAACACAATATTTTTTGACAAATAAAATACAAAAAATTCTAGGATTTTTTTTGGTGATAAATGAGTGCGTTTTATGGCGAAACGAATGACGTGAAACATATCATGATATTTTTTATCAAATTTGCCTGAGGAATCACGACCAATGATAAAAAAAACACGATTTTTATGTCAAAATATGTAGCATAAAAACGCACTCATTTATCACGAAAAAATCCAACTTTTTTTTTTGGATTTAGATGTCAAAATTTTGTGGATTTCGCTGTCAAATGAAAATATATTTTAGTCAGCTGTTTTTTTTTGTCTATTACCCATTTTTTCTAAAATTTTTAACAAACTAATTTTAAAAAGAATTAACGACCACATTACCACAAATAATATCCTCAACTATCAGAATTTCGGTTTTAGAAAAAATAAAAATATCACAGATTACTTTATTGAAATGTTCAATTTTTTACACTATCTCAAACAATAAAATAAAATAAAATTCCTAATTAATATTTACATTTCAGAAGCTTTTGATAATGTAGATAAAAACATTCTGTTTATCAATTCCATCAATTTCTTACTAACAGAATTATTTCTACCCAAAATACGTTTCTTCCACAAATCACTATACAAACAAAGGTATTCCACAGGATAGTTGTTTGAGTCCTACACTTTTCAACATATATACTACTTCTCTACATGATATTAATAATTCTTATACAAAAATCTTCCAATATGCAGATGATATTTGTATCATTATTTCGGCTGACAATCATGATATCTTACAATTATTAACAGATTCTACTTTAACCTCATTAACAAATAAATTAAAAATTTTAAAATTACAAATTAACGGGGACAAATCCCATTATTTAAGAATCTACACTAACAAAAATTATTCAAAATCCCTTAAAGTTAAAATTAATAATAAGAATTTAGAAGAAAAAACATCTACAAAAATACTAGGTACAACTTTTACCAACAGACTATCATTATCCAATCATTATACTATTTTTTAAAAAAATATTTCAAATTCCATTAACTTATTTAAAACTTTCACGCATTTTAATGGAGGAGTTAATTCTGAAACAATGATAAATATCTACAAATCAATAGTTAAATCAAAATTAGAATATACATATGTTTTTACAGACAATAAATTTAAAAAGGACTTTAACATCTGTCAATCCATCAAAAATGCTTGCCTGAGAACTTGCTTAGGCTTTATTAGAACAACCCCAATTTCAGTTATTCTATCAGAATCAATAGAAACACCTTCAAATTTAGATTTCATCAAAAAATCAATCCTTTACATTGCAAAAAACTTACTTAATAACTCTAAAATTGGCAATGACATGAAACATAACAGATCCTTTCCAAAACTTAATGAACTATATATAGACTATTTCTTTCTAAAATTAAACCAATTCGTTATAAAAAAAACTTCTCCAATTAATCTCAACGTAATAACGTGTATTGAGGGAATTACAAACAAAAAACATATTAATCATTCTGAACAATATACGTTATCTATGGCTGAATACAACAATTATAATAATTACACTAAAATTTTTACAGACGGTTCTATAGTTAATAATAAAGCTGGGATTGGAGTTTTTGTAGAAGAAAAAAATTGGAAATTTGCCATCCAACTGAACAATATTACGGATATTAAAAATACTGAAACCATTGCAATTAAAATTGCAATTACAATAGCCTTAATTATTAAAAATAAAAAAATCATTATCATAACAGACTCGAAAAGTTCTTGTAATTCATTAAAAACAGCTCTATTACATGACTCTAAAAAACATTATGAAAATCAGATTATTGATACTACTGGTTATAACCCAAATAAAAAATTCATTATTCATTGGTTCCCAGGCCATTGTGGTATCAAAGGTAACGAAATTGCTGATAGTTTAGCTAAAAAAGCCTATCCTTTCCTTTCTTTTCAAAGATTCTAAATTTACTTCATATCAAACCAAATCGATTTTTAGTTTAATTTCCGGTCATGCATTTAATACAAAATTTAGATATTTGATGGAACTTGAGTTATCACCAATTTGTGTATTGTGCAACATTATCGAGGACAACGGTCACATTATTAATGATTGTGTCAAATTTAACAATATAAGAAACAACTTCCCACTACTACATAATAAAGCTCTCTTAAATATCTTAAACGTTTAGAAAGAAGAGGAATTTAGGACAGTGTGTAATTTCGTAAGAGACATAAATTATATGCTGTGATAAGACATTCATTTATTTTAAATTTTTTATAAATAAATTATAAAAATCCACACAACATGGGTTCTTCTCTCTATTTTTATTTTATATTAATTTAATATTAAATTAAATTTCATGAATTTTTACAATTTTTGTCATATTAATCAATTTTCTAATTAATTTTTTCTTTAAAATGAATTATTTTGAATTAAATAATTTTTGTTTAATATTATTTCTATAAGATTATTTTCTTTTATAAGATTGCATTTTATTATTATCATAATAATTTTAAGCATTAAATTGTCAATTAAAATAAGTCATTCAACCCTCCAGAACCACCCTTGAGTGGTGTTTGGAACTTTGGGCTGCTATACCTCTTCGGACATGTGAATCTTAAGATCTGACCTCAACAAACTGAAAAACCAACAAACAAACAAACAGCTGTTTTTTTAAATAATATTAAATTTAAATATGTATAAGTTTTTTAAATATAAGTGAAATGAAAAATAAATATACCTAAGTGAATTAATAACAAGATTGTTATGCATGCAGAACCCGATGATTTTGAGAAATCAATGAACCAAACGTGCGCGATTTGTTTTGTGAAGTTGAATTCAACAACAAAAAGGTATGAGTACGATTTCTTAAGTTAACCCTCAATCAATGAACCAGGGTCGTTTTCGTCCTAACCAAAACTGTTTTTTGTAATTTCGAGGGCACATTCGTTGCTCGATATACAATTAAAAAAAATTACCGGACAAAAACTATTGTTTCTTGAATAAGGATGCCTATTTAAGATTTTTTTATTGATAATTGTTGATTTTATTGCGCAATGACGAAAACAACCCTGGTTCATGGAATTAACGTGCCTAAAATACCTTCATGGATTGAGGGTTAAAAATGTTAACTAATACCACGTTTTCACTAGTAGAATAAAAGTATGTAGCAAAAAAGTATCGTCATGTGAACTCATATTTAAATATTTTATCACATACTTTTTTGATATTTCGGTAAAAAATGTATCTAAAAAGTATTAGTATATTACGTTGTAATGTGAACCCTGACTAATAACTATATGTTAATGTCATTCGTATATTTGTTGTCAAAACAAAAATTTCGGGTGTTAATCAAATAATTTACCGACAAATCTAATAGAGTTTGCGAAGAAATTCACAACATATAAACTAAATTCAATACAGAAATCTATATCTCAAAACAATAAATTTTTATAGTAAGCGTTCACACTACAAATCGCAAAGCAAGTGTGAACCGCAGCGGAAAAATAATTAAATAGCAAAAAAGTACATACTTATTAGGTACGTATAATGTAAACATGGTATAATTGGGATTAATTTTTTTTTTTTTAGGGAATCATTATTTATATTATGTTCCAATACCAAAACAAAAGGCATTCCAAAAAATTCAAACCAGATTAGTACGTGAATTAGAAAAGAAATTGTCCGGTAAACATGTTATATTCATTAAAATTTACCAAAGCCAACACGTAAAACAAGAACTTAATTGAAGCAAAAGTGTCCACGATCAAGATCATTGACGGCTGTTAATGATGTTTTCTTAGAAGATTTAGTATTTCCCAACTGAAATTTTAGGTAATCGCATTCGTGTCAAACTAGATGGATCGCAGGTGATCAAAGTTCATTTGTATAAAACAACAAATTACAATTGAACATAAAGTGAGTGCAGTTTACAAATTTATAAATCAGAATTACCCGTCCTTGTGTTTTTTGGTAGATCAAACCGATTACCAAAAATCGAAAAAGTCGCAATTAAATTTTGTAGATAAACATTACTAAAACTCTCTTGTTCTGGTTAATATAATTTGGACTATCGATTTTTTTCTACTTTTTCAGGTTGAGACGTTTACATCAGTAAAAAGCTCAAAAATATAAAAAAATGTAAAAATTATGTAAAAAGCTTACAGGGCGAGATGACACATTCGAATTCTCTGAGTCATACTTATTCAAAAATTTTGTTTAACATGATTAAGATCATAAGTGTTAATCGCTAAATAAAATACAAAAAAATTAAAAACTACCATTTTGTCTTTAATTTAATAGCAATTTTATTGTTTAAATTGCTATGAAATGGAACAATTTCTTCCCAAAACTTGTTTGATACTTTGGAAAAAATAATACAAAGAACACTAAAAAATCGCAATAAAAATAAATCAATTTGCAATTCCCTAGGAAAACCAAAATAGTACCATGATCGGAATACATAGTAGTCCTACAGATTTTATTTACAATTTACAAACGAATTTTCATTGTTTACTAAATTAGGTAAGAAAATTGCTAAAATAGTGAAAACCGAAAGTTTCTAATTAACGATAGCTAAAATATCGTACATTTACTAAATATCAAATTTTAATAGTTTTAATAGAAATTTTAATTTATTGTTGATAATTTTGAATTTAAGATGATAAATTGAAATTTTGTATTAAACCTGTTAAAATTTTATATATTATATAGTAAAATGCGCGATATTTTAGCTATTGTAAGTTAAAAACATGTCGCGCGTTTTTTCATAATTTAAAATTATTAATAAAAAATAGTTCTTATAAATTTTTCCAACTCATGTTACATTTTTAGTTAATATTTATTAATATTTAAATCATTATTTTATTAATAATTTTATTAGTTTTAAATTATGCTGAAAATCAGCAGAGATAAAATTATGTACAACCTTCCTACCTTTCGTACGCATGAGATAATACTAAAATATAATTTTTTTTAATTTTGAAATGTTTTATTCTCTGTTTCTCTCTACACTTTCAATTTTCGAACGTTAATTGTCATCTGTAGTATGGCTTGTATATTCTAGAAGGCATTGATTATACGCATTTTGACACTTACTACGTTTCCATGATGGAGTTAACCGGGATTAACGTGGATTATCTTATCATGGAAACATGTCGAGTTTAGGATCTTCGTTAAGTTTCTTAATCCAACTTAACTCAACGAAAGTAGTAGGGTCAGAAGGGATTCTATCTGTCAAAAGCGAAAAAAACAATTTTACCAATTCAAAATGGAATTGCGAGTATTCTTTTCTCTCCATAATACTTTATAAATCATAAAAATCACAATAAATGTTAAATTGAAAAATTTCCACCATACAAATAAAATTTCCAAAAGTGACTTTAAATTGTTGTGAAATGTCAAATTACACTAGAATTTATAATTGCATGGAAACAATATGGATTAGCGCGGCCATGTTATTAACTCAACGAAACTCTTAAACCGGGTTAACTCTGTCATGGAAACGTAGTAACTGTTAGCAATACCTTCTAGAATATACAAGCCATACTACTGCAAGCAAAAATTATTTTTCTTTGCTTTCCTCGACATAGCACAGACGGCAATTAACGTTCGAAAAATGAAAGAGTAGAGACTGAGAGAAACAGAAAATAAAACATTTCAAAAATAAAAAAATTATTTAATATTATCTCATGCGTACGAAAGGAAGGTTGACATATTTTTATCTCTGCTAATTTTCAGCATAATTTAAAACTAATAAATTTATTAATAAAATAATGATTTAAATATAAATAAATATTTACTGAAAGTGTAACACGAGTTGGAAAAATGTATATGAACTATTTCTTATTAATAATTTTAAATTATGCAAAAACATACGACGTATAACCTCCCTTTCTTGCGCTTGGATTAATACTAATTACTAATTAATTTTTTACATTTTTGATTTTTCACATGTTTTAATCTCTTCGTTTTCAAGATTGGTCTCTTTCATTTTTCTAGCATTAATGCCATCTGCAGAAGATTTATGGAACTGTCGATATAAATTGAGTGCAAACAAACAAACAAACGGTTACACGCTTACAATAACCGTAAAAAATGGAAAATAAAAGTATAATTATTTATTTTATACATAAATTATTGTTAAAGTTTAATTGTTGAAGCTTGAATTATTTATTAAGTTTTTAAATTGCATTTATATTTCACAAACAAAACATTTTGTCACATGATTGGGAGTAAGGCATTTAATTTGCCTAAACCCTATAAATATACGATATATGCAGCAATTCTTAAAAAATAACATGATTTATATGGGAATGTTAAATACGTGATTTATAAAACATTTAAAAAAAAAAATTATAAATATAATGTTTCTTTAAATTCAAATGATACACATTAATTTTAATTTATTTTCCATAAAAAGATAAACCAAATTTTAGACGTGTTCGAAGTTTGTGATAATTATTCCAGCTGTAATAATTATGACATTATTTTGTACGCAACCAAATTATCACAGCCACTACGTGTTGTAAATGTGGCACTTCTGTAATAATATTCATAAACACGCAGTAACAATAAATAAGCCGTATTACCATATAATATAAAGTACTTTATAATATATGGTATTACGTTAGTTTATTTCTAAAAAAATAGTACAAATGAAACTTATTACAAAACATGGATGAGAAAATTATTTCACTCCTGTCAAAATTATTACAAAAAAGAAATTATCACAAACTTCGAACATGTCCTTTAAGAAAGGCATATACCTAATATTCGTATGTGACCTGTCATATATGATTCATTTATGAAAGGTCCGAACATTATCAAACATGACGATTCAAGGGTGCCGCATGCCAAAAGACCAGGTTTTTCGACACGCAGTCTACACTAAAAAGATAAAATTTTTCCATCTATCTTGAATTATATCCTAAAAAGTTACTAAATGATTTGGTTGTTGCATTATTTTTGGTAACTTTTTTAGAATATAACACAAGAGAGATGGAAAATTTGTATCTTTTTAGTGCAGACTGTTACTAAAGATACATGTTAAACCGAAAGTGGTCTGACTGAAAACGTCCGAGATAAATTCAACACGTACACGGGGGCTTGAGTGAAAGCAAAGATTATTAACAAGAAGATCTTGTTAATAATCTTTGCTTCCAGCCGCCGTGCGTACATGTTGAATTTATCTCGAACGATTTCAGTCAGATCACTTTCGGTTTAACATGTATCTTTAGTATGTGTGTCGAATGAAGTCTTTTGGCGTGCGGCTGCTTTCAAGGCGGCCGCATGCCAAAAGACTTCAATTTTTTTGAAACGCAGTGTACACTAACCTAGTGTTCAATCGAGCAAACAAGATAAAATATATCATGACATTTTTTATCACTTTTGGCAATAAACGCACTCATTTATCACACAAAAAAACCAACTTTTTTCTTGGTTCCAGCTGTCAATTTTGAATTTATTTTCTTTATGATATTTTCGGTACTGAAGTTAAATTAAATTTGCATTTTTAAGATATTCATATGGTATGTACACAGTCGAATTTATTTAAACATAAATCATAATTAATATTTCGAAGATTTGTCTCAGAACACAAACACATCAAAACTCAAACTAAGGCCCAAATCGATAAACGCAAATTAATTCGCAACTACGACTATATTTAGCGTATTTTCTTGACAAATTTACAACAACAATTGCATATGATAAATCCCCGCAAGAATAACATTAACCCCAAAAAAAATTGGGTTTATTTAAACATAATTCTAATTATTGGTTATGATACCTGTCACCAGAGTCATAATACATATTAAATTTATATTTTATTTGGAAAAGTTGGCTTTGGTCAATTAAATCAAATTGGCTATTTTCTTGGAAAACAAATAAACCCAAAATAATTCGAATTCAATTTTGGTCAACAAAATACGCTTAGTGTCTGTTTTTGGTATTTTTGAACCACATTAGTGTCGATTTTAATTTGTAGTTACGTCATGGATATCGGTGACTAAAACTGGATAGGAACCAAGCGTAAATTTTAACGAAAAAAAACCTCGATATTGACGATTGGAGTGACCTTCTGGTGGCAAGTATTGAAATCATAACTACAATATAAGATTTGACGTTTGGTTATTTTACTTTGAATGTTTTGGTACGATTCGGGAAAATAGTAATTAAAATTATTAATTGATTGATTGATTGATTCCTCTACGGTCTTTGTAATTTTTTTTAGTTCACTCCTGGCTTTCTCATTTAAAAGAGGTTCAATTAGGGGAACAAATTTTTTTAGATAATCGTGTTTTATCACTTTCTCAAAAAATTCTGTGTTGTCGTTAACACCACCATCCAAGCTTGTGATTTCACCCGACGACCGATCTGTTTTCAACAGTTTAGTTAATTCAAATTGCGGTGAAGCTACAAAAAAAACGTTTCAGTTACTCAATGTTAGTAAAAATTAAATTAAAAAAATAAACCCATCTTGATTGTTTATATAAAATAACAATATGTTTTATAACAAACCCCTTTAGTTTTAAATTTATTATATTTTAAAGATATTTAACATTTTACCAAAACAAATTGCTGGACTAAAAATTATTGAAATAGAAACTCAATTTAAAAAGATTCAATATTATACAATACTCATAAAAATTTTAATTAATTTATTTGATATGTTGTATTGAAGCCATATATTGGTTTACCTTCGAGCAACTTTGCCAGGGCTACGTCTAGTTCTTCTTCCGGAATGTCATCATCACGCATATAAATTTTTTCCCTGACGTGACACATTTCTGTGGTAGAAACCGAATTGTACTGTTTCGAAATGTCTCGACCAGTTTTCCCCCATTTTTGTTTTAAATCCGTGCTGCTTATGGCTTGAAGATTCGGATATCTAAAACATCGTAAATTAGATCAAGAAACCAAATCAAACAATTTTAAACTTACCGATTAATGTGCAACAAGCAAGCAGCAATGTGTTTACATTTTGCCCCTGATCCCGCTTTACAAGAGCATACGCATCGCCATTCATTAAATTTTTTTTTTAAATGATCCAATTTTACTTCATGTGGGCTAGAAGTCATGGAGGACGTTTGAATCACTAGCCCTATAATTCGTTCTCTAGCTAGAGGTGGAACTATCCCTATAGCATGAACCCACCCTGCATTAAGTAGCTCTGTACCTTCACGTATGGGCCTTTTCGCGATAGCAAAATAATCCATTATATCTAAGGGAGATATAAAAATATGCTCCGAAAAATCTTCGTTATAATTCTCTAGTACGCCTTTGTCGGGATCCATCACGGGGTATTAAAATCTAAAAATAATTAGAATTGTATTACTTTTAATTTTGTGTTGATTGAATAAAATTCAAAATAAGAAAAATAAATAAATAAAAGTGTTTATGTCATTAAAAATCACTTGAATACACTAAAAACTAAACCTCCAAGTTTCAGAATTTTATGGCAATTCAACAATAAATTCACTTTAAGCATTCTTGTTTTCTTTTTAATTACAATTTTGTTAGTAAAGTTTTCAATTATTTAATTTGGAATGATTATTTTTAAGTTATAAATATTATACTTACTTGTAACACAAAAAAAAAATTCGCACACACAACAAGTCAACAAGTGAACACAAATGAAGCTGTCAAATTTCTATATTGTAGTTATTGTTTTTAAACCCGCCACCCGAGGCGCGATTTTTATTTTTCCAATCGTCAATAGAAATTTATTTAAAAAACAAAAAATTGAATGCAACCAAAACTGCTGTAAAATAATTTCGTGCATGAAACCAAATTAAAAAACTCGATATATTAGAGAAAATCTCATTAATATGTATTGAGGGTACTTATAAAATTTTAAAATGTCGTTTATATATTTATAAATCAAAATAAATTATTCGTTATACTTTTTAACAAATTACGTAAGTTATGCGAGCAAAATTTCCATTCATATTTCTAATCCTGCTACTATTACGATACATATAAGTACATAATTTAAGAATACCACTGGATTATTTGATTTTTTAAAATGCTACCTTTGCTAAAGTTTTCTACATTAATTTAGTCAATTGTTTGAGGAGCATTTTCTCTTTATTCAAGGTAAACAAATGCCTCACTTTTTTTTTTTTGTAATTTTATAGTAATAAGTTTTCCTTATAGGGAAATAGACAACCGACAAAAAGACAGAACCTTATTGTAGAAAATTTGAATTCCGTTTTATCCTATAACTTTCGTGGATAAACAAAAATGTTGGTGGATCTGCTGAGACAAACGCTAATTTTCCATATAAAATTCAAGAATTTAAAACAGTATGAAACTTTAAATGAGTCAAAATTAAAGTCAAACGATGTTTTGCTGGGACTAGGACTTAAAGATAAAATTTTAGCTGCAATTTCTGTTATTTTATTGGAAAGTTCCATTTTATAGAATAATTTTATTTAAACGATATGTAGCAGCATTTTTGTTTGATGGCATATGTCAGTATATCCGCAGAAGTGTTAACAATATTTGCTGCACATTGACCAAACGATTTTTTAAACTCTCATATTAGATACCTAAAATTTAATCAATATATTTTTAATTGGAAAAAATTAAAATCGCGCAAACTGAAAATATCTGAGTCTGATCTTTATGCCACAACAATCTTTTCAAAACGTCAAAGTATTTTGTAAACATAGCAAAATCAATAAAAAATGCACAGCCGTCTGCTGTAAAAAAAAAATATAATTGAACGTACGTTTTTCTAGCCAACTACAATAAATTTATATCGAGGTTTTTTTTCGCTAAAATTTGCGCTTGGTTCCTATCCAGTTCTTACAATTGACGTATAATACCGAATTTTTTTCGGAACATAAATTGTTTGTTGTTACTGTTTATTATGTGGAATTCTATGGTACAAAAAAAATTGCTGTAAATCAATAAATAATTATTTACAGCAATTTTGTGCGTACTTGTGGGAAAATATTATTGGTGTTTTTTTTTATGTAAATCAATTTTGAGAAATTGAGATATTTTGATAAATTTACCCCCACCTCTCTTCCAGTAAAATTAAAAATGTCAATTATTATAATAATAACAACAACAAACGAGACTCCAGATTTGTAATTTGCTATTCATGAATAAAAATTACAAAATTATTTATATTTTTTACAACTAAGTAGCAACAAAAGTTCATAGTTTCCATTTTAAATAGTCCTGATTAATACTATAAACAAAATTTCTCTTGACAGCTAATCTCACATCTGAAAAAACTATTGTTTTGTTTCCATCACAAAATAAATTTGCTTGTATGGTCTATGGGACAAAGGAAAATTATTTTTTTTATGTTGGCAGCTCATGTTTGAAAAACTATACATAGTTTTATTTACGTTTAAAATTCCATTAAAATCCCAACTAAATTCGCTGTTTTATTGTCGTTTAAAAATACCAGTTTCGGAATTCAATTCCGAAAAAACTGTAACTACAACTAAAAGTTGTAGTTGCCTCTATCGATTTGGCCCTAAAATTATATGTGTCTTCCTATTTGAATTTGGTTTGAAAAAACAAAAATAACGTAACATAACATAAAATTTTGGAAGGCAGAATCGGGCCTAATATCTCTCAAAATTTATTTTCGACTTTTTGCTTCTTAACTTTTTGTATGTGATGGATAACTTGGATAATTTAGCCTGAAGTTATTCAGGATCTATTTCCGAAAACGCCTTATACCCCAAACACATTGACGGAGCGAACAGCGGCGCTAAATTAGAATACATGTATTTCCATAAGAGCGAACACAGAATACATGTATTTCCATAAGAGCGAACTTTGGATCATCTTGTAGTTATCTTTTTTAGCGTTTATACTGCAGAGTCAAATCGTAGTCGAGTCGAAACTAGGTTGAAACCGAGTCAGAAACGTCGAAAAAAATCATTTACCATCGTATGTTTATGTGTTTTTCTTGTATTATTTTCTGAATTTTTTAAAAACAAAATAACAAAATTTTATTGCCACACAAAATTCGAAGATGTGCACACGAATTAAAAAATCAAAATTGTGTCTTTTTATTATTATTTTTTGTTCTTTTTATTTTTCGACTCGACTCCGTTTATAGTGAATGTTTTCAGAGTTAACTCTACTCGACCCAAGAAATTTTTTAGGTCGAGTTGAGTTAACTACAAGTGACTCGACTCCGTTTATAGTAAAAGATAACCTAGGTTCAAACCAGGGGGTCTATTATGAAATTTTCGACGTTGTCGACCAACTCGACAACGTCGAAAATAGTTATTATAATAAAAAAAAAAAAAAATAAATATTAATTTATTAATTAGGAGGAAAATAAAAAAAAAAAAATTAAAATATACGTTACAAACTGAATAACTGAAATTTTTTTATCTCACGATTTATTATTGAACACGCGTATGCATTCGCCACCTTACGAGCAGTCGCATATTGTTCGACTTTATCGAAAACAAAGTTTCATAATAGGAAAATTTTCGATATGATCGCAAAAAAAGCGCGTCGAATAATTTCATAATAGCTAATTTTCGACGTTGTCGAAAAAAAAGCGCGCGTCGAAAATTTCATAATAGACCCCCAGGTTGAACCCTAAGCACAAACGTACTCACATTGAGCGGCATCAAACTAGCAAGGTTTGCATTTTTTGAGGCGATGAATGTCATTTTTATTTATTCTTGGGGTTTTTAAAGTAAATGCTTGGGAAACCTCTAATTTTAGCAGAATCTTACATCCAAATGCGCATATGAGAAAGACAATTGTAAAAAAAAATCTAAATTTGAACATAAATTTGTTCGTAATAAGTCATTAAGCAAATAGTTTTTTATGAAAAAGTTTTGTTGTAAAAACACAGATTACAACCAGAAGAGACATAACGCTGTTTTTGTATGGACAAATTTGGACTCATTTTTTTGACCTTGATTTGCAGAAGGTAATAGAAAGTTGGGTTATGAATTCATCGGTTTACTGGTTTTGATTTGAAATAATAAAAATTGAGAATCCTTAACAGTATAGTTAGTGAAATTATTTGACAAGTTTTGTTTTGACAGCATAATTTGTATTAATTACTACAATATTTAAAAATAATTATACTTCAATGTCCAAAAAAGAAGGTAAGATGAAATAAAAATTTGGTCCACGTAATGTCTATTCTGGTTAATCTTTCTTCTGTGGTAAAAACCCAAACAACATTTTTCATATAAATAAATGTCAAATTAGCGGCGTCTATGCAGGTGGAAAATATCATAAGGACGAAGAGAAGAGAAATATACCCCAAACACATAAGTGGCACTATACGCCTGACTTCGCTTTTCTTCGTCTTTATGATTTGTTGCAACCACATATGTCAAATTCTTTTCGCCAAAAAACATCAAAAAAAATTGATGTACATCGAAAATCATGTTCTTTTCGTCAAAAAACATCAATGTTTTTTCGATGTACATCAATTTTACGAAATGTATATTTTTTCGTAAATCAACTACAACAACAAATTAGAAACGTCAATTTTTAGTTGTCAAAGTTGTCAATTAGAGTTTTTGTATATTGATTTTTAATCATTTTAAACTATTTTAATCGTATTAAATAAAGTTTTCAATATAAACAGTTTTTTCCGTCCCGATTTTTTATCCTTTTATTTACATTTGAATCCAATTCATTTTATAAAACAAAAACGGTTTTGTTTGGTACATTAAAAACTAAAATAAAATAATTTTCTTTTACTCCTTTCTAGCTGCTTTTATTTAATGTCTTGTTTTCATGTGTAAGTTGAAACATAAATAATTTCTATAAGTATATGTGTTAAATATCAACACAATTTTACAATTGTTTATGTATTGTATTTTTTATTATGTTAACTTGGTCGTCACTCGTCCGTATATAATAGCGACGATCATCGTAGTTCCAAAAATTGGAATATGTTGTGTGTCGCTACAAAAAAATTACCATTCAAGAAATACACTACTTGAATTATCTTATATATTCCCATAATTTCTGTTTATACTGAATATGCTGCGAGTCGAGTCGAGTTTAATCCGAGTTTAACTCTCACTATATACGGAGTCGAGTTAAACTCGAATCGACCTAATAATTTGTAGAGTCGAGTTAAACTCTACTCTAGGTTAGGTTAGGTTAGAGTGGCTGCTCCTGTTCTAACTAAAGCACACTTAGACTAGTTGTAGTCCGTTGTGATATGATACCACACGCGATCTTCTCACCTATCGGTTACAGGCCGATTTTTTATACCATCTGCGCAATGCATAACTCCATGCCATCCTGTACTGACACGGAAGATTGGCTCGGCCCATGAGTTCTGCACTACTTGGGTGTCTTGATGTGTTCATCCTCCATCATTGATCGTATCAGTCCAACCATTAATATCTGAACAGATCATATGATGGAAAAATCCCTTTTGCATCGTGCCCCTATCGAGATTCGAACCCGGTACCTCCCGCTCCAAACGCCACAGCTTTAACCACTGTGCTATCTGGTCGGTAAACTCTACTCTAAAAAATGCACTATATTCGCATAGAGTAGAATTAAAAAAACAACAACAAAATTAAAGAAAATTTTGTGCACCAATATTAAAAAATATTCGTTTTAATTTTTTCAATTAAATTTGTTATTTTATTTTAAATGTCTTATTTATTAAGATTTTAATTAATTAATTTAAATAATAAATTTTTGTTTTGGTATTTAGTTTTGGTATTTAGTTTTTTATTTTTTCGAAAAAATTACTGCAACATTTCGGTGGTCTATCCCGTAATTTTCATGGAGTTTGATTGAAAATTACAATGTTTTAGACATAATATCGCTGGAAAAATTACAATTATACTGTATATGCTGCGAGTAGAGTCGAATTTAATCCTAGTTTAACTCTCACTATATACGGAATCGAGTTATTTTCTAACCAACTCTAGGTGTATATACTGCAGAGTTAAACATATGCAGAGTTCAAATAGGATTGAAACCGAGTTAAAAAAAATGGAACAAAATATCATTTCAGATGATCATAAGATTGATTATTCTTTTTGTTGATCGCCACATATGTTATTGTCATTTTTCCACCGATATTATGTCTAAAAAATTGTAATTTTCAATCAAACTCAATGAAAATTACGGGATAGACCACCCAAATGTTGGAGTAATTTTTTCGAGAAAATAAAAAACTCAATACCAAAACAAAAGTTTATTATTAAAATTAATTAATTAAAATCTTAATAAATAAGATATTTAAAATAAAATAATAAAATTAATTGAAAAAATTAAAACGAATATTTTTTAATATTGCTTCAAGAATTTTTCTTTAATTTTGTTGTTGCTTTTTTAACTCTACTCTATCATAGCATAATGCGTATATAGTGCAGTTTTTAGAGTAGAGTTTAACTCGACTCTACAAATTATTAGGTCGAGTCGAGTTTAACTCGACTCCGTATATAGTGAGAGTTAAACTCGGATTAAACTCGACTCGACTCGCAGCATATTCAGTATGAATAACATATATGGCGATCTGAAATGATATTTTCTTTCATTTTTTTTTAACTCGGTTTCAATCCTATTTGAACTCTGCATATGTTTAACTCTGTAGTATATACACTTAGAGTTGGTTAGAAAATAACTCGACTCCGTATATAGTGAGAGTTAAACTCGGATTAAATTCGACTCGACTCGCAGCATATACAGTATAATTGCCCCAAAAACTACAAACTTTGCTAGTTTGACGCCTTGTTTGGGGTATTCGTATTAAGGTCGATTTATAGGTAAAAATTATTTTTCGATAAATTTTCAACAATTTTTTGTGAAAAATTTGTCGACATTTGTGTGTGATAAAGGTCGTGTTCAATCGGGCAAAAATGATAAAAAATATCATGATATTTTATCCCACGCTAACTTCATTTCGTAATACTGTACGTCAAACCCGATTGAACAACCAAAATTGATAAAGGTCGTGTTCAATCGGGCAAAAATGATAAAAAATATCATGATATTTTATCCCACGCTAACTTCATTTCGTAATACTGTACGTCAAACCCGATTGAACAACCAAAATTGATAAAGGTCGTGTTCAATCGGGCAAAAATGATAAAAAATATCATGATATTTTATCCCACCCTAACTTCATTCCGTAATACTGTACGTCAAACCCGATTGAACAACCAAAATTGATAAAAAATGATAAATTGATTTTAAATGTTACATTTGGTTTTAAATCGCTTAATATTCAATAAACTCGTTTTGTCGTCAGTTTTTTAATTAAATGTTATATTTTCTAATTATTTTTTTTTATAAATTATTTTGATATTGAAACTATTTGGTTTTTATCCAAATATTAGAGACACAAATAATTTTAGTTTGAGTTTTATTGTGTTTGTATTCTCAGAAAAAACTACGAAACATAAATGATTATTTATGTTTAAATAAATAGGTGACCGTGTAAATACCATATAAATATCTTAAAAAAACAAATTTAATTTAATTTAATTACCGAAAATATCATAAAGAAAATAAATTCAAAATTGACAGCAGGAACCCAAAAAACCAAGAAAAAAGTTGGTTTTATTGTGTGATAAATGAGTGCGTTTAATGCCAAAAGTGATAAAAAATATCATGATATTTTTTATCATTTTTGCCCGATTGAACACTAGGAAAAAATGTTACATTTTGTTTTAAATCGTTTTGTAAAATTCAATAACCTCGTTTTGTCGTCAGGTTTTTAATTAAATGTATATATTTTTTAATTATTTTTTTTTATAAATTATTTTGATATTGAAACTATTTGGTTTTTATCCAAATATGGGAGACACAAATAATTTTAGTTTGAGTTTTGTTGTGTTTGTGTTCTCAGACAAAACTTCCAAATATAAATTATTATTTATGTTTAAATAAATAGGTGACTGTGTAAATATAATATAAATATCTTAAAAAAGCAAATTTAATTTAATTGAAGTACCGAAAATATCAAAAAGAAAATAGATTCAAAATTGACAGCTGGAACCAAGAAAAAAGTTGGTTTTTTATGTGATAAATGAGTGCGTTTAATGCCAATGATAAAAAATATCATGATATTTCTTATCATTTTTGCCCGATTGAACACTAGGAAAAAGGACAAACGTTTTTGTCATAAATTGGTCGGACCGCATGGTGATCACATATTTTGGTTACTCGGGTATTATCAGTTCCTTTCAGTTCCTACTCGTATCGTGTCAGACATCATCAATTTATACTATCCGTACCTTTCAATTCAGGCATTTTCTTCGTATGATTATCGTATATATTCATATCTTTGGGTTACGTATAGAGTAAAGATAACACACAAAAATACAAAAATGTTTTATACTACGTTTACATTAGTAGAATAAAAGTATGTAGCAAAAAAGTATCGTCATGTGAACTCAAATTTCAATATTTAAATATTTTATCACATACTTTTTTGATATTTTGGTAAAGTATGTATCAAAAAAGTATTAGTATATTACGTTGTAATGTGAACTCTAACTAATAACTATATGTTAATGTCATTCGTAAATTTGTTGTCAAAACAAAAACTTATTACGTTTTTTTGTTAAACTACAATTTCGGGTGTTAATCGAATAATTTGCCGACAAATCTAATAGAGTTTCAAAAGAAATTCACAAAACATAAACTGAATTGAATACAGAAACCTATATGTCAAAACAATAAACTTTTATAGTATGCGTTCACACTTCAAATCGAAAAGCTAACTGCAGCGGAAAAATAATTAAATAACAAAAAAGTACATACTTATTAGGTACGTATAATGTAAACGTGGTATTAGTAGCAATTTACAATTTTTGTTTGTTTCGCCATTCTTTCGTATTTTCTCACCTTCAGATATCATACAAAACATTATTTTCAACAATATGTGTCTGTTTCGGTACGCGTAGGAACGGAAAGGAATGGATAATATAAGCTTCATCAGAACGACAACATTAGAAAATAAAATTGTAATATTGCGGCGTCTATCGTCAAGTACGGAAACTAAGCATTGGAATAAGATTTAAATAATTCCAAAATAATACGGATTTATTTAGTTCCTCTCAGTGCAATTGTTGTTGTTTCAAGTAAATACGTTTGTCAATTTAGGTTCCCAAACAGAGAAATGAATAATGATTGTCATATACAAATGAAAATTGTGTGATGTTGCATTTAAACTTAATTTTTATTTTATTTTTCAAATAAAACTTTTTATAAATAAACACCGTTAAATAATAAAAACATTGACATACAATTAAATAATTTTTTAAATATAAAAACGGAATTATAATAAATCTATATTAAATTAATTTGCTTTAATCTTAACAACTTGGGTGTAAAGTTGAAGGTTGTTTGATTTTTTTATTTTACAATATATATTATGACAAATTGAACATAATAAAGTCGTACTTAATTATTTTTATTGTTATTAGTTTCGTCTTGTAAAATAGCCTCTTTAGTGTTTTGTTTGAGACTTTTACGAGTAAGTAAATATTCATAATAATTGTTCATTGAAAATACATAATTTTATAGATGCAATTTATGTTTCACTTAACCTCACTTATATCATTTGATGATGTCATTTGGATTAAGTTTTAACATTTAAATTTAATTAGAATAATAAATTATTTTTGTAAATATATATGTTTTTTTAAAAGTTAAATAAATCGTAAAAGATGCCGGCAAGTAATCCAGTGTATCAACCAACCACGGTATCATATGAATCAAGACCAGGTGGCCTGCTTTCACAAACATCATCTGTGTCTCCATTGAAAGTACTTAAAAAACCATTACCACAATTTGGCCTACTGATACTCGCATTGATATCAATAGCAGCCGGTGTTGCAATGATAGCAGATGGTGCAGCAGATTTTGCTGATACCCAACAACAGTTAGATGAATTAAATTTGGACAATAAGGATACATCGGAAGGATTTGATGTTGGTTTTGTTATAGCTGGTGTATTTATAACTATTACGGGTTTTGTCCTTTTGGGGCTGTACGTAAAAGTAGCTGATTGGCGTCGGAGTTGTGTATGCCCATGTAGACTTTCTAAAAAACAAGGCTTTGCACGACAACTTCAGGGCCCAGGTGGTGGACAAGTTTTGGCACTCAATCCATCGACCGATCCGCTCGTTTCGCATACACAATATGCACCAGTTTCTGAATTGCCTATTCGAGCAGATGATGAAGAACGGAGAAATCTAATGCCCGACAGCAATTGGTAAGTAAATTTGGCTAAATTTATGGCTATTTGTAGAACAAATTGTTTGATTTTCTTCTTCATTTAACTACCTATTGTTTACAGCTTAAGCAGTGCCGAAGAATCTGATCGAATGTTAGATCCCGATCCAAGGATTGTACTTCGACCAACTGGACACATAGAAGATGCTTAAAAAGTAAACAAGATCTGTTCTGAAAATTGGTATTTTGCTTAATCTAATTTTTAATTTAATTTTATTTTTAAATTAAATACATCAGATTACAGTGGGCTTTTAAATTTTTGCTAAGAATTTCATCAAAAATGAATTTATTATTTTTTTTATTATAAGACTGGTTTATAATAGTTTAACTTTAATTTATAATGAATTTTATTGAAATTGTTTATTTTTATATTTATTTTTGAATAGAGTACTTAAATGCGATTATTTCTGGCATTTAGTATATTATGTATTTAAATAGCAAAATTTACGTGCTCATTCAAAATAAAGCACTTTACACAAAACAAAAAGAAAATATTAATTTCTTATTTGTATAAAATTAATAAACAATTTATAATTATTCTTTCAAATTTAGACTGCTTCATAATTTAGTGATTCACCTACGACGAGCGTCATTGTTCAGTTACATATGTACATGAATTAATCACAAAACATTTAAGTGCCAAAATTCAACATGGTATTAATTTAAGAAAATAATAAATTTGATCTTTTATTTATAATAGGGTGTAGTAATCGTATAATATTAAAATTATTTCAATAAACATACAGATACAAAGATGTATGATATTTATTAATTATGTATATTAAACTTCCATAAATTGTAGTTGTAAAATTGCTGCGTTTATTTCTCCGTCCATTAATTTAATTTATATTTTTTAGTTTCTTGTATGATACATTATTTAAAACAGTTTAGTACGCCTTCACGTGAACTTACCTTGTATCACATTTCGGAGGGTCTACTAAGAGACAAATTATATGTAGGGTAAATGTGCGAAACAGTAAGTTTAAATATTTAAATATGTGGTTTAAATGAATCATATGTCACAAAACAAAATTTAAATTAGTAAAAAATAAATTTATTTCAATAAAATTCATTTTTATTTATAACTTTATTTTAGCGTTTAAATATAATCTTACAACTTAAATATTTCATTACATATAACTAACGTAAATAATAAACTGTTCTAATCGTAGGAGAATACATCGAGCTTGAACGCGAACTGTTTTACGGGAAATTAAAAAAAATAGTTGGAACTACTATCAGAATATGTAGATATTTATTCTTGGATAAATATGAATTACATAAAGGGGATCCGGATCAGGTCAAAGTTTACAATGAAAGCACAACAAAAATTGAACAAATTTTTGTTTTTGGATCAAAATGTTGATCCGTGCAGCTCCTTCCATTTCTTTATCGTTTCATGAAACGTGATTTGCTCCGGATTAGATCTAACGTCAAGAAATGTAGCTATTATTAATCATATTTTTAATAAATGTGTACAAAATTTTGTTAGGAAAAAAATATTGAGTACCTACATAAAATATTATGTGTTACGTTGCACAAAATTTTTTACCAAAATTTAATTTTTCCAATTAAAATTTTGTCAAAATTAATATTTGCATTTTCCAAAATGTATACGGAAACAAGTAAAAAAAAAATCGATGGAAAACCAAAAAAATTTTCTTACTGCAAGTACAAGCAAAATCAAAACAAAAAAATTCAAAAACTATTAGTTAATATCAAATGACAACTAATAAAAGTAACTTCCCAACACAACATCCAATCGTGACAAATTTCTTCTTGCCACTGCCCGCAATCGAACCCCTTGCTATCTGTACACCTCCTCAAACCAATCTTATCTTTGATTTTCACTGTACCTATGTAGATCTAGAGCATGATGAGCGGCGATAACAACCGAAGTTTCTAGTACTTCGAAACAGGGTCCACTTCATAGTAATACTTTTTTATTCATTTCATTCAAGGATTTATTTCATCATTTTCATTCAAGGATGTATTTTTAGAAGCTGCAAAATTTTATAATGTTTTATGTGAGGAACGCTGGCTTGCTACCTCATAACTTTTGAATGTATTTTCGCTTAACTAAATTTTATTCTTCAACGAAATCTGTTAATATTGATAAACTGTTTTTACAGGCTACTGCTGGTCTCGTCTCAATAATCTGACCTCATCGGTTTCGATCCCGAGATCGCTCTTCATATTATCCTTGATACAGGATGGCCTCATGTTTATTAAGACGAATTTTCAGTAGGTACTCTTCATATTGGCAATAAGCGCTGCATATTGGTAGTTACACGAATTCTGGCAAAACATTCCTAAATCACCTATAGCAACTTCCAAAGGCGGCCATATAGAATTACGTTTGTGCACATTTTTAATTGAACTTTTTAGCCTGCTTTTGTTTGCCATAACGAAAAACCTTGTAAAAGAAATACATAACAATATAAAAAAAAATTAGTTTTTCTTCCCACCACTTTTAGTCGATATCACTCACTACCTACTGCATTGTATTCACAATCGTATATATTCTCACTAGTACCACAGAAGAAAGATTAACAGATTCCATACAAAAACAGCGTTATGTCTCTTCTGGTTCTATTCTGTGCTAAAATAATCAGCAGATGATATATTTTTCCAGCAATAGTATACAAATGATTGGGCTTTCAGAGAGAATTTTCGAAGATTTTGGTTAAAATCAAAACAAAACACCACACGGTAATATCATATTTCATAACTTGGGAGTAAGCTCGAATTTGTTTGTTATTTTGCAAGCAAATTTTCCGAAAAAAACTTTACAAGCAAGCAAACCAAAAAATAAAACATGTAAATTGAAAAATAAAACGTTTTTCAATTTTTGAAAAATCAAAACAAAACATAATACGATTTAAGTAAACGGGTCTTATATGATGCGGGATTTTGAAAAGCGGAGATTCGCTCCCAATCCTTATTATTTTGATGCATGATATATTTTTTTTTTGAACGGACGATTATATTTTGGTGCATTTTTTATGTACGAATTATAATTTTTCTGTGCAACAATATTAATTTTTTGATGTAAGGTTAAACACTAGCCCAACTTCAAAAAGAGCATCAGTTTATTTCAACAAAATTAAAGTGGACTTCAATTCGCTGATTGAGCTGCGTATTGGTCACATTTTAAATTTTTTTGAAACAAAATTATGTTACAAACATTTTATTTAAACATACAGAGCATTCACAATGAAAAATCTTTTTATTTTTGACTTACATATTTGTATGAATTTACAACATAACGAACAAAAAATTTGTAGGAAATTCATGCAAACCTGTAAATGAAAAGAAAATTTTTTTCATTGTGAAGCTCTGATTTTTCTTGTATTTCCCGTAAAATAGGGGAATTTTGGGTCTGATTCAATATAAATCTTCTATTCCTCTTATCATTTCTATGAAAACTGGATATGATTTTAAAAAGTTCCATACAAATTTTTTGAATTTTTAATTGCAGTTCAAATTATCATTATTATACTTTTTAATTAAATATAAAATTAAAATTTTTATTTAAATTATACAATTAAAATTTAATTATAAAAGGTCTATTTCGAAGATTTGAGGTACCTATTTTTGGGCTTATAAAGTAGTGTTGTGCTTAGCACATAGCATAGATCTTTTTTGTACTGTTTTGTTTATTTTCTCATATGATTTTTAACAAAAAAGATCGATTTATATCACCACTATTATAAAGCAGGATATTAATAAAGAAAGACCTATTTTGCTTCATAATTAAAAATCTTTTCAATGATATTTGGAATGAAATTTGAATTATTTTGTACTTAAGAGGATCATTTCAAACAAAAAAAATCAGAATTTATATGCTACCATGGACCTAGTTATAAGAACACGCCATATTTGCTCGATACATTGAACGAATCCGCACGGGAATTAAATAAATTAAAGAAAATATTTGTTTTATTTCCATTTTATTCGAATTATTTGTTATGATGCCTACCACTGGATAATAAAAAATATTTTAAAAATAAACTAAACTTTTAAAGGCTGTTTCCTTCAGGAAACAAGTAAATGCAAAATAGTCGGTTCGAGGCGCTTATATCAAACCTGTCGAAATGTTTTGCAAAATTGATCCGCATTGCGTGCAGCCATTGTGTAAAATAATTTAGCTTGATAAAAATTGACATTAATTCGGAATTTACTGTTTTGAAAGTGTTTTGAATTTTAAATCTTTGCAATTTCTAACCACATTGTGAGCTACTTGAATCACCCAATTTGTAAAACAACAAATATTTTATGTAATGGATTTTTAATCCGAAACTAGATCTGTGATTTTTAATCCGAAACTAGATCTGCAGTAAAAAATAATCTACAGTTGCTACAACATAAATAGTTTAATGAAGGCTAAAACTACTTCAGTCTGTTATTTAAAATCTCTTAATGAAAAGTAAAATTGTTTTATTTTTTCTTCTGAATTTATTTAATTTATCGAATATTCATATTAAACCTACTAATATAAGCCATAATTTATTAAAATACAAAAATTAAGTAAATCTCTATTAGTGATAAAATATACCACCTAATATTAATTTTTTCGGTAATTATAATTTAAATAAACTAAAATTGAATTAAGCATCTAATGAATACATAATATACTTAGGTAGATTGAATTTATACCCCTGTTATGGTTCTCGCCTCAACGAAAAACACCACACAAATCTAGTCACGTTTGCATAGTATTTCTCGCTGAGGCGAGAATCATAATAAGGGTCTTCAGAATTTTATTATTACATTAATTAAATATCTTTTAAATGGTTAGTATTCTTATTTAACCGATTTATTAACGAAGTTTAATTAAAAATAAATTTTGTTTTATATGACTGATAATATTGATTTAAATTAAAATTATTCTTCAGTTTCGCTGATTGCTTACTTTATAGCTAAAAAAACATTTTATAAAGTATTAAGATAGATTATGAATTATATTTATTTATACTGAAAAAACTATGATTCTATAAAATAGAAATAAAACGTACACTATTCGATTCGATTCTAAAAATTAAAAATTATTAAAATTACATTATAACAAAAGAACCATTCCCGTCCGTAGTAGAAAAAATCGTAGTAAAAAAATTTAATTATAATAATTTATCTTACGCGTAATTATTTAATATAATTATTTCAATTTTATTTAAATTATTTTATATTAATTATTTTATGTTATTGTGTATTTATTTAAAAAAATTAAGATTCCAAATTACGTTATTACAACAAAAATAAAAAGAATAAAATAATACCTAAATAAAATTTACAAGTTACATTTTTAGTTTACTAAAACAAAAAAAAAACAACAGAATTCTTTGCAAAAATAAAATGTACATTTCAAATAAGATAAAATTAAATAAAAATTAGGAAATAAAATTTGTTGATTTTAAATTATTTTACGAACATTTATAGCGAATAAGTTACTCTAAAATCTAAGCTACTCTTTCAGGCTTGTGTTTTTCAGTTGAAAAGTTACCGAAAAAATTAGTGTCGAGCACCACTAACCATCCTTAACGGAAACATTCCAATTACAACTCAACGCTATGTTTATAATGGAAAACATTAGCTAAAATAATTACAACAAAAATTGTTTCGAACAAAATATATAAAAAAAAGCGGCAGGTTGTGACTACGCTCTTTAAACATAGCACTGTATACTACTTGAGTTGAGAATCACCTGGACAAGAATTTTGGTCGCCTCATGAGTTAGTGAGGCGAGAATTACCGGATCGTGATAGTATTAGTTATTGTGTGTGTGTTCGAATGCTCTTTTATGATTCATGCTCCTTTTAGTTTTGTAGTAGTGCTGTAAAAATTGTTTTCTTCCGTTTATTTATTTATTTTTTTTGTTAATAAATTTTAAATTGTATTGAAATGCATTCAAATATCGCGTTTTTGTATTATGACCGCAAACTAAAAACAAAACGGTACAATGAGTTGCGCGAGTCCTTAGATCCTTTTAATATATCCGACCGATTATATATTAAAAATACGAATTTACGTTACATTCACAAAATAAAAAAATTAATTTCTTTAGTCTTAACTTAATATTTTTGTTTATTAATTTTTTAATAATTTTTAATAAAAAACCGATTTATTATAAATTAATAAAAAATTATTAAACAAACATATTAAGTTAAAACTAAAGAAATACATTTTTTTATTATACAATATGTAATAGAACTTTACTAAAAGTAGAATATTCAAAAAATACTTACCATATTGTTTGAACAATGAACAACACGATAGCTGTATTTTGTTGAGAATTTTACAACAATAATTGCACGTTATTTAATTCGAGGTCGAACGAATAAAATACGTAACTGCTTGAATGAAAAACAGAAGAACTCAAGTATAACAAAACTGAAAACTTTCGGTTATCAATTTTTGTTCGGTTTTCAGACAAAAAATCGGAAAATGATGAAATTTGGGTTCCAACTTTTAACACAGCAGTGGAGAGTGGCGTTGGTATGTACTTTTTTAATTTATGTGTTTACTTTTGTGAGATGGTTGTTTGTATTTTTTTTACGTTCTTACATTTTATTTTTATTTCTCTTGTGCGATCATTTTTAGTTTAAAGAATTTTTATTTTTCTGTTTGTGTCTGCGAATTATTTAACTAACATGTATAATAAAATCAATTTGTATAAACATATTTAAATAGTGAGCAAGTTTTACGTTTTGCTTTAGCCAAACTGTAATTGATTTTAAACTGAATAAATGTTTCAAACTTAATTTTTGGTGATTTTACATATTTACACAGGTCTCATAAAATATTTAATCCGGTCTATTTCAATGACCCAGGTGTGAAGTTGCTCGGGGTTTTCAAGTTGGCACTTGCGGCCAGCTCCGTAACTTGCAACTTCCACAAGTGCTCGTGTTACCTCCACGTGGTGACCGCTGGTAACTAGATTGATGATTTTTTGGCTTCTAGGCTAAACCACGGCGCTAAAGGAGTCAATCTTAAATAAATCGCTGGGCTGGGTTAAGGTGTTAATCGTACCGTGCCGATAATCGACCAGACTGGGGGCCCAGCTTTAGAACTAGCTCAGTCGCTAACGGTGGATCCGGTTACTTGGCGCCCTCCGGATTAAGTAGTCTTATCTGTGTACTGCGGATCTCTGCACAGATGGACATTTCTTTCTCCGCTACTCGTGGGACCAATCATGGATCCAAATAAAAACAAACAACAACAAAAAGAGTCCGGCTCTCTAAAATATCGGGAAAATGTGGACAACCAGACTCGGGTCTTTAGGCCTGCCTCTAAGTCTACAAATAATCGACGGGACATAAGCTCACGCGAGGCTGGTCCCTTCACTCGGGTCACCAAATCTGAGTATACAAATACAAAGCGGCCTTTTAACGAGTCTTTAAAGATGCTCTCAGAGGACTTCTCATCAGGGGATGACTCTGATGTTACTGTGGTGGAGCAGAGGCTGCAGAGATGACACTGACATTTCTGCAAGTCAACCTCCACCACTCTAAGGCAGCATCAGCTGCTCTAATTGTAAAAATTGGGAAAGAAGCGACAGATGTCGTCTTGATCCAGGAACCTTGGGTCACTGAAGACCGGGAACTTGGGCTCAAGACTCCCTATTATAGATTAATGCACGCGAAAAAAGAAGGGAAGGTTCGGTCGTGCATTCTCATTAAAAATAACATAAGTTGTTTTCTGCTATCAAATTTCAGTAATGGAGATGTAGCAGCGGTCAGCATTGAGGTCGATAAACGAAACCTCTGGCTAGTATCAACTTACCTAGCTTATGATGAAGTGGATACTCCAAAAATCATTCTAGGTGAGCTAATCTTGGAGGCTCAGAACCGCAAAGTTGGAGTCATCCTTGGGAGTGATGCAATTGCTCATCACACGATCTGAGGAAGTACGGACACAAATGAACGAGGTGAGTTACTCCTCGATTACATTTTAAGTACTAACCTTCATATATGTAACATATAGGCAATAAGCCGGCCTTTATAACTAGTAATAGACAGAAGGTATTGGATATTACTCTTGTCTCAAGCTTTTTGACGTTTAGTCTATTAAACTGGAGAGTGTTGGAGGACCACTCCTTTTCTAATCATTATTATCTTCAATTTGAAATAGACTTGACTTCTCCAAAAAGTCCAATCTACAGTAACAGGAGGAAAACCAACTGGGATACGTATAGAACTATTCTGGGTAATTCACTACCAGTTCCGGTGCCAAAACATCCAAAAACTGCGCAAGAGCTCGATGGCTTGGCGGACGAGTTGTCCAGCGCTTTTAATGAAGCGATACTGGGCTCTAGTCCCCTTAGCAGGCCTAGGGGTAAATCTCGGCCAACCTGGTGGTCCAAGGAGATTCAACAAGCACGGAAAATAAAATCTGCTGTAGACTGGGACTCCTATAAGGAAGTTCTCAAAATTTACAAATATCAATCGAGAAGTGCCAAGAACAGCTCTTGGAGACTATACTGTTGCAAAATTCAGGAGTCTTCGCAAATGTCTAGGCTACGCAAAGTACTAGCAACTGGTCCTTCCATCACAAGTTATCTTCAACGGCCGGATGGGATATGGACGACTAATAGTGCGGAATCGCTGGAACTTCTGATGGAGACTCATTTTCCTGTTTGTTCCGAATCTGTACCTAGCACATCAGTAGGTAAAAGGGCAAGTAGACTCATATGCCAAATTATTAGCAGAAAAAAGATGCTTTGGGTGATAAACAGTTTTAAACCATATAAGTCGCTTGGACTGCATGGTATTATCCCTGCGGATATTCAACAAACTACGGATCTAACAAATTCCTGGTTAGAGATAATTTCCAAGGGCAGCCTAGAACTATGTCACATTCCTCTAGTAAATGGACAGAAGTGAAGGTTGTTTTTATACCTAAGGCGGGAAAACGCTCACACTGCAATCCCAAAGACCTTAGACCGATTAGCTTGTCTTCCTCCCTTTTTAAAACACTGGAAAGACAAATAGAAGCTCATATTAGAGGCACGATTGTGTCGGAAAAGCTGTCTAAATCTCAACATGCTTATTGCAAGGGGAGATCTGTAGAGACTGCTCTTCATTTTCTTGTATTTTTCATTGAAAATTTTTTCGAATATAGAGACTACGCAATGGTAACCTTCTTGGATATTGAGGAGGCCTTTAACAATGTGCTTCCAGGGGCTATAACTCGGGCATACTCTTGCAAAAATGCCATTGGGAAACGATGGGGGCTGGAGCCCCGCATCGTACATTGGCTTTATACCGCAGTAGTCAGACCCATACTCTTGTATGGGTTAATAGTCTGGTGGCCTGCTCTGGACAAAACTGTCAACCAAAAGCTGTTGACAAAAGTTCAGAGAACAATCTCTCTGTGGATCAGTGGTGCACCGAGGAGCACATCCACTTAGGCACTAGAGACTCTGCTATTTTTGACTCCTCTAGCTATCTTGGGGAAACAGTTGGCAGCTTGTACTGCCATACGGCTGAAATCCATTTTAATGTGGACCTGCAACAATACAGGGCACTCATCTATTTTGTGTAGCAAGCAAATTGCAGTTTTGGAACCAGGAGTTATAAACTTCTTCACTGATGGTTCAAAATGGGACGGGAAAGTTGGGGCTGGAGTGTTCTGCGAGGAACTTCTGTTAAATCTCTCCTTCCGTCTCCCCGATTACTGTAGCATTTTTCGGTGTCGGTGATAAAAGTCGGTGATAAAATCCGCAAAATGTCAAGAAAATGCAAAAATTTTTGGAAATAAAAATACTTGGGAAATACCAACATAGAATATAAAAATCAAATCGAAAAAAATTTCGCGCCTTATTCTGTTAAGAAAAAAATAACTCCAAAATAATTCGAATTAATTTTTTCTCAACAAAATACAGCTAAAATTGTAAATTCTCTTCGCGAGCATAACCCAAGTATTTTTATTTCCGAAAATGTTTGCATTTTCCTGACATTTTGCGGATTTCATCACCGACTTTTGTCAGGAATAATGTCCGACTTATTATAAGATTTAGGCTGGAAACACCGAATTAGTCAAAACGTTTTTGCTTCGAGTAGGCAAGACGATTTCTCTAAACATAGTGCACATACAATCAAACAAATTGTTTTTAGTCAAATTGTCTCGTGTTGCTTTATAGGTTGGTGTGAATTGATTTCATAGAATACAAAATGTCGTCGGAGTTAGAGGATGATTTTGTATTATGTGCATATTATTTTATATATAAATATGATAAATATGTATATTGTTGTATGTATATTGTAATTTAATACAATTTTTTTTGTACCATAAAAATCCTTATTAATTTGATTTATAAAACGGCGACCACGAAACGACTTCAAACACTTTTTTTTTTTGATTCAATCAGTTTTGTCTTGTGTTGCTTTGATTTGTGTCAGTGTGAATTAGCACATTGATTTATGGAGTATGAACACCTTCAATCATGTTTCATTAGTCAAATTTGACTTAACACAATTATGCTTTATTATGTGTGAATGGACTCCTAAAGCACAATACATAATGTTTGCCGTTCTATGTTTTATGAAACAAAATGTTTGACATAAAGTTGTTTCGCCTGATTCAGTGTGCATAGCGCTATACAATCGTATGCATTTTGACCGCAAGTCGCTTTAAGACAAGAAAAAAACGTTTTGTCTAATTCGGTGTGTTTCCAGCCTTACTATGAAAGTTGCCGCAAAAACTCGGAAAATGATGACAAAAAAAGTTGTTCGACAAAATTTTGGCGGCCGAAAAAAGCGATGTGGATGACTCCTCTTTCTATCGTAAATACGTAACTCTCTGGTGTTCGGTGGTGGACTGGCGTTGATTATGGCGTCCAGTTTGTCTTGTGTTGGGAAAATTCCCTCTTTGTTGAAGCGATGTCCTAAGTACACCACTTCGTTCTGGAAGAAAATGCACTTCTCTCGTTTGATCCGGAAACCCGCTTGTTGTAATCGTGTGAGTACTTCTTTTAAATTGTGCATGTGCTCGGCGTCGGTTTTTCCTGTGATAGCAATTTCATCGAAGTATATCGCCACTGAGTCAATATAATAATTTGCAATTATTGGTTATGTTTTGGTTTAATGTCAAATTTCCCCTTGAAACTTTTGCTATAAAAAAATAAAAATAAAACACACCTTGTCTTTGTCTATTATATGGTGTTTGATTTTTATTTTCTCTTTTTGGCGTATTTTACTCTTCAGTAAAATTTTCCCATGGAATAGCACCTTTAGCCTAAAATAACTCAATTTCTTAACTTCAAAAAATCATAGCTCCAGAAGGGTGGGCCAGGGGTCAAATTTTGGGAAAATCCATTTTTCATCGACTAATTTTCTTAAAAAAAGTTACAGCTAAATCGGTGAATAAAATGCATGCGCCTAGTTTTTTAAAAAGTAATGGATAAGCCCATATATTCTTACACAATTATAGGATGTAATTTATATTTTTTGTGGGCCTTGCTCCTTCTGTTTTTAGGTTTATCTAGTCATTATTATACCACGGTTCCTTTTTGTACTTGAAGCTGTGATCCTAGGCATAAATCTCTCCGTACCTAAATTAATGTTTCGATAGAATTCCTCAACATATTGTCGATATTATCACAAGCATAAAAAACGACCAATCATACACATCCAGAAATGCATTTAAGGAAAGTAATCGCCCATTACAAAATTGAACTAGTAGTATTTCAAAATGTAAAAATACAAATTGTACATAAACGAAATTCATAATTTCGGTATGGGGATATGTAACGTTTAATACGTTTTTTTTATTGTGAAATAACAATTTTTTTACAGTTGATTTGCCTATTGAATAGGCAGGAAATACTCATTCGATTATGCTGATTTAAATAAACCCAAAATATTCACTCCAAATCATTGGAGTACAGTTGAGTTAGAAAAATCTTTATGGCTGATAAAATTTCATGCTGAGACCTTGCGAGATTTTACGAAGTGCAAATTTTCACGGCAGAAATGTGAGATAAAAACCACTTATTCATAACAATAATATAAAAATCACGGTTAATAATGCCATACGTAACTTGATTTACGTAACGAGAGAAAATGCATTTTGGGAAAATTGATGTGAAAGTTTTGAAAATATTATATTTTTCAGCAAAGTTCAAAAACTATTCTTCTTAAATCTAGTTTTATGTAATTATTTTTGCTAATTTTAATGATAAAGTTTATTATTAGCAGAGATTATAGGAATATTCCCATAATTTTTGGTTTCACAAAACACAAAAGTATAACCCGGCTACTCCACCTGTCATAAATTTTACCATTACAATTACCATAACTCGTAATAAGATATGAAAAATGGCGTCGGGTGAGAAAAACATACAATAAATTTGACGGTTAGAAATCATTTGCGTTTTGATATTTTAAAGAAATTGTGCAAAAATTGTTGCAAAAAAGATCGTCACACGTATATGTATTTTAATGATTCTTTTTTGGCTGCCACATTATAAGTATGTATTTAAAAATATCTCAACAAAAAATTTTTTTTTTGTGGAACAAAAAAATTTTGTAAAAAAAGTTTCTAACTACAAATTAGAAAACTTCCATTCGAAACTGGTAGCCATGTTTTTGAATCCAGCCAAGAAATGTAAAATTTTGGTACACAATCAAGTTATGCCTTCTTGGCAGCAAATGATTGCATGACATATGGCAAGTCCTTGCAATTTCGTGTCTCCACTAGCAACTGTTCGAATTTTAATGGTATAACTCGATGTTAATGGCAAGTGGAGAGTAGGTGTAAGAAGAATTAAACCAAAATAAAATTATAAGCCGGCGCGAAGCTAGCGCCACTGTAAAGCATATTATCAATTTCTCATGTATTTTTCATTCATTTTGACTCCGTTTTTGTGTTTTCGTAATTTCGTCCATTGTCATGGACATAAATCGCAAAATTGAGTTGAGAATTACAGGAAGGCAACAGTATTAGTAAATATGTGTATGTGTGCGAAAGTGTGTTTTTAGTTTTTCATTTAACATGAAAAATAAGTGAATTGGGTGAAATCGGTTCAAATTTTTGGTGCTTTTGTTCGTCTTGAGTCACTTTTCTCTCTCTTCTAACATAATGTGCGCATCCAGCGGACTTAGGCCTTATGGATGTCCAAATACATCTTGGAACAATCCATTCACGTCGGTATGTTATTCATTGTCATCATCTAATTTGTAAGAGAGAATGAATAATTAATTAGTCACGGTTACGTATGGCAAATTATCAACTTTATGTCTTAAAATCGTTTTCAGTGATGCAATTAAGTATCGTGTTACATCGTTAGTTTCTTTAAGTATTTATCAGTGTAAGCATTATGTTTTATTAGTTATATAAACACTAAATATATATTATATTTAATTCTTTATTATTACATTTATTATACATGTGTTCTTATTTATAGCGTCGTTTGATCAGACTCTCACCCTGCACGCCGTTTGTAGTTCGTACAGTCTACACAGTAAGTATGTCTACAACAGTACAGTACATAACATCTGCAACACATTATAAAATAAATGTAACCTATTTAAATAATAAATTACATTCTTACAGCATCGCAACCATGCAATAAATAAATGCATTCAACCAGGGTCAATCGATCGAGGGTCCGACCCATTTATATGCAATAAGAATATTGTATATTTATATTGTATATGGAATTGTTGAACTCGGAATATTTTGTTTGACCATGAAATCAATAAATACAATTTTCATGAAAACAAGAGATTCCGAAATAGTCAGCCGCGATCAGTCGGCAATAAAAGTCTGAACTCTGTTAATTAATAAAATAAATATATATTTAAAATAAAACACAAGATCTTTAATCATGAAACTGTATCAATGGTACTGGTACACAGCACAGCATCGCGAAGATTAAACGAACATGGACTGCAGTCCAGGAGGGATGTTACAGGGCCAGAACTTCTCCTAGCCTATCGAAAAAACCGCTTGACTTTTGTCCGTAACCACGTCAGTTGGACTATACGGACGACTGGAAGTCCATGTTGTTCACTGATGAATCAAGGTTCAGTCTGCGATCACCGGGTGGACGTGAAAGAGTATGACGGAGAGCAATATGGGCAATGTGACATATCCCCAAGAGTCCCATTTCATGGCTGCTCACTAATGGTGTGGGCAGGCATTTCTATAGACGTACGTATGGATATCGTGTTTCTACGCGGCGACTACGTAACTGCCGAACGGTATATTTGTCAGTTTGTACAACATTTATAGTAATATTAAATTATCATTTCTTGTTAATGTTTAATGTGAACGCAACCTAAATTTGTCAAACATATTATGTAAAAATATGTAAACCCACCTGAAGCCTTTTTTGACATTCGTTGTAATAAAAACCACACCAAATCTAGCAGTCTATCTAGCACGTTGTTTTATTTTATTATTTTGATAATCGTGCAAAAAGCAATTCTATCTCCATGTGGCATCGCTATAATGTGCTTTACCAGAGCCTTCTAGAGTATAGAGGGATCTTAATGACGTATTTTTTAGAAGCTTTTTTAGTGGTATAACTTTTCACTGATTTCCATAGGAATTCATAGTAAAAATGGTGTTTTTTAGCTTCAAGTTTTTCAATGAAAAAAGCAAAAATATTAAATGTTTATATAAAAGTTTTCTACATATCTTTAAGAACAATATATAAGAAGGCCATATTGGTATTAAGTAAATATTAATTGCACAAATATTAAAATTAAATTATTTCTAAAATATATTTTTTCGAACTTTCATTTTGAAAAATACATCAAAGTTGGCTCTGACAAATTAAAATCATATTTGCTAAATTTATCTTTAGTTTTACTAGTGTACGTAAGATGTCTAAAATGGTTACCGAAAAATACGAAAAAAAATTATTTAATCGCAAAATTATCACGCGTTTCTATATTTTGTGAATTGGTTTTGCTTTTCCTACAATTTTGGAACTTGAAATTTTCCCAGCTGGTAATTTTTGGTACGATTTTTCCAAATTTTTACGGCCATCACTGCCATCTATGTAATGTAGATTGACTTAATGACCAAACGAATCGTAGTAAGCTTTTATTTTAATTTGACCAGAATGCTTTGTTATGAAATTTTTTTTATATTTTGGTTTAAATAAATCATTATTACAAGAAAATGAAAACGATTTACTTAAACGACATTCATATATGTTGAAATTCAAACATTTATGAAAGTATTTCAGAAATCATAATTAAGAATTTGTAACGTTTTCATTTAAAAATTTGTCTTAGGAAAAAGAGTGATTTCCCATATGCTTTGTGTGTTTTACTATGAAACGCTCCGTTTTTTCCTCGTTTCTAATTCCCTTATAAAAGCTCAGATTTTTTGATTATGGCTCTATAAAATAAAGGGTGCTCTGGCTTTACCCATTGAAAAACGAAAAGAAAAATCGGTTTAGTTTTTTCGATATAATTCCAAAATTATTGCTTTTTTTCGCTAAAAACTTCTCGTTTTTGACCGAGTGTACCATACAATACTATTTTCAATTTAAAAAATTTCAAAAAAATTTTAATTAGCTGAGAAAATGAAAATTTAATTTTTTTAGTCCGAAAAAAATTGTTTAGAACCGAAAAAATTAAATTTTCATTTTCTCAGCCAATTAAAAATGTTTTTGAATGTTTTAAATTGAAAATGGTATTGTATGGTATACTCGATCAAAAACGAGAAGCTTCTAGCGAAAATAAAGCAATAATTTTGGAATTATATCGAAAAAACTAAATCCGATTTTTCTTTTCGTTTTTTAATGGGTAAAGCACTTTAATCATCGGCTCAAATTAACAATATTGTGGACTATCTAGAAGATTTTGTGGTTCCATACGCCCCATTTATGGGATAACAACTTAAATTAATGCATAACAACGCCAGATCCCACGTTGTCAATAATTATTTGGATGAGGTGGGAATTGGTCGAATTATTTGGCACGCACGTGTGGGATATGCTAGGGCGTCGTTTAAGGCAAAGGGAAGTCGTTCCAGAACTTCAGATCTCTTCTATTATCAGCTTTGCAAGAAGACTGGGAAATGATACCTCAGCAGTACATTGATAACCTGGTGCACAGTAAGCCAAAAATAATACTAGATGTGAGCAGAGCTCGAGGAGGAAATACTCGATATTAGAGTATCGACCGCTTAGATTGATTGTTGATTTTTATTTAAATAAAGATGAATATATATCTAAATCCGCTTTTCGGTAAATTTGTTTTAATCCTGGTTACTTTCACTAAACAAAAACTTGTTCCGTTATGCGAATAGTTACCGTAAACACAAATATTTACTGAAAAAATTTAGTGTCCAGAATTTTTTAGCGAGCAGTGTAGAATATCTATTAGTAGAATATAAATATGTATGTACCTAGACTAACTACATTTTTTTTTTTTGTTGAGATTTTGTATCCAGCAGGTGAGGTTTAGACTTTCAGTGAGACCTAAGCCCGCTTGGTACGCCCAATGAATTCATATTTTTTATCTTTTCTTATTGTAACCGACGACATTCATTTGGTTTGATTAATAAAAAAAACAAAACAAACTGGTCGTCAATAAAAACAAACAAAAACAAAAAGGTAAATACATTTCTTCTTCTTCCCCTGTGTTAATCCCATAAAGGGATTTGGTCGCCTCAACGATGTTCCTCCAAATAATTCGATCCGCTGCAAGAGAAAGCGAGACACGGTGACCGAGTGTGTTTAGGTCTCTTTCAACGTCATCCGTCCATCGGGTAGGTTGTTACTGGTGCTTAATTCGTTTCCATCACGACTGGCCCAGGGGTTGCTATGTGTGAGTGGATTCGTTTTTTCTTTTGCACGGTAACAATGTCCAGGAGTTCGCCACCTCGTGATTCGCAACACAAAATTCAAAAAAATTTACTCTAATTGACTCACTCAAAACAAAACAAAAATTTACCACACAAACGGAAATACTACAACCACACAAACTACACAGATATATGCCACCTACCCTAGTAGCAGATAATCGATAAATTCACTGATGAATTCTTGATGAAATTCCTAATGACCCATTGGATGAATTATAGTTAGGGGGATTTTGTTTTCCGTGCTGTTTTGAAGAGTCTTTTACATTTTCGACGTGTTTGTTGAATCTCCTTGGACCACCAGGGTGCCCGAGATTTACCCCTAGGCCTGCTAAGGGGACTAAAGCCCAGTATCGCTTCATTAAAAGCACTGGACAACTCGTCCACCAAACCATCGAGCTCTTGTGCAGTTTTTGGAGGTTTTGGCACCGGAACTGGTAGTGAATTACCCAGAATAGTTCTAAAGATATCCCAGTTGGTTTTCCTCCTGTTACTGTAGATTGGACTTTTTGGAGAAGTCAAATCCATTTCAAATTGAAGATAATAATGATCAAAAAAGGAGTGGTCCTCCGACACTCTCCAGTTTAATAGACTAATCTGCAAAAAGCTTGAGACAAGAGTAATATCCAATACCTCCTGTCTATTACCAGTTATAAAAGTCGCCTTATTGCCTATGTTACATATATGAAGGTTAGTACTTAAAATGTAATCGAGGAGTAACTCACCTCGTTCATTTGTGTCCGTACTTCCCCAGATCGTGTGATGAGCATTTGCATCACTCCCAAGGATGACTCCAACCTTGCGCTTCTGAGCCTCCAAGATTAGCTCACCTAGAATGATTGGTGGATATATATATATATATATATATATATATATATATATATCACTTCATCATAAGCTAGGTAAGCTAATACTAGCCAGAGGTTTCGTTTATCGACCTCAATGCTGACCGCTGCTACATCTCAGCAGAAAACAACTTATGTTATTTTTAATGAGAATGCACGACCGAACCTTACCTTCTTTTTTCGCGTGTATTAATCTATAATAGGGAGTCTTGAGCCCAATTACCCGGTTTTCAGTGACCCAAGGTTCCTGGATCAAGACGACATTTGTCGCTTCTTTCCCAATTTTAAAAATTAGAGCAGCTGATGCTGTCTTAGAGAAAATGGCTTAAGGAGGAAAAGAATTCTGCGAATCGTTTGCACCATTCCATCAAATGTTTAAACTTGCTTTTCGTTGACTAGTTTTATGTTTTGCATGTAAATCAACATTTCGTTCAGAAATTTGAATACGCAACATCTTTCCTCAACTGTTAGAGAGCATTTAAATTTATTTGCAGCATATAAATTTTTGGAATATAAACAACCAAACCATTTGTCAAAATTATCAAAAAGTATCAAGGTAACAGGTAATTTATTTTTGACAGAATCAGAGAATTTATTTAACTCAAATGCTGTTTTTATTCCAGCTACCACAGTCCGGCTAAATACTTTGGTGGATAGTTTAACTTTCATCTTATCGAAATGGCCGGGATTCACGTGTTTTTCACTTAATTTAAGACACATTCGAGTGGAGGACGATTGTTCTAATGTATACAGCTCATGAAAAACTTGCCAGCTCGCAATACCATCACGTGTTTCGAGGTCAGATTTCAGCATACAATTTCAGAAAGATTTAAATAAATGCGGGGATCAAATAAACCTACAATTTAAGAAGAGCTAACATCGAATAAAACTGGATTATTAGTATTACCTCCCAAATTATTCAGAGCTTTTCGATTGTTCGATCCTTGGTCAGATATAACAGCTTTACCGTTAGGCATAAGGAATTACACAATTTCAAGTTGGTTTCTACTAAATTGGTTAATTTATTTGATGAAATGGCATTCTCAGAGGCGTAGTAGCATAAAATGTTTTTCCAGTTTCCAATAATACCGCGAACCATGAAAACACAAATATAGCTACCAAACTTAGCTTCTCTGCAATCGTCGCCCAAGTCAACATATCCGTCTACACAATCTCGGATTGAATTATATTTCAAATCTTTGCGAATCTTAATTTCATCAAAAACTAAACTACATTGTTTATCGAAAATATCTAAAGTGCCGATTTTTTCTTTTAATTTGTTTAAAATTTGTACATTATTTGAACCTGGGAAAAAATGTTTTATTGGTTGCCATCGTTTATAAGCGAAGATTTCGATGGTAAGTCGAAATTCAACCTGTTCCTCAAAAAATTATATGATTTTGGGGACCGGTAATAAATATTTTGCGCAAGTATTTTAAATGTTTCGGGCCACTTCTGCATTTTCGCTCTTTCTAAAAGTAGCAACCGACAAAAGTGTTTGGAGTGTTCACGTTTATTTGCTTTGGTAATTAAATCACAAAAATGATTTGGGTTGATTTTTCAAATCGATCAGTTTTTTATTTGCGATTCGATTTCTTTGCTCTAAATTTTTAATTTTTCTTCGTAATTCCTTATTATCATTTCGCAATTTGTTAATTTGAAAAAAATACTTTCGATTTAAAGATCGGTAGACCTCGATATTTTTTTCATTTTTTTTCGCAATAGCTAAGTTGGAACATTAACTTGCAACGTATTATCAAAATACGGATCGGGTAATTGTGCGATTTCTGCTAAACACATATCTTCTTGTGGCTTATTTGAGTAGGTTTTTAACTTTTAAGTGGCATTATAAGGTGCCGGCAATTGTAAAGGGTTTGATATGTTTTGAAGTTGATTAGTTTAAATTCTAATTTTGGTTTTTTTTTTAAGAAAATTAAAAAAAAATATTGTCCGCCTGACTCAAAGGTCAAAGCCATCTCGCACATTTAACACCCGACGCTCTACTCATAATAACAAAAATGATATTTTTGTTTAACGAGTACAAATAATTACCTACAAATCGATTAAAATGAAAAATAAATATCGCCAACGAGAAATTATCTAAAAACAATAAGTAATAATAAACAAGATTTGATAATTAGAAAAAATTCGATAAATTCTAATAAAGAAAATCAGATTGACGGCAGCGAAATAAAACCACAATATTCCTCGAAAAGCACAGTATTGTATATACAGTAATCCCTCGATCTGCGCGGTAGTTACGTTCTGAAAAAACAGCGCGCAAACCGAAACCGCGCATTGTGAACCCACTTTTGTATTAAATTTGGGGAATACGTTCCAAATCCTAAATTTCTCATAAAAAATTTAATTTTAAGTAAGTACATAGTTCAAACAAAATCTTTATTCAGTGCGTAAACAAAAACTCTTTACATCATTTCATTTTCACTACTGTCTTCACTGCTGTCTTCTGATGAACTTGATATTTCCACCAAGGGTTTTGTAAAAAAATTTGTTAATAGTGATTGCTTTTTATCTCTTGAATTATAAAGTTCCTTATACGGCGCTAAAGCTTCGGTCAAACATCTGCGGAAAATTAAAGCACGCTCCAAATCAGGGTCTAAGTTAATGGCTTCTTCACCAAGTTGATTGCCAATTTTCAAAAATTCTGCCAGTGTTTTGCTACTTAATTTTTTTTCTTCGACTATTTCTGCATCATCACTTTCGTCTTTTGCGACATTATTATCTGCGAAATACGTTACCATTTCTTCAACAGAAAGATCTTCTTGAGTGCATTCAATAACTTTAGAAATATCTTCTGAACCTATATCATCAAATCCTTCACCACCAATTTTTTTACCCATTTCCACAATTTCCACTAGGGCTGGCATATTCACAACTGCTTCCCTGATGCAGCACTCAGGCCATATTTTTTCCAAACGGCATTCATAGTTGTGTTCTTTACCTCATCCTAAGTAGCTCATCCCAAAGGATTCACCAAATTTTATGTGTGTATTGCACGAAAAATAGTACGAAAAAAGAGAAAACCAGAAATGGAGAAATATGTACGCGCTGCTGCGAAACTTTTACCGCGCAATGCGAAATTTTAGTGGTAAAAACAAAATCGCGCAACTCCGAAATCGCGCAGTCAGAAACCGCGCAGTTCGAGGGATTACTGTACGGCTCAATAATCCAAAATTGAATAAATTGTAAAAATTTGGTATGCAATGCAACTAAAGGTGTAACCATACTTGGAATAAGAAAAATAAAAAAAATAAGAATTTGAGCTTTTCTTATTTCACTTTGACATTTCGACTATAGATAACTTAAAAATTTTTAAGTTCAAAGCGAAATATTTTTGTTTGATTTTTCAGTTATTTTATGAAAAATTATACTAAATTCATTTATATCGTAAAAAATTATTAATTTACATTTACTAGTTCTAATTAGTGATACAGAAACACTAGACAACGTTTTTTGTTTTAAAAATATTGTATATCTCAATTTAATTTGTTTAGGTTATGTTTCAATTTTTCATTGGGTTTTAAATGTATGTACAATATAATTGCTCAATTATTTATTGTCTAATTTAATGCTCAAAAATTCCAGTTCTGATTTATTTATTAATAATTAAATAAAATGGTCTAATTTTTACCAAACCAGTTGTTTACTTTCTACAGTAAAAGTTGTGCAACCTTTTTCAAGTTTTATAAGCTGAAAAATCATATTAAATTCATTTATATCATAAAAAATTAATTAATTTACATTAACTATTTCTAATTAGTGATACAGAAGCACTATGCAATGTTTTTTGTTTTAAAAAAATGTAATATCTCAATTAAATATTTTTAGGTTATGTTTCAGTTTTTGTTTGATGTTTTAAATGTATATACATTATAAATATTCAATTATTATAGTCTATTTTAATATTCAAATACTCTCGTTTTAATTTATTTATTAATAATTAATGAAAATATTATAATTTTTCACTAAACTGGTTTTTTAATTCCCGCGTTAAAAATTTGTGCAACCTTTCTTAAGTTTACACGAAAAATTTCGCTCGTTTTAAGTTTTTTAAGTGACAGCTGCAATTTCCATTTCCCCTCCAAAAAAAATTTAAGTTTCTTATTTTAATTATGGTCGAATACACACAAATCCCCTTTCTCGCTCTCTTACGTTATTTTTTTTATTTTTCTTATTCTAACTATGGTTCTCGCTTAAGAACTACGAACTTAAAATGCTTACAGATGTAATCATTGCACCTCTACTGCTAAATGTATCCTTTCGTCAAACTGGCTTTGGCTTGGCATATTAAAAACCAAATGAAAATTTCATTAAATATTTTTTTTTTGTTATACCATATATATATATATATATATATATATATATATATATATATATATATATATATATATATATATATATATATATATATATATATATATGTTTATATATATATATATATATATATATATATACATAGATATATATATTATATATACATATATATATGCAACCAGAACCGACTGTAAAAATATAGAAACGAAGTAAATAAATAGGGATATCTTCAATTTTATTATTTACATGGTTTGGATTTGAAAACATTTGAATCCAATTCATTTTATAAAACAAAAACGGTTTTGTTTGGTACATTAAAAACTAAAATAAAATAATTTTCTTTTACTCCTTTCTAGCTGCTTTGATTTATACCCCTATTCCCTTGGTCGTGTCACTTCATTCGACGTGATAATTGTCGCGTCACTTCAACTTTAAATTGGTATTCTCTTAGTCGATCGAAGTGATAATATAAAAGAATGTGACGTAAAAGAATGTTCGTCACTTCAAACGACGATTGTCGCATCGATCGACTAAGAGAATACCAAAATTTGATTATCGGTACAAGTGACAACCCTCCAGACCAGGTGTATCATAAACGTACGGTTTACGAAGACTTTGCTATACTAAGGTGTTCGTAAACGTTACACTAAAACGGTACAAATATAGTACGTAATGTGTACTTTTGTCACATGAGAAGTGAAACAAATTTGCGAAGACTTGTGTATGTATTAGCATGTATAAAAGTGTTCATAATGTGTACGCTTAAACGTAATGTTTACGAACTGCTTAAGCGTAACATTGACGAACGGTTTAGTGCGAATTGCCCCATTTAATTAGAATAAAACAATTTTTTTAAATCAATCTTATCTTTTATTTGTATTTTTCTTCAAATAAGCCGCAACACAAGACACAACGTGCCAAATTTGTTAATTAATCTTTTTCTGAAATGAAATAAAATGTTTCAATCATAGATGAAGTACTTCGAGTATTATTTAAATACCTTTCAAAATATTCATTATAATGATTTTTATATGATATTATGGATATAGTGCTGCTCTTGAATGCCACGAAAAACTAACAATAATTATCAGAAGTTTTTATATTTTCACAATACGACAACTTTAATTTAATTTGTACAAAAAAAAATTGAAACTAAAACAAAGCCGCAATATATAATTGACAGCACTGTGTATAGAGAATGTAAATGTAGCAGTGTATTATAAAAAAAAGCGTTCGTAAACTGTTCGTACGCTGTACATTTTTGCGCCGGGAGGGAAGTGACACGACTAAGGGAATACCCTGCTGGCCACGCGTAACGCAAACGTTCATTTTACGAATAGTTTCTTCTACTAAAGTGTTCGTAAACGTTACGCTAAAAATGAGTAGATATGTTACATAAATGATACTCTTGTCACATGAGAAGTGAAACAGATTGGCGAAGACTTATTTATGTATTGGTTTATAAAAAAATATTCGTAATGTGTACACCTTTTACGTAACATTTATGAACTCATATGGGCGTAACGTTTATGAGCGTTCTAAAATGCATTAATTTTGAAGTAATAATGAAAACAACGTATTTTGTTTTATTTTTAGCAAATATATGATTTTATTTATTTGATTATATCAATTAATTATTAATTATACCTATACTAAATTTTATCACATATATTTTTAATTATACTCAATTTTAGTTATACTTCAAGATCAACAAATTCATTAAGATATTAAAATAAAATAATATAATACGAAAATAGAAATAGCTAACAATGTATTGTATTTATTATAAATGTCGTCGTTACTATCATTCACTAAATTGTATTTATAAACAACAAAAATTAATAACAAATTAAAGATTTACTAAATATTAAAATGGCGCACCACGCTTTACTTTATCAAAAATCACATTCTGTTTAGAGATGGAATGAAGAAAACTACACGGTTTTGTAAATTCATATATGAAATTTGAAATTGTGAAGTAGTAGTAGTGCCCCATATAAGAAACCGTTCGTAAACTGTTCGTAAGTGGTTCATTTTTTATGTATACTTTTTTGCGCCGGCAGGGTAGGGGTGTTAGTGTCTCGTTTTCGTGTGTAAGTTGAAATTAATTTCTATAAGTATATGTGTTCAATCAACACAATTTTACAATTATTTATGTATTGTATTTTTTATGTTGTTAACTTGCTCGTCACTCGTCAGTATATAATACCGACGATCATCGTAGTTTCAAAAATTGGAATATGTTGTGTCGCTAGAAAAAAATTACCATCCAAGAAACACACCACATTACCATACTTTCTGGTTCAAATAAACATATGCTGATATTTCATGGAAACAGCGGACACTATTTTGAAATTGAGGAGTGTCTGATCAAAAGTCGCTATTTACATTATCCAAAATTTTTTTTTTTTATATTTAAAATAAATTTTATTTATTTATTTTATGTAATTACAATCTAGTCTCTTGGACTAATGAGCAATTTGTTTCTGACTTAATTTACTAACTTAAATTAATCTATGGATTCTTCCCATTGGCGTTCCATAGTGTTTGGTAAATTGAAGTAAACCACATCTTTGTTGTGGATTTTAGATCAGCATAATGCTGCTTAAACTGACAATCACACCAGCTCAAAAGGTTCGGTTCTTTTAAGTCTGCGAACTAAATTCGTGATGCTTAGGAGCTGAGTTGCCTCAATGTTCACATGTTGGCGGAGCCTTTCTTCGTGTCTCCGTGCTTTTTCCTGGATTTCATTTAAGATGAGGTTCATTTTAAGGTCCCTATGAAGGTCATTGTTCCTGACATACCAAGGTGCATCAACGATGTTCCTTAATACCATATTCTGAAATCTTTGGATGATATTTACGTTGCTCTGTTTGGTACAACCCCAAAGCTGAATACCATAAGTCCAAATCGGTTTCAATATTTGCTTATAAAGTAGAAGCTTGTTGTATGTTGATAAAGAAGAGTTCCTACCCATCAGCCAATACATTTTTCTGTATTTAAGTCTTAATTCTTCACTTTTCTTCTTGACGTGTGCTTTCCATCGTAGTTTAGCATCCAGGGTCATGCCGAGATACTTAGCTGTGTTCGCATGCGGTATTATTTCCCGATTTATGGTAATCGGAATACGTTCGATTCGTCTGTTTGTAAAGTTGATGTGAACTGATTTAGCTTCATTTAGTTGTATTCTCCATCTTTTTGTCCATTTATATATTTGAGTTATAGCTGATTGTAACTTCTGTGTTGATTCTTCGTTGCTTTTTCCAACAGCTAAGATCGCCGTATCATCTGCAAAAGTTGCCACCGTGTTGTTTTCTAATGTAGGAAGATCATAAGTGTATAGTAGGTATAAAACCGGCCCTAATACACTGCCCTGTGGAACTCCTGCATTGATTTCTTTCAATTCAGAAAATGTATCATCTAACTTAATCCTGAAGAACCTATCTTTCAAGTATGATTCCAGTATCTTAGCAAATTGCATTGGTAGAAGATTCCTTAACTTGTGGTTAAGTCCTTCATGCCACACTCTATCAAACGCTTGTGCAACGTCTAGATATACTGTTGAACAGACTTTTTTCTCCTCTAATGCTTTCTCAACTATACTGGTTATTCTGTGTACTTGATCAATTGTTGAGTGTTGGTTGCGAAAACCGAACTGATGATTTGGGATCAAGTTTTTATTCTCGATTATCGGATTTAATCTTTTTACCAGAAGCTTCTCAAAGAGTTTGGACATGACTGGCAATAGCGAAATTGGCCTATAAGACGATGTTATGTGCGGTGGTATCCCAGGTTTTGGGATCATAATTACTTCTGCAATTTTCCATAAGCTTGGTACACATTTGATTCTAAATGCTGCATTTATAAGATTGGTAAGTTTCACCAGAGCTTTCCTTGGCAGTTCTTTTAAGATTTCTGCAGTAATAAGATCGTACCCAGGAGCTTTTTTCGTTTTCATATTAGCTTTTATCTCACGCATGACTTCTTTTGGTGTTGTCGGTAGGATTTCTTTACTTTCTTGCACAGCTTGTTCAGTTATTATCTCGGCTTCCAACGTTTGGTCTTCATGTGGCTGGAATATTTTTTCGAGGTGTTCGGCAAATTCTCGAGCTTTGTCTTCATTATTTCTAGCCCATTTCTCACCTGCTATTTTTATTGGGGGAATCTGCATTATTGGTCTTTTGATTCTTTTGGTTGCTTTCCAAAGAGAATAATCAGTACTGTTATCATTAGTTAATTTTCTTAAATAGTTGCTGATTGATTCATCTTTCAATTCTTTGATCTCTCTTCTTAATTGTTGAGTGAGACTGTTCAAATGAGTTTTATCTTGGGGGGCCCTTGTTTGTTGCCATACTCTTCTCGCTCTTCTTTTTTCTGCGAGGAGTTCCCTAATTTCTATAGGGTAGTTGTTTCCCTTGATTTTCGTTTTAATTTCAGGAGTATTTTCCCAAGCTGATTGCTGTATATCTTTTACAAATTTGTGAACTTCTTTGTCTAATTGTTCTTCAGTATTTAACGGAACCATTAAGTTAATTTGTTGTTCTAGCGATAGTTTAAAGCATGCCCAATTAGTGTGATTATTTACTAGGAATGTTTTTTTTTCTTTCTGAATGATTTTTTCACTTAACGTTAGAAGTATTGGTGAATGATCAGAGTTTAAGTCGTGGCTTTTATCTACTTGTACATAATTTACAGATATGTTCTTTATTATAAAGAAATCAATCAGATCTGGTACTTTGTTTGGATCAGTTGGCCAGTAGGTTGGTTTTCCAGTTGAGAGGGCTTCACAACTGCATTTTCTGATAGCTTTTAGGAGTTCTTTACCCTTAGTCGTTGTTAATCTGGATCCCCAGTGGACATTTTTTGCATTAAAGTCTCCTCCAAGTACAAATCGTTTTCCTAATTTACTGAGGAACTCGAGATAATCTTTTTCTTTCATTGAGTGCTTCGGTGGGCAGTAAATACTAGCAATACAAATAGAACTACTTTTGGATTTGACAATAACAGCAGTTGCTTGTATTTCTTCCGTTTCATATTTTAACTCCTCATAGTGATGAATACTATTTCTAATTATAACAGCACTACCTCCTTTAGCAGTGTTTCCAGGGTGAATAGTGTGATATATTTGATAATTTTTAAATTTAATGTTTGATTGTCTAGTGAAGTGTGTTTCCGTGATGAGACATACATCGATTTTTTCTGTGTCCAGGACCACTTGCAGTTCTTGTTGATGTTGCATCAGTCCATTGACATTCCAACATAAGATTCTAAGATCTTTGGCCATTTTTCTGTTTAGGGATGGCTCCCTTAGTGCTGTACTCTAGTTTCTGTAATCGCTCATCAAATGTATTTAGTCTGCTTAAAATTAATTTAAGTGTTTGACTTATATCGTCATTTTGAGCAGTTTTTCCTGGATTTCCGTTGCTCATCATTACTTGAGCATAAGTCATTTTACTAAATTGTCCTTGAGTAGTTCCCGACACTCTACGATTTACTTCGGGTCGGTTCATCTTAACCGCTTGTTTCCTGAATGAACTTGGATTTTTAGCAATCACGTTCTTATTTTTGATATTTTGCAGTTCAATAGCAACGCTGCATCCTCTGTAGTTAGCCGGATGGTTTTCTCCACAGTGAACGCATTTAGGTTGAACATTTTGGGCTTTTACACAATCTTTGGTATGATGTTTACCTAAACATTTGACACACCTAGGTTCCCTGTTGCAATATTTTTGTGTATGTCCATAGGCTTGACATTGTTTACATTGTGGTATAAGCTTAGATCTTCTTAGATGCTGAATAACCACTTTGCACCCCAAGATGTACTTAATTTGATAAATTTTTTCGATATCTTCATCAGTATCGAAGGTCAACATAAACATGTTGAGAGGTACTTTGCCTCTCCCTTTTAGCTTAATCGATGCTTCAGTTGCCTTAAATCCTTTTGCTTTCAGGTCATCAATTATTTTATCTGGTTTACATGTAGAGTGTAAGTTTTTAGCCATGACCCTAATTGGTCTGGTTTGTTTATCTTCAAACGTGTGCCAAGCACGTTTTTCTTCATTTAACATTTTTGTCATTTTTCTGTATGTTTCAGCATCTTCTAAGTTTATTTTGATGGTGTTTCCATTCATCACCTTTGCATTAAACTTGTCAGTAGCAGTTATTGTTTTTATTTTTTCATAGAGTACATCGTAGTCTTTGACTTCATCTATTACTATTGGTGGTGGTGGAGGTATTTTTTTTTGGTTGTTTCTGGATAATATTTGGAACATTATCCTTTAATTGAGGTGGGGAGGGCGTATTATTCCGTCTCCTTTTTTTCTCCCACCTTTAACTCTAATCCACTCAGTTTCTCGAGCTAGTTCTTCTTCATCCGTATGATAGTCTTGTGGAGTTGTATTCCGGTTAGGAGTAGAACCGATGTCCTCCTTTGGCTTAAGAGCTTTAACTTCGTTTTCAAGCGTCTTCATACGCTCCTGCATCCATGCAATTGTAATATTCAGTTGCTTATTTATATTGTTGGCTTCAACTAATGCATTATTAGCTTTACACAATTCATTGTGAAGCTTTTCTTCGTTTGTAGAACGAGTGATGTGGCTGCTGGCCCCAATGGAGGGACTACCGCCTCTTATCGGAGAATACGCGACTTTGTTACTCCTCTGGAAGGGATGTAAATTATCCTTTTCTGTTTCACTCAAATGAGCTTGTTTATTCACCAACATGTCTTGGGATTGGTTAAAATAATTGTAGTATAGCAATGGCTGGTCTCCCCCAGAATCCATGAGACCATCCTCCGAAGAGGGTGGATTTACCTGAGCAACAGGTGTACCACCTGGGGTATTAGTTTCCTTATTTGTTCCGCTCATTGCTCATTTATAGTGTACTGCACTTTTCCAAAATGATATTTTTTTTTCTATCAGGGCAGAATTTTTTAAGTGAAATAGACCAAAAGTGGCTATTTCCAGCATGGACCAAAAATTGCCAATTTCTCTATGAAAAATATTCCTAAAATTCTTGATTTTGGTCAAAACAAGCTATTTACTACAAAAAAGTGATCAAAAGTAAGTAGCAAAAAGTAAGATGTAAATAGCGACTTTTGATCAGACACTCCTCAATTAACGAATATCTAATTCCAACTCAACCTAATTTCAACAACATTCATGTGAATATGATCTTGTTCCTCCTATGTCATTAAACACAAAATTTTAGCTTTCAACATCTCATTTCAAATCAAATTGACGTAATTTCATTTTCATATTTTATTATTTTATCAATTCCGGTTCATCGAATAGTTACAGTAAACACACAAAAAATATGTTAGGATAGTTAGAAATGAAATATTATTTATCCAATAACAAAAAATAAACACCAAAAGCTAATAAATTGTTTGTGTAATTTGAAATAATTTTATCTTTCAATTTTTAAAATTTTATTATTTTTTTAAAAACAAGAAAATTATTTTTCATTGCGTTCTTTTCTTATTGCGTCGTTTATCACCACTTTTGAATCAACGGAATCTCTCTGACGTTCACGTTCTTTATCTTTAGACGTGTCACGTTCCTTAGTATCGGCATCTCTCTGACGTTCACGTTCCTTATCTTTAGACGTGTCACGTTCCTTGGTGTCCTTTAGATCGCGATTCCTTAAATACGCAAAAGTCTTAAATAAAAATTTCAAAGTGTTTAATTTATCAAAACTTACGTATCACTTCGAGTTGAACTTTTTTCGTTTTTCCCTACGACTGGTGCAATTTTGTCGTGTATACTAGTGATTATCGAATGATAATCACTAATTTTTCTCTGTAAAAGAAATTATAATTAGATTATTTTATCTATTAGGATGTAGTCAAGAATTCAGCCGCTACAAAGATTAAGCAGCATAAAAAACTCGAAAAGCAGCTGATTGCAAAAAATGTCTGCTTTCTTCACCAACAATAATGTATAAATTGAATTTAAAAAAAATAATAACGAAAATGAGCCGAAATGCACTGCTTGGGTTGCAAAAAAAATTTTTGACTGAATTGCAGTATAAACTGCACAGCGGCTGAATTATTGATCGCACCCTAAGTATGTAACTATTTTTTTTACATTGGACATGGAAAGATTTAAATCGGCGTCAGCCAATTTTCTACTTGTTGCCTTTAAATCAGACTGTAGTTCTTTAAGCTTGGACTGTATTTTCGAAAAATTTGTGTTCAATTCCTGGTTTTGTTTGCGTAAATTCATTAAAATGCTTTCAGTATTTTCACGAGCTTGTTCAGATCGGGCCATTTGATCTAGCAAATTTTGAATATCGATTATTGCACCTTTATGTGTAACCAAATTATTATTCACAACTTCTAGCGAATCTGGAACTACGGTTGTTGTTGCTTTCATCAGTTCTTGCGTTGTACCTTCGGTGTCAACGGACATGGCAGAGCTGTCCAGAATAGCTAGACTGTCAGAGGTTTTAAAAATAGGTAAATAATATTTATTCCCTTTAGCCATTTGATCGATAGTTTCGTCATTTTCCGCATTTGCTAATGGAGATTCTTTTTTCTCATCTTCTTCTTTTGGTAAATCAGTTAATTTTCGATAATACAGTGAATCTCGAGATATTACTTTTCCGACAAGTCTACGAGTTTGAGCTCTAGATAGGTTCAACCCTAATGTATAGAATAAATCTTCGATATCCTTTTCGAAAATATAACCGCAGTGAGATTGATCGAAGTACACAAATGATAATAACAGTTCTAAATTAGCAGTGAAGTATTTAGGACGATCGCGAGGTTTCTTCTTCTCCGTAGACTTTATAGAAGAATTATCGTTGTCGCTATTCTCTTCGTCTCGGCAACGTAACTTCTTTATGTCGTGATCCACAGCATCCCGTTCCTTGTCTCTACTAATAGATTTTCGACTATCTTTGTCATTACGTTTGAGACCCATCATTTTATCAGTTTTGTCCATGTTAGCTTTGTCCGAAGCAGAAGGAACGTTTGAAGTTTCCATTGGCTTTTCTTTTTCCTCACCATCCTCATTGTCAGTTTTCAATAATGTTTTATCATCTTTTGGTCTACTAATATCTTCTTCGACATGTTTAGGTTCCTCCTTATTTTTCTCTGGCAACGAGTACAGTGCTCGGTAAATATTAAAACCAAAATCTCGCATTAACATTTCATTGAATAGTTCTGCAAAAAGTGATACTTCAAATGAATGTTCTTTGGTATCTTCAGAACGATAGTCAAGTAGTAAAGAAAGTGACATTATGGTGCAATCAAATTTTCCAGATTTTGCCGTTTTCGAAGGATGGACAATAATATGAGGAGTTGACGGTAGCACATAACGTTTCTCTATTAATTGACGTTCTTTGTCATCATAAACACGAGTTTCTGTTTTTTTGCGTTGTAATTCTCTTTCTTGATTTTTAGTTGAATCGTATTCATCTATGACAACCATACAAGATAGATCCATATCTGGTTCTGGATTTTCTTCGGGAGCTATAACCTCTTCTTCAATCCCGTTTGAATTTGAGTTCGCTTGTTCTCCATCACCTTCTTTGCTCGTTGTATCTGATTCAAGTTTTAGCGCTTTTGAGAGACGTGCAACTAGTTGTGCTTTTAATCCTGCAAAATTAATATTTAATTAAATAAATCGTATAGTTGATTAAATCAGAAACTGTGTTTGTAAGGTTGTTGAAAGAATAAAATTTAGAGTCTTTAGATCGATGTTACCAAAATATTGAACATTACCTTTTGCTGATAAATTTCTGGCCACCAATTCATTCCTCATATCAGAAACTTTCATTGTCTTAGGATCCAAATCACTAAAATGCGTTGGTTCAGTTTTTATATTAGTAACCTCAATATCCTCCTGAAATTATATCGATAATTTAAATTAAATACGGGATACTTTTAAATGGAATTTAAATAATTGGTCAAATTGTAACTATTTAAAGGTAATTCAATTTAAATTAATTATATTTGACCAAGAATATTTTCTTTGTCTTCAACAAAATTTAGTTTCGTTCCATTTAATTGTCCATCCGGAATAATGCCTCTATTTATCTTACTATAAATAGTAAAACATTTCTAAATAAAATAAAAGGACATAAGATTACACTAAGAAAAAAACCAAATAAGTTTTTCTATAATAATGGTTTAAAATATCTACAAACTAGTTCCTATAAATAAATTAAATAACCAAAATAGAAACTATCAGTCTAAAACAGTTTGTCCCAATCTTTTCCTCAATTTATAATATGTAATTATATTGAATGGAATTAATAAGCCCGATAATTTTGTTAACATACTAAAAATAAAGTTATTATTTAGTTAGAAATTAATTTATAGCTGTGCCTTTTCAATTCCTATAGAATTTCCATCATCATCATTTTCTGCAACTGCAGCAACACCGCTAATAGCAGCAACATTCGCCTTTGTAGTAACAACCGTTGACGTTGAAACTGGACTAATAGCTGATTCTGTTTTAGTACTAGTAGTAGTAGTAGTAGTAGAATTGTTTCCAGCAACCACTTCATCAACCACAGCATCAATAGCAATATTAACGTTATTTTTATCACTATCAACTGGGCTACCTTTATTTAAAGCAATATCCAATGTTCGTTTATAACGATTTTGAATTCCATCCCATTCTATTAATGTCGGTATACATGATCGAACATCGGGTAAAAAAATAACAACAGTTTCTATACGAGCTGGAACAACACGACCTTTATGTATAGTTTCTGAACGGCGGTAGTAGAGTTCCACAAAGCGATACCTGTGTGTGAAATTATATTTATTTATGTAATTAGAGTTTTTTATCTACCTTATAATTTACAAAAAGATTTCTCCACAAATAAAAACAATTTATGTTGTAAAAACTTATTCATAATTCAAAATTTTAAAATTAATAAAAAATAACTATATGTATATATATATATATATACTATATTTATAGTATCAAAACAAATGAATCATTCTACGTTACAAACCCGCTTATTGCAACACCCGATAACAGCACGTACTAGATAATTGCAACTTTTATCGAATGCTTGATAGTTATATCATAGGAACCTTTCTCTAAAAATCTTTAGAATTGCAACAATAAGAAATTGAGCCTCGATAACTGCAAGTTTTTGTTTGTTCGATTTCTCTTTAAAATTTCCGATAAAATAATAATAAGAAAGAAATGTACACATTGGGCATTCAGTGCAATGCAGTTCTGCAAAAATTTTGATTTATCTCATAGCACAATGTATACCCGATTTTTGCAATAATTTCGCAATTTGCAACCCCGGCATGACTTTAATTAGTTGGAATAAGCGAGTTTATACTGTATTTTATGTCCGTTGATTATAAGTTGATTGTAAATACATATTTATTTATATAAAATTAATATGGATCAAAAATGTCGATATAATATATATATTTTATAAATTATATTAGTAATTTTTAAATAAATAAATGGTGGCATATGTAGAATATTGTTTCTCGTTACTTTTGTTATACAAATGCAGGGCACCCACCCTACAGCAACTTAAAAGTGTTTTATTTGTATATGTATTATGTAAGTAAAATATTCACACTATTCATTCAAGAAAATAATATCTCAAAAACACGGGTGTGAGCGAATGCACCTATTTTTCAATGTCATTTTCCCAAACATTATTATTAATCCTAGCGATCTAAAAGAAAAAGCAAACAAAAGTTCAATCGGTTTCCCATCCCATTTGATTAAATGAGAAGCCAGCTCGTTATTTATTAACATGGATTCCCCTTTGGTTAACAAATTTTGGATTGACATATTTATTCATGGTGGCTTTATCGGAATTTTTAATTATTAATCGCAAACATGAATAAAATCATTTATTTTAATTATTAAAATAAAAATTAAAAATTATTAATTAATAAGCTTTCCAACCGACAGCCACAAGTAATTATTCACGAAAAGATTTTATATAATAAAACACAATATTTCGGTTTTGTCACTTTCTTTAACGTGATACTTATTTTTTTGTAAATGAAATTACGATCGTTTCGGATGTTACTCCTTTATCAAATTTCTAACAAACATTAATGTACACAAATAAATAAATATCACGTTAAAGAAAGTGACAAAACCGAAATATTGTGTTTTATTATATAAAATCTTTTTATTGGTGATTTTAGTCCACGAGTAAACAACAAATATGTTAAGTTTAATTATTCACCATTAAAGCGCCGCAAGAGGCGCCACGGTCGCCACTATTTAAAGGTGAACATCAATTCAGCTTTTATTTTTGTGTTATCTTTGAATTATTTTTTCCTTAAATAAATAAATTTATCTTTCATGTGTAATAAAAGATTGTTTTGAACCGAAATTAATAACAAAATTGTCCAATTACGTATTTTTTGGTTGCTGGGGCCCTATTCTCGAATTCCACATCCATTTTCCATATGTGGACATTTGTCAAAATTCATTAAAATTGAATTTTCTCGGCCCTAAGGGAATATTTCCGAATAGGTATGAGCAGATGGAAGAAATTCCCCATATAGGAAAATGGCCATGCCCCATTTGTTTTATATACGAATTACAATTTTCGAATGTTTTGATGAATTTTGACAGATGTCCGCATGTGGAAAATGGATGTGGAATTCGAGAATAGGGCCCCTGGGGGCCTATTCTCGAATTCCACATCCATTTTCCACATGTGGACATTTGTCAAAGTTTACACAAAAACGTTCAAAAATTGTAATTCGTATATAAAACACATGCGGTATCACTGATCTATACTACATGGATAGAACATGTTCAAAATCTTATGGTACAAAATAGTAATGTCTCTTTTGTAAGACAGAGACAGTAATATTTTGTCTCTTTCTTTCAAACTCGAATTTTCGAAAATCAACTTTAAATAAAATAGCACTTATCAAAGGACAGTTAAAAATATGATTGGTTTTTAATTTTTTTATGATGTAGGTGGGAGCAATATTTTGAGATGAAATAAGGGTGTTTTATTATTATTGTTTAAGGATAAATAAAATTTCTGTTTTCATTCCAAATTTCAGTTAAAATTAGAAATAAAAATATGTTGTATGTACTAAATAATAATTTGTATTTATTCAAACTGGTGATGTAGAATATCCAATAGATTTGTTTGATATTGAAGAAGATTCTTACCACGGTGGATAAAATAGCATTCGTGTATCAGAATTCCTCCAGGAAAACATTGTCTCAGCCTTCCAGGAAAATGTAATTGGCTATATAAGTGGCTGTGTAGTAAAAATGGCTAGAAAAATAATATGGTGGAGCCCACACCTCGGCACTAAAATTATTATTTTTAAAAACTATAGGTGGTTTAATAATTCCGGCTAAAGATGTAACTGATCTGTGCATCATTACAAATTTATACTTTAAAAGTGCCGACATAAATTTGAAGAATAAACATCAAGATGAGAGGCCGGCGTTACGAATATTACAGGATCTGAATATTACAGATATGTTTCCGTCATTACATAATCATCAATTTGATACAGAAATACTATAGATAACAATCATATATATAAGCTAGCTAAAGTAATAATAAAATGTTTTATAAAGATTAAATTTTCACATATTTCACGGCAAATTAACGACCAAAATACAACACACATATGGCATCAATTAAGTAGATTAATTATATTTCACCATGAATAGATTTGTATGATTTGTATGTACATATATATGAATTGATTTATATTAGATTAATTATATTTCACCACGGTATAGATTGATATATTATATTAAATCATTAATAACTTAAAAATTTTTAAAAATCGCTATATTTCATTCCAAATATTTTTTTGTTTGTTTGTTTTGGTTCATAACTTGACATTTAATTCCGAAAATTGGTCGCATTACGTGTGTATTCCAGGTGTGCATTATAAATTTTAAGGGTTAAATAGTAAGAAATAGTGTAAATAGTTTCTGAAAAACGTAATTATTGTGATATAACTTAAAGTGAAATAAATTGTATTAATTATTTTTAATACATTCATAACATTTTATTAGATTTTATGTAAAAAATTAATAATTTCAAATATTTTCGACATTAAATTTATTTAAGTGCGGCCCTATACAACTTGTGTCTCTTTAGATGCAACAACTATATAAAAACAAGCGAAATAGTTATATTAAAAAGTTCTACCATCAAATTGTTGTTGTTTGCGTCGAAATTTTGAAGATGTTCTATCCATGTAGTATCTATAGATCAGTGTGCGGTATGGACATTTTCCTATATGGGGAATTTTTTCCTCCTGCTTATACCCATTCGGAAATATTCCCTTAGTAGCGAAAAAAATCAATTGTTATGAATTTTGACAGATGTCCACATGTGGAAAATGGATGTGGAATTCGAGAACAGGGCCCCTGTTCCCCTTTAACTCTAGTATCAATATCGTCCACCAGATGTCCAGCCACTTTCCGTTAAAAAGCGAATAAATAAAGCATTGATCAGCGAGTCGTTAACCATCCGTAATAAAACCTTACAGAATTTAACGAAAGTGTATTGTTACGGAAATTTTGACAGATCGCCCAGCGAATCCGTAAGACGATTTGACAAGAAAAAACAAAGAATATTTGTACATATAATATATTATGTACATATTTAAAATATTTATAAAATATTATTTTAATTCTTAAAATATAAATATGTACATAATATTAATTTCAAACAAAACTGAATACACAATGCAATGGGCGCTTTCAGGTCCGCCAACTGTTGGCAACATGTTGAGTAAAACAATCATGTTATTTCCTGAATGCAACCGATTTATCGAAAATTTTATGGCAATGTGATAGATCGATTGTCAATTTTTCCATCAGTAAATTTTCAATGACAACATGTTGTGGGAACTGAAAGCGCCCATTGTCTCACTGTTTGACGTTTCTTCCTTCAGTTGGGCGATAATTTTCGCTCTTCTTAAAGAACCTTAAATGACAATTCAAATTTAACGAAACTGAACGAAAAGTTCTTAAAGTTTCGCTGGCCAGTAACATGAAAGTTCCTATGGTCGCATTCTTACTTAAATTTTTTAAAGACTCGCTGGTCAATGCTTGTCTTAGCTAGAGAGACGTATTAAGAGAGAGTAAGAATATAACTAGCGCTTAATATAATCGATTGTCACGTAACGTAATAGAAACACACTAACAATCTAACCAACATTTTTCCTTTTTTTATTTAAAACAAGCATAACCGATGTACGAAAAAATATGATCGACCACGTGTGTACATAAATTGTGAAGCGTGATTTACACGTTCCAACAATTGTAGCGTTTTTTTATTCGCTCCGGATAGCTGCTATCGAGAGCCGTCATATAAAAAATGGCTCCCGATAGCGCTCCGTATAAATAGGTAGAGTCAAATATCTTTTATTTTGAAATTTTTGGTAAACAATTGAATTAAAAATGATAGTTTGATGTTAAATAAGTTTAGTTTACCAATAAATAGCGCGTCAAATTTAAATTTAGGCGTATAAAAATGACGGCTCTCGGTAGCAGCTATCCGGAGCGAATAAAAAAACACGACTAATGTTTCCCAACAAAAAATGAAGAGATTAGTATATCGCGAATTCCATTTGAAAGACAAGAACAAATATATAAACAAACAAAATTTTGTTGGACTTTTTTCTTTTTTTTCAACTTTGTTTCCATAAAAAAATTTTTTGACTATAAAATATACTCGACCCGAGTATATTTTATGGAAACAAACAACAACAAACACATTAAAAATGGCGATTTGTAAAATTTTTATAGCGCTTTATTTTTATTTTTTTAAATTTTTATTTAAAAATTAAAATTTACGTTGGAACAATTTTCATTTTAGCCTAGAAAAGTCGTAATTTTGATAAATAAAGTGGTATCGCAGCGGCATTCGTCAAAAATTACATTGTCGATTTTATACCGCCAAAAAATTATAGCATGCCCGACATTTTTGTTTTATTTTTTTATAAATATTTGTTTAAAAATGGAAGTTTACTTTCGAAAAGCTTTATTTTAGCCAGAAAAGTTGTAATTTTGAAACATAAAGTTGTATTATCGCCCTATTCGACATCGTAGATTTTATACCGCCACAAAGTTATAGCACGACCGACATTTTCGTTTTATACTTTTCTCTTTTTATCGCATGTAAATATTTTCTATTGCGTGTAGCTCTAAGTCTCAACAAAAAAAAGGTTGGAAAAACATTGTTGGAACGTGTAAATCACGCATTATTATTGTATAAAGCACATAGATGTTAAACTGTAGAGTAGAAACAAATTTTTGTCCCATATAAAATCTTCTATTTCAAGCGTGAACAGTTGGAGAGGGATAAATATATTATATGGTTGGTTACAAATAACATATGGTTGGTCTTTCGTTTATGTAAACAAACCATTTCATTTTTATTGTTGTTAAAAAGTGGTTGTGCATAATTTCATGAAAATTAAAAATTATCAAATGAAACGAAACAATTAAAAAATATATACATAATTAATTATTATTTGTTAAAAACTATTAAAAAATGAAGTGTTTAATCAGATAATGTCGTAACAATACTCGCAACAAATTACCTGGAATTACTTTTCATCGGTAAGTTTTGTTCTGGTTTATATATAACGAAACTAAAATTGTGATGTAAATATTGTAGTTTGTGATAAAAAAAGTGCACTTTTAATTTAAATTTATTACATAATTATAAAAAAAAAAACAATTTTGTTGTTGTTGGGTGCTTAGGAATCTTACGATTTGTTTACAATTATATTTAGCAGGTCCGCACTAAAAGTGTAAAATAATGACGCTTTTTTAGGAAAGTTATTATTAATAATAAAGTTTATTTTAATAAAAAAGTTAAATTTAAAAATAATTATAAGCGTATATTAATTGTTTTATTTTAAGCAACTCACTTCACTCAAATCCATTGAATAAAGATACGCCCCTAATCTATTTTAGCCCTTCTCTTTTCGAACAGAATTTTCCAATTTTGACTTTTTGGCATAAAACAAAATTTTTTATCTGTGACTGATTTACACAATGTTTAAAAACAAACTCAACAAAACGTAAAACAAATTGAGATACAACCGGGGTAGTAGGGAGAAACAAATATATAATATAGAATTTTTTAACGGTTTTTTCTGAGTTATTACATTCAATTTCTTAAACCGAGTAAGGACCAGAATGGCATCAGTAACTTCCCTGAATTATTCTTCTATATTTTCACTTACTCACAGTTTTTACATATACCACTAAACTTGAACTGTTGAAAATTATACACTTCAACAAAATTCTATATACTTTGTTGAATTGTTTGAGTCGATGCATTCTTGTATTGGTTACTTGATGAACTTTTTCTACTAGGGCATCCCTCGATTTACGAAATCTCTTTTTACGAATTTTCAGCAAATTTACGAAAAATTGGTTTAATGAAGTTTCGATTTACATGCAATTTTTTGGGACCAATTAACTCGTTAAGCGAGAAAATTCGTAAAAAGATTTCTTAAATCAAGGAATGGGTGCATAGAATTTTTTTTATTAACAAATTGGTGATGTTAAATGTTCAGCAGTATTGCGAGAATGATTTTTAGTTAAGAAATTCTTCAGCTGTTGATTTAAAATTCGTTTTGTGATTACAAGTAATTTTTTGAGTAAATTAATTAATTTATTGTTTATAGTTAACTTTACATTTGGCGGTTTGGCGCCTATTGGAGACGGGGAGAACAAAGTTGAGTAGTTAATCTACCAGCTCCATAACTTTCTAGTAGGGTGCGCCTCACGTGAGCTGTTCCAGACAGCTGCGTGATGGGTACAATTGTGTAGAGGGTGACCTGGTCACAATTCGCAAGTGTAAGTGCTGTATAATATTTTTTGTTTAAATTAATAAATAAATTATAATAGTTCAGCGAAGTAAAAATAATATTAAAAACGTGTTCAGTGCCAAACAAAGGAAAAAAATAAAGAAGATGTCGTATGTAAAAAATCAGGATATTGTTATTCCAATTTTCGATGGGTCCGATTATAAAAATTGGAAAATACGATTAATAAAATTTCTACAATATAAAAAGTTTAAAGAGGTTTTTGTACGGGAAAAATGTGCCACTGACGATGCTGCTAAGTGGGAAATGCCATTAATAATAAACAACTGGAATACATAAGTGAATTCGGTTCGGCTTTCGAGATTATGCGTAAATTTGATGAAATGTATTTAAAACAATCCACCGCTTTACAAATTGTGTGTAGAAATAACCTCGAAAACATTAAATTAAAAAATTATTCGGATGTTAACGTGTTTTTTGATACTTTTGAAAAAGTGTAAATGAATTAAAACAAGCCGGTGCAATTATAATTGAGCAAGAGAAATTAAATTACATGTGTTACCGGAAAAGGACAGAACTGTTGATTATTTGATGAGCATAATTAAAATGAAAACGTTTGAAGAGAAAACTGAAAAATCAAATAAGGCACAAATTGAAAAGTCAAACGTGCTTAAAGCAGAAACTAATACATCGTCGATGTCATCGTTTCATAATAAGGTTACATGTTTTAGATGTGGAAAATTTGGTCACGTGAAGAAAGATTGTCGGGTTGTAAATGTAAGTCACGGCGGTTGTGGTTATCGTGGTCGAGGACAATTCAATTCTAGATATTACCGTGGAGGGCGAGTTTTTTCTCAACAACAACAAAAAAGTGAACAACCGGGAACAGTTTTCTTACTGAAATTTTGAACAACCTGTCTACCACAAGTGAAAATGACATGTCAAGTAAAGATCAAATTCAATGGTTACTTGATAGTGGATGTACAGATCATATTATAAATAATGATAAATTTTTTGATGACGAAATAATATTGAAGCATCCCGTAAAAGTTAAAGTTGGAGATGGAAGAACATTAGAAGCTACTTGGTGATATTGTAGTTTATTTTCCGGTCTATGGTAAAAAATCTAAAGTAACATTAAAAAATGTATTTTATGTGAAACAGAAGAAAGCAAATTTATTAAGTTATTCAAAGATCACTGACAGTCATACAATAATTTCAAAAGGATATTCAGCAAATATATATAATCCAGACAGAAAACTAATAGCTATAGCTAAGAAGGATGAAAGATTATACAAAATAAGTAGTTTTATTTCAAAAGATAAAATATGTGCAAATATGACTAATACTAAAATTCCAACATTAAAAGAAAAACTGCATCGTACACTTGGACATGTAAATTTTAATTATCTAAATATTATGTGTGAAAATGAGCTACTAGAAGGTTTACCTAAAGAACTAGACTCGGATTATATGAAGTGTGTAATATGTATTGAGAATAAAATGCATAACCGTTCAATAATAATAGGCGAAGAGCTGAGGATGTACTGGAAATAGAACACACAGATTTGAATGGGCCCCACATTACTACAGGATGTTATGGTGAAAAATATTGTTTGAGTTTCATCGACGATTACAGTAAATTGGCAAAAGTATATTGTATTCAATCAAAAGATAGAGTATTCGAATGTTTTGAAGAATATGTAAATGAAGTACAAAATTTAACAGGAAAAATGATTAAAGAATTGAGATGTGATAATGGAAAGGAATACCTGAATGCCAAAGTCTATCAATTTACCAGAGCAAAAGTTATTATAATAAAATCTTGTCCAGCATATGTACATGAATTAAACGGAACAGCGGAGCGATACAATAGATCAATAATGGATATGGCAAGATGTCTTCTAGCGGAAGCGAAAGTAAACAGATGTTTTTAGCCAGAGGTGGTAAAAGCTGCTGCATATCTTAAAAATAGGACATTAACAAATAATATGGACAAAAAGACACCGTATGAGATATTCTTCAAAAGGAAGCCATCTGTAAAAAATTTGAAAATGTATGGCAGTAAAGTATATGTTAGAATATCGGAAGTGAAACGACGATCAAAATGGGACAAAAAGGCTGAATTAGGTATTTTGCTAGGGTATGCAGAGGTTGGTTACAGAGTGTTAGTCAACGACAGGGTTATTGTTGCAAGACATGTGGATATTATTGAGGAGGATGTAAGATGCATTGGTCTTGAGGACGAAAGTGCGGAGCAAAATGAGGAACAGCAAAGACGTTCAATAAATAAAGTTAGTGAACCTGATGAAGAAATTATAATAAAATCCGGCGAGTCGATATCAAGGAATAAAATAAGTGACAACGAGAATAAAGAAATAACCATTAAGCAGAGTTCATCTAAAAGAGAAATTAAGCCTCCAGTTCGATTTGAAGAAGAATTTGGCTACTATTGTATAACTGTAAATTACTGTGATGCTATGATTCCGGATACGTTTCATGAGGCAAATATGAGTGAGGAAGCCAAACAATGGAAAGAAGCAATGAATCAAGAAATGAAGTCTTATCAAAAATAATACTTAGACATTAGTAAGTAAACCACCGGATGAGAAGGTTCTAGATGTAAAGAAAAGAGAGTTTAAAGCAAGGTTGGTGGTTAGAGGTTTTCAACAAGCTGATAAAATTGATGATACTTATTCACCTGTTGCCAAAATGCAGACTATCAAATTATTATTATCATATTGTTGTCAGTATAGTTTAGAAATTCATCAGATGGATGTTGAGACTGCTTTTTTAAATGGCAAAGTGTTGTCTGAAGTTTATGTAAATCAGCCACTCGGTTATGGCGATAATACTGATAGAGTTTATAAATTAATTAAATCTTTGTATGGTTTAAAAGAAAGTCCTCGTGCTTGATATGAATGTTTTAACGAGTTTGCAACAACTCTCGGTTTTCGCAGAAGTAAATATGATTATTGTCTATATGTTAAAGTCGAAAATAATTGAACCGTATATACATATATTATTGTTTGTCGATGATTTGCTAATTTGCTGCAAAAATGAAGGAAAAATAATCGAAGTAAAAAATAAATTTAAAATGAAGGATTTAGGCAAAGTTAGGAATTATATTGGAATTAATATTGAATATGATTATACTAAGTGCAACATATTGACGCTGAGTCAGAAAACATACATAGAATCTTTAGCTAAACGATATGAAATTGAAAACTCAAAACTGTATAACACACCAATGGAAATTAACCTCAAACTGGAAAAATCCGAGGTAAATGAAGATGTACGAGGGCGGATTGAAAATGAAGCTACCTAAGTAGGAAAACAAATTTTTTTTTTGCCAAAAACCATTTATTTCTCAACATAGTCTCCATTTAATTCGACACACTTAGTAAGACGATATTCCAACTTTTTTATACCATCTGAATAATACGATTTCGGGAACCCCTCAAAATACGCGTTAGTTTCGATAATCACTTCTTCGTTTGAGATGAATCTTTGTCCTGCGAGCCATTTTTTCAAGTTTGGAAACAGGAAAAATTCACTAGGAGCTAAATCTGGACTATAAGGTGGATGATCAACCAATTCGAAGTGTATTTCACGTAATTTTAGCATCGTATCTAATGCTGTGTGAACCGGTGCGTTGTCTTGAAGAAAGAGCACTTTTTTCTTCTTTAAATGTGGTCGTTTTTCCTTGATTGCATCAACCAATTGATTCAATAATGCACGATAATACTTTCCTGTGATTGTGGATCCTTTTTCAAGATAATCGATGAGCAATATTCCGTGTGCATCCCAAAATATAGTGGCCATAACCTTGCCAGCCGATTTCACTGCCTTTGCCTTCTTCGGAGCACTTCCACCAGCTTCCACCCATTGTTTCGATGGATTTTTGGTTTCAGGTGTGTAGTGGTGGACCCACGTTTCATCAACAGTAATTAATCGACGCCAAAAATCAACAGGATTACGCTTTATCATGTCCAAACACCGCTGTGAAGTGGTCTGTCGAACTCGTTTTTGTTCGACACTGAGCAAACGCGGCACCTATCTTGCCGATAGCTTTTTCATATGCAAATGTTCATGCAAAATGTTGAACACACGTTCTTATGATATGTTTACCATTTCAACAATCTCACGCAACTTGACTCGGCGATCATTCATAACGATATCGAGGATTTTCTTGATATTTTCTTCAGTAACCACCTCTTTTGGCCTTCCTGTTGATGGTATTGTTGCAGTGCTTCTTCGGCCGCGTTTAAATTCAGCAATCCAATATATTACCATGTAATCTGACGGAGCAGACTCACCGTAATGTTTATCGAGCTTTTCTTTTGTCTCTTTCGCCGTTTTCCCTTTCAAATAATAGTGTTTAATCACTGCACGAAATTCGTTTTTTTCCATTTTTCAAGAAACACAAAAGTTGCTTACTTCAAACGACTACAACAAATAAACTAATCGATGAATTTGGGTGAAATTTTAACAGCTGACGTTTGACAGATCGCAATTTCTAAAAAACAAAAAAATTTTGTGTTTGTGCTGCCATCTATCGCTAGGTAGCTTCATTTTCAATCCGCCCTCGTAAAAAATATAGAAATTTAGTGGTGCACTTTTGTTTATCAATACAAGGCCAGACGTATGTTTTAGTGTAAATTATTTAAGTAGATTTCAAAATTGCTATAACGAAACACATTTCAAATAGGCTTTGCGAGTTTTAAAATATTTATATTTAACGAAAGATCTAAATTTAAAGTTTTATCAAAATGATGAGGCCGATATCATGGATTGTTTTGTGGATGCTGACTGGGCAGGCGATACTGAGGATAGAAAATCTACTTCAGGATTTGTTATAAGATTATTTGGAAATGTATTTTATTGGGAATCAAAGAAACAAACCAGTGTAACAAAATCGTCTACGTTTGCTGAATATATAGCGCTATCAGAAGCTGTAACGGAAATAAACTTTTTGCGCAGTCTGCTTAACGATGTTTTCATACAAATCAGTAAACCTGTCAAGATTTATGAGGATAATTTGGGTGCCATAACAATTGCAAAACATGGAAATTATACAAAGAACTCTAAACATATTGAAGTACATTATCATTTTGTTAATGAAAATTACAGAAATGGAACTATTGATGTTATTAAAGTAGATACAGAGAATAATCTTGCTGACATCTTTACCAAATCATTAGGAAATATAAAATTCATAAAATTCAGAGATATGTTAAGTTTAAAGGAATAACCATTTCTTAGATGATGAATAAAAATGTAAGGAGGCGTGTTGGGTATATGTGTACATTTGTATTCATACAGTGTAAGGAAATTTAGTTTAGTGTGGTAACACCAACTTAATCTTGTTTTTATATAAAGTTTAAAGGAATAACCATTTCTTAGATGATGAATAAAAATGTAAGGACCCTCCCGGCGCAAAAATGTATACAGCAAAAATGTACAGCGTACGAACAGTTTACGAACGCTTTTTTTTGTAATACACTACTACATTTACATTCTCTATACACAGTGCTGTCAATTATATCTTGCGGCTTTGTTTTATTTTCAATTTTTTTTGTACAAATTAAATTAAAGTTGTCGTATTGTGAAAATATAAAAACTTCTGATAATTATTGTTAGTTTTTCGTGGCATTCAAGAGGAGCACTATATCCATAATATCGTATAAAAATAATTGTAATGAATATTTTAAAAGGTATTTAAGTAATACTCGAAGTACTTCATCTATGATTGAAACATTTTATTTCATTTCAGAAAAAGATTAATTAACAAATTTGGCACGTTGTGTCTTGTGTTGTGGCTCACTTGAAGAAAAATACAAATAAAAGATAAGATTTAAAAAATTGTTTTATTCTAATTAAATGGGGCAATTCGCACTAAACCGTTCGTCAATGTTACGCTTAAGTAGTTCGTAAACATTACGTTTAAGCGTACACATTATGAACACTTTTATACATACTAATACATACAAATGTCTTCGCAAATTTGTTTCACTTCTCATGTGACAAAAGTACACATTACGTACTATATTCGTACTGTTTTAGTGTAACGTTTACGAACACCTTAGTATAGCAAAGTCTTCGTAAACCGTACGTTTATGATACACCTGGTCTGGAGGGGAGGCGTGTTGGGTATATGTGTACATTTGTATTCATACAGTGTAAGGAAATTTAGTTTAGTGTGGCAACACCAACTTAATCTTGTTTTTATATAAATGTTACCGAGAATGGATATGTACTGTAGTCTAAGAGGAAATGTAACAAAGTAAAGAACTAAATAAAACAACACTGTGAAACATAATGGCGGTTTAACCTTTTTATTAATTATATTAACAAGAACGCAATACAGTCATACCCCGTACAACGTCCCCCCTTCGTAACGTCGTTTCGCTGTAACGTCGTTAGTAAAATGCGAACAAACCTCGCTCTATCGTCGCTGTGTTTCGTTGTATCGTCGTTTTTATTTTTTCATAAATGATAAAAATAAAAAATTAATAAGCAAAGCAAAAAACACTGAGAAAATAGGCAAAAAACATAAAAAACAAAAACAATGAAATTTTCTCGTCTATTCGCCTACATACATACAAAATACATAAATGTAACACTCAAAAATATACATTATAACAGTATACATACAGTGCTGGGAAAAAAAAATTGGGCAAACATATTTTGCCAAAGCAATTGACTTATTGTTTCATTTTAAATACATGTATGACCTAATTTTTTGGAGAAAAAAAAATTTACCTGCAATTTAGGGGGAAAACCCGAAAAATGCCAAAATATTCAAAATACGTTGATTGGAGTTAAAGTAATGGAATAAATTAAACACTTATTATTTAATTTTGTTTTTGTTTTTTACTGATTTATAGAAATTTTACCTTTAATATTAATATTTTGTTGGACCGCCATTTGCTTTTATTACAGGGCGTGAAAAAATTTGTGTAGAATCACGTAGGCTACATTACGTAAAAGTAAAGAAATCAAGTACAATTTGTGTAATTTTTTTTTTTTTTTCAATCAATTTTTTTATGTTGAATTCTTTTTGTCCAAAAACATCAAAAAAAAATTGATGTACATCGAAAATCATGTACTTTTCGTCAAAAAACATCATTGTTTTTCGATGTACATCAATTTTACGAAATGTATATTTTTTCATAAATCAACTACAACAACAAATTAGAAACGTCAATTTTTAGTTGTCAAAGTTGTCTGAGTTTTTGTGTCTTGATTTCATTTTAATTGTTGTGTTTAATCGTATTAAATAAAGTTTTCAATATAAACAGTTTTTCCCGTCCCGATTTTTTATCCTTTTATTTGTTGTGCTTAATTATTTTAATTGAATTCAATAAAATTGTCAATATAAACAGATTTTGCCGTCTCGATTTCGAATTGATTTTTATAGTGTTTTGTGTCGAGTGTATTCAGTGTTTTGTTTTGAAATTTGAATAAAATAAATATATAATTTATAGAACAATTATGGAAGAGGTAATTGCGGAATTGGTGGCATCTTCAAAATTAAAATAATTAAACACAACAAACAAACGTTTATAAATATCATGATATTTTTTATCATTTTTGCCCGATTGAACACAAGGAATAGTTTCAATATCAAAATAATTTATAAAGAAGAAATAATTAAAAAATATAACATTTAATTAAAAACCTGACGACAAAACGAGTTTATTGAATTTTACAAAGCGATTTAAAACAAAATGAGTACGTTTATGCTCAGAGTCGAGTCATCTTTTAGTTAACTTTGGATCATCTTGTAGTTATCTTTTTTAGCGTTTATACTGCAGAGTCAAATCGTAGTCGAGTCGAAACTAGGTTGAAACCGAGTCAGAAACGTCAAAAAAAATCATAATTTTTATTTTCAATAAAAATTATGATTATTAAAATTATGATTAAAGCAATTTATTTTACAAGTTTGCAGTATACAAAATTACAGAAACACAAAAATCGGAGATGCGCACACGAATTAAGAAATCAAAATGGTGTCTTTTTATTATTATTTTTTGTTGTTTTTATTTTTCGACTCGACTCCGTTTATAGTGGATGATTTTAGAGTTAACTCGACTCGACCATAGAAATTTTTTAGGTCGAGTCGAGTTAACTACAAGATGACTCGACTCCGTTTATAGTAAAAGATAACCTAGGTTCAAACCAGGTTGAACCCTAAGCATAAACGTACTCTCTGTAACATTTAAAATAAATTTATCATTTTTGTTCAATTTTGGTTGTTCAATCGGGTTTGACGTACAGTATTACGAAATGAAGTTAGGGTGGGATAAAATATCATGATATTTTTTATCATTTTTGCCCGATTGAACACGTCCATTGAAAACTTTATTTAAATGATTAAAATAACTAAACAACAATTAAAATGATTTAAAATCAAGACAAAAAACTCGTATATTCACAACTTTGACAAATAAAAATTGAAGTTTCTGTTTTTGTTGTTGTTAGTAACGTCAAAAAACCACATCAATTTATTTCATGTACTTGTTTGTTTGTTTTTTAAATTTGCTCAGGTCAGATCTTTCAATCCATAGGACCAATGAGTTATATTTTTCCAGAAAAACCCACAGAAATTTCTCAAGGGAAATCCTGGGGCACTGGAGAGGTTATATAGGTTATATTTTTCTCACAAAAAGTATTAATTGTTATATTTTTAGTTTTGTTTGTTAATATTTAATATGTGGTAATTTTTATATTTATTATAAGTGTGAGTTATTATAAGTGTGATCACGTTGTAAAATGGCGTAGGCTCATATCGTTAGTGCACGATGAATTATGGATCGCGTTAATTAATATTGAGCAGATTCTGAGTCTTTTTTACAAACGTGTTTCTTATAAGTCGCAAAAAAGGTGACTCCTTCGCTCAGTGTACGAAATTATGGGCCTTATACGGAATTACGCAGTACCCGGAACCACTTATTGCGACTTAATTTATTCACTTTTTTTGGTCCGCTCCGTAACGCGTACTTTCATGTACTTTTCGCACCACAAAATTTACATTGATTTGAAAAAACGAAAAGAATTCGACACAACAGAGCGAAAATTATCGCGCAAAACTGAAGGAAATGTCAAAAATCCAAATTGCCCTTTGTGCAAATCTTCTTGTGGGAGCTCATTGTACATTTTAAGCTTAAATTCAAAATTATTTATTTATGTTCATGTAGGTAAATTAAAACCGAATTAATTATTAAAGACTTTATAAATTGTAACATCAAATTATTTATTTTCAAATTTATTTATTTTCGTTTTTTTTCTTACGCCACAAGATCTGTGTCTTTTATTATTTATGTTTATGTCCTTTAAGAATTTAAGGCTTTTTAATAATTGATATAACTTTCGGAGTTCCTCCAATTCCATCGCCAGTTCAAAATTCTACACAAATTTTTAAAAATATTAATACGAGCTACCGTCACCATCAAAGCAATTGACAAGTTGTGTTACAGTTTCGCTAGCCAATCTGTCAAATTTTCCATAAGAAAAAACTTTCGTTAAATTCTGTTAAATGTCTTAAATGTTCGCTGGTTGGCTCTTAATAAAAGAGCATTCGAACACACACACAATAACTAATACCATTACGATCCGGTAATTCTCGCCTTACCGACTCATGAGACGACCAAAATTTATGTCCTGAGCTAAAATCGCCCAGAAAAAAACATCGAGAACCCTGACCAATTTAATTCTTTGGGCTATGGATTTATTCAATTCAAAAAACAAAGATGCAGAAAAGGTTCTTCGACAGATTCCCTATGTAAACACTAATGAGAATAACGTAGAATTGAATCGAATTCTAAATACGCACGGTGGTAGTACATCGACGAGAAGAAACGTGGGGAATACAGAACAAAAGGTTATTCGACAGATTCCCTATGTAAACACTAACGGGAATAACGTGGAATTGAATCGAATTCTAAATATGCACGGTGGTAGTACATCGACGAGAAGAAACGTGGGGAATACCGAACAAACGGCTTTTCAATTTAACCATAGATTTGCCGCCGCCCACATCCACATCATCGAAATTCTCTTCTTCGCATTGTTTCTCGGTCTGCTGGTTTGCCTCTTCTTCTTCGCGTTTCTGCTTGCCTTCTCGCCGAGCATTTAATAGTGCCATAGCATTACTTAGTTTATCATCAGTTTTATTTGGTCCAACATTTTTCTTTCTTTCTTTCTTTCGAACGTTCTTTAGTATCAAAATATTCAACGGAAGCAGATTCAGCTGGTGAATCTAAAGGTTGTGGTTAATAAATAATGGGAACACCTTTAAAATTTAATAAAACACAAATAACTTCTTCAATTTTTTCTGGGGGAGATAAAGGAGACTGTACAGGAGAAAGTATATGTGGTACTTCTTTTGGTGGCCGGCTTTGGCGTAACACCATTTCAATGTCACCAAAATTACACTTAAATATTATTTATACCGGTTGCGTTAAGTTTGAACTTTAAAAATGAAAATTCGTTTTGTAACTTTTAAGTTTTGTTTGATTAACAGTGTCACGTTTTAAAGAAATATTCAAAATATTTCTTTAAAACATGACACTGTTAGTCTAACAAAACTGATTACAAAACATAAAAGTTAGAAAACAAATTTTCATTCTTTACAATATAACTCTTTGACATTTATTTGAAAACAACAACAACAAAATGTTTCGTTAAAACTACTGACGCGACGCCTGACGAGAGAACCCCAAATATTTTTTTAACGAAAAGATGTGGGCAGGCAACTTTACTATGGAAACATAACCTCATTTCACTTATAGTTATTATAATTTATTTGGTTTTTCAAATCAATGTAAATTTTGTGGTGCGAAAAGTACATGAAACAAATTAATCTGGTTTTTTGACGTTACTAACAACTACAAAAATAGAAACTTCAATTTTTATTTGTCAAAGTTGTGAATATACAAGTTTTTTATGTCTTGATTTTAAATCATTTTAATTGTTGTTTAATTATTTTAATCGTTTAAATAATGTTTTCAATATAAACAGTTTTTTCTGTCTCGATTTTTATTATTCTTTTGTTTGTTTGTTGTGTTTAATTATTTTAATTTTGACGATGAAGATGCCACCAATTCCGCAATTACCTCTTCCATAATTGTTCTATAAATTATATATTTATTTTATTCAAATTTCAAAACAAAACACTGAATACACTCGACACAAAACACTATAAAAATCAATTCGAATTCGAGACGGCAAAATCTGTTTATATTGACAATTTTATTGAATTCAATTAAAATAATTAAGCACAACAAATAAAAGGATAAAAAATCGAGACGGGAAAAACTGTTTATATTGAAAACTTTATTTAATACGATTAAAATAATTAAACACAACAATTAAAATGAAATCAAGACACATGTGGTTTTCCTGTTGCAACAAAAAACAGATTCGGAGTCGAATCCGAGTTGAAAAATGACAGTTTTTTGACGTTTTAACTGGAACAGCCAAAAATCCGGATTCTGCGATTTTTTGTTTTTTATATGGTTGTGTGATACGTATTAATTGTCAAATTCTATTTTTATAATTAGATTGTTAATACTGATGAATTTTTCCGTAAATTAATAAATAATTTATTGTAATCATGTTATTTGTTGTATTATTTGTTAATTATTTTACTGTTTTTTAAATATATTTTTCCGCGTATTTATTTTTATGTTTAAATGACATTTCGATGACATTTAAATGTAATTGTGTTAGTAATCGCTCCGAAAAATTTTACCGAGCGACGAATGACAGCTGCTGTCACTTGGGTGTCGCTCCGAATCTGTTTTTTGTTGCAACAGGAAAACGACAACAAAAAGACAAAAATATACATTTCGCAAAATTGATGTACATCGAAAAAACATTGATGTTTTTGACGAAAAGTACATGATTTTCGATATACATCAATTTTTTTTGATGTTTTTTGGCGGAAAGAATTTGACAAAAATTTCATGGATTTGGCTGTCAAATGTAAATATATATATTTTGATCAGCTGTTTTTTTAAAATATTATTAAATTTAAAATGTTTTTTAAATATAAGTGAAATGTGAACTTATCCAATTTGTGGTATAAAGTAATTAGTGTATTTTGTATATTGATGTGTGATGTATTGATTTTTTGCCTTTAGATCAACGACAACATTGTTATGCGTGCAGAACCCGATGATTTTGAGAAATCAATGGGCCAAACGTATGCGATTTTTATATTACAGGCGGCCGTGAGGTTGAATTCAACAACAAAAAGGTATGAGTACGATTTCTTAAGTTAAAAATGCTAACTAATTGGGATTAATTTTTTTTTAGGGAATCATTATTTATGTTATGTTCCAATGCCAAAACAAAAGGCATTCCAAAAAATTCAAACCAGATTAGTACGTGAATTAGAAAAAAAATTGTCTGGTAAACATGTTGTATTCATTAAAATTTACCAAAGCCAACACGTAAAACAAGAACTCAATTGAAGCAAAAGCGCCTACGATCAAGATCATTGACGGCTGTTAATGATGCTATCTTAGAAGATTTAGTATTTCCAGCTGAAATTTTAGGTAATCGCATTCGTGTCAAATTAGATGGATTGCAGGTGATCAAAGTTCATTTGTATAAAACAATAAATTAAAATTGAACTTATTAAAGTGAGTGCAGTTTACAAATTGATAAATCAGGATTGCGTTTTTTTTGGTAGATCAAAACAAGTTTACTAAAAGCCGAAAAAGACGCAAAGTAAATTTTGTAGACAAACATTACTAAGACGTATAGCTAATACTGTCTTGGATATAAACTTACAGAAACATTTCATCCAAAATTCTTTAAATTTTTTGTTCTGGTTAATATAATTTGGACTAATGATTTTTTTCTACTTTTTCAGGTTGAGACATTTGCATCAGTAAAAAGCTAAAAAATGTAAAAATTATGTAAAAAGCTAAGAGGGCGAGTTGTCACATTCGAATTCTCTGAGCCATACTTATTCAAAAATTTTGTTTAACATGATTAAGATAAGTGTTAATCACTAAAGAAAATACAAAAAATTAAAAACTAGCATTTTGTCTTTAATTTAATAGCAATTTTGTTGTTTAAATTGCTATGAAAGGGAACCATTTTTTCCGAAAATTTAGTATAGGTACTTTGGAAAAAATAATACATACAAAGCACACTAAAAAATCACAATAAAAATAAATCAATTTCCTAGGAAAACCAAAATAGTGCCATGATCGGAATACATAGTAGTCCTACAGATTTTTTTTACAATTTACAAACGAATTTTCATTGTTTACAAAATTAGGTAAGAAAATTGCTAAAATAGTGAAAACCGAAAGTTTCTAATGTTAAATTCTTTTCGCCAAAAAACATCAAAAAAAATTGATGTACATCGAAAACCATATTCGTTTCGTCAAAAAACATCAATGTTTTTTCGATGTACATCAATTTTACGAAATGTATATTTTTTCATAAATCAACTACAACAACAAATTAGAAACGTCAATTTTTAGTTGTCAAAGTTGTCAATTAGAGTTTTTGTGCCTTGATTTTATTTAATTCGATTAAAATAATTAAGTACAACAATTAAAAGGATAAGAGACGGAAAAGAACTGTTTATATTGAAAACATTTCATACGATTAAAATAATTAAACACAACAAACAAACAAAAGGATAATAAAAATCGAGACGGAGAAAACTGTTTATATTGAAAATTTTATTTAAACGATTAAAATAATTAAACAACAATTAAAATGATTTAAAATCAAGACACAAAAAACTCGTATATTCACAACTTTGACAAATACAAAATGAAGTTTCTATTTTTGTTGTTGTTAGTAACGTCAAAAAAAACATCAATTTGGTTTCGTGTACTCTTCGCACCACAAAATTTACATTGATTTGAAAAAACGAAAAGAATTCGACATAATTAACGATAGCTAAAATAACGTGCATTTACTAAATAGCTATCAAATATTAATAGTTTTAATAGAAAATTTCAATTTATTGTTGATAATTTTGAATTTAAGAAGATAAATTGAAATTTTGTATTAAATCTGTTAAAATTTTATATATATTATATAGTAAAATGTACCATATTTTAGCTATTGTAAGTTAAAAACATTTGTTTTTCACTATTTTTGCAATTTTCTTACATAATTTGGTGAAAAATGATAATTCGTTCTCCATGGACGTGTTCAATCGGGCAAAAATGATAAAAAATATCATGATATTTTATCCCACCCTAACTTCATTTCGTAATACTGTCCGTCAAACCCGATTGAACAACCAAAATTGATAAAAAATGCTAAATTGAATTTAAATGTCACATTTTGTTTTAAATTGCTTTGTAAAATTCAATAAACTCGTTTTGTCGTCAGATTTTTAATTAAATGTTTATATTTTTTAATTAGTTTTATTTATAAATTATTTTGATATTGAAACTATTTGGTTTTTATTCAAATATTGGAGACACAAATAATTTTAGTTTGAGTTTCGTTGTGTTTGTGTTCTCAAATAAAAAATCGAAATATAAGTTGTTATTTATATTTATATAAATAGGTGACTGTGTAAATACCACATAAATATCTTAAAAAATTAAATTTAATTTAATATGTGCACTGAAAATGGCTCAAAGAAAATTAATCCAAAATTGACAGCCGGAACCCAAAAAACCGAGAAAAAAGTTGATTTTTTGTTGTGATAAATGAGTGCGTTTAATGCCAAAAGTGATAAAATATATCATGATATTTTTTATCATTTTTGCCCGATTGAACACTAGGAATATCATGATATTTTTTATCATTTTTGCCCGATTGAAAACACTAGACATGTTGGCTATTCGGTCAGGTTTGACGTATATTTAACGAGATTTAACGAAGTTAGCGTAACGTAAAATATCGCGATTTTTTTTTTTTTTCATTTTGGCCAGACCGAACACGTTCAGTATAATTCTCTTATGTCAAATTTCATTCTATCCTTGACCTATAGTGTTGCCATATGGTAGACGAAAATAGAAATAATTGCATTTTGCATGTCCCATTCCACGGAAATACCAGAATAAATCCGGTGAAAATTTTTCCGCAGAAAATTTACGTAAACTCGCACTCATCAACCTACACTCAGCAACAAAATAACCCTCGCATTAACAATTTCTTTAGAAACTCTTCGTAAAAGTTCAATTTCAAGAAAACTTTTGTATTTAATTAGTATATTTTATTTTAAATAATAAATAAATTGTAAATCGAAAATTAAACAAAAAACAAAAATAATTGAAAATTATGAGATAAATCTCAAGATTAATTCTCAATATTAAGATCAAGAAATTATTTAATTTTTTAATTTTTAAAATAAAATCACAGTTTTATTAATAGTAATTCATTTTATTGCTTTATTTTGCCTTTACTTCTTAAAAATGTTTGATAACTAGTACAACCTCCTTTCTTTTTAATAACTTCGTTAATACGCCGCGGCATCGACTCGTATACATTTTCCAAACAATTTAAATCAATTTTGTTATGCCAAACCTCTTCAATAATCAATTTTAATTCTGAGTTATGTGTAACAGTATATAATTGTGTTTTTTTAATTGGAAAGTAAAAATTTCTAGACAAAATTTTGTGCGAGGATTTTTTTGTCGCTGAGTGTATAATTTTAACTCACGCTGAAAATCATTCTTACGAAAATAAGTAGCCTGTCTGTGAGCGTGTTGATATTTTATTAAAGTGAAGTTAGCACGGGTAACATCTGTCAAAAATATCCGGATATTTTCTGTCAAAAGGCCATCGGTGAACATACGGACTAGGGCTGATGACAAGGGATAAAAAATATCCGGATATTTTTTGAGCAAAAAAACGAACGCATTAAAAGGATCGGTATATTTTTGACTCTACTTTTATTTGAATTTTTTTGACAACCGAAAATTATTTCTTTTATCGGCGTAAAATATTCCAAAATTTTTGCGAATTGAAAAATTAAAATTAAAATAATATGAAAAGCTACGATTTAAACAATGACATTAATAAAAAAAATAAAATAATCAAAAGAAAATGTGATGTTGACGTTTAAAATACCAAGTCAAGAACAAAATTTGTTCACTAATGTCATAAAAAAATCCGGATATTTTATTAAAGTGAAGTCAGCGGGGTAACATCTGTCAAAAATATCCGGATATTTTCTGTCAAAAGGCCATCAGTGAACATATGGAGTGAACATACGGACTAGGGTCAAGTATAAAAATTGTTCACTCATGGACGTGTTCAATCGGGCAAAAATGATAAAAAATATCATGTTATTTTATCCCACCCTAACTTCATTTTGTAATACTGTACGTCAAACCCAATTGAACAACCAAAATTGAAAAAAATGATAAACCTTGTGTTCAATCGGGCAAAAATGATAAAAAATATCATGATATTTTTTATCACTTTTGGCATTAAACGCACTCATTTATCACAACAAAAAATTAACTTTATTCTCGGTTTTTTGGGTTCCGGCTGTCAATTTTGGATTAATTTTCTCTGAGCAATTTTCAGTGCATAAATTAAATTAAATTTAATTTTTTAAGATATTTATATGGTATTTACAAAGTGACCTATTTATATAAATATAAATAATAATTTATATTTAGATTTTTTATCTGAGAACACAAACACAACGAAACTCAAACTAAAATTATTTGTTTCTCCAATATTTGAATAAAAACCAAATAGTTTCAATATCCAAATAATTTATAAATAAAACTACCTAATTAAAAAATATAAACATTTAATTAAAAATCCGACGACAAAACGAGTTTATTGAATTTTACAAAGCGATTTTAAACAAAATGTGACATTTAAAATCAATTTAGCAGTTTTTATCAATTTTTGTTGTTCAATCGGGTTTGACGTACAGTATTACGAAACGAAGTTAGGGTGGGATAAAATATCATGATATTTTTTATCATTTTTCCCCGATTGAACACGTCCAAATTGATTTTAAATGTTACATTTTGTTTTAAATCGCTTTGTAAAATTCAATAAACTCGTTTTGTCGTCAAGTTTTTAATTAAATGTTATATTTTTTAATTATTTCTTCTTTATAAATTATTTTGATATTGAAACTATTTGGGTTTTATCAAAATATTGGAGACACAAATGATTTTAGTTTGAGGTGTTTGTGTTCTCAGATAAAACTTCGAAATATAAATTATTATTTATGTTTAAATAAATAGGTGACTGTGTAAATACCATATGAATATCTTAAAAAGCAAATTCAATTTAGTTTAAGTACCGAAAATATCATAAAGAAAATAAATTCAAAATTGACAGCAGGAACCCAAAAAACCAAAAAAAGTTTTTTTTTTTTGTGGGATAAATGAGTGCGTTTAATGTCAAAAGTGATAAAAAATATCATGATATTTTTTATCATTTTTGCCCGATTGAACACTAGGCATGTCACCAAAAAAATTCGGATATTTTATTAAAATGAAGTTAGCGGGGGTAAAATTTGTCAAAAAGATCCGGATATTTTCTGTCAAAAAGCCATCAGTGAACATGTGGAATCGGCACCTACAATTTGTAAATTTAAGTACTTTTCATACCAGGCGCCTCGCCTCGAAATATTTAGTTACCACAAATGCGAAGCTGATACCCTTTCATACCGGTGGCGTTGGCTTTTAACATTCGGTTGCTATCAAATATTTTATTTAGGTCTGTTTACAAGTGAAATATAGCAAGAACTGAGATATTCTAAATTTGTAACGTACATATGAGCTAGATTTTTTGTTAAGTACGAAATATTTGTGCAAAAAATGTGATTTGTAGGTTATGTTGAGAAAGCACTTCGCTTTGTACTACTTTAAAATCTCATAGTCGAGTGTGGAACGCATTGCCTTGGCTTTGTAGATAACTTCATTGTAATATATTTTGTTTTTTTTTTAAATTATCACTTAAAATAAATTATTTTTTAACAAATTGAATTTATTACTATAAAATTAAACGGTATCAATCGAATAAAACTAATTTACAATAAACGAAATAAAAAATTTTTATTTACGAAGCTCAAAGCCGAGGCGCCTGGTATGAAAAGTACTTTATTGTTTCAGTGCGAGTCTAATATTCTGCGGAAAAATTTTCAGCAGGCAACCAATCGACGTAGTTTATTTCGTAAATAAATTTCCCCTTCCGAAAATTTGTTTTAAATTGCATATAAAATATGTATTTTTAAATTGCAGAAAATTTTTCCAAAGAATATTTACGTAAACTTGCAGTTAGAGGGTGCAATCGGAGAATATTACGACGCGAAATGAAAATTTTTCAATCCGCAGGGGGAGTTTGTTTACCAAATGAAATTTGTTTTATATGAAGTTTTTACTCTCTTTACTCTCAGTGCGAGTTTACGACCATTTTCTGAAGAAAAATTTTCAACAGGCAACCAATCGACGTAGTCTATTTTGTAAACAAATTTCCCCTTCCGTACATAATTCTTTTGTTTTCCATTTAAAATATATTGAATCTGCTGAAAATTTTTCTTCAGAAAATGGTCGTAAACTCGCACTCAGTAATAATATTTCGGAGTTTTACGACACAGAAGGCAACAAAATTCGGCTTAATCCTATCCAACCAACATATTTTTGTGATGTCAGTAAAGGCGTGGAAATCGGCAAATATCAGTCGACCAACGTTGGAGCATATGATGTGGACAAATGAACACATGTCACACGTAACCTAAACACGACATGTGCAATGTTGGTCCAACGTAAATTTAAGCGAATCTGTACCAAGTACATATTTACAAATGTTTGAAATAGTACATTCTAAATTTTAAAAATATGTTTTTGTTCATATTTTGAAATTACTTGTTTGTTCATACTTTAGCTATATTTTGTTGAGAAATTTACAACAACAATTGCACGTGACAGGAATTAAATAATTCGAACAAAAAATTTGAGTTATTTAATTCTTGCTCGAACAAATAAAATACGTAACTGCTTGAATGAAAAACAGAAGAAATACCAACATAGAATATAAAAATTAAATCGAAAAAATATTTCGCGACTTGTTCTGTTGAGAAAAAAATAATTCGAATTAATTTTTTTTCAACAAAATACAGCTTTTATGGACAAACATGGGACAAGAATGTACTTTTAGCATGTTTTCCTATTGGAACCTACCTAAATGAAAAAATTTTAATTAACAGCAAATATAAAGGAAAGTTTTCTTATCTCGACAGACACGTGAACCTAAAATTGTGTTTGAAAACAATTTTATGAATTTATGACGGTGTATTGTTAATAAATTTGTCTAGAAAGATTTATGACTCTTAAATTATAATTAATTTATTTATTACTATAACTTATAATCAATTTATTATTATTAGCTTGGAGATTAATTATTTTGGTGAGAGTAAAATTAAATTTCGTAAGAAACTGAACCTTGATCCAAATTTGCGCTTAAAAATAAATACAACTGAATCCGACTTGTCTCAAACAGCACCTTCCATCTCACTGAATTTTTGGACTTTAAGAATTTATATAAATAATAGATACTATCAAACAGACTGTAATTTTACTGCTTTGCCATTCTGAGACAAAAATTTCAACAGTGGTTCCGCGATTGATTCGTAATAAACATGAGTGGTAAGAGAAAAAAAAGTTTGAGAACCATTGCCCTAGCATTCTGATTGTTTAGAATTACATGAAAAGTTGGTTCAGCAAAAATCAAATTGGTCAGATTGATAAAGTTCGGGCCAGCAATATCTTGCGAAAACCGTATTATTATTGTTTATACCTCAGCCTATTGCTTTCTACTTCCATAGAAATAAGATCTGAAATTGGCGTTTTTATATTTTGCAAATTACGAGGAAAGAGAAAAATCAATTTCAGATGCAACTGGAAAACCTCAAAGAAAGTTGAGGTAAATAAAATCTCATAACACAGACCAGAAATAAAGTTTAATTAGATTATTTACAATAATTTTTTAATTATATGACCATGGTTGTATTGCCATGCCAAGGTTTAGTTATTAATAAAACACATTATTTTAAAATAACAAACAGAACAATCCTAAATGTTAATATGTATCTAATAAAAGTTATTAAACAAAAATTTAATCTGATGATAATCTTTTAAATAGATAATCTTAAAAGCAAAACTAAAAATGTAAGTATGATTTAGTACAATAAAATCTACACTCACCATTGTGTACAATTGGATAAATCGATACCCGTTAATGCTTTGCAGTTTCGAATCGCAGTTTTAATTAATACTGATGCATCCGATTCAGGTGAATTCCCATCCAACGATTTACTCCACGGACCACCGATAGCCATCGTTTCATTTTTACCACGTATTCCGAGTAAGAAATTTATTAATCGCGTCGGATGCATAAAATCTCTGTCATCATCCCGGTCTTTATCTTCAGCAGTGGCAAAACATTTACCATAAATTTCAGACATTTGCGGTACAGTCATAAGCATAACTTTTGCGGAAAATATGTAATCAGCATCTGGTGGATCTCCAAATTGATCGTAATTTTCTGGTGTTTCAACATCTTTATGCATTATATGAAAAGAGCAAGGTTTGTTTATTGAAAACGGCTTATTAGGCGGAAATGCCTCGACCCAAGATATTTGGGTAAATATGAAATCGGAAGGAACATAAAGATACGAATATCTTCTTCGTATTTCTAACACATCTGCATCACAACTTGTTAAATTAACTTTTGGTATTTGTACCATGTATCTGGGCACAACTCGAGTTTTACGCCGTTTCGGTGATGATCGCCGCACAGGGCTCCGCTCTCGTTTATCCGGGCTATGATCGCGACGATCCCTGTTTCGATCACGATCTTTATCCCGTTCTTCACGTCTTCTTTTTCGATCATTTTCTTCCATCTAAAATAAAGAATGTAGATGATTTTTTTTTATTACTTGAGATTTGCGACTTGACTTACATCTGAATCTCTTCTCGAATCTTTAGTTTTTTGATGTCGATCCTGTGAAGACCGCCTTATAGGAGGGCTTAAATTACGAGTACGGTTTGACCTATTATAATTGTCATTTGACAGGTTGGGCGGAGGTACAGCATTATATCCAGAATTACCAGTATTCATAATAGCTGGATAATTTCGTCGAACATTTGGTGCTGGAGTAAGTACTTGTATTCTAGATGCGTTCCATTTGAAAGGCATTCCTGGATTGTAGTTTGCCTCTACTAATACACGATCGCCGATTTTCGGTATGATACCTTTGACGCACACATTCTTATGAAAATAAACCTCCTCATCGATAAATCCAAAATCATTTTGTAATTTGGTTACAAATCCAGTGCCACTATATATACGAATATTTTTACTTAAATTTGCCTGTAAATTTGAATGCAAATTAGATTGGGACTGCGTTCCAGCGGATGAGTTATTTTGATTTCCCTGATTTGATTGCATCTGATGGTTCATCTGAGATGCTTGCTGTGATTGTTGATGGTGTGACATTTGTGGTGCTAATTGATTTGCAGTATTAGAAAATGCGATCGGATTTAAAGCTCTCGGTGCCGGATATGTAACGGCTTGGGTGAATAATTGATTAGGGGGCATTTGATTTTGTAGATTGCCACCCATTTGTGACATAATTGACATACTTTGTTGTTGCTGCTGCTGCGGTGGCATGGACATATTATTTTGATTATATTGTTGGTTTTGCGAGAAACCTACCATTTGTGAATTCATAATACCCATCTGCGCCTGGATATTTGATATTTGTTGTCCGGTCGTATTCGGAATTGCATTTCGCTGCCATGGGGGATTTTTTGATCCACCAAACGACATTGTCGATAGATATCAAACACAGTTTGTTAATCGTAAAATTTAAAACAATTCTAAATTAGTTAAATGTTATATTTTTAAGAATTTAAATATTAGATATTTTTCGTATAATTTTCTCGTGTGGAAAATATAAAATAATTTGTTGATAGCTTGTTTAGGGTTGAACATTTAAGCTTGTTCGATTGTTCTACATAGATCTGGCGGAAAAAATTGGAGCATCACAGATTTCAATTAGTGGAAAAATTTTAAACTGAGCTAATTGACGATTGGAGCATCACAGATTCCACCTAGTGGAAAATTTTTAAACTGAGGTAGCTGCTAATTTGACGTTTGAAATTGTTGTAAAGAATTCTAATTTTGAACTGTAAACACAATTTTTACTTACCAGATTGCTAATAATTGTAAATAATTCATATTTTGGATTACAAAAACAATTTTTAACTACCGGATTGCAAAATTTCCTTTCGTCGCATTAATGAGAAATGTCATTTTGGCAGTTGCCTCATTTGAACTTTTTTCCTCGAGAGGCGCTTTCTCTACTTTTACAATCGTCAATTGAAAGTTTGAAGGTGGATTTACATATACGACGTGTGACGTGCGACGGGAGCTTATTGACGATTGTAAAAGTAGAGAAAGCGCCTCTCGAGGAAAAAAGTTCAAATGAGGCAACTACTAAAATGACATTTCTCATAAATGCGACGAGAGGATATTTTGCAATCCGGTAGTTAAAAATTGTTTTTATAATCCAAAATATGAATTATTTACAATTATTAGCAATCTGTGGCCCTATTCTGGTAATTCCCGGGGAATAGAAATTTTAAATTTTATTGCAGTATTATTCCCTTTTCCCCAAAGTGTATTCTGGTGTTCGGGAAAGATTTTTTATTGGGAAAAAATTATTCCCCATTACAGCAGTTTTGACGTTTGTTTTTCCACACCGATTTTATGAATGAATTGATGGGGAATAGATTTTTAACGAAAATGTTTGTTTATATGTAGTTGTTATTAATAATTAATAATATTAATACTGTTAATAATTTTAAAGATAGTATTATAATAATTAAGAGTTATTATAATAATTTTGATACAACTAAATTTATTTCCCCTGTATATTTATTCCCCAATTGACAGAATGCACTTTAAGAAAATGGGGAATAAAAAGTTGGAAATATGTATCTGGGAATATCTGCTGTAAAAAAAAATTATTCCCCGTTCCCCGGGAATTACCAGAATAGGGCCACTGGTAAGTAAAAATTGTGTTTACAGTTCAAAATTGGAATTCTTTACAACAATTTCGAACGTCAAATTAGCAGCAACCTCAGTTTAAAAATTTTCCTCTAGGTGGAATCTGTGATGCTCCAATCGTCAATAAATTGACGATTGGAGCATCACAGATTCCACCTAGTGGAAAGTTTTTAAACTGAGGTAGCTGCTAATTTGACGTTCGAAATTGTTGTAAACAATTCCAATTTTGAACTGTAATCACAATTTTTACCTACCAGAGTGATAATAATTGTAAATAATTCCAATTTTGGATTATAAAAACAATTTTTAAATACCGGATTGCAAAAATTTCTTTTGTCGCATTTATGAGAAATGTCATTTTGGCGGTTGCCTCATTTTAACTTTTTTCCTCGAGAGGAGCTTTCTCTACTTTTACAATCGTCAAAAGCCAATTAGAAACGAATATTTTGACATTCGCCACACGGCACACGCTACACGCCGGGACATGAACCAATTTTATCTTTTTCGTGACGGTTTACACATATACATAAAAATTTTGTGTAAAACTTGGCGGCAATTTGTTTTATAAATATTTTGGGAGATTCATTTTTGATCAAAGACCCTTTCCGAAAGTTATACTTATTTATTTAGACATACTTATTTGCCGCCATCTTAAATAAGTATGTAAAATCATCCGAATTGATTTCACATACTTATTTTTTATTTTGACTATTTTGTAACTGTAAAATAATTTTTATAATTAAATTTTTTATAAAATTAAATTACTACATAATATCACAACATGTATACAATGAAATTAAAAGAATTTTGGTTTTCGTTTAAGATTTTTTTTTTGTAAGAACATACTTATATTAAGTTACCTCGCCAACATACTTATTTAAATAAGTAGGTCTAAATAAATAAGTATAACTTTCGGAAAGGGCCAAAGCCAATATTAGTAAAACTTTTAATTTTTTCTTAGTTTTCTGATTGTTTTGCCACATTTCCTTTTAGTGGAACACTATACCACAAAAAATATTTAATTAGTGTGCGTGGCCCAACCCGTCACAAATGTAAACTGTTGTGAAGAAACCGTCTCGTTTGTTGCCACATGTCACACGTCGCACGTCGCATATGTAAATCAAGCTTGACGTTCGAAATTAGCTGTGTTCCATTGGAAACAATTTTATACTGCCAAGTACTTGTGAGTAGATGTTCAATGGAACGTGAATTTTAGTGACAGTAGTAAAATATAACCTCAATTTTAATAAAACTGCTAGATTATAATAAAAAATACGTTGATCTATTAATAATAATAAGTAATAAAACATTAAACAACAAAATAGTTAAAATATTTTTACGATTTAACAATTGCGCGTCGTATAACAAAAATAAACAATTTTTTTTATTTTTAACCCTAATCGAACCAACATATTTTTGTTATGTCAGTAAATTCAAATTCTAATCAAATAATTTACGAAATTTTTTTCAGATAATGATTAGATGTGAAGTACGTTGTATGGAAATGTTTCAAAATCGAATACATACAAGTTTATAACTAAATTACCATTATTTTGAAAATCGATGCATTTATCAAACGAGCCAAACAGGTACATCTTGGTTAGAGTAGGGTTAAAACATGACGTTTAACGCAACCACAATTGGTATAGAGCCATCTATTAGAATTTTTTAAACTAAAATCCCTCTGTCGTTAAATATATGCGTAACTACCCTGCCGGCGCAAAAAAGTATACATAAAAAATGAACCATTTACGAACAGTTTACGAACGGTTTCTTATATGGGGCACTACTACTACTTTACAATTTCAGATTTCATATATGAATTTACAAAAAAGTGTAGTTTTCTTCATTCCATCTCTAAACAGAATGTGATTTTTGATAAAGTAAAGCGTGGTGCGCCATTTTAATATTTAGTCAATTTTTAATTTGATATTAATTTTTGTTGTTTAAAAATACAATTTAGTGAATGATAGTGGCGACGACATTTATAATAAATACAATACATTATTAGCTATTTCTATTTTCGTATTACATATATTATTTTATTTTAATATCATAATGAATTTGTTGAACTTGAAGTATAACTAAAATTGAGTATAAGTAAAAATAAATATGTTAGAATTTAGTATAGATATAATTAATAATTAATTGATATAATCAAATAAATAAAATGATATATATGCTAAAAATAAAACAAAATACGTTGTTTTCTTTATTATTTTAAAATTAATTTCGGAATAATACTCAAACCGTACGTAATGTTCATTTTAGAAGGCTCATAAACGTTACGCCCATGTGAGTTCATAAATGTTACGTAAAAGGTGTACACATTATGAATATTTTTTTATAAACCAATACATAAATAAGTCTTCGCCAATTTGTTTCACTTCTCATGTGACAAGAGTATCATTTATGTAACATATCTACTCATTTTTAGCGTAACGTTTACGAACACTTTAATAGAAGAGACTATTCGTAAAATGAACGTTTGCGTTACGCGTGGCCGGCAGGGTACTTCTAACAACTACACCATCACTTGAGTATTACTATTACTACGTTTCCATGATTGTGTTAACCGGGATTAACGTGGATTATCTCATCATATACTACGTTTCCATGATGGAGTTAACCTGGATTAACGTGGATTATCTCATCATGGAAACATGTCGAGTTTAGGATCTTCGTTAAGTTTCTTAATCCAACTTAACTCAACGAAAGTAGTAGGGTTAGAAGGGAACCTATCTGTCAAAAGCGAAAAAAACAATTATACCAATTCAAAATGGAATTGCGAGTATTCTTTTATATCCATAATACTTTATAAATCATAAAAATCACAATAAATGTTAAATTTAAAAGTTTCCACCATACAAATAAAATTTCCAAAAGTGACTTTAAATTGTTGTGAAATATCAAATTACACTAGAATTTATAATTGCATGGAAACGATATGGATTAGCGCGGCCATGTTATTAACTCAACGAAACTCTTAAATCGGGTTAACTATGTCATGGAAACGTAGTAAGAGAAACATGTCGAGTTTAGGATCTTCGTTAAGTTTCTTAATCCAACTTAACTCAACAAAAGTAGTAGGGTTTGAAGGGATTCTATCTGTCAAAAGCGAAAAAAACAATTATACCAATTCAAAATGGCATTGCGAGTATTCTTTTCTCTCCGTAATACTTTATAAATCATAAAAATCACAACAAATGTTAAATTTAAAACTTTCCACCATACAAATAAAATTTCTAAAAATGACTTTAAATTGTTGTGAAATGTCAATTTACACCAGAATTTATATTTGCATTGAAACGATATGGATTAGCGCGGCCATGTTATTAGCTCAACGAAACTCTTAAATCGGGTTAACTCTGTCATGGAAACGTAGTACATATATGTTTCCATGACAGAGTTAACCCGATTTAAGAGTTTCGTTGAGTTAATAACATGGCCGCGCTAATCCATGTCGTTTCCATGCAATTATAAATTCTAGTGTAATTTGACGTTTCAATTCAATTTAAAGTCACTTTTGAAAATTTTATTTGTATGGTGGAAATTTTTAAATTTAACATTTATTGTTATTTTTATGATTTATAAAGGATTATCGAGAGAAAAGAATACTCGCAATTCCATTTTGAATTGGTATAATTGTTTTCTTCGCTTTTGACAGATAGAATCCCTCCTAACCCTACTACTTTCGTTGAATTAAGTTGGATTAAGAAACTTAACGAAGATCCTAAGCTCGACATGTTTCCATGATGAGATAATCCACGTTAATCCCGGTTAACTCGATTATGGAAACGTAGTATATTACTACGTTTCCATGACAGATACTACGTTTCCATGACAGAGTTAACCCGATTTAAGAGTTTCGTTGAGTTAATAACATGGCCGCGCTAATCCATATCGTTTCCATGCAATTATAAATTCTAGTGTAATTTGACATTTCCCAACAATTTAAAGTCACTTTTGGAAATTTGATTTGTATGGTGGAAATTTTTAAAACTAACATTTATTGTGATTTTTATGATTTATAAAGTATTATGGAGAGAAAAGAATACTCGCAATTCCATTTTGAATTGGTATAATTGTTTTTTTCGCTTTTGACAACTAGAATCCCTTCTAACCCTACTACTTTCGTTGAGTTAAGTTGGATTAAGAAACTTAACGAAGATCCTAAACTCGACATGTTTCCATGATGAGATAATCCACGTTAATCCCGGTTAACTCCATCATGGAAACGTAGTAAGAGTTAACCCGATTTAAGAGTTTCGTTGAGTTAATAACATGGCCGCGCTAATCCATATCGTTTCCATGCAATTATAAATTCTAGTGTAATTTGACATTTCAAACAATTTACCTAGTGTTCAATCGGGCAAAAATGATAAAAAATATCATGATATTTTTTATCACTTTTGGCATTAAACGCACTCATTTATCACACAAAAAAAAACTTTTTCTTGGTTTTTTGGGTTCCTGTGGCCCTATTCTGGTAATTCCCGGGGAACGGGGAATAATTTTTTTTACAGCAGTTATTCCCAGATACATATTTCCAACTTTTTATTCCCCATTTTCTTAAAGTGCATTCTGTCAATTGGGGAATAAATATACAGGGGAAATAAATTTAGTTGTATCAAAATTATTATAATAACTCTTATTTATTATAATACTATCTTCAAAACTATTAACAGTATTAATTATTAATAACAACTACATATAAACAAACATTTTCGTTAAAAATCTATTCCCCATCAATTCTTTCATAAAATCGGTGTGGAAAAACAAACGTCAAAACTGCTGTAATGGGGAATAATTTTTTCCCAATAAAAAATCTTTCCCGAACACCAGAATACACTTTGGGGAAAAGGGAATAATACTGCAACAAAATTTAAAATTTCTATTCCCCGGGAATTACCAGAATAGGGCCACTGCTGTCAATTTTGAATTTATTTTCTTTATGATATTTTCGGTACTTAAACTAAATTGAATTTGCTTTTTAAGATATTCATATGGTATTTACACAGTCACCTATTTATTTAAACATAAATAATAATTTATATTTCGAAGTTTTGTCTGAGAACACAAACACATCAAAACTCAAACTAAAATCATTTGTGTCTCCAATATTTTGATAAAACCCAAATAGTTTCAATATCAAAATAATTTATAAAGAAATAATTAAAAAATATAACATTTAATTAAAAACCTGACGACAAAACGACTTTATTGAGTTTTACAAAGCGATTTAAAACAAAATGTAACATTTAAAATCAATTTATCATTTTTTTCAATTTTGGTTGTTCAATCGGGTTTGACGTACAGTATTACAAAGGACGTGTTCAATCGGGCAAAAATGATAAAAAATATCATGATATTTTATCCCACTCTGACTTCATTTTGTAATACTGTACGTCAAACCCGATTGAACAACCAAAATTGAAAAAAAATGATAAATTGATTTTAAATGTTACATTTTGTTTTAAATCGCTTTGTAAAATTCAATAAAGTCGTTTTGTCGTCAGGTTTTTAATTAAATGTTATATTTTTTAATTATTTCTTCTTTATAAATTATTTTGATATTGAAACTATTTGGTTTTTATCCAAATATTGGATACACAAATAATTTTAGTTTGAGTTTTGATGTGTTTGTGTTCTCAGACAAAACTTCGTAATATAAAATATTATTTATGTTTAAATAAATAGGTGACTTTGTAAATACCATATTTTTTTTTTTTTTTTTTTTAATTTAAAATAAATTTTATTTATTTATTTTATGTAATTACAATCTAGTCTCCTGGACTAATTAGCAATTTGTTTCTGACTTAATTTACTAACTTAAATTAATCTATGGCTTCTTCCCATTGGCATTCCATAGTGTTTGGTAAATTGATGTAAACCACATCTTTGTTGTGGATTTTAGATCAGCATAATGCTGCTTAAACTGACAATCACACCAGCTCAAAAGGTTTGGTTCTTTTAAGTCTGCGAACTAAATTCGTGATGCTTAGGAGCTGAGTTGCCTCAATGTTCACATGTTGGCGGAGCCTTTCTTCATGTCTCCGTGCTTTTTCCTGGATTTCATTTAAGATGAGGTTCATTTTAAGGTCCCTATGAAGGTCATTGTTCCTAACATACCAAGGTGCATCAACGATGTTCCTTAATACCATATTCTGAAATCTTTGGATGATATTTACGTTGCTCTGTTTGGTACAACCCCAAAGCTGAATACCATAAGTCCAAATCGGTTTCAATATTTGCTTATAAAGTAGAAGCTTGTTGTATGTTGATAAAGAAGAGTTCCTTCCCATCAGCCAATACATTTTTCTGTATTTAAGTCTTAATTCTTCACTTTTCTTCTTGACGTGTGCTTTCCATCGTAGTTTAGCATCCAGGGTCATGCCAAGATACTTAGCTGTGTTCGCATGCGGTATTATTTCCCGATTTATGGTAATCGGAATATATTCGATTCGTCTGTTTGTAAAGTTGATGTGAACTGATTTAGCTTCATTTAGTTGTATTCTCCATCTTTTTGTCCATTTATATATTTGAGTTATAGCTGATTGTAACTTCTGTGTTGATTCTTCGTTGCTTTTTCCAACAGCTAAGATCGCCGTATCATCTGCAAAAGTTGCCACTGTGTTGTTTTCTAATGTAGGAAGATCATAAGTATATAGTAGGTATAAAACCGGCCCTAATACACTGCCCTGTGGAACTCCTGCATTGATTTCTTTCAATTCAGAAAATGTATCATCTAACTTAATCCTGAAGAACCTATCTTTCAAGTATGATTCTAGTATCTTAGCAAATTGCATTGGTAGAAGATTCCTTAACTTGTGGTTAAGTCCTTCATGCCACACTCTATCAAACGCTTGTGCAACGTCTAGAAATACTGTTGAACAGACTTTTTTCTCCTCTAATGCTTTCTCAATTATACTGGTTATTCTGTGTACTTGATCAATTGTTGAGTGTTGGTTGCGAAAACCGAACTGATGATTTGGGATCAAGTTTTTACTCTCGATTATCGGATTTAATCTTTTTACCAGAAGCTTCTCAAAGAGTTTGGACATGACTGGCAATAGCGAAATTGGCCTATAAGACGATGTTATGTGTGGTGGTTTCCCAGGTTTTGGGATCATAATTACTTCTGCAATTTTCCATAAGCTTGGTACACATTTAAAATGGTACACATTTAAATACCATATGAATATCTTGAAAAAACAAATTCAATTTAATTTAAGTACCGAAAATATCATAAAGGAAATAAATTCAAAATTGACAGCTGGAACCAAGAAAAAAGTTGGTTTTTTGTGTGATAAATGAGTGCGTTTAATGCCAAAAGTGATAAAAAATATCATGATATTTTTTATCATTTTTGCCCGATTGAACACAAGGAAAATGAAGTTAGGGTGGGATAAACCTTGTGTTCAATCGGGCAAAAATGATAAAAAATATCATGATATATTTTATCACTATTAGCATTAAACGCACTCACTTATCACAACAAAAAATCAACTTTTTTCTCGGTTTTTTGGGTTCCTGCTGTCAATTTTGGGTTAATTTTCTTTGAGCAATTTTCGGTGTATAAATTAAATTAAATTCAATTTTTTAAGATATTTATACGGTATTTACAAAGTCACCTATTTATATAAATATAAATAATAATTTATATATTATTTACCACTTTATTTTATTAAAAATACTTTTTTATTTATTTTTATATAATTACATCTGACTTTATTCTATTAATATTTTATTTATACACATTTAATATATAGTCTAAATAATACACGTCTTTCTTGTCTGATGTCCAAACTTGTAAAATCTCTTCAAATTATACATACTTCATTGATATTCATATAATGTTTACATGATACCTAATATTTGGTGCCCATATGATATTTACATATATGACATCTCCCTTTTTTTTTTTTTTTTTTTTTTTTTTTTTTTTTTTTTTTATTATTATTATTACATAATATCATAAATCATAATCATTAAAAACAATTCAATATTTTAATATCTAATTCTTAAAACTATTTACATTCATAATTCCTTTATGAACTAAAAACATCAATCTTATACCGAAGTATACTCATCATTCAACAACATAATCTTTTAGATAAGACGGTTTTCTTATGTCTCTTTTCGGTCTAAGATTAGTGTTTTCACTTCCTACAAATGTTTCTACAGTAGTATTGTTCCCTAAATTCAATTCTTGATTATTATTATTGTTCGTTTTATTTATGTTTTGATTGTTATTAGTTAAATCTTGGCTTTCTTCTATTTCGACTATCTCTTCTGGAATTAATTCAAATTTCTTATCTCTACTATCCTGTATTAGATGATTTCTATTTCTTTCTAAAACTCTGCCATTTTCTTTAATAATTTTATATCGCCTGGGTTCTATATTTTTATCTAAAACTATTGCTGATTCCCATTCTTTGTTATTACTATTTCTGACTCTTATTTTGTCTCCTATTTCAAATTCATCTAAATTTTTAGCGTTCGTGTCATAATAATATTTGTTCACCTGTTGTCTTTCTCTAAGTTTTTCTCGAATATCATCATTATTATTATTATTTAAATATGGTAATATTCCTCTTACCTCTCTACCAAATAATAATTTGTTTGGAGAGCCTATGTTATGTGCTATTGGTGTGTTCCTATATTCTATTAGTGCTAGATATGGGTCTTTATTGTCATAATTTGCCTTTTTTAATATTCTCTTTAAAGTTTGAATGTGACGTTCGGCCATTCCATTACTTTTTGGGTAATTTGGACTGGACATTATATGATCAAAATCGTATTTTTTTGAAAATTCTTTAAAAGATTTGCAGTTATATTGAGGTCCTCCATCACTTCTTACAACTAATGGTATGCCATGTCTTGCAAAAATAGATTTTAAAATGTTAATTGTTGTTGAGCTGGACATATCCGTTAATATAGCCATTTCTATATATTTTGAAAAATAATCTACGACCATTAAGTAATTTTTGTTATTGAAATGAAAAATGTCAGTTCCTACTATTTGCCATACTCCATTTGGAATTTCAGAATTTATTAATTCTTCTTTTTGGTTTGATTTCTGATATCTCAAGCATACTTCACAATTTGAAATCATATTCTCTATTTGTGCACTCATATTGGGCCAAAATATAATTTCACGAGCTCTAAGTTTTGTTTTTTCGATGCCCATGTGATTATAATGCAACCTTTTCAACATTTCATTTCTGTATTTTTTTGGAATCACAATGCAGTTGTTTTTCCATACTAAATTATCATGTTCAAAAAGATTTTCCTTATATGTGTAATATTGTTTAATAATATCTGGGATTGCTTTTTTTTGATTTGGCCATCCTTCTCTAATGTATTTTTTTAACGTTATTATTTCCTCATCTTTATCCGATTCAACAGTTAATTCATGTATACGCTTGTTCGACATATTTTCCTTTAAATTTACGACTAAAATTGACATGTCTGATATTTCTTTATCATCTTCTGTATCATCTGTATGAGCTCTTGATAGCATATCTGCGACTACTAATTCTTTACCTGGCTTAAACACTAATTCAATATCGTACGGTTGAAGTATCATTCTCATTTTTTGTAATCTTGTCGGAATTTCATTTAACGGTTTCTTAAAAATTGGTATCAACGGTTTGTGGTCCGTTTCTATTATTATCTTTTTCCCTGCAATTAACTGGTGATTTCTTACACATCCAAATACTATCGCATTTAATTCTTTTTCTATTTGTGCCCAATTCCTTTGGCTTTCCGTGAATGCTTTTGAGCTATATACTACCGGTTTACTATCTTGCATTAACACTGCTCCTACCCCTGTGCTACTTGCGTCTACACTAAGTTTGCTATCTTTATTACTATCATAGTAAGCTAAGACTGGGTTTTTTGTTATTATATCAATTAACTTTCTGAAATCGTCATTTTGTTCTTTACCCCATGTGAATATCTCATTTTTCTTTATTAATTTTCTTAATGATTCTGTCAGATTAGATACATTTGGTATAAATTTCGAAACATACGTGATCATTCCCAAAAACCTTTCTACTCCTTTTTTATCTTTAGGAACTTTCATACTTGTTATTGCTTTTATTTTATCATCATCAATTCTAATACCTGATTCATCAAAAATATGACCCAAAAATTTTAGAGATTTCTGTCTTATTTTACACTTTTCTTTATTAAATTTAATATTCTTCTGTCTCGCTAAATTTAAAACTTTTATTAATATTTGATCATGTTCTTCAACACTGTTGGCCCATATAATGATCTCATCTACATATATCTCAATGTTTTTTATGTTTGCGTATATTTCTTTAAATTTTTTATGGTAAACTTCAGTTGCGGTCTTTATACCATAAGGCATTCTATTAAAACAATAGCGTCCGTAAGGAGTTATAAACGTAGTACACAGAGAACTATCATGCGACAATTTGATTTGATAAAAAGCTTTACTACAATCTAATGTACTAAAAATTTTTGCATCTTTCATGTTACTGGCAATTTCTTCAAACGTCGGCATTTGGTAAATTTCGCGTAGTAAATTAGCATTTAAATTTTGAGGATCTAAGCATATTCTTAACGATCCATCTTTTTTATTTATAATAACGATCTGACTAACGAATTCAGTTGGTTCCTCAACTTTCCTAATAATAAATTGCCTTTCCATATTATCTAATTCTTCTTTAAACTTTTCTCGTATTTTAAATGGAATTCCTCTACATCTTTGTTCTACTTTAGGTTCATAATTCTTTTTTAAAGCAAATTCATATTCGAAGTTTGGAATTTCACCAATCCCTTCAAAAATGTCTTGATAATCTACAAAAATATTTCCAGTAATTAAATTAATTCGTTTTACTAAACCTGCCTTTTCAATTATTGGTAAACCTAAGATTGGTACAGAATTTTCTTCTACTATATGATATTTAATATTGTAAATATTATCTTTTATCTTTGATCTTAAATAAGTAATTCCTATAATGTTAATTTTCTCTCCGTTATATGTTATCAAATTTGAATCACTATCAAACAGTTTTAAATTAAAATTTTTAATTGAATTATAGTCTAAAACATTACAGTCAGCTCCTGTATCGATTTTAAAATTTATTTTTAAATTTAAATCAACTAATTCAATTTTTTCGTACCATCCACTTTTACTTTCATTTGTATTTTCAATACTACCTAAAAAATTACTGTTATTTTCATTATAATTACATTCATTATTTTCTAAACAATTTATTTTATTTGATTTGGGGTTATCTCTTATGACTGTTTTGCACATATTTTGAAAATGTCCTACCTTGTTACATTTTTTACAGCTTTTGTTATATGCTGGGCACTTCCTGTATGGGTGTTGAAATCCGCATTTTCCACATTTAGTTTTATTCTGTTGATTTTGTTGATATTTGTTTCCATTAAAATTGCTCGCCTTATATTGATATTGCTGATTATATTGCGGTTTCTGTTGATATCTCGTTCTATTCATAAACATCGTATTTCCTGCACTGTTATTTATTTGAAAACGTTGATTCGATCTTTTTATTTCGCCCACTGTATTCGTATCTTTTAAGGTTTTTAGTTGTTGTTCCGCCATTTCTGATGTTTTACATAATCTGATGCACTTGTCTAGATCCATCTCTTCTTCTCGTAGTAATCTATCTTTTAAATTATTATTTTGTATTCCACTTATTATTTTATCTTTTATTAAACTGTTTTTTATTTCTCCAAATTCACACGCCAAACTTAATTTTTTTAATGCTGTTATAAATTCATCCATGGATTCACCTTCCAGCTGCGTTCTTTTAAAAAATACATGTCTATTTATGCTCTGATTTTTCTTCGTAGGAATGCAGTAATCTTCAAATGCTTTCATTACCACTTCGTATTTGTCTTTGTTTTCTTCTTGTATATTGAATGTCTCATACTTCTCCATGGCATCATCGCCTATTATATTCAGCAAGATGGCGATTTTTACTTCATCGGGTTTTTTACTTGCCTCTATTGCTTTTAAGTAGTTCTCGAATTTTATCTTGAACTTTTTAAAATTTTCTTCCATATTTCCACCAAATGATAATGGAGGTGGTGTTATCAATCCGTATTTGTCCATTTTAATATTTTTAATTTGTATTTAAGTATTGTACGTATGATTTTCGTCTAATATAAGCACGTGTACGTATATAATTTTCGTAGTTCACTTTTATTTTTATAATTTTAATATGTATTTAATCCGATCATCCGGCTGCGCCATATATTATTTACCACTTTATTTTATTAAAAATACTGTTTTATTTATTTTTATATAATTACATCTGACTTTATTCTATTAATATTTTATTTATACACATTTAATATATAGTCTAAATAATACACGTCTTTCTTGTCTGATGTCCAAACTTGTAAAATCTCTTCAAATTATACATACTTCATTGATATTCATATAATGTTTACATGATACCTAATATTTGGTGCCCATATGATATTTACATATATGACAATTTATATTTCGATTTTTTATCTGAGAACACAAACACAACGAAACTCAAACTAAAATTATTTGTGTCTCCAATATTTGAATAAAAACCAAATAGTTTCAATATCAAAATAATTTATAAATAAAACTAATTAAAAAATATAAACATTTAATTAAAATCCGACGGCAAAACGAGTTTATTGAATTTTACAAAGCGATTTAAAACAAAATGTGACATTTAAAATCAATTTAGTAGTTTTCATCAATTTTAACTGTTCAATCGGGTTTGACGTACAGTATTACGGAATGAAGTTAGGGTGGGATAAAATATCATGATATTTTTAATCATTTTTGCCCGATTGAACACGACCAAAATAACATGATATTTTTTATCATTTTTGCCCGATTGAACACGTCCTTAAAGTCACTTTTAGAAATTTTATTTGTATGGTGGAAATTTTTAAATTTAACATTTATTGTGATTTTTATGATTTATAAAGTATTATGGTGAGAGAAAAGAATACCCGCAATTCATTTTGAGTTGGTATAATTGTTTTTTTCATTTTTGACAGATAGAACCCCTTCTAACCCTACTACTTTCGTTGAGTTAAGTTGGATTAAGAAACTTAACCAAGATCCTTAACTCGACATGTTTCCATTACCATGTTTCCATGTACCAGATTAACTTGGGTTTAGGTTTCGTTGAGTTAATAACATGGCGGCACTAACCCGTATCGTTTCCATGAGAAAGTATAGACTAGAGTTAATTTGACAGATTGATTTGACCTAAACAGCAATTCGCAGATGAAATAATTACAAGTAAAATATTTTTTATTTATTTTTATTACCAAAATACCAAATGCCTTCTATGTGCTGATACACTCATAGCAAAAACAAAAAAAATGAGAAAAGATAAATGTCAAGCAAACCTAACTCAACCCTACTAGTTTCGTTGAGTTTATTTGGGTTTAACGAAACTCTACCCTAATCTGCGTTTCCATGCACGTAAACCTGAGTTAACCTAGGTTAACTCTGTCATGGAAACATGGTACATGATGATATAATCCATGTTAATCCCGGTTAACTCCATCATGGAAACATAGAGTACGTTTATGCTCAGAGTCGAGTCATCTTTTAGTTAACTTTGGATCATCTTGTAGTTATCTTTTTTAGCGTTTATACTGCAGAGTCAAATCGTAGTCGAGTCGAAACTAGGTTGAAACCGAGTCAGAAACGTCAAAAAAAAAATTATAATTTTTATTTTCAATAAAAATTATGATTATTAAAATTATGATTAAAGCAATTTATTTTACAAGTTTGCAGTATACAAAATTACAGAAACACAAAAATCGGAGATGCGCACACGAATTAAGAAATCAAAATGGTGTCTTTTTATTATTCTTTTTTGTTGTTTTTGTTTTTCGACTCGACTCCGTTTATAGTGGATGATTTTAGAGTTAACTCGACTCGACGCTAGAAATTTTTTAGGTCGAGTCGAGTTAACTACAAGATGACTCGACTCCGTTTATAGTAAAAGATAACCTAGGTTCAAACCAGGTTGAACCCTAAGCATAAACGTACTCATAGTATATGAGTAGTTGCGAGTAGATACAAGTACTTGTGAGTAGTTTGCTAACGCCAATGGAACACGCTTATTGTTGTAACAATTTTTAATAACCTGTGGCCCTATTCTGGTAATTCCCGGGGAACTGGGAATATGTATTTTTTTAACGCAAGTAATTCTAATACCACGTTTACATTAGTAGAATAAAAGTATGTAGCAAAAAAGTGTCATGTGAACTCAAATTTAAATATTTAAATATTTTATCACATACTTTTTTGATATTTCGGTAAAGTATGTATCAAAAAAGTATTAGTATATTACGTTGTAATGTGAACTCTAATTAATAACTATATGTTAATGTCATTCGTATATTTGTTGTTAAAACAAAAATGTATACGTTTTTTTGTTGGAACTGTCAAATTCAGTTCCATTTTGTTATACTTGGGTAGCAAAGTTTGTATTTTTTGAGGCGATGAATGACATTTATATTTATTGTTGTTTTTAAAATAAATGCTTGGTAACCTCTAATTTTAGCTGAACTTTACATCCAAATGGGCATATGAGAAGGACAATTGTAAAAAAAATCTAAATTTGAACTTAAATTTGTTCGTAATAAGTCATTAAACAAATAGTTTTTTATGAAAATGTTTTGTTGTATAAAACGATACAACATTTTTCATATAAATAAATGTCAAATTAGCGGCGTCTATGTGATTGCAAAAAATCATTAAGACGAAGAGAAGCGAAGTCAGGCATAGAGTGCCGTGTTATATAAATTACAACTTATTGTTATAATTTATATCTTCTTAAATCTAATTCTAGTTCACTTAATTGCTATCGCCCTACTTTCTATTTAAACTAGCTGTTTATTTTGTTAAGAAACGAAATTGATTCGATAATTTCGAGCTTGCCACTGGTGGGGGCTATTACCGGAATTATATAAACTTTTCGTTATAAACTAAGAAATGCCGCTTAGGCACGGTATTAGTAGTGCTAATCGGATACCTTGGACAATAACCAACAAATGAAACTTGTGCGTAGCACTTATTTGTTCTTTTGTCGGCTTTGAATCAAGGCCTGGGCGTAATGGTTAGTGGCTGGAATACTTACAATTCGACTGGATCTTGTTGTTGGATTATTCTCTGGATTTATATTGTTGAAAACGCTGGATTTTACTTTTTTCTAATTTAAGTTTATTATTCTTTTCTTTTCTTTGGATTTGAGATTACAACGATTTGCTTGACGAGCTAAGAAAATACAATTCATTTTTTGGTTAATGTGCTATGTTCTTATATACTAAAAAAGTGTGTAATGTTTTACACAAACAACAATAAATTTTAATTGTTTAAAGTTATTTGATATACTGTTGTGTTAAACTATTTTTTATTACTACTAATCATTTTGTATGTGTTTCTGGATAAATTTGTTGGTCTATATCTTATCGCATTTTTCTTAAGTTCAATCACCTAATTTCTTCATACGATGTTTTTTTCTAACTCCTACAGTTATGTGAATTATACAATTAGTATTTTGTTTGTTTGTTTGATTTCTTCATTTATTTTTTACCGTCCTACTTTACGCCTGGAGTAGCCAAATCAAGGACGGGCGGCTACAGATCCGTCTTTGAAAACCACCTGCACATTGCATTGCTTCATGCCAACCTGTAGTGCTGACAAGAAAGGTGGGTCGGCCCGTGGATTCTGCACTCTCAACAGGGGGTCATAGATGTGTTCATCTTCTTCACCGATCATAATCAGATGATGAAAAATCCCTTTTGCATCCCGCCCCTATAGGGATTCGAACCCGGTACCACCCGATCCAACCGCCGCAGCTTTAACGACTGCGCCGTTTGCTCGGTTACAAATAGTATTTTCATATGGAATTTTCCTTAGCGCCTAAATGTCATGTTAATTATATGTGCGCATGGTTTACAATACATATTAATTTTGCGTACATGGTTTACAATACATATTAATTTTGCGTGCATGGTTCACAATTTGTATAAAATGTTGTGAGTGATTCACAACATACCTTCTCTTCATATGAAAATATTTCTGAAGGAAAAATCTTATGGAACATAACATGTATATCTAATGTTTAGGACTTAATATTCTAGTGTTTACAATTTACGTATTGATTTTATTTCCTATTTTGCTGAACTGGGCTCACGTGGCTGCTTCACTATTCATCTTGATCTGCTACTGGCTAGTCAACTTCGTTTAACGTTACTCGGATTTCATATCATTTTACCAGTCTTTCATTTATTACACCACCTCCTGGAAGTTTCTCATCTTGGAGTTTCTGGACTTGTCTTTTTGTCAAATTGGTTTGGTCGCGATTTTGGTTATTGGTTTAATATTTACAGCATGACATCATATTTTGCTCTCTCAACAGTGATTGTACTACATCCGAATGCTGGTGCCGATGTCTTCATTTGCCATTCACTCTTTGCTTCTTTTGACTGCTGGATGCTGATATTTCATTTTGCTCTCAAATAGTAAAGATACATGTTAAACCGAAAGTGATCTGACTGAAAACGTCCGAGATAAATTCAACATGTAAACGGTGACTTGACTGAAAGTTATCTGAAAGTAGTCTGAGTTCGGTCAACTTAAATTTGGTTGGTTGAGTCAGTTTGTATATTGAGTTAAACATGTAAACTTTAGTTTAGTTGAACTGACAGATTATTTCATACTGTTAAAAGGGCAAAATGTTTTTATACATTTTCCAAGTAGCTTTTAAATTATTTTAAATAATTTTTTAATAATTTGAATGTAATTTTAGAACAAAATGACATTTGAACTGTCAGCTCAGATCAAATAAAAAAGTCCCATGTAAACACCAACCCAAATTTTCAGTCAGATCACGTTCAGATAAAACTCAGTCAGATCACTTTCGGTTTAACATGTATCTTTAGTAAAAATCTCCATTTGGCGATGTTAAAATATGCCCGTACTTTTGAGTAGTACATGATTGTTTGCTTAATTATGCATATCTTTTGTGGCTGTTGTTACGACTGGCATACGTCTCCACTTGAAACAGGGAAAAGATTTTTGCGAAGATCCCAAACGCTCAAATAATTTAAATTTTTTTTTTATAGTTATAAAATACCATGACCACCATGGTGTTATATTTATGCTCGATTTTATGATTTCCAAATTTAAATTTAATATTCCCTCCGATTGTTAGGTAAACATATTTTAAATTTTTTTGCATTTACTTGTTTTCTATATTGTCATGTACAAGCATGTACATCTCTTGCGAGTTGGTGTTTGTACATGTATTGTGTAGTATGAGATAGAATGTTTGCTTTATTAAAATGTTCAATCTGGAATATTCTATTTTTCGTTCTGGTATCATTGGTTTAAATTGACGCGTGATATTTGCTCTGTGTGGGGAACAAGCCGATCGGTGTATTCGACATGAATCCCAGTAGGCGGGCCGATGAGCGGAGGCCCGTTTGGCAGTCACGGCGGTAGTCGCCTGGGATTGAGACGGTCACTCCGGATCGATCACTCCCTACTTATTATTTTTTTTTAGCTGCTGAGGCCGTGGCAATTTAATTTTAATTTCCCTTTGCCCCTCTAATTTTGTTCTTCATGCGGTTATTCAAGCATGGGAAATATGTCTGAAAACCCCCACGCCGCACCGTGAGATCTAGCCAGCTCACTGATCTATACTACATGGATAGAACATCTTCAAAATGTCTACACAAAACAACAACAATTTGATGGTAGAACTTTTTAATATAACTATTTCGCTTGTTTTTATATAGTTGTTACATCTAAAGAGACACAAGTTGTATAGGGCCGCACTTAAATAAATTTAATGTCGAAAATATTTGAAATTATTAATTTTTTACATAAAATCTAATAAAATGTTATGAATGTATTAAAAATAATTAATACAATTTATTTCACTTTAAGTTATATCACAATAATTACGTTTTTCAGAAACTATTTACACTATTTCTTACTATTTAACCCTTAAAATTTATAATGCACACCTGGAATACACACGCGACAAATTTTCGGAATTAAATGTCAAGTTATGAACCAAAACAAACAAACAAACAAAAAAATATTTGGAATGAAATACAGCGATTTTTAAAAATTTTAATTTAAGTTATTAATGATTTAATATAATATATCAATCTATACCGTGGTGAAATATATTTAATCTAATATAAATCTATTCATATATATGTACATACAAATCATACAAATCTATTCATGGTGAAATAAAATTAATCTACTTAATTGATGCCGTATGTGTGTCGTATTTTGGTCGTTAATTTGCCGTGAAATATGTGGAAATTTAATCTTTATAAAACATTTTATTATTACTTTAGCTAGCTTATATATATGATTGTTATCTATAGTATTTCTGTATCAAATTGATGATTATGTAATGACGGAAACATATCTGTAATATTCGTAACGCCAGCCTCTCATCTTGATGTTTATTCTTCAAATTTATGTCGGCACTTTTAAAGTATAAATTTGTAATAATGCACAGATCAGTTACATCTTTAGCCGGAATTATTAAACCACCTCTAGTTTTTAAAAATAATAATTTTAGTGCCGAGGTGTGGGCTCCACCATATTATTTTTCTAGCCATTTTTACTACATAGCCACTTATATAGCCAATTACATTTTCCTGGAAGGCTGAGACAATGTTTTCCTGGAGGAATTCTGATACACGAATGCTGTTTTCTCCACTGTGGTAAGAATCTTCTTCAATATCAAACAAATTTATTGGATATTCTACATCACCTGTTTGAATAAATACAAATTATTATTTAGTACATACGACATATTTTTATTTCTAATTTTAACTGAAATTTGGAATGAAAACAGAAATTTTATTTATCCTTAAACAATAATAATAAATACACCCTTATTTCATCTCAAAATATTGCTCCTACCTACATCATAAAAAAATTAAAAACCAATCATATTTTTAACTGTCCTTTGATAAGTGCTATTTTATTTAAAGTTGATTTTCGAAAATTCGAGTTTGAAAGAAAGAGACAAAATATTACTGTCTCTGTCTTACAAAAGAGACATTACTATTTTGTACCATAAGATTTTTAACATGTTCTATCCATGTAGTATAGATCAGTGAGCCAGCTACTATACCGCATCAGACCGCTATTCTCATGTCTGTTAACGTAATTCCTTGTGGGATTGCGTTACACTGTTTACTACACACTTTCGGAATGTGCCTGATTTACTACACTGTTCTATACAAGTTGATTTCAGCGTGTTTCGAAGTTGAGGAAATTTGTGGTGTGTCATGATGTGGTTAGATGTTGTAGGTGTCTGGTGAGACTTTGTAAACTTGATTTGAAATCTTTTCGCTTAGTTGACTGTTGTAGTTACTGCTTCTCTCTGATCTTTGATTTCCCAGTTACAATGTTTAGTTTGTTTATGTTGAATTTACTATTCTTAATCTACTATGACAAAATGTTTTTATTTTTATCTTAACCTAGGTTAACTTACTACCTTGATCAACAAGTTCCCGGAATAACCACCGTGTGGCGCTCCCATCACGCACACAGAGATAGATGTACTCTTGACTACGTAACTTTTGCAAATGTCAAGCTATGACTCTAAGATTTAGAGGGAATATCAACAACAGATGTACCAACTTAACAAAAAAAACAGAACTCAAATCGGAACGATGGGAGCACCACACGGTGGTTATTCCGGGAACTTGTTGATCAAGGTAGTATACCATACAATGAATGAGATTGAAAATAAAGGTTTGTTTTTGTAATTTGACACTTTTTACTACGGAATTCATATTTAAAAAATTTCTTGATTATATGAATGATATGACTTATTATTTGTATACAAATATTCATTTTGTTATTCATTGAATTTTTTTTTTTTTTTTGTAATATGAAAACAAAAATTTTCTTATACTATAGGAATTTAAAAGAAAAATTTAATTAATATTACTTCCGTTCAATAGTTTAAATAGCCTTTCTATAATTTTAACTTCAAAAATTTTCTTTTTAATTATGTACTTAAATTTTAGATTGAGGTAATATTTTATCTAATTTTGTTTTCTAAAAATTTTTTATTTGTTTTTCTTACACTTTTATCTGTAATATAATCTCGGTATGATTTTAATATTTCCATTTCTTTTTTATTTATTTTTTTTTAAATATACATACTCATTCATAGACTTTTTTATTGAAAATTTCTCAGAATATGCCTTAATCTAGACTACTTATGTGAATGAACTTGAAACGAATTTCTGTTTTGTAATTATGTGAATATTTTATTCTAGTTTTTGTTAATAAAATTTTGAATGTTGTTTATGCCAAATTTATCTTCATGTTTCCTCATGTTTGTTATTAGTTTAGGACATGAGGGAAAAAGAGGGTTTTTTTACTTTCACATTTGATGTGGTATTCACAATGTTCGCAGTACCGTACCCAAGTATAACAACACAGAACACAAAATTGAGCTACTGTATTTTCCTTTGGATTTTGACAAAATATCCGAAACTCACACAACTCGAATTCATTAAAAATACAACATAGTATTGGTGTGTATATTTATACATTTTGGACGTGTTCGAATTTTGTAATAATTTTGTTTTTGTAATAATTTTGACAGGAGTGAAATAATTTTCTCTCCCATATTTTGTAATAAGTTTTATTTGTACTATTTTTTTAGAAATAAATTAAAGTAATACGGTTTAATTATTGTTATTGCGCGCTTTTGTTTATGAATATTATTACAGAAATGTCAAATTTACAACACGCAGTGGCTGTAATAATTTGGTTGCATACAAAATAATGCCATAAATACTACCGCTGGAATAATTATCACAAACTTCGAACACGTCCTTTATATAACTTTTTTTTTTTTACTTACGTAGTTTATCAGTTTGTTTTTGTGTCTTATTATAATAGGTTGATCGCAGTGGTTTAGTGATATTGATTTTTTTTTTGTGTTAATAAATATTTTTACGGACGCTCGACGCCATTTTATATTGTATTATATATTTGGTTACCAAAATAAAAATACAAAAATATAAATTTTGTTTCATTAATGAATAATTTGATTTACCCGCCAAATTTCGAGCTTGACATTTACACACATACCTAGTGTTCAATCGGGCAAAAATGATAAAAAATATCATGATATTTTTTATCACTTTTGGCATTAAACGCACTCATTTATCACACAAAAAAACCAATTTTTTTCTTGGTTCCAGCTGTCAATTTTGAATTTATTTTCTTTATGATATTTTCGGTACTTAAATTAAATTGGATTTGCTTTTTTAAGATATTTATATGATATTTACACAGTCACCTATTTATTTAAACATAAATAATAATTTATATTTGGAAGTTTCGTCTGAGAACACAAACACAACGAAACTCAAACTAAAATTATTTGTGTCTCCAATATTTGGATAAAAACCAAATAGTTTCAATATCAAAATAGTTTATAAAAAAGAAATAATTAAAATATATAACATTTAATTAAAAACCTGACGACAAAATGAGTTTATTGAATTTTACAAAGCGATTTAAAACCAAATGTAACATTTAAAATCAATTTATCATTTTTTATCAATTTTGGTTGTTCAATCGGGTTTGACGTACAAAATTACAAAATGAAGTTAGGGTGGGATAAAATATCATGATATTTTTTATCATTTTTGCCCGATTGAACACGTCCATACACATTAAAAAATATTCCCGCCAATATTATTTTCACACACACACACACACACACACACATGTATACAATTTTTTTATAGTGAGTTCTGTGAGTTCCCAATAATTGCGACACGGTGCATATGTTTTCTTATAATAATTCGTAACTCAAACAAAGGTTAACCCAGAACTAAGTTATGGATATATTATGGAATATTATAAAATAGTTGGATTTAAAAATACTTGGGACTTGAAGAACTGATTCTTGAAATTCACTGAAAAAAGTCGTCGGTGATTTTGGTATGAAACAATTTAAATTTTCGACTGAAATGGCATATTTCACTAGAAAATCACGGGCGACTTTTTTTGATCGAATTTCAAGAATAGGGGCCCAGTGCCCGAATTCCGGTTCGATGACAAATGCCTTTTTTTATTTCAACTAGTCGGTTGCATTTTTATTTAGAGTAGGCGAAATAAAACATAAAGTCATTTCTCATTCTCATTTGTCATTAATCCGGAATTCGGGCCCAGGGGGCCTATTCTCGAATTCCACATCCATTTTTCACATGTGGACATCTGTTCACATAAAAAACGATAAGAAATAAGTTCACATAAAAACGTTCGAAAATTGTAATTCGTATATAAAACACATGCGGCATAGAAATTTTCCTATATGTGGAATTTTTTCCACATGCTTATACCACAGAAGAAAGATTAACCAGAACAGTCATAACGCTGTTTTTGTATGGAAAAATTTGGACTCATTTTTTTGACCTTGATTTGCCGAAGGTAAGAAAAAGTTGGGTTATGTATTCTTTGGTTTACTGGTTTTTATTTGAAATAATAAAAATTGAGAATCCTTAACAGTAGAGTTAGTGAAATTATATGACAAGTTTTGTTTTGACAGCATAATTTGTATTAAATATTCAAAAAATTCATAATATTCGAAAATAATTATACTTCAATGTCCAAAAAAGAAGGTTAGATGAAAAAAACATTTGATCCACGCAATGTCTATTCTGGTTAATCTTTCTTCTGTGCTTATACCCATTCGGAAATATTCCCTTGTACCGAAAAAAATTCAATTTTTATGAATTTTGATAGATGTCCACATGTGGAAAATGGATGTGGAATTCGAGAATAGGGCCCCTGAGGGCATATTCTCGAATTCCACATCCATTTTCCACATGTGGACATCTGTCAAAGTTCACACAAAAACGTTCGAAAATTGTAATTCGTATATAAAACACATGCGGCATGAACATTTTCCTATATGGGGAATTTTTTCCACATGCTTATTATACCACAGAAGAAAGATTAACCAGAATAGACATTGCGTGGATCAAATTTTTTTTTCATCTTACCTTCTTTTTTGGACATTGAAGTATAATTATTTTCGAATATTATGATTTTTTTGAATATTTAATACAAATTATGCTGTCAAAACAAAACTTGACAAATAATTTCACTAACTATACTGTTAAGGATTCTCAATTTTTATTTTTTCAAATCAAAACCAGTAGTGCGATTTTTTTGTGTACATGGGAATTTACTCACAGGGAGTTTTGTATACGTACACCATGTAAAGTATAAAATTTTGTTACTGTGTGTTGTCAATAATTTTATTTGTGTTCGTGTGGTATTTGTACCAGTAAGCATCAAAAATTATTCAATCGGGTGAAATCGGTTCAAATTTTTTGGTGCTTATCTTCCTATGGGAATATTTTTTCCCATGCTTTTTAGATTGGGAATATGGGAATATTGACATTTTGAATTGTATGTTTTAGGTTTACAATTTTTTTTGTCAATTTTAATGAAATTTTTTTTTAGATTAAGAACAAATTTAAACTAAACTAAATTAATATATATATATATATATATATATATATATATATATATATATATATATATATATATATATGTATATATATATATATATATATATATATATATATATATATATATATATATATATATATATATATATATATATATATATGGTAAGTAATGAATGTAATACATTAGTGCGTACAATATAGTGGAGTATTTATAATACATGTACACGTACAATATAGTGGAGTATTTATTTTTTATCTATAATTTTAATATATTGTAGCATTTTTAAATAATTTGGCTGAAGTTTAGCTTTTGGCGGCTACTGATTTTTGCCCCATTTAAAATTTAAAAATCTAAAATAATTTATATTCTAAATCCCTAATATGTATTTTAAAATTAACTCTCGTCAATCTCAAGTCGATTTCGATTAGCCTTTTACCAAATCTTTGAAAGATCACTCGATTCGACGTTTATATAAACATGTCCTATGATTTTTACACTCGATAAAATACACAACATATTGTGTTATATGCATAACAACATAACAACAACAGGTTAATTCTTTAATATAAAATATGTATATATAACACGGTCTACACTATGCAAAATTGCTGATATTTTCTCTCATGAAATTAAATTTATCGATGTATGTGTAAGTATATTATACAAATTTTGAAATTCTCAGCAAATTATCAGCAGGCTATTTCACGAAAAAATTATCATGAAATTTGTGCGAAATGTCAAATTAAAATGCAATTTTCAGATGTTTTATTTTTTTCCGAGTGTTGGGAGGTTCGTATCTGCATAAAAAAAAATCTTTCGCAATGGTATTTAATACTGAAAATACTATAAAATTAATTCATATGTTTAGGAATAACGAATGTGTCAAAATCCTCAAGTTTTTTTAGGATTATTAGCTTATTAATCGCTTTACGCCGTCTATCCATTATGTCTTTGCTGCACGATTTTAAAAACCTACTAATTTTCTGACAATATTCAGCGAATTTTATTTGACAATTGAAGAAATTATCATGAGAGTAAAATGCCCAGTTATGATAATTTTTTAACAAATATTTATCAATACATTGAAAAAAACACACACATACATAAAATTTCATGAGAGAAAATATCAGCAATTTTGCATAGTGTAGACCCCGGGTAAATAAAGCAGAAACACAAAAAAAACATAAAACACAAATGACGCTTTCAAAATGACAGTTCTATTTGTGTTTTGTTAGTAAATCTGCCAAAAAATCGAGATTCGTATAATAACAACAATTTTGCTCGACCGAGCGACTTTTCTTGACAAATCGAACAGTTTGACAGCAGAAAGAGCAGGCTTGCTCTTTTTTGGTGAATCGAAAACCACATCAAATAAAAAATAAACAAAAACAACATTCAAGTACTTTTCATACCAGCCGCCTCGCCTCGAAATATTTAGTTACCACAAATGCGAAGCTGAGACCCTTTCATACCGGTGGCGTTGGCTTTGAACATTCGGTTGCTATCAAATATTTTATTTAGGTCTATTTTACACGTGAATTATAGCAAGAACTGAGATATACTAAATTTGTAACGTACATATGAGCTAGATTGTTTGGTAAGCATGAAATATTTGTGCAAAAAATGTGATTTGTAGGTTATGTTGAGAAAGCACTTGGCTTTGTACTATGTACTTTAAAATGTCGCAGTCGAGTGTGGAACGCATTGCCTTGGCTTTGTAGATAACTTCATTGTAATATATTTTTTTTTTTTTTTAAATTATCACTTAAAAATAAATTATTTTGCAACAAATAGAATTTATTACTATAAAATTAAACGTTATCAATCGAATAAAACTAATTTACATAGTTAAAAAACGAAATAAAATATTTTTATTTACGAAGCTCAAAGCCGAGGCGCCTGGTATGAAAAGTACTTCACTAACACATCAACATTTGAAAATACTATTGCGTTCCGGTTATTTACTCCCATACTCTCATGTACACAACAAAATCGCAGTACAGTAAACCAAAGAATACATAACCCAACTTTCTCTTACCTTCGGCAAATCAAGGTCAAAAAAGTGAGTCCAAATTTTTCCATACAAAAACAGCGTTATGACGGTTCTGGTTAATCTTTCTTCTGTGCTTATACCCATTCGGAAATATTCCCTTAGTACCGAAAAAATTCAATTTTTATAAGTTTTGACAGATGTCCACATGTGGAAAATGGATGTGGAATTCGAGAATAGGCCCCCTGGGCGTGAAATATGAAAACTGGGTTCACCCACAAGCCATTTACCAAAATTGCACGTTTCACACATAAAATATGTTTACTATTAACACCTCTTAATTAAATTTAAAAAATAGTTTTTTTTCTTATACAATGCAATAATTTAATCACAAATGTTTAATTAACTAATAATACTTACCCAAATTGTCAATTCTATTTTAATTTCCTTTTATTATCATTTGAATTCTATATTCAATGATTATCCACAACCAAATGAAAAACCCATGTAAACAAATCTATCAAAAAATTTGCATAAAAATAAAATGAATGGACGAATTGTAATTCAATCAACCGAGCAAACGGCGCAGTGGTTAAAGCTGCGGCGGTTGGATCGGGAGGTACCGGGTTCGAATCCCTATAGGGGCGCGATGCAAAAGGAATTTTTCATCATCTGATTACGATCGGTGATGAAGATGAACACATGTTGAGAGTGCAGAATCCACTGGGCCGACCCATCTTTCAAGTCAACACTACAGGTTGGCATGAAGCAATGCAATGTGCAGGTGGTTTTCAAAAGACGGATCTGTAGCCGCCCGTCCTCGATTTGGCTACTCCAGGCGTAAAGTAGGACGGTAAAAAATAAATCAAGAACAAACAACAACAACAATTGTGATTCAATCGTTGGACGTGCTCTAATTAACGATCAAAAATTGTTTACTGGTTAAAATCGACGAAGATAATTCAACTCATGGGCCCGTATTCTTGAAATTCACCAAAAAAATTCGCCGGTGACTTTGGTATGAAACAATTTAAATTTTCGACTGAAATGATGTATTTCACTAGAAAATAATGGGCGACTTTTTTTGATCGAATTTCAAGAATACGGGCCGTGGCACGGATTGAATTTTCACCGCGGTTTTAACTCGGAAAAAATTATCGATAATAATTAAGTACTAGGTAGAGCTGCGGTCAAGAACTCAGCCGATGTGCAGTTTGTACTGCAAGTCGGTCAAAAATTTAGTTTTGCAGCCAAAGCAGTGCTTTCTAGAGAATTAAAATATAGTAAATAAAGTTAGGCTGCTTATGTTAGTTCACGCAATGTCATTTTTTGTTTAAAAAAAACACGATTTCTTTGAAGCTGCGTGCATGCTTTACTTTCTTCTTTTTTTGGTGGAAAAATGTACACCACGAAGTTAGCTGTATGAGTTGAATTATTTCCAACTAGAACAAAAAGTTCACCAGGGTAATAACTAAAAATTTTACTATTTTGCTATCCTCGTGGTGTACATTTTTTCACCAGAATTGGAGCATGTACGCACCTTCAATTATTTGGAGTCACGGGAAATTATAAGTAGTTAAATGAGAAATGTCTTATCAACTTGCAGTCACGCTGTCGGTTGTATAAAAATCCAACCGACATTAGTCCGCCTTTCGATTTTTTGTGCTGCTTAAACTGTGCAGCGGCTGAATTCTTGACAGCACCCTAGTTGTATTAAGGCTGATAATTTTTATTCCTACTTTTCAAACCCAAATAATTCATTAATTTATATTTGTTTATTTTGTAATCTGTTTTTCTTTTTTAACATTCTATACATTTTAACAGTTTCCTCCCGTTCACGTTCAAGCATAATTCTTGTAGTCATCGGCAAATCTTTTCGTTTGGCCGTTAAATCTACTTTACCGGAAATCGCAAGTTTTGGAGTTTCTTTTTTTATACTCTCAGGGCCACTCTGCTTTATTAACGGTTTTAGGAGTAGGTTACCTTTACCAGGCTGAAAATAGTTCTAGGTAGAGTATCCAGAAATAATAGTTATGATCATAATTATAAGTTCTTACTCTCATTGTTTTTTCGGTTTTTTCTGCCTTCCTTGGAAGAGTGGTCAAAGTCGGTGGCGCACTTACTACTTCACCAAATTTGAATTCATCTTTTTGATACTCAGTAATTTTACCAAATTTCTCTTCATTCTTCATATTTTGAAGTTTCTTAATTTCATCTTTAATCATCTGTTTTTGAGCATCTGTTAACAAATTTTTCTTTTTCTTCGCTAATATATCTTTCCTCTTTTGTACTGATACTTCGCCAGTTTTCTTATTTCGCACAACATCTACACCGTATTTTGCTTCATATTGAGCCTCGATCATCGCTTCCTTTGTGGTTGCGTTAACACGATTCATAAAGTTTCGATCACTTTCATCGCTACGTTGTAGAATTTCAGGTAGTTTCTTAATAGGGCGTGCGGTTTTACCTTTTGACTTAGGATGATCTTCAACCCCACCCCGAGATTTTTTATACTTCCCTTTGTTTGCTGCATCTTTTAGTTTGACAAATCGTGCGAAACTATTCGAAACCTTCTGTTCATTTCGGTTGATTGGCGGATTATCAATCTTATCTTTAATTCTGAAATAAGTTCAATTTAAATATTATAGTTAACAGAACAGCTATGATTTTAAATTTTAAAAAAAGGAAGTTTCTATTCGGACAGAAGTACCTACGAAGAATTTAACCAATGAGCTTATACTGCGTAAAATAATTTAAAAGCGACCGGTGCGTAAAATAATTTAAAAGAAACTCGCAGTCAAATAATAAAATCAGTATTACAGTAAAATCATCCAGTTTCGATTCGTGTTTTAACCTTTGATTGAACAATCATTTACTGGTAATTAACATTAATATAAATAAAATAAGTGAAATAAAAATAATTTATTAGTAAATAATTAATATCTAAAGAAATGAAAAGAAATAAGTGAGTGAAAGTGGAAGAGGACGAAGACGATCTTTCGGAGGGGTTTCTTGGATTTCCCGATGAAGACGAAAGAAATAAAAATGATAATTTAAGTGAAACAAGCAGAGAACAAAGAATAAATGAAAAAAAAATGGCATAACAGCTGCAAAAAGCGGATATACAGTGTAAAACAAGTTTCAAATCAAAAGAAAAAATAAATAAAAATCAAATTATACCAAAAATAACTATGAAGTGATTAACCTAGAAGAAATGGGAGATAATAACAGCGAACAACTGCTGAACAATAAAAAAGATAAAGCAAACCCGAATAATCACATGGTACAAAATACACCTATCCCTCGATTAACACGGTACTTGATTAACGCGGTTTTGATTTAACACGATCAACGAATTGAGACAAAGTCTTCAAAGAGACTGCTCTTCATTCTCTTGTATTTTTCATTGAAAAATCTTTCGAATATAGAGACTACGCAATGGTAACTTTCTTGGATATTGAGGGGGCCTTTAACAATGTGCTTCCAGGGGCTATAACTCGGGCATTTTCAGATCTGGGAGTGGATGAATCACTCAAGGACTGGATAAATCAGATGCTAAGAGGCAGGATCATAAATGCCAGTTTTGGGGAATCCTCCGTCAGAAGATTTGCAAGCAGGGGTACGCCGGGGGGAGGCGTACTGTCCCCCCTACTTTGGAACCTGTTGCTGAGACTGGAGGACGGTGGCTTCAAGGTGGTTGCCTATGCGGATGATGTTGCTATAGGTGTCCGTGGTAAATATCCCGGCACCCTTAGTGAGCCTAAGCAGAATGCCCTGGGCACTCTTTTATTGTGGGCCAATGGCTGTGGGTTGAATGTGAATCCACACAAAACCGAATTGGTTCTCTTCTCTAGGAAATATAAACTTCTTCACATCGATCCTCCCATTTTAAATGGGTTCAGCTTGACTTTTACAGTTGAAGCGAAGTTTCTGGGTCTCGTTTTGGATAGCAAATTATATTGGAAACCCAATAATCTGGAAAGGATAAAGAAAGCTTCGGTAGCGCTATACTCTTGCAAAAATGCCATTGGGAAAGGATGGGGGCTGGAGCCCCGCATCGTACATTGGCTTTATACCGCAGTAGTCAGACCCTACTCTTGTATGGGGTAATAGTCTGGTGGCCTGCTCTGGACAAAACTGTCAACCAAAAGCTGTTGACAAAAGTTCAGAGAACAATCTCTCTGTGGATCAGTGGTGCACTGAGGAGCACATCCACTCAGGCACTAGAGACTCTGCTATTTTTGACTCCTCTAGATATCTTGGGGAAACAGTCGGCAGCTTGTACTGCCGTACGGATAAACTTCATCTTAATGTGGACCTGCAACAATACAGGGTACTCATCTATTTTGTGCAACAAACAAATTCCCAAGACCACCGACTATACTGTCCCGTCACTATCTTTTGACACAAAGTTCCGGGCTAGGATGCCATCCAGGGAGGACTGGATGATGGGTGCAGTTTTGGAACCAGGAGTTATAAACTTCTTCACTGATGGTTCAAAACGGGACGGGAAAGTCGGGGCTGGAGTGTTCTGCGAGGAACTTCTGTTAAATCTCTCCTTCCGTCTCCCCGACTACTGTAGCATTTTTCAAGCTGAAGTAACTGCCATAAAGGAAGTCGTAGACTGGTTGAGGTATAATGTAATATCAGATTGTGATATTCGCATATACCACATTGATCAAAAAGTTCCCAGAATAACCACCGTGTGGCGCTCCCATCGTTCCGATTTGAGTTCTGTTTTTTTTGTTAAGCTGGTACATCTGTTGTTGATATTCCCTCTAAATCTTAGCGTCATAATAGCTTGACATTTGCAAAAGTTTTGTAGTCAAGAGTACATCTATCTCTGTGTGTGTTGGCGATTATTTACAATTTTAGAAATGGATTTAAATTTGCAACAACGAACTTGTATTAAATTTTGCGTAAAAAACGGATTTAATGGTGCGCGAACGTTGGAAATGTTGGAAAAGTGTTTCGGCAACGATTCTCTAAAGAAAACGATCGTTTACCAGTGGCACGAGCGGTTTAAAACTGGTCGTAAGTCAATCGAAGATGATGAACGCAGTGGCAGACCATCGACATCGAAAACCGACGAAATCATTGATAAAGTAAAAGAAATGTTGGTCAATAACTGCCAAATTAACCATCAGAGAGATAGCGGAGCACTTGAACATTGCCTATGGATCCGTCCAAGACATTTTGGTTAATGATTTGGGTTTCCGTCATGTAGCAGCAAAGTTGGTGCCAAAAGACCTCAATTTCATGCAAAAAAGAGACACCGTGTTGACGTCGCAAAAGACATGATTTACGAGGCTGAATCCGATCCCACATTCATCAAAAGGATCATTACTGGAGACGAGACGTGGGTTTATGAGTACGACACGCAATCCAGACATCAGGCAAGTGAATGGCGTTCACCAAATGAGCCGAGACCAAAAAAAACACGACGTTTTCAGTCAAACAAGAAGGCAATGCTCACGGTTTTCATGGATTACAACGGTGTAGTGCATCAGGAATTTTTGCCAGAAGGCCAGACCGTAAACAAAGATTATTATTTGGGCGTTATGAGACGTTTGCGTGAAGCAATTCGCCGAAAGAGACCAGAATTGTGGGCAGAAAACTCGTGGATTTTGCACCATGATAACGCACCGTCGCACAGTGCCATCATTATTCGTAATTTTTTGACGAAAAATGCAACAAATACCATCCAACAGCCACCGAATTCACCTGATTTGGCTCCCTATGACTTCTTTCTGTTAAATCGAGTTAAAAAACCATTACGGGGAACGCGTTTCAGCAGCCGAGAGGAAATAATGGAAAAATCACAGGAAGCACTGATGGACATACCGAAAACCGAATATAAAAAATGTTTCGAGGATTGGATCAAGCGCTGGCGTAAGTGTGTTGTAGTCGATGGGGATTACTTTGAAGGGGACAATATAGATTTAGATTAATAAACTTGTATTTTTAATTTTTTGAATAAATTCCGGGAACTTTTTGATCAAGGTGGTATACGGACAGTCAGGCTGCCATTAAAGCGCTTCTATCACACCTCCTCACGTCGAAAGTAGTCCAGAACTGTCTCTCATCTCTTAACGAGATGGCAGATCAGTTCAACATCCACATTTTAAGGGTGCCAGGACATTTCATAAGTATAGGGAATATAAACGCCGATGAACTGGCTCGACGTGGTACAATGGACCACTTCTCAGAAAGCAGAAAGGATATTGAAATGCCTCTTGCGGTATGCAAACTGCTGCTTCAGGAAGAAGCTAGCAAGCTGACGAATGACAGATGGTCAAGTATCACTTCTTGCGTAATAACTCGGCAGGTCTGGCCAAAGTTGGACTTGGCGAGATCCAAACAGCTAATCTCACTTCAGCGAAGTCAGATCAGTGTGGTTGTTGGAGTGATTACGGGGCACTCATAGGGAGGCATGCGAGTAGACTTGGTGTCTTCTCACATGACTACTGTCGTAGTTGCGAGGACGAAGAGGAGGAAGAGACAGTACTTCATCTTCTTTGCACCTGCCCTCGTCTGGCACGAAACAGGCTAAAGTATCTAGGGGCACCCTCTTCAAAGACCTGACGGACCTCTGTAGGATGGACGCCAGGAGTATCCAGCCCTTTGTTAACAGCTCAAAATGGTTCCAATGAGTTGGAGGAAACAATTATTAGTGGTATGACTACGGACCATTTTTGTGTCTATGCCTGGTCCTTGTGGACCACCACCCAAACCTAACCTAACCTAACCTTGTTTAACACGCACGAAGTTTCGATTAACACGGTTTTTTTACACAACGTAAAAAGAAAAGTATAAAAATGAGTGTGAATAACATACATATTTACTAGCCTCGATTAACACGGTTTTGAGTTACACGGTAATTTGGCGGAACGTAATGGAGCGTAATTACCGTGTTAATCGAGGGACAGGTGTAATACAAATAAATTGGAGGACACAACTATGATTGAAACGAAAACAAAGAATAGAAAAATATTGGTAGAAAAGACGTACTCAACAAAATATAAAGGTATGTACTCGATAATTTTGGAAAAATATATCTCCAAGTTAATGTTTATAACATAATTCAAACGACAAAGAAATCACGATACATTATAATATACAAAAATGTATCAAGTGCCAATAAACTAGTAAAAAGCGATTTTCTAAAAGGAAAAGGATTCAAAAGTTTCATACCAAAAAACTTTACACTTACGTACGGAATGATCAGAGGAATTCAGAGGAGTGAAGTAAAAATAACTGAAGCAGAAAGACTGTCAAGGTACAATCATCTTAATAAAATTGCCCAAAGCACAGAATCCGTAAAAATAACGTTCCGAGCAAATTATAAACCAGACACAATAAAAATTTACGGTGTGAACTACAGAGTAGCATATTTTATACCGATGCCATTATTCTGTAAAAACTGTTTGAATTATGGTCATACAAAGGAATACTGCCACAATAAAGAACAAAGATGCGGAAATTCCGGGAATATTCATACGATAGATGAAAATAAAAAATGTGAGCAGCCAACATCATGTTATAGCTGTAAAAATGCACATCGCACAAAGATTGTCCAAGGATACAAAAGGAAATTACATTCAAAAAATTAAAATAACAATGAGGAAATCATATAATAAAGCAAAACAAATGTATGAAAATAAATATCCGGAATTCATTCACAAGAATACAAACTTCCCAGCGATGGAAAGAATTAATATAATTAGAGAACAAACGCAGGACAATTATGAAATCCAAACAACTACGTCAAAAACACCCACACAACTTGAAAAACAAAAGGCAGAGCAACACAAGAATTTGAATTTAAGTTATCAAAAAATGTTTAATCCATTCAAACCCCTATTTGATATCATACGTTCCACAATAAACACTGAAGAGATCCCTGAAGAAGCAACCAATATAATTGACCCCCTCACTGTTGAATTATACAATCAGAACACAGAAGGTCAGTTAGCTGATGAAGATATACAAATAAATTTACAAAGTATAAAAAATAAAAAAGACATTTTTGGAAAATATATAACAGACCAAAACGCAGATGCTGCAATAATATGTGGAACCTGGATAACAGAAAATAACAAACCAAATTTTAAAAACTATATCACTAATTAAAAGTTGAAAAGATGGATATGGAGGATGCGGTATAATATTAAAAAAGAACATACAAATACTATCAACTGAAGAACTCAAAGTCGATCCTGTAGAAGCTATAGAAGTCAAAATAAAAATAATAATAAAATATACACAATAATATCGTTTTATAATTCTACAAGAAATAAAAACAATATTCAATTTTCACTAATCACACAATTCGAAAAAATTCTCAAAATATACGAAAACTTGGTGAATACAATAATCGGAGGTGACATAAATACACACAGCAAATTATGGGGCCAACCTAGCAAAAATGTCAAACTGAGGCAAAAAATAGAAAATCATATTACTACTTACCGATATCATATCTTAATACCAAAACACTCTTATGATGGATTTAGAGAAAAAAGAAGCATAACTTTTGTAACCCTGATAAATAAAGTAAACGAAAACAAAACACAAAGAGGAAAAACATTACTCATTCTAACAGATATCAAAAAAGCATTTGATAATATAAATAAAGACATATTAATAAACAAATTGAAAGACTTACAAATTGACCAGCCTATAATAAACAATATTCAATTACATAATACAATTTGCAGATAACATAGGTATTCTAGCAACAGCAAAAAATCATAAAGAATTAGAACAAATAGCGAAAAATAGCTTAAAAAGATTCGTAGACCCAGAAAAAATCAAAATTATAAATTTCAACACCAACAGAAATAATCTCACAACTGTAAAAATTGGCAATAACAAATTGGGAAATATAGAGACCACTAGACTACTGGGAATAACAATTACTAATAAATTAAAATGGAACGGTCATCATACATAAAATTATTAAAAAAAACAAAATATTTAAACAAATGAACATATTAAAAGCATTTGCTTATAGAAATGGAGAAGCACATCCACAAAAGTTACAAAATGAATAAGCCTCAGTAAGCAGATACAGGGATAACAATATTAAAAGGAGTCTTTAAATAAATTTAAAGAAGTATGTAATTAATAAATATCAAATCATAATCAAAATAGGAAGACCACAAAGCAAAGTTTAATAACATACAATATTAAGTAGAATTCAAGGAATTAAAAGAAGAATATAAACGCTACACACAGATCTATACCGATGGATCAAAAAGAAATCATACATGTCGCATAGTATACATATACGGAAGACGACACTAACAATTCCGTTAAAGTAGAACAAAAAACAAGCATCAAAAGAACAGAATTAATAGCAATTTATTTAGCATTAAGCCTGATTTCCATTATGAAATATTTACTGACAGTATAAAAAAAATGAAATAAAAATATATATTCGCGTGCTGTGTGAGAGAAAAAAAACACTTCAGTTTCACAGTACTGACAAAATTATTATAGTATACTGACATTTTTAATAGTATACTGACAAAATTTACTGAAAAATATATGAAGCGAAGTATATTTTGTCAGTACTGGAAAAACATTTCGATTTTTCAATGCAATTTTTCAAAAAAAATTAAAAACAAAGAATGATCTGTGTCAATTCAATGAAATTTTCGATGTTTACGTTTTTATTCAGTAAAAAGTACTGTCAGTAAAAGTTTCATAATGGAAATCAGGCTTTAATCAACGAAATAACGAAAAACCATCAAGAAATAATTATTTTTACTGACTGGCAGCGTGCACCAAGGGGTTTCATACGCAAGTGTTCTTAAAGGTATCGCTCCTAAAGTGCGAGCAAGTGAAGAGGGGAAACATCTTAACAGCTTTAAACAAATTGAATAATATGATGCAAAGTTTCATGGCGATGATGGAGAGAACCATGGATCTAATGATGCAGAATATGAGCACGCTGATGCAGATAGTCGTAAAAAGCCTAAATGACCATCATCAAAATATCCATATGGAATGCAATCGGCCTAGCACAATATAAAGCGGAGATACATGCATTTCTCACTGAGCATAATATTGACATAATGTTAATATCAGAAACACGCTTCACCAAAAATAGCTATTTCAAAAATAATGGATACTCTATTTACGACACCAAGCACCCAGATGGTAAAGCACATGGGCGCACTGCTGTATTGATTAAGCGAAGATTAAAACACTACGAACTTACGAAGTATGAGAAAGAACATATACAATCAAGGAGCATCTGTCTGCAGGAAGGTCTGGAAACTGTTCATATCGGCAGTGTACTGTCCTCCAAAACATGCTATAAAAAACTCCAGTTCTTGGATTATTTCAGCCAGCTGGGTAATACATTTTTTGCTTGAGGTGATTACAATGCTAAACATACTCATTGGGGTTCCAGATTAGCATCGCCGAAAGGCAAACAACTTTATGATACATTATCCGCTGAAAGGGCTACACCTGGCCGCAGCACTTCTGAAAAAGTTAATCTGTCCGTTAATATACAGGAACTAATCCAGGAAAAGCGAAAAATTCGCCGTCAATGGCAACAAACAAAATCATCGTTATTGAAATGGAAATTAAGGCCCTAAGATTTGCTTTGCGGGAAGAAGAAAACCAGCGCGTAAAGAACTATTTAAGTGATCTATCAGCAACCGAGAGGACAGATTTACGTTTGTTAAAGGCAACAAAAACTTTAAAAAGGCCAACAAATTCGAATCGACCGATTAGAATACCAACTGGAAATTGGAAGGAAGAAAAAGCCAATGCCTTTGCTGCTCGTCTAACAACAGTATTCGTCCCACACGAAGAAGATAATTATTTAGTGCCACCCCAGCAAATGGATGATGGTTTATCCTACAAACCTATAAAGTATAATTGGAAGAAAGTTAAAAATACAATTAAAACTTGCATAAGCCCGAAAAAGGCACCAGGACATGATCTCATTACTGGAAAAATGATAGGGGAATTGCCAGATAAATGAATAAAACTAATAACATTTGTATTCAACGCGATCATGCGAACCAGTTATATTCCTCAAAAATGGAAGATATCTTTGATTACAATGATACATAAGCCATGGAGAGCTGAAGAACTTTTTGCGGGAAGATAGACGAGATTCCGGCAGCTTGCCGACTCCAAAAAGCCCTCGCATTAGATCATAAAAACCCTCTGGGCTCAGTAAGAAGGCTGGACAGGACCTTAACCACATCAAGAGAAGAGCCTCTTGAATGTCTGGTGAAGGGACACTTTCCGGAGTGCACAATCATTGCGGGTCGGGAGGACCCTGATATGAGCTTGGTGCATCCATATCTAGTCCCAAGGGGAGCCTACAAGCGAGCGATGGAAATCTTCACCCCTGGAGAGTTGCGCTGGGCTATCAATCCATTTGGTCCCTTTAAGTCTCCAGGAGGGGATGGAATCTATCCTATTTTTCTTCAACAAGGCCTGGATGTACTGGAGCCCCACCTAATCAAATTATATAGAGCCAGCTTTAGTCTGGAATACATCCCCAGATGCTGGAGGGAGGTAAGAGTCATTTTAATACCAAAAAATGGGAATATATCCCCCGAGGACATTAGGTCCTACAGACCTATTAGCCTTACATCATTTATACTTAAAGACATTGAAAAAATATTGGGCCTGTATATCAGACTCAATACAATCCAAAGATGTCCTCTAAATCCTAGCCAACATGCTTATCAGGTGGGCAAATCTACGGAGACAGCCCTGCATGAATTAACATCGGAAATCGAAGATACACTTCGTAACAAGGAGGCACTATTATGCTCCTTCATTGACATCTAGGGTACGAAAAAGAAACAAGTTTTATTAATAAAATGGTAAAATAATAAGAAAAATTCCACAAATAGCACAATCAAAACAAAAAAAAAACAAAATTAGAACACTTAAAAATTTACACCGATAACATATCCATCCACTAGAAAAATTTTAAGAAATTCAAAAATTAGCAAAAAAAAAACGGAATTGGTACTACTGTTTTGAGCTCGTGAGATCACACATTTTCAACTTTTTAATTTTCATGAGACAGCCTTGAGTGGTTTCTGGAATTTTGGGCTGTTATACCTCGTCGGTCTTGTGGATCGAAAGATCTGACCTCAACAAATTGAAAAACAAACAAACAATTTGTTTAATGACTTATTACGAACAAATTTAAGTTCAAATTTAGAGTTTTTTAACAATTGTCTTTCTCATATGCCCATTTGGGTGTAAAATTCAGCTAAAATTTGAGGTTTCCAAGCATTTACTTCAAAAACAACAACAATAAATATAAATGTCATTCATCGCCTCAAAAAATACAAACTTTGCTAGTTTGACGCCGCTCTATGTGTTCGCTCTTATGGAAATATATTTCTGTAAATGTATACATGTATTCTAATTTAGCGCCGCTGTTCGCTCCGAAGGCTATCTCATGAAAATTAAAAAGTTGAAAATGTGTGATCTCAGTCTCACGAGCTCAAAACAGTAGTACCAATTCCTTTTTTTTTTGCTCATTCTCCTTTTTGTCGTTTGCTAATTTTTGAATTTCTTAAAGGTTTTCTAGTGGATGGATATGGTATCGGTGTAAATTTTTAAGTGTTCTAATTTGGTTTTTTGTGTTTTGATTGTGCTATTTGTGGAATTTTTCTTATTATTTTACCATTTTATTAATAACACTTGTTTCTATTTCGTACGATTTAAAGTAATTTTTGATATTTGTATTTCTCCCGCGATTTAAAGCCGTTTCACATTTTAATTTTTTGACATCTGTGTAATTTGTTTTATTTTTATTTGTATTAAGTTTCATTTATTTTTTCGATTTTTTTTTTGTGTTGTAACAAAATGGCAGAATTACCACAAGAACTGTCTTTATCAAGAGAACAACAATTGTCTTTATCAGGACAACAACAACTGTCTTTTTTAAGACAACATCAACTGACCTTGCAGATGTTATCCATCCACTAGAAAACTATTAAGAAATTCAAAAATTAGCAAACGACGAAAAGGAGAAAAAAAAAGGAATTGGTACTACTGTTTTGAGCTCGTGAAGGCTGTCTCATGAAAATTAAAAAGTTGAAAATGTGTGATCTCAGTCTCACGAGCTCAAAACAGTAGTACCAATTCCTTTTTTTTGTGCTCATTATCCTTTTCGTCGTTTGCTTTTTTGAATTTCTTAAAAGTTTTCTAGTGGATGGATATGTTATCGGTGTAAATTTTTAAGTGTTCTAATTTTGTTTTTTGTGTTTTGATTGTGCTATTTGTGGAATTTTTCTTATTATTTTACCATTTTATTAATAAAACTTGTTTCTTTTTCGTATGATTTAAAGTAATTTTTGATATTTGTATTTTTCTCCGCGATTTAAAGCAGTTTCATATTTTAATTTTTTGACATCTGTGTAATTTGTTTTGTTTTTATTTGTATTAAATTTCATTCATTTTTTCGATTTTTTTTGTGTTGTAACAAAATGGCAGAATTACCACAAGAATTGTCTTTATCCAGACAACAACAATTGTCTTTATCAAGACAACAACAACTGTCTTTTGAACTGTCTTTTAAAAATCGAAAAGATTAATGAAATTTAATACAAATAAAAACAAAACAAATTACAGATGTCAAAAAATTAAAATATGAAACTGCTTTAAATCGTGGGAAAAATACAAATATCAAAAATTACTTTAAATCATACGAAAAAGAAACAAGTTTTATTTAAAAAAACGTTAAAATAATAAGAAAAATTCCACAAATAGCACATTCAAAACATAAAAAACAAAATTAGAACACTTAAAAATTTACACCGATAACATATCCATCCACTAGAAAACTTTTAAGAAATTCAAAAAGTAGTAAACGACAGAAAGGAGAATGAGCAAAAAAAAAAAAAAGAAGTTGGTACTACTGTTTTGAGCTCGTGAGATCACACATTTCCAACTTTTTAATTTACATGAGACAGCCTTGAGATCACAGATTTTCAATTTTCATGAGACAGCCTTCAATGTGTTTGGGGTATAAACCAGTATTATGGCAATTGGGGTAATATTCTACATTTTGGTTTGTGCCTCCGCTTTTCGTAAGACAATTGTTTCTATTAAATTATACATTTTCTTCATTTGTTTTCTAATTCATTTACATTTAATAGCCACAACATACGAAACAAATACATATTTAGCTTTCAAATTTAAGAATTCAAATACACGAGATAAATTATCTAAGTTTGTTTGTTTGTTTGTTTGTTTTTTAAATTTGCTCAGGTCAGATCTTTCAATCCATAAGACCAGTGAGTTGAGAAACAGCCCAAAATTTCCAGAGACCACTCAGGGGAGGTTCTGGAGGGTTGAATAAAGTGTACAAAAACAAATTAGATTAAAAATTAAATAATAAAATAAAAGCATAATTATATAAAACAAAGTTTGATAATTAAATTAGATTAAATGAAAGTTAATAAATAAAGAATATTAGAGAGAAGATGAAGGATACATATAAAAATAAAAGTTTTAAAAATTAAATTATAAATTTATAATTCATTAATTCATAATTTTTAATTTTTTTTTTTTTTTTTTTAATTTTTTTTTTTTTTGATTTTTTTTTTTTTTAATTTTTAATTTTTTTTTTTTAAATTTAGAATTAAATTATATAATACATATTCATAAATCTTAATATTATAATAAAATAAAAAAAAATTAAATGATTCCAAAGAAAAATCATTGTGTGAAAAAGTCAATAAAAATTAAATGTAGTCTTAATTCATAGTTTATAATTTATTCTATCCACAAAATCACACAATATTTTATATTCATCCATTTTTTGGTCCTTTAAGATATCTAATAAGGATTTTCTATATAAAAGTGGGAAATTATTTCTTATATTATTATATATGACACAATCGTTAATAATATGTTCGTTATCTTCAACGGTGTTACAAATTTAACAATTAGATGTAGATTCAAGTCCCAAAAGGAATTTAAATTTCTTGTTAACTGTATGACCAGAGATTAATCTGTAAATTAGCCTGGTTTGGCAGGATGTAAAATTAGAGTTTTTAAATAGGAAAGATGATCTTGGAGAAGGGCAAATTTGTTTATAAAAGTGGCCGGATGAATTACACATTAAAGTGTAGTTTTCCTTCCACTTATTATTTATAGATCTGGAGATATCGTTAAATAGGTCTGTGAGAGTTGGTTCATTATCAAGAAAGTGAGTAGGAGAAAAAACTGCTTTTTTTGCTAAACTATCTGATATAGTATTTCCTTTTAAGCCACAATGACCCGGGAACCAATGAATGACAAAATTTTTAATTTGGTTATGGCCGATAGTATCAATAATTTGATTTTCGTAGTGTCTATTTGTAAAGTGTAATAGAGCCGTTTTTAATGAAATACAAGAACTTTGGGAGTCAGTAATAATGATAATATTATTGTTTTTGATGATTAGAGATATAGTAATTCCAATTTTAATAGCAATGGTTTCAATATTTTTAATATAAGTAGGATTTTTTAGTTGAATGGCAAATTTCCAATTTTTATCCTCAACAAAAATTCCAATTCCTGGTTTATTGTTAATTATAGAGCCATCTGTGTAAATTTTTGCGAAATTATTATATTTATTAATTTCAGCCATAGATAATGCATATTGTTCAGAGTGGTTTATAAAATTTTTGTTTGTGATTCCCTCAATATTTGTTATGATGCTAAAATTAGTGGGAGACGTTTTTTTTATGTGAAAAGGTTTAATTTTGGAAAGAAAAGTATAATTAGAATATAAGTCGTTAAGTTTATGAAGAGATCTATTGTTTTTAATGTCGTTACCGATTTTGGAATTATTATATAGATTTTTTGAAATATAAATTAGTGATTTTTTAATAAAATCTAGATCTGAAGATGTTTCTAGGGATTCAGATAAAATAGCTGGAATTGGAGTAGTTCTTAAGAAGCCTAGACAAGCTCTCAGACAAGCATTTTTGATAGATTGACAGATATTAATATCTTTTTTATATTTAGTGTCTGTAAAAACATATGTGTATTCAAGTTTAGATTTAACTATTGCTTTAAAAATATTGATCATTGTTTCAGGATTTACACCTCCATTAAAATGGGTGAGAGTTTTAAGTAAATTAATGGAGTTGGAAATATTTGCTTTTAAGTTTGTGTAATGAATTGATAATGAAAGTCTATTTGTTAAGGTTGTACCCAGTATCTTAGTAGTCACTCTTTCTTAAGGCTAGCAAAGCAAGAACGTGGTCTAGAAGCTTTATATAAGCGTCTAGATATGCATCAAACCTTGAACGAGGCAACAGCCCTCATATACTAAAATGAGCAGATCATTAAGAATCGTCACCTGGAACGCGAACGGACTAGCGCAACATGTTCCAGAGCTAGAAATTTTTCTAAATTTAGAAAAAATAGATATCTGCCTTATATCGGAGAGCCATTTGACAAAAACATCATTTATTAAAATACGTGATTATGAATGTTACCATGCTGTTCACCCAGGAGGAAAACCCAGAGGAGGATCAACAGTAATAGTGAAAAAGAGTCTCAAACACTATGAAGAACCTAGTATAGAAGAGGAAAGTATGCAAGTTAAAACCATAAAAGTTGAAACTAACAATAATAATGAATACAGTATTTCCTCTATCTACTGCCCTCCACGCTATAATCTAAACAAAGAAGATTATAATAGACTCTTTAGATCACTAGGATCCAATTTTATTACTGGTGGTGACTTTAATGCAAAAAACACCTATTGGGGATCAAGACTTACAACCCATAAAGGAAAAGAGCTATTCGAAGCCGGACGAATAAATAACTGCGAGTTCCACTCTGGAGGTAAACCAACATACTGGCCTGCTGATATAAATAAAATACCAGATCTCATTGATTTTTATGTAACGAAAGGGATCTTCGAGGATTACATGTACATCGAAAACAGCGAAGGGATATATTCCGATCATACACCTGTTATCATGACACTCAGCACAATGATAATTAATAAGGATAACCTGCCTAAATTAACAAATAATAGAACTAACTGGGACCTATTCCAAGAACTAATTGAAATGCAAACAAATCTACGAGTGCCGATTAAAACACCGGTACAGTTGGAAGACGAACTAGAGGTATTTAACAGTACTATTCAACAAGCAGCATGGGAAAGTTCTCCTGCTAGTCACACCGAATCCCGTAGGAATCAAAATTATCCTATTGAGGTCAGGGAGTTAGTTAGAGAGAAACGGAAGGCAAGAAAAACCTGGCAAAGGACACGCGCCCCGGAAAACAAAAAAATCCTCAATTTTCTATGCAATAAACTAAAACAACTTATAAAAGAAATTAAGAATGAAACTATCAACAAGTACTTAAATGGTCTCACCGAACATAAAGATACTGATTTCTCTCTTTGGAAAGCAACAAAGGGATTAAAAAGAACTAAAATGCATGTGCCACCTATTAAAAATGCGGAAGGAACCTGGGCCAAAAGTGACAAGCAAAAAGCTATTTTATTTGCAGCTCACTTGGAAGACACCTTTCAACCGTTACCTAGGCAAACAGCAGATGAAAACATAATAACAATTAGCAAAATTGATGAATATAATATTCGATGTGTAACATTACAGGAATTAAAAAATGAGATCAAGTGTAATTTGAACGCAAAAAAAGCTCCAGGATATGATTTAATTACTGGACAAGTCGTAAAAGCCATCCCCGAGAAGGGACTACGAAAATTGGTTCAAATTATCAATGCTGTCTTCAGACTAAAATATGTCCCACGGCAATGGAAGGTTGCTGAAGTAATTATGATCCCCAAACCAGGCAAACCAGCGAACGATAAAAAGTCGTACAGACCGATTTCACTACTTCCTGTAATTTCAAAATTATTTGAAAAATTACTGCTCAAGAGACTCAAGCCAATAATAGAAGAGAGAAATTTGATTCCAGCACACCAATTTGGATTTAGAGAAAATCACTCTACGATAGAACAAGTTCACAGAATAACGGATATAATCGAAGACTCACTTGAGAATAAGAAGATATGCTCCAGCATCTTCTTAGATGTAGCACAAGCTTTCGACAAAGTTTGGCATCAAGGACTTGAATTTAAATTGCATCGAGATCTACCTAAGCAATTCTATCAAATTCTTAAATCTTATATCGCAGACCGACATTTCCGTGTAAAATATAACCAAGAGTACTCTGAACTAAAGAGAATATCAGCAGGCATACCACAGGGTAGCGTACTGGGTCCTATATTGTACATCCTGTACACCAGAGATATGCCAAATACAGAAGGTTCCACCATAGCAACATTTGCAGACGATACAGCTATTCTGGGACTGGAAAGTGTATATCAGAAGCAACGACCAAACTTCAAAAAGCAACCGACACAGTGAGTAGTTGGACAAAGAAATGGCGCATTAGCCTAAACGAAGCAAAGTCGGTTCACGTAAACTTCACAAACCAGAAAGTTAACTGGATTCCAGTGAAACTTAATTCAAGGCCGGTTCCAAATGCAAATACAGCCAAATACCTCGGCATGACTCTCGATTGCAAGCTTAGATGGAAAGAGCATGTTAAAAAGAAAAAAGAAGAATTGAACATTAAATATAGGAACATGTATTGGCTAATAGGTAGAAACTCTGAGCTTACAATACATAACAAATTGCTATTATATCAGCAAATACTTAAACCAATATGGACCTACGGTATTCAACTTTGGGGTTGTACCAAGAAGACAAATGTACAAATGATTCAATGTTTTCAAAACAAAGTGCTGCGTGGCATTGTAAACGCACCATGGTACATTAGAAATGATAACCTCCATAGGGACTTAAATTGGAATATGTTAGTGAAGAAATACAAAATCATGCGAAGAAACATATTCAGCGGATATCTCGGCACCAAAATGCAGACATACGAAGTTTGTTGGATACCACCAATGCAGTAAGAAGACTTCAAAGGCAGAAACCTTTGGAATTGGGCAGTTGTATTTAATTCGGATAGAGAAAAATAATTACTATGTAAATTCAAACGGGAGTAACCATTGGGCTACTGCCCGTCAAATGTGAATCTTCATTTAAGAAAGATAAATTACTAAATGATTTGTAAATCAGTTGTAATATTAAATAAAGGGGAAAAAAAAAAAAAAAAAAAAAAAAACTCTTTCTTTTATGTAGATATTATTAATTTTTAAATTTAGAGATTTGGAATTATTTTTATTAGTGAATAGTCTTAAAAAATGAGATTTATCAGTGTTAATTTGTAGTTTTAAAGATTGTAATTTATTAGTTAATGAGAGTAAAGTAGAATCTGTTATTAATTGTAAGTTATCATGATTATCGGCAGAAATTACAATGCAAATATCATCGGCATATTGGAAAATTTTTGTATCGGGGTTATTGATGTCGTGTAAAGAAGTGGTATAGATATTAAAAAGGGTAGGACTCAAACAGCTACCCTGAGGAATGCCTTTATTAGTGTAATGAATGGAAGTTTGATTGATATTTTGAATAGATATAATTCTATTTGTAAGAAATTGAGAAATCCAATGTGTAATGTTAATAGGGAAGTTGAAGTTTTTAAAGGTGTTTAATAAAATATTTTTATCTACATTATCAAAAGCCTTGGAAATGTCAATGTTAACTAAAACAATTTTTTTTGTTGTTGTTGTTTGAGGGAGATGATGAAATTAAACATTTCTACAAAATAGTCAGTAATATTTTTATTTTTTCTAAAACCAAAATTGTAATAATTAAGAATATTATTGGAGATTAGATGATCATTAATTCGTTTTAAAATGAGTTTATTGAAATTTTTTGAAAAAATAGGTAACAGACAAATAGGACGGTAGTTAATAATATTTCTATCATCCCTCCCCTTTTTCAAAATGGCGATTGTGTATGACGTTTTCCATTTTGTAGGGTAAATTTGATTTTGCCAGATGTTGTTGAAATAATTTGTAATAGTATTGATTAGGTTAGGATTAGAGGATACTAATTGTTTGATGATTTTATATGAGACTTTATCATATCCTGGAGCAGTATTATTTGAATTTTTAATAATATCAAGAATTTCAATGTTATTAAATTCCGCAGGATTAATAGTAGGATTGAAGTTATTAGAGAGATTATGAGGGGATTCAAAGGAGAAAGGAAAATTGTAATTTAGAAAATTAGTAGCAAGTGTGGGATCTTCTAGGATTCTGTAGTTAGACTGTTTTTTATTTTTAATTTTATTGATGTTGTTCCAGAGATCAGAATTATTAGTTTTGTGATTGATGCTTGTTAAAAAAATATTCCAAGATTTTTTCTTTTCTCTTCTAATTGTTAATTTAAGTTTTTGTATAGATTTTTTTAGTTCAATAGCGGTAAAAAGGTTTTTGTTTAAATTATAAATGAGTTGTTTGTGTTTTTTTATGTTCCATAGTCTTTGTATAAGATCGTTCCACCAAGGTTTAGGTTTAAAAGTATTTTTACTTGTAATAATAGAAGTATTTTCAGAAATTAATTTTTCTAGGTGTTCTTCAATATTGCATTTATCATTAATAGAATTTAGATCAAAGTCTTTCAATACTTTTGACCAGTTTGTGATTTGTTTTTTTTGATAATAATTTAGTTTAAAGTCAATAAGTATTGGGAGATGGTCACTTCCTAAATTAATGGGATCTACTTTCCATGATAGTTTTTCAATTAGATTGATTGAGCACAAAGTAATGTCTAGTGCTGCAGAATTATTTCTGAAAAAATCTTGCCTTGTATGAGATCCGTCATTTAATAAAAAGACATTATTAGCAGTGATAATATCTGCAATCTTATCACCCACCCTGTCGTGAGTAGGGGACAATGAACTATCCCAAAGACTATTATGAATATTTATGTCTCCAGCTATTAAACAGTTATCTAGATTCTGAGTTATAAGATGTTCAAATTCATTAACGATTTCCTGAGGTCTAATAACAGAATTATTATAAAAAGATAAGATATTAAAATTAATGTTTTTAAATTTGAGGTTAATTTTGAAAGCTTGAAAACGAATGTAATGAAAATTTAAATCAATAATTCTCCAAGAAATTTTTTTATGTATTAAAAAGCCTACTCCGCCAAAACCATCTGGTCTATCATCAGTAATAAGATTATAATTGTTAAAAGTCAAATTACTATTTGGATTTGTCCAGGTTTCAGATAAAATAACGATATCAATATGATTGGATTGTATATAATGATATAATAGATCTTTATTACTATTTAAACTACGAATGTTAATTTGTAAAATTTTTAAAGGTAACATAATGGAAGAATAAAATGAAAAATAAAAAACTGGAAAAAGAAAAGTTTATGTTTTAATAAATTTATTTAATTTAATTTTAAGTGAGTCTAAATTAGCTGGATTTTTATTAAAGTCATCGGAATTATTTAAAAGTGATTTGACATCATTAAAAATAGAATCTCTTTCATTTAATTGATTTTTTAAATCGTTTACTAATTTATTTAGGATTTGAATTTTTCTAGCATCAGAATTCATTAAGTTATTTTTCCAGGCTTGATTCTCAACACAGATATCATTAGCGAAATCTATTTGTTTAGGGACTTTTTGTTGGCTACCATAAAGGTGGCTTTTGGATTCTCTGAAACTAGTTTTATTTAAAATCATATGTTTCCTAAAGCCTGAATTCCACTGTGAATAATTGACTGAACTGACTTCAAGTCGAAAGAAGACAACAAAAAAAAAATCCATTGGAGTGACAAAGATAAAGCATGTTTTTTTTATTTTTTTTTATAGCACAAATGTCTTGATAAATTTTGACAGCGACAGCAAAAAATAAAAAATTAAAATAATAAATTTTTGGTTATCACTTGGAGTTTTAATTTGGCTTTTTCATCACCAATAAATTATTTAAAAAAAAAACGATTACTTTATTAAATTGCCAATAATAGTATTTAGCGATATTATCACAATTGATCCCAATTTATCACAATTTAACTGTACACAAACTTTATAATTTTTTATTATCACAGCTATTTTAGAAGCAACCACCAAAAAAAATTATGACACTTTCCATAAAAATAACAAACTTTTAATTAACTTAGTGTGCGGAAAAAAATTTGCGTTCGTACACAAAATTTGTGTGCATATATTAGTTGGATAACCATAAAATGACTTCGATTTTGATAATTTTTGACCATAATTATGGCGATCCACTAATACAAACACACATTTGATGTAAGTAAAATCTTGACTGACTTCGTTTTGTGTTTCTTTCACACAACCACCGATTTTATATTTTTATCTCCCTTTATTTTGACTGACAAACTTTTATTCGCAATGGAATTCAGGCTTAATTTGTTTCTGCCTGTATCGTTCATTACATCTGAAAAAATTAGTAACATGACCCGTTCCACAAAATTTACAAGAAAATTTCATGTCACAAACGTGTTCTTGTTCGTCCTCTATAGTATTAGCACACGTTAGGCATCTAATAGTTTTAGATTTGCATTTGGAAATTGTATGTCCGTAATTTAGACATTTTTTACAAAAAAGAGGATTAGGTATAAAATATTCTACCTTTAATAAAAGATTATCATATAAAATGACGTTGAATGGAATAGTTCCAGACTCAAAAGTAAGTTTAACCAATTCAATTTCCTCAGCTGTTTTAGTGGCACTATTCCATTTAGTCATTCTTTCTACTTTAGAAATAGGGTATTTGGATCTAATATTTTCTTGTATTTCTTCATTAGAAAGCCCAATAGGAATGTTCCTGATTAAACCAATAGAAGAAGTGAAATTTTTAGGAATGTATGTAGTATAATTATCAAATTTTTTAAAAATATCTGATTTAACACAATTATTTGCGTCTTCAAAATTACTAAAGATAACCTTAGCAACATTTTTGCTAACGCTAGAGATTTCTTTGACATTTTTAAAATTATTTATTTTAAGGGCTTTAGCTAAAAGAACAATATTTAAATTCTCTTTACTGATAAATACTGTAAATGGGCCATTATCTGATCGGTTATATAGATTAATTTTTTCAGCAGTAACTGACGGCATATTTGAGTTATTCGATGAATCAACAGATAAAGTTGAAGATGATGTAGGAGCTGTTACTGTATTTTTTGAAACTGCGACGTGAGTTTTATTATTATTATTATTATTAATTTTCCTTTTATTTAACATATTGGGACTTTTATCAAATTCACCGTTTACTATTATTTCATTATTGAAAACAATTTTTGATTTTTTAGTATTTATTTCATCTTCGGAATCTGAGAAATCAGTAGAAGTAAATGTTGGAGGTACAAAGTACTGCGTACTTTGTCCCTCCTTGCTTGTGTTACGTGGATTTATTATTTTGTGGATAGAAAAAGACTAGCCGCATTTCTTGACGTTTGATCTGATCCGGATCAGATCATGTCTCATGAAACGACACAAAAATGCGTAAAACAAACAAACACCAAAATTCAATTTTTTTGTCTCGTTTTGTTTTGAATGCCTCTTCATACTCGTACTATATTCATTATATTCTTTGTCTTTACAAAATATTGTTCAACTACAAAATATTGTTCAACTATTTTTAGATCACCATTTGTGATCCAAAACGAATGTTGGATCAAATGTTGTTGTTGCTTCACATGTAAATTTTGATCTGATCCGGATCACTATGCGTCAAGAAATGCAGCTACTATGAAAAGACTTACCCGACTGATAAAAATAAACAAATCAAAATAAACTATCAGATATAATTAAATAAAAAACAAATTAATTAAAATTAAAAGAAAATTGTAAAATTTATAACACTTCACTAAAATGAGACGCTCACACAATAAAGTTTCGAGAAAGAATGAATTATCTAAGTTATGAAACCAAATTATGTACATAAATTTGACATATATTTGATTTGGAACTTGTCCGTAAAGTGCTTTACCCATTGAAAAACGAAAAGAAAAATCGGATTTAGTTTTTTCGAAATAATTCCAAAATTATTGCTTTGTTTTCGCTAAAAACTTTTCGTTTTTGACCGAATGTACCATACAATACTATTTTCAATTAAAATATTTCGAAAAAATTTGAATTATCTGAGAAAAGGAAAATTTAATTTTTTTCGTCCGAAAAAAATTATTTAGAACCGAAAAAATTAAATTTTCACTTTCTCAACCAATTAAAAATGTTTTTGAATTTTTTAAATTGAAAATGGTATTGTATGGTATACTCGATCAAAAACGAGAAGGTTTTAGAGAAAATAAAGCAATAATTTTGGAATTATATCGAAAAAACTAAATCCGATTTTTCTTTTCGTTTTTCAATGGGTAAAGCACTTTAGTATCGTTGATTCACAAGGAATGGTCATAAAAAATCACCCGGAAAAGTATTCGTAATTTGCACGTAAATCAACTTAAATTTTGGTGCAATAATATGATCGCATTCACTCAAAATTCCAAGCAAAAATCATAAAGAAAAGTGTCTAATTTTCAATTGGAAAACTACGTTAAGTTAGACGGAAATGATTACGATAACATAATACTAATTTCGCACGATATTCCGTACAATTTCTAAATTGTTTTTTTTTCTCTCTATTGACGATTGGAGCATCACAGATTAGACCTAGTGGAAAAATTTTAAACTGAGGTAGCTGCTAATTTGACGTTCGAAATTGTTGTACACAATTCCAATTTTGAACTGTAAACACAATTTTTACCTCCCAGATTGATAATAATTGTAAATAATTCCAATTTTGGTTTATAAAAACAATTTTTAATTACCGGATTGCAAAAATTTCTTTCGTCGCATTTATGAGAAATGTCATTTTGCCGGTTGCCTCATTTTAACTTTTTTCCTCGAGAGGCGCTTTCTCTACTTTTACAATCGTAAATTCTCTATTGACGATTGGAGCATCACAGATTCTACCTAGTGGAAAATTTTTAAACTGAGGTAGCTGCTAATTTGACGTTCTAAATTGTTGTAAAGAATTCCAATTTTGAACTGTAAACACAATTTTTACTTACCAGATTGCTAATAATTGTAAATAATTCATATTTTGGATTATAAAAACAATTTTTAACTACCGGATTGCAAAATTTCCTTTCGTCGCATTTATGAGAAATGTCATTTTAGCAGTTGCCTCATTTGAACTTTTTTCCTCGAGAGGCGCTTTCTCTACTTTTACAATCGTCAATATTTACTAACCCATTCAAAGACACCGGAATTTTTGAGACACTTTTCTTTGGCGAGTAGTACATTTTTCCGCGTACTTTTCATGTTTTCCTTAGAACAGCATGCTTTTCGCACAGAAAAGTACACGGAAATCAGTGTGACTTGCATATTGGGTAGATCTACATTTCATCCAGCGGGTGTAGACAGTCTACACATGAGATATTCCACATTTTTGAGATTAGTATACATTTATTAGTGAGTGAGGACAAAGCCCACTGGATACGCCCACTAGTTCATAATTATTTGCCATTCCAGCTAATATTGGCATATTCTTTTGGAAAGAAGACAAACATTTACTAAAGATACATGTTAAACCGAAAGTGGTCTGACTGAAAACGTCCGAGATAAATTCAACATGTACACGGCAGCTTGACTGAAAGCAAAGATTATTAACAAGAAGATCTTCTGTTAATAATCTTTGCTTTCAGTCAAGCCGCCGTTTACAAGTTGAATTTATCTCGGACATTTTCAGTCAGACCACTTTCGGTTTAACATGTATCTTTAGTAATTCTGTATTAATAAATAGTGGAAAATTAATAGAAGTCGACTTACTAGTCTTAAATGCGTGATGCGATAAGAAAAAATAGTTTGTCGCAGAAGATCCTCAAGTATTTTTGTTGTCCGTGGGAATGTTTAAAAAAAACCGCATGGAATTACTTATTAATTAACCTCCGCTCTACTGTTTCTATTATGGTACAAATTATTACTTACTTATTGTAACGTTCCTGTGCCTGTTTTACAGGATCGCGTATTCCATGATGTTTTCGTGCTGGAATTTTCCGTTTCGGCATATTTTCACAAATGTATAATTTAGAAATATTTGTAACTTTACTTAGGACCCACTACACATTAGTTTTGACAAAATGACAAATCAACAAAACAATTGTAGTATTACTTTGGTATTTTTACAACAACAATGCCATAGTTACACTCGGGAATGAATAAATTCCATAGAGCTATAAATAATCTAGAGAGGAAATAAACAAAGGTCAAGGGGCTGTATTCTTGAAATTCACCGAAAAAAGCCACCGGCAAATAAATTATAATTCTATAAGGGAAGCTACGTTAGAATTCGCGCACCAACATCTGAGATTTTGTGTTGTATCACCAGCCGGCAGTACTAGCTACTTAACGAAAATTCGGATTTTTTGTTTTTATATTTAACAAATTGTTTATTTTATTTTAACGAATTATCTGTCACAAAATGTATACAATTGATACAATCCTTGTGTTCAATCGGATAAAAATTACTACGTTTCCATGACAGAGTTAACCCGATTTAAGAGTTTCGTTGAGTTAATAACATGGCCGCGCTAATCCATATCGTTTCCATGCAATTATAAATTCTAGTGTAATTTGACATTTCACAACAATTTAAAGACACTTTTGGAAATTTTATTTGTATGGTGGAAATTTTTAAATTTAACATTTATTTCTAGTGTTCAATCGGGCAAAAATGATAAAAAATATCATGATATATTTTATCACTTTTGGCATTAAACGCACTCATTTATCACAACAAAAAATCAACTTTTTTCTCGGTTTTTTGGGTTCCGGCTGTCAATTTTGGATTAATTTTCTTTGTGCAATTTTCAGTGCACATATTAAATTAAATTTACTTTTTTAAGATATTTATATGGTATTTACACAGTCACCTATTTATATAAATATAAATAATAATTTATATTTCGATTTTTTATTTGAGAACACAAACACAACGAAACTCAAACTAAAATTATTTGTGTCTCCAATATTTGAATAAAAGCCAAATAGTTTCAATATCAAAATAATTTATAAATAAAACTAATTATAAAATATAAACATTTAATTAAAAATCTGACAACAAAACGAATTTATTGAATTTTACAAAGCAATTTAAAACAAAATGTGACATTTAAAGTCAATTGAGCATTTTTTATCAATTTTGGTTGTTCAATCGGGTTTGACGGACAGTATTACGAAATGAAGTTAGGGTGGGATAAAATATCATGATATTTTTTATCATTTTTGCCCGATTGAACACGTCCATTGTGATTTTATGATTTATAAAGTATTATGGAGAGAAAAGAATACTCGCAGTTCCATTTTGAATTAGTATAATTGTTTTTTTCGGTTTTGACAGATAGAATCCCTTCTAACCCTACTACTTTCGTTGAGTTAAATTGGATTAAGAAACTTAACGAATAACCTAAACTCGAGATGTTGCCATGAAGAGATATTCCACGTTAATCCCGGTTAACTCCATCATGGAAACGTAGTAAATGATAAAAAATATCATGATATTTTATCCCACTCTAACTTCATTTTGTAATACTGTACGTCAAATCCGATTGAACAACCAAAATTGATAAAAAATTATAAATTGATTTTAAATGTTACGTTTTGTTTTAAATCGCTTTGTAAAATTCAATAAACTCATTTTGTCGTCAGGTTGTTAATTAAATGTATATATTTTTTAATTATGTTTTGTTTATAAATTATTTTGATATTGAAACTATTTGGTTTTTATAAAATATTGGAGACACAAATAATTTTATTTTGAGTTTTGATGTGTTTGTGTTCTCAGACAAAACTTCGAAATATAAATTATTATTTATATTTAACTAAATAGATGACTGTGTAAATACCATATAAATATCTTAAAAAAACAAATTTAATTTAATTTAAGTACCGAAAATAAATAAATTTAAAATTGACAGTTGGAACCAAGAAAAAAGTGTTTTTTTTTGTATGATAAATGAGTGCGTTTATTGCCAAAAGTGATAAAAAATATCATGTTTTATCATTTTTGCCCGATTGAACACTAGGTCTGAGAAAATAATGCACTTTATTTTTTGCTCGAGATCATTTTGCTTTACTCTGGATTTTTTCATAGATTTGCTTTACTCTTTACAAATCCATAGAAATGTGAAATATCAAAATGAATTGGAAACAAAAATCAAACTCTATTTCGATATTTCAATTGTTGTTTATTGAATATTAATGCGCTAAAATTAATTGGTTCCATCTTGTTGTTATCATAATAAAAAAAATATACTGACCTGACTGAGTACGTTTATGCTTAGGGTTCAACCTGGATAGGAACGCGCAAATTTAAGCGAAAAAAAACCTCGATATAAATTTATTGTAATTGGCTAGAAAAACGTACGTTCAATTCTAATTTTTTTTTTTTTACAGCAGACGGCTGTGCATTTTTATTCATTTTGCTATGTTTACAAAATACTTTGACGTTTTGAAAAAATTGTTGTGGCATAAAGATCAGACGCAGATATTTTCAGTTTGCGCGATTTTAATTTTTTCCAATTAAAAATATATTGATTAAATTTTAGGTATCTAATATGAGAGTTTAAAAAATCTTTTGGCCAATGTGCAGCAAATATTGTTAACACTTCTGCGGATATACTGGCATATGCCATCAAACAAAAATGCTGCTACGTATCGTTTAAATAAAATTATTCTATAAAATGGAACTTTCCAATAAAATAACAGAAATTGCAGCTAAAATTTTATCTTTAAGTCCTAGTCCCAGCAAAACATCGTTTGACTTTAATTTTGACTCATTTAAAGTTTCATACTGTTTTAAATTCTTGAATTTTATATGAAAAATTAGCGTTTTTCTCAGCAGATCCATCAATATTTTTGTTTATCCGCGAAAGTTTAAGGGTAAAACGGAATTCAAATTTTCTACAATAAAGTTCTGTCTTTTTGTCGGTTGTCTATTTCCCTATAAGGAAAACTTATTATTATGAAATTACAAAAAAAATGTGAGGCATTTGTTTAGCTTGAATAAACAGAAAATGCTCCTCAAGCAATTGACTAAATTAATGTAGAAAACTTTAGCAAAATTAGCATTTTAAAAAATCAAATAATCCAGTGGTATTCTTAAATTATGTACTTATATGTATCGTCTTAGTAGCAGGATTAGAAATATGAATGGAAATTTTGCTCGCATAACTTACATAATTTGTTAAAAAGTATAACGAATAATTTATTTTGATTTAAAAATATATAAACGTTATTTTAAAATTTTATAAGTACCCTCAATACGTACTACTAAGATTTTCTCTAATATATCGAGTTTTTTAATTTGGTTTCATGCACGAAATTATTTTACAGCAGTTTTGGTTGCATTCAATTTTTTGTTTTTTAAATAAATTTCTATATCGAGGTTTTTTTTCGCTAAAATTTGCGCTTGGTTCCTATCCTGGTTTGAACCTAGGGACGTGTTCGAAGTTTGTAATAATTTTGTTTTTGTAATAATTTTGACACTAGTGAAATAATTTTCTCTTCCATATTTTGTAATAAGTTTTATTTGTACTATTTTTTTTAGAAATAAAATAACGTAATACGGCTTAATTATTGTTATTGCGCGCTTTTGTTTATGAATATTATTACAAAAGTGTCAAATTTACAACAGGTAGTGGCTGTAATAATTTGGTTGCATACAAAATAATGTCATAATTATTACGGCTGGAATAATTATCACAAACTTCGAACACGTCCTAGGTTAACTTTTACTATAAACGGAGTCGAGTCATCTTGTAGTTAACTCGACTCGACCTAAAAAATTTCTTGGGTCGAGTCAAGTTAACTCTAAAAACCTTCACTATAAACGGAGTCGAGTCGAAAAATAAAAACAACAAAAAAATAATAATAAAAAGACACCATTTTGATTTCTTAATTCGTGTGCGAATCTTTGATTTTTGTGTGGCAATAAAACTTTGTTATTTTAGTTTTATAAAATTCAGAAAATAATACAAGAAAAACATTTAAACATACGATAGTAAATGATTTTTTTTTGACGTTTCTGACTCGGTTTCAACCTAGTTTCGACTCGACTACGATTTGACTCTTCAGTATAAACGCTAAAACAGATAACTACAAGATGATCCAAAGTTAACTAAAAGATGACTCGACTCTGAGCATAAACGTATTCATTAGTGTCCAAAACTCGCTAGCTCTATACCAATTTTAGGCCGTGTTCGAAGTTTGTGATAATTAATCCAGCTGTAATAATTATGACATTATTTTGTATGCAACCAAATTATCACAGCCGCTAAGGACGTGTCCGAAGTTTGTGATAATATTGGTTTTGTAATAATTTTGACAGGAGTTAAATTATTTTCTCTCCCATATTTTGTAATAAGTTTTATTTGTACTATTTTTTTTAGAAATAAATTAGCGTAATACAGATTAATTATTGTTATTGCGCTCTTTTGTTTATGAATATTATTACAGAAGTGTCAAATTTACAACACGTAGTGGCTGTAATAATTTGGTTGCATACAAAATAATGTCATAATTATTTCAGCTGGAATAATTATCACAAACTTCGAACACGTCCCAAATGTTGTAAATTTGACACTTCTGTAATAATATTCAAAAACAAAACCGCGCAACAACAATAATTAAGCCGTATTACGTTAATTTATTTCCAAAAAAATTAGTATAAATAAAACTTATTACAAAATATGAAAGAGAAAATTATTACACTCCTGTCAAAATTATTACAAAACCAAAATTATCACAAGCTTCGGACACGTCTAGTTGTGTGAAATAAGCGTGTTCCATTGACGTTAGCAAACTACTGACAAAAGCTGTAATTTGTTGAGAAATTTACAACAACAATCTGACGTGCCCGGAATTAAATAATTCGAACAAAAAATTTGAATTATTTAATTCGAGCTAGAACAAATAAAATACGTAACTGGTTGAATTAAAAACAGAAAAAATACCAACATAGAATTTAAAAATTAAATCTAAAAAATTTTTCGCGGCTTATTCTGTTAAGAAAAAAATAACTCCAAAATAATTCGAATTAATTTTTTTTCAACAAAATATGTACAGCTAAAGTGACAAGACTTGTATCTACTCGCAACTACTCATTCTAAAGTGATGGTGTAGTTGTTAATTACACATATAATTAACAGCAGAGGGATTTTAGTTTAAAAAATTCCCAAAGATGGCTCTATACTAATTTTAGTTGGTTGAAATGTCATTTTTTAACCCTAGTCCAACCAAGGTGTGCCTTTTTGGCTCATTTGATAAATGGATCGATTTTCAAAATATTGTTAATTTAAACATTATTTTGTTGTTTAATGTTTTATTACTTATTCCTAGTATTTCCTCGGTCAAACGTGATTAAAAATATCAGGATTCATTCCGTTTAATTTTATGTCAAACCCGAGGTAACAACCAAAATTAAAAAATAACAACAAACGTGGAAATTAAACGTGAAACAATTTAATTTATCACTATTATTTCCAAGGTTTCTTTTGCATCCAAAAAAACAATATTTTTTGAGTAAAACCAACAAAATTCTAGGTTATTTTTGGTGATAAATGATTTGGTGCGTTCTATGCATGGCAAAACGTGATAAAAAATATCACGATATTTTGTATCAAATTTGCCCGAGGAAACACGACCATCAAAATCTAGTGGTTTTATTTAAATTGAGGTTATGTTTGACTACTGTCACAAGTACTTGGCAGTGGCAGTAGCAAATAGTTTCCAATGGAACACAGTGATTGTTACGACATTATAAATTTCAATTTTTAATTACACAGTTAATGCCGGTAAGGGACGTCCTCCAAACCCAAAATAGAATAACTAAAGCGTGATTTACACGTTCCAACAATGTTTCCTATCAAAAAATGAAGAGATTAGTATATCGCGAATTCCATTTGAAAGACAAGAACAAATATATAAACAAACAAAATTTTGTTGGACTTTTTTTTTCAACTTTGTTTCCATAAAAAATTTTTTTGACTATAAAATATACTCGACCCGAGTATATTTTATGGAAACAAACAACAACAAACACATTAAAAATGGCGATTTGTATAATTTTTATAGCGCTTTATTTTTATTTTTTAAAATTTTTATTTAAAATTTACGTTCGAACAATTTTCATTTTAGCCAAGAAAAGTCGTAATTTTGATAAATAAAGTGGTGTCGCTGCGGTATTCGTCAAAAATTACATTGTAGATTTTATACCACCAAAAAATTAAAGCATGCCCGACATTTTTGTTTTATTTTTTTATAAATTTTTGTTTAAAAATGGAAGTTTACTTTCGAAAAGCTTTATTTTAGCCAGAAAAGTTGTAATTTTGAAACATAAAGTTGTATTATCGCCCTATTCGACATCGTAGATTTTATACCGCCACAAAGTTATAGCATGACCGACATTTTCGTTTTATACATTTCTCTTTTTATCGCATGTAAATATTTTCTATTGCGTGTAGCTCTAGGTCTCAACAAAAAAGTTGGAAAAACATTGTTGGAACGTGTAAATCACTCATTATTGACTTTTTTAACGTGAACTCGCCCGTTGTTTTTGTTTCATGTCACTGTGAGCTTTGGCCAGCGAGTCTTTAAGCATCCGTAACAAAACCTTACGGAATTTAACGAATATATATTGTTAAGGAAATTTTGACAGATCGCCCAGCGAATCCGTAACACGATTTGACAACAAAGAACAAGTAATCTTCGTAATTGTATTTTGCAATAATTGTTTTGTCACATTACACTACATAATATATTATGTACATATTTGAAATATGTATAAATCATTTTTTTAATTAATAAAACATAAATTGGCGATGTTTCACTGTTTGACGTTTCTTCCTTCAGTTTGGGCGGTAATTTTCGCTCTTGTTAAAGAATGTTAAATGACAATTAAATTTAACGAAACTGAACGAAAAGTTCTTATGCGTAATTTACACGTTCCAACAATGTTTTCCAACTTTTTTTTTGTTGAGACTTAAGTACTTTTCATACCAGGCGCCTCGCCTCGAAATATTTAGTTACCACAAATGCGAAGCTGAGACCCTTTCATACCGGTGGCGTTGGCTTTGAACATTCCGTTGCTATCAAATATTTTATTTAGGTCTATTTTACACGTGAATTATAGCAAGAATTGAGATATACTAAATTTGTAACGTACATATGAGCTAGATTTTTTGGTAAGTATGAAACAATTGTGCATAAAATATGATTTGTAGGTTATGTTGACAAAGCACCTCGCTTTGTACTACTTTGAAATTTCGCAGTCGAGTGTGGAACGCATTGCCTTGGCTTTGTAGATAACTTCATTGTAATCTATTTTATTTTTTTTTAAATTATCACTTAAAAATAAATTATTTTTCAACAAATTGAATTTATTACTATAAAACTAAACGGTATCAATCGAATAAAACTAATTTACATGGTTAAAAAACGAAATAAAAATTTTTTATTTACGAAGCTCAAAGCCGAGGCGCCTGGTATGAAAAGTACTTTAAGTACTTTTCATACCAGGCGCCTCGCCTCGAAATATTTAGTTACCACAAATGCGAAGCTGAGACCCTTTCATACCGGTAGCGTTGGCTTTGAACATTCCGTTGCTATGAAATATTTTATTTAGGTCTATTTTACACGTGAATTATAGCAAGAACTGAGATATTCTAAATTTGTAACGTACATATGAGCTAGATTTTTTAGTAAGTATAAAATATTTGTGCAAAAAATGTGATTTTTAGGTTATGTTGAGAAAGCACTTGGCTTTGTACTACATACTTTAAAATCTCGCAGTCGAGTGTGGAACGCATTGCCTTGGCTTTGTAGATAACTTCATTGCAATATATTTCTTTTTTTTTTAATTATCACTTAAAAATTAATTATTTTTCAACAAATTGAATTTATTACTATAAAATTAAACGGTATCAATCGAATAAAACTAGTTTATATAATTAAAAAACGAAATAAAAATATTTTATTTACGAAGCTCAAAGCCGAGGCGCCTGGTATGAAAAGTACTTTAGAGCTACACGCAGTAGAAAATATTTACATGCGATAAAAAGAGAAAAGTATAAAACGAAAATGTCGGTCATGCTATAACTTTTCGGCGGTATAAAATCTACGATGTCGAATAGGGCGATAATACAACTTTATGTTTCAAAATTACAACTTTTCTGGCTAAAATAAAGCTTTTCGAAAGTAAACTTCCATTTTTAAACAAAAATTTATAAAAAAATAAAACAAAAATGTCGGGCATGCTATAATTTTTTGGCGGTATAAAATCGACAATGTAATTTTTGACGAATGCCGCAGCGATACCACTTTATTTATCAAAATTACGACTTTTGTTGGCTAAAATGAAAATTGTTCGAACGTAAATTTTAATTTTTAAATAAAAATTTAAAAAAATAAAAATAAAGCGCTATAAAAATTTTACAAATCTCCATTTTTAATGTGTTTGTTGTTGTTTGTTTCCATAAAATATACTAGGGTCGAGTATATTTTATAGTCAAAAAATTTTTTTATGGAAACAAAGTTGAAAAAAAAGTCCAACAAAATTTTGTTTGTTTATATATTTGTTCTTGTCTTTCAAATGGAATTCGCGATATACTAATCTCTTCATTTTTTGTTGGGAAACATTGTTGGAACGTGTAAATCACGCTTTAAAGTTTCGCTAATCAGTAACATGCCTGTTCCTATGGTTGCATTCTTATGCGTGATTTACACGTTCCAACAATGTTTTCCAACTTTTTTTTTGTTGAGACTTAGAGCTACACGCAATAGAAAATATTTACATGCGATAAAAAGAGAAAAGTATAAAACGAAAATGTCGGTCATGCTATAACTTTTTGGCGGTATAAAATCTATGATGTCGAATAGGGCGATAATACAACTTTATGTTTCAAAATTACAACTTTTCTGGCTAAAATAAAGCTTTTCGAAAGTAAACTTCCATTTTTAAACAAAAATTTATAAAAAAATACAACAAAAATGTCGGGCATGCTATAATTTTTTGGCGGTATAAAAACGACAATGTAATTTTTGACGAATGCCGCAGCGATACCACTTTATTTATCAAAATTACGACTTTTGTTGGCTAAAATGAAAATTGTTCGAACGTAAATTTTAATTTTTAAATAAAAATTTAAAAAAATAAAAATAAAGCGCTATAAAAATTTTAAAAAATCGCCATTTTTATGTGTTTGTTGTTGTTTGTTTCCATAAAATATACTCGGGTCGAGTATATTTTATAGTCAAAAAAAAAATTTTATGGAAACAAAGTTAAAAAAAAAAAGAAAAAGTCCAACCAAATTTTGTTTGTTTATATATTTGTTCTTGTCTTTCAAATGAAATTCGCGATATACTAATCTCTTCATTTTTTGTTGGGAAACATTGTTGGAACGTGTAAATCACGCTTTACTTAAATTTCTTAAAGACTCGCTGGTCAATGCTATTTTCTGATTAAACATTTTGTTTTTTTTATTTTTTTAAAATTTTTTGAATAATAATAATTATTTATACATTTTTTTTAATTGTTCGGTTTTGTATGGTAATTTTTAATTTTTATGAAACTATGCACAACCACTTTTTAAAAAGAATAAAAATTAAATGGTTTGTTTACAGAAAAAAGACGAACCCTATATTTTTTGGATATATCCAAGCTTCTCCAACTACGGTTGAAATCGAAGATGTTATATGGGAAAAACTCTATTCTCTACTCTATTGTATTTAACTCTTTGTTTGAAATAGATAATTTTATACATACATATTGGAAATTTTTTTTTTCTAGTCTTTGGTAGTGTCTAGTGTGGTATGTCAGTAATTATTGTGTCTGTGGTGCTACATCGGTATATAAAAAATTAGTTTATTTGCAAATTTTGAAGTCAATTCATGAATTGTTAATTAAACATTTGTCTTGTTTATCTTATCTATTTCTTAAAATTTAAATATATAGTTAAAATTTCTTTATATGTTAATTTCTTTTGCTGGTGATCTGTGAAAAATTAGTTATTTTATTATAGAAAAAATGACATCAACATCAGTATTACCGTCATGTGTTTCTCTAGATATTGAGACCAAAGAGCTAAATGAGATTGTTTCGAAGGCTAAAGACTGGGCTTTAATGCATGGAGCTGCGATGAGATCTAAAGCAAATTTTAGTCCAGATGTGTTACAGGTAATTATCTATATTCTAGTGTACAAAATATTATCAGTAAGCATAGTAAGGCAAAAAGGGGGTACGACTAACGTGTTTAATGAAATAGAACTTAGGAATGATAATCGAAATTTTAGTGTTTCTGTTGAATGACGTAATCATAGGTATGTACGTAAATACTAAAATATAATTAGCGTCTTATACCCCAAACACATAAGGCGGCGCTCTACGCCTGGCTTCCCTTCTCTTCATCTTTATGATTTTTTGCAACCACATAGACGCCGCTAATTTGACATTTATTTATATGAAAAATGTTGTTTGGGTTTTTATAACAAAAGATTTTCATAAAAAACTTTGTTTAATGGCTTATTACGAACAAATTTAAGTTCAAATTTCGATTTTTGTTACAATTGTCTTTCTCATATGCCCATTTGGATGTAAAATTCAGCTAAAATTAGAGGTTTCCAAGGATGTACTTTAAAAACAACCACAATAAATATAAATGTCGCCTTAAAAAATATAAACTTTGCTAGTTTGACGCCGCTGGCCGCTCTATGAGTTCGCTCTTATGGAAATACATGTATTATTATATGTATTCTAATTTAGCGCCGCTGTTTGCTCCGTCAATGTGTTTGGGGTATTATTTTGGTAAATCTTATTCCTATTGACGATTGTTAAAGTAGAGAAAGCGCCTCGAGGAAAAAAGTTAAAATGAGGCAACAGCCAAAATGACATTTCTCATAAATGCGACGAAAGAAATTTTTGCAATCCGGTAATTAAAAATGGTTTTTATAATCCAAAATTGAAATTATTTACAATTATTATCAATCTGGGGGCCTATTCTCGAATTCCACATCCATTTTCCACATGTGGACATCTGTCAAAATTCATAAAAATTGAGTTTTTTCGGTACTAAGGGAATATTTCCGAATGGGTATAAGCATGTGGAAAAATTCCCCATATAGGAAAATGTCAATGCCGCATGTGTTTTATATACGAATTACAATTTTCGAACCAATTTTTGACAACTTTGACAGATGCCCACATGTGGAAAATGGATGTGAAATTCGAGAATAGGCGGGGCCTATTCTCGAATTCCACATCCATTTTCCACATGTGGACATCTGTCAAAGTTGTCAAAAAATGGTTCGAAAATTGTAATTCGTATATAAAACACATGCGGCATTGACATTTTCCTATATGGGGAATTTTTCCACATGCTTATACCCATTCGGAAATATTCCCTTAGTACCGAAAAAATTCAATTTTTATGAGTTTTAACAGATGTCCACATGTGGAAAATGGATGTGGAATTCGAGAATAGGCCCCCTGGGGGCCTATTCTCGAATTCCACATCCATTTTCCACATGTGGACATCTGTCAAAACTCATAAAAATTGAATTTTTTCGGTACTAAGGGAATATTTCCGAATGGGTATAAGCATGTGGAAAAATTCCCCATATAGGAAAATGTGCCGCATGATTGTGTTTTATATACGAATTACAATTTTCGAACCTTTTTTGACAACTTTGACAGATGTCCACATGTGGAAAATGGATGTGGAATTCGAGAATAGGCCCCCAGGGGGCCTATTCTCGAATTCCACATCCATTTTCCACATGTGGACATCTGTCAAAACTCATAAAAATTGAATTTTTTCGGTACTAAGGGAATATTTCCGAATGGGTATAAGCATGTGAAAAAATTCCCCATATAGGAAAATGTCCATGCCGCATGTGTTTTATATACGAATTACAATTTTCAAACGTTTTTGTGTGAACTTTGACAGATGTCCACATATAGAAAATGGATGTGGAATTCGAGAATAGGCCCCCTGGTAGGTAAAAATTGTGTTTACAGTTCAAAATTGGAATTGTTTACAACAATTTCGAACGTCAAATTAGCAGCTACCTCAGTTTAAAAATTTTTCTTACGTCAATTGACGATTGGAGCATCACAGATTCCACCTAGTGGAACATTTTTAAACTGAGGTAGCTGATAATTTGACGTTCGAAATTGTTGTAAAGAATTCCAATTTTGAACTGTAAACACAATTTTTACTTACCAGATTGCTAATAATTGTAAATAATTCATATTTTGGATTATAAAAACAATTTTTAACTACCGGATTGCAAAATTGTTTTTCGTCGCATTTATGAGAAATGTCATTTTGGCAGTTACCTCATTTGAACTTTTTTCTTCGAGAGGCGCTTTCTCTACTTTTACAATCGTCAATTGACGATTGTAAAAGTAGAGAAAGCGCCTCTCGAGGAAAAAAGTTCAAATGAGGCAACTGCCAAAATGACATTTCTCATAAATGCGACGAAAGGAAATTTTGTAATCCGGTAGTTAAAAATTGTTTTTATAATCCAAAATATGAATTATTTACAATTATTAGCAATCTGGTAACTAAAAATTGTGTTTACAGTTCAAAATTGGAATTCTTTACAACAATTTCGAACGTCAAATAAGCAGCTACCTCAGTTTAAAAATTTTCCACTAGGTGGAATCTGTGATGCTCCAATCGTCAATTCGAATAGGAATGAAATGTTGTCCAAAGTAAAGCGAGAACCATAGTTAGAATAAGAAAAATAAAAAAAATAACGTAAGAGAGCGAGAAAGGGGATTTATGTGTATTCGACCATACTTAAAATAAGAAACTTAAAATTTTTTTGGAGGGGAAATGAAAACTTCAGCTGTCACTTAAAAAACTTAAAAGGAGCGAAATTTTTCGTGTAAACTTAAGAAACTTATGCCAAATTCGATTTACCAGAAAACAGCAAAAAAAGTTGATTTAAATCAAAAAATAACATGGTATTGTTGTTGTTTTTTTGCCACTTTTTGGCAAATCGAATTTGGCATTAAAAAAGGTTGCACACATTTTTAACGCGGGAAATAAAAAACTAATTTGTAAATACAAATGATAACATTTTCATTAATTATTAATAAATAAATTAAAACGAGAGTCTTTGAACATTAAATTAGACTATAATAATTGAGTATTTATAATGTATATACATTTAAAACATCAAACAAAAACTGAAACATAACCTAAAAATATTTAATTGAGATTACATTTTTTTAAAACAAAAAACGTTGCATAGTGCTTCTGTATCACTAATTAGAAACAGTTAATGTAAATTAATTAATTTTTTATGATATAAATGAATTTAATATGATTTTTCAGCTTATAAAATTTGAAAAAAGTTGCACAACTTTTTACTGTAGAAAGTAAACAACTGGTTTGGTAAAAATTATAACATTTTGATTAATTATTAATAAATAAATCAGAACGGGAATATTTGAGCATTAAATTAGACAATAAATAATTGAGCAATTTTATTGTACATACATAGGCAAATTACTAAAGTAATTTGTCTATGGTACATACATACATTTAAAACCCAAACAAAAATTGAAACATAACCTAAAAAAATTAAATTGAGATATACAATTTTTTTAAAACAAAAAATGTTGTATAGTGTTTCTGAATCACGAATTAGAACTAGTAAATGTAAATAATTTTTTACGATATAAACGAATTTAGTATAATTTTTCATAAAATAACTGAAAAATCAAACAAAAATATTTCGTTTTAAACTTAAAAATTTTTAAGTTATCTACAGTCGAAATGTTAAAGTGAAATAAGAAAAGCTCAAATTCTTATTTTTTTTATTTTTCTTATTCCAAGTATGGTTACACCTAAGAGCCAAGAATAATTTTTTTTTTTTAACCGTAAGTTGGCACGAAAGCTCTAAAAGTATAATTTATTATTTAGAATTATTACAAATATAAAATAACGGTAAAAAATTATTGAATAAAGTATAATAATTATAAATAATATTTAATAAAATGTATATTAAGGTAGATCCGCACGACGTGTTTTAAGGCTTTGCCACAGCTAATTTTCGTGCGATGCGATTTATTTTTTCTTTTCAAATTCTACTGCAATTAGAATAGATTTGATACTAATACCGATTTTCCATCGTCATAGTATAATAGTATTATACTACGACGATGGAAAACCGAAGTTGATAGTATAATAGTATAAATATAATATTTTTTATACTAGCTATCAAAAATATAATAGGTAGCAAATTTTGTTTTATTTTGTGTGTATTATTTTGACAATTCACTAAATTACTATTCGATTTTTTTTTTGTTTTTTTTTTGGTGGTATCTGCATAGTCTTTTATTAATTTTTTAAAAACACAACTAATGCGTATGTTTGTTTATTTTTAATTGTTTTTTATTACGAATACACGTTAAAATTTTCAAAATAAGAATTATACCTACGTTCACATAAAAAAAACTATAATTGGTGCTAACTTCATCGCGTGCGATGGAAAACCGACAAGGAATAATAGCTGTATTTTGTTGAAAAAAAAATTAATTCGAATTATTTTTTTCTCAACAGAACAAGCCGCGAAATATTTTTTCGATTTAATTTTTATATTCTATGTTGGTATTTCTTCTGTTTTTCATTCAAGCAGTTACGTATTTTATTTGTTCGAGCAAGAATTAAATAACTCAAATTTTTTGTTCGAATTATTTAATTCCTGTCACGTGCAATTGTTGTTGTAAATTTTTCAACAAAATATAGCTAATAGTATAATAGTATTATACTACATATTATGCTATTATACTATTGACGATGGAAAATCGGTATAAATAAGGATTTTCCAATAAGGACTTGACAATTTTGCACTTTCACTGTGAACGCACCCTTACACCAATTACCAAACTGTCAGTGTCAAAACATTCAGTAAAAACAACATTTTCATCATGATGAAGTACACGAATGAGCAACGTTTACAAATAATTAAAATTTACTACAAGTCGATGACTGCAACTTCAAGAGCGTTAATTCCAATTTTTGGTCGTAATTATCGTCCCAGTAGATAAGCAATTCATAATCTAGTGAAAAAATTTGAGTCTAAATGTTCGCTGTCGGATGTTCCCGTGCCAGTGAGACAACGGGTTGGTCGAAGTGCCGAGAATATTGCTGCCGTTCAAGCGTCCGTCGCAAACGAACCAAAACAGTCGATTCGCTGCTACAGAGACATGTTGCAACGTTATTTCTTTGGTCAATTGCATGAGCTAGACATTAATGTTATGTGGTTTCAACAAAACGGTGCGACATGCCACACAGCGGGTCTTACAATCGACTTATTGAAATCTAAATTCGATGAACGTCTTATATCCAGAAATGGTCTTGTCGATTTTCCGCCTAGATCGTGTGATTTAACATCTCGTAAACTTTTTCTTATGGGGCTACGTTAAATCATTGGTCTATGCCAACAAGCCGGCGTCGTTAGGGGAGCCAATATTGAACGAGAGATACCGGCCGATTCGGTCGAAATGTGTGGCCAAGAAATCGAAAATTGGGTTCAACGAATCGACACTTGCAAACGTTTCCGTGGTAGACATATGAACGATGTCGAATTCCATACATAAATGTTTTGATTGTACTTTGACCCAATAATAAAATTTTCGAAATACATATCTCAAATGGTTTGCATTTTATTTAAAAAAAAAGTTGTCAAGTCCTTATTGGAGAACCCTTTTTATGAAAAAACTATCAAATATCATTATAATTTTTAAATCCTATACATTTGTCTTTTGAAATATAATAATTTTTATTCATATTCATTTTATATTTTTTCGTGCGAAGTTTGAAATTTCGCAATTGGAGAAAAAAACTTTTTTCGCATTTGGAGACTTTCCACATACATACGAATTTTTTATCGCATGTTTTAACCTCACTTTTTTGAGAAGACATGGAACTGTACAATAGAAAATGATCGAAAAATTCGCAATAATTAAATATTTTGATGTATGTGCAATACAATATTATTAAATAAATAAAATAAATAAAAATAATTAAAATTTCGGGAAAAAACTACAAAATAATTTCAACCAATTACTATGACAGTTGTTACGAAAAAAATCGCGTCGCTGTTATAACAGCTATAAGTGTGGCATCCAGTGCGAAATTTGACGCGAATCGCATCGCACGAAAATAGCTGTGGTAAAGCCTTAAGTGTGGCATCCAGTTCCAGTGCGAAATTTGACGCGAATCGCATCGCACAAAAATAGATGTGGCAAAGCCTTTACGAGTACTTTTACAAATGTGTCAACATTTGTGACAATTTTTTATGGCCACATATTGTATTCTTGCTTTTTTGATTACATATTTCCACACATGTAATTTTCAAAAATGCACGGTATAACCTCAAAAAATTAAACAAATGTCATTAAACATGGTTTTGACCGTAATTTTTCCTTCTTTTTAGTTTAACTAATACTATAGGTATTATTAGATAATAAATCTACAGAAATCAAAGTCGCCTGGCCATAGATTTTAATGTCCATTAATCTATCACCGTTCATATTAATATTGCAAAACACAAATGTTTTTAATGAACGTGTGGATGTGATTTTCAATTTCACGAATATTTGACAACACACTTGTATTTTTTCACATATTTTGGTTTGTTCCCTCCAGACCAGGTGTATCGTACTAAACCAGTACGAATATAGTATGTAATGTGTACTTTTGTCACATGAGAAGTGAAACAAATTTGCGAAGACTTGTATATGTATTAGAATGTATAAAAGTGTTCATAATGTGTACGCTTAAGTTTACGAACTGCTTAACCTTCGTATGGGCAGCAATTTTTTAAGTCATATTAAGAGACAAATTAATCGACCCAAAAAGCAATTTCTAACTTTTTTTTACATTTTCGGATGAAACATTAAAAATCTTTCATTGGGACCGAGGAACGTCTTCAAAATCGGTCATAAATTGTTAAAATGATTCAAAAGTTAAAATTAAAATCTTTACATTTGTAATTCCTGCCCATGTGAAGGTTAAGCGTAACATTGACGAACGGTTTAGTGCGAATTGCTCCATTTAATTAGAATAAAACAATTTTTTTAAATCAATCTTATCTTTTATTTGTATTTTTCTTCAAACGAGCCGGAACACAAGACACAACGTGCCAAATTTGTTAATTAATCTTTTTATGAAATTAAATAAAATGTTTCAATCATAGATGAAGTACTTCGAGTATTACTTAAATACCTTTTAAAATATGTATTCATTATAATGATTTTTATACGATATTATGAATATTAAGTTGCTCTTGAATGTCACGAAAAACTAACAATAATTATCAGAAGTTTATAGATTTTCACAATACGACAACTTTAATTTAATTTGTACAAAAAAAATTGAAAATAAAACAAAGCCGCAAGATATAATTGACAGCACTGTGTATAGAGAATGTAAATATAGTAGTGTGTGTGTGTTGTAATAAGAACCTTTCGTAAACTGTTCGTAAATGAAATACTTTTGATGTATACATTTTTGCGCCGGGAGGGTTAAAACATAACTGAAAACACATCGTGTGGATCGACCTTTAGACATTTCATTTGTCAATTTACAACAATGCTATATAATGAATTCTAATTTGGAATTCGTCAAATTACTTCCGAGTTGATGGTATTGCAATTCCAATTCCACTTTATAGTTAGGCTGTTAGTGAATGTGTTAAAAACTTGTTAAAAATTAAAATTTTGACAGTAAATTTAAAATATTTTTTTATTCACCACAATAAACATTTAACGCGATACTGACCGTATATACATTTTGACAGCTGTTGTTAAAAAACATAACCTAATATTTCATTAATTCGGTGTTAAATGTTGTTTTAAATCTTTATTTAATCCATGTACGCCGTCAACGTGTCCATTTAATTTGAACTATGCATTTAACATTTTATAAGATATTATTTGGACAGACAGGGAAAACGGGCCAAATGTAATTGTAGAATTTCTACTATGGTCGGATGTCGGAAACTCCATTGTGGTAGAACGAGTATAGGTGTATTTCAAAAACAGAATGAATTCATGTTTGATTTGTTTACATTTGATTTGTTTACGCTTACAAATTATGAGAAATGAAAAAGGGCTGTATTAGAAGTGTATTCCGAAAATTTAAAACTTCCATTATTATAGAAAATCTACATATCCCTTTAAACATGGCGAAACGCAAACGTAATGCAAGCGAAGTCATTCATATAAGAAACTCTTCGCAAGCGTAACGCCCAGGCGAAGCAAAAGCGTGACCTTTTTATCGCATCTGTTATATGAAAATTAAAATGAAGGCGAAGTAATTTAAATATCTGTATGTATGGGTAGTTCGCATTTTTCTTCGCATTCTCGTCAATAAACTACTGTTTGTGGCACAAAAGCGAAGTGTTTTTGCACACATTTTTATTAAAAATGAAATACAAGCGAAATGACAACGTAACACTGGGCGAAGTATTTTTATTACGTACAAAATTCGTTTAAATGAATATATTTTAAATGGTTTATTTCAGATAAAAATAAAAATCGTAAATGTTGATTTTTAATAATAAATAATTTTATTAATTTGTGGTAAATATTCTTACATTTTTTTTATAAATTTAAAACTATAAATTGCTAAATATATACCTTATAGCATAAATCAAGGCTTTGAGGATTTGATTTAAATTCGACCTCACATTAATTAATTGTACTTAAAACTATCATTTCAAATTTCAACAAAATTATCACATAAAAATGATTTAGAATTCGATCTCATATTAATATTTATAGTTACTTAAAATTATTATTTCAAATTTCAATAAAATTTTGGTAAATATATTATCACATGACAGAAGAAGTATTTAAAGCTATTATTTTAAATTTCAATAAAATTTTGGAAAATGTTTTCATTATCATATTCCCATAACTCTTTGAGGATTTAGAATTCGACCTCACTTAAATATTTATACTTAAAACTATCATTTAAAATTTTAATAAAATTTTGGAAAATGTCTTCATTATCACATTCCATAAGTCTTTGAGGATTTAGAATTCGACCTCACTTTAATATTTATACTTAACACTATATTTTAAATTTAAATTTCAACAAAATTATCACATAAACACAAGTCTTTGAGGATTCAGAATTCGATCTCATATTAATATTTATAGTTACTTAAAATTATTATTTCAAATTTCAATAAAATTTTGGTAAATATATTATCACATGACAGAAGAAGTATTTAAAGCTATTATTTTAAATTTCAATAAAATTTTGGAAAATGTTTTCATTATCATATTCCCATAAGTCTTTGAGGATTTAGAATTCGACCTCACTTAAATATTTATACTTAAAACTATCATTTAAAATTTTAATAAAATTTTGGAAAATGTCTTCATTATCACATTCCATAAGTCTTTGAGGATTTAGAATTCGACCTCACTTTAATATTTATACTTAACACTATATTTTAAATTTAAATTTCAACAAAATTATCACATAAAGACAAGGCTTTGAGGATTCAGAATTCGATCTCATATTAATATTTATAGTTACTTAAAATTATTATTTCAAATTTCAATAAAATTTTGGTAAATATATTATCACATGACAGAAGAAGTATTTAAAGCTATTATTTTAAATTTCAATAAAATTTTGGAAAATGTTTTCATTATCATATTCCCATAAGTCTTTGAGGATTTAGAATTCGACCTCACTTAAATATTTATACTTAAAACTATCATTTAAAATTTTAATAAAATTTTGGAAAATGTCTTCATTATCACATTCCATAAGTCTTTGAGGATTTAGAATTCGACCTCACTTTAATATTTATACTTAACACTATATTTTAAATTTAAATTTCAACAAAATTATCACATAAACACAAGGCTTTGAGGATTCAGAATTCGATCTCATATTAATATTTATAGTTACTTAAAATTATTATTTCAAATTTCAATAAAATTTTGGTAAATATATTATCACATGACAGAAGAAGTATTTAAAGCTATTATTTTAAATTTCAATAAAATTTTTGAAAATGTTTTCATTATCATATTCCCATAACTCTTTGAGGATTTAGAATTCGACCTCACTTAAATATTTATACTTAAAACTATCATTTAAAATTTCAATAAAATTTTGGAAAATGTATTCATTATCACATTCCATAAGTTTTTGAGGATTTAAATTCAACCTCACTTTAATATTTATACTTAACACTATATTTTAAATTTCAATTTCAATTCATATTAAAATTTATACTTAAAACTATCCTTTTAAATTTCAAAAAATAAAATTATAAATATATAGAAAATAAAATTATTTAAACTATAAAAACACTGGTTTATTTGATTGACTTTCGATGTCTGTCCTTAGCATACTGGAACCAGCGTTTTATTAAATGGATTATTTCATGAGGCCTGGTTGCCGGAAAACGTTCTATTGTCGTTTCTGAAATAAATAAATTTGGAATAAGCTGAAAATAATTTCAATATCTCAATTAAATTTACCTTTGATTAAATTCATTATATTATATGATTTGACCGGAATATTTGAATTCTGGCCAAACCACGAAAAGCAGCACGCCACCTCATCCGAAACTATGGCTCTCAAGCACGCCCGGACATATTTATCCAAATTTGAATCATTAATTCTTTTAAAAGTTTTAATCTAAAATAATTTTTAATAAACATTAATTTAAAAAATGTGTTTTAAAAAATTTAACGGTGGTTATATTGCTTACCAAGGCCTGTTCGTACTCTTCGTTTGCTGATTGCTCTTCTATTTTTTTAAAATCTTCGACAGTTGTAGCCGGAAGGTCCAATTTAACTTGCAGAATTCCGTTAGATTGGTTTGCCGTTGCATTATTATTATTCTGCTGCTCTCGTCTTAAATATTTGACTTCTTTAATTAAAGCCTTGAGAAGTACGGTATTGGCAAGAATAAGCTTCTCATTGCTATCACATTTTGAACATACAATGTGAGAAGTGGTGGTAGCCGGCTGGTATATTGAATTATTGTTTCCTAATTCGGTGCTCCTAATTGTAGTGGCTTGACTAGGTTGCACTATATCAAACATTTCAGCAGCAGTAAGCGAGTGAACCTCATCATTGGCTACTTGGCGATTAACAATTCTAGGTGTTGTTTCTGCCACCTTTGACGATTTTGTTGGGTAATTAAATTTTTTTGGAGCTAATGCGTTCGACGCTGAGGCTGCAGAACTGTTTCCGATGTTATATGGATGGTATATGTGTGGTTTTTCATGTAGCGGCTTTTGGGTACTGGTTTTAGGCTGGCCACTGGTTTTTAAAAATTCAAGATGATAAGTTTGAGATTCATCCTCATCGTAAATCTGAGACACACAATAGTTTGATAAATTTGGCATTTCTAAATTAAGAAAAATATTTATTAGTTTTTTATTCAGTATATTTAAAAATTGTTTTTTACCTGTTAATTCATCTTCATATATGAAGTTCTGCGCCATTTCTGGAAACAAAAAAAAAAAAAATGTATTACACATGTTGCAACGGCAGATATATTAACCCAATATCTGAAATCAACTTCACAATCTTCGTTGTGACGTTATTTACTTTAAATGTTCTAATGCTATCATTATATTGTTCACAGGTTGTGAAATAAATTGAAATCTTTGTTGATGTGAAAGGATAGTCGAAAAAGCTACTCAAATTTATTAAAAAATGTCCTTTTATAATATCGTTATGAATTGCGTTTATTTTAAAAATTTCGCCTTGTACTAAGCAATAGTTGTTTGGATAAAAAGCAGAAAGTGAAAATATTTGGTTGCACATTGGTTCATTCTTCGTTTGTAAATAAAATTGTTTCTCTTTCAAACGATTTATGATTTGTTGAATGGGAAAGGATCCCTTCTTAACCATTTTCTTTATGTGCTGCATCTCATTCTCAAACTTAAAAGCACTATAGGCATCAAGAGGACCAAACATTTTCACATCCGCAGTTAAATGGAGTAAACTGTGGACATTGTAAGAAACATTTTCTGCTCCATATAATACAGAAAATTGTTGAACAAATTCCACAATCAGTTCTTCGGCACATTGAATATTTAAATAGCAATCCTCAGGGTGGCTTAATATTCGAATGGCACATACTAGCAACAAGAAATGTTGGTAGTATTTGTCTTCAATAATATTTTTGAAAGCAACTAATCCTGTGTAGCAAAGAAACATTCTGAATTCAGTTGCTTTCCAGTATTCGACATCATCTAATGTGCGTTGTTTCCTTGAAAATTCCGATGGCATGCATTTTTTAAGTGTTTTGAGGCGCTCGTTTATTGCAATTATAGCATTCTTCTTTAAAGAAAAATTCTTCTTTCTTTGTTTAACTAGAATACTAAGCAACTGTCTCATTACACCTAGTAAAACACAATGCATATAATCTATAGGAAAGCTGGTAACACAGCCGATATTCAAGCTTTCAAGTATTCCGTTGAAGCGAACATGATGATCTCGGTGTGTTTTGTTTCGAAAACTTTCATCCGTACGAAAACAATGGTTTATCGATGGGAAGCAGACTTTGTGTTGTAAATATATTCCTTTTATTGTACATTTTGTACAACTGCTGTATCCGGAATGAGATTTTACCCCTAATAAAACAAAATAACAAATATTATTTAAGTACAGACTTTGCAATAGTATAAATTTTGAATGAAAATTATTTTAATGTACATTTGGACGTGTCAGAAGCCAAACGACTTAAATCCAATTTTTGAAATTTTGTTAATTTCGTTTTGTTAGGTTATAAAACGAATAAATAAAGCTATTAAAACTCAAATAAGTTTTTTTGGCAAAAATTAGATTAAAGTCGTTTGGATTCTGACACATCCGTATTTGAATTATGAATAACTTACCTAAAATAAATGAACGTGCTGGAGCATCGCATATAAATGATCGGAGCTGCACCAAGATATTTGTATTTTTAAAAGTAATAGGGTGTTCGTTCAGGTCCTTAACCTCGTCAACGAGAGGTTTTAAGAACATATTTGCACAAACTGGCTTTTTGTAGCCATGAAATATTCCTATTAGAAATATTTCTTTAAACGAGACTATGTTTCCTAAGATCGGCCATAATTGGTTCGTGGAACTCTTTGTCAATGGTACACCGTCTATTCCAATGTCTATCTGCAGGATATTTTCATTATAATTATTTTGCTTTACAAATATTTCGACATATTTCCTCAATCCAATATGCGAATAAAATCCTTCGCCCATAGGAACAATAGCTGAATTAATATCTTGTGGTGTTTTCTTAAGCGTTCTTATGTTCTTTGGAAGGTTTGGGTGGTATTTCCGCAAAGTTTGCAGCAAACCATTACCTGCGGCCTCCGTGATTTTGAAATCGATGAACCATTCTGCAATATCGTTACAGATGTTTAATGTTTGAAAATCGTGTAACTCGTCGGACATTGCAGTGACATTTGACGCAAATTCAATTTCACTCGAATCACAATCGGATTCATCCTGATTTCCAAAATCGCTACACATTTCTTCGGTATAAGTACATTCGACGTGCTGCTTCATATTTGTTTGTGTACTATGAGCACAAATATTTTCAGTTTCACGTCTGATGTCGTAATAGGCTTTATTATCCATTTTATTTAATATAAAATTTCTCTTCGAATAGGGGATACTTACTTAAAGCTATTTTTACACTTATATTATTCACAACAACAAAATTATAACTAAATTCACTTAAATTTAAAACGTTTTTATCTTTAAACTCTCACAACAAACACTTAAAAGCTAAAACGTCAATCAACAACACAATAAATGTTTATAGAATCACACAATAAATGTTTATAGAATCACACAATAAATGTTTATAAAATCAAAATATAGTTAATATAATACATAAATCACAAAACAAACGATCTCCTCACAAATATTAAAATCAAAATATTTAAGTCACTAGCTATACGAAATATTAAATTTATAACAACAGCAGAAAAACACTAACAATGCACGTCAAACTAATATCGCAAAATGGCTACTCTAAAAGTGTACAATAAAAATATTCGCGGAATGAAAATATTTACCTATATTATATAATACGTAGTACGGTAGTACGTATGTATATAAAAAAAAAATGAAAACAAACTAGATTGTGAGTGTGGTGGTGCATCATAGAAAAAAAAGGTTACGCTTACACTTCGCTTTGGTAATACTTTGGTGAGACTTCGCTAATTTATTTGAAGGGATGTAGCATAAACATGTCATTTAATCTTTCATAAATTCAATTAATTATTATTAATTAATATAAATGATTGAAATTATTTTTGTTATGGCAATAATAAGGTACATTTTGTACAATTTAAGATGGTCAAAATATTAACCGATTCACACAGCAAAATATGTTTTGGTAGTTAAAAATATTTCACCTCGATTATTTATTTTCATCTAATTTTTAACTAAATATTTTTAACACATTGACTAACAGCCTTAGGCTGTGTTTTAAACGAACCGAAATCCGCATAAAAAGTAAAAAGTTAAATTTTTGACATTTTATTCACCACAAAAATTTTAACTGGTCACGGACCAATTAAAAATTTGTAGCTTGTGTTTTGCTTTTCTCTACGCAAAACAAAAATAAAAAACGTAAACGTCACATTAAGATTAAAATCAGTTTCATTTGAAACACCAAAACGATTAAAAAGTGAGGAAAATTTAATATTTTTTACCACAGTTAAAAAGTTTAACTTCTTATCTTTCAGTGGCTTTCCAATCGACCACCCCAAGTACTTATAAGCACTTGTAGTTCATGCCTTTGATAGATTTACCATATATGTACCACGTTTCTATCGTCAATAGTATAATAGCAAAATAGTATAATACTATTATATTATTTTTCCTTATGTCGTTTTCCTGTTGCAACAAAAAACAGATTCGGAGCGAAACCCAAGTGACAGCAGCTGTCATTCGTCGCTCGGTAAAATTTTTCGGAGCGATTACTAACACAATTACATTTAAATGTCATCGAAATGTCATTTAAACATAAAAATAAATACGCGGAAAAATATATTTAAAAAACAGTAAAATAATTAACAAATAATACAACAAATAACATGATTACAATAAATTATTTATTAATTTACGGAAAAATTCATCAGTATTAACAATCTAATTATAAAAATAGAATTTGACAATTAATACGTATATTCACACAACCATATAAAAAACAAAAAATCTCAGAATCCGGATTTTTGGCTGTTCCAATTAAACCTTCAAAAAACTGTCATTTTTCAACTCGGATTCGACTCCGAATCTGTTTTTTGTTGCAACAGGAAAACCAGATTATAGTGTTTCAATCATTTGGTGTGAAGTTAAAATCGTTTTATATTTTTGTATGGGAACTTCACCCATATTTTATGCATATTTATAATTACCTGATAAATATTATTTGAAGTAATATAAAAATTATAAAAAACACACTACGACTGCAGTCTAAAAAAAGTTTAATTTGAAAAAGAATTCAAACAAGCCTGTTTGCACTGTTAAAATTACAATTTGCTACCTATTATATTTTTGATAGCTAGTATAATGAAATATGTATTATAATAAACTATTATACTATCAACTTCGGGTTTCCATCATCATAGTATAATACTATTATGCTATTATACTATGACGATGGAAACCCGGTAATAGTTAATCTAGCAAAAACATGAACCTTAAGTGTTTATCACCCAAATTCCCATAGTTGTGCCATTTCAAGTGACGGGACTTATTGATATTCTTGAGGCGAACCAAGTGGCACGACTGCAACTTGAAATATATTAGGCAAAATAGAAATAAAATCGTTTTTTAATAATAATATTATTATTTTAAACAACAACATATTTAAAGCAATGCACAAAATTATTCAAAAAACAACGTTTTAAAATTTAAAAAATAAAATAATTGTGTCTTTCCATTTTGTGGTAATCGTCTGTCACCTACAAAATTCAAGTGACATCTATCAATAAAGTGACTTTAGACGTAACAAACCACTAATATCGGTTTTACACCGTAGATAGTATATTATCAAAATAGTATAATACTATTTTGCTGTCCGGTGTAAAACCGATGTTTTGATAGTATAGTATAGTAGCAAAAATAAAATATAATATTTTAATTTGATAACTATCAAATTTTAATACCTATTATATTTTATTTTATTTTATTATAGAAGGAAAATTTGTGACTGTATTGTTTATAAATTAGTCTAGAAATATTTATGTGTGTATTCGGAAATTATAATTTTTCATTATTTTGTTTTAAATTTCTGCTTTTTATGAATATTTTATGCGGTGTAAAACCGACTGTGGCAGATAGTAAAATAGTATTATACTATTTTGCTATTATACTATCTACGGTGTAAAGCCAGTAAAAGTGAATAGGAAAATTGATGTGACGTGACTATAGTCATAAAAATGACGTGATACGACTATGAGAATTGTGGTGTATAAAGTACTTGCGGCGGTCGATTAGACAATAGTGATGGGCTAAATCGATCTTATTTTTTAAAAAACATACGAGAAAATAAACAAAACAGAACAGAAAAGATCGATTTAGCACATTACTATTAGACAACTATTAGAAACGATTTAACGTATTTTTGAATTATTTATTGCACGCAAATAAAATTGTTTCACTTACAATATTTAAATATTATGATTAAATTAAATTTAATCATAAATTTCAAAAAACGATTAAATACAAAACCTTCAGTTTGCAAAAATTAAATCAGAAATTTAGTTTTTGTTATTGTTTCACGATATTAAAAAACAGCAGGAAAAAACATTCATGTAAATGAAGCATTAAGATATAAAAAAGTACCCTATATTTGTATTTGCAGAAATCTGTTTTTGTTGTTTAAATAAGCGTGTTCCATTGCCGTTAGCAAACTACTCACAAGTACTAGTATCTACGTGCAACTACTCATGTTCAAGTGATGGTGTAGTTGTTAGAAGTAGTTACGCATATAATTAACGACAGAGGGACGTTAGTTCAAAAAAGTCTAATATATGGCTCTATACCAATTTTGGTTGTGTTAAACGTCTTTTTTTTAACCCTAATCCAACCAAGGTGTGCCTTTTTTAGCTCGTTTGATAAATGGATCGATTTTCAAAATAATGTTAATTTATTCATTCTCTGCAAAAATTTAGTAAATTATTTGATTAGAATTTGAATTTACTGACATAACAAAAATATGTTGGTTCGATTAGGGTTAAAAACAAATAATTTTTGTTTATGTTTGTGATACGACGCGCAATTATTAAATCGTAAAAATATTTTAATTATTTTGTTGTTTAATGTTTTATTACTTATTATTATTAATAGAACAGCGAACTTTTTATTAAAATCTAGCAGTTTTATTTTAATTGAGATAATGTTTTACTTCTGTCACAAAAATTTGCGTTCCATTGAACATCTACTCACAAGTACTTGGCAGTAGCAAATTGTTTCCAATGAAAAACAGTGATTATATGAAAAAAAACAATGCATAAACAAATATAGGATCAATGTACCCTCTACCGTTCAGCTAAGCAAAATTCCAACTTTGACTGTGGATATTTCAAAAACTATTTGAGTAAAAAATCAATTTAAAGCTCAAACGATTTATAAATTAATTCTAAACAATATCTTTTAATTTTTAAAGTAATCATAAATATTTTTATTTTGATTATGATTGATTGAACAAAAAAAAAGTAACCATGTACCTACTACCGATCAAATGTACCCTTTACCGATCAACCATTGCACCCTCTACCGATCAAAAAAAAAATTGAAAAAAATGATTTTTTTTTAAATTCATTAAGTTTATTTGCAAGATTAACTATAGCAGATTTCAAGACAATTAAAAATATAACGACTATATTAATATAATATAAATAAATATTTCAATTCAAAATAAAAATAATTTAATTTTTTAAATAGGTATTAAGGAACTCAATTGTTTCAGTTTCAGACAATTATAATATTAAAAGTACATTTAAATTCAGAAATCGTTTGAATGTTCTTCATCAGACACATCCATGATGCTGTTACCACTGGAAACCCATCCATCATCGTCTTCTGAAGAAATAGGAATGGGTTGTTTCTGTTTACGTCTATTGTTATTCGATCTTGGCCTCGTAGGTCTTAGTTTCTTAGTATTTTTTTCCTCTTCCGCCTTCTTCTGCTTAGCTAATAATTTTTTTTCTTTAACAACTTTTGCCAGCTCGGCTTTCTTTTATTTGTTTACAGCAGCCTGTGCTAGCCTAATAATAAAGTAGGTATTTACCGTTATACCTAATAACTTGTCAGATTTTTGTATTTTTTTATCCAAATTGATCGGTAGAGGGTACTGATCGGTAGAGGGTACATTGATCCTAGAGTCCTTTTTTTGATAGAACCTGTGTAAAGTGCGAACTAGACGGCTTGTATTGACGATTGTAAAAGTAGAGAAAGCGCCTCTCGAGAAAAAAATTTAAAATGAGGCAACAGACAAAATGACATTTCTTATAAATGCGACAAAAAACAATTTTGCAATCCGGTAATTTAAAATTGTTTTTATAATCCAAAATTGGAATTATTTACAATTATTAGCAATCTGGTAAGTAAAAATTGTGTTTACAGTTCAAAATTGGAATTCTTTACAACAATTTCGAACGTCAAATTATCAGCTAGCTCAGTTTAAAAAATTTCCACTAGGTGGAATCTGTGATGCTCCAATCGTCAATAGACATTTTTGTTGGTTTTTGTTTGACTTATGGGAAAAGTTACTATGTGGAACTATTATCTATATATAGAAATGGGTATTTTCTTTTATTCATTCCAAAGAAAGAACAGAAGGAATAGAATATAGATCACATGACCTCGACAAATTCCGTACCGTACGTAATGTAATAAAAGAACGGATTGGAATAAATGGAATACATTTTCCATAGCATGAATTTTTTTTATTTTTAAAATTAGGAAAAAAATTAAATTTATTAAATAAATAATTTCATTATGATTAAATGAAGTTGTACGTGAAAACACACAATGTAATATTAATTATAATTGATATACTATATTTTAAAAAATATAACCGGGATTTTTTATATCCGCCAAGCTCTATATAAAACTATTTTCATGTAAAAAAATATTTTCGAAAATTTTGTTATTTCACGCCTTAAACGATTGATTGTATCATAATTAATAATTTTATTTTCCATAATATGTACGATTTAATTAATTTAATCATTTAAATTGTAAACATCGAAATATTCTTTTTATTCCACCTTAAAATAAAGGTGAATAAATAAAAGCATGGACTAAAAACGAAATAGAAGGTCGATTTACGACACTTTCGGAATGTCCGGAATATCCAGAATGAAAAAAAGAAAACAGCCTTTAGTTAGTGTATTTATAAACAACCAAGAATGGTATTTTGTCATGCATGTATCCTTTACTCGGCTACTCCACCTGACATAAATTTTACCATTACAATTACCATATCTTGTAACAAAAATATAAAAAATGGCGTCGGGTGAGGAAAACATACAATACATTTGACGGTTAAAAATCATTTCCGCTTTGATATTTTAAAGAAATTGTGCAAAAACTTTTGCAAAAAAGATCGTCACACGTATATGTATTTTAAGTATTCTTTTTTGGCTGCCACATTTTTAAGTTTGTATTTAAAAATATCTCAACAAAAATTTATTTTTTTTCTTGCCACAACAAATTTTTGTAAAAAAAGTTTCTAGCGTCAAATTAGAAAACTTCCATTCGAAACTGGTAACCATGTTTTTTAATCCAGCCAAGAAATGTAAAATTTTGGTATACAATCAAGTTATGCCTTCTTGGCAGCAAATGATTGTAAGACATATGGCAAGTCATTACAATTTCGTGTCTCCACTAGCAACTGTTCGAATTTTAATGGTATAACTCGATTTTAATGGCAGGTGGAGAGTAGGTGTTAAAAAGTATTAAAATATTAAAAGTCAGGTTGTGAACAAAATAATCTTTGTATAAGAAATAAATATATAAATAAATATTAAAAATAATTGTTAGTAAGTAAACAAGCTAATTAAGTAACATAAATTTAAAATTCATATTGCTGTACCGATTCCGTGTATACGGAATGACAAATATAAATATAATTTTATTTTAACACGAACCACAAGAAAGATAAAAGAATATTATTGTTGCAAATTCAATATGGAGTAATTCTGTTTTGAAAAATTTCAAATACTCGTAATAGTAAGTTACCTTATACAGTGAGTGGATTTGAAATTCGGACAAAGAGCATTTTAGATTTTAATAAAATTCAGATAAAAGTATTTTTATTTTTCATTTTTTTTTATATGGTAAATTATAATTAAAACAAATAAGTTCTAAATAACTTCTTAAATCTACAAATTTGATTATTTCACTTGATTCTTCTAATTATTACATTGATTTAATATTCGGACAAACCACTTATTTTTCACGAAAACGAATAGGGATATTTACAGATTGTGTGTTTCCTATACAGTTGATTCACATTTGCATTTATATTTCATAAGGTGATCCCACGTAGTGATTTTTAGTGGAAAATCAAATTTATATTGAAATTTATATATGAATATTGAATATATGTATATTTATGAGTACATATTTGAAATGAATATAATATTTTTAGTTTCTATTTTATACCCACCTCATCCACCCAAAAACGTGAAATAATAATAAAAACGTTCAATCATAGAAAGAACAATATATACAAAAGAAAAGTCAAGATATATGAACAGGTCCTAATTCTTATTTTATTTGGAAAAAAGGTGATCGTTTTTTATGTTGTGTAACCTTGTAGTTTTCATCATAGTCATAAAATAGCAACGCCAAGGATATTTTGTTAAATTTTTATTTTCCCGTTAGGTCAAAAACCTAAAAATAAATTAAATATTGTATCACCTATTGTATTGTATTAGTATCACCGTTGCGTAGGTTGAAATTACAAATCCTGTAATAAAGATCGCTACAAACAAAAATGGGAAGAAAAAATAAAAATACTTCGTTTGATCAAAGGCAATTAGTGATATTTCATTTTGAAAAGAACAAAACGATTCAGGAAATTGGAAATATTTTAAATATTAGCAAAAGTACGGTGTATTATATTGCAAAAAGGTATAAAAATGAAGACAGGATCGAATCTATTCCTCGAAAAGGTCGATTTAGTACGAGAAAACTAGTGCTCCCAAATTAACTAAAAGTTTACCATATACCATATATCGTAAGAAATGTAATCAGATATAATGGGTATCATGGTCGTATACCAAGAATGAAACCATATATCAACGAAATTAATAGAAAAAAACGAATGGATTTTTGTAAGTTCTATTTGAATAGGAATGAAGCGTTCTGGAATAATGCATTATTTGCTGATGAAAGTAAATATAATATTTTTGGTTGCGACGGAAAGTGAAAAATATGGAGAACCCCAAATGATGAGTTAATATTAAAAATATTAAATCCACAGTAAAGTTCGGAGGTGGATCTGTTTTAGTTTGGGGTTGTATGGCCGGCAGTGGGGTGAGGAACCTAGTGTTTATTGACGGAATAATGGATAAAAACATTGTTTTGGACGTTTTGCGCAATAATTTTTTAAGTGCTGAAAAATTGGGAATATTGGATCGATTTAGTTTTTACCAGGATAACGATCCCTAACATACAGCACACGATGTAAAGTTGTATTTATTATATAACTGTCTGAAAGTTTTGCAGGCACCCCCATCACCAGACATTAACCCAATCAAGTATCTATAGGAGGAGCTGGACAGGGGGACAATTCTCGTTCTATGAAAAAACCTAATGAAAAAAAACGCGAGCGAGTCTGTCAGTACTCGGGAAAGATATGTGTAAACATCTTAAAGCGTTTGGGGAAATAGACAGGACGTTTTCTGGAAGTGAGGTGGAACCATTATTTACCATCTCTCATGAAAACGGAAAAAACATATTTTTCTGATATTTCCAATTTCGTCGACGTTACTGTGTATAATTGTAATCACCCAAAACCAACACAAATGTTTATTTTTAGACATTTCTGTTGGTTTTGACGTAACGACTCCTAAATCATTGCCGTATAAAATACACCAATATAATATAATTTAATATTTTTTGACACAGAAATATAATTTTTTCATGCTTTCTAGTACTAAATGAGAAATATTTGGTGAAATATGTTGGCTATTAAGGAACATGGAACTAATAATTTTTTTTTAATAATTTTGAAATAATATTTAATAATTGCTTTATTCATTTTAACAAAATATTTTATAAAACTATATCTCTATGGTAAGATCGATACAATAGGTTTATGAAAACTAAAATAAGAAATATATATTTGAGATTCCAAATCACTCAAAAACCGTTGAAATACTGCATCAATAACTGTGCCGGATGGAGTAGTAGGGACGTCTCTTTTAGAGTTCATTTCAAGTTGAAACGTGTCCTTTAGAAACGTAATTAGCGGTTCGGCCGTCGGCATGTTAAAATTTATATTAAAATCGCCACTCAGAATCATCGGCCGAAGGTGATAGTCCTTTTTTAGTAGAGCCGAACCACTTTCAGTAAATGGTAGGAGTACAAATTGAATAAAGTCGATAATCTTCGGGACAGGCTGATTTGGTGAGATATACACAACTACTGAAAGGAATGTCCTCGAATTTGGAAGTTCACATACAGCAGCGCATATATCCCCGATATCTTGTAATTCTACTCCTAATCCAGTTGCTTGGCGGTAGGTTACGTCCATGATTGGAGTGACAACTTGAGAACTGGTTCGATGTTTATAAATGGCTACGCCAGCAGCCCGCTTCTGTGGTCGTTTAAATTGAACACAACAATAATAAAAAAAATTTGGAATATCAATTTGTTCGTTGTCGTCCAGCCATGTCTCGGAGAGCATGAGCAGAGTGCAATTTTGAGTTATCTCGTCACTGAAGTCGTTGCAATGTGCTCTCAGGCTTTGGCAATTAAAAGTAAAGAATGAGATTTTATTATTGATAAAATCGTATATATTTTCCTGGCACGTACGTAATGAGTTTGTGGTAAGGCGCAGGAACTCGTTTCGAAGTGAAATTGTAGAAACTGCATTTTTGAGTCCGTGGTAAAACACATGCTCATCCGTAGGTGATACTATAAAGAGACCTTCGATACTCGTGACTCTTGATAAGGCAACGTATACGAGTTGCTGAGCGTGCCCCTTTTCATACGTATATACAATAACATCAAACGTGCCACCTTGTGATTTATGAATTGTCATGGCACAGGCGGGCGTGAGAGGAAAATGATTGCGCTTTGCAACAATAGTTCGATTATTGTTGAGGTAAATAGAAGAAGTTCTTCGAGCGATTGGAACTAATTCTCCGGGTATGTTTTTATTCTGCATATACTTTGCTGCAAGTTTTCTAGCATTTTGGCCAATTCTTGGATTACCCGAAAATTTTATCCAGATTCGTTTGACGTCTCCAATGTTCGAGTTGTCATTTTCGGTAATATTTTCAATTCTCTCAACAAATTTTAAGTGGCCGTAAGTTCCGTTCGACAATCCATCTGCCACATCGATATTAGTTGTGATCAAATAAGGTTGACCAATTACAAGTATGAGCTCGTAGGGCAAACCCCCTGTATCAATCAACTCCATTTTATGCAGCTTCTGTCGCACAAATGACAGCTGTTCGGTACTGTGATACCCAGTAAAACCGTCGTTCGATATGGAAACGATCTTATCTGGAGCTGCATTGAGCACATACTGATTATATGCGTTTACGTCCCTATTTCTCAAAAAGAGTCTGACACCATTAGGACAAAGTTCATCCGCCCGTGCCTTTGTGAAAAATCGGGATTGGACCAGATTCTGCTCGACGGGCTCCAGCTTTTCACCATTGCCAATTTTAGTGAGAACACAAGAGAATTGAGCGTTCGACTGTCGCATGACTTGATCCAGCTCATAGAATTTAAAGCCTCGCCATAGTGTAGGGCCAACGACACTCGCCTTGATCTGCTGGAAAATTGGAGTTGCCCGGACGGGAGGCAGTTGTCGCAAATCTCCTATCAAAAAAATATCTTTTCCACCAAAGTTGTGAACGAAGTCTCCCGTAATTTGCTTCAATCTTGCGTCGACCTGATGTAACAGTTCCGCTGACATCATGCTTATTTCGTCGATAATAATACATCGAACGTATTTGAAAAGCGTTCGATATTGTTGAACCACTTCATTGGATAGTGGCAAGTTCTTTCCGATTGAAATTTTTAATGCAGTGTGGACCGTGAGCCCATCGATGGCTACTGCTGCTTTGCCAGTCGACGCGCATGTAAGATAAGCGTTACAATAGCCATCGGTTTCATTAAAGCGATTGTAAATCTCCATTAACAATTTGATCACAAACGTTTTTCCACAGCCTGCGGGTCCAGTGAAAAAAATTTGCAACGGCTCAACGTTAGTTTTATCGAGAAGAGTACTTATGACGTGCATGATAAGTCCCTTTTGCCGAATATTAGACAAGCGCATTAAATTGTTAAAATCCTCTTTTAACATAAGATTCTGGCGTTTCTTCACAATTGGCCCAAGGCGGTTAAGTAAGGCTAGTCTTATGTCTGAATTAATTTCCGCATTTGCAGCAAGATCGAAATCGGAAAATGGATCAGCTTCGGCGACACGAGTTGATAGTAAGTCTGATTCTTTGTTAGCGATACACATTTGCCGGCAGATCTCAATGGTCTTTCCTATGTCCAGATCTGACTCAAATTCTTTTCTGTGCTGCAGAATAATCGCCTCGTTTTCCTCATATAACCGCAGAAACTTCTTCTCAGCCAGAATTTCCAATTCTTCATTGCGAAATGGTAGATATAGTGTGACCATTTCACGTTTATACTCATCAACTTCAGCCGCCATATCGTAATTACGATAGCGGATTATTCGAGGACCTACTTGGCGTCGCTTCCACGTCGTATTGACCACAGTGTAATTGGCAGCTGCTCGTGCCAGACTCAAATCCTCTAGCTCTACCGGCCTCTTTTCGTATTTTTCAAACAAATTTGTCTTCCATACATCAGTAGAATCATCGTCAATCTCCTCTTTTTCCATTTGATCGATTGTTTTCTTTAAGCGTTGTCTTTCTATTGGCCAAACAGTTGGAAGGTAAAGAACGGCCACCGAACTCAATGACATTGGTAGTCGCAGCAAATACCATGCTGCTTCTTGACTAGTTATTTCAACTGCGTTCAGCATATCGATACTGAGTTTCCGAGTTATCTCCACGAAATCGAACTCAGGATGTTCATTCATCGTCGTGATAATCTTACGTTGCAGATTACTAATCCCTCGGTTTGTCTTATTTACGTACTCAACTACATATGCCGCACATGAGTATTCTTCGATTATGAACTGAATATCGGTGTTGGAACCAAGACAATTCAAAATAAATGGATTAAACGGATTGATCCATTTTTCAGTTGTATTCCGTTTGAGGAAAACCTTGGGTCTCGTGATGCCAGCTCTTAATACATCGAGATAAAATTCATTTGAATTAATATTGTGATCTTTGAAGAAGTGGTCGATATCTATATAATCATTTTCTTCAAGTGCTTTCCACAGTTGATTGTATAGCTTTGCGAGATTATTTCGCCGAGTATCACTCGTAGCCATAGGAACGAGGATAACAGTTGATCGGCTTGGCATGAACGGTGCCTCGAAACGACATTTTTGTCCCGCAGCATTGCTCATCCTTTTATAGCAAGTAAACGTATGCTTGTGATGCTGTAGCTTGACGTGTCCGGATGCGTTTTCCTGTGAGACAGATATTAGCCGATTGATTAGATTTATTGCCGCAGGCATATCTGAACCTAGAGCATCTCGAGGAGAATCTTTTAGCCATAGCAGAATATGAGCGTGCGGACTACCGCGATGCTGAAATTCAATACGTTTGAAAAAATGTGATACGTAATTCACACCAAATGGACTAAAACATTTTGATTGCAGAATTCCTATTATGGTGTCCACCAGTTTATTAAAATGAATTGCGCAAGTGACTGGATCTTCGTTTACAAGTGTGGCTTTTGTGATGTAGTGAAGTTGATGGAATGCATCAGCGTCGATCTCAGCACCATTATTTTTAAGCTTATAAAGCAGTTTAATTAACTTCGGCCATCCAATTTCGTTTGCGCTCATTGTAAGGAAGAATGTCGGCTTACCAAGTTGTCGAATCATCGCAAACAGATCTCGCTTACGTGTTGCCCAGTAATACGTTGAGTTCGGGATATGACGTAAGAACGCTAAATTGTTCTCGATACATCCATGAATGTAGTCTTCAGATTGTATTTGCGCTCTTGTCAACGTATTGTCTCTACCAACAAATTTGAAGGCTACCTGCAGAGAATCGCGCGTGCGTATACGCATAATTTTCATTGCCATATATAGCAAGTGAGTCGGACTTACCCCTCGTCGATCAGCTCTTCGCAGCTCGCTTGTTGCCATCATAAACGGTGTTACCCTGATTTGTTCCTTAAATGCTCTGAATTGCCCAAGATAGATGGAAGGGAACGACAGTTCCTCGCAGTGCTCATCAAATAGAATGCATTTAGGCAAGCTATTTTCTCCCGGAGCAATTCGGAGATACATTTCCTCATTCCAGAGCAAAGTCTGCTGCTGAGCTATCAAATTTTCTTCCATATCTACCAATTCACTTAATTCAGAACGGTCCATCTGAACTACTGGCAACTCTTCAGCAGAGAAGAACGATTCGTTGATATTAACATCATAATATTTGTATAGTTCTTGCTGAACCAAATATTCGAGCCAAGATTTCACAACGCTCTTTTTAACAAACCCCATCAGATAATTTGATTTGTGAATTTGTTTACGTTTTATGTGTACGTTAATGGCGTAATCATCGTCGAGTTCACGTGGAAGTAAATTAACCATGTTATTTACTGATACAGGCACGTTAATCACTTGTCCTAAAATTCCATATTGGCCATTACCATGTCGAAGCCTTCTAATGGTCATGAAAGGTAGTCGTGGTGAGATCAAGCGCTCTGTTATTAGATCCAGTTCCGGCAGATGGGCTGGCTTCAATGGATAAGTGAAGCCATTTGATTTAGATAAATTTGGGATTTTAGTTTTGCTGAGTGATAAATAGCAAGTACCACAAACGAGAGCTGTTTCAAGATTAATTTGGGGAAATTCGGCTGTGAGAATACCTGTGGAACATGGTGGTGGGTTTCTGACATCACTTTCGTACCACAACCGATCGCACACACTACATATAGCACCAAAGTTGTTATTCAAGAATTTTTTTTTAAACTCAGCGTGAGCTTTGGAGAATTCGACAATGTTCGATATTATATTGGATGTACTTGTAGATGGCGCTGAAACTAAACACGAGTTTACAACACAATCTCTCCGGTTTCGTGACCGTTCGGTACTGCTACGTGCAATTTTTTTCGGCTCTGGTCCTCCAGTTTGTAGCTTTTCCTCACGTTTCCGTTTCTTATATTCTCTCATATATTCTGCATTTGTTTTACCCATTTCTGAAAAATGTGGATTTTCTTAATTAATTTAACAATAATTTTCTTAATTAAACAATTTTTTTAACTTATGCAATGATACACAGAATTGCTTATACACCATTAAAAGTTTGGTGCGTCCGAAATGCGTATTTAAATGCACATTTTTAAATCAAATTAAATTTCATTATAATGACATCAACCAAGAACGCACCATTTATTAACTTCTAGATAAAATTTTTATTTGGATTGTTTTTGTCTTACAATTTAACACTATTTATCAAACTTTAAAACAAGTACTCATATTAATTGTATACAGTTAACTAACTAAATCTTAACATATTGACTCAAAAATGTTATTATTATTATTGATATTAGGATATTTTCTATTCAGATCTGGACCCTTCTGAATATTTTTGGTTATTTTACGTTATTTTTGAGAAACTTGTTCTTTGGCTTTTTCTTCTTAAAATCGATCAATTGTAAATTAATAACTCCATAAGCCACCAATACAACGTTTTTGCAATATTCACCTTCGGTGGTGCTATCAAAACAACAAAAATAGGCACCATACATAGTTTCAAATAAAACTACTGTAACATAACTTCAAAATAAATTTTTTTTTTTAAATTAATTCATTCGAGTTACCTTAGAAAACGCAATCAAAAATTGCATGTCTCTTGTTACTCCAAAAACATAATAATAAAAGTTTGACCTTCAGTATAAGAATTCTGTGCATTACACTAAAACTAAGACCAAACAAAACTACATAATGGTGGTTCCGAATTAAACTGCACAGATTTTTCACACGTTAGCTGAATAGAAACTAAAGGAATCTGGATACATTATTTTGTTATTATTAATTCCAAATGATATAATTATGCATTTTTATTATTATTTTTCTAATTTTACATAAATATTATACATATTATGTCAAAATAAACAAAATCGGTAAACGATTTTGTGATTTACGGGGAACTTTTAGTGAACGAATCTGTACACTATTTTGTTTTCAATTTTTTATTTTTGCTATGGGAATTAAAAATTTTTGGTGTTTTGTTTCCATATAGTTAATTTCAACAATCATAAAATAATTTAACAATACTTACTATCTTCACTGAATGAATTATTTCACTTTTGATGAAATTTTATTAATGTTTTGAAATTAAACAATGTCAACTGTTGCACTACACAATAACAAACTACAAATAATATGATGTAAAGTCAATAGACACCAGGTGGCACTTATAAACCACATTCATTATTTTAAATCAAATTAATTTCCGGTAATTTGGAATTTTTGAAGTCCAATAATTTGCAAACCCGATCATTTTTCAAACTGAATTTTACAGCTATGCATTTTTTAGAATTGCAAAGCATTTATAAGATTTGCATTCACAAAATTAAGACAATATTATAAAAAACGGAGTAAAATTTTTTTTTGAACTTTTTTGAATTTTTTGTTATATTTTAAATCAATATGGCGACCGCGCTTGTTTGATCAAGTTCATCACCAATACATAAGAAGCAAACAAGTATATGGAAATTTTTATTATGTATATCAAAGCAATCCAGATTTTTTTATTATTTTTATTATAATATGAACGACGTCATTTCTCCTTACCCATTTCCGTTGCATTTTTATCGAATTACCCTCATATTCGAAAAGTGCATAGCGCGCGGTAAGATGTTTACACATCAAAAAGTTTTCATTTTGATTCCATCAAATCTTTTTCATTTATAACATTTCACACAACGACAATAAGCGATTCTCGATGTCCAAATGAAAAAGAATCGTGAGAAAAACGCTGAATAAGTTATTTCCATAGTAAGCTACACTGTAAACACATATTTTTTCGAGTTTCATGTATATTTCCACTAGCTGATACAACAATTGGTTTAAATATTAGCTAAATAAATGATAAAGTAGATTTAGTTAATCAGTTTTTGTCATTGGCTGTCAAAATATAAAGTAAATTATAAAATTGACCAAATTATTTTTAAAACTTAACTAAATTAATTATTTGGAGGCTTTTCTTAAATATACGAAATAGTTTTTAATAGATTTACTTATTAGTTAAGTTTAAAGTGAATCATATTATAGTTTCAATGCACATTTAATGGTAAAAATACAAATTTAGTTTTTATAGAATTTTATTTCCATATTTATGATGTTCTCACCGCCAAAATGGTCGGTGAGAAAGTTTTATTCATATGAAAAGATTTTGACGTCATTTTTCTCCTTCTCATGGAACATGAATCGGAAATGTGTATTTCTCACTGAAAAAACTTTTCATTGTACTTTTCATAGAACGAGAATTGACCCCCAGGAGAGTTCGAAAACATAAAATTCGAAGTATAACACAACTCAAGCTAATTCTTGATGAAGAATGGGGAAAAATCAAACCGAATTTTACCCAAAATCTGGTAAATTCGATGCCAATAAGGTTACCGGCCATATTGAAGCAGAAACGTTACCCAACCAAATATTAAAATTGAATATTAAATCGGCGTAAAAATAACAATTAATTTTTGGTTACTAAATTTACTCAATGTTAAATATGATTTTATTTAATTATTTATTGAATTATTTGATTTGATATATTAAAGAATTAGACTGTAATAAAAAAAAATTGAAAAGTCTTGTCTGTCTTTATTTGAATTCATATTAAAATCTAAAATACTTTTTGTCCGAATTTCAAATCCACTCACTGTATCATTGTTCCTAAGGAAAAAAAATATTTTATATTAATTTTAATTATTATTAATTATTTTCAGTGTGTTAACATTTGAAAATGGCGAATTCCGCCGAAATATTATGTTATACCACGTTTACATTATACGTACCTAATAAGTATGTAGGTCCTTTTTTGTTATTTAATTATTTTTCAGCTGCAGTTCACACTAGCGTTGCGATTTGAAGTGTGAACGCATAGTATAAAAGTTTGTTGTTTTGACAGATAGGTTTCTGTATTCAATTCAGTTTATGTGTTGTGAATTTCTTCTCAAACTCTATTAGATTTGTCGGCAAACTATTTGGTTAACACCCGAAATTGTAGTTTAACAAAAAAACATAATAAATTTTTGTTTTGACAACAAATATACGAATGATATTAACATATAGTTATTAGTTAGGGTTCACATTACCACGTAATATACGAATACTTTTTTGATACATACTTTACCGAAAATTAAATATTTAAATATTTAAATTTGAGTTCACATGACGATACTTTTTTGCTACATACCTTTATTCTACTAATGTAAACGTGGTATTAGTCTTAATTTAATAAATTTATATTTTTTTATGTCCGATTTAGACGTACCAACATTTTTCCCCAACAAAAAATGAAGATATTAGTACATTACGATTTTCATTTGTAAGAGAAGAACAGAAATATAAGCAAATAAAATTTTGTTGGGTTTTTTTTTCTGTTTTTTTTGACTTTGTTACTATAAAAATAAAATATACTCGACCCGAGTATATTTTATAGTAACAAACAACAATAAACACAATAAAAATGGCGATTTGTGAAATTTTTATAGCGCTTAGTTTTATTTTTTTAAAATTTTAATAATAAAATAAAATTTACGTTCAAAAATTTTGCATGTTTCCCGGAAAAGCCATAATTTTGAGAAATAAACTAGTGTCACCGCCGTATTTATCAAAAATTATATCGTCGATTTTATACCGCTAAAAAATTATAATATGACGAGATTTTTCTTGAATACTTTTCTATTGCATGTAGCAAGAAGCAGCTAAGTCTCAACAAAAAAAATGTTGGGGAAAAAATGTTGGTAGGTCTTTAAATCGAATTTAAATTGTTTTTAAAATGATATCAAACAACTAGTTTGAACTAAGTGCGATTAAAAAATACCAAACGAAATTTAAAACTTTTCACTTTTGACAAATTTTTCAAATTTTTGTTCGTTTTGTTGGAAATTTATACAAACCTGTAAGTCAAAAGTAAAAAAGCCGTAGTCGTATTTTATTTGGTCAAATAAACCAGCCATACAATTCAATGTTTTGAATTCGATTGGTTTTCACAGGTTGGTAGCTTCTTAAATTTTTTTATGGTGAAATACATTTTTTTTCGCGAATAAAATATTGGTATGTACATGGTTTTGTTTACATTTAGTGTATTTAATAAATATTTTTTCTCCTTTTAATTGCTAAATAAATAGTCAAAATAATAATAAATTTCACAAAACTAATATATAGAACTTTATAGCCCTGACAGACACAAACTAGCTAATCGCTAAAAAGTAAAAAAAATATTTATTAAATACGCTAAATGTAAAAAACCCACATACCAATACTTTATTCGCGAAAAAAAACGTATTTCGCCACCAAAAAAAATTCGAAATGCTACCAACCTTTGAAAACCAATCGAATTCCAAACCTTGAACTCCATGCCTATTTTAGTCGTTTTTTATTTGACCTAGGAATTGGAATTGAAATTGGAATTCAAATTTGGTCAAATAAAATAGCCATGGAATTCAATGTTTGGAATTCGACTGGTTTTCAAAGTAGCATTTTGAATCTTTTTGTGGCGAAATACATTTTTTTTCGCGAATAAAATATTGGTATATGGGCTTGTTTACATTTAGCGTATGTAATAAATATTTTTTATTCTTTTAATTGAAAAATAAATAGTCAAATTAATAATAAATTTCACAAAGCCAACCTATGGAACTAAAATAAATGTGGTCTAGCGCACCCAGCGTAAAGTAGGCAAACTAAACGATGAATTCGATTTTGAATTCCGTCAATAAGTGTATTGCCACAAAAGAAAGATTAACCAGAATAAACATTGCGTGGAACAAATTTTTTTTTCATCTTACCTTCTTTTTTGGATATTGAAGTATAATTATTTTTGAATATTATAGTAGTTAATACAAATTATGCTGTCAAAACAAAACTTGTCAAATAATTTCACTAATTATACTGTTAAGGATTCTCAATTTTTATTATTTCAAATCAAAACCAGTAAACCAAAGAATACATAACCCAACTTTCTCTTACCTTTAGCAAATCAAGGTCAACAAAATGAGTCCAAATTTGTCCATACAAAAATAGCGTTATGTCTCTTCTGGTTGTATTCTGTGGTATTGCTTTCAACCAAAATGAGAGGTATTTTATTTGGTTAACGGCCGGTCAAAGCAACAGCAAAAATTAACCAAATTTTGCTCTAATTTGTTTTCGTGTATTTTCTTGTCGACTCTTGTGGCAGGTATTGAAACTAAAAATTTGGTTAAGATTTGTTTAACCACTAATTTTTTTTGGGTTAGCTAAACTTTTTTTTGGTCTATTTAGTACGATTGTTGTTGTAATTTTTTTGTTTTTGGTGAAAGCAATACAACTAATATAGCAGGAATTCGACGAATTCCTATTGAGGAATTCAATTGTGCAATTGTTTTGTAAATTGTCAAATAAAATACGGCTTTTATTTGACCAAAATTGAATTCCAATTTCAATTCCAATTCAAATAAAATACGATTAAAGTTTTTCATTGTGAATGCTCTAATACTTTGGTTAAAGTTATTCCTATTCGAATAGGAATGAAATTTGGCCGAAAGTAAGAGCCAAGAATGATTTTTATTTTTACTTTTAACAGTTGGCACGAAGCTCTAAAATTTAATATATTTACTCTAGTAGTAAACACTACAACTACGTGAAGAATAGAATTTTTCTATTCCTACTTCTCGGTGGAATGAAATTGTTTGACATTGTTGTTGTAAAATTACCAAAGTTAGTACTTTTCATACCAAACGCCTCGCCTCAAAATTTTTAATTACCACAAATGTGAAGCTGAGATCCTTTTGTAAAGTGAATTATAGCAAGAACTGACATATTCAGAATTTGTAACGTACACATGAGCTGGATTTTTCGATAAATATAAATCAGTTGTGCCAAAAATTTGCTTCATAGGTTATGTTGACAAAGCACTTCGCTTTGCACTACTTTAAAATGTTCCAGTCGAGTGTGGAACGCATTGCGTGGGCTTTGTAGGTACTTTATTGCAATATATTTTGATTTGTTTTAAATTACCAAATTTATTAATTAAAAATAAATAATTGTTTAACAAATTGAATTTATTTCTATAAAATTAAACATTATCAATCAAATAAAACTAATTTACATAGTTCAAAAATGAAATAAAGAATTTTTATTTTTGAAGATCAAAGTCGCGCCTGGTACAAAAGCGAAGTAGTTTGTCAATATAACATACAAACCACATATTTAGCACGACTGTTTTATATTTTCCGAAGAATCTAGCTCTGTTGTACGCAACAAATTCAGAATAACTTAGTTCTTGCTACAATTCACGTGTAAAATGAACCAAAACAAAATATTCCGTAGCAGCGGTTGTTCAAAGTTGACGCCACCGGCATGAAAGGGTATCAGCTTCACATTTATGGTAACTAAAAATTTTGAGGCGAGGCATCTGTTACGAAAAGTACGTTATTCTATTCCTACTTCTATGTGAAATAAAATTATTCATTACGGAATGAAATTATATAGCATCGTTGTTGTAAAAATACCAAAGTAAGACGCGTTGATTCATTCTGTTATGTGCACGAAAATTATGAATCGCGCAGACCCTGAATCAGCTTTTACAACGTGTTTGTTATAAATTCTAAATTGGCGATGATTCCTCCGCTCTGTGCACGAAAATTATGGGCCTTGCGAAACTGCGTAGTACCCAGAATCACTTTTACAACTTAATTTATCCATTTAGTTTGGTCCTTTTAGTAACCTAACGAGTATGGAACAAGACTATTATCGTATTTACTCCGTAGATAGTATAATAGCAAATTGCTGTTTGTTGTAAAACCGATGTCTTAATAGTATAATAGTAAAACTAAAATATAATATTTTGATTTGATAGTTATCAAATTTTAATACCTATTATTGTTATGCGTTTTTATTTTATTTATTCTTAATCGTATCATGCGAATGATCGCTACTAACGCTATTCTCTGTTGATTTTTAACGAATTTTACTATAAATTAACATCACAGCGGATAGCTCTTGTTGTGTGTTAACCACGAGTTTTTACTTTGAATAAAATACTACTACTTATTATTATTTTTGAAAACTTTATTGAGGTTTTATTATAAAATGCAAAATGGACACGACTTGTTTATTTGATTACACTTCCGGATCTTCTTTGTGGTCTTATAAAGAAACCGTATGTACATAAACACTTTGACATAAAGTAAGTGCTACCAACTTAACATTATAAAATCTGAATATAACCCAATAAGCAACTTAACTGGAATTCGTTTACAATTCTTGAAATAAATAACTTGTTAATAAATACAAAATACAATATTTCAACATTTCCCCTTAATTATCAACTAAGTTTTACTTTTGCCTTTTAAACTTTGCATTAATATTTCCCCTTAACTTTAAATTTACCCATAACAAAAAAAATAATTTTACATAATCATCTAAGTTACTAAGTTAATAACAAATTTAGTTTTTCCTAGTGATTTAGTTAAGATATCTGCTGTTTGTATTTCAGATCTACAATAATTAATTTTAATCAAACCAGCTTTAACTTTTTCGTTAATAAAATGGTATTTGACATCTATATGTTTGCTTCTCTTGTTAACTATTCCGTTTTCAATCATCTTTATTGCACTTTGGTTGTCAGTAAATAGATTCACGTCTATCTGTTTGTCATGAACTAGTTCTTCTATTAAATTTTTGAGGTATAATAGATCACGACAGCATTCAGCAGCAGCAATGTATTCTGCTTCCCTACTTAGCGTTTCAGCTTATAGGACCAGCACAAAAATAAACCACATAACCAGTAGTACTTTTTCGTGTATCCATATCTCCGGCAAAATCAGAATCTCAATATGCTATCAAGTCCAATGAACTTTCGTACTTGAATTTAATTCCATCACATGTTGTACCATTCAAATATCTGAAGATTCGTTTTACGTTTGACACATCTTGTGTATTAGGTTTGTCTAGATGTCGGCTTGCAAATCCTACAGAAAATGCTAAGTCCGGTCTAGTTTTGTTCGCTAAATATAGAAGACTGCCTACTGCTTCTCGATAAGGGTAGTCTGCTTCAATATCAACTTCTGGAGTTTGTTCCTTATTTGGTAGAAGAGGTGTTCCATTGTTTTTGATTCAATCATGCGAAATTTTGTCAAAATTTTACTTGAATAACCCTCTTGTGTTAATCTCAGCCCATCTGATGATTTTACAATTTCGATTCCAAGGAAGACGTCAGGATTTTTGCTTATTGTTATTTCAAACTGCGCTTTCAGCTGATCTAGAAGAACTTCCCTTGCTCGTTGATCTTTTCCAATTAATAATCCGTCATCAACGTAAATAGCTAGAATAATTGTTGAACTTTTATTCTTAATACACCTTTCTGATTTCAATGATTCAAGTCCAAGATTCATTAAAATTTTGGTCAACGTCGTATTCCAATTTAGTGGAGCTTGTTTAAGTCCATAAAGAGCCTTCTGTAATTTACAGATTTTGTTTCCTATGTTGTTTCCTTCTGGCGGTTGCATATAGATGTTTTCGTCAAGATGTCCATATAGAAATGCTGATTTAACATCAAATTTCATTCGTTGTTTCGAGGCTATAGCGAACAGTATTCTTAGGGAGCTTGAGTTTATTACAGGACTAAATGTATCTTCATAATTTACGCCATATTTTTGTTCACATCCTCTTATGACTAATCTTGCTTTATGTTTTTCGTCTTTGATTCTGAATATCCAATGACTGCTTATTACTTTTTCTGTTCCGGCTTCTTCGTGATTGACGAGTGTCCATGTTTGGTTGTCGTTTAGAGCTTTCTTTTCTTCTTCTATGGCTTCTCTCCATTGATTCCTTTCTGGTTCATTGATTGCTTCCTCATATGTAAGCAATACGTAGTCTTTAAATTTTTCAGGTATTTGTTTACTTCTTTCACTTCGTCGAGATTCTATTATTTCTGTTGACTGTTCTTCTTCTTGAGTTGAAGTTTGATTGTTGAGTTCTTGATGAGTTTCATCTTCTTCTTTGATTTCACTGACTTCTTTGACTGAGTCATTTTTGTCTTTTGTTTGATAAAGACTAATTTTTGATTTCATACCTTGACAATCGAAAATTACATCCCTTGATTGAAAAAAATTTTCTTTTACTGGATCCCAGAGTCTATATGAATTTATTGCTTAACCCACGAATATGCACTTTCGACTACGATCATAAAGTTTTCTTAGATGTCCTTGATGTTTGGCATATGCGATAATACCAAAAATTTGAAGCCTGGATAGGTCAGGTACTCTATTAAACCACGACTGTGCAGGGGTGACATCCATGTTTCTTGTAGGATTGTTGTAGGTTTAAGACATACGCTGCTGTACGCACTGCTTCTCCCCACATGTTCTTATCTAACGTAGATTCATTTAGAAGAGCTCTTGATTTTTCCATGAGAGTTCTATTGAGTCTCTCTGCCTTGCCATTAAGTTGAGGAGTGTGTGGCGTTGTGAAGTCCAAAATTATTCCTTTCTGGCTGCACCAATTTTTGATATTATTACTAGTGTACTCTCCTCCTGAGTCACATCTTAATTTGGATACTTTTAAATTCCATTTTGTTTCTGCTTCAGCTACATAATTTTTGATTACATTTGCTGTTTCTCCTTTATTGTTTACTAAATACAGTATCGTAAAGTGTGTATAATCATCCAGGAAGGTGACGAGATATTTCTTGTTGTCCCACGTTGACGGTGAGGTCCGCATAAGTCAGTATGAACCAATTCTAGTTGTCTGGATGCTCTAGCCCTTTCTTCATTGAATGGTTGTCTTGTTTGTTTTGATTTTACACATACTTCGCATACATCATCTAGTTGGTTTCATCATACTTTAAATTATCGATGCCACACGACTTTGTTACGAGCCTTTTTAAATATGCGTAATTAAGGTGACCAAGTTTCTTATGCCACGTTTCAGCAATTTTTTCGTCTGCAATTAGGGCATCTTCACGAAAACCTGTTTTTAGTTTCACCTCAAATAATCCGCTTTCATTTTTATTAACCATCAATTTAATTTGATTATTTACTTTGACTGTGATTGCGTCCTTTGTGAAGTTGACCTCTCCACCATGTGATGTGATTGTATTTATGCTAAGTAAATTTTTACTTAAATCAGGAACATAAAGCACTTTGTTTAATGTGCCTTTCTCTGTTTCAATTTTCCCGATAGCTTCGGCTTGCATGGATTCCGATTGTTTGGCTATACCTATTTCTGACGATGATTCTACCATTGAAGTTAGACACTCCTTCTGGTTTACCATATGTGACCAACATCCTGAGTCAATTATCCATGATGTCTCTTGAACTTTCCGTTTTTCAGAACTTTGTGCAAAAAAACAAAATTTTTTTCGTTCGTTGTTTTTTTCTGCATATTATATTTATTTTTTCGATAAAAACAATCCTGCTCCGAATGGTTTAATTTTCGACAGAACTTGCAAGGTATTTGATTATTACTGTTTGGACAGAAGCGAGCAAGATGATTGCCTTTGCACACAAAACATTTTTTCTTCTCTGCTGACTTAAATGCGACGGCCTGATTTTTATCGTCCTTATTGGTTTCACGCTCACGAGCTTCTTCTGCTAACAATATTGCGGTGAGGTTTGTCATGGTTCTCTCACCAACTTGTGTCGATTCCCACACTGTGACAAAATGCTTATATTTATTCGGTAACGTTGTTAGAATTTTAGTAATTAGCATTGTGTCGTCAATTTTAGTATTTAAAGCATTTAAACGAAATGCTAAATTTTTCAACTGACTTATGTGCACTGCTAGATCAGTATCTTTGTACTTATAATTGTAAAATTCTTGTAGTAAATTACATTTTTGTTGCTCGTTATCCAATTGGTAGATTGTGCATATTTTTTCAAACATTTGTTGAGCGTTGTCACAATTGATTATGGGCATTACTTGCTGTTTATTTATCGTCGAGATAATTATTTTCTGCACCTTCGCGTCCGATTTTGTCCAATTTTCAATTTTAATTTTATCATCTTCGGGTTTATCTTTACATTTGATTATGAAGATTCCATTTCGCCAGTACACGTGTATATTATTTTTAGATTTATTGAAATTAATTAATTTACACTCGTTTAAATTAACTCACTTGTTAGTTTTTAATTGTTTTTTTATATATATTAATAAATTTTACTTATAGTATATTTCCTCCCCCCCCCCTCCCCCCCCCTCCCTCTCCCCCCCCCGTTCTTACAGTGAATTTAACCTCTACTGACAATTTCAACTTGTTTTTTCTGGGAGATCTGGGCCCATAACCTGTTGATTTTTAGCGAATTTTACTATAAATTAACATCACAGCGGATAGCTCTTGTTGTGTGTTAACCACGAGTTTTTACTTTGAATAAAATACTACTATGTACTTATTATTATTATTGACCACTTTATTGAGTTTTTATTATAAAATGCACAATGGATACGACTTGTTTATTTGATTACACTTCCGGATCTTTTGTGTGGTCTTATAAAGAAACCGCATGTATAATATATAAACACTTTGACATAAAGTAAGTGCTACCAACTTAACATTATAAAATCTGAATATATCCCTATTGTAACTGTAACTTGTAACTCTTAATCTTCTTCTAATAAATGAAACACGTTATGTAAATTAACTTGTACAATCTTTATTATATCTCTTAAATGTGTGTTCATTCTTCACTTTCTAAATGCTGACTCTCTGACATTTCGTTTTGCGCCCCGCGTACCTTAATCCGTATATTACCCAATATACCTTACTGTAAATTAGTATATTCAAAGTATACTCTTATTATAACACTCTAATTATAACACCTCTACCCTCTCTTAAAAAAAATTAATCAAAATAACAATTAATTGTACAGATCAGTATAGTACGTTAACAAAATATTCTTCAAAATTACACATTAATTCAAAATTACATATTAATTCATATTGTTTAAATTACTTATTACATTTTTTTTTTTTTTTTTTTTTTTTTTTTTTTTTCTTATAAATCTAATTTTTGTGGTATTTTCCTAACTCTACCGGACCTCCTAACAACACTGCTCGAAACCACATCCTCAACCGCAGCACTTTCTGTTTGTTCCGAACAATTCTTATTAGACTCACATTCACCTGACTCCCCAGGGTCATCATTTCCACTGCACATTTCAATCTCCCTAGGTTCATTTATGAATTCCTTCCCTGAATTTTCCTGCTCTACAACTGGGTCCTCTTCAAACTCAGATAAATTCTCTAACTCATCTTTCTCAATTAGTTTTTGTCCAATGATTCTCATTTGATCCGCATGTCTTTCCCACATACGTCCATCATCTAACCTTATTAAATATCGAAGTTGTCCGATCCTTTCCACAACTGTCCCAAACTTCCATTTAGTTTGTAACCTTAGATATTCCCTAACTGAAACTCTGTCCCCTTCTTTAAACTCCCTATTTGACGTGACCCTATTATTTTCTTTTATATTTTTGGAAGGAATCATTAAATCCAACCTGGATCTTATGTCCCGATTGAACATCATCATTGCCGGTGATTTGCCTGTCGTTGGGTGCACCATTTTTCGATATGTTAATAAAATATTTTGCAAATGGTGTTCTATATCCTCTCTTGAGCAATCCAAATTCTTTAACTTTTCTTTTATCGTGCGCACATACCGCTCCGCTTGACCATTTGTTGCTGGATGATAAGGAGCCCCCATCTTGTGTATGATTCCGTTTGTTTTCAAAAACCTTTGAAAATCTCCCGACGTGAATTGTGATCCATGATCACTGACCAACACTGAAGGTAATCCATGTGTCGCGAACACTCTTCGGCAGATTTCGATGGTTTTATTTGTCGTAATGTTATTTAGAATGTGTACCTCCGGCCATTTGCTGAATGCGTCCACCATAATGAAGAAATATAAATTGTGAAATGGACCAGCAAAATCAACATGCACCCTATCAAATGGGCTGCTTGGCGATTGCCAACAATGGAAAGTTTCCTTAGGCGGGTTAGGCTGTAATGATTGGCATTTGCCACAGTTCTTTACTATCTCTTCAATTTCTCGATCTATGCCTTCCCACCAGCAATAGCTTCTCGCTAACTGCTTCATCCTTGAAGTACCAAAATGGCAAGAATGCAGTTCTACTATTACCTTTTCCCGAAGCGAAACAGGTATATACGCCCTTGACCCGCGTAATAAACAATTTTCTTGTAAAGAAAACTCATTTTGGTTGATATTGAACCGATCCTGCGAACATACTTCCCTTCCCGTTCGCAAACCTAATATTAAATTCCTAATTTCTTTATCCTTTAAGGTAGCTTCACTTAATTCTGCAACCCGTATTGGCAAGGTTTCAATCAAATTAATTTCCACCACATCTGATTCTTCTCTCTCGTTCCGTATTTGTGGAATCGGTAATCTGGACATCGCGTCTGCATTCCCGTGATCCTTCGTATTGCGATACTTAATTTCAAATGTAAAACTGCGTAAAAATATCTCATAATGTTGCATGCGTAATGCCGTAAACGTTGGTAATTCCTTATGTGGACTTAAAATTTGAATTAGGGGTTTATTATCTACGATTAAAATGAATTGTCTGCCGAACAAATACTGTGTAAACCTCTTGATTCCAAATATTATGGCGTAAGCCTCCTTATCGATCTGTGTATATTTCTGTTGCGTGCTTGACAAAGTTTGAGACGCATACTGAATTGGTTTTTCCGACCCGTCTTGCAAAATGTGACTCAACACTGCTCCGACACCGTAACTGCTTGCATCCGTGGCCAACACCAAAGGTAACTTTGGATTATAATGTGTCAAACACTCATCTGATTGCATTTCCTCTTTAACTTTCAAAAATGCCTTTTCACAACTCGTATCCCACTTAAACATGACATCCTTCTTTAATAAATTATTGATTGGATATAAGGTTGTACTAAGACTTCTCAAAAAACGACCATAGTAATTAATCAACCCTACAAAAGCTCGCACTTCATCTACATTATTTGGACGTTTCATATTTTTAATCGCTTCAACCTTAGCTTTTAGCTTATGAATTCCCGACTTATTTATTAAATAACCACAGTATTGTATGTTTTCAGCAAAGAACACGCACTTATCCATATTCACTCTCATATTGTGATCTTGTAATCGTTGTAACACTGTACTTAAACGTTGCAAGTGTGTATCATCATCCGGCCCGGTTACACGTATGTCATCAAGGAACACCGATACCCCTTCGATATCTTGTAAAATGGTTTCCATATGACGCTGCCAGATAGCTGGAGCTGACGCTACTCCATACATCAACCTCGTAGGTTGGTATAATCCTTTATGAGTATTTACTGTAAGTAAATGTCTGTCTTCAGGACGCACCTCTAGTTGTAAGTAGGCCTTCGTTAGATCTAGCTTTGTAAATTTATCTCCTCCCGCGAGTGACGCGAATAACTCTTCTACTGTAGGAAGTGGATGTTCATCGACAATCAAATACTTGTTAATCGTAATTTTGTAATCGGCACATAACCGTACTGTGCCGTTTGCTTTCAATACAGGTACCAATGCAGTACCCCATTCACTTCGATCCACTTTCACAAACACGCCATCTCGAACTAAATTGTTTAATTCGTCCTCTACTTTTGATTTCATTGCAAACGGTATTGTTCGAACTTTACAAAAAATTGGCTGAGCATCTGACCTTAAATTCAAGGTTGCCTGTAGCCCCTTAATTTTCCCCATAGAGTTTTCCATGGTTAACTTGTAATTGTTTAGTATATCCGCTAGTCTATTATCTTTTGTGCCTAATTCACTTACACTATTAACGTTAAAAATCCTATTCCAATCTAATTTGAGTTCCTTCAACCATTCGCGACCCAGCAATGCATGTCTATTCGTATTTACTATATACAATGGAAGCACCCACTCGGAGTCATCATGTGAGACTGTAGCCCTAATGTACCCAATGACATCTAAACTTGTACTACAATAAGTGATTAATTTCAAATCCGTACCAAAAATCTCACAATCTTTAAAAAAATTATTTTTATACTCTAAACTACAAATTGAAACTGGGCACCCTGTATCGATTTCAAATTTTGTTGCTATACCGTTTACCGCAACTGAAAATAGCAATTTCGAGCAATGTTGTTTCTGCAAATCTTCAATATTTGCTAAGACTAATTCCTCGAATTCCTCTGTGGTCGACTCAATTAAATTTACATTTTTTTTGTTTGATTACCTTCTTATTTTTAAAACACATTTTTCCTAAATGCCCTATTATACCACACGTATTACATCTTACTTTAATAAATCTACACTTAGGTGCTAGATGTGATTCATCTCCACATCGAAAACAATGCAAATTTTTGCCATTATCATTAAATTTATATGAATTTACATACTTCGAAACATTACTACTAAATTTATTATTATTTGAATTTATAGATTTTGGAACATTACTACTAAATTTATTATTATAATTATTCGTACCTTGTCCCTTCTGTGTTACCGCATTGCATTCGCCTGTTGCTCGATGCAATGTCGCTGCATTTCTAGATGATATTTCCAATGCACACGCTACCTCCACTGCTTTTTGTAAAGTGAGGTTATTCGATTCCAGTAGTCGATTCTGTGTTGCTTGACTTCGTAAGCCAAACACTAGCTGATTTCGTAATGCTGTATCCACATATGCGTTGAAATTACAATGTAAAGCCAGCTTCCGTAAAGCTGCTAAGAATTCCTGTACCGTTTCGCCATCTCTTTGTTTTCTTAATTGAAATTTGAAATTCTCCATGATTTCCAATGGTTCTGGATTATAAAAATCCCGCAATAACTTTGAAATTTCATCGAACTCTTTTGTATATGGTGAAACAGGAGCCAGTTTGTCACAAACGAGATCATATGCTTCTTGACCAATAAAATGCAAAAGCAAATGTAATTTCTTCTCATCTTTGGTCTCGAACACCGTAAACGCCCCTTCAAGACGCTGTATCCACCGGTCCCACGTATACGTAGTTTTATCGAATTTATCGATTTTAAACTCCGACTGCATTTTATATTCGATATTATGTAATAATCTTTATAATTTTGCCAATCAAAAAAAAATCCGTCACCATGTGGTTGGTCGTAAAAAAACTTTTAACACTTTTTGTATCTTAATTTATCTGGACCATCCGATCCCATTCTCGTCGCCAACTATTGTAACTGTAACTTGTAACTCTTAATCTTCTTCTAATAAATGAAACACGTTATGTAAATTAACTTGTACAATCTTTATTATATCTCTTAAATGTGTGTTCATTCTTCACTTTCTAAATGCTGACTCTCTGACATTTCGTTTTGCGCCCCGCGTACCTTAATCCGTATATTACCCAATATACCTTACTGTAAATTAGTATATTCAAAGTATACTCTTATTATAACACTCTAATTATAACAATCCCAATAAGCAACTTAACTGGAATTCATTTACAATTCTTAATATAAATAACTTGTTGATAAATACAAAATACAATATTTCAACATTCTCTAATTCTCAACTTTTTTTTCTTACACTTTTCACTATCCCTATCATCAAAGTCAATACCCTCAACTATTACATTTCAAAATTATAGCAATTCATCCAAGACACATTTTTTCCAAAATAATTATTGTAACATTAGGCGTTTTCGGAAGTAGATCCTGAATAACTTCAGGCTAACTTTCGATCATTAAACTTATCCACCTAGTTACGAACAAAAAAGATAACTTCAGGTTCATTTTGATCTTGTGGTTTTAATTTTTTTTTTATAATTAACTGTAAATACAAATAAACATAAAACCGAATACATTATTAGGATCAATATGAATGTGATTTACACAAATTATTTTGTATTTCTTTGAATTATCTCTCAAAATTCGTTTTCGACTTTTTGCTTTCATATCAAAATTTATTCTTAACTTTTGGTATATGGATGGATAAATTGGCTACGGACCATTTTTGTGTCTGTGCCTGGTTCTAGTGGGCCGCCACCTAAACCTAACCTTGTTTTTATTCCCATTTTTTTCGTTTTAAATGAATTTTCCAATTCTTTTTTCTCTTCTTCGATCAGGATAGTAAACCAAAAATTCATGAATACTATTCAGTAACAAATGAATAATGGGCGAAGAATAGAGAAGAAAATGAGAGAATCGATCTATTGAATAGAGTAGAAATATATTTTTCTTCTGTTTTGTTCACTGCTGAGTGAGTAATTAATGAATAATTTTTGAATAGGATTTTAATGTACAAGTTTTGGTACAAGGTGCAAAATTGTTTTGATTTATTTTTGGGGATATATCGAGAATTGAGTTCGAACAGTGATAATTTTGGCCAAAAATTCGAATATTTCAACCAAGTTTTGGTTGGTATAGAATTATTCTAGTGATGATTTTGAAATTTTTTTTTGTTTTTTTTTATTAAATTTTTAAGGTCAATTGATAAAAGTAAACAGAAAATTACAATATTTTCGGTTTTTTATTTTGAGCATACTTTCCATTTTTATTTGTATACCAATAACTATTCCAGTGACAAAAGTAAGACGGGACGGATAGCAAAATAGTATTGTACTATTTTATAGAGGTATTCTTTATAGTGGTATACACTATAGACAGGAAACAAAATTTTTTCCTATTTAAACTATTTCAAGCGTGCACAGTTGAGGAGGGACGGATATATATGGCTCATTATGAATAATATATGGTTGCACTTTCTTTCATGTAAACAAACCATTTAGATTTTATTGTTGTTAAAAAGTGTTATTGTTGTTAAAAAGTGATTGTGCGTAGTATCGTGAAAATTAAAAATTATCAAATAAAACAAAACAATTAAAAAAAACATTGTGGAAACTGAAGTGTTAAATCAAAAAATGCCATAACATTAAAGGCAAGGAATTATTGGGAATTTCTTTTCATCGGTAAGTTTTATTCTGGTTTATATATAACGAAATGAAAATTGTGATATAAATATTGTAATTTTTGATAGGTTAGGTTAGGTTAGGTTAGAGCGGCTGCCAAAACGCACACTTAGACCGATGACGGTTCGTTGCGATACCAAGGGGTCCTACTCCCCTTACACCTTCATTGGAACCATTTTGAGCTACTTATGTAGCGTACAATATCTCGCACATTGCAGTTCTTGAAATCCATAATGCCGTCCAAACTATACTTGCCCAGATGTTTATGCCTCCTCTAAGCTAGCGCCGGGCATGAGCAGAGGAAGTGCCTCAGAGTATCTTCCTCCTCCTCATCCATACAGCTTCTACAGAAGTCATTTGCTATTGACCCAAGCCTCTTTGCGTGCTCCCCAATGAGGCAGTGTCCTGTGAGCACCCCCACGACTATACTTAAGTCAGGTCTACGTAGGGATACTAGTGTTTTGGAGCGCGGCAAGTCCAGTTTCGGCCAGACTTGCCGCGCTACATAACATGTTATGGTGTTAGTCCACCTCTCCTGTGCCGAGGCTATTGCCTCATTTCTAAGCGCCCTATACAACGCTGATATGGGCCTCCCCAGGTTTGGCCTTTCCGGTTTCAATTGGAGAGTTGTACCTTGCCTTGCCAGTTCGTCCGCCCTGCAGTTCCCCAGTACGTCCGAGTGACCGGGGATCCAGACTATCTGATATTGAAATGCTCACTCATCTCGTTAAGAGATGAGCGGCACTTCAATGCCACCACGGACGTCTGAGAAACTGATTCCAGCGACTTGATTGCCGCCTGACTGTCCACATATATTGTTATATCCCTTGTGGATATGACATTATGCTTCAACCAAGCCAGCGCTTCCTCAATCGCTACCACCTCCGCCTGGTACACACTGCAGTGATCAGGAAGACGAACGGATATATTCCCATTTAATTTGTCACAATAGACTCCTGCTCCGACTTTGCCGTCTAGCTTGGAGCCGTCAGTGTAGAATTGTATACTTCCAGTTTCTGTTATTGACCTGTTCCCCCAGGATTCCCTTGAGGGGAGAAGAGTCCGGAAACCTTTTTCGGTAACAATCGGTATCGTGTAGTCACTATTCTTCACATCTGCCATTAGCGACCTGCCAATCGTCGAGTAGCCCGTCTGAAGACATTTCCACTCAAACACGGCAGAGAGTCGTGCAGCCGTAGTTGCCACTCTCTGCTTACCAAAGATGTCGACAGGAAGAAGGTAGAACATAGCCTCCAGAGCACGTGTAGGGGTTGTCCTCAGTGCGCCGCTTATAAGCAAGCAGGCCGTCCTCTGTACCTTCTCTATCTTATTCTTATAAGTTTTCTTGTTTAGTGCTGGCCACCACACACTCACCCCGTACATCAGAATCGGTCTGACTACAGCGGTGACGAGCCAGTGTACCAGCTCTGGTTTTAGACCCCATCTCCTAACGACGGCGTTTCTACATGAGTACAGAGCCATAGTGGACTTCTTTACTCTCTCTAAAATATTGGGCATCCAATATAGCTTACTGTCCAAGATTATGCCCAGAAATCTTGCCTTATCAGTAAAGGCCAGTGCCGTGCCATTTAAGGTGGGAGGGGCGACTACCGGAATTTTATATTTCTTGGTGAAGAGTACCAGCTCTGTTTTGGATGGATTTATACCCAGCCCACATTTGCTGGCCCACTTTGTAATGATTACGAGCGCGTGTTGCATGACTTCCTTAACCGTGCCTAGGTACTTCCCCGAGATCGCGATTGCTACGTCATCTGCATACGCTATCACCCCTATTCCCTCCCTCTCCAGTTCCAAAAGTAATCCATTGATAACTATGTTCCAGATAAGAGGTGATAGGACACCACCTTGCGGAGTTCCTCTAACTACTCGCCTCCCAATGGTGGATTCCCCCATATCCGCGTTAATAATCCTGCATTTAGCATCTGATTTATCAACCTCCCTAAGGGGTAGTCCACATCTAATTTTTGATAAAAAACAAACAAATGTTGTATTTGTTGTTGTTATTCTAATCCATTGAATAAAATTTTAAATACTGCCCTATTATATTTTAGTCTTTCTCTTTTTCGCACAGAATTTTCGATGCTTGACGTTTGTGTATTTCTACTCTATGGTGAACACCTTTATGGTATTCTTAGTGTTCAATCGGTTAAAAATGATAAAAAATATGTTCTTTTTCTATTTTTTGTTAAATATGATATTTTTATAAAGGTATAAAAAAACAACTAGTATTGCTTTCACCAAAAAAAAAATATCAACAACAATTGTACTAGATAGCTTTTTGGTGGTTTGGCGACTATTGGAGGAAGAGGGGGGGGGGGCAAAGTTGAGTAGATTAATCTACCAGCTCCGTAACCTTCCAGTAGGGTACGCATCACGTGAGCTGTTCTGGTCTTGTCATTAGGCAGCTGCGTGATGGGTACAGTTGTGTAAGAGGTAACCTGTTCACAATTCGCAAGTGTACGTACTGCCTCCTCGTGGCAACCACTGGTAACTAAGGCCATTTGGCACATTTTTGGCCATTTGGCACAGGCTGAAGTACGGCACTAAAGGAGAAAACCTTGGCAAAAAACCCTAATCTAAGGTGGAACAGCATATGCTGATTGATGAATGGCTGATAGGTTAATCAGTCCAAAATATGCGGACTCTGGATATCAGGCACCATCCAGTTTTATTTAGCCTTCCTGTAGTAAAGCTGGGTGACCTACAGGCGATTTGCAATTCCCAGCAACTCGTAAGAGTAAAATCAAACGGAATACGGGGCAGGAGTAGGAATATACGGGAGTGGGACAACCCTCTCGAAGTCCTTGAGCTCCAATGCTACCGTCTTTCTAGCGGAAGTACATGCTGTAGTAAACATCTAGGAGGGAGAGCAATATGCCCAGATAGTATGTATCAAGTACCGGGAGGCAGTATTGTCAGGTTCATTAAGAACCTGAATATTGACTGGACGGATAATTAAGCAGGGTCCAGCACAATAGATCTTTTAGGTCGCAGTGCGAAGTGGCTGATCGCCCGCATGGCCCTCCAATAATAATAATAATAATAGATAGCTTTTTGCATCATACAGATACTAGCACACCATCGGCCGTAGGTGTCAAATTTAAATACACATATGTATATTTGCTTATGTATTGATTAAAAACCATAGTTTGTTAACGTTTCTATTAAAATTAGGATTTTTGTATGTTTCTATAAAAAATGATTATATTTTTGCTCAAGTTAAGGTTTTCATCAATACATAAGCAAATAAATGTGTATTTAAATTTGGTGCCCGCCAGTTGGTAGTTAAATGATTAACAACAACTTTTATTTACAACTTTATTTTATTCTATAAGATTTTATTTTATTTTATTTTATTTATTAAATTATATTTAATTTTACAATATCAAACACCGACTTGTGGAAATGACTATTCAGTGCATTTTACTGTATCGGAATCGTTCTGTATATTATATTTTTATATGAAAATTAATTTAAGTTTATGGAATGTGTTCTATTGCTACATACAATATGAATAAGCAATATTCACATTGTATGTAAGTGGGTCGAACGACATTGACCATGCATTTACTTACTCGCATGATTGCAATATAATTAAACATTTGACCCATTTTACTTCTACACTAACAACATGAGTAAACTAAAATTAACGAATTACAACGATGTCATATGACACCTTATTGCATCATTGTGAAACAATTTTAAAATATATTCATATAGAATTTAATTTCCCGTACCTATGACTGACTAATGATTTTAAATACCGATACGAAGGGTGTTGACCGAATACATGATGGATTGTTCCAAATGTATTTGCACATATATCCGCAGAACCACTAGGTTGGATTTTTATCGTAGGGTATTTTTTCCCGAGCTCATAAATCAATTAAATCACATTATTTTGTTTATTTTAGTGATTGTTCGGTTAAGGAATAACACGCAAATAAAGGCCTAGTATAAAAACCGACCTCGTGAATCAATTTGGTTGGTTAATCAGCTTGGACAAACACACCCTAGGATAAAAATCTCGTGAATCAAAAAATCGTGTGTTTAAATTTGTGACGCCCGCTGCCGACGCTCGGTGTCAGAACCTTAAAGCCTGTATTCCGTTATGAAAAATTTACTCACTACGAAAAAACGGAAGAAGAAAAAAAAAAAAATTCCTTCAGAGCGACAAAACAAAAAAAAAATTATTTGAGTTATGTACAAAAACTACAATAAAAAATACTTTCATATTTCACACTTCATTTTTATTTACGTAGATCAAGATTTCGAAAGCTACTTTGCTCACATTATCAATACTAATTATATTTTTGTACTATTATTTTGAATTGGGCTTCAATTGAAATGTTGTTTTCAAGTAGAATTTGTAAAATCATAAAAAATAGGGTGTTAATCTAAATTTTGACTAAACTAGTTATGGTATTTTTTGGAACCGGTTCGCCATCTCTTTCTATTGTTTTGTGTCTTGTTTTGATTAGCGAATGGATTCTGCTGCGTCTAATTTTTTGTGATGTATTTCCCTTTTTATAAATTTTAACTGGTAATTCCAAATCTATCTATCGTGCACGTCGGCCAAACAAAAAAGACCATTGCAACAAGATTTTCGGAACATTTAAGAGCCACCAAAATAGAAAGTCAATGAATCAGCAATAGGAGAACATATACAGTGAGTCACAGTGAAAATAGTCCACTCATTTTGTTGGGGAAATAATTAAAATTCTGTCAAAATTTCAAATTCAACAAAAACGATAAAATAAGCATTTTATTTCAAATTCAATCGGGAATGATAGAAACATCAGTTATAACAATATAAATATAATATAGTAAAAAAAAATTAAAAAATCTAAAATAATATTGGAATTCATATCACAGTGAAAATCGTCCAGTGGACCATTACGATTCAAATTTTAATATAAAATCCAATTTTAATTACAATCTTATGATAAAATTAATATTTTGTAGGAAGCCCCTTATTTTTCCTAACAGCTGCCAACCTCCTAGGTATTGATCTTACTAGATTTTCCGTATAATTTACCGAAATTTTCGCCCATTCTTTTTGTAGTGAGATTTTAAGCGACTCCTTGTCTGTAATTGTATGTTTTCGTATATTCACTTCAAATATGTGCCATAAATTCTCTATGACATTTAAGTCGGGTGATTGTGCAGGAGTTTTTATAACGTTTGGGCAGTTTCTTTGTAGCCATTCTCGTGCTATTATAGCAGTGTATTTTGGATCATTGTCCTGGTAAAAATTATAATTGTTCGATATACCAGCACTTTGTTTCAAATTATTTTTTAAAATATTTAAATACATGATTTTATCCATATTCCCTTCTATAAAATGCAAATTCCCCACACCAGCAGCTGACATACACCCCATACCATTACACTGCCACCGCCAAATTTGACTGTCCCGCGCATATTTTTTTCTTTGAGCTCTTGATTAGCTGTTCTCCACACGTTTACCCATCACTGCCATAAAAATTATATTTACTTTCATCACTGAAAATCACGGTTTTCCAGAATTCAAAATCCTTATCCTGGTACTCTTTGACAAATTTATTTCCTTTAGCTACATTTTTCTTCGAAACAAATGGCTTCTTACGAGCAATTCTACCATATAAACCGTGCTTCCTCAATATTCTACGTAGAGTTTCAGTATTTACTGTTTTTCCTGCTTTTCTCTGCTTCAACTGCAAGTTTTGGAGCACTCATCATAGGATTTATTTTGATTTTTCTTACCAATCAGCGTTCATCGGCATCGTTGAAGATTTTTTTTGATGATTTCTTTTTTTTATTTTCGGTTCTATCATTTTTTTTGTAACGGTTTATAATTCCTTGAATTGCTGTTCGTGGTTTACATATTATTTTAGCAATTTCGTATTGACTTTTCCCGTTTTTATAATGATTTATAACAATTTTTCGCAAATCTACGCATGTTTGCTTTGTGGGAGCCATTTGGTTCAAAAATAAACTATTCACGACTAACTTTTGGAATAGAATGATCGAGAAATTGAAATTTGTCAAATAAAAAATTAATGTCGGTTGTAATCGGATGGTTTCGTTAAGAATATATAACAAAATAACAATTGGACGATTTTGACTGTGATGTAGTTTAACACACATTTACGCAACGAAGCAAATTTAAGTAAATGTATGTGTTACTTTTCAAGTTTGCGTAAATAAAGTAATAGTATACATGTATATGAAAGTAAAAATTGACCTAAATATATTATGTAGTATACTGTATTATTTAGACAATGTAACAAAATGAATTTTTTGGAGTGGACTATTTTCACTGTGACTCACTGTATATGATAAACAAACATAGATTCGGAATTTCCAGGTTAAAATTAATAAAAATGGTAAGACATCACAAAAAATTAGACACAGCAGAATCCATTCAGCTTATGAAAACGAGATATAAAACCAAAAACAGAGATGGCGGATCGGTTCAAAATGAAACCCTAATTAGTTTAGTGAAAATGTAGATTAATACCCTGTTTTTTTATGATTTTTTTAAATTACACCCAGAATATTGTAATACTTCAATAAAACCTCTCTCTTTTTTTGATCAAATTCTACCTGAAAAAAACATTTAAATTAAAGCACAATTCAAAAGAATAGTTGGTACAAAAATATAATTAGTATTGATAATGTAAGCAAAGTAGCTTTCGAAATCTTGATCTATGTAAATAAAATAAAGTGTGAAATATAAAAGTGTTTTTTATTTTTTGTACATAACTCAAATTTCATAATTTCCACGAAGCTCAAGAGCAACAATAATTAAAAGTTTTATTTTTTATTTTATTTCAAGATTTCTTGGGCAGATTTTAACATCAAACAATAACATAACCAACAAATATAAAAGATAATATTTCGTATTAATTTTAGTATCAAACCAATACAATTCATATGATAAAATTCTCAATTCAGATATTTCCACATCTCAAAATTATCTAAAAAATTAAATATTATTATCACTCACATCAGAATTATTTTCTTTTGATTATTTTCCGTCACATAATAAAACATATCTTTACCATAAAAAAGCCGTACTATTTAAATTAATAGTGGCTGCGAGAAACATGTTTTCATCGTATAAAATATTTATGTAGATGTGTTAGAGGGTTGCAATAAAAAGTTCTCCATTTGATATTTCTTGTCAATAATTATGGCATCAACCTAACAGAGCCACAACTTTTATGTAATAAAATTTTTTACTGAAGTTGGGTGTCTCTTTCACACAACCACCGATTTTATATTTTTATCTCAATATTTTTTTGTGATAAACATTTTTTCGTAATGGAATACTGGCTTAATAACTTGTTACAATTTTTTAGTAAAATAGGTAAAAATTAGAATTTTTTAAAACAAATTAAGGGTGTATTCTTTAGTTCGCCTGTTTACACTAGTCGTTCTTGTGACCTAGAATCGCGCCCCACCATACGTCGTTCTTTGCCCTTTTCCCCCTATTTTTGTAAGTTTGTGTGTACAATTACTTTCATTTCGTTTTGAAGCTTGCCTGACAGTTTATTTTGATTTTGTCTTTTGAAGAAAGCAAATATGAAAAATAATTCTTTTCTACAGGTAGTAAAAATTTAATGGAGTCCATTTTTGTTTATTAGGTTAGGGAAAATTAATTTAATTTAATTTAATTTTAATTTAATATATATATATATATATATATATATATATATATATATATATATATATATATATATATATATATATATTTATATATATATATACAGGGCGTTAAAAATGTACCGCGACGGTCGAATATTTTGAATGGTACATGGTACACACCGCATCGAAAAACAAAATCGTGTTCAATATTTTTGAAAAAGCTGTGGTTGGTATCTTAAATGGAAACCCCCATTTTTTATTACAGATTCGGATTCTACGTCAAAAAATACCTAACTTTTGTCTGAAATATTTTTTTGTATTCGGTGCAGATGGCGCTGTAATTGATGTTGGAAAAAGTGAGAATTCGGATGGCTAATCCTAAAAATAGGAATAGATAGATCAATAGATCAGACAAATGCATCACAATTACTTTTAGTATTATCAAGGAACAACGAACAAAAAAATATTTCAGACAAAAGTTACGTATTTTTTGACTAAGAATCCGAATCTGTAATAAAAAATGGGGCTGTCCATTTAAGATATAAAAGTTACCACCATCCCGGCCCACAGGGGTCGAGTGGGGGTTAAGTTTAGTGTAGTTGAATAGCTTTTTCAAAAATATTAAACACGTATTATTTTGTTTTTCGATGCGGTGTGTACCATTCAAAATATTCAACTTTCCTGGTATATTTTTTACACCAAAAAAATGGTTTATATTGTGTCTATAATTAATTCAAAAATAAAAATTTTATTCATCAAATAATTTAAAACAATAAAAAAGTACATTGGTAGAATTAAGCAAAATTCATTTATTAAATAAGCATATTTTAGAAAATCATAAAGGAAAAAATTACTTTAAAAAAAAAAAAAAAGACAGAAAAATATTGATATATACATTCAATTTAATTCACAAATAATTTTGATAAAATTAAATTTCTAAAACTTTGCCTAACCACAATACAAAAATGTACTCCACTAAATTTTTACTACCTGTAGAATACAAATATTTTTCATATCGCTTCCTTTAAAAGACAAAATCAAAAAGTTGGCCTTGGGTTTATTTGTATGGCGGTGCATGCATACCACTCGATAAACCAAAAAAAAAAATGGTTGAAAATTCGTAAGAACTCAGTAAAAATTCTTAAGAATTCAAACATTTCAACATTTTTATGTCGGTGGGGTTATGTACTGTGCTAACTACGTTTACTACTCAAAAATCGGGTTTGCTAAAAAGCAAGACAAATTTAACGGGTTGCGGCCGACATTTTTATCGAGGATGAATCGAAGATATACCCCTTAGAATTGTACAATAAGAGTGCGGTCAAGAGTTCACCTTCTAACCTAGTCTTGTAAATTTTTTTTTTCACTTCACTATTGAATCTCAAACTTATTTCGAATTCTTTGGGAATAAATAATTTGTTTCGTATCAAAAAATATTGCTTTGGATTAAGATGACATTTGCATATTCTTTCGAAAAAAAATTGATTTTTTTTTGATCCGGATCATTTATAAAAATCTCTGTCTGATCCGACTTTCACAAACAAACACATAGAAATTTAAACGTCAAATGCATAGTGGCGTCATTTTATAAATCATTTGTGGTTAGATATGAATTTCGCATTTAGACGAAAATAGTTATTTTAAGCCCCAATTCCAGTGCGAATGAACGTTTGTAAACAAAATAAAATGAGATATCCAACGAAGTCAGTCAAGATTTTACTTACAGAAAAGATATGCCTGTGTTAGTGGACTGCCTTGGTGGTCGGCGTCTACTGGTGAGGGAACCAAAGTTGAGTAGTAATCTACCATCTCCGTAACCTTTCAGTAGGGTGCACATCAAGTGGGCTGTTCTGGTCATGTTTTAGGCAGCCGCATGATGGGTACGATTGTGCAAGGGATAACCTGGTCACGATTCGCAAGTGTACGTACTGCCTCCTCGTGGCGACCACTGGTAACTGATGTCATTCGGCACAGGCTAAAGTACGGCGCTAAAGGAGAAACCCTTGATAAAAAACCCTAATCTAAGGTGGAACAGCATACGCCGATAGATGTATGGCTGATAGGTTAATCAGTCCTAAGTATGCGAACTCTGGATACCAGGCGCCCTCCAGTTTTATTTAGTCTTCCTGTGGTAGAGCTGGGTGTCCTACAGGCGACGTCCCTATCCCAGCAACTCGTGGGAACAAAATTATGTATTCAGTTGAAAATAAAAATAAGGATGGTGACGCTCCTAAAGCGTCACACACCAGCGGAAGTTTCGGTGTGGATTCCGAGGACCTCGGTCCTCTTTCCGCTAGGGAATTCCCGACGAGTGGACCACCGGATGGGAAACACCATAATGTGTTGGACAAACCTAACAAGGCTACTCGCATGAAGATGTGCGGAGCTGCGAAGAAACGGTACAAGAAGCTTCTTGCTCAGGGCAAAACTCCCGGATGTGAGACAAAGCTTCTGGCGCTGCGGGCACAAAAAGAGACTGGTGCTCCTCCTGAGGTCTCTGCACCCCAGAGGAACGGTAGTCCACCAGCAATTAAAAAGTCCAGTGGGGAAGAATCTGTCCGGTTAACAAACTTGGGTTCTGCAGTCCGGTCTGGAGTTACTTTCAGGCGGGCTGCAGAAACAGAGATCATTTGGATTATACCCTCTGGTTTCCCTGAGGTGCTCCTGACGATGGGTCAGCTCAAGGCTGTCCAGGACGGCATCTTAGAGAAGGTGTTGGAGCAGGAGGCTAAGGAGCTCAAACCAAAGTTCCTTGGTACCCGGTTTCGACTCGGATTTCTGATGGTGACCTGTGCCAATAAGGCCACTGTGCAATGGCTGAGGGAGGCCATTGTAACCATAAAGCCATGGAAAGGTGCACAGTTGAAGGCGGTTGAGGCGGGTAACCTGCCTCGAGCCCAGATTGTGTTTGGCACCTTCCCATACAGTGCTGAATTGCCTACGGACCGGCTTCTTGGGTTTATCAAGAGCCAAAACGAAGGCATGCAGGCGACAGAGTGGAGAGTGGTCAAGAGAGAATCGAAAGGCTCTTCAGCCTTCTGCATCTTCTCTGTGGACCCCTCATCTGTCGACAAGCTCAAGCGGGTGGACTATAAGGTCAACTTTAAGTTTGGGATTGTCCAGTTGCACCCCAAGGACGGCCAGGGTAGTACCAAGCCGGCTTCCGTGGGCGGGACCCAAGTGGTCTAGCCTGTGGGAGTTACGGTTGTGGTACCCATGGGCAAGACCAGCAGTGGCTTTGTCCAAGAGGTAGGAAAGGATGTGGGAGCGGAAGAGGAAAGCATCAGGGCGTGCACAGGCGGTGGCCCAAGAAAGTGTCCTCCCGTGTGAGCCGCTTTAGAGGCCTGAAGGCGGTCAGGCTTCGGAGGGTGTTTGATGGGAGGTGGAGGACAATGGTCAGCCATCTGCCTTGAAATTAAAAGAGAGTGGAAACGGTGGAGCGGTGGAGGCAGGCCTTCTCAAGAAGGTTCCAAAATAACGGCACATATCGCCTGCCTACAGGTAAACCTGCATCATGCAAAGGCGTCTTCGGGCGTCCTTTGCAGCAGGTTTATCTGCCAACATATTGGCGTGGCTCTCAGTCAGGAGCCATGGTCGATAGGTAACCAAATAAAGGTATACCAAATCAAGTGGGTAAGTTAATTTATGATAACGGAACTGAGAGTCCAAGAGCGGCCATTCTGGCAAGTTCGCAAATAAATTTTATTCCCATTCCAGAGTTCATCTCCAGGAACTTATAGCTTGAAGGCTATATGGCCTCCGCCAACTTTCCTGGAGACTAGAGACGACGCCCCCCTTGAAGTTAGGCGACTCATAGCTCATTACAAGCACAATGGGCTGGACTACCCGATAGGCTGTGATGCGAACGTGCACCACAGGGTGTGGGGTAGCACAGACATCAATAATAGAGGTGAGTACCTATTTGAATACAAATAATGTAGACACTGTCAATAGGGGGAAGAAAACTGCTTTCCTAAATTCAATTAGGGAAGAAGTCCTAGATTTGAGCCACTCCACATTACTTTAGTAAATAACTGGCCTCTTCAGATCTCTTTATCATATCACCGTCAGATTCGATTTGGCGGGTGAGACCATGCAGCGGTAGGAAATTAGAATTCCAAAACTGACCGACTGAGACTTATACACACAACTCTATATACTTGACTTTCGAGAACAGCTGCCTAGTTAAGCTAAGAGAATTCACTAAGATGGTCTCTTGGTGGAACGGGGCCCTGGAAAAATTGAAAAAGTCAAGAAGGTTATTCAACAAGACGAAACGTGCATAGGGCGAGCTTAAGCCTTGCCGGAATATAATCTCGAACTAAGAAGATCTGAAAGGGCAACCTGGAGAAGTTTCTGTTAGGGAATTAATGAATTGCCCTCTACAGATCGTCTCCAGAAAGTCCTTTCTAGGGATCATTCAAATGGCTTACGACTTCTTTAGTTGCCCTATTCTGGTAATTCCCGGGGAACGGGGAATAATTTTTTTTACAGCGGGTATTCCCAAATATATATTTCCAACTTTTTATTCCTCATTTTCCTAAAGTGGATTCTGTCAATTGGGGAATAAATATACAGGGGAAATAAATTTAGTTGTATCAAAATTATTATAATAACTCTTATTTATTATAATACTATCTTTAAAATTATTAACAGTATTAATATTATTAATTATTAATATTATTAATTATTAATATCAACTACACATAAACAAACATTTTCGTTAAAAATCAATTCCCCATCAATTCTTTCATAAAATCGGTGTGGAAAAACAAACGTCAAAACTGCTGTAATTAGGAATAATTTTTCCCCAATAAAAAATCTTTCCCGAACACCAGAATACACTTTGGGGAAAAGGGAATAATACTGCAACAAAATTTAAAATTTCTATTCCCCGGAAATTACCAGAATAGGGCCACAGAAAGCAAACGGGAGGTACACTGCGAACCGGAAGGAAACTTTAGAGGTACTACTAAATACCCACTCTCCGGACTCAAAAGTGAAGGAGTCTACGCGCCACACAACAGGACCTGGAGTCTCTCTGGAAAAATTTTCACACCCAATATGGTGAGATGTGCTATTGGATCTTAAAATCCTTTTAAATCCGCTGGAGAAGAAGGCATCTTTCCGGCATTACTTCAAAAAGGTATTGAGGCAATTCTCAAGTTATGCTTTTAACTACATTCCGAAACTGTTTAGAGTAAATCTGTGGCATTAAATAAAAACTAGTTAACTCGAGATACCCAGTTTTTGTGATATCACCACCATTCGATTTAGAATTTCGTATAATATATGCAACACCAACAAATTTTCTGGAATTTCCTTTATTTCCCGAGAAATTTTTCTTCAAAACAGGTTATCTTGTATGGAACACAAAAGACATTTGATCAAAAGGGTATTTCTCCAGATAACCTATATACATCTGTACATTATGTAAGATATCATTTTGTAAAAATCAGTTTAATTACGATATACCCTTTTAAGCAGAAGGTTAAGGAAGTTTAATTACGATATACCCTTTCAAATTGAATTATAATGTAAATTGAAAAACGATATCTATACTTAACCGGTTTTTATAAAATATTGCAAAGAAACCTGACAGAGATATCTAGTTTAATGCAATGATATTATAAGTGAACTAGTTTTACAAAAACAAAATATTACCACAAAAACTGATCAATATTTTACTCTAAAAAGGATACTCAATTTTTATGTACATTTCCACACTAATTTCTTATCCTCTCTTCTAAACCTTTCTTCTCTTTTTTGTTTCGAATCATTTTACAAAACACAAATTTTAAAATTTAATTCATGTAGGTTAATTTTATTATACAGTCGAACTTCCATAATTCGAACTTCTATTATTCGAATTTCTCCATAAATCATATTTATATTTTGACAAAAGCACCAAAAATATTTCCTTTTTATTTCGAATTTTCCCTAACGAACAAAAATTGATGCCAAATAGTGATTCGAATTACGGAAGTTTGGGTGTATTTGAATTGGCGATACCTAAAATTAAATGATAAAATGAATAATTCAGGCGAAATGGATACATTTGATCTATTGTTCGCAGATTCAAATAAAAGTGATTGTGACTTGGTAGAATTATGAATAGAAACGGTAGTTATATCAAGCGAAAATACACCGGGTGATGAGGAACCGACCATTTTGGAATTAAAGGATTGTAAAAATGAAAATTACTCTTCTGAAAGTACTGATTACATTTTTATGGATATTGAGGCAAGTAAACATTCAAACGAGATTAATCCACTTGGTATAGCTAACAATTCTAAAGTGGACGAACGTGAGCTAATTGGATGTTCTAGTAGAGATACTCAGCCATCGCCTGACTGCAAGCCTTACTGCGAGCCTTACTGCAAACTCCGTTAAAGGTGAGGTTAAATTATCGCATTTTAATTATTATTTAACTGTTACATTTTATTTTTTAGATCCAGAGCAAATCGATAGACAAGAATATTATATTCCGAATACGATGGAACTAATTGATGAAACTTCGGATGACAAAACTATGGAAATCGTTCTACCACAAAATAAAAAACAACTACATAAATGTTAGCAAATCGAAGAACGAAAATTAAAATAAAATTCAGTAGAAGCCTACACTACAGGAAACGGAAAAAGTCGGGAAAATAAAGTATCACTAGAACTAATTATATGTAAAAACAGATGTCGTGAGCTGGTATCAGATGAATTAAGGCAAATATGTTTCTCAGAGTACTGGTCAGAAAAACGATATACAGGTCGGTTTGCGCTTATTACGAAATGCCTAAAAATGTAACCAAAATCGTGGGCCACCAATTTAAAAGCACCCAAAAAGTTTCGAAATTTAACAGTAATTGATGGTACTTGGCGAAAATAAGGGCATAATTGAAACCGTCATAAAAAAATCGCAAGAAGGCTCAAAATTCAGTAATATGAGGGGTAAATGCGAGAACTCACATAAAATATCAGTTCACCAAAACGAAGCTGTAAAACCCATATTCAAAGCTTCCCAAAATATGAGTCACTACTCACGTGCTCATGCAGGTAAACTATACCTACCAATAGGTTTAACGCTATCAAAAATGTATGACATGTATTTTGAACAATATTCGGACAACAAGGTCATGTTATCTAAATATCGACAAACTTTCAAAACTTTCTATTTGAAATTCAAACATTCACAGCTTGATACCTATGCTAAGTGCGATAAATTCACGATAAAAATTAAACTGGCAACGGAAGAAAAGAGACGATCACCATGACTGTACAGAGTTAGTCTACGAGAAGAAGCGGCTTGTTAAAGTCAATCCACATAAAACTGTCTTGGCGGTTAATCTGCAACAATGCTGGCCGACCCCTGTGTTACGATCCAGTGTAGCATTCTACAAACGTAGTTTATGGACTTTTAATTTGACCATTAGAAATTGTGTCGATAATTCAACTCATGCTTCGTGCATCTATAAATAACATCTTTGGAAAATGCAAAACGCCATGTTGTAATTTAGTGACAAATGTTCCGGCCAGAATCGCAACAATATTGCATAATGCAATATTTTTTTAAAAAGAAGAGTAAATTCAACATAATCGAACAGAAATTTTTGCAACCGGGTTATACACATTTAGAGTGTGACTAGGGCCACAAGAACATCGAGGATAAAAAAACCCTCACGATTGGGCCCAGTTGATGAGGACATATGGTCAAAAAAGCGATTTAATGTCATTGAAATGAACAAGAAAGACTTCTTCAATTTCTCCGAACTTTTAAAAACGTTCTATAAAAAGCCCAATTGAACGAAGATCACTTGGAATAATATAAGGCTCTTAAGGCATAGTTTCCAGAATTTTATAATTTTAAATATAATTTACAAAATTTTCATTTTAGATACCGTAAAAGTGCGGATGGACCGGTGGAATACCAAATGAGCCACAAAAGTAATGCTGACGTATACATAATGGTTATCAAACATCACAATAAATTGTTTAAATAACCTACTAAGGCACAATTAACATTAATCCAATATCAAAAGAAAAAAGAAAGATTTATTAGATTTACTTGAGTTTATTCCTCAAAATCAATTTTATCGATAACTGGTGGTAAAGGATGATACAAGAAACACAATTTATGTCAATGAGGAAGATTGTTACGTTGGTGAATGTTCCTAATTTTGAATAATGGTATTATCTACGTTTTCCAAGTCATTATATTCCGAAATAAATAAAAAGTTTGAATTCATTTTATTTTTCGTTAAAATTGTCTTTAATTTATGACCCTTTTCATGCTTGCTTTAGGTAATCTTTTATTTGCAAATCGAAAGATTAAATCAGTTGATAATAATCCATATCTTGGGAATTTCTGTTAAAAAAAACGAATTTTGTGGAGATAACTAAAACTAATTTCACAGATATTATTACATAACAACAATTATCTTAATTTAACTTGTTTATGTGAATCGAAATTTTGATAACTACAACAGGGTATCTTAGTTTTTTCTAAAATAAAAATTTATGTTAAATTGTTACACAGTTTTAGTTTATCACATTTCTAGAAAATAATTAATACATTACCTAGATAAAAATAAATATTCACCCGTATTATAATTGTTGAGTCGACCGATAATCGACACGACTTTGTATTGCGTTTTGGTTTTTTCATTTCTTCGAGTCGTGTCGATTGTCGTGCCTAGTTGCTCCACTGAAAACGGTAACCTTTGGCAATCGTAACTGGAACTTACGTGAAACTTTTAAAAAAAGATGGGGAATTATTTGTTTAAATCTAGCTTGAAACCCGTTAATTTGGCCAGATATAACTGCTCCGTCATAGGCCCATTCTGTACCGAAATTTCCAATAAATTCAAATGGTTTAAAATACTACTTAAAATTGAGAGAGACACTTTAGTTAGATTCCTATGTGAACCTATGTGAACATTTTCTCCAATGAAAAACGTGAGCTACCAAAGCCAACTATTTTGCTGCACACATTTTTGAATAAATTGTACCCATTTCAGCTTTTTTTGAGTATCCAGCAAAATTTGAAAAAACTTTTAGTTTAAGGTCAACAAAACAGATTAAAGTTGTTTTAAAATATACAAATCGATGTTATGTTCCAGTTTTGAAAAAAATGAAATTTGACCGACCATCAAGAGATTGCAGTAAAGAAGAATTGGTAAACAGCTCTGTATAGCTTAAATGTGGGCGAAATAACAATAAACAGCCTTGATGAAAAGAAATCGTCTCTTATTTCTATAAATTCTAAAATTCCAAAATAGTTTTAAGATTCCATAACTTAATAGATTATGATAATACCAAAGGTGTTGCGTTCAGGTAATAATATAATTTAGTCATTATATCATTACAACTCTAGACATTTATACTATAAATTAGTAGATCAAATTACGATTAAACGACATACGGCTACAGAAATAACAAACGATTGATCATCATCCGAAGGGGAGGGCGGGGGGGGGGGGGGGGGGGGGGGTAGGAAGGGGTTAATTAATTAGCATTAGATATTAGTTAATTAATTATTAAAACAAATTAGCCTTACTGGAAATTGTGGTAGACAAAATTTTTTTAAGAAGCGTAAATATATTTGGAGTTGGATAAGTTGTAATATATTAAATAACTTCAAATGTACATCTTCAGTGTTTTTTCAAATATTGATCTTTTTCATATCGGCTTCGAATGATTTGTTTCTCTTCTTCTTGAATGATTTCTCCACTTGGAGAATATTCAGTGAAGTTTTCGGTTTGTGCAAGTAACAAAGATTTTGGTGGAACTTGGAGATGCTACTCGCCAACATATTTTTCTAAAATTGTGTCTCCTTTGAGATTTAAATTCTTTCATTTTGTCATATTCTTGTTGTATCAATTCCAATTTAGTTGGCTCAGCTAACAAGTGTACATCAACAACTTTACCATAAGCTTTTTAACCTTTTTTATTGTGCTTTAGCATATTTTTGGGTCTGCAGTAAATCGTACAAAATTTTCTCCGGCGAACTCAACTTTAAAATTTTAAAATTAATTTATTTATTTAATCTTTTTCACACAGAATTTTAATATCTTTCCGCCTGTTTAGGCGGGTTGTTCTTGTGACCTTGCCTCATGCTCGCCATACCATCATTCTTTCCCCCTATTTTTGTACGTAATTGTGTAAAAGTAGTCTCATTTCGTTTTGAGCCTTTGCCTGACAAATTATTTTGATGTTTTCTTTTGAAGAATTTAATGGTGTCCATTTCTTATTGTGTTGTGGTTAGGAAAAGTTTTAGTTAATTTAATTTTAGCAAAATTATTTTTGAATTAAATTGAAAATACAGCCTTTTCAAAAGTATTAGATACTCTGATTTTTAATATATTTTTCAGAGATAAAAAATATACATTCCGTTGCAACTTCGTGAATGTATTTTCGTTTTTTTTCTCTTTACAACTTTGCGTATTGTATTTTACTTTTTATAAAAACATCACAAATACTCAGGAATAATTTTTGAATTTCATTATACTGAATGTTCTTATTTGAGCTTCGTGGTTTTTATTTTTTTTTAAATACAGTATTTCGTTTTTTCTATTCTTGTATTTCGTTTTGCATTATACATGTATTATGAACAAAGACCAAAATTTAAATACTTTACAGAATGAATTAACAATTTACATATTCAAAAATTTTTGTATTATGATTTTACTTATTCGCCACGTGATGAATTTGGAATTTTTCGATTCATGAATTTCAAAATCGTAAATACAGTATTTCAAAGAACGAATATTCAGTATAATAAACGTATGAAGAATGCAATGAAGCTAAAATAAAAGTACGAACTCCATCGTTATCTTAGTTATTTATATTTTTATAATATTTAGGTGCGTAAGTACACCTTTTGGGGAAGGTTGGTTAAATGGCCAAAAATATAATTAAATGACTCAGTTCATTTATCTTCGCTCCCAAAACCATCTAATGTACAATATTAATTTGTTTTTACTGCCAAAACTTTAAATATGGCCGAGTATGATGAAACTGGCCTATTTCTCAACCGACTATGATAAAATTTGACACTTTAATGATTTTTAGATGAAGTGATGATGGCCAATTAGGATGGAACTTATCTATTTCTCAACGGATTTCAGTGGAATTTGGCATATGCGATAGAAATGGGATTCTAAAATGATTTTTAGATGAAGTTCTGGAATATGGCCAAATAGGATTTAACATGGATATTTCTTATCCGGTTTTAGTGAAATTTGACATCCGCCATGGAAATGGAATTCTAAAATGATTTTTGTATGAAGCTCTGGAATATTGTGGAAACGGAATTCTTAAATGATTTTAAGATGAAATTCTGGAATATGGTCAATTAAGATATAACTTAGCTACATTTAACCTATATTGATGAATTTGAACGTTTCCGAACACAAGGAAATGTCCCCCAAAAATTTGTTTTGGATGAGGTTCTGAGAAATAGGTCAAAATGACTTTTATAATGTTGTCCATTGAGGTTTCGGTGAATAATGCAGCCGTTGAGGTTCCTTTGAGGCAGCCTAAGCGTACTATTTCAATTGCTAAATGATCGAGATTATCAGCATTATAACATTGAAGTAAAGTTAGGAACTTTTTCGCCAATCTTTCGTGTAAACTTATGGTTATGTTTTCTGAGTATTGGCTGTCCGAGAGTATATTTTGCAATGTTTAAAAACATATAGTGTTGGAGCACACGCGCAGCAGAATTGGAACTACTAACGTTAGTGTAGAGCCTCGGATTAAAAATATCACTTTAGAATCTCATTTCAATCGCAAATCTCGAATTTCATCAATATTCAAGTTCCACCCTAACTAGCCATATTCCAGAACTTTACCCAAAAATCTTTTTAGAAGCCCATTTCCGTCGCAAATGTGAAATTCTACTAAATTCCGTTAAGATCTATAAGAAATAGATAAGTTCCATCATAATTGGACATATTCCAGAATTTCATCTAAAGATAATCATATAATCCCACTTCGAGCGTAAAAATCAAATTTCATCATAACCGCTTGATAAAAATGTAAGTTCGTACCTGACCATATTTCAGAACTTCATCTAAAATCATTTTAGAATCCCATTTTCAAAGCAAATGTAGCATTGCATCATAATCGGTTTAGGAATAGGGAAGTTCCATCATATTTGGTCATATTCCAGAACTTCATCTAAAATCATTTTAGAATTCTATTTCCAACGCACATGTCACATTTCATCATAATCGGTTAAGGAATAGGCAAGTTCCATCATATTTTGCCATATTCCAGAACTTCATCTAAAAATCATTTTAGAATCCCATTTCTATCGCATATGTCAAATTCCACTGAAATCCGTTGAGAAATAGATAAGTTCCATCCTAATTGGCCATCATCACTTCATTTAAAAATCATTAAAGAATCCCATTTCCAACGCACGTGTCAAATTTTATCATAGTCGGTTGAGAAATAGGCCAGTTTCATCATACTCGGCCATATTTAAAGTTTTGGCAGTAAAAACAAATTAATATTGTACATTAGATGGTTTTGGGAGCGAAGATAAATGAATTGAGTCATTTAATTATATTTTTGGCCATTTAACCAACCTTCCCCAAAAGGTGTACTTACGCACCTAAATATTATAAAAATATAAATAACTAAGATAACGATGGAGTTCGTACTTTTATTTTAGCTTCATTGCATTCTTCATACGTTTATTATACTGAATATTCGTTCTTTGAAATACTGGGGGTCTATTATGAAATTTTCGACATCGCAAATTTTCGACGTTGTCGACCAACTCGACAAGGTCGAAAATAGCTATTATGAATTATTCGACCATATCGAAAAAAAAAAATAAATTAATATTAATTTATTAATTAGGCGGAAATTAAAAATTAAAATATATGTTACGAACTGAATAACTGAAATTTTTTTATCTCACGATTTATTATTGAACACGCGTATGCATTCGTCACCTCAAGAGCAGTCGCATATTGTTCGACTTTGTCGAAAACAAAGTTTCATAATAGGAAAATTTTCGATATGATCGCAAAAAAAGCGTGTCGAATAATTTCATAATAGCTAATTTTCGACGTTGTCGAAAAAAAAGCGCGAGTCGAAAATTTCATAATAGCCCCCCTGTATTTACGATTTTGAAATTCATGAATCGAAAAATTCCAAATTCATCACGTGGCGAATAAGTAAAATCATAATACAAAAATTTTTGAATATGTGGATTGTTTTTTCATTCTGTAAAGTATTTAAATTTTGGTCTTTGTTCATAATACATGTATAATGCAAAACGAAATACAAGAATAGAAAAAAACGAAATACTGTATTTAAAAAAAAAATATAAACACGAAGCTCAAATAAGAACATTCAGTATAATGAAATTCCAAATTCGGCACGTTTCGAATAGGTATATACATAATACAAAATTTTTTGTATTTTGTGTTTTTTCAATTTCGTTATACGAATATTCGTTCATTTTTGAATGTAAGGATTGTTAATACATTCTGTATAGTATTTAAATTTGATCTCTGATATTTTTGGGTTGTTTTAAGGTAAAAAATAACAGTTTTTTTTTATAAATTATTATACTATCGTAAAATTACAAAAAATTTCAATATTTAATGGGTCCACCCTTGGCTTTAATAACAGCAGCAATCCTTTGCGGCATACTGCGTACAAGACTTGCACATTTTTCTGCACTTATGGCGTCCCACTCTTGAATAAGAGCATTTTTCAAAGCTGTTTTTGATGTTATGCTGTGTTCTCTGATTTTACGTTTTAATATGCCCCAAAGGTGCTCGATTGGGTTAAGATCTGTGGACTGCGCTGGCCAGTCCAGCAATACAATGTTATTTTCTTTAAGCCAGCGCATCGTAGTGGCTGATTTATGATAAGGAGCATTGTCTTGTTGGAGCTTGACGCCACGTAAATTGGCGTCACCAAAAATGCGCGTTAACGAAGGCATTAGCACAGCTTCCAGCACATTTATGTATTTTTGGCTGTTCATGCGGCTTTTGCAAACGAACATTTCACCAACGCCATTAGCAGCCATGCAGCCCCAGATCAAAATGTTGCCGCCTTCGTGTTTTACAGTAGGCACCACGCAATTTGGATGATATTCTTCGCCGATACGTCGCCTCACGAAGCCCACGCCTGGTGTTCCAATTATCTGAAAATAAAATAAATAATACTCGTAAAATAAAAATGATACATCTTAAAATATTCCCATTTTTGTTACAAAAGCCAACTCTGACTGAATGATTGTTATTTTGTACTATAATCATTGAGGAAGGACTTTAAATAGAGAGAGATTTTGTATGGCTAAAATATGTAATGAAAAATAATTTCTGTTTCGTTTGGAGATTTTAGTTGTGATATTATGAAAGGAATATATAAATTTTAATTGCCTCTTTCTATTCCTCATGTTTCCTATCCCCATATTATTATAAATGAACACAATGGAAAATTGAAAGGCGGTGCTTAATATTTCATTCTTTCTTCTTTGTATATGTAACAAACAAAAAATCGAACACAAATGCTAGATCAATACCAACAAAAATGTTCAAAGCATTACCAAAATTTTAATACCTTAAAAAAATTCGAAAAAAAGGAAGTTAACAACAAACACAATAATATTTTGTAAACAATGATTTTGGGTTAGTATGTATTTTTTTTATGCATGCGATATTTTTAGACTAGAAAGGAAAGAGGAAAACAATTGATTTCAATTTTATCGTTTATAAATCGTATATGTATTGTTTTACTGTTGGTAGAAGAATAGAAAAAACCAAATACTGTATTTAAAAATAATAAAAACGCGAAGCTGAAATAAGAACATTTAGTATAGTGAAATTTAAAATTCGTCACGTTGCGAATAGGTATATTCATAATACAAAATTTTTTGTATTTTGTGTTTTTTCAATTTCGTTATACGAAATCATCATCCATTTTTGAATATAAGGATTATTAATACATTCTGTATAGTATTTAAATTCGTTCTCTGCCAAAATGATACAATCAGTGATGACACCAAATTGTCTTAATTACTCGTACCATTAAGAAACAAAAAGAAACAAAAAATTCGAGGCGGCTAAAATAACAACTAAAAAATTACCGAATAAAAACCATATTCGTATATACATACATACATATGAATTTCTTCTGCTTTTTTGTTTTTTTTAGATTTTATCCGTATTGGAGGGCAACATTTTTTTCCGTTTTAATATTTTTTGTATGGATTTTGTTAACCCAGTGAATGCCATTTATGTAATTTGCAAGTTAGTTTAAAATGGCGCTGGCAAGTTAGCTGTTAACGTGGTAATAAAAAGATTATAAAAAATCGGTTTCACTGAAATATTAGGATTACTTTGTAAGAAAAATTATTTTACCACGATAGTTTCTATCTAATGTGATGTTCTATTGACCCAACACTTTTCGCAGAAAATCCTGGGAAATACGCATTTCATTTTTGCAATAATTCTTTATTAAAATTAACACAAAAGAAATCCAACACAAATTTCGAAAGTAATAACAAATAAAACTAAACATGTTTTCTTTTAACAAAAGTTAATATTTTATTGTTAGCTATACAGTTAAAATTCTAAGCTTTTTGGAAGTTTGGGTAGATGCTTGGTGCCTAGGTTTATTTTTTAATTTTTGAAATTCACCTTTTACTAAAGACCATTTTGAATTTTTTCTGATCAACACAAGAATAAAAAAGTGTATTAAAATTTTAAAATGGTCATAACAAGGCCCTTCATCTTTTAAAGGCAAAAATCCTGGAAAATCCCGAGCCACAATACTCATACATTTTTCCGAAATGTTTGCTACGATATTTGGCAAATGACAGTTTTTTCTAAACATTTGCTCAAATACAGCTACTAAAACATATGCTACTTCACCATACTCCGTCTGCGGTGCTTTAAGTGACCCAAAGTTTGACGATTTATTAAATTTTTTTTCTGTTATAAATGTTTCACTCGTTGATGTTATGTTGTCATTTTGTTTTAATAATTTTTGACTACATTCATTGCAGTTTACTTTTTTAAAAGCGCAATATCCAGCATAGTACAGTATTGCATTTCTTTTTAAAATGTTATTATTTGTGTTAATGTTATCTAACTCACACTCTTCAGGCAAAGGTTCGTCTTCGGCTTGCATTAAACTTATTTTATAATCATTTTGGAAAGTATTCCATTCGAGCTCTATCATACTTCCATCGTCTGCAAGGCAATTGGAATATTCACTATTGAATAATAATTTAATAACAATAATGTTAGCGAAATGAACTCCTATTTCGTGGCTGGTGGGTGTATAGTTAAATCCTCCCTTTCCTCGAAGTCTGGAAAAGAAATTTTCCAATCCATCTTGGTTTGTTTTTCCGACGAGAATGTAATCCACATCAAAAGCTGAATTCAAATAGTCTATAAGCATTAGTTGTGCTTTGATAGTTATTTGAAGGCCTTTGATAAATTTAAAATAATTTTGATTTTTTGATAATATTTTGATATGTTCCAAAAAATTTAAACTGTCTTTTAGATATGCATAAATTTTATTATCCACTTTTAGAGGTTGTTCAAACGGCGAGGTCGAAGAAAAGTTTCTGGAATTTAGGCAATCAAAAATATTATTAAACCGTTCAATAAAATTAGCTGTAGGTATCGCGTTTTCAATATAAGCTCCTAAAATGTCCGGACAAGTTTTTATAGTGGTTCTTATCGCACAACTTACTGTGTTGCTTAACAGTTGAGCTGCCAACGATACATTCATTTTTTCAAAACTTGTTGGAAATAAATGTTTACGGGTTAGTTTTGGTAGTATTTTGCACTTTTCAGTGGTGTCCCGATCAAAAATTTTCCGTATCACATTTATATCAGCTGTTCCATAATCTTCATGTGAAATCTGATTGCTGATAAACGCATTTCGAACGGACTTAATAAGGTGCGGAGGATCATATTGCGCAAAAAATTTTTTGTTATGAAAATTTAAATATGGCTGTTCTATACTAATACCAAGCTTTTTATATGCCTGTACATTAATTGCACCTTGATCACAAGTCAACATTACCACGTTCAAGTTTAGTTGTTCTTCACAAATTTTAATATTTTGTTTTATTAATTCACTTAAATTATCTGCAGAGAACGAATTGTTGATGAGTACGTAGTTAATTACATACTTCCAGTCGCCTATTATTGAACGTACAAGAAAAAAAAGAGCTGATGTCGCTATTTCATTTTTTCTTTGGTGCCCGTCGTCGTAAAACCCTTCAATTCGATCCATCATGATGTTATGCGTCAAATCTTGTTTAATAGCTATTTCATCAAAGCTCAATACGCAGATCTTTGATATAGACGGCATGTTTACAAAAAAAAATTTATGTTGCGCCATGATCACCTCATTAATTCCAGGCGGAATAAATTTAATTGGTGACAAAAAATATTATTTACTTTTTATATCTATGAATGTATTGTATATATCTGTGATGTGTTGTGCAATTTTTCTGCTAATTAGAAAGTGAGACTAAGAGAGAAACTGCTTTGTTATTCACTTTTTGTATGTGTATTATACATAAAAACGCTAAAAAATCTGAGTTTTCGAAAATTTGGTCAAAACTGGGTGAAAAACCTTAAATTATGGCCAAAAACTGTCGAAAAATGTCAGCAACTGTCAAAAACTGTCGGAAAGTGTCAAAAGCTGTGCGTGTGATATTGGAAAAAAGAGGAAATAAAATATTCTTATTGTTTCGTGAGTACAATATTGAAATATACCGATTAATTTAGAAACTGTTCTAACTGGTTGAAACAGTTCTGAACGTTAATGAAGCAAGATTGTACATTTTTCAGTTTTTTTCGCTGTCAAAAAGAACTGTCAAAAAATGTCGAAAACAAAGGTTTTAAAAGACTGTCAAGAACTCGTGTCAAAACGTAACATAAACTGTGCCACAAATACTAGTTTTTGACACTACCCGTCTCTGGCATATATGTATATATCTACCTATTCCTAATATTTTTTCTCATTTTACTTTTGTATTATTTTATCGTTACCGATATTTCGAATGATCGTTGTTATTATGGTGCGAAAAAGACAGAGCAGCCAAGAGCCCTACTTCTACTCCTAAGGTATCAGATGAAGCGGAAATAGCAAACGACACTATTGATGTGGAGTTTCCGATGGCGATCAGCGTGAATAAGTTGTTGAACCGATATGTTGAACCGATAAATTTTGATAACGATTAACATTTTCAACTTGTCGCTGACGATCGAGGAAATGAATAAGAAAATGCTGAAAATGCGGCTGTTGAAGATAAAGAAACAAACACTGGTATGTGGTACTACGTATGTATATATACCCAAAATAAAAAACTATCGGAAAGTGGAGCTTAAAACATCCGATTGTAACCAAAACACGCAACTTTCTCCTACTGCGAGAAAGAGAAGGTTTGACGGTTCAAACAGCAATAAATCAAACCAATCAGTTATTATAACTGTCTAAGACAGGAGCGGCTAAAAATCGATAGATTGGTAGCATTTCAATATATATATATGGAATATGTCCCTGGCAAACATTCGAGGACCTCATAAACCATCATGCAATTTAATCATTGATCAACAATTGGCACTAGGTCGAGGGAGATATTCTTTCCGACAGTATTACCTTCAAAGTCAGAGAAGTTTAGAATTAAAATATTCTGGCTATGCGACGCAAAGAATTCTTACCCATTGAACGCAGAAGTATTATATTGGTAGGCAACCAAGAGAGCATAGTTCGGTTATAAATTCAAAATCAAATTCATTTCAATATTCTGTTTTGATATCAACCTAACACTTGTGGGTTTTATTCCTAAACCAAATAAAAACGTTTGCTATTATCAACTTTACACAACTATAACGGAGTAGACCGTGAGTCTAATATAACTAATTAAATTTTGGGTTATAACGCAACAAAATGACGGCTGGAGACACCTTCTTTAAATTAGTGAGAACCTGTACATGCAAACGGAAAACTCAACGATGGCCGATGGTGTTATTTTTTAACCTTACTGACCTTTCTGATGTTGCAGCCTTTACGCTTTGTATAAAAGCGCCAACCGCCCCTTTGTATGAAACTCGGAAAGCATCCGAAAGAAAATCATTTCTAAAACAATTGGCTTTGCAATTGGTGCAGGCCAACGTATTGGAGCTGCACTTAAACACTCGAAAGTTAAATAAAAATAAAGACAGCAATCGACTTAATAGGTTATAAAGCATTACCAATTAGGCGGGAATCAACAGGCGAAGAAGTGCCGGTTAAGATTGTTAGCAAACAACGAAGATCTTACTTGAGCCATCAATCATCTGATATGAAAACCAGAACAAGATGTCATTTTTGTAATGAGCCATTTTGTCCAAACCACACCAAAATCATATGTATAGATTGCATAAAAAAACGGGAAATTGTTTCGGATGAAGAGGAAGTGGCATCAGATTATGCATCTGATTAAAACATAAATTTGACTAATTTAAATGTGATTTTCAGCGAATTGAACTGTTAATTTTTTTTTATGATATTTGTAGAAAATAAAGAATTTTTATTTACTTTCCCTATAAGATATCTAAGGGGTCAGATTGACCCCTATACACAGACAACGTGATAGTAAGCTATACACAGAGTGAAGGTTAACAAATTTGCTTATCAATTTGATTTTTCCTCCAATCTAAAAATTATAATTATTGCATTCGAAATCGCAAACGTAATTTAAACTCCATCAGATGGAGAAAAAAGGTAACAAAAACATAAGCAGTAAAATAATCATAACACAAAAGGTGAATGACCGTTCTGTGACCCAAAATAAAATACATTAGTATAATTTTTCATCTACATTTTTATGTGCACGTGTATTATCAACCAATGCCGCTACATGGCATTGTATTATCAACAAAACTTTATAACGATCATTTATTTCTTACGTTTCCCAAACAAACAGATTCGGAGTATTCATATTTTTTTTTTTGTTTGTTTTGCTTATAAATAGAGAAAAGAAAAAAGGACGAAAGATGCAAATCGAAATTAAGTTATATATTTACAAGTGTTGTGTCAGTGCGTATGTTGCATGTTTATTCAATGTGTTTCATTTCGCTTATTTAACCTTTGTTTGGCACGATTATAAAACTACTTCTCGTCAACGCTTACAAATCGGGAAGTGGAACAATTTTATCACGAGTTTTCCATAAAAGGACGTAAATTCGAATAATATAAATATGATATCATAATTTAAATGTTGTTTTAATTTATTATAAAAAAAAACTTCATTCTAGTTTTAAAAAAAATCAAATTTAGGATGTATCGTGTTAACAAAAAGGTTAAAAAATACACACGCTAAATCGACTCTTTATTTTGTTTTTTTATTTTTTGTTTTACTTATACAAAACCAAAATACATTATAGGTAATGAAAAAAATTATTAGGATAAAAGCAACAAAAATGCATGTAAAAATGTATAAGCATTTTTGTTGGTTTCGGTGAGGGGTGTGGTTTCCAGTATTTGTATTTCGTAAATATTTCATTTATTTTAAAAACATTTCGTTCTGTTTATTTAAAACATGAATGATAGAAGGAGAGGCATATATAAATTATCCTCGTCTCATAATATCACAAAAACAGAACTTAAAATATTTGAAATTATTTTATTTGGGTATATTTCCCTCATACAAAATATGCTTCTATAGTAGTTATTCTATGCTATAATATAAAATAGGGTTAAAATGCTTACCTCAAAGTTAGATTCATTGGACCACAGAACATTTGACCAATCGTCTTCCGTAAAATGTTGATGTCGAAGAGCCCATTCGAAGCGATTCTTCTTGTTGTTTTCTGAAAGCCAGGGCTTCTTACTGGCCTTACACCCTTTTAACCCAGCTTCTGCCAGCCTTCTTCTTGCCGTTCGAGCACTTATAGTATGTCCAATGTCTTCTGACAGAGCTGCAGCGAGTTCAGAAGAAGTTTTTTTGCGATCTCTAACAGACACTCGTATTAGTTTTCTGTCCTGGCATTTCGTTGTCACGCGTTTTCTGCCCGTCCTTCTCTTGTTTACGTGAGACCGAGTCTCCGTGAACCTTTTAATTGTAGATTGTACTGCAAATCGAGAACATTTCACCAACTTGCTTATCTCTACTTGAGATTTGCCTTGTTCATGCAAGACCTGAATTCTCACTCTTTTTTCAATAGACAGCTCACTTGTTTTAGGCATTTTAGAATTAAATGATGTAAAATTCGAAACTAGATCACACACGAAAGTTACTTTGCGCTGCGGATGTCAAATAAAGACTCCAAAACATTAGAATTTTTTTCTTCAAAAAATTACATTTCGTTTGATATAGACGCCAGATGTTTTATGACCCTTTTAATGGAATTCACTGTGTTTACATTTGCTTTCTTGTATTATGTTTCTTCCTCGTTTATCTCCTCTTTACCTGCAAACTCATTTTAGGGTGTGGAAATTTGTAATTCTTTTTTGGACAAAAAAAAATTTTAATTCTCGGGTTGCTTCGCACTAATACAAAATTAAATATTTCAAAGACATAATATTTTTTTTCGTTTACCATACATTAGTTGAATAATTTTACACATACATATAAAATTAATACAAAAGAAATAAATTTCAAGAAACCTCGTCTAAACGAAGATTGAGTTTTTGAAAGCAGAGAAATGTAATGCGAGAAAGCAAATATAAACACACTGAATAATGAGTGTGTTCAGATTCAGACGTATATTTTATACGCGATGTATTTTCCTCGTTCCTTAGCTCTTTGCCTATAAACTAATTTTGGAGTGGAGATATTTGTGTGGAATTTTTCCTCAAACATTTTTATTGCGGCACGATTTGTTACACACTAATACATTGAAAAAGTAATGTATACAAATTTTTAAGGTTGGATTTTTTTTTTTTGTATTCGCTATTTATTTGAAATATGACCGTTGTTGAATGAAGAAATAAATTTTTTTTCGATTTTGTTTTAGGTTTTTTCGTCTTTTTATTGTTTTAAATATTTTTAGGTTTGAGTACATAGATATTTCATTATTATTATATGGTTTGTGTTGTGAAGGGGAAGAGTTTGGTATTTTTTTCATTCCTAAGTGCTCATTCAACTGGTTTAATTCCATAATCTATGTGTTAATAAATTTGTGGAAAATGTCAGAAAATTTAAAAATGACTGACACTTGGAGCAGGCAACAAACGTTAGCACTTATCAAGCGTTCCGTAATTGTCCTTGCTTGTACAATCCATTAGACATGCATTTTACCAATAAGGGAAAGCGTAATGAAAAATTAAACTTTATTTTAAATGAATTAAAATTAGTGAAAAGTGGTGTATTGTCATCTTCCGACAAAAATGCCACATCGTTATCATCCTCATCCAAAAATGCCTTGGGGGGAAGCATCAGCCCTTAAAGTTCTAAAATTAACATTCATTGTGTGGGAATAAGCCACGAGAAATAGAGCAATGAAAAATTGTCCAATTGTTTAATTAAAATGTTTGATTTAATTCACTCACAAAATTATTTATCGTTCTTTATCAACAAAACTAAAATATTAATATTTTTCTCCAATAGTTAAAATGGCGACGACTAAACAAAATTGTTTGCTAAAAATGTTTGATTTCTTGTTGAGTACATTTCCTCCCAAAGCATCATAATGAAATGAAAATAATTTTACACATACATAGATAAATTGCAATTGTTGCCGAGAGTTTGAGATTTTACGTGTGAACGCGAAATGTGTGTAATTATGTCATGTAGAAAATATACGTCTGAACACACGGATTATCTACGTTTTGATTGGCGTTTGACAACACCGGCTAGTATAAATAGTTTTTTATTGTTTTTAATATTTTTTACAATTCAGTGTTTTGTCGGGTGCCTAATACTTTACTGACCAAAGCTTTCTGTATATCAATAAAAAAAATTAATAAAAAATAAATTGTGTTGTGATTAGGAAAAATTTTAGTTAATAAAATTTTAGCAAAATTATATATGAATCCAAAATTGCATATGGAAAATTATTTGTACCTGCTAAAATTTTGATGCAACATAAGACAAACAACTTTAAAAATTATATAAATAATAGACTTTTTGAAAACATTATTTAATTCAATAAATTTAATCACCCTGCTTTACTTTTCAATCAAAATTTTTTTAAAATTTTAGTTCTAAGAGAAATTACAGTTAATTTGTTTTTGCCAAGTTGTAGTCTCTTCATTTTTTAGGAATTCTATTTTTTATACTTTATTAACAGAAAGGACAGAAATATTAGCTGTATTTTGTTAAGAAAAAATTAATTCGAATTATTTTGGAGTTATTTTTTTCTTAACAGAATAAGCCGCGAAATATTTTTTCGATTTAATTTTTATATTCTATGTTGGTATTTCTCCTGTTTTTCATTCAAGCAGTTACGTATTTTATTTGTTCGAGCTAGAATTAAATAACTCAAATTTTTTGTTCGAATTATTTAATTCCTGTCACGTGCAATTGTTGTTGTAAATTTCTCAACAAAATACAGCTATTCTTAACAGAATTAAGTACTCAGTAGTCAGTAGGTATTTTATCAAAAAATCAAAGCAAAGAAATCAAACCAAAAATTTGGTGAAGCCGCATCCACGCGGTGTGTGAAATGTACACTTATGTGTGCATATTAGCTTATTTAGCGAATGTAAGCGGATAAGTGGGAACTGTTACATTTATCACTTCTCTTACATTGTAAAATTACGTCATTTAAATTTAAAATGCAGATTTAAAAATTAACCACAAAAATTGAATTACTCCAAAATCAATTCGTATTTTACAATATTTCTCATATTTTAATTTCTAAAATGTTTTCACTTTTTAAACGTTACGTACTATTGAAAGGATCTAAATACCGGTCTTATACTAAAAATTAACAGCAATTTTGATAATATCCGACCAAACAGCCATTGCGATTAATTCACTGAAAAATTTCATTTAACATTACTTTTAACAAATACAACCATACAAAGTTCAATAAATAACATTTCCATTAAAAAAAAAAAACATCTAAACAGAAATGCACTAACAAACATGTCTATTGTATAGACATTTTTGTTGGTTTTGCTGTGAGTCGTTTACCGCCTATTTGTCGAACACAAGCAAATGAAAATATTCAATTACATACATTCATATATTATAATCTCATTTTTGAGTAACCAAAAACACACCAATTCTAATTCCTTCAAATAAGTTTTTTATTAACCGACCGGTTTCGATCATTGGTATGATCATTGACGAGGTATCGGATGCAACTGATTTTTATAACAAAATAAATTCTGTACAACAATAACCTAGGATTTACATGATTATTTTTTTCGTTGTGAATTCTGTTGTTTTGTCGTTTGTTGTTGTTGTTTTTTAAACACAGAAACACCAACTCCATACAAAATTATCATCGACATTAGTCAAGTTTTCTACCAATGCAATGTATATTGCAAATTGTTAAAGCCACTGTAGGGCAAAAACAACCCAAATATGTCTGCGGTCGAAATTTCGGTTGTTTTTTTGATTGTTAATTCAAAAACTTATCGATTTATATCGGCATCGGAATTTATTTTGACATTAGAAACAATAACAGTAATAATAAAAACATTATTTTTGAATTATTTATTGCACGCAAATAAAATTGTTTCATTTATTATATTTAGATATTATCATTTAATTAAATTATTCGAAATATTTATACGTAAAATATTTATCAAATCATTAATTTCAAAAAACGATGAAATACAAAACGTTCAGTTTGGAAAAATTAAATCAGAAATTTATGTCAAATTCTTTCGGGTTACTCGAAATAAAGTAACTTTTTTATCTCCTAAAGAATATGAAAATATTTTTGTAGTTGTGTTGGTGTAAAAAGAGCAAAATAAAGTGAGGTTATGTTTTACTGTCAGTCAGATCAGTAAAACTTTTTTATTTTGATAAGAAAAAGATGGAACCAATTAATTTTAGCGCATTAATATTCAATAAACAACAAATGAAATATCAAAATGGAATTTTATTTTTGTTTCCAATTCACTTTGACATTTCACATTTCTATGTATTTGTAAAGAGTAAAGCAAATCTATGAAAAAACCTAGAGTAAAGCAAAATGCTCTCGAGCAAAAAATAAAGTGCTTTATTTTCCCAGAAAGAATTTGTATGCCAAATTGTTACCCTTCGAGTAAAATTTTTTACTCTCAGGGTGTTTTTTTTCCGAAAGAATTTAACATTAGTTTTCGTTGTTGTTTCACGATATTAAAAAACAACAGGAAAAAAACATTCATGTAAATGAAGCATAAGAATTTACTTTATCACTGGTGTGGTTGTGTTCAATCATATGCCTTGCTACGCTTGACTTATTTGCATGGCCTTTCTCCGTGGCATTATAATGATCATTAAGCCGAACCATAAAAGGTCTCGTGGTTTGACCTATATAAGCGCAATCACTACATTTGACTTGATAAATGCCTGAGGATGTTTCCGGCTTGTATTTGTTTAACATTCGACGAACTTCTATTGACTATTTGTAGGTTAAACTTTTAAAATTTTTTATGTAGTCCATTAGTCATTGGGTAAAACTGAACTAAACCGATTCCGGTAAACTAATCCGATTAACTGACCCTATAACTTCAAGCCTGAAGGTGGTTAAAGATTCCATACAGAACTTAGCTCTATTTTTTATATTAATAATTTTTTGTAAAAATAATTTATCAAACCCATTCATTTTGGCTGCGTTTTGAATATATGCAAACTCCTGGTGAAAATCATCTTCCATAGGAATTTTGTATAATCTATTGACCATTGAATGGAATGCTGCTTGTTTATGTTGGTTGCAACTAAAAGAATCGGCCGTGATGTATCTACTGGTGCTAGTTGGTTTTCTACAGACATATACTAAATTTTAAGAAAAATGTTGATAAATTAAATTCTAAGCCTTTAAAGAAAGTTCAACAAATGTGGAAATTGGACTCGTATGAGTCAATCTTCCTCAATGAAGTGGCGACACAACGGAAGCTTATGAATGTTGAAGACCCACCTATTTGATCAAATTTATTTAATTTCGGGCGTGTCCGATTTCAGTCCGAAATAATTTTTTTGTGATCAATTAATGTTAAACTATACGCAACCAAATTATCAGAGCACCTGTGTGTTATAATTTTGGCATGTCCGTAATAATTTTTGTTTCTGTGCCAGTGACGTAAATAAAATAAGTTTTATATAATTTAATTTAATTTTATTTATATAATATAATAAGCTCCAGCATTTTCTAGTGTCCAGCATTTTGTGAACAATATCACAAACTGTGGGTCTTGACATGTTCATTGCTGCACCTACAATTCTATAACTAGTCCCACTTGCCAGCCACAGCAAAAATATCATTAGTTCCATTTCCGGTCCCCAACCATGGTTTTTATTGGGCAAGAATTTGCTAATAGCGATGAAAGTATTATAGGCGCTACACACGATCCAATTTGGTTGGTTGTTTTGTCCGATTTGGTTGGGTTGGATGTAAAATTGGATGGTGTGTATGCATGTCGGTCCGATAAAATTAAGTTGGATGTGTCGGATGGAAATTGCATCCAACCGACCAACGAACCAACCAAGTTGGATGGTGTGTATTGTTGTTGGACAATTTTTCGTCATTTATGTTATGAATTTCGAAGGGTATACAACTAAACAACAGGAAAGAAAGGAAAAAAAATTGTTTTTGAAGAGAATAAAAAAGAAAAGAGGAATATTTATGTATATATGTATGTATTTCGTTTTTGTCAATGCATTTACGAGTAAATACAATTATTTTGTACTGATAAGTAAAAATTTAAATCATTCAATTTGGCCGTTTCATAGTGTTACGATCTCATTACCTTATCTTGACAAAAATCATTTTTCATTACCGATCTCTCTCATTACCTTATCTTAAGTCTTAACTCACAAAACAATTTTAAAACGAAAATAACAAAACAAAAATCAAGAAATCGGATGGTAAGTTGGATCGTCTGTAGACAACATCCAATTTGGTCGGGCCGACCGTCGCTCCAACAAGTTGGATCGTGTGTAGTGCCTATTAGACGATACCCTTAAATGCATTCTCTTCACAGGATCATTATAACTAAGTATTGAATTAACAATACTGTTTGTTGCGGGAGTTGTGTACTTTATTGGTCACTGCAAAGAATGAATTTTGTTAATATTTATAAATACTAGAGAGCAACACCTCCAGAATACTCGATTCCTCTTCCGGCCGTTTTATTCAAATATCGAAGAATACGCTTGACGGCCGAAACACGGGGTTATTTTGGACTGTGCAAATGTTTGCTTACTTGCCGATACGGGAAATCGACGCTGCTCTCTTCGCACAATTTGGTCAATATGACATTGCTGTCGGCTGGATTCGAATTGTGCTTCGAATCCTTTTCGACGATTTTCTTGATGTATGCGTTCTGATTGATGAAAATCGTCTTCTTCTTTCTGTTTCGATATATCTCCATGCCGACGTAATGACCAACGCTGCCTCATGTCATCTCAAAATTATCTGGCAGATAATTCATCACTGTCTCAATCGTGTTTCTGCATTTCGACAAAATCAATCCGTCATCCACGTACAATAATAACATGACTCTCACACCGTTGATATAGCCGCTGAACACACATTGATCTGGAACTTCATGAATTTCTTGTTCCACAGTCTGGATGCTTGCTCTCTGGATGTTCTCTTCCTCCATGTTCAGTGCTTTCGGTGCCTTCACGAAAATCTCTTCGTCCAGATCACCGTTCAAAAACGCAATTTTCATGTCGAACTGAAACATCACCAGATCTTGTGCTACCCACTGGTGAAAACGCTTCACCATAATCAACTTCTTTTCATTGCGTAAAATCTTTTGCGACAAGGCGAGCCTTATAATTGGATAAGATGGATTTTGCTTCAATTTATAAATCCATGGACATCCGACAACGTTGCAGTTCTTCGAACGTTTCACCAGCTCCCATGTCGAATTCTTCGTCAGTGATTGCAGCTCATCTTTCATCGCATCAATCTCGCCATTTAGCAGCTTCCTCGGAGTTTAACGCTTCTTCATACGTGTTTGGCTCCAACATGACACTCGTTCACTTTCTCACACAAATTATAACGCACATTTTTGGGTACGTTCTCGATTTCATACTAATCGTCATCTGCTGTCAACGTGATATTATTTGTATCGAGTAACTCATTATCAGACATGGACGATGTATTATGTCCATTGTCATTCGTGCCGATACACTGCGAATACTGTTCCATGACTGGCAGCTACTTCTCTTTCGTTCATAGCTCGGTCGACGATTTCTGGATCGACACTTGCTTCTTGATATCATGATCCACATCTTTCTCATTCAGTTTTACGTTGCAGCTCACGATGATCTTCTGTGTGTGGATCAAACAGCCGAAAGTTCTTCGACGTGGACTCGTATCCAGTTAGAAACACCTTCTTTGCCTTGGCGTCCCATTTTTGCATCCACATTGCTTTGGTATTTGCACAAAGCATGGTCTACCAGAAATTCGCACATGACCCATTTCTGGTTTCACACCAAACAATTCTCGTACGGAGTTGCGATCGGACATTTTTTATTCAAGGATCTGTTCAAGATGTACACTGCTGTTCGTACTGCTTCTGGCCATAAACACTTCTGCAAACCGCTGGAAAGCAACATCGTGCGGGCGCATTCCACAACGGTACGCATCTCACGCTCCACACACGTCCATTTTGCTCAGGCGTGTACGATGCGATTTGCTCAACTGTCACTCCAGCATTCGACAGCACTCGCTTACAATCTTTATTGACAAATTCAGTACTGTTGTCGAAACGAATATGCTTCACTGAATTGCTTGTCGAATTGCGAAAAACGGTTGCACATACGCTTTATCGTGTCCACATTCAGATGTCACAATCGATTATGCAATTGCTCAAGCGTGGCAGTCGCATAATTTGTACGCTCATCGATTCTCTGTCGAAACATCATTCACAATTGCTTGCGGTTCATTTTTCATGCCAACAGTATACACGATTCCAACAGCATCCATCATTTCGTAGCCACCATGAGTTAACATTATCGCAAAACCCTTCGATGTGGCCGACACCGTCGAGAATAAATTCTACTTCACCTCAAGAACATGATGTACGTTCTTCAGGTGTCTTCTCCCACATACCGTTGACCTTGGGTTCGATTAGAATGGTGCCCGTGCTACAAATCGTTCGAAATCAACGAACCATTCGACACGAGAAGACATGCGTTATGTGGCATCCGAATCAGCAATCCCAATGTTACTGTAGTCTATTGCTGTTCCACTCTCGTGATCCACACAAAATGAAGCAGCTTTTCAGTTTTTCGTCATCAAAAATTGTACAGGAAAATATAAATTATTTAGTTTTAAAAGCAGAATGTGTACGCGGCTACCTGGGTAGCCGAGTATAGAACAAAGAATATTTTCTTGGGTATAGACACAAGGGTTAAATAACTCTCTCTAATGTCAATATTATTATGTCAAAATTATTTCAGTATTCGGACAGCAAATGAATTTATTTCAAATATGGAAGAGATAATTATTTCACTCCTATCAAAATTATTACAAAAAAAAAAAAAAAAATTATCACAAACTTCGAACACGTCCTAAATATGAAAATGAATTTCACCGTGGAATACATTCGTCACGTGAAAACCATCCAGACCACGTTTTTCATTCGCTAAATGCGCACATAAATGTACATTTTACACCCCACCCCGCGTGGATGCGGTTTTAGCACTAATTTGTGATATACAAATTTTACACGGGGAAAATGAATGTGGAATTCAAGAATAGGGCCGCTGTGAATTATTGTGAATCATTGTTCATTAATTATTTCAGGTTTTTTCAATCAGTTTTATAACAAAGAGACAAGAATGAAGAATGAATAAAAATGTTTTTGTTATACATTCATGAAATACTTTTTCAAAGCCCTCCAGATTATTATCTAAATGTGTTACAAGGCATTCACGACGAAAACATTTTTAACTTCAGGTTTGTATGAATTTTCAACGTAACGAACAAACATTTTTGTTCGTTTTGTTGAAAATTCATAAAAACATGCAAGTTAAAAGTAAAAAGTTTTTCTATGTGAATGCTCTGATATTAATCATTTTAAACACTTTTTGAGTAAAGCGCTTACGCTTTTCCATTAGACAACACGATAGCGATATGCCGTCGCCGATATATCAGTGACGATATCTTCATATCAGAAAATGCGCAAGAAACGTTTTTCCATTTGACGATATATCCGTGCCGACTTACGTTTATTTTTTCATCGGTTTGTAAATCGGGGAAATCATGATCCATTATTATGTCAGTCATCAGTCCGATAATTATTTGACATTCTGATAGACATCCTACTTTAATTATGGGAAGCCAGAACCGCTTCTTATTAAGTCGTTTTTCGTTTTAAATGCAATAAGTGCAAAATGTAAAATTTGTCTACTTACAGATGATCGTTTTGTATTTTTTTTCTTTTGCCAGCAATATTGGTGAATACCTTTTAATGAAGACGTTCTAATCGAATACCGATATTATTGTTATCGTCAAAGTATATACCGCCGACTTATAGGAAACGGTGACAACATTTTCGATATAATGGAAAAACGCTCTAACGATTCGCTCGATACGAGCAAACGGTAAATTATTCAAAACGTATTGTTTTCTCTCACTAAATATAACAAGGTCTCTCTAACTAAATATTAGAAGGTCTCTCTAACTAATAATCGATCCATTTTTACTTGTTACCGTCGCAGATAATTCAATTAGAGATTCGCACTGAAAAGTTGGTCTTCTAAAAGTAGCTTCAACTTACGAAAGAATTTTGAAATTATTTTAGAATTTATATTTTGATCATAATTTTTAGTTTTAAATAGGAAAATAATTTATAGATATTTATAAATAATTTTCAACAATAAATTTTACAATTTTTGTGAATTAAAGATTCGAATTTGAAAATTTTAATGTGGAATCCGAATTTTGAAAGAAACCTACCTAATTTGATGATTTTATTTGAATTTACTTTTAATATTTATATTTGCTACAAAAATAATTTTTGGAAATAAAATTTAAATATGTTTATGTAATTTAAAGGGATTTTACTAAGAATTAAACGTATGTTTTATAATTTGTTCTTTTTATTTCCAGTTTGCACCATTTATTCTAACACCAAGCTCATTTCCACGCAAAGAATTTGAAAAGGCCGTACAACTACAACCGCTGCTAAACGAATTAATGCATTGGGTTGCTAATGATGAAGAATTCCTTCGTGAAACTTTGGCAGCTACAATAAAAGTTGACGAATTTACACGAAATCTCTTTAAAATATATGATGAGGTTTTAAGAGAAGGCTTCACACAGGTATCACAGAACTTTGTTTAGAACTAAGATTTAATTTAACTATTTACTAATGCGCAACATTTATTTTTACATAAGAATGAATTTGTAACAAAATTTTTAAATTATTTTTCCAATATTAATGATATTTTTGTATTAATTGATTATTTTATTAGTTTCAGCTTAATTCTTACTTTTATTTTATAATTGAAATTTGTTTAATACTCAGTTTTTTGAATGTTTGGAGATTTGTAAGCACCCTTTTTATTTGGTTTATCGTGTTACATAAATCATATGATCAATGCTGAATTTTATTTTTAAAACATTACAGCAAATAGATTCATAGATATTTCTGAAATATTGAAATTTTTTCAAAAATTAAAAGTTTCTTTTTCTAATATTTTTATAATTATTTCAATTCAAAAAAGAGCATTGTTAGAATTTTAATTCGATCATTTTATTAGGAGTGTGCATTAATTTTAAGGGATTTTCAAGAGATGGCGTAACTAGTACATATTTCGCATCGCGTAATGTAGTTGCTAAGTCCATGTTATAGCATCATGCCAAGGCTTCAGTTTTCAGTATCTGTTATTTTGCCGAAGTGTTAAAGATGTCGTTTTTTTGAGCGTTGAAATTGTCGAATTTTGTGCCAACAAAACGCAATTTGCGGGAAGTTTTGATTTTTTGTTTCCGAGTGAAGAAAAGTGCTGCTGAAAGTGAACGAATGCTATTGGATACTTATGGTGATTACGCACCATCGATTTCAACATGCGAGGACTGGTTTCGACGCTATAATAGAGGTGACTTTGATACGAAAGGTAAGGAACGTTCAGGCCAGCCGAAAAAGATGAGAAGACCCGACACAAAACGGAAGATGAACTTGTAGGATCATTACATGTTGATCGATCAACAATTCTATATGTTTAAATGGCATTGGAATGATTCACAAGCAAGGAAATTATGTACCGTATGAGTTGACGCCGAGAGACATCGAAAGGCGCCAAATAACCTGTAAATTGTGTTTTAAAAGACGCAGAAGCAAAACCTGTTTGCATCGCATCATGACGGATGATAAAAATGGATACAGTTTGTGCAAAAAATCAAGCTGCAGGTCAGGGAATCAAGGATCAGTTGGGTGCTGTGTTTTACGAGCTGCTCCAACTAAATGAAACCATCACTGCCAAAAGGTACCATCAACAAATGATACAATTAAGCCGAGCATTGGAGCATAAACAGCCAGATTATGCCAAAATACATGACAAAGTGGTTTCCAGCATGACAACTTTCCGCCTCATGTTGCGAAACCGGTCAAGAAAACTTAAAAAGCGCTTAACAATGACGTCCTACTTCACCCGCCTTATTCTCCAGATATTGCTCCTTCCGATTACTACCTATTTCGATCGATGACTCATGGCTTGTCTGAGTAGCGCTTCAAACCTTAAGACGATACCAAAAAATGGGCCGATTCGTGGGTAGCCTCAAAAGTTGTGTCGTTCGTTCGACGTGGAAAGTAGTGGTTAGCGATGGACAATATTTTGAATGATCAATTTGTAACCAATTTTTCCAATAAAGCTGAATTTTTTGCCAAAAAAAACCTTAAAATTAATACACACTCCCAATATTTGTATAATTACTACCAGTAATTTCATTTGTTGTTCTATTGATTAAGTTTTTTAATTTATAAAACCCAACCAAAATGATTAAAATAAAACAAATTATTACAAGTGATCTTTAAATAATGTAGCCATTACAATTGGGACTTATACGATCGGATCTTATGTTGGAAACTGTTTGCTTACCGAAATGCCCGGCAGAAGCAAAATGTAAAACAACGAATGCATATTGCTGTTGGAAACAAGTTGAAATAAATACGATTGCGTCGGGATTTGGGCATCTTGGTCCCGCTAGCAAAGATATACAGAGGTGGATTTATCTATTTTTTATTTTAAGTTGATATTATTTTTTTCCTGTAAAATGTTTTTAATATTATTACTTCAATTTTTATTTTAACTGATTAATGTATAGATAAGTTTGATGCCGTTTATACTTTTGTCGCTTAATTTCTTTTGTTAAATTCTGAAGCAAAAATTTTAATTTTGCTTAATTAAAATTTATTGGGTTTGGGAATTAAAGTCATCATTTTTTATTATATTTTATTCAAAATATTGTTCGTCAATATTACAACCTTCGCAAATCTTTGGGGCAACAATCCCTCGATATAAGAAGACTAGTTTTTGATGAATTGGTTCAGTCTTAAGCCAATTTTTGAGATCTGCGTAAGAACGGTGTGTGGAATAACACATTCCAGTCAAATTTTGGTAAGGTTTCCTTAACTGGACTATTTCCTTGTCATGACTTTTGGTATGTTCTGGCCGTTTTTGACGCAATGATATGGTCAATTGGATTAATTTGCATGAGGTTGTAGTCCGTTGCATGAGGTCGCAGTACACCACACTCTTCTGGTCCCTCTGGATACACAGCATAACCTTTGAACCATGAATGTTCCATTTTAATGGACCTGGTGCTAATGCACCTAGCTCACCTGGCTTTACTCATGCTTTCGGATGTTTAGGATTATCACATTGAATCGACTTTTCATAACCAGAAAAAATTCGATGCAAAAATTATTTCCGTTTCTAAATTTGAAGCAGCAATTCATACATGATTAAACTATTCGCAATTCCTTTTGCATTCCCATTGCATGCAGACGTTTACCAATAGCTGACCTTTCAACATTTAATGTTCTAGAGAATTTTTAATACATTTAACAAGGATCTTCATCGATTAATGCTTCCAATTCTTCATACAAAATTACAAAAATAAATGTTTTGTAAGGAAGCTCTTTTCCAAAATTTTCATATGGCAGCGCATAAGTATTAAATTGTATACAAGTGGTACTAGTTACGACATCTATATAAAACGATGACCTTTAATTGCCAAACTCAATAATAGTTCTGGGTCAATTAAAACATTAAGTATTAGTTAAACACAGCGGACTTTTGTCTAAATGGCAGAATTTTTAATTTTAAAATTCCTATAAGTAAATTAATATTTGACATGGTAGTTTTTAGAAATATTTACTGACGACGACGAGTAATAATAGTAATTTATAAATACATAACTCACAAACGATTGTTCAATAATACAAAAATTAAATAAACTAATGTACATATCGGTGCTATTCCAATTGATTAATAAATAATGTAAAATTTTAAAATTTTGTTACTAAATTCAATTAAATATTTTTCTTTTTAAATAAAGTTTTAAAGAGGTGCAGTTGACTTAGTAAAAAATATTAAAAGAAATAAAAACAACTGAATAATTAATTTAGTTTATAAATTATAACAAATGCACCATTTTGTTTTTAGTATTAATGCTTTATTAAATAAATAATAATATTCAATTAAAAAATAGTTTACTAACATTAGTAATAAATAAAAAGAAATTTTGAAATTGTATTATTCCAGGCCTCGCAGTCTCTTGGCCTCTTTCGTTCAGATTATATGCTAAACCAAATAGATGAGAAAAATATTAAGCAAGTGGAATTCAACACAATAGCTTCTAGCTTTGGTGGTATATCCACTAAAATGAGACCTTTGCATAGGTGATTATTTATTATTAATATGTTTACTGTCAAAGCGTTTTTCTATTTTTTTTTTGTTTTAGATTTTATTATACATTTTCTTATGGGATATATATATTTTTACTTAAATCTAGCTCAAAATTTTACAAATCTAAAATCACAAATCTTTTTTAATTTGGTTAATTTCAATTTATTAATAATCATTTTCATGGAGATTTGTAGGCATATTAAAACATTAAGTATTGAAATTATATTTACTGAAGTTAATTTTTCATTATTATTTACCATTTATTTTCAAAAATATTATATTCATACAAACCGAAAAAAAAAATTGTCGCATGTATTTGATAATAGTTCATTATTTTTACCTATTGTTTATAGTACTGTACACTACTTGTGTTTATGCATATATTTAGTAATAAACAAAAATATTTAAAGATCGTTTGGTGATTGGATTAATTGGAAAAGCACCTTTTACACAAAACAAACTTTTTAACTTTATTTATTTAGTTATTATTGTCGATGTTTATATCTATTTCATAAAAATATTTTTGCTTATTGTGGATATCCCACTTTATTATAGAGTTAATTGCTTTATTTAAATTGTTGCTAAATATATTTTCAGTTACGTACTTCAAGAATTAGGGCACACGGATAAATTAAAAAATGTAAGTTTGAAATAATTAATTGTTTATCTCTACTAACTAAATCATCTATCTATTTTTACAAAGAATACATAGGTAACAAAAATGCCGGGCGAGAATTACAATTTTTATTTGACCAACCAGGTGCTTAACAAGTTTAAAACATCACTTTGTGAATTTCACTTTAGTATTTCGTATTCACTGAGTTGAACTGCTTCAAATATGTCATCATCATCACTAATTATAAAGCTGGTTGTCCCCTGAGTGTTTTCTTGTATTTACTTTGCATAAGTTTACTTTTCATAAGAAAATTATTGTGTAACTCGTAATTTTTAATATCGCTTTACCTACTAATTTTAAACTTTATTCAATGGTTTGACTTGTTTCTTCCAAATGCTGTTAGCCTTTGTGCTGTTTGGCGTTTTATAAACATTAATTCATTCTGATTCTAAAAATCGTAATTATAAAATAATTATGTGTTGACTAAATTCCTTAATCTCGTCAATGCTGAAATACTTTTTGAGATAAGTGATCCACTTGATGGTTTGCAATTAATGCAGATTGATTTGTATATTTTACATCAATTTTTTAATGTTATGTTCCCCTGGACTTATTGAAAATTAAATATTTGATTTTTCGCTCTGTCTGCTAACTCTTCCGACACTATCATGCCTTATTCTATCTGATAACAATACAGAGTTGGTATAATCTTTTAGATATTTAGGTGTGTTGTTTGATTCACCGAATAAAGAAGGAATTATTATGTTTGAGTAATTTGACTTAGAACTTATTTAATCACTATAAATAAAACCTTAAACTTTGCGCTATCACAGAGGAGAACGGTAGGAAACGTATTTCCCTAATGATTTAATGAACGCATCATCAACATATTTTATTTTTATGAGAATGTAGTGATTGTTGTTGGTTTCACTTCTCTTCATGGGATTTTGAATCTACTGAGAATTATATGCAACAATTCGCAGAAATATTCATATTAATATATAATAATAAAATTATTTTTAATTTAATTCAAGCTGCCGGAAAATCGAGCATTATCGGGATTATGCGATGCGATGGTCGAAGCTTGGAATTTAGTGAAAAATCCAGAAGGTGTAATCCTATTTGTAATTGAAAATATTTCTTATAATATTTGCGACCAACGATTCCATGAATTTGAGATACGTCGTACGAATCCACACATAAAAGTTATTCGAAAAACACTCACTGAAATTTTTAATGAAGGTTCATTAACACTCAATCGAGATCTAATTGTGTAAGTTGGAATGTGCCTAATTTAATAAACATCTAAACTCAATATTTTGATTTTTGGGTACTAGAGATGGGAACATAGTGAATGTTATTTATTTTCGTTCGGGATACGAGCCGGATCAGTTTCCAACTAAAAATGAATGGGATGCCAGATTAATGATTGAAAAGAGTAAGGGAATTAAATGTCCCGCAATAAATTACCATTTGGCTGGAACCAAAAAAGTTCAACAAGCATTAGCGCGCCCCGGAATGTTGAAGCGATTTTTGAAAGACGATGTAAAAGTTGATAAAATAAAGGAAATATTTACAGGATTATATTCGTTGGATAATGACGAACATGGTGATGCCGCTGTTAAAATGGCAATGGATAATCCAGATAAATTTGTACTTAAACCACAACGTGAAGGTGGCGGAAATAATATTTATGGATCTGATATTCCTGATGTATTAAAGGTAGAGTATTTTTAATTTAAATATTTTACAAGCTATTTAGAATACTTAAACGTGAGCACTCCGATATAACCCTAAAATGAATACTTCTGCAAAACGTTGAGATCGTTAGCCTGATATTTGGCACATTGCTTATTCAAATCGTCACATAACAGTTAAATACCTTAGGCTTTTACTAAAATATTTGCCTTAAGTAGAAGATAATGCTAATTATTTTGCGAAGATTGTAAATTTCAATTGGAAATAACAAAATTTCAATGTGCAATTTGCCTTTTCTTCTAATTAAGGTAAATATTTTAGTTAAAATACCAAGAGTAAAATTGATTAAGCAATTGTTAAATAGCTGCCTCTACATCCTTCATGTAGAAGAATGGGTTGCTTGGATCGCTGTAGTGATGTTAGATTTTTATAATGTATCTAATTTATCATAATAGAAAATGGATGAGCTGGAGCGTTCCGCTTGGATTTTAATGGAACGTATTTTCCCACCAATTTCCAAAGGTTATATGGTCCGTCCACATGAACCAATACCGCCTAAAGTCGTTGACCTTGTATCAGAATTAGGAATATTTGGAATCGTGATTGGGTAAGCAAAATTAATTTAAATCAAATCAATTGAAGAAAATAATAAATTAACATCTATTTGTTTATTATACATAAATATTTTGTAAAAATAGCGATCGCGAAAAAATTTACTCTAATCTACAAGTTGGTCATATGTTGCGCACAAAAATATCAACTGCAAATGAGGGTGGTGTAGCAGCAGGTCTTGGAGCCTTAGATAGTCCATATTTAACTGATTAAATTCTGCAATTACAATTAAATTGTATTTTATGCATTGTACTAAACTTTTCGTTGAAAAAAGAATAAAGAAATATTTTTATTAAAAATAAATATAACTCAAAATGTATTTTAATTTAATGTGTTGAGGAAGTAAATAATTACCCAAGATTTTTCATTTTTTGGGACCGAAAAATACATAATATAGATATGACCTAACGCAGCAATAAAAAGGTTATCTAGCTTTAATTTTAAAATAATAAAAATTGTTAGATTTGTAACAATTTGTTATAGAAGCAAATCTTAAATTTCAAAAAAAAAAATAATTCTATATAGAATTATATACACATATAAATAAATAAATAAATATTTATTATGCGATGAACAAATTTTTTTTAATTAAAATCAATAGATAGAAGTGATCGCATCATCTCCTCTAGTATTTGGGTTGTGATTTTATTTTTTCAATTAATTTGTCTAAATTTGCTATTTGAATGACAAAATATTTATCTGTACATTTTTGTATTCATTTTGTTTAAATATACATACTTATATATTCATTTGTCTATTCATAAGAAAATAATTAAATTAAACACGAAATATTGAATTTTAATTTAGTAAAAATAATTTTAAAATATCTTAATAAACACAGAATACGATAATTGTCTATAATAATCTGTTATCATACTTAAGTTCAAGTAACATACATAAATATGTTTGATTTTTATCTTTTTTTATGTTTTCTATCTGGTCAATTGGTTTTATACAAAACTATCTTCAATATTACTAACCATGTAGTTTGTTTTTTCTATTAATTTTCTTTTTTAAATGTTCTATTTTTTACAATCTAAATATTTTATATTTTACGGAAGATTGAGTATGTATTGTATAACGTGGTCGAGTTTAGAAAATATTTTGCCTAATGAAATATTTTCGACAAATTTAGTTACAGATAAAGTGTCTAAACTGGAATAATGTAACAATCTTGTCAATTTATCAGGATCTATCATATTTTTTAAATAGGGGTATTCAATCTTTAGTATAAGTTAAGAAGCCGTTGCATGCCAGAATTCTTTTTTTTTACTTACTTAATTGCTTACCTTCTCATATCCAATGTCACACCGCAAAAACAAGATATTTATTTTAGGTATCTTAGTGGAACACTGGACCCATAGAAAGTGACTTACTTTAGATTACCAAGCGACATTAATCGGAAGTAGAAGCACGGCTTACAATTTAAATTACGCCGACCTATCGATAATAAATGTAAATGCGTCCTCTGAATCAGCCATCTTCAAGCTAAATAAGTAGTACCTACTTTACCATAATTTGATAGTTTACTATTTTCTAAACCATAACACTATCTAATGCTACTAGTTACTAATTTGTCCCTTTGATACTAAAACTGGCAAAAAACATAAAGTGGAAAAGATAGAGGTTTCTCAATTCACTCCCGAAATTGTGACTGATACGAGAAAGATAAGTAGGCAGCTCTTCCATTCAAATAATAGAAACTACCTGCGATTGTGCATATAGACTGGTTAGTGTCTTTCAGCACATAAGATATCATTCTCAAACCAACTCATAGGAAGTGATCAGCTTTCGTGACTGGTACAGGTAAGGATAACATTGTTGTCATGCAATTGAACTTAATGTCAGAGAAACGAAGGTACAATAAAACAAACTTCAAATTTCCGGTAACTTGGGAGTGATGAAAACTTGAGTTGTGTCTGCCAGCCGGCATGGCGTAATGAAGAATATATATGTAGTTTGTTTGATGGGGTGTTTTGTTTACAAATTGTCACCCTTATATGGTGTGATAAAAGTCGATACGTGCAAATAATGTTTGAGTGATCCTTCTAAAATATCTAAATCCGCAACTTGGAAATGTGTTTTGATTTTGAAGATTATTTGTGTCCTACATCTCGGACGTTCGTGTTTTTACTAGATCATTATGAATTTGTTCGTTAGCGTAAAAAGATGTTTCGATGTCCACAATAAATAACCGTAATAAAAACATTGGCTACGACGAGCATCAAACCGTCGACCTTCCCCCTGTTTATACCACGCGCCAACCGACCCAGCTATCGCTAGTCACAACGTGGTCCTGCTGTATGATGGACATAATCGTCACAGCATCCCTTCCTTAATTATGTTCGTCCCGAGCAGAAACATAATTTGCCTATGGACGTGTACTATTTTCATCTTTGCTCGCTAAACGACGTCGTTTATTCTCTTTATAATTGTCTCTGGTCCCTCCCAATTACTTTGTAGCTTTGGGGACTTTCCTTTCTTTCTTTGTGATCTCAGCCATTCTGTTTCTGAAGTCGTTAACGTAGTTCTCGGCTCCTTTGGGAGTTAATTCTGGTACTCCAAACCCAATATCACACGGCAGCCGTATTTCCTTTCCAAAGAGGAGTGTTGATGGTGTAATCCCCGTGGTATCGTGTATATCCCCATGTTTATGATGCCGTATCGTAGTGCACTACGATATGCCATCAAAAACCGGGGCATATGACGATCCCAGTTCTCCTGATTTGATCCAATTACTTTTGCTAGGTGCTCTTCTAATCTCTTCTCCATCGAATTGTAAATGAATCGGTGTTATCCTTGTCTTTTTAACGAGCACTTTGCACATCTCCTGGAACACATTTGACTCAAAATTACAACCTTGATCGGAATGAAGCTCCAACGGTACTCCATATCTGCTGATCCAGTTGTTTTCGAATTCTCCGGCCACTGTGTGTGCTTCCTGCGGCCCTATTCTGGTAATTCCCGGGGAATAGAAATTTTAAATTTTGTTGCATTATTATTCCCTTTTCCCCAAAGTGTATTCTGGTGTTCGGGAAAGATTTTTTATTGGGAAAAAATTATTCCCAATTACAGCAGTTTTAACGTTTGTTTTTCCACACCGATTTTATGAAAAAATTGATGGGGAATAGATTTTTAACGAAAATGTTTGCTTATATGTATGTAGTTGATATTAATAATTAATAATATTCATATTGTTTGTAAGGGTTAAATTACCTAATAATTTTAAAGATAGTATTGTAATAAATAAGAGTTATTATAATAATTTTGATATAACTAAATTTATTTCCCCTGAATAATTATTCCCCAATTGACAGAATCCACTTTTGGAAAATGGGGAATAAAAAGTTGGAAATATGTATCTGGGAATAACTGCTGTAAAAAAGATTATTCCCCGTTCCCCAGGAATTACCAGAATAGGGCCACTGGTTTGGTAGTGGATAGACTTCCGGCCACTTACTGAAGTAGTGGATACATACAAGGATGTATCGATTACCACCAACTTATCGCGGAAACGGCCCAACGATATCCATTATTTTTATTAAAACGGTTTTATTAACAAAATACAATCCAACAAAAAATATACAACAATTTATTATTTTATAATTTCACGGTAATGTTTTTGTCTTCAAATGACGATTAGCAATCGAATCATAAAAATTCTTCATGAATTTTCTTCGTTGCGATTAAATGTACATGCTCCAATTCTGCTGAAAAAATGTACACCACGAAGTTAGCAAAATAGTATAATTTTTATTTAAAATTGGTTACCCTGGTCAACTTTTTGTTCTAGTTGGAAATAATTCAACTCATACAGCTAACTTCGTGGTGTACATTTTTTCACCAGAAATGTACGCAGCTTCAACATACGTAGATTTTATGTAGATTGTATTCACTAGAAATTAAAACATTTTTAGGAGTTAATTTCAGTGAAATCCCTTTACAGCGAATATCGATTTAATGAAATTTTCAGAAGGGAATCCGTTATGGCTAACGAGCAGATGGAACCAATTACACCACAGCATCTTTTAGAGGATGTCCGAAATATAAAACGCCGATGAATAAAATCCAAGAAGCCAAAAGCAACAGGGGAATAGGGTTAGGTTAGGTTGGAGTGGCTGCTTACGCACACTTAGACCGGTGACGGTCCATTGTGATACCACAGGATGTATCCCCTTTTACCCCTATTGGAACCATTTCGAGCTACTTATGTAGCGTAAGACGTCCCGCACTTTAATGTTTTCGAGATCCGAGAGGCAGTCCATCCTGAACTTACCTAAGTGTTTGTGCCTTCTGAAAGCCAATGCTGGATACGAGCAATGGAAGTGGACCAACGTCTCTTCCTCCTCTTCGTCCAAGCAGCTTCTGCAGAAGTCATTAGCCTCCAGACCCAGCCTTCTTGCATGTTCTCCAAAAAGGCAGTGTCCCGTGAGAATTCCTACGACCGTTCTTAATTCACGTCTTCGTAATGATATTAATGCCCTAGTGCGCCCCAAGTCCAGCTTTGGCCAAACTTGTCTTGCAACTCTACAGGTGAGGGTGTTGGACCACCTTTCCCCCGCTGAGGATAGCGCCTGCTTCCCAAGTGCTTGTCTCAGCGCTGTGATAGGCCTCTCCAGACTTGCCCTTTCCGGTTGCAGCTGGAGAGTCGTACCATGCCTAGCAAGTTCATCTGCCCTGCAGTTCCCCATGACGCCCGAGTGACCTGGGACCCAGACCACCTGGATGTTGAAATGCTCACCCATCTCATTTAGAGATGAGTGATCCCTCAACGCCACCCGTGACGCCAAAGACACCGATTCTAACGACCAGATCGCCGCTTGACTGTCCACATAGATTGTGATATCGTCTGAGGATAACACATTATGCTTCAACCACGTCATGACTTCCTCAATCGCTACGACTTCAGCTTGGTACACGCTGCAGTAACCAGGGAGACGAATAGAAATATTTACATTTAATTTGTCACAGAATACTCCAGCTCCTACTTTGCCGTCTAGCTTGGAGCCATCTGTGAAGAATTGCAACGCTTCGGTTTCCGATAACGGTCTATCCCTCCAGGATTCCCTTGAAGGGAAGGAGGTCCAAAATCGCTTCTCGAAGCGTAGAGTAGGTTTAATGTAGTCAAGATTCGCCAGCTCATCCTTCAACGATCTGACGATAGTAGAGTGTCCTATACTAAGACACCTCCACTGAGAGACGGCTGCAAGTCGTACAGCCGAATTTGCCGCCATCTGTTTGCCAAAAATGTCGACCGGAAGAAGGTGCAACATAACCTCTAAGGCACTTGTCGGTGTCGACCTCAATGCCTCGCTAACAAGCATACAGGCCGTTCTTTGCACTCTCTCAATCTTACTTTTGTAAGTTACCTTGTCCAGAGCTGGCCACCAAACACCCACCCCGTACATGAGTACAGGTCTCACTACGGCGGTGTAGAGCCAGTGTACCAGCTCCGGCTTCAGACCCCATCTATGATCAATGGCGTTCCTACAGGAGTACAAAGCAATAGTAGCTTTGTTTATTCTCTCCAACATGTTGGGCTTCCAACTAAGCTTACTGTCCAAGATAATGCCCAGATATCTAGCTCTATCAGTAAAAGCAAGTATCGTGCCATTTAAGGTAGGAGGGACAACTACCGGGATTTTGTATTTCTTAGTAAAGAGTACCAGCTCTGTCTTGGACGGGTTAATACCAAGTCCACATTTGCCAGCCCATTTCGTAACGATGGCATTACGTCTACAATCGTGCCCAGGAATTTCCCGGTAACAGCTAAAGCTACGTCATCTGCGTACGCGATAACTTCAATACTCTCTCTCTCCAATTCAAGTAGTAACCCGTTTACCACTATGTTCCAGAGAAGAGGGGACAGAACCCCCCCCCCCTGCGGAGTTCCCCTAGTTACTCGCCTCTTGAAGGTGGAGTCCCCCAACTTCGAGCTAACAATCCTGCTTCCCAGCATATAATTGATTAACCCTATCAGAGGAACGTCCACCTCCAAAAATGACAATCCCTCCTTGATTGCCTCCGCTTTCACATTATTAAAGGCGCCTTCTATATCCAGGAAGGCCACCAAACAGAATTCCTTCGAATTAATCGATTTCTCAATCGTAGACACCAAGGCGTGCAGAGCAGTGTCCACAGATCTATCCTTTGTGTACGCATGCTGAGACGATGCCCACTTCCTGGCACCTATTTTATCTCTGATGTATACATCCAGCAGCCTTTCCAAGGTTTTCAAAAGAAAGGATGATAGAGTTATTGGTCTTAGGTCCTTAGGATAGACATGTGAGCTTTTCCCCGCTTTCGGTATGAACACCACATTGACCTCCGTTCTCAGCTTCAAACACCCTTTGAATATAGCTTCCAGGTAGGGAAGAATAATTACTGAGTTGTTTTGAAGTTCCGCTGGTATAATTTGATCCGGACCAGCCGATTTAAATGGTTTAACGCCCCTCAGTGCCCATAGGATCCGTTTTCTGGTTACGATATCCTCTGTGGTTACTGACAGTGATTCCTGATGATTGCTACGCACCAACAGGTCTTCAAAGCTCCCTGGGAAGTGTGTCTCGAAGAGAAGCTCCAGAGATTCTCCACTAGAAGCTGTCCAAGATCCGTCCGGTTTTATCAAAAAACTAGGACTAGATGTACTTTTGGAAAGAATCTTCCTAAGGCGGGAGGTTTCGGATACCTCTTCCATATTATCACAGAAGATTCTCCAAGACCTCCATTGTGCCTTTCTTAATTCTTTCTTATAAATTCCGAGTTTCTCCTTATAGGAGTCCCAATCCTGAGCCTCCCTTGTATTTTTGGCTCTATTAAAGGCTATCCTACAAGCCTTACGATAGGTTCCCAGTTCCCTGGACCACCATACCGGTTTTTGCCTACCCCTAGGCTTAGCCAGTGGGCAGGCAGCGCGAAAGGATCGGTTGCATGCGCTAGTAACGCTAGCCACCATGTCCTCCAGCTCCCCAACGGTCGTTGGGGGCTCCATAGCCCTCGTCGGTAAGATTTCCTCCAATAATTCCCCATATTTGCTCCAGTTGGTCCTTCTAGGGTTCCTGAAGGCTTCCCGGGTAGCAGGGTGAATATCGAGGCTATAGGTTAAATATCGATGATCAGAAAAGGAGTGTTCCTTATCCACCCTCCAATTTTTAACCATATGAAGAATATTATTTGAGGCAAGGGTCACGTCTAGAACCTCCTGCCTGTTACTAGTAATAAATGTGGATTCCCGCCCAATATTACACACTGAAAGGTTAGTACTCATCAAATAATCAAAAAACGACTCACCTCTTTCATTAATGTCTGTGCTTCCCCAGATAGTGTGATGCGCATTAGCATCAACTCCCAGTACCACACCTACCTTTGATTGTTCCGCTTTACGGATCAGCTCCTCCAGGTTATCCGGAGGAACCTCCTTCTCCCGGTCCATGTAGGCTGAAACTAGCCAGAATCTACAAGTGCCTACTTCCAGGCTAACTACAATAGTGTCACCATTGCTGTATTGAGAGAGAAGGAAAAGATTAATATTATTTTTCCCAAGAATACAAGATCTGATCTTCCCAGACTTACTAGAGGATATAATTTTATACCCCTTGGTTCTGAGGCCACAGATCCTGTTGTTGTTAATCCAAGGTTCTTGGATTAATATCACATCCTCACCCGAACTAGTCAGCCTGAGGAGTAGAGCTGCCGAAGCAGCCTTAGAATGGTGAAGGTTAATTTGTGTTATCTTAATCATAACCATTTAACCTCTACCTATCTCTATGGTATATTCCTGCTACCGCAGGAATATTATTTCTCGGTATTTTGGGATGCGCCGGATCCGCCCGTCTCGCCACCCCTCATACTCTCTGTAGAGGACTTGTCAGTGCTGACCCGTCTGGCCTGGCTGCCGACAGCCTCCTCCATCGGTACACCAGCTCCTTCGCTTATGTGCCCCTCCTTATGTTTCAAGGGAGGCCTTGTCCGACCGAGGTCGCCGGCTTCACTCTCCCCCATACCCTCAGCTTCTCCCCCATGCTGCTGGTACCCCCTTCAGGCCTGGGCGGGTTGCCACCATCCTCCGGTTGGCCTCCCGTACGCGCTTCCGCCCCATCATTTTTATAAACGTTGAGAGTAATTGACCCAAAACCGAAGTCAATTACTCCCTTCGTTTTGTGCAGGAGGGCAAGGGCCCCTTATTTATTACCATAATTGATAATTTCGAGCCCCCCTTCGCCTCCTCCTGCTTGACGATCTTCCAATTTCCGGTCGGAAGACTCGGGTTACTGACCTGAATGATTTCCAAAGCCTCGTCAGGGCTAGCCGGTTCGGATGGCAGCCAGACACGTGCCCTCAGCCTGCTGGGAATTTCCTCCCGACTAACTGCCCAAGCTTTGCGCCTGGCCACACCTCCCCTACTTTGGCTATAGCCTTTTTATATAGATCCACAGATCTAGAGTCCAAGCATGCGGTCATCTTCACACGCCCTTGATACCACCCCGCATCTCTGCAGGATGGGGGAGGTCCCGGATTTTCACCCAGGACCTTTAAAAAGACGAGGTTGAGTGCATTATACACCAACCTCCATTTTTCGGCCGTGATGCTCCCATCTTCTTGACTTTCATCAATGACGGCTAGCATCAACACATGCTCCCTCAGGACATCGCTGAACAGCTTTGTTCCTGAGTTGGAGCTCGGCTTCCTTTCAGTCACCAACTTGGCCCGCTTGCAGTTGACTACTTCCACCTCGTCCTGGGACCGCTGTCTTTTCGACACATGGTCCCTTTCCGAGCCTCCGCAGCCCACAGTGCTCCTTGCCCAAGCTACTGATGTTCTTTGCTCTTCCGTAAGCTGCCCTTCGGGGGTCGCAGCCCACTTCTCGAGAATTCGGAATGCCGAGCGGCGATTCCTGTATTCGCCTTTTCGCCGGAGGAATGTCTCTCGTCCCACTCCCCTGTGCTGCGTTGGTACCGCTAACTCCCGGGACTTTTGCCCTAGAGCCAACCCCCTTTGCAACTTTAGAGGCCCCACCCGTCTTGTTCGAGGTACCCCCATTCACTGATACCGGCTTTTGAGGAGAGCCGATTCCCTTTGTTTTTTCGTTGTTCGATCTTTCCACCTGATTCCCACGAGTATCGGAGAAATAGAGGTCCGCCTGCGCAGAGATCCGAATACGCAGGTAAGGCTAAATACAACTGGAGGTCGCCAGATATCCAGAGGGCTCCGTTAGCGACTGGGCTTTGTTAAATGGGCCCCCAGCCTAGTTGATCATCAGCACGGGTCGCTTAACACCTTAATCCAGCCCATTCGGCTCGCTAGCACCGCGGCCTCCCAGCACCCCCTTCCCTCCGCCCACATTCTCTCCCCCTTTCACCTATTCACAGGGAGAGCCCAATCCAATGGGATCCATTCCATTCCCCGGGTCGCCCGTTTATAGGGGTACCCCCACTCATCACCCGCGGAGACTCCGGAGGTGCAGAGAGGACACGACGCCCAGTCCGCCGTGGTTATTGGTCGATGGTTTTCTGGCGCCATCTGTTCGCCTTTCCATGCTGGGCATCATAGGCACTCAGAATTTAATGAACTGAGGTTAACCACTCCCCAGTTCCCTGAGACTCTCCCACCAGCTGCACTGCGGTTGGGGGCGGCTTATTTAATTCACCGCTAGCCTACCTATCGATAGGCCGTCCACTATCCACCACCTGTGACCCCCCGATAGCTGCAGTACGCCACGGGAACAGGGGAATAACATCGATACAAAAAATAAGCTTTCAATCTAGCTATATCAAAGAGGGTTTAAATTATGCGGATCTTTTTCGAAGCTAGCAAACGACAAATCGAAACCTCAGGGAGAATCAAATCAGGCACGAAAATAAAAACGATGGAAATATTAATGAAAATATTCTACAAAATTAAATTTCTTCCAAACGTATATAACCGTATTTCTTAGAATTTATTCAAATGGAGAATTCAATTAGTTTTAAATTATACAGCTGAACATTTTTATATTTTAATTTAGTTAATTAACAACAGGAATATAAAAGGTCATGATAGAATTATTCACCCAGACTATGACGAGAGCCATTATTCTCAAAAATAATATTAAATATAATCATATCAAATATATTAATGAACAAGTATCATCTTTAGAATTGACAATAATTCAAATGAAACTGAATAATTACAACTGAGTTCATAGACGGATTCAGGATTCACGGATGATCGTATAGAAGTGCAGTTAAATACATTACGCTACGAAAGTGATCATCGAGCGTTACAGCTTCACATAAAATCCTAACACATCAATGATTATTTAACTCACACAACGCTTAATGAAATACAAAAGTAGTAAATGGATAATAGGAATAGATTCTGTTTTCTGTGCTGGAAGGCTTATAAAAACAAAATACAAAACAAATATGAAGAATTCTACAAAAATAATAATGGAAGCTGTGTGTCAAACAACAAAAATTAGAATACTGAATTAGATAAATATATTTTAGAAATAGATATGCTTATTCTAAATAGTTTACTAGAGACTGCCCAAAGGTTTAATAAAAAATATACAAACAAAAACGTTTAATAATTTCACGGATCAAAAATCTAAAATAACTCAAATAACTAATCATAAGGTTACAAGCCATAGTAAAAAATATTAAATCTTCAATAAAACAAAATATTCACATCCAAATAAACAAAGTACGGAAAAATAAAATTGGGAATATTCGAGTAAATAGCAAAAATAACTTCTACATATAATAAAACAATAAAATTTTCCGCCAAAAGGAAAAATTAATATTGAAAATCTTAAAATGAATATTAGCAATAAAGAAGATAAAGAATTTTTAAACTACAAGAATAAATTTAAAATAGATATTAAGGAAAAATCCAAAGCTGAAAGATTAGACAACGAAACGGTAGAAATAAAAAAATAAACTTAATAAAATTGGTGCTTATATTGAAAATGAAACTTGAACGAGAAAAAAAGGCTTGTTTATTGAGCACAAGTATGTTTACAACAATCGATCAACTAAAAAGCTTATTTCTTAGTGTGAATAGAAAGAAATCATCTGGACCGGATAACATACCAAATATTGTATTAAAATACATCGCCGAGTGCTTAATAAAAGGTAAATAATTATTACTAACCACCATCATATAAAAACTATCGCCCAATAAATCTAGTTCCCAACATCAGAAAAATGTTCGAAATTGTAATTTATGAACCAATTTTAAAACATACGCAAACAGAAAATTTATTACCCGATGTTATCATATATAATAATAATAATATAATAGATGTATTTATTCTCAATCTGGTGAGAAAGCATATAAAAACATCATTAACAAATGAAAGCAACTCAATGATTTATGCACCATATATAGAAGATTTCCAAATGGCAAAATATACGATACAAAACAAAATCTGGAAGCTTTCATATACTTAGATCAAAATGAATATTTACAAAACCATTTAAATGGAGTCCTATAATATATCATAAAAAAACAAAATTAAACAAACAAATATGCAAACATACACCTTCATTGGTACCTGTCCTCTTCGTCGCACTGGCTGACCTCGAAATGGACCACAGTAATCTACACCAACTTTATGAAATAGATGTACATATTGCCCTCGTTCTGGCGGAAGATTTCCCATTAGCTGCTTTTCTGATTGTGCACCTGTGAATTATTTCTCTTGACACCACTGTGCCCTTGGTTATCCAAAATCGTCGCCTCACTATGCTGGTAAGCAATCTAATTCCTGGATGATTATGGAGGATGTGTGCGTCTCTTACTATATACTTCACCAAATGAGATTTCATCGGTAAGATGATTGGATGCCTTACCTTAAATGGCTCAAGTGATTTTTGAATACGACCCCCTATTCGAATAATGTCCCGATCATCTAAAAATATAATAATTAATTTGCTACTTCAAGGTAATAAAGTACCTTTAATTTTGAGTGCGTCCACTTCAGATGAAAACTCTAGCTTCTGGGCATGCCGAATTATAACCATTTCAGCTGCTTCTATCTCTTCTTTGATTGTTTCCGAAACCTGGTTTTCCTTATTTCCTCTTCTGTTTCCGAGCCTTTTAAAGAATCTCATTACTAGCGCTAATATCTTTGACATCCTATGAAAGTGTTTCGTTTCGACGTCTCATTGCTTGTATGGCCCTGGTCTGCTTTTCATTCACTAGCCATTGCGGACCATGCCACCATAAGTTACTACTCTCTAGTTCGGTCGTGGTAATACCCTTAGATGCGATGTCAGCGGGGTTATCCTTTTATGCCACATGCCATCAGTTTTCCTGACTATACAATTGCATTATCTCGATGGCTCTGTGGGCTACAAATGTAGTCCAGCGTCTCGGATGAGTTGATACCCATTTGCTGTGCCATATGAAAGTGTTTGTAATTGATATTGTTATATGGAAAATATTCTAATATATATCCATATTAGATTTAACATATCAATGATAATGAATTTTCCATATGGAGATTGTAGTTCAGTTGTACGAGTGAGGGCCAGGAAGAATATAATAAAAAAGCAGGTTTCTTGAAGTTTATTTTATGAAGTTAAATTGTGTGTTTTATTCATGTAAATATAAAACTATAACATGGTGTCAGATATGTAATAACATGGTACAAATAATTAAATAAATACTTAACTACATGTTGGACAGATAATTTTCATCGAAAATAAATTAGTTTCCCTTAAATAAAACTCAAACTAGAAAAAGAAAAAAAAAGTGAGGTTAAGTTCTTGTTAAATAGTAAAAATAATTCAGAAATTTGTCTCAAAAATGGGTGAAGAACTTACAGAAGTTATTAAACTGTTCACTAAAAGTTGTAATGGCATTAATGAAAACATGCAGTTGGTAAATCAAGGTCTAAAAGCATTACGTGAGGATTTGGATAATAAACGTATTTACGATCACAGTACGCTAATGCAGCATGTACCATTCCCGAAGCCACTGGAAACTCAAGGCAATATCGACGAAAATTTTAAATTATTCAAAAGAAATTGGAACGAATATGTGACTGCAGCTGGCATTGATAAATGGCCCGTCACAGAAGAAAAAAAGAAAATCAATTTGCTGTTGACACTCGTTGGAGATGAAGCGAAAATTAAATGTACACATTTTTCATTAACCGAAGAGGAAAAAGACACAACGGAAAATCTTCTAAATCTGATTGGAAGTTGTCTAGTGTCAAAAAGGAACGTGTTATACGATAGATATTTGTTCCACTCCTGTATTCAGAATGATAATAACGAATCGTTCGATACATATTTGATTCGTTTGCGCAAAATCATCGACGTGTGTAAATACAATCAAGGCGTCACAGCTGATCACTTGTTGCGGGACCGTTTAGCATTTGGCATTAGAGATACGAATCTTAAAAATAGATTTCTGTCACAAGATCCCGATACTTTAACACTGGATAAGATAATTCGAGAGGTTAAAGTCAGCGAAGTTACGGAGGATCGATATAAATCCATAATAAAGTGATGAATACTAATAAACACAAAGATAATAACAAACCGAAAAAAGTGTAAATTTTGTGCAACGTATCATGTGTTCGATAAAAATGTATGCCCCGCGTTTGGGAAAAAGTGCAAATCATGTAACGGGAATAATCATTTCGAAGTATTGTGTAAAAAGAAAAAAATAATAAAATGGGAAAGAAAAATGACATTAAAGCGGTAAAAGAAATAACAATTTCAAATAATAATAATAGTGATAGTGAGAGTTTATTTACTATATCTACCATGATTGAATCGAATAAGGGTAATAGTCGTGCAGATCTAACCTTAAAGTTCAATGCATAAGCTTGTTTGATTGGGCTTAATCAATTACGTAAAGTGACTAATAATAATTTTACGTTAAATGACTCTAAAGTGACTTTGGCGGATTATGGTGGCCATCCGATAGAAGTTTTGGGACAAGTGAAGGTACCGTACCGTGCCTCCATAATAATAGAAAATATTCAATAATTTTCCATGTGGTCGATAATGCTCACTATGCGTTAATGTCTGAGAACGCTTGTACTATTCTCGGGCTTATGCGTTATGATAAGTGTGTTTTGCGGAATGAACATGCTGTGAATAAAATAACGAATGATGACAGTATAAGTCTAAGTGATAAGGATCCGAAGTATAAAAGTGTTTTAAATCAAGCCAATCAAATCATACAGACGTATAGCGACGTATTCTAGGGTTATGTACACTTACCAGGAGAAGTGGAAATAGAAGTGGATGAAACAGTGAAGCCTGTTATTCAGTCTCCTCATCGTATACCCATGGCATTACGAGCACAGTTAAAAGCCGAATTAGATGGACTTATTAAAGAGGGTATAATCGCACCTGAAAAAGCTAACACAAAGTGGGTTACTAATATTTTACTTGTTAAGAAAGCGAACTCATTTAGGATCTGTCTAGATCCCATACCTCTAAATGTCGTAATAAAAAGGCCTCATCGTCAGAGTACAACAATTGATGAAATCTTGCCTGAGCTGGGAAAAGCAAAAGTATTCTCCACGGTCGATACAACTAAGGGTTTTTGGCAGTTGAAATTGTCAGAAGCGAGCAGTAAGTTAACAACCTTTTGGACTCCGTTTGGATGAATGAGATGGTTGCGATGTCCTTTTGGTATATCATCGGCTCGGAACTGTTCCAGATGAAAATGTATGAAATTGTACATGATTTAAAGGGTATTGAAATACTAGCTGATGACATTAATTTATGGAACAGGTGATACTATGACCGAAACAATAATGGATCATAATGTAAAATTGGAGAAGTTACTAATACGTTTGCGTGAGAATAATTGCAAACTTAACAAAAAGAAATTAAACCTCTGTTGTTCAGAAGTAAAATTTTTCGGACATGTGTTATCAAATAAAGGTCTGAAAGCTGATGAAACGAAAATTTCAGCAATAAAAAATATGCCATCGCCTAAAGATGAGAAAAAGTTCAAATGTGTGATATCTGCGAGAAGTATTCAAGTTCACAATCTAATTCACCTATGCAATCGCACGAAGTTCCTACATATCCATTCCAGTATGTATCAATGAATGTGCTCGCGACAAAATTAAAAGAAAAATCATATAAAATGCTTATTACTGCGTGGACCACTAATCAGATTTCTTTGAACTTGAGGTTTTAAGAGATTTAACACCGGGTGCTGTAATAGAACAATGCAAAAGAAATTTTAGTTGTAATGGAATTCCTCAGCGAGTCTGTACTGACAATGGTACTAATTTTGTCAACAGACAATTCAAAGACTTCGAAAGGACGTGGGAATTTGAACACGTTTCGTCGTCTCCACATCACCCAAGAGGTAATGGAAAGGCAGAGGCAGCAGTAAAGATTGCTAAGAGTCTAATAAAGAAAGCAGAGGAACCTCATCAAGATATTTAGTAGTGTTTGTTAAGCTGGCGGAATTCCCCGAACAAAATTAATTCAAGTCCAGTTCAGAGATTGTTCTCAAGAAAAACGCGATCTGGTATCCCATCGTGTAATGAACAATACTTACCAAAAATAATCGACAATGTTCCTGAAAAGATAAAATCGCAGCATGGCAAAAGCAAATTTTACTTTGATAGAAAAAAAAAAGTATTCCAGAATTGGAAATAGGGCAGTTCGTAGCGGTTCAGGTACATCCGCAAATTCATAAAGAATGGTCACTTGGATTTATTGAGCAACAGCTCAAAGATCGTTCTTACTTGGTAAATGTAGACGGTTCTACATTCAGACGCAATATCATTAATATCAAACCGTTTGTGAAAGAGGAACCTACGGATAAAGACGACCAAAATATACCTACACTTGATACCAGAAGCAGCAGTAACGCTTTTAATATACCAGAGGCTCCTGAAATTATAGCTCAACAGGGTGAGATTCACAGTTCCACACAACAATTAACAGGTCGTCCTAAACGAAACATAAAATTACCAAGTCAGTGAAGGGCAAGGAAGAATATAATAAAAAAGCAGGTTTCTTGAAGTTTATTTTATGAAGTTAAATTGTGTGTTTTATTCATGTAAATATAAAACCATAACAGATATCGCTCTGGTTGTTGCTTCGGGTTATCACGCCATAAAATATTTTGAAATTGTCGATCATCTTTAGCTACCCATTCCTGTCTGTACATTTTCTCGACATCTCCGCAGAACACAAATTGAAGTTGTCGAAATCTTAATAATATGTCGATGAGCGCTGGCTGTACGGTTGGCCCTACCATTAAAACATCGTACAGTGATAACCCTGTGAATGACTTAACAGATGCGTTGAATACAACCCTGAGTTTCGTTGTCCTTTCCATGTGCCCAAGGGTTTCATATTCTGTCATGAATGTTTTGTAGAGCTGCTCAAATTCTTTATTTAACGCGGAATTAAATGATGTTCCAATCATATCTCCCGGTGTCTAAATGGCAATTTGACCGTGAACTTGTTATCTTCAGTCTGTTTGGTAGTCATTTGAAATATCTCTTCACATGCCCGTTCCTCTGGTGTTCTTCTTGTGATTTTTGGCATCTCTTCGACCTTCCAGAACCTGCAAAGAGATTTATCTATATCTAGCAAAATATTAAAGTTGCCGTATTCGGTTTGCCTTGTGTCTACACCTCCACCAGCTATTAGCCAACCGCAAACATGGTGTTAATTGTTGTCAAGCCATTTGATAATTTTAGCTTTTCGGGCAATATCACTTTAAAAAATATATCCATTCCTAAAAGAATATTCATATTGCCACGCCTATCAGGTCATTTAATAACGGCAAATCCGTTTTAGGTAAATACCCATATAGTATAGTTTATAACTTTGGAATAATAAACGCTTCTGTCTTTAATGTAATTACGTTGTCCAATGATGACATGTTTAATTCGGTAGTACCCCTAGTTGCTCCCATTCGGACTTCACCAAGTCCCTTCGCCAACACTCTTCCATTTCGACGATTGAGATTCAACTCTTGCATACATAACTCTGATATGTTGCTTGCGAGGCGGAATCCAGAAGCGCTCCGAAAGTTTGGAATTGGCCATTACTATCTCTTACGTATGCGCTTGAATCTCCGTATCTTCTTTAGTTTCTTCGGTTTCATTGACTGTCGACAATACAATTTTTAAAGCTGGCGGGTTTGCTTGCTGATCATCCTTAGGTAACATCCTTTCGTCTGAAGAATCGTGTAGGGATGTGTGATGTTTTCTTTGGCATTGTTGACATCTCGCTGTTGATTTGCAGTCATGCACTCTGTGATTTCCGTTTAAGCAATTAAAGCATCTGTTGTGGCTCTGAACAACTTCCGATCTTTTCTCCGAAGAGATACGGTTGTATGTATCACAATCCTAGATCCTGTGTTCATCTTGTTTGTATATTGGACAATTTACCCCTGTAGAAGTGGTTGAGCATTCCTTAAACGTTTCCAACATATCGATTCGTTTCCCCAGGAATTTGAGCAATTCATCGAAAGTGGGAAAATCTTTGTCTGCAGTTTCTTGAGCCCAAAGGGATTTGGTTTCATTATCTAATTTATTTAACGCGACATAAATTAACCAAGGTCCCTCCGCTCGGCATCTGGACCTAGTGCCTTAAACACTCTTATTTTCAGCTGTTCCATATAGGTTTTTATGAAAGCATTAACTGTAAGACGCTTTCTATCATATTGTTGAACCAACTTCTGAAATGCCTCGTTATAATTTTAATCTGTAACGGCTAAGTGACGGACAAGTGCTGCCGCTTCTCCCTTTAGAAGGCCTCTGAGATATTGAAATTTTTGGGCTGCAGTCAAATTATCTCTTTCATGTATAGTTGAGCTGTATAAATCGAAAAAGGATTGCCACTCCATATAATCCCCGTCAAAAATTGGAATATTGAGTTTCGGCAACCGCACCCCAATAGCTTGCTTCTGTGATATATTCATCGTACCGTCCATTATAATCGTTTTATTTGAAGTAAGGCTATGCTTTCGAATGGTAGCATTTAGCCCTGCAAGAACTATATAGTACCTATCTTCAAATTCTGACAGATCTGATTCCACCCTGCTGTTGGTACTAAACATTTTCCTCTCAATGCTTATGAACTCGCCCAATAACTTATGCGCTCGTTCCTGCTTCACTAATAGTTCGTCCTCGTTAGCATTGTCCATATTTCCTCGTACAAATATGACTAATTTTGTCATGGAACCTTTGATAGCAGCTCTTTGTTTCTTCAAACCATCCGTCTTGTACCTGGATAATAATTTAGTCGGTTTTTAATCACGTTCAATGGTAAACCGCTGTGTATTAATGAGATTGAATTTCAATCTACATATTTCTTCGACCGGTGATTTACAGAAATATATTTGTTTAATTTGTCAGGTTAATCACACTAGAATGTCCGGCTTTCAATTGATAATACTCACAGTTCTGCTGCTGGGATTGAAAGGTCTAGTAGATCAATTAACCTGCTAATTTTGCACGTGAATTCTTTTCACCGTCGCTTTGTGATCTCCACTATGTACGTTTATCGGTATATCGCTTCATTATAATGCTGAACCCCAACACTGCAATTTCGGTTCAGATCCCTGTTTCGGCGCCAATGAAAGCGTAGCATTTTCATTAGGTATGGAAAGAATATAATTACCTGACTAGATAGACTCAACAATCACGTTCCGTTGGATAAATTAATTTAAAATGTTTTACCTCCGCCAAGAAATTTCTCCGTCAAGAATTTTCTCTCAACTAGAATCTCCAGGAAGCACCATTGAGATCAAAAATAACGAAAATGCCATTCCGTTGCCAAATTTGTATAATTGTAAATTAACATTGATTCATTTTTGCCACAAGGTAGACGTATAGGCAAAGCTTTTAAACGGCCGTCCCAATCAACAAAAACCAGCCTGTGACGACGGAGAACTCTTCTATAATCTCCAAAGTACATCTAGATAAATGTAAAACGAACAAATTCCCCTATTTGGAGAACGTAATACCCTAGACAGACTGCGCTTTAATAAAATCGATTTAGTGAATTTTTCGAGATTAGTCGCAGTGTGTCAATCTCGATTTTAGCTAATCCCTTTGTTTTTCCATAGAATACTTAAACTAGGTTAGCTAAATCGGATTTATTAACCCTTATGTCTATTTTTGGTTATCCGGGGAACCTTTTCGACTTTAATCGATAAAATTTCTATTTTGTCAATGAAATTTTGGCTCTAGGGCATAGGAATGCCAAAATCATTTGATTGTAATAGTTATATTTTTAACGGATATTCTAATAAATCTGGTAAGGTTACCTGGGTAACCTTTAATTGATTAACGTAAGAAAAAAGATGCATAAACATAATGCTGGGGAACGATGTGCAGAATTTATGCATGCAGTGATGCCCGCAGATCTGCGTTCAAAACATTTGTAATGCATGCAGTTCTTTATTTTTTGACGTTTATTTAAAACGAAAGTGCCAAAATGGAGGATAAAAATTAATTAATTTTTGACAAAATAAGGTATCATTCATACAAAAAAATTGTATATTAAAATTAAATATGTATCAAATAAACGTCGAAAAATAAAGAACTGCATGCAACACATGTGTTTTGAATGCAGATCTGCATGCATCACTGCATGCATAAATTCTGCACATTTGTTTCCAGCATTAAACCACAGTCTGTCTAGGCTTTAGCCAGCAGAACAAATTGCACAAATACCAACAAACGAAAATATTTTTGATGTGAAACGAAACCAACAAAAATGTTTATACAAGCCGTCTCGTTCGCTCTTTACACAGATCCTATCAAGAAAATGTACACTATATTATTGGCTTTGTCATATAATATTTAAACAACAACAAAAACAGATTTGTTCGGATGTGTATATTTACACATATAGAGTACATTTTTATATCTTAAGTGTTTGTACTGTTTGGCTTGTATAGACATTTTTGTTGGTTTTGTGTGAAAACATCTTTAGCGGGGGTAAGTCAAAAATTTCATGAAAAAAAGTAACGGAAAATCCAGTACGAGTGAAATAGCAAATTATATATGAGAATAACGAGAACAAAATGCACCGAACTTGCATACCATGTAATTCGAATTAGAAGTTCCGTCAGTATAAAACGTAAAGGCACAAAAATTATGCACGTGTACTGCAAGTAACTCAAAAATCCAAAATGAAAATACATTTGAACAAAGAAGGCAAAGTACAGGCATACTTCAAATATTAAATATTATACATCTTAGCGAGCTGTGCATAATTTGGAAATTGTTTAATCAGTGTTTCAATCAATCTTTACAATTAAAATAGCGTCTTTGTCTAAAATAGAACCGCCATATTTCATTTAGTTCAATCTGATCAAATCAGCGATGCCACTTCGCTTTGTTCACCGGTTATGCCGTGACCATTCACAAAAGTCTAAATATGGAATCTTCAGCAAAATTGCCGTGTATGAGTAATGGTTTTACTGATGGTTTTTTATTTTAGTTGGTAAGGTTCGCCCTCCAAACCCAAAATAGAATAACTTATTGACTTTTTAAACCAAAAATATAAAATTTAAATACTGAGGGAACAGGAGCCGTCTTTCTGCATTGGTTTCTCAGGCCCATAAAAGAGGCTTGACATGATTAAATAGATTTTTTTAAATAAATAAGAAACCCCCAATAGAACAAATTCAGGATGTTCTGAATTATTAGCCATGATGTTTTGTTAAGCCTGATGGTATTTGGCCCGATGGAATGAACTTTTATTATAAACAAGTTGACAATCTCTGTATTTTTAAGAAATAAATTAAAATTTTGTCTTTTCATTTGATATTTTTACGATATTTTTTTTTTTTTTTTAAATCTAATCAAAAGAGTTTATCAATTATGTTTTCATACATATTTTTATTTATTTTTTAAGAAGACTATAAAAAAAAAAATTAATAGAAAAGTTATATAAACAGATCATTGAAGTTGATCGAGTAATCATTAGTTTGTGTGTTCTCGGGATGGAAGGATTAAACAAAGTAAAACGTAAATGGTGATAGATAACTTAGAAAAGTGAATTTATTTCTAGTGAAAATTAATAAAATTTTATTCAATAATTCGGTAAATTTTTATTATTATTTTTTATTTTAATGTGTAACGCGTGTTTTGTGAAAATGAATTGAAAATACGTGAGAAGCTATTTTAAGTGAATATACGGAATTCAGAAAATTAATTTCTTATCAATATTATTTTATATTTTGTGATTACATGTATCCACGTTGTATAATATGTGATTTAAAATTATGGATATATTAAATATGGTTGATAAGTGTGATAAATTACTTAAAACTTAATATTAAATCGTAAATAGTGCACAAGGAAGGATATTTTAATCTAGAAATATTTTTTATTCGTGATTACCTAAATGGAGTAAAGTTTTAAAAGTTGTTCCCAAATTTTCTGCTTGATGACCTCGTTTGAAAGATACTGAAGTGTCACAACCCCTTAAATAATTTAAAAATGTGAAATATGTGATAACGTAACACACTTTAAACTTTAAAATATTTGTGTTTTAAAACGACACAGTTTTATGAGCAATAAATTTAGTTAAAAGGGTAGTTTTAAGGGTCTATTTAATTTGACTGCCTGAAATTCAATTAAATAATTTAGAATTTCAGAATATTAGAATGTTCTAATTTAAAGTAAGGCATAGTAATAGCACAATGTCATTTACATTTACTGATGTCGAATTTTATCTAAGGAACATATCTGCGTTTTTTGGGAACTTGTTAACTGCATTTTTGTCGATTTTGAGTTATGAATGAAAATCAAATATCTAAAGTATTAAAAATCAGATTCAGTTTTCCAATATTTTTTAAATAAATTTAAATAAAAATCATTAACTGCTACAAAAAATTATTGTGACATTTTGCAAATGCGTTTTTTGAACAGTTTATTTTTTGCAGTTAACTAGTCCACAGATAGAAGAAAACCTACAGATATCTGTACATTTTGTTTTAAAGTTGTGGCTCATAATTGATTAAAGATAAAAGACTGATTTTAAAACACAATACAGGACAAATATTAGCAGATTAAACACATAATATAAAACTTGGTAGAAATTTCCATAATGTCGTTCTAATGTTCAAGAATTATGTTGGCTGTGAATTTTTGGGTTGAAAAGTTACCAAAAAATTTACTGTCGACAAGTTTCCGTTTCACGTTCCGTGTGCTTAAGTATACTTCAAATCAATCGATGTGTTAGTATTTAAGTGTTAAGCCAAAGAATAAAACCAAATAAATGTTATTATTCGTAAAAATAACTTTGGTTGCTTTTTAGTATTGTTTTGGAACTAAAGTAAATAAAATCGACAAAAAGGAGACCGATTTATCAAGGAAATTACAATTAGCGTGACGAGGACTCAAAATATTTATTGCCGTCTTGCGTAAAATTAAACTATATTGGTAAAACAGTCTAAATAAATGTGAATGTTTTATTCGCACTAAATAATCAAACCTATTTACGAAAGAATTGGCAAATCACGACAACATAATCATATTTAAACTAAAAATCAAAATCTAAAATGTGAACAATTTTCATAGGCGACGATCGCTCGCCTACCAATTTGAGATGTTAACAAAACTAATATAAATATCCATGGCAAAAGTGTATAACCGTGTATCTACAAAATTTCTTAAAATCGTTTTATTGGTTTATCGGTAACACAACTAATGTAATGTATCTATATAGCAGACCCGTTCAGTTTTCGTTGCCTCCTGTAAAAATATCAAAAACGTAGATACACGGTAATGAAATTTGCCATTGATATATGTAGGTATTTAATTTTTTGGTGTCATTCTTCAAAATCCAATTCCGAAGTTTTAGCACAGCTTTCCATTTTACAAACGTTCAAAAAATAAAAATTAAATACAAAAAAATAACCTAACCTATAATATCTTAAGATTTCTAACCAAGTAAGCTAACAGCACATTTTGAAACTATGATTTTTCAATATTTGAAGGAGTACAAAAAGTTTTAATTTTTGTATAATATAGATTAATTAATTTTTACAGAAATGAGGAAAAAACTTGCTATATTTGCGTTAATTTTATGCATACTAATAGTCAATATAAACGCTGAAGAAGAAAAAGGGAAACGAAGGAGGCAGAGAAAACCAAAATTACTTCCGAAATTGCCACAAGCAGATGACCCTCAGACGGGTGGAAAAATTCTGAGTAATTATGATGATCCAGAATATAGCTATGACGACTTAGATGAGGAGTATGACAACGGTAGGTGTAACGGAAATATCAAATAAGATTTTAGTGCCAAGTTTATAAATAGCATTTATGAACAGTTTGTTTCACTATAAAAAGTTGATTTAATTAAAACTGCCGAATCTATGTATGTTAAATAAAAAATACTAATTAATAGCTAAAAAATCAAAAACATATTAAATTTTTGCAATCAAAAATTTATCTATATGTAACATCTAATGGCTTTATTACGTAATACATTGTTCGATTTATAAAAGGATCGAATCACTTAACCCAATAAATTGTTTGTTCTAAAAACCTAAAATATATGGCAAATTTGCGGTTACGCGAATACGAATTGTGCCGCAACTATTGATATAAATTTCACTTAAATCAATTTGAATTAAATTTTAGATTATATCTAACAAAAAAAAAAATGAACATAATATTTATTATATTATGCTACAATGATGCTACAATGTAAGTAAAATTGCATTTCCATTTTACTCGTACTTATATTTGCGCAAGCATAGCTATATAATTATCAACTAAATCTGTTAGCATAAACATATGTACATGCTTTAGTAATAATATTTATTAACATTTTATTGATTTATATTTGTTTTTGATTAAAGTGTCCAAAATCAATTTCATCTTGTTGAATAATTTAAATCACTTCATTCTAATTAACTGTCTTTGTAGGTTTTATGATTATCGAATGTTTTAATTTTTTAGACTTACATATGTATGTATAATAATTTGTAATCTAATATCAAACAACAGGTGCCTCCGTAGTAAACGAAGATGATCTAAATGAGACTACTGAAATATTTAGGCAGCCCGATGATGAAACAACAACATCGGTACGACCAGGAATTACAGTTAGTGTAAGACCGGCCGAAAGACCACAGCCATTTTCGTGTAATTATCGTGGGAAATGGTACAGAGAAACAGAGCAGTTTAGAACAGGGATAAATCTGTGCGCTGAATGTCGATGTAATAATGGAATAGTTACATGTAACGAAGACCGTTGCCCCCCACCTTTAGGAGGCGATGTTAACGTAGTAGTGCAACCACCAACACCAAAAACTACTACCACAACAACAACACAACGGCCAACATGGGGTGCTGCTGCGGTGGGAGGAGAAACACAACTTGGCGGGCGAGGCCCTGATGGAACACCAGGTGAGCCCGGTCGTCCAGGTGATTCTGGTTATCCGGGTAGTCCTGGTGTTCCAGGTATACCAGGAAATCCTGGGCCTCCTGGACCAACACCTGATATGACGTACTATAATCAACAGTTGGCTGATTCTTTATCTAGTTCCGACAAAGGGCCGAGTGGTCCACAATTTTTACCAGAAAATTTCCAATATTTGCAAGCACCAACTGGCCCTGTCGGAGCACGTGGATCTCCTGGGCCTTCAGGTCCAGTCGGGCCCCAAGGATTTCAGGGTATTCGCGGTGAGCCAGGCGAACCGGGACCCCCGGGATCATTAGGACCTCCAGGAGTGAGAGGATTACCTGGTCCGCCAGGCAAAGATGGTGAAACAGGTGATGATGGTGAACCAGGTCCTTCTGGACCTGGAGGTCCGCCGGGACCAAGAGGCCTTCCAGGAATGCCGGGAATTCCGGGAGTAAAAGGACATCGTGGATTTACTGGGCTTGATGGAGCCAAAGGAGAAATTGGCGTAACCGGTGAAAAGGGAACCACAGGACCAATGGGTCCAATTGGGCCTCATGGCGTAGCAGTAAGTTAAATCCATTTCTGGGTAGTAACAAGTCATTCATTGCAAATATAACCGGAAGTATTGTATTTTCTAGGGCCCTGCAGGACCCAGGGGGGAACGTGGAAGAGAAGGACCACCTGGATCACAAGGCCTTCGAGGAATCGATGGAATTGCTGGACCTCCAGGACAACCAGTAATTAAAACTATCAACAAATATTAATTTTATTAAAACTATATGATCCTTCTACTAGGGCGCACTTGGAAAATCAGGCCCACCTGGATTCCCTGGAAGCCCAGGAGCTAAAGGAGATTTAGGGTCCCAAGGTCCAAAAGGATCACAAGGTCTTCAGGGACCAAGGGGTGAGGCAGGACGAGCAGGCTCAGCAGGAGAAGCGGGATCACCAGGTTTACCAGGAAAGGACGGATCAACTGGCGAAAAAGGTAGTACGGGATCGGCGGGTGTATCGGGTGCTCCGGGATTTCCGGGTACTAGAGGTCCACCAGGAGTAAATGGAAGTCCTGGAGAATCTGGACCTAAGGGAATGCAGGTAAGTTGGTGAAATTATGGTTTGCATTCTAAACCTAAATATACGCTTAATTTACTATAACAGGGTAATCAAGGCGAACGGGGATTTAAAGGCGATTCTGGATTAAAAGGTGAAGGTGGGCCGCCAGGTCCTAGAGGATTACCCGGAGCTATCGGACCTGAAGGGAAACGTGGAAAACGGGGCAATAAAGGACCTTCTGGACCACCTGGTCCGCATGGAGAAAGAGGTGCTCCTGGAATAACTGGCCTTCCAGGACCTGATGGTGCACAAGGTAATGTGTAATAATTTTATTAAATAAATATTTATGCGATTACGTATTAATTATAAAAACGTTCTGCGTTGAACTGGTAAAATGAATTTCAGGAATACGTAATTCTAGTCGTATTCCTTTTTACACAATGTTAATATCATTTAATAATAAAGCCTACTAAATTAAGGAAGAAAATAGTTCCATTTCATAGCAATTTTAGTTGTATTGCTTTCACCAAAAATAAAAATATTACAACAACAATCGTACTAGATAGACCAAAAAATAGTTTAGCTAACCCCAAAAAAAATTAGTGGTTAAACAAATCTTAACCAAATTTTTAGTTTCAATACCTGCCACAAGAGTCGAATTTATAAGAAAATACACGAAAAAAAATTGGACCAAAATTTGGTTGATTTTTGCTGTTGCTTTGACCAGACGTTAACCAAATAAAATACATAACTCATTTTGATAGAAAGCAATACACTTTTTGTTGTTTATTTTTCCCTAAAAATTTGACTGGGAATTACTTTTTCCCAAAACTTGAACAAAATACCAATCTGCAGTATGCTTTGGAAAAATTAAAACCAAAATACACTAAAAACTCACAATAAATCAATTCCAAATTCGCAGTTCCCCAGAAAAGTGTCACAGGTGTGAGATAGGCGATGTCACAAAAGTAAGTTCAGAGAAATTCAAATATATTTTGATTGAATATACAATTGAAATGGAAATTTCTGTTGCTGTTGTGGTGGTGAAACGAGTACCCGAAATCTGTAAATAAAATCCATGAGTGATTTGAATAATTCCATGCAAGTTATAATTGAGTGAATAACTGAACCGCTATAGGACTCCCAACAAGTGACTGACCCTTTGTAGGAAACAATTGTTCGTATATCGACAATACGTAAACTATTTCAGCTGGTGAGCTGACTTTAGATCTTCTTTGACCGTTGCTCGTAAAAAGCCGTTGCTCGTATTCCAAGTAAAATTATTGGTATTTCTCAATTCCAATGTACTGTATTGCATCTATCGCTTTTATAAAGGCAAATAAAGAAGAATTACTTTATGCGTTTTAATATTTAAAATATATTTTAAAAGTTAAATAAAAAAGAATTAGTAATTATAATTTAAATTAAAACTAGAATGACCAAAAATTCAATAGTGCACATTCTTCCAATTTTGCACTGATCCAGTTTGGGGTATAATACAACAGTTAATTAGTATTTTTTCCATAATCCTTTATTCGCAATTACGCTTGCTACCCTTCTTGGCATACTTTCTACTAAAAACTCAATTATAGAGGATGGAATTTTTAACCGTTCAGCGGTTATGCGGTCCCATAGCTCATTGATGGATTTTTGGGGTTATTCTTAATCTCGCAACGCAAGCGCCTTTCAAAAATTGCTCGCAATTTCTCTATCGGATTTAAATCCAGGCTTTGTGATGACCAGTTTAACATTGTACATTTTTGTTCATTCAACCATTATTGCACGATTTTGGCAGTGAGTTTGGGACCACCGTCTTGTTGAAAAATTCTTTCGTCGTTGAGGTCGGCACAAATCAAATTTTCGTCAAATTTTCTTTTAAAATGGCTAAATACATTTCCTTGCTCATTATTATAGATATTTTTACTAAAGGACCAAAGTTCCACCAAGTAAAACAGCCCCAAACCATGAAACTACATCCACCATGTTTTACAGTTTCATTGGCTTGGTGCCTCTGTAACTTATTGCCAGGTCTGTGCCAATAGTATTTTTACATACTTTTTACACTATCTGCCGTGGGCACTTGGCGAAACACACTTAATACACACATTTTAAAAAAAAAACACTTGTTTTAATATTTCGCAAATTTTATAGGTTTAAAAAAATCACTCGATCTCTTTTTTAAACCTATAAAATTTGCGAAATATTAAAACAAGTGTTTTTTTTTAAAAATGTGTGTAAATAGTATTTTTTCCATCTGATTGGAAACGGTTGGTTTTGGTTTCACCTGATCCATTAATTTGTTTCCAAACTAGTTTTATGCTCTTTTGCAAACTTTAAACGTGCTTTTACATTTTTATCGGGTAAAGCCGATTTTTTCTGTGTGACCCTCGTGACAATTCCAATTCTTTTAAGTACTGGGTTGTCTATTTGCTTACAGTTTTGTTTATGCTTTTAGCTGCCTCTAACAGTGTTTTAATTCTTCTGGTAGTGGCTTTCTCATTTAAATGGCGTTCCATCAGACGAGCGTCTCGGTTGAACAATAATTTACACCGTCCTTCTGGCCCTGCGTTACCGAATAACATTTCTTTGACCAACTAATCGCACAGTCGTAGGTGTAACATTACACCAACTAGCAATTTTTCTTGTTAAAAACAAATCATTTTTGTTTATGTTTGTGATACGATGCGCAATTGTTAAATCGTAAAAATATTTTATTAGTAGTTTTAATTAAATTGAGGTTATGTTTTACTATTGTCACAAAAATTGCGTTCCATTGAACATCTACTCACAAGTACTTTGGAGTAGCAAATTGTTTCCCATGGAGCACAGTGAATGGAAGAATGTGCAATGTTTCATATTTTGAATTATGGAAAGATTAGTTAAATAAATAACAGTTAATTTTGTTATTCAAGAATTTTCTAGTGAAATATAAATTAAAATGCATAAAGTAGTTCTTCTTTGTTTGCCTTTATAAAACCGAAGTACTGAAAAAAAAAACAATTCCCTATTTATTCGTCCATTTTTGCTCGCCAGTGTATACGATGTGATCCGAGAAGTTTTTTTAGCTCAGTGAAAAGTTTGGACTCGAATTGCGTTTCCTAATCCGTTGTTATATAAAGGGGCAAGCTGAACCGTGATACGTAGTTGTTTTATGAATGTGTAGGCAATGGTTGCAGCTGACATGTTTGTCATGCAATAAGCTTCGAACTAGTGAATGAAGCGAATTACACAGGTAAGCAAATATGAATATCCATTAGACGGAGGAACTGGTCCTACGATGTCTATGTGAATATGTTCGAATCGATCTTATGGAATTTTGAATTGTCCATAGCGTGACTTTGTGGTTGGACTTTAATGCGTTGGCAGGATAAACAAGACTGCGCCCGTTGGTTTATGTCTATTTTTCACTGGACCAAAAGTAGCAAGCGGTGATTAATTTACGAGTAAAGCCTGTATTCCATGAGAAAAATTTACTGACAGTCAAAAAAAACGAAAAGAGAAAAATAATCTGATGCCCCGTATAAGAGACAAGGACATCGTTTTTTATTTTATTTTTTATTTTACAGCAAAATTGTTTTCCTATAAAATAAAAACCGTTGTCTGTGTCTCTTATATGGGGCATCAGATTATTTTTCTCTTTTCGTTTTTTTTGACTGTCAGTCAATTTTTCTCATGGAATACAGGCTTAAAGGTGCTATTCCACTTGACTGAATTGACTGATAGTAAAATTAAAGGAAGACAAAAATATACATTTACTGGATGGGCGAATGAAACAAAGATCCTTCTCAGTCCAAAAATATTTGTGTCTGTAGTAGTGTGACTGCAATAAAAATTATCAAATTGGGGACATTTTATAGCAGTCAAATTAACACACATGCATAAAATTAGCAATATGATGAGAAATATTTCCCGCACACTAATTATTTTATGGTTGTGTATTATATTTTTATACCGCTTCTCCTTAAAATTTTGCTTTAAAAAATAAAACTAAAAAACGCATGACGTTTTTTTAGTAGAGATTTTTTTTAATTTTTACGGAAAATATACTAAAAGATAATTCTGATATGAGTACATTTTAATAATATTTAATTTTTTAGATAATTTTGAGATGTAAAACTAACCGAATTAATAGTAATATTTAATTTTTGTTAATAATTATTGATTATGTTTTTGTGTGCTGTCAAAATTTCTCCTGAAAATTTTGCTATAAAAACAAAACGTTGTATTTGTCAATTACATAGAGTTTTGAATTTTTTTCTCGTTTCCTCTGTTTTACTATCAGTCAATTTTTCTAGTGGAATAGCACCTTTACACGGACAGCAATCCTGGTTCCGTGAAAAATTGAAATGAAAAGCAGCAGCGTGTAAACTAAGCTCTAATTTGAATTCATTTTGTTCGGTTTGTGCCTGGGAACAGTGAACTTCAAATATTTATTCGTTTACACCAAACACTTATTTATATCAAGAGGCTGCTATTTACAATTTAGGCATTGAGTTTCAGTTGTAACATTTAAAGTACAAATGGCGGTTTTTAAAGTTCGTTCTAAGACAAAATACAAGAAAGTTTACCGGACTCAATTTTAAAATATTTATATTCTGATTGGTTGATCTATAAAACTAAGTTATTCCGAAAAATTCACAATTTCAACAATTTGGACAATAAAATAACCTGCATTTGTTAAATTTATCAAAATGAGATATTAGGAATTTTATAAAATTGAAAATGTTCCCAATCGTTCAATCTCTAATCGGTAAAACTATAAATTTGATTTACTATTTTAATTTTTAGAAATTAAATGCAAGCTATTTCGAAATACTGATTTCCTTAAGAAATCCTAAATTAAATATATCATTCTAAATTTAAAGATTTTTAGGACACGGATAGAAATGATGTCTTATGAATTTAGAATTAATGGAGCTTAGGAATTTTAAAAATCGAACTTAGGATTAAAAAGGACTGTTTTGCAAATTCAGGAATTAAGTCAATTTTGGTAATTCAGAATTTTTTTAAATTTATTTAATTAAGTTATTTCGGAACCCAAAACCGTTATATAATATAAACAATTTATAAATGGTTGAAGGACGATCAGTATGTGTTCTCACTTAGGTAGCTTAACGATTATTGGCAATTTTAAATTTTTTCATACACTATATATTCAAAAAATGCACGTATACATTCAAAAAAGAAAAAAATACATACCACTATAAAAATTAGTCTACGTAACCATAAAAAAAATTAAAATATTAAAATTTCCCTTATTTTGTTTAGGAACATTTTCAATCCTGCGGTAAACAAAGCAAGCTCAAGTATTTTTCCTATGTGAATTCTTTGTTTTTATTATAATTTTTTATTAATGTTTAGAAATGTCTAAAATGACAAAATTATTTGAAAATACAAGTAAAAAATGTCTCTAAAGCATTGACCAGCGAGTCTTTATGAAATTTAAGTAAGAATGCGACTATAGGAACATGCATGTTACTGACCAGCGAAACTTTAAGAACTTTTCGTTCAGTTTCGTTAAATTTGAATTGTCATTTAACATTCTTTAACAAGAGCGAAAATTACCGCCCAAACTGAAGGAAGAACCGTCAAACAGTGAAACATTGTCTATTTATGTTTTATTAATTAAAATAATGTTTTATATATTTTTCAAATATGTACATAATATATTATGTAGTGTAATGTGACAAAACAATTACATATTACAAAATACAATTACGAATATTCTTTGTTTTTTGTTGTCAAATCGTGTTAAGGATTCACTGGGCGATCTGTCAAAATTTCCTTAACAATATATTTTCGTTAAATTCTGAAAGGTTTTATTACGGGTGCTTAAAGACTCGTTGGTCAATGCTCACAGTGACATGAAACAAAAACAACGGGCGAGTTCACGTTAAACAAGTGAATAAGTTATTCTATTTTGGGTTTGGAGGACGTCCCTTACCGGCATTAATTGTTTAATTAAAAATTTAAATTTATAATTTATCTGTTGACAACGAGAAATACAAACAACTATATTTCACTAAAGCCATGTCTTGGTGAGCTTGAGCAAAGTTCAGTTCTGTTAAGCTAATCATCAAAACCTGCCCTGTCCGCTTTAAAATACACCATTACTCATACACGGCAACTTTGCTGAAGATTCCATATTTAAACTTTTGTGAATGGTCGCAGCAAACCCGGTGAACAAACCAAAGTGGCATCGCTGATTTGATCAGTTTGAACAAAATGAAATAGGGCGGTTCTATTAGACATATGTGCTATTTTGACTGTAAAATGATAGCAGCTGGAAAGACGGTAGCATGTCTCCCTGTGGCTTCTTCCTAAATAATTAGACATAGCATACCGATGTATCAATGTATAAGTGCCATTTTTACAGCTAGCTCACTAAGATTTATAATATTTATACCCCTAGATTTGTATGAAATTTTTCGGTGAGGTGAGAACCATAATAGGGCTATTAATAATATTTAAAGTATGCGTGCACTTTCTCTCTGTTTCAAATTTATTTCCATTTCAATTTTTTGAGTCACTTCCACTATACATGCATAATTTTTGTGCTTTTCCATTTTAATCTGACGGAAATTGTAATTCGAATTAGGGTGCGTCCGAACTGCGAATTTAAATGCATATTTTTGAAAATGCGCATTTTTGGATTAAATTAAATTTCATTAAAATCGTTAAATTAATTCAAATTGGACAACTGTGAATTTAAAAATCGACAAATACGATTAATTAAAAGATAAATTGACATCAAACAACATGTTAAAAATGCACATAAAAACTACATCGCATCATAAAGTCACCTGACAGCTCGTCCATTAAGCCATCGGACTCTTGCACAGTTTTTGGAGGTTTTGGCACCAGAATCTTGGTGTAAGCCAAGTCCATTTCAAATTGAAGATAACAATGATCAGAAGAGGAGTGGTCCTCCGACAATTTCCAGTTTAACAGACTAATCGTCAAAAAGTTTGAGACATGTGTAATATCAAATGCCTCCTGTCTATTTCTAGTTATAAAAGTCGGCTATTGCCAATGTTACATACATATGTATATGAAAATTAGTACTTAAAATGTAATCAAGGAGTAACTCACCTCGTTCATTTGTGTCCGTACTTCCCCAGATCGTGTGATGATAATTTGCAAAACTCCCCTGGATGACTCCAATCTTACACTTTTGAGCCACCAAATTTAGCTTACCTAGAATGACTGGTGGAATATTCACTTCATCATAAGCTAGTAAGCTGATATTAGCCAGAGGTTCCGTTTATTGACCTCAATTCTGACTGCTGCTACATCTCCATTGCAGAAATTTGATAGCAGAAAACAACTAATATTAATTTAATGAGAATACACGACCGAACCCTACCTTCTTTTTCGCGTGAATTAATCTATAATAGGGAGTCTTGAGCCCAAGTACCCGGTCTTCAGTGACCCAAGGTTCCTGGATTAGGACGACATCAGTCCCTTCTTTCCCAATTTTTAAAATGAGAGCATCTGATGCTGCCTTAGGGTGGTGTCCTTCTCATCAGGGGGAGACTCTGATGTTACTGTGGTTCTCCACCAAAGTAACATCAGATTCCTCTCCTGATGAGAAGTCCTCTGAGAGCATCTTTAAAGAGTCCATGGACATTGAAATCTCCATGTTCGTGGAGAGAGTTTCCGTGGTAGTGTCTGAAGATGACTTCGGAGCCTCCGGCTTGTCCTCTTCTTTTTTGTACACCTTGAGTGTGACTGCACTGAAACCATAGTTAATTAAACCGTCGGTTTTATCCATTGCAGTCAGGGACTTCCTGTTTAAAATAATAACAGCTGACCTATAGTTAGCCTGTGTCTCTTCGAGCTTGGAAACTTGCCAGTTGTGCGTTGGCAAATCCGGGTTGCCAACCTGCAACAACTGGAGTATCACCTTTGGATCACTAGGCTCCGAAGGGATGTACATCCTAGCTCTTGGTGTACAGGGTATCTCCTCCCTAATCAATAATAGCTCCGGCCTATACCTCGCCAAATCCCTTCACTGTCTTCTTGTAAAGCAGCATGGACCTCTGATCTGCACAGGAAGTCAGTCTCACCTGATTCCTGTACCAGCCTCCATAAGCGCCCTCCAAGTTGAAGCTGGTCCTGAATTTTCCGACAAGACTTTCAGGTAGATGGTGGCTAAGGCCCCCTCCACTTTCCTCTAATTGGCGGGCGTGATACTGCCATCCTCTTGGGATTCGTCAATGACTGCTACAACCAGATGATCCTTGAGTACCTCACTAAAAGGCCTCATACCGGTAGCGTGGAGCTTCGTCCTCTTGGCGATCTTAGAACTCTCCTCCGACCTTCCGACTTTTGTTAGGTGACCTTCTCTGCCTAAGCAAGCGTGGCTTTCTCTTTCTCCGTCCTGTCTTCCGGCGATATGTTATTTATTTTGACTAGGGCCTATAAGCCTTTCTTCTAGTATTATACGTTGGTCTTGAGGAACCAGCTTCCTTTGTGCTTTGGTTCCGCTTTGTTAGCATATATTTGGTGACCCGAGTAGAGCGACCTGCCTTGCTTGAGCTTATGTCCCGCGCTTTTGTTGTAGACTTAGAGGCAGGCCTACATACCCCGGATTTGTTAGAGAGCCGGACTCTTTTGTATGTTGTTGTTTTTGTTTTGAATCTTCCATGTTAGGTCTCACGAGTAGCGGAGAAAAGGGTGTCCATCTGATAAAGCTACTTAATCCGGAAGGCGCCAGGCATCCGGATCTACCGTTATCGATTGAGCTAGTTTTTAAACTGGGCCCCCAGTCTGGTCGATTATCGGCACGGTATGAGTAATACCTTAACCCAACCGAGTGATTTGTTTAAGGTTGACTCCTTTAGCGCCATGTTTTAGCCTAGAAGCCAGAGAATCAGCAATCTAGTTACCAGCGGTCACCACGTGGAGGTAACACGAGTACTTGTGGGAGCTGCAAGTTACGGAACTGACAACAAGTACCAACTTGAATCGCCCAAGCAACTTCACACCTGACCGTCTACCATGAAGTAAAGCAAAGGCAAAATTATTGTTCATTATGCTAGGTTTACAACACAATACACGACATTACTATTGTAATGCAATTTTTTTGCACTTTAAGCTGCGGGTGCTACATTTATACCTTACAATAGTTGAGCGTTTATTTCAGACAATACTTCTGGAAAGTTATTTACGATACCTTACCACCATACTAATATGTTAAATCAAAAACGTGTAGATGTAGAGACATACAAAATTATTTGTACTGGTATCCACTGATGGTGCTAGCGCGTTTATATATGCGCAGTATGTTCTTTGTGCTTCTCTAAATGTAAATAATGAAAAAGATTTTGTAGCGTTTGCGAGAAATGTACTAATAAACCAAAAGTTGTATCAAAAATTTCAAAGGGTTGCTGACCGTACTTCAATTAAAAGCAAGCAAACTTGGTAGTTTTGATAGTTTATAGAGATAACAGAAAGAATTTTTGTTCATTTTCCAAAATCTTAATTAAACTATTTTAAATAAAAATGTATATTTTGAAATTTTTAATTCACGTTATTGTGTATCTACCTAACGGTTTTAGGTTCCGAAATAATTCTATTAGTAGTGTAGTTCGGCTCAGCTTTAAGTGCGGAACTAAGTAACTAAGATAAAATCGAGCATATGAAGGTTGGTTTAAATCAGATATCCACCTGAAATAATTTTGTGCCGTATAGGCGTGGATTGTTGTCTGCTGTGTAGCCGACAGAACTAGATCATGATTTCATTTGAAAAATGCAAACGAATTTTTACAGTATTATGCTGGAATAAGCGTGTTTAAAATAGGGTATTGGACGTGGTAGTCGAGAGCTGGTGGTATATTCGTTGCCAAATTTGGCATATTGTGCAGCCATTCAACAGTTTGCCATTCAACAATCAAGGTCCTCAATATGCCAAATTTGGCAGAGAAATATGTTTTGATTGAATGTATTTGAAGTGGAAATTTCTCTTGCTATTATGGTGATGAAATGAGTACCCAAAATCAGTAAATAAAATGTACGAGTAATTTTAATAATTGCATGCAAATTATCATTGAGCGAATCACTACAGTTTCTTAGTTCAATTTTCGCCACTGACCAAATTTATTTAATTACTAATTCAATAAACAACATTTACTGCCGATGGGGTGTTAGTATTCACATCTTTACAGCCTAATTTTACTTACTAATATTTATAATTTATTAACAAATACAATGGGCGGGTTGAGCACAGCGCTGCGTTGTAAAATTTCCCATTGTCTTGATAAACAAATCTACTAGAAAAATGATATTGCACGTACTTGATTTTTCTTTAATAGAACACAAATATGTTATCGGCCAGAAATGCAAATTGTGTAAGTCCATTTTTACCAGTTTTAAATTTTTCATATCAAACGAAAGAGAAGAAAATATTGCATCGATCGCCGATTGTAAACTGTTATAAAAAGTTACCTCAATGAGTGAGATTTTTGGACTAAGGCATTGAACAAATCGGGATCGGTACTTATTATGACCGTATTACAAAATACCGAATGGACAAAATCCCGGCATTTCAAAATCCCATATTTCAAAATACCGTAGTATGAATTTTTTACGAGATTACGGGATTCATCAAATTAAAAAACATTTTTTAGTTTTATGTTTATTTACAAAATATTTTAATTCATTTTTATTATAATATTTGAATTTAAGTTATTATGAACAAATTTATTGAAATGCATTTGTTATCAACAAAACATTACAACGATAACTGCGATAATTAAAATATCGAACTAAACATTACAACTATTAATTATGTAAATACGGCAACTGCTTCAGGAGGTATTTAATTTTTGAAATCCCGCGTATTTTAATGGTTTAATGAGTGAAATCTTGTGCGATTCAACCGTTCAGAAGAAGTTAGGGGCATATTTCTTTAAAAAGCAACCAAACCACACACACACACACACACACACACACACACACACACACACACACACACACACACACACACACACACACACACACACACACACACACACACACACACACACCCACACACCCACACACACACACACACACACACACACACACACACACACACACACACACACACACACACACACACACACACACACAGACAGACAGACACAAACACACAAACACCCACACACACATATACACACAATCGCGCGATTTTTAACCTTACTTAAGCCGATGAATTATTATAGAAAACGGGATTTTCCCATACGGGATTTTGGGATACGGGATTTTGGAATACGGGATTTTGGAATACGGTATTATGTATACGGGATTTTGTAAACGGTATTTTGTCCGGCTCCATATAAATGTATGTGTTTAGTTTTAACGTTTCTCGCATTGCTTAACAATGGGCACTCTGACCGCAGTCTAACGCAGTTTGTATATCTCGCCGACGATATCACAAATTATAAATCTATGTCGGAATTGTCGCGCTGTGCTAACCGTGCGAAATAAATATTTTATGTCCTATAAATTAAAATATGTGTTTTAAATGTATTTTGTCTTAGGCCCCAAAGGGCAATCTGGTGATGTTGGACCGTCCGGGCCTCAAGGGTCAAAGGGAAGTCAAGGAGACGTTGGACAATCAGGAGCACCTGGAGCTCAAGGAATAAGAGGAGCAGCAGGAAGACCTGGTGCCCCTGGCCGTTCAGGAAGCCCTGGGGAGCGTGGTATTGCTGGTGCAGATGGGAAACCTGGTGAAATAGGGCCCCTAGGTCCACAGGGCCTTCCAGGGCCAATTGGATTGCAAGGAGATAAAGGATTTACCGGAGAACCAGGTAAAGATGGTGAGGCTGGTATACCTGGTCAACCTGGCCCAAGAGGTGATGCTGGGAAAGATGGTGGTCCTGGCGCTCAAGGACAACCAGGACCACCAGGTAATGATGGAGAAAGAGGGCCGCCTGGTTCTGAGGGCGCTAGAGGATTTCAAGTATTTTATTTATTTGTTTTTATTTATTTTACGAGATTTTGTTATTCTTTATTATTTTTAGGGACTTCCTGGTACTCCTGGTAATGCCGGCTCACCAGGTAAGGATGGACAAAGTGGACAACCAGGATCTCAAGGACCACCGGGACCCCCGGGCAATAGAGGTGAACGAGGTTTTCCCGGCGATAGAGGACCTATTGGACAATCTGGAGCGACAGGGCAGAGAGGAGAAATTGGAGCTCAAGGTGCTGATGGTCCACCAGTGAGAACACTTATTTTTTCAGTTGTTATATGCATATATAAATTGACCCTTGTTTTTTATATTTAAAGGGGCCATCTGGTCCAGCTGGATCGAAGGGTCATGCAGGTTCCCCTGGGATGGTCGGCCTACCGGGACTAAGAGGTGCACCAGGACCTTCGGGTGAGAAAGGTGAGCGAGGAAATCTTGGAGCTCAAGGTCCAGAGGGCCCACCAGGACGAATGGGCGAGCGTGGTTTACAGGGTATAGTAGGACCTCCAGGACCACCAGGAGAACCGGCTGAAAGAGGAGAACCAGGTGTTCCAGGAGTCCCTGGTGAATCAGGTGCAGCAGGGTCACCTGGTGAACGTGGTTCGCCGGGACCTCAAGGATTACAAGGTTTTCCCGGACCGCAAGGTATTGCTGGGATTGCTGGTATGAAAGGAGAAAGAGGTTTGATTGGAGTTAAAGGAGAACAAGGAAATTCTGGATCACCTGGATTACCAGGTGAAGCTGGTCCGCAAGGTATAATGGGATTGATGGGTACTAAAGGGGCCCGTGGAGATGTAGGACTTAGAGGGGAAACAGGTTTAATGGGCGCACCGGGTAGACAAGGTGAATCAGGACAGCCGGTAAATTCTATAAACAAAATATTAAAATCAATACGGTACTAATTATTTAAATATAAAAATTAGGGACAACCTGGCAATTCTGGTCCAGCAGGGCCACCGGGCGGGCCGGGTGTTAAAGGATCCGTAGGTGATGCGGGCAGACCTGGAAATCCGGGATTACAAGGCCAACCTGGACCAGCAGGGCACGATGGAAGTAAAGGCGATTCTGGAAGTGAGGGACCGCCGGGCCCATCTGGAAATCCCGGATTACAAGGTCCCCCTGGTGATCGTGGTCTTCCAGGGCTACCAGGATCCCCAGGTGCTGCAGGCTTAAGAGGTATGAGAGGTGCTCAAGGTGAATCTGGTCAAACTGGAAAATCAGGTAGTGATGGACCACCGGGTCCAATTGGATTAGTAGGACCACCAGGACATTCTGGACCCGCTGGAGAACCAGGACACGAGGGACCTGCCGGCAAGCCAGGTCCACCCGGTATATCAGGCCGAACTGGAGATAAGGGTCCCCAAGGTCCACCTGGGTCTCAAGGAGGTCCAGGAACACCAGGATTACCAGGACCACCTGGGCCTATAGGACCCGCCGGCCAGACTGGAGAACGAGGACAACGTGGGGAGTCAGGACCACAAGGTTTAGACGGTCCTGCAGGGCCAAGAGGAAAACCAGGTCCAGTAGGCAATGAAGGTTCGAAAGGGGAACGAGGAGAATCAGGAACCAAGGGTGCTAAAGGTCATCGTGGCTTAATAGGCTTACAAGGCCTTACGGGCTCTCCAGGTTTAAGCGGCGATAAAGGATCACAAGGAGAACTAGGCCAATCAGGTAAGCCAGGTGATGTTGGACCACGGGGGCCTCAAGGTAGAGATGGAAATCCCGGTCCACCAGGTCCATCAGGGCCACCTGGAGGACGAGGATCATCCGGAAATGACGGTAAACCAGGATTAAGAGGTGAAGCTGGTCCTCCAGGACCTCCTGGTCCACCAGGAGATTCAATTGGTTATGATGCAGCAGCTCTTGCCGCTATACTCAGTCAAGGTCAAGGAGCATCTAAAGGACCTGATCCGTTAGGTGATGAACCACCACGGCTTTTTGGTGATAAAGAATTAACTGAAGAAGATAGACGTGCCATTGTATTAAAATCTTACGAACAATTAAAATCTTCATTCGAACGCTACAAACGACCAGACGGTCAAAGGACAACACCAGCTAAAACATGCCGTGATCTCGCTGCTGCTTATCCTACCTTCTCATCTGGGCAATACTGGATCGATCCAAATGAAGGAGATATCAATGATGCTCTTACTGTTTTCTGTGATATGGAGAAACGAGCAACATGTGTCTTACCATCACCAAAGAAAACAAAAGAGATCCGATATACCGAAAAATCATCGGATGATGATTTATGGTTGAGTGAAATGAATAATGGCATTCAGATGAGCTACAAATCGAATAACAGTCAAATTAGTTTCCTTCAATTGTTGTCGGCACACGCGACACAAAATATAACTTACCACTGTAAAAATAGTATTGCGTATTATGATTTAAAACAAAACACCTATCGTTATGGATTAAAGTTTTTGACTTGGTCTGATTCAGAACTAACCCCACGCGGTGCAAATAAATTACGTTACGAAGCGCTAGAAGATGGGTGCAAGGATCGTTCACAGGAATGGTCGAAAACAGTATTGAGTTACACAACAAACAAATCAAATCGGTTACCAATCCTTGATATAGCCATACGTGATGTGGGTTCAAAGTCGGATCAAGCCTTTTGGATAGATGTGGGAGCGGTATGCTTCTATTAGTAAATAATGACTTATTAATAATTATATTATTAATAATTATTAGTACATGTAGTTTTGTTTTGTAAATTAGTTCCATTACTGAATTATTCGAAAAACCTATATGTATATAGGTAAAATTTTAATATCTCACACACATATGATATTTTAAAATAAAAACCATCGCAAACTAATCACTGCCATTAAACTGAAAGAATTATTATTATTTTTTTTTTTTGAAAATAAAATGATTTACCAAAGAGACAATCTTTGTTTTTTAGTTAGCTCGCAACATTAATAGATTTGCTGCCGATTTGTGTTTAAAAAGTTAAGGAGGAGAGAACTTTCTAAATACCTGGAAGACTATTACACCACCTTACATATATGCAAGGACGCATGAATTCCGTCTGATTCCTAATGCGAAAAACAATAGGCGAATTTTATTTGAGGCGCATTTTATTTGACCATTTACAACAACAATGCTATGAATCCAATACAGTTTTGGTATTCATGAATACCACCGCTGTGTACGTGGTTTTCAAAATCCAATATATTTTTTTAGCTATTTTGTTTAGCTAAAATTAATTTTTAAAGTTCTAAATGGTTATTGATACCGTCATGTACATTCAATTTATTTTGACATAACAAAAATTGATGTTTGTTTGGTGATTGTGATTTTTTAAATTCAGCGAGGACGCGATTTCGAAATGAATACCAATTTGAATTTGGTCAAATAAAATGCGCCTTTGACCAAATTCAAATTGGTATTCATTTCGAAATCGCGTCCTCGCTGAATTTCGAAAAAAAAATCACGGCTAAATATGTGACTCAAAACATTTTTGATATTAGTACAACAATTATTTTATAATTTACGTTAGACACTGGGCCGTAAATTAAAAAATCACAATCACCAAACAAACAACAATTTTTGTTATGTCAAAATAAATTGAATGTATACATGACAAACAACTGTTAGAACTTTAAAAATAAAATTTAGCGAAGATTCCATGAGCCTGGTGCTAAACACAATAACTAAAAAATATTATTGGATTTTGAAAATCACGTACACAGCGGGTATTCACGAATACCAAAGGGGTATTGGATTCATGGCATTGTTTGCTGGGTTCCATTTAACGTGGCAAAGTACACACAAATACTTCTGACTGCACGCAGCTACTCTTGCTAAATTTTATGAGTAGTTTGCTTTTTGAATTTATGGCGACTTCGTTACCAGAATATTTAGTACAACTAATCGGTAAGAAATGGCTGATCAGTTTTCAAATTAATAATTAATTTTCCAACTTTCCATGTTTTATTTCGCAACTAATTTTCTGCGTTCCATTTACCATCTACTCTCAAGTACTTATTTGTACTTTGCCACGTCAAATGGAACGCAGCAGTTGTTGTAAATGGTCAAATAAAATTCGCCTAATATTAATATTGAAAAGATTGATTGATACAGGTGTACGACCAAGCCTAAGCAAGATTCCCGGAATACGCCGGGACCACCGTACACCCTTTTACATACGACAAAACCGAAGGATATGAAAGGAATATTAGTAAGTATTAGAGACTCGACCTGGTTTCAGTCACCTACGCCGCTAGTTAGTAAATTTGTTAGTAATAAATACAGTTAATTAGTTAGCACAATACATCACAATTTCTAGAGTATATCGATACCTTAAAACATATACATTTACTATGTTCACTTTTACAATTTGTGATAAATATAAAATTAAGATGTCAGAAAGGTATTCTTTATCATTTATAATTCAGTTTTCTGGTACTATAGTCTTTTAGAACAATCTTTCCAAGGACATTGCGTGAAAATTTAAAAAGATATTGAATGAAAATTCAAAATATTTTTGAATTTAGAGACATTATTGTTGTCGAAACATAGAACTTGTGCGCTTTAAGGTATCGATATGATTATTAACAGTTTGTTCCTGGAAAGCTGAGTCAGGTTATAAATTTATTTCTAAAAACCAGGATTAAATTTAATACATTTAAGAATGATTAACTCTGAAACTATGTTAGATTCTGAAACAAATTAAAATTATTTACCAATATACTAAAGTAAATACCTCTTCGAATACTCTGTACACCTTAAGCTCCCGCAACCACTTCTGGAAATTAACCATTTAGCTGTTCCCATTTCTGAAACTAATAATAAATTAATAAAAATAAATTAAAATACAAAATACAAAATTAATTTTCAAAAAACAAAAATTATTTTATTGTTGTAGTTTCACGATTTAATTAAATGTATTTCCATGCTTGTCACAAATTTTAATCTGTAAAACACAAAAGCCAATATATAAATTACCAGAATATTCGATTTCTTAATGATTAAGCCTTAGCAGAGATTTGGTGATACCAAATTCTTATTTTCGTGCTGCTGTACAACTGTTTTCCCTTAAAGAGAATCGAATTTCCCGAACATCACTTGGGGAACAACGATTTATTTCGATTATGCTCTTTCATTTACATTTTTACTGGAGGGCCATGTGGGCGATAAGCCACCTCGCACCACGACCTAAAAGATCTATTGTGCTGGTTCATTTACATTAAATTAACGACTATGTACCATAAATTAGGAAAACAACACAAGCTCAATAAAAAAATCACCACCACTACAAATTCTATAATTTTAATATATATTTAAATAAATTTTTGCTGTATTGCTTTGGTAAACTCATACAACCATTTCATCCCACAAACTAAAAATTCTTCAGCAGACTCTAAAATTTTAGTTTTAATATAAAAAAACGACCAAATCCAAGTATACAAGCCACAGAAACAACCAACCAAAACCTCCTTGCTATTGTCTTCGGCTACTCTAAAGCACCCACAACATCCAAAATTCCCCTTATCAAAGCAATACACCAATGAAACAAAATTTGGTTTACTAATTTCACCATCACAGGTAAAACAATGCATGTGAAGTGAAAATACTTGTTTAACGGTCCCTGTGCAGTACTGTTATTAATTTTTGGAACAAGTTTTTTTACTATTGTTCAAAATTCACTTCACATGAAACTAAATGAACCAAAATAAAACACGTGGGCTTCCAAGATTTTCACTTCTCCATTAAGATCACTTTTTATTTATTATTTATTTATTTGCATAAGTAATCCACTTTTTTACTAAAACTGAATTTACATTATCGAAACAAAATTAAACCAAATTAAAATAACAAAAAATTAAGACGACAAAAACACGTCTTTCTTCTTTGAGCGTCGACGACCAACCCCTGTGTGAAAAACAATGTTACTATGGACGTAAATTACGTATAAAACCATGCTACAAGCCAAAGAAAGCTGTCTCAAAATTGTGGTATCGTTTGAACGTGTTAATGATGGATCAAGAAGATCTGCCCACTATTTCCTTACTAAATTTGTCTTAAACCAAGGTTATTTTCAGGTTTAGAATTTCATGCGAATAATATTCTAAAGAAGCGGTGTCCAACTGGCGGCCCGCGATCAATTTTTTGTGTACTAAATAAAATTTTAACATTATTCCTCTAGTAGACCAGCGGTGTTCAACTGGCAGATGATACATTTTTTGAGGCACAACCGACACCGAACATATATTATAATATTAAAAATTTCCCCGTTATTATACCACGGATAAGGTTTATAACCATACAGTAACATTTGAAGCAACAAGCAACTAACGATGGTGAATGGTTCGTACCAAGTTATGAAAAGTTAAACGAGAATATAATAATTCAACCTTGCATATACAAAGCCAATAAAGGTAATACGACACCAGAACCACCAAAGAATTTACCGAAGTTGAAACTAAAAGTCAACAATTTCGAAACGTTAAAACCGGTCCCTATTTTTGGACACGAGCTAATTAGCAAAGAAGATATAAACAACATAATAAGAACAGATCATCCATCTCAATAATGAAAACAAAAAAAATGCCATCATTGATAAAATCTATAAAAATCAAACAACACTGTTGAAAAAAGATGAGAAATTATCACCAAAACAGTAATTAAACACAAAATTCATACACGGGACGAAACACCCTTGTATACAAAAACATACCGGTATCTTCACCATTTCAAAGAGGAGGCAGAAGAACAGATACAAGACATGCTAAATAGTGGTATTATATGAGGAGTGTCTGATCAAAAGTGGCTATTTCCAGCATGGACCAAAAATTTCCAATTTCTCTATGAAAAATATCCCTAAAATTCTTGATTTTGGCCAAAACAAGCTATTTACTACAAAAAAGTGATCAAAAGTAAGTAGCAAAAAGTAAGATGTAAATATAGCCACTATTGATCAGACACTCCTCATATATATGCTATTCAAGCAGTCCGGATTCAGCACCAATTTGGGTTGTTCCAAAAAAATAGACGCTAAAAAAATAAAATAGGAACATGTAAAGTCAGGGTAGTCATTGATTATCACAAATTAAATGAAAAGACAATCAATGACAAATTCCCCATGCCCCAAATTGGATAGGTTTTAGATAACTTAGGGAAATCAGCGTACTTTACAACATTAGATCTAAAATGTGGCTTCCATAAAATACCGACGGACGAAAAGTCACAAGCGAAAACGGCATTTTCAACAGATACAGGGTATTTCGAATTCTGCAGAATGCCATTTGGTCTGAAAAATAGCCCAGCCACATTTCAGCGTGCCATGAACCAAGTGTTGCAGAGGCTGCTACATGAAAAATCTGCTACGTCTACAATACTTAGACGATATCGTTATAGTGGGAGAAAATCTAACAAACCACTTAGAGAATCAAGACACAGTCTTCAAACGACTCTCAGAATTCAATCTTAAAATACAACTAGATAAGTGCGAATTTTTAAAGAGAGAGACAGAATTTATGGGACACATCATCACAGAAGAGGAAGTGAATATCCAACAAAGAAAAAATTATTCAAATATCTTAAAAAGCACAAAGCATTAGATATAAAAGACCATGAATTTAACAAAGCCTTCGAAACCCTGAAAAGGATTTTATCAACAGACTAAATCTTAGCTTACACCGATTTAAAAAAAAAAAAAATTTCTGACTACAGACGCATCAGATTTCGCGCTAGGTGCAGTTCTTTGTCAAATTCGAATAATGTGGAGAGTCCGATTGCGTTCGCCTCGCGGACACTAAATTCAACTGAAGTAAACTATGCGACGAATGAGAAAGAAGCATTAGCCATAATATGGGCCTTAAAAACTTTGGTGGCCGCTCAAAAGCCTCTAACTTTCAACAAGTCCTCGGAGAAAAACTTCAAAATTTTACGATGGACGCTCGAAATAGAGAACTACGACTATGACCTAGTTTATAAAGAGGGCAAAACAATTGTAGTGGTAGACGGACTTAGAAGAATGCCTACGGCATAACTCTTCACGTGAATCCAAAGAAGAGTCAGAAAACACTCTAAATGATTATAGTGACGAAATAGAAACACATCAGCTAACAAAATAATACTCAGTGAGATAAAAATAATAGCCATCATTCACCCTTATTGTGGTGGTCGTTTCTAGGTCAACATCGCATCGCTTGCAAAAATGGTATTGTGAATGTCAAATGCGACGCCATGTTTGTCGTGAATCCGCCATGTTTTAGTCGATGACATTTTAGTTCACGGCTCATTGATTGTAGTGAAACGTCGTATTTTTTTTGAAGAGAAATGTAAGTAAAAAATGAATATTAGATTTTGAAAACAAATACGGTGATTTAATTAATTTTATGTTTTAGGGAAATCACTAATAAAAAACAGTTTTAGAGGTTAATAGACCTAATGAAACGAAGTCCGGATTTAGCACGAAGAGTCGTAAAATCTTGCAAAGATTTCAAAATTGAGCTTAAGACCCAATGGGAATTTATAGCTAAGGACTTCAACATTTTAGGGCCTCCAACACGAGACTCAGATGGGTGGATAAAGGTAGATTAATAAAAATTAAAACATTAAGGCTAAAAACTCAAAATACAAAACGTTTATAGTTTTTGACTGATCTTAAATTTAAGGTTAAAAACTAATAACTAATATTAAACTAATTGTTAATTATACCTAACAACCAGGAGTTTTTGTCACCGTTATCATAGGCACGCTGCAACTGTTTTTTTTATAATAAATAAACAGGGGTTTATTAACACTTATTTAAATGTTTAACGTTTTGTTTTAATACTTACTGCTATTGCGTTAATGCTAAACTAACCCTTCCGATTATATTGTAATAAAGATGTTGGTTTGATAATCCTGATATGTGTACCGTCTACACAACCAGTAGCGCCAGGAATTTTACTTTTATCGTAAAAATAGTACAGTAACACGCACGTTTTTTTCCGCTGTAAAATTGAACGTAATCCATTTTGCACAAATGTTTTCTTCAAGTACATTTAAAATTTCCTTCAGAACAAGAGAAAATGTGCGTTGCGCTAGTGCAATTAAAAAGTCAATTCCTGCTCCCTTTTAATAGCTCCTCTCAGCGAAGAATTTTAAGGCAGCTGCCAGTTTTAAGATGTTGGGAATTAATGACAACCGCTTCTGAAACCACATTTCTGGGTCCACATCTTCCAACAACTTTCGTGCCAATTCTCTAATACTCAGTACGTGATCGTCTTCTTCAAAAAACAATTCTGAGAATTCATTTTATGAAATTGTTTGTAAAACTATGCAAAATTTGAGTTTTTTATTTTATTATTTGATTTTGGATAGATATGTCTTTGAAAATAGTTCACAATAACTAATTTAGACAAATAAATTCACAAAAATATAATAAACTTTCGCTTTAAACCTCAATTCCATTGCGAATCAAAGTTTGTCAGTCAAAATAACTTGAGATAAAAATATAAAGTCGATGGTTGCGTGAACAAGACACCCAACGAAGTCAGTCAAGATTATACCTACAAAAAAGATGCGTTTGTGTTAGTGGACTGAGATCATAATAAAAAGTATCAAATCGAGAACATTTTATGACAGAAAATAAAGAAAGGACCACTTATTGTTTTTGATGACGGGATCAAAACAAACAAAAATGTTTATACAAGCCAAACAGTACAAACACAATGCTGGAAACAGATGTGCAGAATTTATGTATGCAGTGATGCCTCCAGATCTGCGTTCAAAACATATGTAATGCATGCTGTTCTTTATTTTTTGACGATTATTTCATACATTTTTAATTTTAATATACAATTTTTTTTGTATGAATGTTGTCTTATTTTGTCAAAAATTAATTAATTTGTATCCTCCATTTTGGCACTTTTCACACAAAACATATTCTCTGTGAACAAATTAAAAAAATTGATTGAAAAAAAGAAAAATTACACAAATTGTACTTGATTTGTTTACTTTTACGTAATGTAACCTACTGATGCGTAGCAAAATTAGAAATAGAGATAATATGCAGAATTCTGCATGGTTTGCAGAATACATGTGTATTTCATTCCATATAAAATAGTGTACTCTAATTTACATGCACGCAGAATTCTGCACATCTGTTTCCAGCATTATGCAGCATTAAGATATAAAAAAGTACGCTAAGGCGTAGTATTATAATAAATCAGAAAGTATATACATTGTTTTTATTTTATTAAATAAAAGACTTAATCGTACATTAATAAATCTGTATTTCACTTTAATACCGCGTTAATACAATAAAAATAATTAATCAATCCGTCAGCTTTTTATATTCCTTCAATGGTTACACTCTTTTTCTGACAACCACTCGTGTAAAAATATATAATTATATACGAGTATAGTATATTCTTTTTTAATTACAATATTCAAATACAGAGTGCTACTACAGATCGATTCACATGTACCATACACATGTATACATAATTTTTTTGCTATCCTGACTAATTCAGCGACCTCTCAAAATAACTAACCAGACCAATGAACCGTTGTAATGCTCTTGCATCCGCATATTTAGTTATACTTTCTATGTGTTTGTCACTCAAAGTAATTCCCAGCGAACTCACATTGTATCCCAAGTACTCGACCTTTGTTTTAACGAAATGACATTTGCCAATATGTAATTTAACATCATTTCCCGCCAAGATGCTAAGTAATTGCTTCAATATGGTCAAGTGCACCTCTAGATTTTCTGTCGCTATGAGAATATTGTCTCTAAAAACTATTATCCTAATATCATTTATTAACGGTTTTAAAACAAGCTGTAAATATTTAACAAAATGGGCCGGTGAGTTGGTATAACCACAGAAGAAAGATTAACCAGAATAGTCATAAAGCTGTTTTTGTATGGAAAAATTTGGACTCATTTTTTTGACCTTGATTCGCCGAAGGTAAGAGAAAGTTGGGTTATGTATTCTTTGGTTTACTGGTTTTTATTTGAAATAATAAAAATTGAGAATCCTTAACAATATAGTTAGTGAAATTATATGACAAGTTTTGTTTTGACAGCATAATTTGTATTAAATATTCAAAAAATTCATAATATTCGAAAATAATTATACTTCAATGTCCAAAAAAGAAGGTAAGATGAAAAAAAAATTTGATCCACGCAATGTCTATTCTGGTTAATCTTTCTTCTGTGGTATAACCAAATGATAATTTATTGAATTCAAACTGCCCCTGATCCGTTACAAAGGCGGTATATTTTTTGGAGTCTTCTTTTAAATCTACGTGGTAAAACCCATTCCGCAAATCTAACGCATAGAAATACTCTTTCCACTCAGTCGTTGAATAACATCTTCAATTACCGGCATAGGATAATAAATTCTTTCAACGATCCTATTCAACGGCCTATAATTGATACATAAACGATATTTATTATCATTTTTCCTAACTAGGACTACCCGACTCGCATAAGGTGATTCACTAGGTCTAATAATCCCCGACTCTAACAATTCATCTGTAAGTCTCTTTAACTCTACACTCTCATGATAACTAAAACGTTTTGGGCTTGCCGTTACTATTTTATTCTCCCGTATTCTTATTTCTGCCTGATATTTAATCCTATCAATGGCACCTGTACTCTTCCCTAAATAATATTCCTTATACACCTCATTGATCGTATTACTATAACCAACTCTCACAAGTGTCGCCTACGTCTAATACCACTACATTCATAACTAACAATTCCCTATCTGTGTTAGCCACCTCCTTCATTATGTCCATGTCGAAACTATTTTTCCCATTCCCGTCCTTAATTTTTACAACATTGATTCCATTAGATTTTAAAAAATCCCTTCCCAGAATTATATTTATTTCCATTGTTTTATCGGGTACTACTCGGCAGTTAACCGTATAAATATGATTTTCTATTATAATATTACTCTCCCAACTACCTAAAACTATTAACTCACTACCGTTAATTCCGACAACATTTTCATTATTTATTTCGCCTACTTTTAAATTTTTAACCAAACTTTCTTTTATAATACTCACGTTACTGCCGGAGTCTATCAAAACTCGTTCCTCAACCAATTTGCTTCCAATAATCGCCATCGCTTTCACCTGTCCTTTGCCATCAATTATCAACTGTTTCTGTGCCTGCATTTCTGTATCTTCCGTTTGGCTACTCATGTACAAGATTTCACCTTCTAGTTTAACTTTACACTGCTCTGTCACGTGACCTATTTTTTTACACCTCTCACATGTCGGTTTCCTTTTTGGTAATGTACAATTGGTGGCTATATGCCCTTGTTGGAAACAATTGTAACACTCCTTCTCCTCACCCAATCCGGCTTGTTCTCGTACTTCTTTGGGTTACTTTCGCAGGTTTTTGTTTTTTCCATTCTCTTTCCGTTATCTCCTTCGCTCCCATTCATCTTAACGTGCCATTCCATTTGCTCCTTTAACTCTCTCAGAGTGGTAACTCTGATAGACTTTAGGGCTGAGCTTAATTTATATTCGTTCATGCCCATAATTATATAATAAATTATATTTTCCTCTTCTATCTGTCCCTTGGCTATTTGACACATCTCAAAATAGTATTCGATTAACCCTTGCTTTCCTCTGATCCTCTTTCTCAATCGTTCGTGAATTTCTGCCTGTGAGCACTTGCTTGGAAAATTGTCTCGTAACTCCAACGAAAACCTATACCACGACATCATCCTGTCCATGACCGACTCATACAAGTTCAGCGCGTACTTTAGCATTTTGTTTCTCGCGGCTAACAGCACCAATCTCATCATAACCTCAACATTTTTAACCCACTGATCGGAATTCAATCCAGTTACGTCAGTTGGATCAAAGTTTGGCAACATATCCACAATGTCCCGAATAGTAAATCGCGTAATATCCCTTTTAGAATATGTTTCCTTTCCACAATCCGACCACTCACGCGAATCTTCGCCCTTACTATTCTCAGGCACACGTTGCGAATTCTGCATTTCAGCTCCTATTTCAACAATTAAATCACCTTCGGCCTTTTCTCCTTCCGTTCCATCAACGTCCTCTTTTAACGTATCCATCAGTAATCGCTGAATTAATATTTCTTTGTTTCCTGTTGTTTCCAAACCATGTGCACCCAACTCTTTTCTCAATTGATGCACACTGAATTTTTTCATTCTTATTGTTTTTCACTTTTATTTATACCATCCGTTCATTATCCCACTTCTGAACTTTAAGATACTTTATTTTATTAAATAAAAGACTTAAGGCTGAGGCACATAGGTTTCGTTTCGTTTCGTTCCGTTTCGTTTCGTTTCGTTTTCTAGCCGGCACCTTGGCACAACAGTTTCGTTTCGTTTCGTTTTTTTTTTCTATTATTTGACGGAAATTTGATTTATTTGATGAAAATCCATTTTATTTTATTTATATTATAACTCAAGCACGAAAATTTATTTAAGTATTTTCTTTTATTTAATCACAATAAAAATAATCACAAAAAACTTTTTACCTAAAACGTCAAAACGAATATATTGAGGTTATGGTTTAAGTTTTTATTGAAATTTGATCAACTCTTTCGGTTCGTTTCGTCCCTGAACTTATCATTGTGACAATGTTTTCGGTTTTCCATATGTTTTGACATATCCAACTTATAAGGCGGAACGAAACGAAACCAAAACGAAACCTATGTGCCTCAGCCTTTAAGGTGCTATCACACCAAGCGCGGCGCGTCGGCGGCAAATTTAAATAAATTTAAATACACGCTTTTTTGCTTATGTAGTGATAGGAAATCGTAGCTTGAACATAAATAAAATTATTATTCATAAAACCATTTGCAAACTTTATATTTTTAATAGAGAAATTACAATTTTAGTAAATGGTATAAAATTAAATTTTATCTGCCGCCGCGAAACCCGGCGGCAAAAAAAAATCGTCGTTTATCGCTAGTTTATATTTTTACACAAACTACGATTTCCAATCACTACATAAGCAAAAAAACGTGTATTTAAATTTGCCGCCGACGCGTCGCGCTTGGTGTGATAGCACCTTTAATCGTACATAAATAAATCTGTATTTCACTTTAATACCGCGTTAATACAATAAAAATAATTAATCAATCCGTCAGCTTATTATATTCCTTCAATAGTTACACTCTTTTTCTGACAAACACTCGTATAAAAATGTATATATATATTCTTTTTTAATTACAATATTCAAATACAGAGTGCTACTATAGCTCGATTCACATGTACCATACACATGTATACATAATTTTTTGACTTCATAAAAATAATCTTACAATTGCCACTACATAAAAAGCCATGACACAAAAATGTGTGGTAGTATCTGTTAAGGGTGGGTATAAAGATTTTTATTTTTCTATGAAACGTAAAAAAATCATATCGGATTTTCAAACACATTTTTTTATATCGTCTCTATTTTCAATTTAAATCAAGTTTTTATTTACAAATATAAATAATTTGATATCAAATATATCGAAATGTAAATTGTGAACAATTTTGATTGAAATTAATAATCATTTATTAAGTAATTTTGCATTTTTATAAAAATATTTTGTTCTAAAAACATCGTCGTGCTTCGTGTTCCTCTAAACATTTCATTTTCATAATAAATTTATTATGATTAGAGGAACACGAAGCATGACGATGTTTTGAGAAAAAAATATTTTTATAAAAATGCAAAATTACTTTATAAATGATTATTAATTTCAATCAAAATTGTTCACAATTTACATTTCGATATATTTGATATCAAATTATTTATATTTGTAAATAAAAATGTTCATTTAAATTGAAAATAAAGACGATATAAAAAAACGTATTTGAAAATCCCATATGATTTTGTTTGCGTTTCATAGGAAAATAAAAATCTTTATTCCCCTCTTTATATTAGTGATTTGACTTTTTTAGACTGATGTCACGGCTATTAATGTAGTGGCATTGGTATATATTACACAAAACTAACACCAATGTCTATAATTCTACGAAAAATTCTGTTCAAATACCGATATATAAATACCAATACATAAATAAATATAGCGTACATTTTTTTGATAGGATCTGTGTAAGGAGCGAACGAGACACGGCTTGCTTGTTTTGTTTGTTTTTAAATTTGCTCAGGTCAGATCTTTCAATCCATAGGACCAGTGAGTTATATTTTTCCAGAAAAACCCCACAGAAATTTCTCAAGGGAAATTCTGGGGCACTGGATAGGTTATATTTTTCACAAAAAGTATTAATTGTTATATTTTTAGTTTTGTTAATATTTAATATGTGGTAATTTTTATATTTACTATAAGTGTGAGTTATTATAAGTGTGATCACATTGTAAAATGGCGTAGGCTCATATCGTTAGTGCACGATGAATTATGGATCGCATCAATTAATATTGAGCAGATCCTGAGTCTTTTTTACAAACGTGTTTTTTATAAGTCGCAAAAAAGGTGACTCCTTCGCTCAGTGTACGAAATTATGGGGCTTATACGGAATTACGCAGTACCCGGAACCATTTATTGCGACTTAATTTATCCACTTTTTTTTTTGGTCCGCTCCGTAACGCGTACAAAACGAGACTGCGACACGGCTTGTATAAACATTTTTGTTGGTTTTGGCGGGATATAAAATTATACAAATAAAAGTGAAATGATACACAAACAACACAAACACATACACAGCCTTATTCAAGTTTTGTTTTTGTCTTTATTAAGCCTGGATAGGAACCAAGCGCAAATTTTAGCGAAAAAAAAACTTCGATATAGAAATTTATTTAAAAAACCAAAAATTGAATGCAACCAAAACTGCTGTAAAATAATTTCGTGCATGAAACCAAATTAAAAAAACTCGATATATTAGAGAAAATCTTAGTAGTACTTATAAAATTTTAAAATGTCCTTTATATATTTTTAAATCAAAATAAATTATTCGTTATACTTTTTAACAAATTATGTAAGTTATGCGAGCAAAATTTCCATTCATATTTCTAATCCTGCTACTATGACGATACATATAAGTACATAATTTAAGCATACCACTGGATTATTTGATTTTTTAAAATGCTACCTTTGCTAAAGTTTTCTACATTAATTTAGTCAATTGCTTGAGGAGCATCCAAGGCATATCCAAGGTAAACAAATGCCTCACTTTTTTTTTGTAATTTCATAATAATAAGTTAAAATTTGAATTCCGTTTTACCCTTAAACTTTCGCGGATAAACAAAAATGTTGGTGGATCTGCTGAGACAAACGCTAATTTTTCATATAAAATTCAAGAATTTAAAACAGTATGATACTTTAAATGAGTCAAAATTAAAGTCAAACGATGTTTTGCTGAAACTAGGACTTAAAGATAAAATTTTAGCTGCAATTTCTGTTGTTTTATTGGAAAGTTCCATTTTATAGAATAATTTTATTTAAACGATATGTAGCAGCATTTTTGTTTGATGGCATATGCCAGTATATCCGCAGAAGTGCTAATAATATTTGCTGCACATTGGCCAAAAGATTTTTTCAACTCTCATATTAGATACCTAAAATTTAATCAATATATTTTTAATTGGAAAAAATTAAAATCGCGCAAACTGAAAATATCTGCGTCTGATCTTTATGCCACAACAATTTTTTCAAAACGTCAAAGTATTTTGTAAACATAGCAAAATGAATAAAAAATGCACAGCCGTCTGCTGTAAAAAAAAAAATTAGAATTGAACGTACGTTTTTCTAGCCAACTACAATAAATTTATATCGAGGTTTTTTTTTCGCTAAAATTTGCGCTTGGTTCCTATCCTGATTTCCATTATGAAATATTTACTGACAGTAAAAACAAAATGGGATAAAAATATATATTCGCGTGCTGTGTGAGAGAAAAAAAAACACTTTTTCAGTTTTACAGTACTGAAAAAATTATTATGGTATACTGACAAAATTTACTGAAAAATATATGAAGCGAAGTATATTTTTTAAGTACTGGCAAAATATTTCAATTTTTCAATGCAATTTTTCAAAAAAAATTAAAAACAAAGAAAGATCTCTATGTCAATTCAATGAAATTTCCGATTTTTATGTTTTTATTCAGTAAAAAGTACTGTCAGTAAAAGTTTCATAATGGAAACCAGGCTTTATTTGTTTGTTATGATTTTAAAGTTTCGCAAAGCTAACAAGACCAACATCAAAAATTATTTATGAACGTCTATCTCTTTAAACACATTAAAAAGTGTAAAGATTTTTTTTCCATAAATTGTACCTACTGATTTTTATTAATATTCAAAACAAAGAGGTCGGTACAAACATTTTTGTACTTTTTTTTTTGTTTCATTAGCTGCATTTCTTGACGCATAGTTATCCGGATCAGATCAAAATTTACATGTGAAGCAACAACAACATTTGATCCAACATTCGTTTTGGATCACAAATGGTGATCTAAAAATAGTTGAACAATATTTTGTAGTTGAACAATATTTTGTAAAGCGACAAAGAATATAATGAATACAGTACGAGTATGAAGAGGCAGATTCAAAACGAAACAAGACAAAAAAATTTAATTTTGGTGTTTGTTTGTTTTACGCATTTTTGTGTCGTTTCATGAGACAAGATCTGATCTGGATCAGATCAAACATCAAGAAATGCGGCTATTGATTCAATACAAAATTGTTTTTCTATCTTTTCTAAATCCTAATCTAAATATTTGTTCACAAACTTAGGACTAAAGCGCAATAGAAGATATTGTTCTCTTTATACATATACATATATTCTGTGATCAGGGGGCCTATTCTCGAATTCCACATCCATTTTCCACATGTGGACATTTGTCAAAGTTCACACAAAAAGGCATGATTCATCAATTTTGTTACCTAAATAATTAATAATAATATAATTTTGGTGTGCCCCTAGCTCCACCATTTTCAAGTAGTTTCATTTTGTTTTATAACTTCCGCATTATTCTTTTATTACCTTGTATTACTCAATTATTTTACCACTACTCTAAATTAAGAATATTATTGGCAACCGCCATATAAATAGATGTACCTCATGGACAAATTTTTAGGATCTTTAGTTAAAACTTAAAAGCGAAATATAAAGTATCTTTTTCGTTATTTATTATTGAAAATTCTAAATGGTTCAGTGAAATATCGATGTCAAAATACAAAATGGTTCGTCCACAGTATTGTAATTCTTTAAATTTAGAAAACCACAAAAATTTGAAAAACAATTCTAGAGCTGTTAGTGTAAAATTAGTTGAACATGAAATTATAATTAGTTGAAATTGAATTAGATGCTGTAGCATTAAATATTAAAATTAATCAATTAGAAAGAAGTAGAAGTGGCCAAAAAGGCAGAATTACATATTATAAAAATAAACTCTCACAAAATGAATATAATTCTATCGGTGATGTGCAATCGGTTTTGCATCGTATTCGAATAACATATAATAAGTTTGGCGAAGTGCAAGGCACTTTGGAGAGCTTCGATCCAACGGAAATAGATTCCGATGACAAATTTATTTTCGAAGATGATTATGGTGCATTAGATTCTGCGGTGTTAGACAAAATTCATAGTTTAGAAAATAAAACTAAATTAGAATTCGATGGAACAAATAATAAAACCTTCTGAACTGAATTGAACTGGCTCAATTTTAGAGACATATTCGTTGACATCATTTATTCCAATAGTTCTATTAGTTCAGTCACTAAATTCCATTATTTAATTACGTAAAGCTTATCACTTAATCGAAAACTTACCAATTACAAATGAGAATTATAGTACAGCATGGAAAACTGTTTGCAATTATTACAATAATGAAATATCTATTCAAAAACTTTACGTTAAAAATTTATACGATATCAAAAGACCTCAAGAAAACTTTCCGAGTTCCTTACAATTCTTTATAGAGTCAATTGAGAAACATTATGTTATGTTTAGTGTTTCTAAACAAGATATTGTTCGTAAATTAAAATAATAATTGTGGATTAATATTCTTTATTAATATTTAGAATTACATATGTCTGTTCGTGTACAGGAAAAACTCTAACCTAACATACTACTGTCAAAACTAAAAAAGACTACCTCTTTTAAAGCTAGTTTCACATGACACATTACAACGCTCTTAAGTCTTTAAACGTTAATGTCGACACTTGGAACTTAATTTTAAATCATCATTTAATGGAAAAATTATTGGATGTGTGAATATGACTCCGCCCTTTCTCAATTGGTGTCGATATTTTTACTGCTTACGTAAACTATAAATGCGCAATACTTGTATTCTATAGTACTTGATGTCCAATCAAACGCAGTATACGACATTTGGTTGAAGTGTAAACAAATAGTATTTTTAACTCTTTCAAAATGTCGAATGATATTCCAAATAAACATCATTTGCGGGAAAAGTGAATCGGAAACTTATCGTTTGCTTGTGGAAATTTACGGTGAGCATGCTCCATCGAATAAAACGTGCAAAGAATGGTTTCGACGATTTAAAAGTGATGATTTTGACATTGAAGGTAAAGAGCATGGAAAACCACGCAAAAAATTTGAAGATGCTGAAATGGAAACGTTATTGGCTGAAGATTCTTCTCAAACACAATCAGAATTGACTGTAGCATTAAATGTTGATCGATCAACTGTTGCAAAACGTTTACAAACAATCGGAATGGTTCAAAAAGCTAACAACTGGGTTCCACATTTGTGAAATACTGATTCAAAGACAACAAAGAAAAGGTTTTCTGCATCGGATAGTTACTGGAGATGAAAAATGGATTTATTATGAGAATCCCAAACGCCAAAAATCTTGAGTCAAGCGTAGTGAAGCTGGTCCATCGCCACCAAAGCGAGATATCCATTGCAATAAGGTTATGCTCTATATCTGGTGGGAAAGGTGTGGTATATTATGAACTGCTGGAATCAGGTGAAATTATCAATGGCGATGTGTACCGACGCAACTAATACGTTTGAAGCGAGCTATAGAGGGAAAACGACCAGAATGGGTGAATAGACACAACAAATTAATTTTTTAGCATGACAATGCCAAATCACATGTTGCAAACGTTATGAAAAATTATTTACAAGGACAGGACTGGGAAGTTCTACCCCACCCGCCGTATTTACCAGATATAGCCCCTTCAGATTACTACTTATTCCGGTCGATGCAGTCGTCTCTTTCTGAACAGCGGTTCCATTCTCGCGCAGAGATCGAAAATTGACTTAATGATTGGATCGCCTCCAAAGATCAAGATTTTTTCAGAGAGGGAATCCGTAAACTGCCTGAAAAATGGGGGAAGTTGTAGCTGCAAATGGAGCATACTTTCAATAAATAATTCTTTCATTTCCTAAACAAGCAAATGTGTTTTATTTTAACAAAAAAGGGCGGAGTCATATTCACACACCCAATAGATACCGCCTCACGAATGGAAATAGTTAAAAATTCTGCTACAGATAAGGTATTAAAACTCTTACTGAATTAATAAATATTTTAAAAAGACGGGTTAAAATTCTCGAAGTGATAGTACAGACCAAAGGAACACCCTCATCGACTAGTAAGAATATTGCGGTTGTATACAAACCCAATACTAATTTTCGTATTCGTATCAAATCTCGGTAGTTGTCCGGTTTCCGGAAGGAAAACCGCACACTCAATCTATGTCATACATTTTGTAGTTCAAATTAGTCACCACTCAAACGATATGACGTGGTTAAACAATTGAAATTCTTCCAATTGTCTATCTTCGATACACCGTGTCTTCGATTGTAAAGCATCACACTTTATTACACTTCGAAAAAACGCCAATCAAGTTGTACGTCAGATAATCAGTCATCCTCGCATATTGATAAGAATTTCGATAATAATTCGATAAAAAAACTTCTTCCATGTACAATGAAGCTTCAACCACTAGTACAATTTCTCTGGTTCCTAAAAAACAATTTTTTCAAAGTATAGAGAAACCCGTCACGATTGCTCAAGTATTATTGGCAACCGCAGTTGTGTGGACAGAATCCATCAACGGCCGTAGAATTTAGTGTAGGGGTCTATTAGATAGTGGATCTCAATTGAATTATATAACGAAAACATGTGTCATATTATAAAACCCATTAAAAAATCACCTTCGATTAGGGTATCGGGCATAAACGAAAAATTTACAAAGGTTAAACATATGGTCAATTTAAATGTATATTCAAAAACGTCTGACTATAAAACAACGCTAGATTTTTTAGTTCTTATAAAAATAACAGGTGAGCTTCCATCATGTTCTTTTCATTTGATCCATTAACGATACCCAAAAATATCATTTTGGCTGATCCCAAGTTTTTCTTAAATCATAAAATAGACATGCTTATTATTAATGCTGAAAAGTACAATGAAATTGTTAACGGAGCTTCAATAAAAATAGTCCCAGACCTTCCACCTTTTCAAAATACACAATTAGGTTATGTTGTGTTGGAAAAAACTAAGCGCACGTATGCGCTAGAACCAAATTTGGATACGAACGTTAATATGTCAACATCACTTACATCTATTCATGAAGATTTGAATATTAAAATATCTAAATTTTGGGAATTGGAATAAATTCACTCGCCCAATGATCTATTGAAGAGAAAATGTGCGACGAATATTATATTCAAAATGTCATACGTCTTCCATGTGGTAGATACAGTCTAGCATTACCAGTAAAGGCAAACATTAAGGAACTGAATGATAATAAAATTAGTGCCTTCAAACAATACCAATACCTGGAAAATAGATTGTCTAAAAATCCCGATACATAAAAAATATACCGACTTCATAAAAGAATACATTGTTCTGCATTATATGCAGTTAGTGGAAAATCCTGAAGCTTGTACCTCATCCTGCCATCATTAAGGAAAGCAGCACAACGACAAAGTTGCGAGTCATGTTCAATGCGTCCTCGAAATCGAATACTAATATTTCATTAAATGATTGTCTTATGACTGGCCCCAACAATTCAACAGGATTTATTTTTCATTATGGTTCGTTTTCGCAATTACCTTTTCGCATTATGCGCCGACATCACAAAAATGTACAGGTAAATACTTATCCATAAAAACGACCAAGATTAATTACGTCTATATTGGCGAGAATCATTACACGACGAAATTAAATATTATCGACTATGTACCGCCGCGTTTGGAACGTCAAGTGCCCCCTTTCAAGCTATACGCACACTTAAACAATTAGCTTCTGATGAAAAAAATAATTTTTCATTCGCCTCGAAAGTATTGGAAAGGGATTTATATGTCGACGACGTATTGTCCGGTGCAAATACCTTTGAAGATGCAAAAATTTTAAAACAAAATTTAACAGAATTACTTGACAAAGGCGGCTTCGATCTACGTAAATGGAATTCGAATTGTAAACGTTTATCGGACACATTCGACATCGATCCAAAATCAGATGATTCCATATCACTATTAGGTCTTCATTGGAATCCTGAATCCGATAGTTTTCAAATAATTCTTCGAAATTTTGAAAGTAAAACCAAATTTACTAAGCGATCAATACTGTCAGAAATAGCACATCTATTTGATCCGTTAATATTATGTGCACAAATTATCATGACAAACACTGTGGACCACTTCCAACTTGAACCTAACTGATTCAACGTAATTTCTTATGGAATAAGTTAGGTTCCACAAATAAGTAAGTAAATAAGTACCCAGCAGATTTTTTGTCTTTGGTAACATGTCTTTAGCTTGTCTGGGATAGAGCAAATAATATATAAATACACATGTTAAAAAGAGACAAATTTCTTAAAGAACATGTCTTTGGGTTGTCTTCAGTATGTTACTAAAGTCACGTACGTTATTTAATTTAACGCGCTCCTATCGGTAGGAAATAGAACGAATAGGAACAAGTCTTGCGGTTGTCTTGAAAATGTCTTTAAAACCGCTTCGTTATCGCAACAGCCACCCAAACCGCACATATTTCGCCATTTTTTTTTTTTTTTTTATTATTATTTTGTGTCGTCTTTCAGTGTGTTGTGTGAGTGAAAGTGTAAAGAAAATTTTCTGTGATTACTTACTAAAACAAATAAATAATAATAGATATATAATTAATTTAAATAAAAAAAATATAATTATATGTACATGTTTATATTTTTTTTATTTTTCGTAAATATACGTAGTGCATAGAAATAATATTTACTAAATTGTTTTCAATTTTTCGCCGCCATTTTGAATGTTGCTAATTTAAAGCGTTATCAAAATAAATTAAATATTAGAAAACTGTGAGTATTATTATATGTAATTTATTGCTATTATATAAATTGAACTTAACTAAATTCCCTGTTAGAAAAATCATAAATAAAGCATAAAAGCTATATTAAAGCAGTAGAACAGTTTAGTGTTTGTTGTTCTCACATTTTCTCGTGAACTTATTCATAATTGTGTAGAAAATATTTCATAATAATTATTTAATTTCATTAGAATGGATAATATATCCAGAACCCAACGGTATAGGATTATCTCCGAAATGGCAGACAGTAGTTTAGAATGTGAAATAAATTTTAATTTAAGTAATCCCGAAAATATGTCTGAGCTAGAAGAAATTAATTTTAATCCCGAAAATTTTAATAGCGAATATAACGTTCCTCTTTTGGAAGATCGTTTTTCATTAGATGATATTTTAATTTCATGCTCATCTGAAGATGAGTCTTCATCCGAAGACGAGTTTTCTGATAATTCATGTTCAGATAAAATTAATATATTAAAGATAAATTTAATTAAATGGATTATTTTACATACTATATCTGTAAATCCAGTTTCACATTTGCTTAAAATTTTAAGGGAATTTGGTGTTGATCTTCCAAAAACAAAAGGTTCATTATTTCGCAGTACTAGTAGTGCCCCTGATAGTTTTACACCAAAAGAGGTACCGCCAGGAGAATATGCCCATTTTGGAATTGAAAAATGCATTAATCGATATGATTCAAAGTTCTTATCTAATTTGCCGGAAATTATTTGTGATTTTAACATCGATGGATTACCTCTTTATAAAAGTTCTAGGAAAACGCTCTGGCCTATTCTTGGTTCTTTCGTTGACGATCGTAATCATCCACCTTTTATTGTCGGAGCTTGGGTTGGTGACGGTCATCCCATATCAGTAGATAGTTTTTTTTAAAGAATTTGTAAATTAATTTTTAAAATTAAAAAATGAGGGCATTTTAGGTAATTGGTAAAAATTCGATTCCAAAAACAATTTATTTTACGCGCGTTTATTTGCGATGCACCAGCAAAATCCTTTTGCAAATCAGTTAAATACCACAACGCGATTAAAGGGTGTCACGAATGTAATCAATCAGGGCTTAGAATTTCTCATACTCCTGTTTTTAACGTAGTTTCAGGTAATTTAAGAACTGATTATTCTTTCGCTAATCGCTTAGATGTAGAACATCATAAAGGTGAGGCAAATATTTTAGAAAAATCTGGAATTATGATGGCCCAATTTCCTCTAGATCCAATGCATTTAGTCGATTTAGGAGTTGCAAAAAAAATGTTAACCCTTCTTGTATAACCTAGGAATGGTTATACATTCCACTCACAATAACAAGGAAAAAATGAAAACCCGCACTTCAAAAACAATTATTTATTTTAACAAAAATTACAACTATGATTTTGTTGATTAAATGGGTACTTATTTAAAGTTGGGTTGGTTGTAGGTTTTTGGTTGGTGGATGGACGTGAACTGATAATTTATTTTAAAAATATTAAAAAACAGAGAAAGTATGGTATATAAGCGGTACATAATAATAATGGTAAGGGGAAATATAATTGTAATGTATATAATGCAATAAGTAATACAAATTAATAGGTAATTTCTAAAAGTAAGGGAATCAATACATAGAATAATAATAATGTTATATATAGAAGAGAAAAAAAATGCAAATACAATAGCTTATCTAGAAACGTCTATGCGCGTTATATACAATAATTGGTAAATTGTTAAATAATAATGATATACATAGTAGTGGTAATTAACTCGTTGACGGTCAGGTAAAATGTTGGTTGGATTGCGCGACAAGAAATTGAGATTATTAGATTAGTTTAAACATACCGCCGCCGTTGACTCGATAGAGTCAACTTTAGGCAAAAGACAAAGTTTGTAAATAGGGCGTTTAAGGATGGTTCCGTTGGGTAATTTAATAGATATAACTCTGGTTAGTTGGTCGTTCCCAGGGTGGAGCTCATAAATTCTGGCGAGCGGCCATTTGGTGGGTGGTAAATTCTGGTCCCGAAGCAAAACAAGGTCTCCTATGGTGAATTGATGATTTTCAGCATGCCGCTTATAATATTTATTTAGGGAGGTGACGTACTCTTGTGACCACTGCTTCCAAAATCCTTGAATTAGCTGTTGGATTAACTGCCATCGACTTAAATTGCACATCTTTAAATGTTGAAGGTTAGGTTCAGGTAGCATCGTTAATGGTTGCATAATCAGGAAATGTGCAGGGGTTAAAGGGTTCCATTCCTCTTCCTGGAGTTCACCCAACGGCCTGGAATTTAATAGGGCTTCGATTTGCTTTGTAATGGTCAGGAATTCTTCATAAGTAAATAGGGCATCTCCAATCACTCGACGTAAATGGTATTTACAGGATTTGACGGTGGCTTCCCATAAACCGCCAAATGTAGGAGCACCAGGAGGGATAAAATGCCATTGGATGCGATTGTCAATGCACCATGCTTGAATTTGTTTTTGTTGGGCTTCATCCATCAATTTTTGGTAGAAATACTGAAGCTCGCGCCTTGCCCCGACTAAATTGGTGCCGTTATCGCAATATATATGTTGGGGTAATCCTCGGGTTGCACTGAAGCGTTTCAGGGATGCAATAAGAGCATCAGTCGTCATGTCTGTGACAATTTCTAACGTAGTGGCCTTGGTTGCCATACATACAAACACGACTAAATATGCCTTATAGGATTTAGCGCCTCGACCCTTATACGTTTTGAGAGAAAAGGGACCAGCTAGGTCGATTCCAACTTCGATAAAAGCTCTAACTGATTGGTTGACACGACAAGCAGGAAGTTGTCCCATTAGTTGATGTTCTGGTTTGGCGTTGAATCGTCGGCAGGTGAAGCACAAATGAATTACTCGTCTTATTAAATTTTTCACCCGTGGAATTGAAAATCGTTGTTTAACCATGGTCAATAACAACTTGTGACTAGCATGCAGATTCCTATGATGAAGTTCACGGATGATTCTCTCAGCAATGATGTGGTTATGGGGTAGTATAATGGGATGTTTGGCATCATGGTCCATGCTTGCGTTTTCCAAACGTCCTCTCATGCGCATCACACCATAGTTGTCGATATATGGAAAAAGAGAAAATATTTTTGAGTATTTTGGGATTAATTTATGATTCAATAATATGTTAATTTCGACTGTATATGTTTCGTACTGAACGAATCGAAATAGGTAAAATTCAGCGACTAATACCTCGTCTACTGATAAATTAAGCCCGGGTCTACGCTTTATCTTCCTTGATTGAAGATTGTTTTTGTAGCGTAGAATAAATGCTAGCACGTGGGTTAATGTACGTAGACTTGAAAATCTAGAAATCAACTCCTTAATAATCTCATGATTTTGATCGGCTGTAATAAAGTTGGAAATGGTTTGTAAATTTTCTGAATTTTCAATTTTAGGGGATGCAGGTAGTACTAGCGGAGACTTATGTAAGAATTCTGGACCCTTGAACCATATTGCTTCGTTGACTAGGTCTTCAGGAGCGATCCCTCTGGTTGATTTATCGGCCGGGTTGTCACTGCCTGGTACAAAATGCCATTGACTTCGGTTAGTGGTAGACATAATTTCCGCAACACGGTTTGCTTGGAATGGCTTAAGCATCTTTGGTGGTTTTGATATCCATTGTAATACAATTGTTGAGTCGGTATATAGGTAAATCATTGGTTCTTTTGATAGCTTAAGCGATTTTAATGTCAGTTTTAGCATTCTGACGAGTAATATAGCACCGTTCAGCTCTAACTTTGGAATTGTAAGTGCCTTGATCGGGGCGACACGAGTTTTGGATATTATTAAGTTGGTTTGGACGTCTCCATCGGCTGAAACTACACGAGCATAAATGGCGGCAGCGTAAGCATCTTTTGATGCGTCTGAGAATCCATGCAGTTCTAAATTATCCCCATTGGTATATAACCATCTCGGAAATTTTATGTCCTTTAACAACTTTAATTGGTCCCGGATTGCTAAATAGTCCTTTAAAATATTCGGTGGTAGTTCGTCATCCCAATTGATGCCTTCTACCCATAATGACTGGAACAAAATTTTCAATCCAATCGTAACCGGTGATAATAGTCCCAACGGATCGAAAATGCGTGACGTCTCTGACAGAAACGAACGCTTTGTAATCTTAGCTGGTGGTGATGGTAAGGATACTCTAAAATGAAAATAATCTTCAATTGGATTGTATTTTATACCTAATACAGAGATCAGTTGACTGTTATCGGTAATCTCAAATGATATCATTTCGCGACTCTCCATTGGGATATTCTTCAATAATAGTGGGTGATTTGCTGACCATTTTCGCATGTTGAACCCCCCGTACTTCATTAGCGAAATTATGTCCCTCTGTAATTGTAATGCCATGTCGATGTTATCACTGCCGGACATTAAATCGTCCATATACAAATCGGTTTTAACAATATTGCTGGCTTCGGGATACAACTTTACGTATTTATCTGCCAAGAATCGAAGTGAGGCTGTGGCTAAAAAAGGTGCAGGCGAGGTGCCGTAGGTCACGGTGTTCAAGCGGTAATGTTTTAGTGTAGCAGTCGGGTCTTCTCTCCATAGGATACGCTGATAATCTTTGTCCGATTCGGAAATGGCAATCTGCCTGAACATCTTCTCGATATCAGCAGAAAAAACGTATTTATGTTTGCGAAACCGGATCAGTAAGTTCACTAGATTGTCCTGTATGGTCGGACCAACCATCAAATTGTCATTCAGAGAATAACCGTTACTAGACTTGGCGGAAGCATCAAATACGACGCGAACCTTCGTGGTGGAACTTGACTCCTTTACCACAGGATGGTGAGGTAGATAGAACAGCTGGTTATTTGCCTTTGATAATTCGGTTTCTGGTACTAACTCCATGTGACCCAACTTAAGATATTCGCGTAGAAAATCGTCATAGGCTGCCTTCAGCCTATCATCCTGGCTTAGTCTTCTTTCCAGTGAGTAATATCTTCGAAGGGCTTGCGAAAAGCTTTCTCCAACTCCGGGTGCATCTGTCTTAAAGGGCAATTGGACAATTATTTTGTTACCTTGCAATTTAGTAGCTGAATCAAATAAATCGATGCATTGTTGTTCTTCCGTGGATAAGGAATTTTCAGGTACAATTTCTTCAACCTTCCAAAAGCGCTCGATTGCCGCTTCTATACGCTGGAACACTTCCACTGCCCTGATATGAGAAGAACTAACAATTGGTTCGGTTAAATCTGGATTAGATGATTCATAATGGGATAAGTTTCCTCCAATTAACCATCCGAACTTAGAATTTTGTACACACGGATAGTTTATCCTCTTTTGAATTTTCTCTTCGGATAAAGCTTGGAAGAATTGCTCACATCCCAGCAGGATTTCAACTGGTGCAGGAACATTAAATTCTGGATCAGCCAATGGTAAATTATCTTCCATCTCAAATAGTGATTTCTCGACCTTTTCGGTCGGCAATTTTGAAGCTATCGTTGGTAATATAAAAACTTCTACGTCCATCTGGAAATTGTGGTCGATGGGTGATCTGAGCTTAATTGTTGACTTCCCTCTCGACATACCGGCTTGCGTATGGTTGAGTGTATTGATAGTGATACTGGATTTACTCCGAGGCACCTTCAAGCGTCGTAGCAACCCTTCTGAAATAAAACAATGAGTAGAGCCTGAATCTAATAATCCACGACAACTTATCCAATTGCCGTATTTGTCTTGGATGTCGACCTTAGTGGTTGGCAGAATAGATATATTGAGCTTCCTCGATTTGTGGGTTGACCCAGATGGCTGATGTGAGGTAACTTCGGTCTGGAACTGGCATAGTGTTACAGATGACTCGGTAATATCAGCTGCAGATGTTGGATTGATCGAAGCAACTGCGAGGTTCGTATGAGCAATTTTGTTTGGTGATGCTTCGGTCATGGAGGAATGAGAGCTTTCCTGGTTACTACATGTATCTGGCACATAATGGAGCAGCGTGTTATGTCGTTTTGGACACCTTTGACAATGCCATCTATTTCTACATCGGGTTATAGAATGATTGTCACTGAGGCAATTAAAGCAACGGTTTGACCTTGTTATGAAGTCTCTTCTTGATTGGACAGGCATTGCTTGAAATTTGGTACAGAGGTACAGCTTGTGGTGTTCATTCTTACAGAGCGGGCAAGCGGGCTGTTGACCAGTGGTATGCAAGACCCTTGCATGTGATAATGGGCTTGTTGTAAGATGACGTTTGGTTGCGGTATCAACCAGCGAGTTCATTCGTTTAGATAAAAATCCTAAGAACTGATCGATTGTTGGGTAATCATCTTCAGACGTCTCGTACTTCCATAACTGCTTAGTGTCGTCATCTAACTTCTCGGATGCTAAGAATATTAACCAAGGATCCCTTTGTATAGCTTGTTCTCCGAGTGACTTTAACCCTCTCACCGTTTCATCGATGGTGTCGTGAAGTTTCGTTATGTTCGTGGATGACGGTTTATTAAATTTTGGTGACGACAAAAAATCACGAATGTAACTCTCAATTATACCCTTTTTTCGGTCATATTTTTTCACCAAACGTTTTAGAGCTTCTAGGTAATTCGCGTCATCAATACGAAAGTGGCAAATTGAAGTATACGCGGCACCACGTAGTTGACCAAGGAGATATTTAAACTTCTGCGCTGGCGAAAGATTCGTGTTTTCGTGTACTGTGGAAATAAATATATCATAGAACGAATGCCACTGTTTGAAATTACCGTCGAAAATAGGAAGATTCAATCGTGGTAGCTTAAAATCGGACCTAAAATTAAATTGGCTTGCATTTAAAGTTGTCTCAGCATCATCATGGTTAGCGGGTATAGCGGTGCTTAATGACTTTCCTCGAATGAGAGCTTGTGTTTTTGCTACAATAGAAAAATATTGCTCGTCTATCAAATCCATCTCTGATAGAACGGTATTATCCAATGCAAACATTTGGTCCTCTATTGTAACAAATTGCTTATAAATTTCATGTGTCTTTGTTAACCGTATGGACAGCTCATCATATGTAGCGGTGTCACCCTTGAGGCTAATATAATTGGCAAACTTGGTCATTTGACCTTTAATCACACTCTTTCTTTTAATTAAGGCCTCCATTTCAAAAATAAAATTGCTTGTAGGTAGCGGAGTAAAAATTTATAATTGTGAACACGATAAATTTGCGTACGATTAATTAACTGAATAAATTTCACTGCACTCGCGAACAACGGAACAAAAATTTGTAACTGTAAACACGATAAATATGCTTACTGATAATAGATTTCACTACACTTGCGAACAACGGTACAAAAAATTTGTAATTGTGAACACGATAATACGACAAAATAATTATGACGCAAAATAAAATAAATTTAATTTATTGATTCTTTACCATAAGAATGGCATACGGAACAAAAAACAGATTACCTGACTTAGGACCGGTTTTGTAGATCATATAAATCACCGTTGGTTAATGATTCCCTGACTGCGGCTTAGTGTGAAACTTATGGTTGGTAATTCACTTGTGCACTGGTTGGAAAACACCGTTGGTAGATGATTTAAATTAATCCAAATAAATTAATGCGTTGGACCGCATCCGGCTCGAAGGACCAAAAAATGTATAACCTAGGAATGGTTATACATTCCACTCACAATAACAAGGAAAAAATGAAAACCCGCACTTCAAAAACAATTATTTATTTTAACAAAAATTACAACTATGATTTTGTTGATTAAATGGGTACTTATTTAAAGTTGGGTTGGTTGTAGGTTTTTGGTTGGTGGATGGACGTGAACTGATAATTTATTTTAAAAATATTAAAAAACAGAGAAAGTATGGTATATAAGCGGTACATAATAATAATGGTAAGGGGAAATATAATTGTAATGTATATAATGCAATAAGTAATACAAATTAATAGGTAATTTCTAAAAGTAAGGGAATCAATACATAGAATAATAATAATGTTATATATAGAAGAGAAAAAAAATGCAAATACAATAGCTTATCTAGAAACGTCTATGAGCGTTATATACAATAATTGGTAAATTGTTAAATAATAATGATATACATAGTAGTGGTAATTAACTCGTTGACGGTCAGGTAAAATGTTGGTTGGATTGCGCGACAAGAAATTGAGATTATTAGATTAGTTTAAACACTTCTTTTAGATAAAATAAAACCAGAAACTAAAAATTTGATGTCCGAATTATTTGTCTCTTATTCTAAATACATCCCTTTAGAATTTTCTCGCAAACCAAGAGATTTTAATGAAATCTGCTGATGGAAAGCCACAGAATTTAGATTTTTTATTTTATATGGAGTACTTCCACTTTTAAAAGGTTTCGTTGACTCTAATATTTTTTATCATTTTTTGATTTTAGTAGTTAGTCTTCGTCTTTTATCCGATAGGACTAGTTGCAAAGAGAATACAGATAATGCCAGATACTTTTAAATGAATTTGTAGCCCTATATCCCCAAATTTATGGATTGAAACACGTAAATTACAATGTTCATAGCATTTTACATTTGCCCGGTTATGTAAAGTTGTATGGCCCCTTAGATTCGTTCTCAGGATATATGTATGAAAATATTTTGCAAGAAATAAAACCGTTGGATATTTCGAAAAATCAGTACCTTTTAATACCCATGCTTCACGAAAATTATTCCGCTCATTTTGCTTAGCTGTATTTATCATTACTCTAATAATAATTTCAAAATATTTAATAGCAATAAATAAATATTTACATATAATAAATCATAGGTTATATCTTTTAAATCTTTTATTTATGATTAAAGGCATTACAGCATTCAAAATATTCGACCGCATTTATAAACCAACATTTCTATTTTTTGACAAAATTTTTATTTCTGTAATGGGAGAATTATTAAAATGTAGTTCGAATTTAGGAAAGCCATCAAAATATTAACAAAACTATTAAAATTATAAAATTTTCATTATAAAAAATTCAATTTTATCTTTTGTTGATCGACTTCGAAATTCGGCCGACAAAAGATAAAAATGCATTTTCTTTAAAGAAAATTCTGTCATTTTAATTTTTTTTAATATTTTGATAACTTTTACAAATTCGGACTAGGTACTTTTAAATTTGTCATATTAGAGATAACAATTGAAAATTGAAAATGTCAGGTTCAAAAATTAACTATCAAAATTAAAATCTCGGTATTATATCAAATGACTATTCTCTATATGCACTCGCTTTAAACCCACATTGTGATACGAAAAAATTATAATAATTCCGCATGTATATAATTAAAAAAATACTTTTAATTTATTTTAAAATTATTGTTAAATTCTAAGACAAAATTTATTATATTTTCTAAATAAATTAAAAAATTAAACAAATACAATAGTTTTTTATTTCTACAAAAAAAATCCACGAAACATTTGCTAGATGTGTTACCTGAGACAACTGCCGTCTTACTTTGGTAATTTTACAACAACAATGCCGTGTATTTTCATTCCGGAATGAATAGTTTCAAACCAAGTTTTTCTTTTAATAATTTAATTCTTACTATTAATTGACATTAAAAATTAAATAAAACACCAATAAAAATTTTATTGGTGTTTTATTTAATTTTTAATGTCAATTAATAGTAAGAAGAAAATTATTTTCGGTTTTTATTTTGAGCATAATTTGCATTTATATTTTTATACCAATTACTATTCCAGTGACCAAAGTAAGACGGCAAACTATCAGATTTGTTACTAATAACGAACTTCAGACACGTTACCTAAGACGAGCCCTATACATGTTACTTAAGACCACCTTCAAACATGTTACATAAGACGACCTTCAAACATGTTACCTAAGACATTCGCCATACATGTTGCTAAAGACAAACCCAAAATATGTTATCAATGAGGAACACAAGACATGTTACCTAATACGACGACCAAAGATGTTACAAAAGACGGCATCCAGACATGTTACCAATAACGACCACCAGACATGTTACCTAAGAAGACCATGAGATATGTTACTCAAGACAAGTTGTATACATGTTACCAATAAAGACCACAAGACATTTCTTTGAAGACTCTTCGTCCCAAATACATGGTGTTGTCTTTTGACTGTCTTGGGTTTGTTACCATAACAAGTCTTGAGTTTGTCTTGCATGTGTTACTTAAGACACGTTTGCTGGGTATCGTTTGGAAAACAGCCTTAGTGTAGAATGCGTGTCGAAAAACCTGAAGTCTTTTGGAATGCGTCTACCTTCACATGCATCATAAAGCATAAACCAATCCAATCCATTTTCCAATTAGGTACTAATTTATTTTTGGAACCTAACTTATTCAATGTAATTTCTTATGTAATAAGTTAGGTTCCATAAATAAGTTTGAAATAACTAAGTAATTGGAAAAGAGCTTTAGTCATAATTTCTAGAAACATAATTATATTAAATTTCACTTATCATATAAAAATAGACGAAATAGCGTTGCCGTATGCCGTTGGAAAAATCAAATTCATTATTAAATCCATGTTTTAAAATTTTTCAAACAAATTCAAACAATAAATATAAGCAATTTAAAAATAATGTCTTGAATACAATAAACACAATATTACTATTTTATGGTAGATATCAAACAAGTAAGCAAAATGTATTGGCATGGTTTCACCAAAGCCTACCTAGATATAAAAGCCGTCAGTATCAGACCAATTTTAAAAGAAACTTAATTTAAGGGTTTTTTCAAGAACCAAAGACAAAATTTCATTCGAAAAACAGTCAGAAGATATTTATCAAATTTCATGTGAATCTTGCCGCGCCATCAAATGCAGTCCAAACGAAGCAATTTTTAGAAAAACAAATTCACAAGCAAGAGAAATGGCCAAAAGTACTATTTCTAAACTTCTAGATTTCGCTTAGATAATGTTAAAATATTACAGAAAGAGTTAAATTATAGAAAGAGGTAAATACTGGAAATGATTAACATTAAAAAAGGGAAAAACAATATTAATTTGCAATCCGATTCGACATATTTAAAATATATACAATCATCTGTTTTAACTATATAGTAGTAGATTTGGTTTTAATTGATAGTTACACACACACACACACACATAGTGACGATAATTGAACTAAATTACTCCTTTGCCTCTTAATATTTATAAATTTAGTTCGGTTTTGATAATCACTCAATCAACCTGAGTGTTATCTTTATCATTCAAATCATTTAGCTTCATCTCGGTTTTTACTTTACAAACCACATAAAAAAAAAAGTTACCGTAAATCAAATCGCCTCAAAAATTTAATCGTTCGGTTGTTCTTATGTCATTATTACAAGTTCGTTTGTAGTTAGTTGGTTGTTGTTTTGTAGGTAGTGACATTATACATATAGGTTCAATTTATGTTAAATTTTCAAAAAAACATTGTGTAGTAATATTAATTCTGTTTTAACGGCATTTAATTGTTTTTTTTTTTTAATTTATATAAAAATTATAAAATGGTGTTTTTCGTAGAGTCAATTGACGAATAGAAAAATTTAAAAAGCGCCATAAGGACAAAAGTAAAATATGTGATAGGCTGTAACAAAAATTTGCTATATATGAAGTTATATGGAAATAGTGTCTATTTCAATTACATTTTCATTTGTGAAAATTGTAATGATCGGAAAATTGAAGTAATCCAATATGTAGTTTGAAGTGTGATTTTTGTATATCTGATTGATTTGGGACATTCTTTTCATTTTAAATATTAGAAACGTGTGCTTAAATATTGCAGAAATTTCAAAATAAGCTAGTGTTACTAAATAAATCAAAGCAACTGTGGTCTAATAAAGCCCCAAAATCGTTTAGTGACCTACATATATATTTATAGTGAGCTTAACAATAAATTTCTGCAATTTTTAAGCACAATTTTCTGATACTTAAAATGATAACAATGTTAAAAATGAATCAGATTTACAAAAATCATACTTCAAACTAACTAATTGTGCAATCATTACTATTTTCATATATAAAAATGTAATGTAAATAGACACTATTTCCATATAACTTCATATAGCAAATTTTTGTTACAGCCTATCACATATTTCACTATTGTCCGCTGGAGCACACCGTTCCATTCGTCAATGGGATCAATACTCTATAGTGATAACAAAAAGCGGAAAATATATAAACAACAATTCGAGGCTTACAGATACAATTAGCAAGTACACCGCTGATATACTTTAAATTTTCTCATCCGTTTTAAAATTTCAAAAATAATTTTGTTTATTGTAAGACGCCGTCAGAAAGATGGCGAAATGTCTTTTAAAAAACTAGGTGGTTTTATTAATAAAAAAGTGGACTATACACCAATAACGTTCAAAAAATTACAAACGAAGCCCAATAAAAGCAATTCTACTAATTAATAATTTGTTATAAAAAAGAAGTGTTTATTCCGTTGGTTTAGCTCCAATCAACGTATTTTGAATATTTCGGCATTTTTGGGGGGTTTCCCCCTAAATTGCAGGTACATTTTTTCTTCAAAAAATTGGGTCCTAAATGTATTTAAAATGAAACAATAAGCCAATTGCTTTCAAATGTATTGTAATTTTCGCAACCAAGACTCCAATTTGTAAAAAATAATTTTTTTTGAACATCACTAAATATTAACATGTAAAAATAATTTCCATAAGCGTAAGGTAGGACGTAAAAAGCGAACTGCGAAAGAGTTGGGAGTGCCTCGAGCCCCAGAACAGATTGCAGAGATAAAAAAACAAACAAAAAAAAAACAAACAAAATAATTTCCAAACAATTTAAAACACAAAAAATTATTTAGAAAAATATTGAAATTCATAACAAAAGACACAATCTCGCGACAAAAAAACTTGTTTTTACTAAGCAGTGTCAAAATTTCAACTCAACATAACTATAATTCATGGACACAGCGGACACCGTTGTGAAATTGAGGAAACCCTAATTTAAACTCAACCTAATCCCAATCCCATTCATGGAAACATGGTAATGGACGTAGACTGAACTTCTTAAAATAATTCAGGCATATTACAAAAATGGGCGCTAAAAAATGCATATTGTTGCTTGGTTTTTCAATAGAAATAATCGCACGACTTTGAATAGTAGTGATTCAACGATGCCATCCTAAATTTCAACAAAAGAATGAGGTTCTGCCATTTAGACATTTAAACAATGTTTTGTGACTTAAGCTGTTGAAAAACACAAAACAGTTTTTTGTTAAACCTAAAAATTAGCTACTTTTGAAATACAGGGCTGTTTCGACACGGTCGATATACAAGAAAAATATTACTATCAAAAATAAAATAAAAGTAGCTAGCACCAACAAACACACATTGGTTAAAATATTATATAAGGTAACTTACCAAATTTAATTAATGCTGTCTATAATTGACTGGTTCTCACATCCACTTCTTGCGTAACAAACCTTTTCTTTGCAGGAACAGTAATTTTCTTTATAAATAAAACAAAATTTTGAAAATATTTCTTATTTTATTTTTATATATATTTTTAATTTTTTACATAATTTTTATTTAATTTATTTATATATTAATACAAATATTTAGATACAGTTCGTTTCATAACTATATCACCACCATTTTTTCAGTTTAATTGAATAATTAATTCCAAAATTTAAAAAAAATGAATTTAGAACGTACGATGTTTACCGAATTACACTTATATAACAACTAAAAACCTCCAGTTGGATTGATACTGTTAAAAAAATCGGGTTTTAAAAATTCGATGTGCTTCATGATATAGTATCGCCACTTTTTCGAAAATGTACAAGCTTCAATCATATAAATAAAATTAAAGTTAATTTATATTTTAGGGTCCTACTAAAAACACTAAAATCCAATTAACCGTTTAGAATTGTCGGTCACCTTAAACTTTTTTAACTGGTACTCTTCCCAAAGGTTATTTCTGTGAAATTAAACAAAAACTGAATATCTGCAAAAATCATAATGTTGCGAAAACGCATTTAAACTTTGAGTTGAGTTTTTTTTTTAAATATTTTGAATAATTGCACATGTCGCATAACGATAAACTATTTTATTACAATGAATTTGAGCGTAAAGTGTATTAATTAAAACAGAAAACAATCCAAAATGAAGCTTTATCTATTTTTAGCTAATTTTGCCATCATATTTTTTCGAAAATAATGAAGATTTTGGAAAATTAATTAGATTATAAGGTAACGCTTCCGATTCTGGAACGACTAGCAGCAAAAACTAGAAGTGATTTTTTTCAGATATCCTGATTTTGTTTAATCTTTTTTCTTTTTGTTCTGTCGAACCAAAAAATAGTAAATAGAAAAATCTTTGGGGAATATCATTTAGAAAATTTTACAGTAATCGATAATTCCAGACGGTTAATAATCTGAGAATAGCGGTTGAACTTGCCTTGAGAGAATAGCGGTTGAACTTGAATGAGAGAATTAGCGACCGAAATCTTCATTTTAGCGTTGGGAGAAAACAAAGCAAGACTCCAAAATATAAATCAATTTTGTTTTTATTTATTTGATTTTCCTAAATGGCGATTTAGTTATGAAACAACGAATTTTTAAAAATCAGAGTTTTAACAGTACCAACCCAAGTGGATGTTTTTATTTTTATATAAGTATACTTCGTAATCATCGTCTGTTCTGCATTATTTTTTTTTTTTAATTTTTAAATGAATTATTTAATTAAACTCAAGTGGTTAAATCTATTAAACGTACAACATATATATCAAATTACTTATAATATCTGTAAGGGAAATTGGTCATAATTTTCATAGATAAGTATGAAGAAAACATCTGCTTGTTGGATTTCGTTAAATGTTAGTACCTGTTTCTTGAATAGAGATGACACCACTCACCATTGAACTAAGCAAACTCAGGGTCCCTATTTCTGAATACGATACGAATCTGTGTACGAAACGAAACTTCTATTCGATCCGTAAATACTTTGGTATTTCTGAATACGAAAGTACAGTATATTTTAATTTTTGTAGTGTAGCCAAAGTGAAGATTGGTTTTTACGTGAAATATCCTTAAAATGACAGTGTAAAACTGAAAATAAACTTAAATATGTCAAATTTTTGACATCAATTTAGTTTCTAATTGGCTATGTGAATAAAAACGAATTCGCGCCATGTTTAATAAACATTTTTTTAAATCAAACTAAAATAATTCTATTAAATAAAAGGAAATACAATTCTGAAGTTTTTTGTTATTTAGACGTTGAAAAAAAATTGTATATGTACATTTTGTTTTTTTTGCTTGTATATTTTCGTGTCGTTAACTAATATACCATCGACCCAAAATCCGTTCATGAACGTACAAAAATTGCTCGAATTCGTATTGCAAAATAAGGGATTTTTGGTCATTAATCATGCTTAGACGAATTCATACAAGAATTAAACGTATTCTTATTCAAAAGTATCAATGACACGAATTCCTACAATTTTTGTTCGTATTCGTATTCAGGAATAGAGACTCAGTTTCATTTATCTAAACGTTTGTAAATTTTATTCAAGAAAAATAACGGAGGAAGAATCCGCCAAATGGAATCGAATAAAACTTCCTCCGTTAGTTTTGTTGAATAAAATTTACAAACTTTTCAATTATTGAAACTGACTGAGAAATATGCGGTCAGAGAAATGACGTCACATCAAACATAAAAACAAAAAATATTCGTCCGTTTTGCTTTATTCAGTGATGGGTGGTGCCATCGCTACCCAAGAAACAGGTAATAGCATTAATGCTTTACTTTGAACATTAGGACAAATTTCCCTTAGATATTATAAGTTATTTGGTTATCTGATTTATATATGTATGTAGTGACATATAAATTTACAATACGTGTATTAATTCCTACCATAAAAATAATTTTATTTATCCAAATTATTAGAAACAATTAATTAAACATAAATCATAAAAAATAAATCAGTAATTTAATAAATTATTTAAGTTGTATTAAATTTTTTTTAAAGAGAAATTGTACCTATACATATTTAACTTATTTATTTATACATAATTATTATTTAAGCTTAATCATTTTTTTGCAGTTTTAAATTAAATTTTCCGGGTTTTTGCATTATTATTTTTGCAATATAATATGTAATCTTAGCCATAGAAATATCAAATTACATTTATAAATAATTATAATATAATAAGGTTTTATTTAAAATACAAACAAAAGATTAATAATAATTTTATAATTTAGTTGAAATATTTAGATATATTTACAATCATTTGTTTTATTAACTCAATGTCTTTGATTCTTATTTAAATCCACATATTTAAAAAAATGCTTAATCACACCTAAATATGTAGTTTCTTTGAAAACTACCAAATTTAATTATTTACAATTAAGTTTTTGTTTTTATTCTATATAGTGTCCGGGATAAGGCATATTACCTAATATTAGATTTAAATAATGAAATTCTTGATATTTATTATTGTACATATTTGGAATGGTGGTTAATAAATAATATTTAAAAAAAATAAAAATTAATTTCTTTTGCAGCGAAGATTATGCATATATCTAACTATTATTTGAATGAGAAAATTAAATAATTTTATAATAAATTTTCTTAATCAGTTTGAAAGTTTAGATGCTCTGTCAGCTAGCAAATAACTGAGTCACAAACTCGTATTCCGAATCTATCCATTATTCACCATTCAATCGCAAATATTTCATTTTTTTATAAACAAATTACTTACTTGCTAGACGATCGAGCATTTACTCTCATTGGGCTGTTCATTATAAGAATTTTAATTTATATTCACGATATTTTAAAATATGTTTTACAGGGTGTCCCGAGGGTCCTGACTCCTCGCTTTTATGTGGTAGATTGTTGAAAATAAGGCCGACTGTTATAGCTCTACCACTATTCATCTGGAAGCCTTGTGTCAAAGGTAACGGTCGTTTAACGAACCAAGTTCGCTAGAGTTCGTTATTAAGAAAAATGCCGATTTGAATGAATCAATAGTAGATGATATTGAATTAACTGATGATCATTTGACAAAATTTCTTGCTGCAATACATGTATGCAATTTACAATGATTCACGTTAGAGAATTTATACATATGCAATATTAGTTGGAACGTAATACATTCTTACTATTAATTACATTAAGTCGAGCTGGAACTTGTTCAAATGAATGGTTGGCTGGAATAGTTAGTGACTTCAAAAAGTTAACAATAATTCCAGCAACAAAAATTACATTACGACTAGCAAATACTATGATTCGAAAAGATTTTCCTGAAATAGAATATTGGATCAAGACAACTTTAATGATCCCTCAGAAATAATCGTAATGTCACCTAATCTATATAAAATGAAATAACATGGCGCTTAAGCCATATTTCAAGACATCTAAGAACAAGTGACTAACTGCGGCGCTTATCATTTTTAGTGCAATTGAACGATTCCCATCATTCCCACGGAGCGGAATATGTGATAAGAATCCCCATATTGCCGAGGAATACAAAGCGATAAGAAAGCTGTAAAAATACTTGAAGGAAATCCGTACGCGATTTGAAACTTTAGCGTTTATCTCAATCGAATTATTGATATTAGTCCCAGGACCTGAACCACACTCCGAAGTTATTTTTTTTATATTTTAATGTAAAATAATCAATAAATAAAAATAATATTTACCAAAAACAGTTCAGAACATTTTGTCATACAGTTAAATCACTTTCTTGACTATACTTCATTTAATTCCACAAAAAGTAATTATGTATTTCAATATTAAGTTTTCATAATACACTTGCTAAATCATTTTAATGAGCGCAATTTGCGGATTAGCAACAATTGTGGGTTGAATAAGGGTAAGCGTATTTAGAATTCACCACAAAAACAGTTTTTGCTCAAATATCTAATTATTTTCTATTACTTGCCAAAAAATATGAGTGGTGACATGGTTTGGCCCTACCGTTGATGGTTTCGTTTACCTTATTCAAAGTCTATAAAAACAAATCTGTCTGTATATGCCTGTATATATAATACCTGGCAACTGGATTAGAGCCACCTTCTAATTTTGGTAATTTTTCAAATTTATCAGAAACAATCCTAATGGTTGTTTTTCATAGGAATAGATACGTCTATTTATATTGCCGGAGTGCGTTCATAAACTTTACAATGTAACGATATTGCAACAATGACAGCCAGAAAGGCAGCATTTAGCAGGGTAGAAAATTACAATGTAAATTTATGAACGCTTTTTGGTTACAATATTGTTACAATGTAAAGTTTATGAACACAATCCACATAAAATTTTGTTGTTTATTGCCGTAGTGTTTTGTTTTTCAAACAAACGTCAAAATCGGACAAACCAAATTGGATCGTCTGTCTGAACAAATTTTTTAAAAATATTCCCCTACATTTACAAATTTTTATTACGCTGCCCGAATTGTGTAATAATTTTTTGAAGTATTCCCCTTCTGTCAAATTGTTGTTTGATTTTAATGGCAAGCAACGCATCTTTGCAAGGCAAAATAAAAAATATTGGAGACAACTCTATTAAGGATTAAAATAAATCGTTAATGATGTGGTGCATACGATTCAACGTTTTAATTCAATCGACCAATTAATTGATTGATTTGATGATATAAAATGCTAAGGCGACCATGTTAAATGTCGACCGAACAATTATTCTGTTTGTGTCAAAAATTATCATAGCAAAAGACCGTGATAATTTGGGTGTATGCGGTTTTTTCAAATAAATGTCAATAATAGGCACTTTCGATTCATGTGAATTAACTGAATTAGAATTGAGTTACTATTTAGACAATTCAGTTGCTATTTAAATAATTGAGCTACTGAAGTGAATTGGGTGTTCGATTGGTACCATTCACATCAGATAAATGTCAACAAAAAAATAATTGTAAATTTAGTTTTTGTTAAAAATAAAAATTAAATATATTAAAAATTGTTAAAAATACATATATACAATCTATCTATAATCATGCCGAATTTTACAGATGTTGATAAAGCATTAATGGTAAATTTATAATTTGTATACCAAATGTATATATATATATGTATATATATATATGTATATATATACAACAAAAACAAAATAACTGAATTAACTACACGAGCAAAATACATATTCAGATATCTCAGTTGCTTAATATTTAACTGAAGTGAAGAGTTGTGAATCGAACACTCAATTCACTTCACTTGATTCAGTTAATTCAGCTAACTCTGTTAATTCATCCCATTCGAAAGTGCCTAATGTATACTAAAAAATATTTATCACAGGTTTCGGGCACAGTCTAAATCAGAGTAGTTACTTGCGAGTAAATGTTTTATAGAAAATTTTAATCAATTCTATCACAGACCTCGTTCCCACAATACTATAATTTCCTAAGCGAAGGGGCTTTAATCCTGAAATTCAGTTCCTACAAAATTTGCTATTGTAAAGAATATAAAAACATTAAGGAGGAGAGGTAGGGTAGGACATTAAGAATATACGTACTGCGTTCAATTCAATAGGGAGAAATGTAAATTTAATCAGGTCGAGGTTTTCTGTGGGATGAAAATCATACAAGGTATTTTAATATATTAAAGGAGGTTATAGCCGAGAATCTCCTGTATTAGTGCATTTTGATCCGGTAGTGCCTATAGTCCTATCTGTAGATGCAAGCCAATTCGCAACGGGAACTGCAATTTTACAAAATGGAAAACCATTCGTATATGCATCTAAATCTTTGACGAATACGCAGAGAATATATGCACGGATCGAGAAGGAACTTTTAGCGATAGTTTTCGGTTGCGAAAAGTTTCACCAATATTTGTATGGTAACAGATTTTTGGTTGAAACACATTATAAACCTTTAGAAACCTTATTTCAAAAATCGCTAGCATTAGTACCAACTAGACTTCAGAGAATGATGTTGAGGATACCAAAATATGATTTCATAGTGAAACATGTTCCAAACCATAAAATGTTCATTGTGGATACCTTATCGAGATCTCCAGTGTCCACTGATACTGAAGATTATAATGACCTAGATAGTGAAGTAGAAATACACGTCAACTTAAGTTATAAAAATTTATCACTGACTGAGTCAAAGCTAGAAAAACTTAAGGAAGTCACTAGTACAGATCAAACCAGTCAGGAAATTGTTAAAAATATAGAGTCAGGATGGCCAGATAAAAAGGCAAGCACAGTAGACTTTCAGGCAGTATTTTAATATCAGAGACGAACTGTACTTAATAAACAGTTTAATATTTAAAGGTAAGGCAGTGGTGGTGCCTCAAGAATTAAGGAAATAATTTTTGAAGCTTATACATGAAGGTCATTTGGGAATTGGTAAATGTAGAGATTTAGTGAAAGATAATACATATTGGCCCGGTATTAATATCGATATAATTAATGAAATCGAGAAATGTGACATTTGTCTCAAATTTAGTAAAAATAATCCAAAAGAATCGTAAATACCATATGAAATACCAGAAATTCCATTTGGAAAAATCGGCATGGATTTATTTGAAATCAAGAATAAACATTATATTGTGGTAGTTGACTATTATTCGAAGTTTATTGAAATTGCACAATTATGTAATATGACGGCTCATCAAGTTGCGTTGCATTTGAAATCTATTTTTGCTAGACAAGGTATTCCATTAATCATAATTTCAGATAATGGTCCACTATTAAATTCAGAAGAATTTAAAACATTTGTCAGTAGTTGAAACATAATTCATAATACAATTAGCCCATACCATTCTCAATCAAATGGCTTAGCAGAAAGGTTAAAAGCACAAACGTTTAAAAAATTAATTACAAAAGCGGAGGAAGAACAAGTAGATCCTTATAAAGCTTTGCTAAATCTACGTAACTCTCCAATAAATGGCTCTTTTTATAGTCCGGCAGAACTTTTAATGTCAAGAAAATTACGATCGAAAATTCCCACTCTAACAAATACTCTAAAGCCTAGAATCACTGATGAGAATCAATTTAGACAAGAGATGAAAATAAAAAATGAAAAAATGTCAAAACAGTTTAATAAAACAACAAAACATTTTAAATAACTAGAAATCGGCGATAATTGTCTTTATAAAACATTAAAAACTGATAGTTTGATCGTTCGGTAAATTAATCGAAAAACTGCCAAACAGATCATATTTGATCGAAGATAACAATGGTAGAAAGTATAGGCGAAATAGATATCTTGTAAAAATCAATAAGAATGTATATATATATATATATATATATATATATATATATATATATATATATATATATATATATATATATATATATATATATATATATATATGTGTATATATATATATATATATATATATATATATATATATATACAGGGTGAGTTTTTCAAAAAATGCCAGGCTTTTATCTCGAGAACGGTGCTAGATAGGAGAAAATTATTTATAATGAAAGTTGTTAAGTGTCGAGGGGGACATCGGATGGTGACCTTCAATTCGATCTTGACTTCGACCTTCAAGGTCATTTGAAAGTCAAATTGAATTTTTTAAATAGAAATAGCTATTTTTGACCCCGGATTCGGAAAGATCGCAAAATTATATGTTCAGATAGGAACTTTAGGCTCTTCTTTTGAATGACTTTCAGATGTTAATTCAAGGACAAAACTTAATAATACGAAATAATCAGCAAATAATGAATTTTATATATTAATGCAAATAATGAATATATATATATATATATATATATATATATATATATATATATATATATATATATATATATATATATATATATATATATATATATATATGTATATACATATATATATATATATATATATATATATATATATATATATATATATATATATATATATATATATATATATATATATATATATATATATATATATATATATATATATATATATATATATATATATATATATATATATATATATGTATATACATATATATATATATATATATATATATATATATATATATATATATATATATATATATATATATATATATATATATATATAAATCAGAAAATACTGAAGCGATCGTGAAAAAAAATATAAAAACACGAAATAAAAATTAACATTGAACTCCCTATTGACATGAAGTAGGTCCAACTTCAAGAAAAGATAAGACCCGTGATAAGAAATGGGTCTTTAGAAAACCAGAATTGCAAAGACAGGCTGCAGTTCGAGCAAGACCTGCTGAAGGAGGAAACCCTGCAATACCAGCGCAAGATGCTGTTGAACCTGAAGCAGCATCTGAGTTTGCAATTGGAACACTTCATACACAACAAAGTATGAAACTTAATAATGTCAAAATATTAACTGTCCGTAAAGCAACATTGCTAGCAACTGATACGATTCAATGATGTTGCAAAATTTTGTGCTGATAAAGACAAAACTGTTTTAATTACACCACTAGTAGGATCGGTCTTTGAAGAAAATATGATAAGAAATTTTGCAACAGCAAATAATAAAGAGTTAGGAAAAACTATTAAAATGTTCAACGCTCTTGTTGCCCAATCGGACAATATTTAGCAGACTCAGATGGTAGTATTGCAGTAGCTGCTGCAATAAAAGCTACAGAAAATATAGCAAACGAAAATGCTAAAAAGAACATTATTTCAAAAATTGTTAAGCAATATAGTGCAAAAAATAAAAAAACAGTTAGGGATGAAATAGCATCAATATGCAGAGCTTTTAAAGGCGGTGTAGGGTCAGATTTTAGCATTGATATATTATTAAATGATTATAGATCTGTTAAAATATCATCACGTGAACAGTTAGATGGAAGTAGACAAACACTTGTTGATACAAAGTTCAAGAAAATGCTGCTTCACACAGATGAAGCACCTGTAGTTATCAATCGTTTAGAATGAGAAACTACCAGATTCCAAATCAATGATCGGCCAAATTAACACGGCGGAACGGAAAAAACATTACAATACACAAACGACGATATCAAATATATATATCGCACGTTTACCCTACAGCATTTTTAATAATGGGGTTACAAATAAGTTTTGTGATTTTTCTTTATAACTTCGAAGGTTTATTGGTAGAATGTATTTTATTCAAAGTATTGTCCATCGTTAGGTACGACTTTTTCCCATCTTTCAGGAGCATACGGATTCCGCGTCGAATCGACCCAATTTTTGGCTTCTTCGTAAACAGTAAGATGCTGCTCGGCCAGGCCATGAGTCATCGACCGCAACAATTGGTATTCGGAAGGAGCAATGTTTGGTGAATAAGGCGGGTGGGGTAGGAGATTCCATTGAAGCGCCTCCAAAGTATCCTTGACGACTTTTGCAACATGTGGCCGAGCGTTGTCGTGCTGAAAGATCGCTTTGTCATGTCTTTTGGCATATTGTGGGCGTTTGAGGTACAATGCTCGGCTTAATTACTTTTTGTTGATAACATTCTCCCATGATGATTTCGTTAGGTTGGAGTAGCTCATAGTAGATCACTTCAAATTGATCCTACCAGATGCACACGATTAGCTTCTTGCCAGGAATATTCGATTTGGCCGTTGAAGTTGATGCATGACCGCACTTACCCCACGATTTTCTGTGCTTGTCACGATTTTCTCTCCCGATTTTCTCTTTGGAGCAGTTGTTCGCACGTGAAAAAACGGCGTTCGACGTCTTTTGGCTTGAGTTCCGGAACCCAATTTCCTTGTTTTTCACCATTATTGGCCTCCCTTCGCGCCTTTGTCACTGGTATCAAAATCGCCACTTTTAAAACGCCGGAACCAGTTCATGTTTTTATTGATGGAGCGTGTTCCCCATACGCTTCACACATCAATCGATGTCCATCAGCTGCACTTTTTTAAATTAATTTAATTTGCTTCCCGCAAATTGTGTTTTGATACCACAAAGGTTGACTTGGTTAGAGCATACAAAAAAATATGTTGTTTACACTTTAGCGAAATGACACATACTGATTTTTAGAGGGAAATGGTGAAGCTTTAACATGAATAAATAATATAATAAGATGGTCCGATGCGATTTAATACTAATTACGCCATCTTTCTCAATCCCTCAAAACTTATTTGTACACCCAATAGAAATGCTTAGGTTAATGGTATGATATACGTCATGCGAAAAGGCCGGTTAGGTGAGTTGGCAATTTGGCATACGTTTTTCGCAGTTCTCGAATTTAGATAAAACCCGAAACATATGCAGCCAAAACCTTGGTTATCTTGACTGTTCTTTGGCGTGAATAAAGATATGACTACGGGAATTGTTGTTATACCCCTACAAAGTCTGTGACAAGATTGTAGAAAAGATTCCCTACAGGGATGAAATCCCAATCGAGTTTTGTAAAGCTTGAATAAAACGATTTAAAAAAATATTTATTTGTAAAAAAGTTAAAATCTGAAGGGTTGTTGGATATCCATTTTCGTTTCTCCTGTAGAAAACACACCAAGTAGTCGTCGACCAATACATATTAGGCGGGTATTTTTCACATTACTCTTACTCACTCGAAGAAGATTGGAATGTGGTGAGGTGACTTCAAATCACCAAGCGACGCTTAGGTAAAACCCATAACGAACATAAATCAGCTCAATGCTGAAACTAATAAATATACATTCACTTAAATTGGAACTGATGAAATCCATTTTAAGCGTTTATACACGTTTTTTTATACAAATAAGTAGGTTTTATTGGTTGTAATAAGAGCTAATTAAATAAATATAACTTTACATAATCAAGGTATAATTTATTAGAAAAAAATCCATTTGCTAATTACTGTAGAATCCTTATTAAATTCGCAGTTTAGTTTACATCCTGGTTTGGTAATTAAAAGTTATCTCTAACGATTTGAGTTTAAATTATTAAATAATTAATCAATTTGAAATAAAGCGAAAAAATAATATTTTTCGAAAAGTTGCCCTTTGTAATATAATGTTTTTAGAAGTTATATAAAAAAGTTTCTTTATTTTATTTATCAGTTTTAACCTTTTTGTAAAACGTTATTTTGATGAAGGTATTTTCCTTCGAAAACATACATATTTCTCATTCAAATATATTAATAATAATTAAAATTGTTTATGTAATTACATAACATTGAATACGCAGAAAATAAAATTATATATTATTTCAAATAAATCATTTATTAACTTACCGAATAAATTTACGTACCAATTATTTAAGAATGATTTTACTCGTAAAGTTTGTGTTCATTTTTAATTGTTTAACTATTACCTCTTAACACATAAAAATAAAATTTACTTTTAAAATATTTAATTTGGAAAATAAAAAATAATTACTCAATTGACAGAATAAAACATTTTAAATAATTTTTAAGCTAACTTTTGTTTAGATCAAGTGACCGACTTTAAATAAAATAAATTTCAAGACAAATTAAATTAAAAAACTTTCAAAACTAATTATTATTACTGTTTGTATTAGTAGAATTCATTCGTCACTAGTGGAATGTTGCATATCTAGATGTTTTAGATCTTCAATTACTTTTTTAGTTTGTTTTATATGTGCAACAACGCCTGCTTCCGACTGTAATTAGAAAAAAAAAATAGTAATAATCAACCTAAACAAAAAAGAATTTCAACCAATCATTTATTTGTAAGGAAAATTCCCTTGCGAATACCAATTTGGATGAAAAGTCGAAAGTTAGGTACCAGAAATAAATTAAATTCTTTCGAATTCGGCTAAGTACATAGTGAGTGGAACCAAAATAGACAAAAATATTTTTTGTTGAAATTTAATTTATAATAATGCTGAAAAATTGCGTATTGACCTTATTTTAACTAGAGTAAAAGATGAATTTAAACAAAAATGTGGAAGTTCATAGATTGAAAATTTAAAGGAAAAATATGTTTTAAGTATGTTTTATATATTTCTTTGTTTTAAAACTGTTTTATGGTCAAATTTCGTGAAAAATTTGGAATCAACTTTCGGGATTCAAGCCTGGTGTGAGTGAAACCATCTCGCGAATCAGTATCCCAAATAGCAGCCGAAACATCAGTCACCAAATTCACACATCGTTCAACTAGCTGTGTGGCACGAAAACCGACCGAAGTCTGTGATGATGATTTATGACCCATTTCCATCATTTTTTAAAGTCTCTGTCGGGTATGTGGCATCTTGCAGTAGATATCGGGCCAGATAACGAACTCAAACTAACGACGAATTCAACCATCTGTGGATAAAGATTTACGCAAATAGTTTTCAAAAAACCACTGAAAAAATTTAAAAAATAATAGAGTTGAGAATATTTCAATCTTTCGTCTGCGCTCAGTTTTTAACTCAAACAAATCCGGATATTTTCCCTCATTATCAACAATGAAAAATATTTCACGATACAATGATCGGAATGCATCCAGAAAAAATATTTTCCTTGTTAAAATTTACGGATGCCCTTGGCTGAGTTTACACAGCTCATCTAACAAATAGCGAGACCCCTGCTTATTTTCAAGAATACTGTTCCATATTATGAATATTTGCCAGTATTTCGGTAACTTGAAAATGGTGAACCAACTTTGTAAAATCTTTAGTGACGCCTAAAAAATAGGTATTAGAAAATTTTGGGAAAGTGGTGCAATCTTAAATTCACTTAGTTTGTGAGAAAAAACAAAGCGGATTTGAGCAGACATTTTTAAGGGTTTAAGCGAGTCATAAGGGTAAAACGAACTTTGCTAATTGACATTGCATTAGGTAGCTTTAACGAACATCAAACATTTTTGGAGTAACATTTCGCGAGCAATGAATTATAATGGCAATAACTGAATGAACAGATCTTTATTACTGAATATAATAAATTAATTAAAGATGAGAGTGGCTTGCAGTGACATTCTTCGACATCGCCTCAACACTGCAAGAAACAAGTCGGACGCATAACTTTCCTTCTTAGTGAATTTGAATTCGATCCTAGATGAATTTCCAGCTTGAAACATTATCAAAGATGTGGGTGTACAAAAATCCTACAAAGACTGCAGCCTCAGCTTTGCACGAGTGCTTAATGTTTTAGAAACGAAACAGTTGCTCATGGAAGGAACTGTTGTTGGGTTGGCTGCAGGCTATCGCTAAACTCGCCAGTTTCAAAGCCAACTCAAGCTGACGAACACAACGCATATTTAAAAACGTCTCATCCTTAGAGGCGTTATAGTAATATTTACGCGTGAAATACCAGTTACACCACTTCTCTATCGATGTCGATTTTACGGGGATCGTTTCTGGGCCTCTTGCGGATGCGATTCGCTTCGTATTTGTGTTTTATGAAAAGCGATTAATGCAAATCGCATTTCTTATAAGAAATTTTATTTTGACATACAAAAAAAATTTATTATTTTTATTTTGACAAATAATTTTTTTTATTATTAAAATAAATTTAATATTTCTTAATAAAATACATTTTAAATATTTATTAATTATAAACAGAAAAAAATTATTTATTAACGCAATCACTTCGCAAATGCGATATTCGACTGCTATTGAGTAGTCGCATTTGTCAATTTTAATTTCCCAAAAGTCCGCTATCGCATTTTATAACAACCCGCTAAGCAATTTAAGCGAATTTGCAAAATACGTCGCATAAGCGTACTATAAACGTATCACTTTTTTGCTTTTCACTAATACATTCTCAAACTTAAATAAAATATATGTAGTACAAAAAGACCTCGCAAACAAATTTAATTACCATGACGCAGAAACGACGTAAATGTTTCGTTTTTGCTACGTACTAAACGTAACCATTACGAAGGATTGTACGAACAAAATTCTTCGCTGATGTTTCGTAAACGTAACACCAAATTCCTTTATGAATATTAATGGAATAATATTTATACAATTATTACACCCAGGCCACCAGGCCAAGGAATGTCGGCCAATTAGCCTCACATCGTTTCTATTGAAGACGATGGAAAAAATCCTGGACTAACAAATAAGAAGCGAGGTCTTTGGGAAAAATCCGCTGAAAGGACAGCAATGGATAAAAGGGTTCCGCTTTCTACAATTAGGTGGATCCGTTCCATACTGGAACATCGTGAGATTACAGCCAGACTAGGTGGCGAGTCAGTAACCATCAGGGCCGTAAAGGGATTTCCCCAAGGAGGCATACTATCTCCTTTTTTATGGTCATTGGTTATTGACAGACTACTGGTCCTTCTGAGTAGCCATGGGTTTGATGTCCAGGGCTATGCGGATCATGTAGCTATCATAATCAGTGGCAAGTTTGATGAGATCATTTCTGATCGCATGCAAAATGCACTGAATATAATATGGCAGTGGTGTTACCAGGAACGACTCAATGTCAATCCAAACAAAACTGTCATTGTTCCTTTTACGAGGAGGAAAAAGCTCGCGCTTACAGCTCCCTCGCTAAACGGTACTACTGTTCCTTTTCCAGCGAGGTTTAATATCTAGGAGTTACCCTATATCAAAAACTGAACTGGAAGCAACATTTATTGAAAGTTCAAGATAGAGCCACCAAGGCTTTCTGGGTCTATGGTCACCTACGCATCGGTTGTATGGTGGCCTAAAACTGAGCAGAAGGCAACGCAAACTTTATTGAATAAGGTTCAGCGTATAGCCTGCATCGGTGTTACGGGCTCAATGAAAACATGTCCAACCGCTGCGATGGAGTCACTTCTAGGAGTGACACCGTTACACCTGCATGTTAAAAAGGCAAAATGCAATTATGGCCCTGAAAATGCAGGCAGAAGGAAATATCAAACCAATATTGCCTGGTGGGGCATCTGGAAATCCTTAAGGAATTCAGACAGACCCTACCATAGGAATGTCCTCCGACTGTATGTCAGCTAAACTGGACTTCCACAAACCATTTTGTGTTAGGTCACCTGACCGAGGTGTGTGGAGTGCAGGTGGACCATCCTTTGAGCGAGGGTCCATGGTATGGTTTACAGATGGATCATGGAGGAATACACGTGAGTGGCACTGCCCTCTCGAAGTCCTTGGGTACCAATGCTACCGTTTTTCAAGCAGAAGTACATGCTATAGAACTTTGCGCTAGGATAGGCGTAGCAAAAGGCTTAAACGATACAAAGATTTATATTGTATCAGACAGCCAGTCGGCCTTAAAGGCTCTTAGGTCTTGTACCGTTGAGTCAAGGCTAGTATGGGATGGTCTGATGGCAGCTGATGGCCTCGCCCGCGAGGGTTCTGCCTCTTCATTTATTGGACCAGAACCCTTCTGCGGCGTCATTAAGAGATACCTTCGAGCAGCGGTAAAACGCTGGGAGGATTTTCAAAAGTCCTCCTACTGGCGCAGAATTCCAGGTTTGCGACAGGCGAAGAAATTTATATCACCTTCGTCTGTCAGGATTAAGGAGTGTCTTGAACTTAGAAAACCTGAGTTGAGGCTGCTTACTGGCTTCCTCACAGATCATGTCCCCTTAAGGTATCACCTTAAGAAGATGGGCCTAAGTACGACATATGGATGCCTCTTCTGCGATCTGGAAGTGGAATCAGCGGAACATGTTCTGTGCCAATGCTCAGCCATTTTCCAGCAGAGACTGCAATATCTAGGAGGGAGAATAATGAGCAAAGATAGTATGTATCTTGTACCGGCCGGTACTATTATCAGATTCATTAAGAGCCTGAATATTTACAGGACGGATAATTAAGCAGGGTCCAGCACAATAGATCATTTAGGTACCATTTAGTTTTGAGTTTTCGATCGCTGTTACGTATTTTTTTGATTCATCATTTTTTTTTAAATAAATAAATAACTAAATAACTAAGCAAATAATTAACGTCCAGTTTGATTTAGAAAAATATAATTTGTTGCTTAATATTTCTTTCTTAGAATAATACTAAAATATTTAAGAAACTATTAGATTTTTAGGAAAGAAAATTTGCAAAAAATGTTTCATTAAATCCATATCACTAAAAATGTTACGATATTATTTCACTAATCACGTGATGTAAATGCAACACCTCAAGTGAACTGTTTACGAACTACTACCACATTGATAACTCCTCGCAAAAAGTCTAATTATCATAGGACGGGAACGACGTAACTGCTACGTTATTGCAACACCAAACTGTCACGTTTACGAAGAGTTGTATGAACCAAATTCTGCACTAGTGTTACGTAAACGTAACACCTTGTTTGACGGATATGCGAATCATTCGACCAAGAGCGCAGTTTTGCAAAAATATCGTTTTTTAATACCGAAATGCGATATCGCATGAAAATGGGAAATTGCATTTGTTTCATAATAAGACACTCATTCTATAAATGGCTCCCTCTTTAATGGGACCGATGATGATCTTACGGTCGGTTATAAACATTTTCTGGATGTTTTGTGCTGTTAGTGTGGTGCCTGTCTATTTAGAAACAAGGAGAAATAATTCCCCTACCCTTCGAGGATGGTCTTAGTCTTCATTTTTAATTCACCTGATTCATTGCGGTATATATCTCTCAGGCTAGAATTTTGAATGTTGCTTGCCTGTTACTCATGCCATTCTTGTTTCTTCCGTCTGCATAATCTATTGGAGATTTCCCTCGCAGTCATGTAGGGATTATGATATTGTCTTGTTCTTTGTGATAGACAAAAAAACGCACAAGCAAAATAATTGTTGTTTTGGTTAATATATGTGAATATTTTACAGAGGTTATGTTAACTGTCAGTAAACTTAAGCTTGCTTTAGCATAATCACCCGTATTATGATTCAAGAGTAGATTGACAATCGACACGACTCGTGTCGTCGTTTTGCGTTTTTTCATTTGATAAAAACAATACGAAAAAAGAAAGGGCAACACAGGGTCGTGTCGATTGTCGATCAAATCGACAATCATAATAGGGGTGAATATATTACACGGATTGTGTCACAATGATTCTTTTAATAACAAAATGTATTTATTAATAACCAAACAAACTCGCAAAAAATTCCCCGTGTTAAAATATCAAGAATTTTTTGACGTCTTGAAGTGTCACAATTGACATTGACATTTCTTTTTTGTTGGTATTGGTAGCTGGTAGAAAAATCTTACAAAAAATAGGGATTTGTCAAAATTACATAATTCAAATCAAAAAATAAATGATTTATTCTGCTCAATCGAAGCGCTTAATGATTAGTCATTTAAGTAATAATAAGTCATTTTTTTTGACATTAGATTTATTTATTTTGCCCAATCGAACTCCACATCATAACTCCTATAAAAGCTGTATTTCCATGAGAAAAATTTAATTCGAATTATTTTTTCACATGGAAACAAGTCACGAATTATTTTTAATTGAAATAAAACAACAAAGAGAAAGAATAATTTGGCATCTGGTGTCAGGTGGTTTAACTAAAATTAGGAATGAATTAAATAATTCAAACTTTTGGTTTGAATTATTTAATTCGTCTGTCGCGAGCAATTGTTGTTTTAAAATTCTCATGGAAATACGACTAAAGACAGATTATTTGTCATATTCTTTCGATGATTTTTTTATGTACCAAAGAACAAGAAAACAAAATTGTAGTTGTATTGATGAAAAAAATAACAAACAAAAAAGCGAGGTTATATTTACTCAATTCATACGCACCAAATTTTTTATTTCCAAAGAATTCGACATTAAAAAGCCAAAAATTTCGCCTTTTACCAGGTTTACCCATTAATTATGTGGGTTTTTTTTCATTAGATGGTGTTACGGAAGCTGGAGTTCTGTGAGAAATATTTTGGTTCTTCCTTATTTAATTCAAAAATTTGACATTAGATTTTAATTTAACTTAATTCGGATCATTGCTATCACGACGTAGAGCAGAGACGAATACTAAAACATGTCTACAGTAAACTGGGGGCCCTATTACGAAAAGAATGCGATTTCGTATTTTGGTATTATGAAATGATATTTTCGCAAAAATGCGCTCTTGGACGAATAATGCGCCTTAGAGGCTATAGAGGGTGTTTGCGAAAATAAGATTGACAAATGCGTCTGCTCAATAGCAGCATTGATATCGTATTTACCCAAAATGCCCCTATCGGTACTGCAATATGCTATAGTCGCTTTTCATAATACAGTAGAATTCAGTTAACACGAAACGGGTAACACGAAACGGATAACACGAAATGTATAATACGAAACGGGTAACACGAAACGGATAACATGAAACGGATAACACGAAATATCGGATAACAAGAACATTGTTTTGTCCCAAGATCCACTGTTCCTTCATATTATTTTCGCTTAACACGAAATATTTTGTTGTTTCCTTCGATTTCGTGTTATCCGATTTCTACTGTATTTACCATAAAGAGCACCAGAATTGTAATCCAATGAATTCCTAAATGAAATATTATGTGTAATATTTTTGTTATAAATTGTCCAATTCATTAGTACTTATAGACGTAGCACCAACCTTTTGTCTTTTCGTTTTCAACCATGGTTGCAAGTTGCAACAAAATAATTAAAAAACAACTACTTACGCTTGCGGTGAGATTCATAAAATCATAATACTTTTGAAGCACTTTGATCATATCTTGAAAATTTTCATTTTGCAAATAAGAGCGAATTCGCATTTCATTATCTTCACTTTCTAAAACTAAATAACCAATTAATATGCTAACATAACTTCCTAGCATTGTATGTTCCATGTGATGACCGGCTTTCTGTAGCACTACGAAAAAAAAAACTCGAAATAATATATTTCTAAATCGTTACAATATGTATATTTGACTTACATTTCGTTACAGTTTCCTGTACTTCTTCCTGAGATTGAGTTTTACGTTCAGATTTTTTCGGGTTTTCTAAAATTGCATCGGTTTTCTCTTCAGCTTGTTTTGCCAATTCATCACAATTATTAAAATACTCCACTAGAGCTTTAAATGCTGGTATTTGATTAAATTTATTACCAAAATCGGTTGGTGCATTTGCCTCCATAATTAATTTTCGATTCAATTTTGTGAACATTGTTAAATTAATTAGAAATAATAACACCTTTAATAGAACAAAACAAATGTTAAAAATATTGTTTTTAATGATTAAGTTTAAACTTACCAGTACACTTAGCTCGAATACACATTGTTCAGGTATATAATTTGGTGCTTGAAGCAAAATGTGTAGACTTGTATCAACAATACCCGCTTTCTTTCCAAATACCTCACTACCTATTGCTTTGTCATTAAATGTATGCGTTAAATTGATTAAAACTTTCAACGTAGGCACTAAAGCTTCCCGAATAACAACGCCCGGATTATCTTTCAGCGTATTTTGATTTGTCGGATACAATGATATTTCCGTATCACATAGTTTATACAATTTAACCAGTGTATCGATTGCAATCCCATTATTGTATGATAAAATATAATTCTGATTTTCTTCATTATATTGTGTTACATTTTCGAGCACCCGCAAACATCTTTCGATTTTGCGCAGTTTTTCTAGTAAGATATCCGTCCAGTCGACAACATAATCTGATATTTGTCGGCAACATTCACATATAGTTTTAATAATATGTTCAAGGCCACCTAATTGTCGCAATTCCTCTTTAAACCATTCACCAGCCCGTTTCGATGTAAGCGATAAAAGAGTTTCCATTGCAAGTGTTCCAACCTAGAATAGTATTGCCGATTAAAATAAAATTGTTTTTTAATGAATAACCCTTGTAAACATACTGTAATATTTTCTAAATTTAGATGAGCCGCTTTTCCTTGATTTTTGATTTCTTCGCACAGCTCTCGTACTTTATTCAAGTGCTTTTGCATTTGTTGTTTACCGTTTGGACCACAATCATCCAAGACATTTTTATGACTAACATCCGACTCCAATAAATTGAGCATTAATTCTAATGAATTTCTATCTAAATCCATATTTAAATTATCTTGAGATAAAACAAACATGACCGTTGCAGTACATAAACCTGAAAGATAAATTAAGCCCGGTGAGATAAAATTAGGAAATACTACTTTTGTAAATAATTTACCTAAACTTTGATCCTTTGTTGCATCGTGCAACGCGTTGAAAAACTGGGTAACTGTACCATGTGCTCGTACGTGCATTCGAAACGCAGGTGTCATACACTTTTGCGCCAATTGTATTGCGGAAAGACACCTAGTTGATATTGGATTTCGAGGTTGCAGGGAATCCAATAAATATTCCACATCATCGTCCATCTCTTGAAATTCGCCAATCTCTTGAATTTGATGAGCTTTCTTAACATTACGAACCGTAACAAAGCTTTTCGCCTAAAAAATTTACAAAATGCTTTTTGTTCATGATTTCTTTTTTTTGATTTAAATAAAAAATAATAAATATATGTATATGAGGAATATTCGTATGTTGTAATATTCTTAAAAAACAAATATCTTACACATTACTCGTACGATTGCATATAAATTTCTATGCTGTTGATTTTAGAATGGTCTAGAAATAAGTCAATGTGAGCATAACAGCATAGATAATCGAGCAGATTTTCAAGTTCCTTTTAGTAAGTTAAGAGTGTTGCAGATTTTATCCTTTTATACCTTTGTGTCATCACGAGGAAAAAAACACTTAGTTTCTGCAAGAAAAATGGTCAATTACAGTCGTGTTTTCCATGAGAACTGCACTAGAACTCGATAAATTTTAAATTCCTTTTATTCTATGTAAACAGAAAAAAAATTAAATTCATAAAGTGATAATGTGTAGTGCATTTCACATAAATACACATTTTAAGTTGTTACAGCAATAAATAATGACAATTATAGCTTATTTTTTAGTTACACTGGATAAACCCATGAATTTATCGAGTGTAGTTGCCTGTAATGACGTCAGCAAGAAATAGGAAAATATTGATGAAATAACTGAAGGGGGGAATTTTTAAACTTAAAATATGTAATTTTATCAAGTACATTACACATTCGCGCTTTATGAATTTATTTTTTTTCGTTTTACATAGAATAAAAGGAATTTAAAGTTTATCGAGTTCTAGTGCAGTTCTCATGGAAAACACGGCATACGTAATATTTCGACCAACTATTACCGGGTAAGTGGTGGATTTCAATACTGTGCTATTTTTATAATTTTTGGTAGAAGATTACGATAATTTCAATTGTTTTATTTTATAAACTTCAGTAGAAAATTACTAAAATACAGTTATTTTTTTTATTTATAGACAACTAGAGTGACACATGTTAAAAACTTCTAGTTTTTATACGTAAAAATTACATTTTATAAGTTTATACACCCGGAGTTTGTCATGTAGTATAAGGTGGAAAAGGTAAAGGTAAATAAGGTACATAAAAATAATCAATTGCCATTAGAGGAATCTCTAATCTGTTTGTTTTCTATTTTTAGAAAGCTCACTTCGTCAGGAATTTACCGTTTCGTTGATTTTTACATTTAAAAATTTAAATAGACACCCAGATGTCTCGTGTTGATACAACGATTAATAAATTAACCGTTAACCTTCTGTCGTTGAACAGGGGTCAAGCTGACCCAAGGCGTGTTTCAAGTTGAATTAAAAACTTTTGGGCCAATGAATGGGGCTGATATTCCAGCAATGCTTGTGTTGGAATGTTTTTAAATGTTTAAAATAAAAACCGGATCAAAAACGGTTGTGTTTAGGATATTTATTGTGCGCTGAATGTTCTTAGTCCTGAAACGGTTAACAGGGATCAGGCTGACCCCAACATTTTTTTCATACATTTTGTTTGTAAAAAACTAAAAGCAAGCCTAACAAAATAAAATCCTAAATATTTTTTTACTTTTTGTAAAAGTTATTGTTACGCATCAAAAGGCCCTTTAGTACTACAGGACAGCAGAAGTGAAACAAAATCCGCAGTTTGGTCGCAATCGAAGTCTTTAGCACTATTGATTTATTGATTATCGATGGTTCTCATAAGAATTGGGGCGACATTTATAGCAGAGACAACCTTCCGTTATTTCGGGCTGAAATGGCCCAGCTTAGTTTGAAGCATTTTTGCGATTCGATAATTACCGGACGAGATAAGAACGTTTGAATATCGATAAACTGACATGTTATGGAAAACAATTGTTTTTCGTATAAGGCATGAGCTTATTTCACATTGTTGAGCAATTGGGCTAACTCGAAGGTTACGTCTATCCAGAAAATATATTTCATGGTAACTCAAAAAATGTGGTATACAAATATTTTGGATACACGGCGCGAATAATGCCTACAATACTTGACAATGGACAATTTCTTCACAAGTTGCAAATTGATGGAAAAATTGCTACAAAGAAAGAAAACCACAATAATTTGTATTCACATAGAATAATAACATATAATGTTTGGTTTCTTTATGTTATTCATTAGGATCAACAAACTAAACATTAAGAATGATTCTGTCATAAATCATAACATAAGACCGGATGAATCTTCGCTGTTTTGCTTCAACGGTCAGTCTGTACTTTCGAGTTATGTACCAAAGAAAGAGTTATGAAGAGCGTGAGAAACGGCAATGTACTAGATTAGGTACCAGTATATGTCTAAAAAGGCAAGCATCAAGTACCCAAAAAGAGCTAAAAAAACCATGTGCCGTTGACACCTCATTGCTTCTTGAATCTATGCCCCGGAAATACACTTAAATGAGTTGTCTCTAAAATAAAATTTTTGCTTTTATAAAATGTTATTTAAAATTTATAAACAAAAATCTAAAAAAGATTTTCTATTTGAACTAAATCCCATACAAAATACAAGGAAAATGTTGGAGTCAGTCTGAACCCTATTCACCAACAACGTTAGAGCAAGCAGTACACCTACAGAAGGTTAAGAATTTCTTTAACGACAATACGTATAAATAGGTAAGAATTTGGACACAAATTTTTTAAAAGTTAACGAATGCTAATTTGCTCATCAACTTGATTGTCAATCGTAAGAATGAACTGGTAATCTCTGTCCAATGTTGCAGAGCATTTATATACTTTCTGTTAGGTTGGTTTAAATTATAACATTGCATTCTTTATAACGCTGTTATAAAAAAAATTACCTTTTTGATTAAGTTATCAGGTTCAATTTTTTCTTCTTGTAAATTACGTTTCGCTCGCGTCATTCGTGGTACTGTAGATGTTTCCCCATCGAATTCATCGAAAAATGGATCAGCAACCGATAATTTTGGATGATCATTTGTTATTGTTTTATCTTTGGTATCGTCATCCCATTTATGCTTGTACACATGCCTTTTTTTGTTGCTATCTAAAATAAAGATAAAAACCATTACGAGACCCATTTCACCTTTTATTAAACTTTAAACGGCAACTTACCTTGATCAGTTACCAAAGCTCTACTCTTAAATATACTGCCTTTCTTTTTCGAAATCAACAACTTAACACTAGGTTTATCATTCTCTTCCATTCCAATATTCTCACCATGCAAATTTTCTATTGATTTTGAACCGTCCTTCTCTTGCGATGAACTATCACTGTGCACTTCAGCTTCACTTTCGTACCACGACCGTTTTAATTTATTTTTGATTTTGTAGTCTTTGTGGACATCATTTGTATCGACCTCGCTCAATTTTTTTTGCAGCACGGACCAATTGTTAATTGAATTTGGCAGCAGAGTACTTTGTTCATATTTACTCGAAAAATCAGCTGGGTGTGGAGATAATGTTATATCTTTTTCCGATGTTTCATTAATACCCACCGCTTCAACTTTTTCCTTTTCTAAATTTTTGCGTTTTTGAGTATAAGTTCGCGCCGTTCGTTTTACAACGGGCTCTTGTACATTATCGTTATTATTATTACTCATATTATTTACATTATTATTATTTGTTCGTGTAATTCGACCAGATTTAGTTCTTATTACTGAAGGTGGTAATTTAGGTATTGCTTTTTCAACGATGGGCGATTTCATAGCACGAGTTCGTGTAACACGTTTCGGAGGAGATGGTTCGGGTTCCGGTTCCTGATCAGGCTCCTTTTCCACCACCGGTTCAGGCTCTACTTCCACCACTGGTTGTAAAGGCAGTTTTTCCAACAATGAGTTTATATTAATTTCAGTTAAGTTATCTTCGATTGTCGATTGATGTAATTCTTTTTCCTCGCTTTCCGATTCAAAAATTGTGTCTAACGGAACATTTATTTCGGACGGTGGTGCCGCAATCACAGAACTTTGTGAAGTATCAATATCACTTGTAAGATCACTTGACCCTCGACTATGAACAACGCGACTATCTTCAGGTACACCAGTTACAAACGCCGTCTCTTTCGATGATACACTACCAAGTACTGAACTTTGTGAATCAAAATCTTTATCCGATGGTGACGCTAATGTTCTGTATAAATCATAATTTTCAGTACCGGGTAATGGAGATATACTTTTACCAGATTCGTCATTAGTTACAATAGGTGTTTCTATTGTTAACAATGGTGGCGTATTAGCCACTGACGGATCTATTGGTACCGATGAATGTACTGTTACCGGTGGTAGTACTGTTGCTCCTTCTGGAGACAATTGTGTCCTTCTTGTAGACCTTGTGATACGTGTTTGTCTTATCGGCTTCAAGTCAACTAAAATAGGCGTTACTACAGTTTCAATTTGTAGTTCTGGTGATATAGATGCCGGTAACGGATCAGGTGATGCTGGTGGTAATTTCTCGATTATTGGTGGCGGTGATGGACTCGGTTCTTTAATAGGGTCGTCTCGCAACGGTTTTATATGTAATTTTGGCAAATGATCTTTCTTTTTATGATGATGATGGTGATGATGTTTTTTATGCTTTTCATTTTTAATATTATTTTCTAGTATACTTGTTTTAATTTTGATTTTAATACTGTCGGGTTTAATTTCGGTTTCAATTGGTGATACTACTGGTAAAGATAATGTTTCTGCCTCCGCTGTATCCGACAACACAGCTAAAAGTTCAGCTGTTGAAGCTAATGCACCAGTCGACTGTTGATTCGATTGGGTTGGGGAAAATGTAGCATCTTCACTGTCTGTACTTATTAAGCGTGAAGTTCCCTTTAAATAAAATAAGAAATTCAAAATTTACAACTAAATTCCAAGTTTGATTTCTAATAAATTTATAATTTTTATTTAATTATAATCATTCGAAATACCTGAAGGTAACTCAGTAATTCGTATTCCATAATATAATATCTCTAAATTTTATTTACAACGATCAACTCTACTAAATAAAGCTTAAATTTTTGTCTTCATTTTTATTTGGACATTTACAAAAAAATCTTCTGATAAGATAAGAAAATTTTGTCTACTTGTGTTATTGAATCATAATAATAAATATTTTTTATTGTCACACAATATTCAATTACAAGTAAAATTAATGTAAATATGGTGGAAATGCAATTGAATTTTGATTTAAATTAGCTAACACAGCGCGATTTTGTTAGAATTAAAAATTAATTTTTAATGTTTCTGTTTGACAATGAGAAATTAAAATGGTAATGTTCACGTTTACGTTTCATTAAAATAATAATATTTATGTTAACTAAACACATGTGATGGTATAATCAAAGAATATTTTTACAAATACAGACATTAGAACTATGTAGGTATTTGTAACCAGGGATATTGAACCTCGTTAAATGATATACATCTTGACATTTCTGTGTGATAAATATTAGATTAATTAACATTTATTTGAAATGTATTATACTATAAAAATACTGTTAGGCTTTAAAACTTGAATTATTATTATGTATTGCATTATTTAATTGTAGCAAAAGTACTAAAGTAATCCGAAGTAAACGTAACCGCTATACCGAATCCTACATTCCAGTTCCTATTAAGGTTTTATGATTGCTGCTTGGTGTAAGCCAAATTCCTAATTTTTAGTTCAGACCGACATTTTTTAAAATTAATGAATAATAATTAACTTCCTTTAACACACTGTCTGCCCAATTGATTTTGCGAATGTTAACCAACTGGCCTACATTTTTTTGTAATTTGTGCTAGTTTCTTGATAAAACTACAAAGCTAATGCTGTGTTTCTTATTTAAATCGGTAGATCGAGCAGATTTTGAAATCTGAAATCAGATCGATTTGGTCGATCTGAAATAAGAAACAGGTTTCAGATTTTTAGATGAAAAAAATTGTCAACTTTCAAAAATTTTCAATTTAATAAAATTGTCGATCTTCGTCCACATAATAATTAAAAAGAAATAAGTGATGAGAATGACAGTTCTCTATGCGGTAATGTATGTATTTGAATTTCGTGAAGTTAGCTAAACTAAAATTAATCTGAGAAATCGGAATATTTTTACAAATCAAAAAAATCAATCTAATCAATCTGAAAAAAATAAGAAATACCAAAAAAATTGATCAGATCGATCTGAACTGAAATAAGAAACAACTTTTTAATACTCAGATCAATCAGATCAGAAATAAGAAACACAGCATAAATTTGTCAGTCTGACTTAATTTGGAATGCCCAGCACCCAAATTACGGTTCTATGACAAATCATGTTGAATAATGTAATAAACAATCTAACATATCACGGTAGATAGGGTACAAGTAGTGTTGTCTCTTTCTCTTTGTAAGTCTTTAGTCTGCTTTGGTATTACAAAGAGGAAACATCTTAATAAGAGAAATAATTGGAAATACATTTATATAAATATATATATAAGCCTGCGTGTTTTATTTAAATATAATATTTATCAGGTTATGGGCCCAGAAGCGATAAATATAAATATATATATTGGATAAATATGACAGAGGAAATTCGTTTTCGATTTGGTCAGTTTGACGGAAATAATTTCAATAATTGGAAATACAGAATTAAGGTATTGTTGGAGGAAAAAGAATTATTGGTGTATGTAGAAAAGAAACTGGATCTAATAATCGCAGAGGGAAAACCGAATGAAAGTGAAATTCATACTAAAAATGAGCGAAAGTGCAAATCAATTTTGATTCAGTATATTGCCGATAGTCATTTAGAATATGTTAAGGACAAAAATCGAGCGAAAGAAATTTTCGACGCTTTGGTAGCCATTTTCGAACGAAAAAGTGTGGCTGGACAATTGTATTTACGAAGGTAGTTGATGACAATGAAATACAGTGAAAATGATGAAATGGAAAACCATTTTCTGGGTTTTGATAAAACAGTGCGGGAATTAAAATCAACGGGTGCCTCGATAGAAGACATTGACGTCGTATGTTACTTGTTGTTAACATTGCCTAGTTCGTATGATTCTTTGGTGACTGCTTTGGAAACGATGGATCAAAATCATTTACATATTGAATTTGTGAAAAGTCGGTTGTTGGATGAATTCAACAAGAGGAAGAGTTTTGAAAAGAGTACGGAAGTGAAAGAAGAGAATGGTGTGGCAATGAACGCAATGAAATTCCGATATAAATGTTTCAAATGTGGGAAGATTGGTCACAAGAAATCAGAATGCACCGTTAACATAAAACCAATTAACAATAGAACGCACTTTTCGTCAACTGTTACGAATGATGAAATTTCATTTTGTGCGACAACGATAGAAGAAACTAAGATTGGCAACAGTGTAAGTAGCGGTGAAAATAATGTTATGTGCAGTGCGAATATGACGAACAGTAATATTATCAGGTGGTGTATGGATTCTGGTGCAATATATCACATGATAAATGATGCAAGTGTTTTTGATGATTATCGTGATTTAATTGATCCAATTAAAATCGCTATTGCAAAGAATGGTGTGTTATTAACTACATTAAAAGTCGGTAATATTACTGGGACTGTATTTGCAAATGGATTAGAAACGTCATGCATAATTAAAGATGTATTGTTCGTAAAGGATCTAAAATGTAATTTATTGTCAATCAGAAAATTGGAAGACAACGGAATGAAAATTGTATTTGCAAACAGTAAAGTGTGTGTGTATCGTCAAGGAAAACTCATTGCGGTTGGAAAAAGATTAAACAAATTATATGAATTGGAATTTAGAGTCAAATTCCAAAAGCATGCTCGAATTTGTGGTTTTGAAGAAAATATGAACATTTGGCATCGTAGAATGGGACATTTGAACGCGAACGACATGATAAAGCTCATAAATGGAAACATGGTGGATGGAATCAGAGGGATTAAAAATAAAAAATTTAATTTTTGTGAACCATGTCTTCGTGGAAAACAAACAAGAAAACCTTTCTGACAAATAATGGAAAATCGTTCAAGTAGGCCATTGCAGTTGGTACATAGCGATGTATATGGACCATTAAACCCAGAATCATGGTCTAAAGAAAGATATTTTGTATCATTTATAGATGATTATACTCACTTTGTTGTGATATATGTAATAAAAAATAAAAGTGAAGTATTTGATATGTTTCAAAATATGCTGCAATGAGTACGGCACATTTTGGCGGTGGAACAAAAATGTCTAAACTTAGGGTGGACAATGATGGTGAATACTCATCAGAAAAGTTTAAAGAATATTGTTCACAGTTGGGAATTCAAATCGAGTATACAGTACCGCATACACCGGAATTGAATGGCGTTGCGGAAAGATTAAACAGGACAATTATAGAAAAGGCAAGGACAATGATATGCGATGCAAAATTGGATAAGAAGTTTTGGAACGAAGCCGTCTTAACTTCTGCATATTTACTTAATAGAAGCCCGACGCGCGCGCTGAAAGGTGATCATGATTGTTGCACACCGGCTGAATTATGGTACGGAAAAAAACCAAACTTATCAAAAATAAAAATGTTTGGTTGTGTGGCATACGTACATATTCCGAAGCAGTGTAGGAGAAAATTGGATGAAAAATCAGCTCGCAATATTATGATGGGATATGCAATCAACGGATATAGACTGTGGAATCCAATTCAAGGAAGAATTATTACGGCTAGGGACGTTGTGTTTAAGGAAGATATACAGTGTACAGTCGACAATCGAAGAGTAACCGAGTATGAAGATTCCGGAAAAGGGAATGAATCGGAAAATGATGACCCATCAAATGAAGAACTGGGCAACGAATCAAATGATGTCGAGGAAAATGATGGTGAATTGAAAACAGATGTGGAGATGCGAAGAGGTTCGAGAGTTCGCAGACAACCCGAATGGGTTCAAGACTACGAGTTGTCATCAAGTCTAAGCTTTGCTTTAAGTGCGGAAAGTTATGTGGCGAATGATCCGAAAACATTGGAGGAGGCAAAAGCACGTAGCGATTGGCCTCAATGGCAAAATGCAATTTATGAAGAACTAGCATCATTAAAGAAGAACAATGCCTGGAAGTTGACCGAATTACCAAGTGATCGACGCGCAATACAATGCAAATGGGTATTCAAAATAAAAACCAATGAAAACGGTGGTATTGATAAATACAAAGCTAGACTTGTGGCAAAGGGGTTTTCACAGAAAATTGGTTTCGATTACAATGAAACTTATGCTCCAGTTGCTAAGTTGAGCACGTTACGTGTTTTGCTTGCAGTTGCGAATCAGGAAGAATTGTTGATTCATCAAATGGATGTAAAAACGGCGTTCTTAAACGGAAATTTGAAAGAGGAAATATTTATGAATCAACCGGAGGGCTATTCGGATGGGGGACTGGTATGTACGAGGGCGGATTGAAAATGAAGCTACCTAAGTAGGAAAACAAAATTTTATTTTGCCAAAAACCATTTATTTCTCAACATAGTCTCCATTTAATTCGACACACCTAGTAAGACGATATTCCAACTTTTTTATACCATCTGAATAATACGATTTCGGGAACCCCTCAAAATACGCGTTAGTTTCGATAATCACTTCTTCGTTTGAGATGAATCTTTGTCCTGCGAGCCATTTTTTCAAGTTTGGAAACAGGAAAAAGTCACTAGGAGCTAAATCTGGACTATAAGGTGAATGATCAACCAATTCGAAGTGTATTTCACGTAATTTTAGCATCGTATCTAATGCTGTGTGAACCGGTGCGTTGTCTTGAAGAAAGAACACTTTTTTCTTCTTTAAATGTGGTCGTTTTTCCTTGATTGCATCAACCAATTGATCCAATAATGCACGATAATACTTTCCTGTGATTGTGGATCCTTTTTCAAGATAATCGATGAGCAATATTCCGTGTGCATCCCAAAATATAGTGGCCATAACCTTGCCAGCCGATTTCACTACCTTTGCCTTCTTCGGAGCACTTCCACCAGCTTCCACCCATTGTGTGTAGTGGTGGACCCACGTTTCATCAACAGTAATAAATCGACGCCAAAAATCAACAGGATTACGCTTTATCATGTCCAAATACCGCTGTGAAGTGGTCTGTCGAACTCGTTTTTGTTCGACACTGAGCAAACGCGGCACCCATCTTGCCGATAGCTTTTTCATATGCAAATGTTCATGCAAAATGTTGAACACACGTTCATATGATATGTTTACCATTTCAACAATCTCACGCAACTTGACTCGGCGATCATTCATAACGATATCGAGGATTTTCTTGATATTTTCTTCAGTAACCACCTCTATTGGCCTTCCTGTTGATGGTATTGTTGCAGTGCTTCTTCGGCCGCGTTTAAATTCAGCAATCCATTATTTTACCATGTAATCTGACGGAGCAGACTCACCGTAATGTTTATCGAGCTTTTCTTTTGTCTCTTTCGCCGTTTTCCCTTTCAAATAATAGTGTTTAATCACTGCACGAAATTCGTTTTTTTCCATTTTTCAAGAAACACAAAAGTTGCTTACTTCAAACGACTACAACAAATAAACTAATCAATGAATTTGGGTGAAATATTAACAGCTGACGTTTGACAGATCGCAATTTCTAAAAAACAAAAAAAAATTGAGTTTGTGCTGCCATCTAGCGCTAGGTAGCTTCATTTTCAATCCGCCCTCGTAGATTGAACAAAGCTTTGTATGGACTAAAGCAAGCATCGAGAATTTGGAACGAGCGTTTTCATGATTTCATTGTTAGATTGGGGTTTCGACGAACGAACTCGGATTCGTGTTTATATGAAAAATCTTCGCATGAAACAAAATTCTTTTTATTATTGTACGTTGATGATCTCATTCTAATTTGTAACAATGTAAATGAAATTAACTTGGTGAAGGAGAAATTATCAAATGAGTTTGAAATGACAAACATGAATGAATTGAAATATTTTCTGGGATTCAATGTAGAACGTGATAAGAAAAATGGAATTATGAAGTTGAGTCAAAAACATTATCTGCTCAATGTGCTAAGAAAGTTTAGCATGGAGGAATGCAAGCCTATTTCAACACCTATGGAAGTGAATCTCAATATAAAAAGAGATAGTGCTCAACGTACAACGAAGCCATACAGAGAGTTAATCGGGTGTCTTAACTATGTTGCAATGACTACGAGGCCAGATTTGGCAGCGTCTGTGGGTTATTTCAGTCGATTTCAAAATTGTGCTACAGATGAGCATTTCATGTATCTAAAAAGAATATTAAAATATATCAAAGGGACAATCGATGTTGAACTGGTGTATGCAAGAACACCAAATGTTAAAGTGCTTCAAGGTTTTGCGGATGCGGATTGGGCAGGTGATAGTCATGATCGAAAGTCGACGAGCGGATTCGTGTTCAAAGTGTTTGATTCGACGGTGTCATGGACTTCAAGAAAGCAAATAACAGTCAGTTTATCATCGACAGAGGCAGAATATGTAGCATTGAATCAGGCGGCATGTGAGGCTGTGTGGTTACGACTTTTACTAACGGAATTAGGTTATCGTAACTTTGATCCGATCACCATTTATGAAGACAATCAGTCATGCATAAAAATTGCTGAAGAGCCGAGAGATCATAAGCGAATGAAGCACATAGATGTCAAACATAACTTTATTCGAGAAGTAATTGGAGATGGAAAAATTGTTGTAAAATATATTCCATCAAGTCTACAGGTAGCCGATATCATGACGAAGAGTTTGAATTGCAAACAGTTTACCGTTTTAAGAAGAGAGTTAGGATTGTTAGATTGAGGAGGGCTGTTGAATAATGTAATAAACAATCTAACATATCACGGTAGATAGGGTACAAGTAGTGTTGTCTCTTTCTCTTTGTAAGTCTTTAGTCTGCTTTGGTATTACAGAGAGGAAACATCTTAATAAGAGAAATAATTGGAAATACATTTATATAAATATATATATAAGCCTGCGTGTTTTATTTAAATATAATATTTATCAAATCACCCATTCCACACGAGTCGCGCTTACGCTGTTGCATTTCTTCGTCTCTTACCACTTTGTACTGTTTTTGCCTATAAACAAACATCACTTCAAGTATAAATTGGTACTCTCTTAGTCGATTCATATGATGTTATACGACAAATAACAGAAACTGTACATATCTGGCAGCAATAGAAATATCATTACAACTGACGTAATATTTGACATTTATAGATCTATCACTTATAAATTTCAGGTGATGAATATGTCATTTCAAGTGATGTTTAACTTTTTATACGACTAAGAGAATATCACCCCAATTATCATAGTTGCGTCACGTCATTTTTCATGACTATAGTCACGTCACATCAATTTTGCTATTCGCTTAATCGTTTATTACGACTAGTCACTTTATATTTCCAAGTGACAAACGGACACAACAAAAAGGAAAGATGCAATTATTTTATTTTATGTAAAGGTTTTTTTTTTAAGCCTGATAGAACTTGAAATTGTAAAAAATAACCATTATCTGCGTCGTTCTTCCGCCGATTGGGCTGTAGAGCAGTTGGCAAATGACCCGTTGTTTTATCGTCAAATTATGTTCAGTGATTTCCTGTGGGGGTACGTGAAGTTATTGGTTTATGCTGATAAACCAGCAACAATTGACGCCTTGGAGGCCAGCATTGTTCGTGTTATTCGTGACATCCGGCCAGCAGTGCTCGAAAAAGTGGCCCAAAATTGGACGTCCAGAATGCATTTCGTCAAGAACAGCCGCGGTGCCCATATGCCCGAAATCATTTTCAAATATTAATGCCATGTATTGATCTTTCGAATAAAAAAAAAATTTTGATTACAATTTAATTTGTTGTGCTATTTTTTACAATTTCAAGTTCTATCGGGCTTAAAAAAACACCCTTTATATTAAAATGTGATTTTTTGAATAATTTTGTGCACTGTTTTAAATATGTTGTTGTTTAAAAAATAATAATATTATTGTTTTAAAACAACAATAAACAAAATAAAACAATTGTTGTTTTTTATTTGTCTAATATATTTCAAGTTGCAGTCATGTCACTTGGTTCGCCTTCAAGAATCTCAATTTTCAAGTGATTTGAGACGACTATAGTCACGTCACATGAAATGACACGACTATGGGAATTGGGGTGCATGACTTCAAGTGATAGTTATCACACCAAACCATAAACGTCGCTTCAATCGACTAAGAGAATACCAAAATTAAAGTGATGTGATAGTTATCACATCATATGAAGTGATGCGACTATGGGAATAGGGCTGTTTATAAACTTGTGTTATTATCTAAATAATGTACTTCTCATAGAAAAATATTTCTTGATTTTTTTCTAACATTTTTTATGAGTTTTAATTTCTCAATCATCAAACCGGAATCGCGTTTCATGAGTTTTTATACCTTTAGGTTTTTTTATACGGATAAAACCCATATGAGAAATTTGTCAACGAACCGGAATTCGGGTGCAGGACCTATTTCGGAATGTCTATTAAAAATGGTAGCAGTGGCATCCCATGAGTCTAACTAACGGCTACCATTTTTTAGAGCCATCTCTTTTTTAGTGAACGTACATGGCTATACTATTTGATAGCCTTAGCGCCCAAGGAAATACACTGGCTATCAGAAACGATAGCCGTGGCAGCCAATTTGTTAAGTGCTAACGCCCCAGGAAAACGAAAAAACCTGGAATAACATTCTGTAAAAGAGATCGGTGATTGTTAATATCATTTTTAATTCATGAATGTCAAAGGTTGTTTTTCAGAATGTGATTTTTCCCGAATTTTTTGGCGGTAAAAATGTATTGATTAGTTTATTAATTAAAAAATAATAATTCTTATCAAAATATTGTTATAGTCCTCAATAACTTTTATAGAAAGTCAGCCGCATTAATTTTTTTTCGCAATAATTCCCGAATTGTAATTCCCACCTTGTTCCAAAGTACTATATAAAATTCAAAAAATTTTGTAAATTTCTAAGCAATGGGAAATAAATTTTTTCTGTACTAAAGATTTTTTCGCTTAGAATTCAAATACAATTAAATTTGATTTTAAAAAGCATACGAGAAAATAAACAAAACGGAGCAAAATACCGATTTAGAACATCACTACAATTTAGCTTTGCCTAAGCACTTTTCATTCCAGACGCCTCGCCTCAAAATTTTTAGTTATCACAAAATATGAATCTTAAGGCGGATGGATGCAAGGTTGGATTCGTTCGTTCCTTTAAGGTTTCTATTTCAGTTTTTCTTGTTTCTTTTAAATATATTATAGGTATATAAATAAATAAATAAATAAATGAAGTTATAATTCATAGATTGACAATCATAGTTTATCATATAAAAAAAAAAAAAAAAAACTTGTAGTAGTGGTTTTGACTGGCATTTTAATTAAGCCACCTACTTATAAAATTAGAAAAAATTCAATATTTGGTTGGGAAGTCCTTTCGATTCAAGACTATGCTTGCATTTCCTGCCTTCCAGCCTTATTAATTTAAAAATTAACCGGGTTTTTGTACATTTTTTTTACCTTAGCAATCGTGAATTACATTTTTAAAAAATTCTGCCAAAATACAAAAATTGTTGTTTTGTGTACAATTACCGCTTATAAAGGACCTCGGCCTTAGAGATGTTTCGCTTATAACATCGGAAATCAAACTAAATATTATTATTATTTCTCGGGAGTAACAATTTTTCCAAGTAATAGCTTTTGTTTTAAATTATTTTATCTCTACCAAACAACAGCTAGCTAGTGATACAAAATACAAGAATTATTTAATTTTAACGAAATCCATACGACATTCGGCTGCAACGACGGATTCTCAATGTAGTTATAAGCGAATAAATTTTAACTTGTGAATTTAAATAAAAATCGACAAAATTATCTTTTGTATTTTTTTAGTTGTCTTCGGACCTGTTCAATAATTCGCAGGTGCGGTGCAGTGTATACTGTTTGATTTAGTTTCGCACCGTGCGAATTATCAATCAGACCCTTCGTCTAGCTAGGGTCAGCAAACATCGCTCATCGCATTTTTATGATTTTTTCGGTTTTTTTCTAAAGTAATATTTTGTATATTTTAAGCCTGATTTCCATTATGAAAATTTTACTGACCCAGAGGAGTTAAGACAATCAAAAATTCCATTAGAATGACAAAGGCAATAATTTTTTTATAGTAAAATTCTATCACTATTATTGTGTGAATGGATTTCCATTTTTTTCACTATTTTGTGTGCTTTTGTTACTTTGTAAAATTTTTTTATATAAAAAAGAAAAATTCTTTATTATTATTTATTTTTATTATTTTAATATTTTTAGCTTCCTTATAGTAACAATCTGTTTTATTTTTTATTTTTAAAAAAAATCGATTTCGGATGCTTTCGCCTTCCTTTCTCAATTTTTAATTTAATATTAATCATCTTAATATTAAATTAAAAATTGAGAAAGGAAGGCGAAAGCATCCGAAATCGATTTTTTTAAAAAATAAAAAATAAAACAGATTGTTACTATAAGGAAGCTAAAAATATTAAAATAATAAAAATAAATAATAATAAAGAATTTTTCTTTTTTATATAAAAAAATTTTACAAAGTAACAAAAGCACACAAAATAGTAAAATTCTATGGTTAAATTTTGACATAATTTTGTTAACATAACCAATACATTTCATAATTTTTCGTAATTCTACGAGTGTGTTTTATTTTTATTGTATTCTATTACGATAAATTATTTCTTTTTGTGAAAAAAATTTAAATTAAATTTGTAACATTAAAAATTATATCATTTTCTACCATAAAAATGTCGAATGGGGCGAGGGAATTTCATTTTTTTTTTATATTTAGTGGTTCAGTAAGTGAGTGTGCGATAAAAATTTGCTATCCTTACACAATATTTATATAGATGTATTCAAAGTACTGAAAAAATCAATCGCTTCATATTTTGTTCCAGTAAATTATGGTTGTATACCAAAATAAACATAATTATTTTCAGTACTGATTACTGAAAAACGTCTTTTTGCTCTCACACTTCAAGCAAATCTATATTTTTGTCTCGCTTTATTCTTACTGATAAAAGTATTTTCATAATGGAAATCAGGCTTTATTGTTAACTCCAAGGTTACTTAGTTATATTGCGACATATTAGGTAAATCATAATTGAATTATAGAAAAACATCAATGTTTGTGTGAACTAAATCATTGGCTAAAATGAGTAAAGAGTTGAGCTAAGCGAAGAGTTATGTTCTCTCGCTTAACTGAGCTGAAATGTCCAGCGGGCTTAATAGTGATTAATTTCGTCAGCTCAGTATGTTTTTTATCCCGGTCGGTCAACTGTTAAAAATCTGGGGTGCCATGTTGTAACCACCACTTTTTTCTCTTCGGTCCATTTATCTTCTTTATTAATTGATTATTATAGTGTATTATATTCGTACATTTAGTTATTTTATTTTAAATTGTTAAGTGACTATATCATTATTTAATCATAATTCAAACATAAGTGACTATATCATTATTTAATTAGTCAAAAATAATCTTAAGTTTAATTGATTTACTATTTTATTTTGATTTTTTCCATATTACACAAATAATAATGAGAACAAATTTGTGGGTACAATTAATTTTGTAAAAATATAATTAACTGTAATTTCTCCTAGAACTAAAATTAAAAAAAAAATGATTGAAATGTAAAGCAGGGTAATTAAATTTATTGAATTAAAATTAATATTTTCAAAAGGTTTATTATTTATATAGTTTTTAAAGTTTCTTGCGTTACGGTGCATCAAAAATTTAACAGGTACAAATAATTTTGTTTAAGACTTTATGTTTTTTATCTGTCGGATCTTTGGCATATTGTAAGAACAGAGACTCGTCCGCGTTTTTATTTCCTACTACCTAAGGCACTTATTTGGTAAGGCGGGGGTGTCCCGCAAACCATATTCATTCACTATTGTCCACAATTTTAATTAATAATGTAGTAGACTCGCTCTTTGCCTACTTTACGCGAACGACATGAAAATATTCGCACCGATTAATAATATACATAAATGGGGAATTCCACGTAAAATGAAACCCAAACAATATTTACAAGAACAGCTTTAAACTCTAAAAGCTACCTTTTTTCCTAACCCTTAACATTCTAATCCATTTCTTAATAGAAATTACGCAAAATAAAATTTATTTGGGGGAAAGATGGACATCTTCACAGATTTCCCAAATTACGATTTTATCACTATTTAAAATAATCAAAGTGAAATGGAGATTACGGTGGCTTTTACGGCAAAATCAAAACCAAATCCAATTACAATACTTTAATTTAAAATTTCTATTTGTTCAATTATTTTTAACCATTGTTATTTATTTGTCAAAAATGAAGAGAAATGTTAAAACAAAAAATGTACCTAAAGTTAACTAATTTGTATTTAAATTTGTTTGTTTGTTTTTTAAATTTGCTCAGGTCAGATCTTTCAATCCATAGGACCAGTGAGTTATATTTTTCCAGAAAAACCCACAGAAATTTCTCAAGGGAAATCCTGGGGCACTGGATAGGTTATATTTTTTTCACAAAAAGTATTAATAGTTATATTTTTAGTTTTGTTAATATTTAATATGTGGTAATTTTTATATTTACTATAAGTGTGAGTTAATATATGTGTGATCACGTTGTAAAATGGCGTAGGCTCTTATCGTTAGTGCACGATGAATTATGGATCGCGTCAATTAATATTGACCAGATCCTGAGTCTTTTTTACAAACGTGTTTTTTATAAGTCGCAAAAAAGGTGACTCCTTCGCTCAGTGTACGAAATTATGGGGCTTATACGGAATTACGCAGTACCCGGAACCATTTATTGCGACTTAATTTATTCACTTTTTTTGGTCCGCTCTGTAACGCGTACAAAACGAGACTGCTGTATTTAAATTCTTTGAAGTACATAATGCATGTGAAGTTTAATGATTTGTTTTTGTAGAGAATTCCTACGTGTAACCTACATGTAGCTAACGTGAAATAAATGTGTAACAGACGAGTAACTAAGTTTTTTTGGCCCGATGCCTAACATCCATATTTTTTGTTCTACTAGGTAAACAAAATTTTAGCAAAGTACCCTAAAACTTTTCTCTCATTGATTTATTAATAAGCACATATCCAACTTAATAATTAAGTACTAACTTCATTTTTATTTTAAATGATGTCGCAGAAAAATGATGAAATATAAGTGAATGTCAAATTATTAAGATTATACGGTCCCGATGACTAACAGCGTTTTGTACAAAATAAATTGCCATTTATTTTGACAGTATTGATTTTTGTAAGTTTAAAATATTTCTAAATAATGTAAGAAGTATCAACCTTACTTACTGGCTAGACAGCTTTCAAAACAAAAAATTGTTTAATAAAATGAAAAGTGTAAATGTTTAGAAATGTCCCGATGACTAATATGGAATTCCCCATATACATTCTGTTTGTTTGTTTGTTTCTATCCCTGCAATCTGTTCTGGGGCTCGAGGCACTCCAAACTCTTTCGCAGTTCGCTTTTTACGTCCTACCTTACGCAGTAGCCAAATCGAGGACGCACGGCTATAGACCCGTTTTCGTTTAAACCACCTGCACATTGCATTGCTTCATGCCAACCTATAGTGCTGACATGAAAGGTGGCTCGGCCCATGGATTCCGCACTCTCAACAGGGCGTCATAAGTAGTGTTTTTTTATTCGCTCCGGATAGCTGCTATCGAGAGCCGTCATATGAAAAGTGGCTCCGGATAGCGCTCCGTATAAATAGGTAGATCCAAATATTTTTTATATCAAGTTTTCGCTAAACAATTGAATTAAAAATGATAGTTTGATGTTAAATAAGTTTAGTTTACCAATAAATAGCGCGTCAAATTTAAATTTAGGCGTATAAAAATGACGGCTCTCGATAGCAGCTATCCGGAGCGAATAAAAAAACGCGACTATAGATGTGTTCATCTTCATCACCGATCTTAATCAGATTATGAAAAATCCCTTTTGCATCCCACCCCTATAGGGATTCGAACCCGGTACCTCCCCGATCCAACCGCTGCAGCTTTGACCACTGTGCCGTTTGCTCGGTTATACATTCTGTCCAAAACGTATCGGAAATTGTTAAATAAAATACAAATTTTAAGTTCAATCATAAACATTTATTTTATCGCCCTCAAAGTATTCCCCATTCGAGGATATACATATATGGCAGCGTTTTTCCAACCATCGAAACATTTTTTATATGCACTTTCTTGGAGGGCCTTCAGTTCGCGCGCCGAATTTGGTTTTAAGGCTTCAATGGAGTCAAAACGGATTCCACAGAGTAGCAAATTGAGTCTGGGAAACAGGAAAAAATCACCTGGTAAATGTGGTTTTAAATTTGTAAATCCCTTCAGCGCGGGCATTTTAAATTAACAATCCTCGGTACTTTTTTGACAGAATGTATATTCAATTGTTGGAGGTCGTAGAAGGACTTACATGTATGTATATAAATGTAAACTTATCGTAACTTGGTCACCGATTCTAAAGTTGTTTTTCTCTTTAATGGTGTCGTTAAAAATGTTGGGAATTTGCCCGACCTGAATGAAATTTTTCTTTCGACCTAACCTTTGGCAGGCACCTCGATTCAATTATGACTTAATCAAACACAATTGCGAAGGAATTTTGCGACCCCTTTACATTGAAATCCGTTCTGTGCTAGAATATACGTCTCAGGCTTGCTCATTTTGTAAGTGTCATTGTAATAGAATATTAAGAATTCAAAAGCAATTTGTTTTTGTCCTTGCCTTGTACGTCTCAGGCTTGGTCGCCATTTTATGTATTATTTTGGCTTCTGCCCTTCGAGCATCATATGCGGAATAATACCGGGATTATTGCAACCTGAGAGGCGGAATAACATCGGGATTGTCGCAATCAGAGAGAATTTTTCTGAATATCATACGAATTCAAAGTATAAGATTCGTATTTGAATTTAAATAAAAAACGGGCGAATCAAATCATACAAAAATCCGATGCTTGTCTGTTAATTCAGCCCAATTATTTTATTTTTATTTTTTACAGAAATCATTTAATTCATTTAAATTTAATCATTTATTTTTAGACTTTTGTCGTCACTTGAAACATTTGTGGTACATCTATCAGAAGAAGCGATACGAGCGGTACAATTCCTTTGACCTGTGGCTGCAAGGTTGACGAAGTATTAACGAAGAATTAAATCCGCAATTCGCTCCAATAGATTCGTCGATACTATATTAACCCAACGAATTAAGCCAACAAAATAATTTGAAACATTTGTGGTAGAACTATCAGTAGAAGCGATTTGGTATAACGTAACGTATTCAGAAATATCCACCTATTAAATTTGACTTTTTACAGTCGTGATTTAACTAGTTGTAGTCATCTCAACAATCATCATCTATGCCCTAACAATTTGTGGCGTTAAGATATTTCTTTTTTTTTTTAATTTGCTCCTTTCACTCTTTAATTGAATCGATTAATTCGAAAACGACCAAAGTCGCATTACTAAAAGTGCTACTTTGGTCATTTTCAAACGTATCGATTCAATTTTAATTATGGTGCCTTCGATTTTAACTTGACTAGAAATTTGTTTAGGAACCGAGCGAGCTACTTAAGTACTTACAAAGTTTCAATTGAATTTTGTCTCTATATATTTAGCTCTCAATTAATTATTATTATTAACATACCGATTGTAAAAGCTGTAGGTATATTTAATAAATAAATATTTTTGGTTCCAAAAGGGGCGCTGATTACACTTTTCTAATGTGGTTTTCGATTCACCAAAAAAGAGCAAGCCGGCTTGCTCTTTCTGCTGTCAAACTGTTCGATTCATCAAGAAAAGTCGCTCGGTCGAGCAAAATTGTTGTTGGTTTACGAATCTCGATTTTTTGGCAGATTTATGTCGAATTCTTTTCGTTTTTTCAAATCAATGTAAATTTTGTGGTGCGAAAAGTACACGAAACCAAATTGAAGTTTTTTTTGACGTTACTAACAACAACAAAAATAGAAACTTCATTTTGTATTTGTCAAAGTTGTGAATATACGAGTTTTTTGTGTCTTGATTTTAAATCATATTAATTGTTGTTTAATTATTTTAATCGTTTAAATAATATTTTCAATATAAACAGTTTTCTCCGTCTCGATTTTTATTATTCTTTTGTTTGTTTGTTGTGTTTAATTAAATTAATCGTATGAAATGTTTTCAATATAAACAGTTCTTTTCCGTCTCTTATAGCATTGCCAGACTGCGGTTTAATAAATCCGATTTAGTGAATTTTCTAGATTAGCCGTAGTTAGATTTACGGTATTTATGCATTATTTTGAGTTTAGTGACTAAAACGATGTAATGGGAGTGTGTTAGTTTGACAAATATTTTGAAAACAATAACACTTTAAGTGTATTAACCGTTATTTAAAACGAGTTTAGCTAAATCGGATTTATTAAATCGCAGTCTGGCAATGCTATTATCCTTTTAATTGTGGTACTTAATTATTTTAATCGAATTAAATAAAATCAAGGCACAAAAAGTCTAATTGACAACTTTGACAACTAAAAATTGACGTTTCTAATTTGTTGTTGTAGTTGATTTATGGAAAAATATACATTTCGTAAAATTGATGTACATCGAAAAAACATTGATGTTTTTTGGCAAATCGAATATGGTTTTCGATGTACATCAATTTTTTTTGATGTTTTTTGGCGAAAAGAATTTAATGTCGAATTCTTTTCGTTTTTTCAAATCAATGTAAATTTTGTGGTGCGAAAAGTACACGAAACCAAATTGATGTTTTTTTTGACGTTACTAACAACAACAAAAATAGAAACTTCATTTTGTATTTGTCAAAGTTGTGAATATACGAGTTTTTTGTGTCTTGATTTTAAATCATTTTAATTGTTGTTTAATTATTTTAATCGTTTAAATAAAATTTTCAATATAAAAAGTTTTTTCCGTCTCGATTTTTATTATCGTTTTGTTTGTTTGTTGTGTTTAATTATTTTAATCGTATGAAATAAAGTTTTCAATATAAACAGTTTTTTTCCGTCTCGATTTCTTATCCTTTTAAATTGTTGTGCTTAATTATTTTAATCGAATTAAATAAAATCAAGACACAAAAACTCTAATTGACAACTTTGACAACTAAAAATTGACGTTTCTAATTTGTTGTTGTAGTTGATTTATGAAAAAATATACATTTCGTAAAATTGATGTACATCGAAAAAACATTGATGTTTTTTGGCAAATCGAATATGGTTTTCGATGTACATCAATTTTTTTTGATGTTTTTTGGCGAAAAGAATTTAACATAACATTACTAACCAAACACAAATAGAACTGTCATTTTGAAAGCGTCATTTGTGTTTTGTGTTAAATTTTGTGTTTCTGTTTATTTTTATGTAAATATTTTATATTAAAGAATTAACTTGTTGTTGTTATGTATATAACATTAGAATATGTTAAGTTGTTTTTTATAGAGTATCGATCTTTTATAAAAATTATAGGTTATGTTTATATTAACGTCAAAAACACACATATATATTACGGAGCAACTGTTCGATTCACACAGCCTAGAAAGTGATCTTTTAAAGATTTGGTAAAAGGTGAATCGAAATCGACATAAGGTTAACGTCGCAATTTGCAAGTTCATGTTTTTTTTCTTCACACAAAGTGGCACTTTTTGCACTTGTACAATCGTCAATAGGATAATGATCAATACGTCTTTATACCACAGCTAAACCGAAATGACAAAGGTAGCAACGGTATACATAGCTTAGTCAGCTAAAATAGCGTTGCTAAACATCATTGTTATGTAAATGTCATTTGTAGCATTGCCAATTTAGCTGTGATATGAACGAAGCAAATGTTTTTTTTTCGTCCGTTTGGATCGGTAGGTTAAGGAATTTCAATCCGAAAGGGGTGAGGCACAAAAAGAATTTTTCATCGTTCGGCGGAACCATCTATTAACGTAGGACTACTATTTAACGTGCGACATAAAACTTAAACGCAAAATAAACAAACACTTTTCGTTCAGCTTGATAATATCACAGTCGATTGACAATTCTGTCGTTGCCGTTTCAGAGTACAAATCATCATCGGCCAAAGTGTTTAGTCTGAGTTCATGTTAGTTCTTACAACCAGACACTCTTTATTTAGTAAATCGTTAAACTTTGTTTGAATTTCCTTTTCAATAATCTATCTTAACCCTTATGTCTATTTTGGGTTACCCGGGTAACCTTTTCGACTTTGATCGACACAATTTATATTTTATCAATGGAATTTTGGCTCTAGAGCCTGGGAATGCCAAAATCTGATAAGGTTACTGGTTAACCCTTAGTTAATTAACGTAAGAAAAAAGATGCATAGACATAAGGGTTAAATAACATTCATTTTTTAGTCTTAGAGTAGAGACAACTAATTTTAAATATAAATTATTTAATAAGATGTGTAGTTGTTAGAGCAGAGATAATCAGATAACGCAGCATAAATTTGCCCCTGCGAAGAAAAATATAATTTTGTTTATCTCCTTGCAGCTTACTACTACTAATACAAAAAAACTAATTCATTAGAATTTTATTCAAATTTTTCCATCAAGATCTCATGCAATGATCGATTTATTTATGAACATCTAATTGAATTTTCAATTTCTTTTACTTTACATTTGACGTTTCTAAACCATCGAACTAAGCCACTGTACACACTTTGATGAACACACGCATACACAAAGCACTAAATTTAGTTCAAGCAAGTAAAAAAAAAACAAGAATGATTTTTACATGATGTTAGTTACTTCTGTTTAATACATATTATAATATTATGAATATTGTATTTTAATAATTTATATTGTATTTTTTTATCAAGGGCACTTTCGTCGCAAATGTTTGACCCACTACACACAAGTAATATTTTAATCAACAACTGCAAAATGTTTACGATTATTCACAATATTTTCCGCGTCTATTTATCTAATTTCATTTTTCTATTTTAAAACATAAACTGTAATTGCTATCTTATTTATTAAATTAATTTTACTAGAACAAAACTAAAAAAACTCTCTTTTCAACTAAAGAGATCACACGAAACATGAAATAAAACTAACCACAACAAAATAAAACTGACATTTGATTAGATAAACACGAATGAATGAAGTTCGTTCGCATCACGACGGACTACGGAATCTACGGTGGCGTTACATAATTTTCAAATTCAAAAAAATAATACATACATGGTGAGAAATTTTTATTGTAGGTTTGTTTAACCGTTTGTGTTAAAAAATCATTCGCTCATGAAAATGTGACTGTGCGGCGAAAAACATGTTATTTCTGCATAGTCCACACATACATTTTTGTAGTCTTAAGAAGAAGCCATCACAACAAAAGTCGGCGGCGGGCGTTTTGTTTATGTAGTGATAGGAAATTATAGTTTATGCAAAAATATAAACTAGCGATGAACGACGATTTTTTTTTGCCGCTGGATTTTACATTTCGCGGCGGCGGATAAAATTTCATTTTATACCATTTATGTACTTAAAATTGTAATTTTTCTATTAAAATTATAAAGTTTGTAAATAATGGTTTTATGAATAATAATTTTATTTTTGCTCAAGCTATGATTTCCTATCACTACATAATCAAAAAAACGTGTATTTAAATTTGACGCCTACTTTTAGTGTGATAGCTTTTGTACTTTGGGCATTTTACAACAACAATGTCGTCTATTTTCATTCCATTTGAAATAGTTTCAAACCTAGTTTTTGTTGGTACAGAATTATTCTAGTAATAATTTTGAACATTTTTATTGTTGTATTATTTAATTTTTAATCTCAACAGACAAAAGTAAAAAGAAAATTACGGTTTTTATTTTGAGTATAATTGGCATTTTTAGTTTTATACCAATTACTATTCCGGTTACCAAAGTAAAACGGCAATTAGTAAGGCGGCACTTGTATAAAGTACTTTTCATACCAGACGCCTCGCCTCGACATATTTAGTTACCACAAATGCGAAACTGAGACCCTTTCATACCGGTGGCGTTGGCTTTTAACATTCGGTTGCTATCAAATCTTTTATTTAGGTCTATTTTACACGTGAATTATAGCAAGAACTGAGATATCCTAAATTTGTAACATACATATGTATGAGCTAGATTATCTGGTAAGTGTGAAACAATTGTGCAAAAAATATGATTTGTAGGTTATGTTGACAAAGCAAGCACTAGGCTTTGTACTACTTTAAAATCTCGCAGTCGAGTGTGGAACGCATTGCCTTGGCTTTATAGATAACTTCATTGCAATATATTTTGATTTTTTTAAAAGTATCACTTAAAAATAAATTATTTTTCAACAAATTGAATTTATTTATATAAAATTAAACGTTGTCAATCAAATAAAACTAATTTACATGATTCAAAAATGAATTAAAGAATTTTTATTTTTGAAGCTCAAAGCCGCCTGCGCCTGGTGTGAAAAGTACTTAATTGCCGTCTTATTTTGGTCACTGGAATAGTTATTGGTATAAAAATAAAAATGAAAATTATGCTCAAAATAAAAAGCGAACATAATTTTCTTTTTACTTTTGTCAATTGACATTAAAAATTAAATAAAAAACTAGAATAATTGTAAACAAAAACTTGGTTTGAAACTATTCATTCCGGAATGAAAATACACAGCATTGTTGTAAAATTCCCAAAGTAAGACGACAAATATATCGGTCTTAAGCGAGAACCATAGTTAGAATCAGAAAAAAAAAAAAAAAAAACGTAAGAGAGCGAGAAAGCGGATTTGTGTGGTTTGGTATTCTCTTAGTCGATCGATGCGACAATCGTCGTTTGAAGTGACAGATATACACCCCTATTCCCTTAGTCGTGTCACTTGTCACTTGTACCGACAATCAAATTTTGGTATTCTCTTAGTCGATCGATGCGACTATTGTCGTTTGAAGTGACGAACATTCTTTTACGTCGCATTCTCTTAAATTATCACTTCGATCGACTAAGAGAATACCAATTTAAAGTTGAAGTGACGCGACAATTATCACGTCGAATGAAGTGACACGACCAAGGGAATAGGGGTAATAGTTTTACGTCGCATTCTCATATTATCACTAATCACTCGCATTTCTTATATTATCACTTCGATCGACTAAGAGAATACCAATTTAAAGTTGAAGTGACACGACAATTGTCACGTCGAATGAAGTGACACGACCAAGGGAATAGGGGTATTAAATGTACGTACAATATAATTGCTCAATTATTTATTGTCTAATTTAATGCTCAAATATTCCCGTTCTGATTTATTTGTTAATAACTAACCAAAATGTTATAATTTTTACCAAACCAGTTGCATACTTTCTACAGTAAAAAGTTGTGCAACCTTTTTTTAAGTTTTATAAGCTTAAAAATTAAATTAAATTCATTCATGATACAGAAACACTCTGCAATGTTTTTTGTTTTAAAAAAATGTAATATCTCAATTTAATTGGGTTTAGGTTATGTTTCAGTTTTTGATTGATGTTTTAAATGTGTATACATTACAAATACTCAATTATTATAGTCTAATTTAATCCTCAAATACTCTCGTTTTAATTTATTTATTAATAATTAATGAAAATGTTATAATTTTTCACCAAACTGGTTTGGTTTTTTATTTCCCGTGTTAAAAATTTGTGCAACCTTTTTTACGTTTACACGAAAAATTTCGCTCCTTTAAAGTTTTTTAATGTCGATTTCGATTCACCTTTTACCAAATCTTTAAAAGATCACTTTCTAGGCTGTGTGAATCGAACAGTTGCTCCGTAATATATATGTGTGTGTGTTTTTGAGTTTATATAAACATAACCTATAATTTTTATAAAAGATCGATACTCTATAAAAAACCAATTAACATATTCTAATGTTATATACATAACATAACAACAACAAGTTAATTCTTTAATATAAAATATTTACATAAAAATAAACAAACACAAAATATAACACAAAACACAAATGACGCTTTCAAAATGACAGTTCTATTTGTGTTTGGTTAGTAATCTGCCAAAAAATCGAGATTCGTAAACCAACAACAATTTTGCTCGACCGAGCGACTTTTCTTGACGAATCGAACAGTTTGACAGCAGAAAGAGCAAGCCGGCTTGCTCTTTTTTGGTGAATCGAAAACCACATAAGTGACAACTGAAATTTCCATTTCCCCTCCAAAAAAAAAAATTAATGTTGAATTCTTTTCGCCCAAAATCATCAAAAAAAATTGATGAACATCGAAAACTATATTCGATTCGTCAAAAAACATCAATGTTTTTTCGATGTACATCAATTTTACGAAGATATTTTTTCATAAATCTACAACAACAAATTAGAAAAGTCAATTTTTAGTTGTCAATTAGAGTTTTAATCATTTTAATTTCAAATAAAGTCAATATAAACAGTTTTTTCCGTCTCGATTTCGAATCGACTTTTATAGTGTTTTGTGTGTATTCAGTGTTTTGTTTTGAAATTTGAATAAAATAAATATATAATTTATAGAACAATTATGGAAGAGGTAATTGCGGAATTGGTGGCATCTTCATCGTCAAAATTAAAATAATTAAACACAACAAACAAACAAAAGAATAATAAAACTCGAGACGTAAAAAACTGTTTATATTGAAAACTTTATTTAAACGATTAAAATAATTAAACAACAATTAATATATATTCACAACATTGACAAATAAAAATTGAAGTTTCTATTTTTGTTGTTGTTAGTAACGTCACAAAACAACATCAATTTGTTGCATGTACTTTTTACACCACAAAACTTACATTGATTTGAAAAAACGAAAAGAATTCGACATAAGTTTCTTATTTAAGTATGGTCGAATACACAAATCCTTTTTCTCGCTCTCTTACGTTATTTTTTTTATTTTTCTTATTCTAACTATCATTCTCCCTTTACACCTACTCGCCACCTGCCATTAACATCGAGTTATACGAGTTATCTTTTTTGCAACAATTTTTGCACAATTTCTTTAAAATATCAAAATGCAAATGATTTTTAACCGTCAAATTTATTGTATGTTTTCCTCACCCGACGCCATTTTTTATATTTTTGTTACAAGATATGGTAATTGTAATGGTAAAATTTATGTCAGGTGGAGTAGCCTACAACTTGATTGTATACCAAAATTTTACATTTCTTGGCTGGATTCAAAAACGTGGCTACCAATTTCGGATGGAAGTTTTCTAATTTGCAATTAGAACGTGACGTGAAGAATTTTTTAGAAAATTATTTTGTTACACAACAAAAAATAAATTTTTGTTGAGATATTTTTAAATACATACTTAAAAATGTGGCAGTTAAAAATGAATCATTAAAATACATATACGTGTGACGATTTTTTTTGCAACAATTTTTACACAATTTCTTTAAAATATCAAAACGCAAATGATTTCTAACTGTCAAATTTATTGTATGTTTTCTTCACCCGACGCTATTTTTTAAATTTTTGTTACCAGGTGTAGTATTTTTAAATAATTTGGCTGAAGTTTAGCTTTTGGCGGCTACTGATTTTTGCCCCATTTAAATTTTAAAAATATAATATAATTTATATTCTAAATCCCTAATATTTTAAAATTAACGCTCGTCAATCTCAAATAAAAAATAAACAAAAACAGAACGTTCACTAACACATCAACATTTGAAAATACTATTGCATTCCGGTTATTTACTCCCATACTCTCACGTACACAACAAAATCGCAGTACAGATATGGTAATTGTAATGGTAAAATTACAGGTGGAGAAGAGAGAAATAGAATTTAGAATTAAAGGCGGAGTAGCCGGGTTAGATTGTTAGCAATTAAGCATCAAAAATTTGGTATGTAAGCAGATTACACTAATACACTAACAAGTTAAATTTTTCCAGCTTTTGTATTATAATCCCCTACTTAATGTTCAGTCGGACCAAGTAAATAAAAAATATTACTATTATTTTTTCTATTTTATTAAAGGCGGGGCACATATAGAAAGTAGTTTAGTCTTATATTGTCCGAACAAAGACAGTTGAGGTGAATTTTGACGTGATAACGTCTTAATGCTGAAACACTAAGAGCAGCGCGATATGTCCCAAACAATACACACTATCAGCTGCTTGTATTCATCACAGCAGATTATTTTTTTTTTACTTTTATCAAATTTTTTTTTTATATTATAAAAGGTTGTCCAAATGAGATGCAGGAAAATAAACGCAAACGAAAACAACAACTGTTTACCAGAGGTCCTATTTTCGAATTCCACATCCATTTTCGACATGTGGACATCTGTCAAAATCTATGTAATTATTGACGTTTTCGTATACAGGGAATTTTTTTCAGCTGCTTATACCCATTCGGAAATATTCCCTTAGTACCGAAAAAATTCCATAGCTTTTATGAATTTTGACAGATGTCCGCATGTGGAAAATATGGACATCTGTCAAAATTCATAAAAACTTTCGGAAATTTAAATTCCTACATTCTTGAATTCGCGGTGAAATTTTGTCGGTACTAAGGGAATATTTCCGAATGGGTACAAGCAGGTGCAAAAAATTACCCATATCCGAAAATGTCAATAATTACATAGATTTTGACAGAGGTCAACATGTCGAAAATTGTTGTGGAATTCGAGAATAGGACCGCATGTGTGTATATATGAAAGCGGAATTTACCAATAAATGGCGCCACCTGTCAATGTACCTTTCGACAAACCGCGTCATCGGCGCCATTGTTTTCTTTTAACATCTGTCAACAACATCCAATTCATAACCATACAAGTTTCTTACGATAACGCACGTTTTTTACATGTTAAAAATGTCGAGTTTTGTGCCTACATATTACGATTTGCGGACATCATTGATTTTTGTTTACCATTTGAAGAAAACTGCTGTATAATCACGTCGAATGCTTGTCGAAGCTTACGGTGAGCCTTCTCTTGGTAAATCACAATGCTATAAGTGGTTTAATAAATTCAAAAGTGGTGATTTTGACGTGAGAAACGAAGAACGTGGAAGACCACTAAAAAAGTTTGAAGACAGTGAATCGCAACCATTGTTGGATCAGGATGACGCTCAAACGCAAAAACAACTCGCGAATCAATTGAATGTGTCACGAGAAGCAGTGTCCATACGTTAAAAAATCATGGGAAAGATCCAAAAGCTGGGAAAATGGGTTCCGCATAAACTGAATGAAAGAAAACAGGAAAATCGAAAAATCACTTGCGAAATGTTGCTCGCCAGATCCAAAAGAAAGTCATTTCTCTATCGAATTGTCACTGGCGAAGAAAAATGGATCTATTTTGAGAATCCAAAGCGCAAAATGTCTTGGGTTGATCCAGCACAACCATCGACATCGACTGCAAGGCCAAATCGGTTCGGACGGAAGACAATGCTCTATATTTGGTGGGATCAGAAGAGTGTGATTTATTTTGAACTGCTAAAACCTCGTGAAACCGTAAATACTAAACGCTACCAACAACAAATGTTCAATTTGAACCGAGCTTTGCGTGAAAAACGACCAGAATATGAAGAATATGATAAAAGGCAACACAAACTGATTTTGCTTCATGATAATGCACCATCACACAAAGAAAAACCGGTCAAGGAAATGTTGGAATCACTTAATTGGGAAATATTTTCATACTTTCACATGCGGCTTACTCGCCAGACTTGGCTCCGTCCGATTATCACTTATTTGCATCGATGGGGCACGGGCTTGCTGAGGAACACTTGACTTCCTACGAAAATGTATGAAAATGGCTCGATAACTGGTTTGCCTCAAAAGAAGAACAGTTTTTCGGCATGGCATCCACGCATTGCCAGAAAGATGGGAAAATGTATAACTAATAATGGGCAATACTTTGAATAAAATAATCTTAACCATTATCATACGATGAACGTGTACTTTTTACTAAAACGTTCCGGTTTCATATTACACACCTGGTATTGTTGAATCAAGTTGGGTACTTTATTTTGAAGGTTTATCGATCCCATTTATATATGAAAAATATCACTCAAATGTTCAACGCGGCTCGATTTACAGATGTCGATCCGATGGTCAAAATTGTTGATGACTTTTTCCAATAGGAACGTTTCTATGGCATTTATCTCGGCAATGATGTTGTTTTCAGGTTTTGGATGGTGGCTGGACTAATAAGGTACACTTTACTTTTCAAAAATCCCCATAAAAATTAATCTAATGGCGTTAAATCGCATGATCTTGCATGCCAATTCACATTTCCGCGACGCGAAATTAAGCGATTTTCGAAGAAGCTTTGCAATTAGTCGATATTCACACGCTTAGCTTGAATAATTTTAACACGGTCTTCAATCGAATATGACTCCATAGCGATAAATGGCAAACATTCAACTAACAAAACGAAATGAAATGATAGAAAACAAACATGGCGTCTTTGCAAAATTATTTTTTATTTTCCTGCGTCTCATTTGGACAGCCCTTTACGAGAATTTAGTACTACATTTTATGAAGAATGCTTATTTTTCAAAATATTTTATTTCAAAACAAATAGGTACCCAAGAAAATAATAGAAACTAAACAACACGTCAGATTTATTGAGGTTATATTTAGCAATAAAGAAAGATGATTTTTTTTTTTTGCTGCTGGGTGTGGAACCTGTAGTTGACGCGACCGCACAACCAACTTCATATAAGACATTTTTTTAAATTGAAAATTTTCTATTAAAAATATAAAATAATTGATCGTTTTCTCCTCACACTACCCATAACAATAATTGATTGTTTCTTAAACTACGATTTGAATTCATTAAATAGGTAATGCCGCTGCTCGGTCTGTTTTATGCTTAAAATTTAAATTATCAAACATGTGCTTTGATTTATTTATGTCTTCAGGTTTTTCGAGACGCAGTCTACACTAAAAAGCTAAATTTTTTCCATCTCTCTTGTGTTATATTCTAAAAAAGATACTAAAAATATACAACAATAATAAAATGTAGTAACTTTTTAGAATATAACACAAGAGAGATGGACAAAATTTATCTTTTTAGTGTAGACTGCGTATCGAAAAACCTGAAGCCTTTTGGCATGCGCTTACCCTTAAGCCACAACCAGACAAATGACCAATTTTGGAGGTTTCCCCCAAATCACAAACCCTGTAGACACAAAAATAATTTAAAATTTATACTACAATTGCCATTTGTTTACATTCGCTTAAGCGGCGATTACTCGACAAATACCAAAATTCGTCCAAATTTCCCATCGGTCTGGCTGCGGCGTTAATATGGTTGTCGCCTCGCCGAAAAACTTCTTACAAATATAGTCACATTTAGGCTGTTTCAAACGAATAAAAAATCGCATAAAAAGTTAGAAAGTTAAATTTTCGGCATTTTTTTCATTTTTATTCATTCTGGTCATTGACCAGTTACAAATTTGTAGCTTGTATTTTACTTTTCATTACGCAAAATAAAAATAAAAAACGTAAACGTCACAATTTTAACCAGTTTCAATTGAAACACCAAAACGATTAAAAAGTGAGGAAGATTTAATACTTTTTACCACAGTTAAAAAATTTAACTTTTTACCCGATTGAAACACAACCTTATTTAGTATTTCTCAGTCAGTGTGTTTTATGCTTTTACACCTCAGCGCCTCATGTTCGGAAAGTTAGCGACATGAAATGTTGCCCTTGGTCGTGTACAATTACTAATCAACAATAAGATTTACCTTTATTTTATATATATGATTGCATAGGTTGGTCCTAAAGCTTCATGCCTCAAGCATAATATTATCGCAGTTAGCTCGTCAGGTGGCGAGAAAATACGCGCCGCGAACCTCTGATTTCCAGCGATTTATAATGCTTGAACCACTGTAGAGAGAACAGCTCATCTGATCGGAGCAATTCTGGTGTCAATTTTTGTCTAAAGAAACAGTGGCTTTTAATTTATTTTAAATTAAAATAATTAATGCCCACAAAAATTTTAATTAAAATTACAAACCACAAAATAGCGATTTACAATACTTGAGAGTACTGTAATGAGCGAACGTCTCAACTGATCAGAATAATTCTGGTGTTAATTTGTGCATCAAAAAATTGTGACAGATAATTTATTTTAAATTAAAATAATTAATTTCCGTATAAATTTTAACTAAAATTACCGACTGCAAAATAGCGATTTGCAAAGAGAGAATGACTCATCTGATCAGAGCCACTCTGGTGTCATTTTTTGCGTAAAGAAACAGTAGTTGTATTATAGCCTTCACCAAAAATAAAAAAATTACAACAACAATCATACTAGATAGACCAAAAAATAGTTTAGCCAACCCAAAAAAATTTAGTGGTTAAACAAATCTTAACCAAATTTTTAGTTTTAATACCTGCCACAAGATTCGAATTGACAAGAAAATACACGAAAAAAAATTAGACCAAAATTTGGTTAATTTTTGCTGTTGCTTTGACCAGCCGTTAACCAAATAAAATACCTAACTCATTTTGGTTGAAAGCAATAAACTTATTGGCGGTTAATTTATTTTAAACTAAAATAATTAATCCTCACGACCGCCCCGCGAACTTTTGATTTCCAGCGATTTATAATGCTTGAACCACTGTAGAGAGAACGACTCATCTGATCGGAGCCATTCTAATGTCAATTTTTGTCTAAAGTAATTGTAGCTTTTAATTTATTTTAAATTAAAATAATTAATGCACACAAACATTTTAATTAAAATTACAAACCACAAAATAGCGATTTACAATGCTTGAAAGTACTGTAGTGAGCGAACACCTCAACTGATCGGAAAAATTCTGGTGTTAATTTGTGCATCAAATATTGTGACAGATAATTTCAGTATGAGGTTGGTAATAAAACGCACTAATTTCTGCTGCAGTATATTTCAAAAATTTGCTCACAAAACAATAAGAATATTTTGTTTCCTCTTTTTCTCAATATCACACGCACAGCTTTTAACACTTTCCGACAGTTTTTAACACTTTTCGATAGTTTTTGACACTTTTAGACAGTTTTTGAAACTTACGACAATTTTTAACCAAAATTTAAGGTCTTTGACCTATTTTTACCCATCTCTGAAAAAACTCATAAATAATTTGAGCAAAAATATAAGCATTTTTTATAGAAGCACACAAAAATATCCGAATTTTAATACAAAAATTTACAAAAAAGGAAATACACATTTTCTTTTTTTGGAACATTTTATATTAAAATTAGGATATTTTTGCATGTTTCTATAAAAAATGTTTATATTTTTGCAAAATCCTTTGTTTGTATAAGTTAAATACATAAGCAATTATGTACATATATGTGTATTTAATTTTGAAGCCACCCAAAACCAACAAATATGTTTTTCTCAAATCGGATAAAATACGTCAGTTTTCTGGTTTGTTATCTGTCAGCAAAATGAAGTATTCCCTGACACTACATCGTTGCTAGGCAACTTACTAAAAACAGTACTGGAAAGTATTCCTTGCCTAATAACAGTACTGGAAAGTATTCCTTGCCTAGTAAAATTGACAGCGCAAGCGATTGTTATAATTCTAAGGTAACTTTGATAGTGAAATCTATTGAAAATATAAATTGGAAAATGTTGCGTATTTTAAAGAATATAATGAATAAAATGGATAATCTGATATACTGCCGATTAGAGAAAAAATCGTATGTGCAACTCGTGGAAAAACTATAATTCCCGGACTCTTATGGTTGCTGGAACTCGGCTGACGCCTCGTCCCAGCAACTTCCATACTCGTCCGGGAATATATCGTTTTTCCTACACGTTACACAATATACTATTATACAAGCCGTCTCGTTTGCTCTTTACACAGATCCTATCAAGAAAATGTACTCTATTGGTTTTTGTTATATATTTATGTCGTCTCACTTTGGTAAAAGTTATTCCTGTTCGGATAGGAATGAATGTAGTCTTACTTTAGGAATTTTACAACAACAATGTCGTATATTTTCATTCCGGAATGAATAATTTCATTCCACTGAGAAGTAGGTATACCTAGGGTCTGTATTTTTATTCACCCGGTGCAGTGCAGTTCATTATTTTTCCTTGTCTGCTTTGATTGTTTTCTATTAAAGAAACAAGGAAAAATTGTACACTACACTGCTCGGTGTGAATAAAAAAATAGGCACCTATTCTTGGCCTATTCTATAAATTATTCTTGGCTCCTACTTTGGGCAAAATTTCTGCGGTCTTACTTTGGTAAAAGTTATTCCTATTCGGATAGGACTGAAATTTTGCCCAAAGTAAGAGCCAAGAATCATTTTTTTCAACAAATGAAAGAATTTTAACAAATATAAAATAGTGATAACAAATTATTGAATGAAGTATAACAATTCCAAATGATAATTAACAAAATTTAAAATTCTGATTTATCGAAAAATTGGAAATTGTTATTTAATACCAACTCATAAAACTAAAAATATTTAATATATTTACTCTAGTGGTAAACACTACAACTACGTGAATTTTCAATAACGCGTGTTACCTCCTCTAGCCCGCATTACTTCATAAATACGCCGTGGCATATTTAAAACATTGCGTATTTGTTGCATGGTGATTTGTTGCCATTCTTCTTGTAAAGCGTCTCGAAGTTCCTGCAAATTTGTTGGTTGCCTTGTCCGTTTTCTTACACGCCGTTGTAACATATCCCAGATGTATTCTATGGGGTTTAAATCTGGACTTCGCGGAGGATGGCTTATTAAATTAATGCGGTGCTGTTGCAGAAATTGGTGTATGTTTAGAGCTGTGTGCGGCCGGGCATTATGATGCATAAAAAAAAAATCCGCGCTCAATCGGCCTTTTCATGGAAAGCATACGAAGCCTTAAAATTTCTTCCACGTATCGGCTGATGTTAAAGCTGGATGTGGTATTACTACCAAATCTGTCTTGCAATTCCAAGAAATACCCGCCCAAACCATCACCGAACCTCCATGAATGGCATCACGCAATTAGGGTGTAATCGTTCCCCTAGTGAACGCCAAACTCTGCATCGGCTGTCTGATGTATACAAATTGAACCGCGATTCATCCAAAAAAGTACCTTACACCAATCCCTCCGAGTCCAGTTGACATACTGCAACGCATAATTTCTTCTTTGTCGACGGTGATTATCAGTCAGAAACGGAACACTGACAGGTCGACGTGATCTTAGTCGATAAGCTTTCAACCGATTTAATATCAATTGTTTTGATGTCTGGTTTTGTATAGGTACATTACTTCTTATTTCTTGAGCACTGCTTGTCCTGTTTTTTTCTAGCATAACCTGCGATAGCTCGATCTTCTCTTGATGTAGTTTTTCTTGGTCGACCAGACCCTTCGCGCCGACTCACACTGCCTGTTTCTAAATATCGATGCCAAGTCCGGTTCACAACAGACACACTAATATCATATATTCGCCCAATTTCCCGATAAGTTTCACCGGCTTCAACTAAAGCCACAATTTTTGTAGCGCGAACGAGTAATTGTTCTTTTCGATTCATCTCGCTTGACTTTTCAAATAACTATGCGATAAATTAAATTATTGTTTTCCATAAAATAACGTAAAATTTAAAGTGGCTCAAAATTTTATCGTAGAGTGCTTATTTTACAAGATAAAAAAATGTACTTGTTAACGTGTATACGCTTTTTGATACGTTTTCTCTAAAACTTCAATAACTCGGCAAGGAGTGGCCGCACAGAAATTTTCCTAGTATCATTTTGCAAGGTTTCTAAATTCTCTATAAAATGGCCGATTTGGATTTTTGAATGAAATATCGAGCAAGTTCGTTTACAGTTTCAAACAACAGCAAATTTTTTTTTTAGACACCTTTTGTTTTACTCAAAAAAGTCATAAAAAAACAAAATATTTTAAAATAAAACGGTTTCCAGTATCGAAAAGAAAACAAAATTTCCTTCAACCAGAAACAAAAAATTTTTTTTTGAAAGGTGTTATTTCACATACAAGCGTTCAAATCTGGATATTTTTTCGAAGGAAATTTCTGTTCCGTTTTTTAATTGGCGTAGTGTAGTTTACTTTTTGATCCGTTTTTGACATTTTTTTTGATGTGTTTTTGATTTTTTTGGCAAAAAGAAAACCACATAAGTATGAGTTAAAAATACATATGTTCAAAACTCGCTACAATGAAACTGCAATTGGAACTTTTCTTTTATTTTTGCTCATTCTTACAATAAATATTTACCAGATTTACCGGTTAATTACGCGTTTTTTTTTCGTTAGATAAAGTTACACGTGTGTTAATATATTATGCGAATCGACAATGACGTTATTGCTTCATTGACAGCAAGGTTTAACACATCTGTCAATTTTTGTAAAGTATTCACAATACAGATATTTTTTGAAAAATGTCGAATTTCGTGCCAAAAAAGAGCAATTGCAGGAAATTTTAATTCATTTCGAAGAAAAATATTGCTGAAAGTTATCGTATTCTTTGGGAAGCTTATGGGTGAACTTGGTCTATATCAATATACCTGTGAACGCTTCAAAAGTGGTGATAGTCAAGTGAAAGAAAGACAAAGTACGTGCAGGTCAACCGGAAAAATTTGAAAACCCACAATAGCAAGTATTATTGGATGAAGTTGCGTGTAAACGTTCCTCAGCAAACAATTTCCGATCGTTTACATGCAATGGGAAAGATCTTGGAGGAAGGAAAATGTGTGCCACATCATCTGAACGAAATACAAATGGAAACCGAAAAGTCATTAGTGAACTGTTGCTTCAACGTTAAGAACGAGTCTTTTTTGCCTACAATTATGACTGGCGATGAAAAGTGGATTTATCTTGAGAATCCCAAGCGCAGAAAAACAAGGGTTGATCCAGGTCAACCATCAACATCGACTGCAACGCCCAATCGCTTCGGAAGGAAGACAATGCTCAACCAGATGAAACCGTTACTACTAAACGCTACCAACAACAAATAATCATTTGAACCGCGCTTCCAGAATGGGTCAGCAGATACGGCAAAGTAATTTTGCTTCATGATAATACAACATCACACACTTCAAAACCAGTTAAAGGCACATTAAAGGATGTTGCCTGCTCGCCGTATTCACCCGCCGTACGAAGAAGTGGAAAATTAGGTCTTTAAATGGTTTGCCTCAAAATAAAAAAGTTCTATTGGAACGTTATCCACAAATTTCCTGAAAGATGGAGGAAATGTGTAGCTAGCGATGGACACTACTTGAATAAAGTACTTTTGATGTTTTTTTCGAAATTATTATTTTATTATTAGAAAATCCGCGTTATTAACCTATACACCGTGTGTATTGTGTACTACGGCATATTTCAGTAAGGTACATGGTACACTCCGGAATGCGGTGTTACCACAGAAGAAAGATTAACCAGGATAGGAACCAAGCGCAAATTTTAGCGAAAAAAAACCTCGATATAAATTTATTGTAGTTGGCTAGAAAAACGTACGTTCAATTCTATTTTTTTTTTGTTTACAGCAGACGGCTGTGTATTTTTTATTCATTTTGCTATGTTTACAAAATACTTTGACGTTTTGAAAAATTGTTGTGGCATAAAGATCAGACGCACTTATTTTCAGTTTGCGCGATTTTAATTTTTTCCAATTAAAAATATATTGATTAAATTTTAGGTATCTAATATGAGAGTTTAAAAAATCTTTTGGCCAATGTGCAGCAAATATTGTTAACACTTCTGCGGATATACTGGCATATGCCATCAAACAAAATGCTGCTACATATCGTTTAAATAAAATTATTCTATAAAATGGAACTTTCCAATAAAATAACAGAAATTGCAGCTAAAATTTTATCTTTAAGTCCTAGTCCCAGCAAAACATCGTTTGACTTTAATTTTGACTCATTTAAAGTTTCATACTGTTTTAAATTCTTGAATTTTATATGAAAAATTAGCGTTTGTCTCAGCAGATCCACCAACATTTTTGTTTATCCGCGAAAGTTTAAGGATAAAACGGAATTTAAATTTTCTACAATAAGGTTCTGTCTTTTTGCCGGTTGTCTATTTCCCTATAAGGAAAACTTATTATTATGAAATTACAAAAAAAAGTGAGGCATTTGTTTACCTTGAATAAACAGAAAATGCTCCTCAAGCAATTGACTAAATTAATGTAGAAAACTTTAGCAAAGGTAGCATTTTAAAAAATCAAATAATCCAGTGGTATTCTTAAATTATGTACTTATATGTATCGTCATAGTAGCAGGATTAGAAATATGAATGGAAATTTTGCTCGCATAACTTATATAATTTGTTAAAAAGTATAACGAATAATTTATTTTGATTTAAAAATATATAAACAACATTTTAAAATTTTATAAGTACCCTCAATACGTACTACTAAGATTTTCTCTAATATATCGAGTTTTTTAATTTGGTTTCATGCACGAAATTATTTTACAGCAGTTTTGGTTGCATTCAATTTTTTGTTTTTTAAATAAATTTCTATATCGAGGTTTTTTTTCGCTAAAATTTGCGCTTGGTTCCTATCCAGAATAGACATTGCGTGGATCAAATTTTTTTTTCATCTTACCTTCTTTTTTGGACGTTGAAGTATAATTATTTTCGAATATTATGAATTTTTTGAATATTTAATACAAATTATGCTGTCAAAACAAAAGTTGTCAAATAATTTCACTAACTATACTGTTAAGGATTCTCAATTTTTATTATTTCAAATAAAAACCAGTAAACCAAAGAATACATAACCCAACTTCCTCTTACCTTCGGCAAATCAAGGTCACAAAAATGAGTCCAAATTTTTCCATACAAAAACAGCGCTATGTCTCTTCTGGTTGTATTCTGTGGTGTTGCCTAAGGCATGGTTTAGTACGGCAAAATTACTTTCAAATTATTTTTTTCTCAACTAAAAAAGTCGCGATTTTTTTTTTTTTTTTTTTTTGTTGTACATATATTTGTAACACTTTTCTGTCAAATATATAAAATTTTAAAATAAAATTAAAATTAATGGAAAATGTAAACAGAAAATATGTTTTTACGTGGCATTGGCTGTCAAATATATTTTTATATGCCGTTGAAATATCATTTTACATGAAGGTGGGCAACATTTAGAAATAAAACGAAATATTAAAGAAAATTTTGGCATCCGGTGTCAGGTATCATAACGAAAATTAGAAATAAATTAAATAATTCAATTTTTTTTAGAATTGTTTAATTCCACTGCACAGTGCAATTCTTGTTGTATATTTCTCAAGGAAATACGCTATTAGACTCGTCAATCAGTTCTGATATACATTATGACAGAGTGATGCTATGGTGGAATGATAAAATTTGTATAATTCATTTATCTAGAATATAAAAAAGATTGTTTTTTTCTGTCAATAGTAACACAACCAAATTTTTTATCTGGATGAAATTTTTTGGATTCATATTATCCCACCCATCCAACGTTACCACTTTGGATATAATTGTGCTAGATGTTTTTCTTACTTAACTGAATTAATTTTTTATTTTTTTACAACCGCCTTCTTTTATACTCTTTTTGTGGCTCTCGCCTCGCCGAAAAGACTACACGTATCTGCTCGCATTTGTACAGTATTTCTCGGTGAGGGGACAAGAACAATAGGAGTATTAAACACCTTCAATGAAATTCAAATTGGATATAATTGTAAGTAGTACACTTTTATCGTGCAAAAACTTAATCAACTTTGTACTAAAATCATTTAAAAGTCTAATTTCCATTTTTTTAAAGTTGTTTGGTAGTGGGTTACTGGCCATTCTAAAAAAAATTTTTGACGTGAAACTTTTATAGCCGCGTTATAGTGTTTTAGTATGGGTAGTAAAACCAATGTAACGAAAATTTGTAGGTTACCACAAAAAAAATAGCAAAATTTAAGATACAAATTTCATTTGTATGTTCATAGCTAAAGGAACACAAATTATGCAAGTGTAGTGTTCATTGCGGTATTGTGTTTACATGTTTAATTTGTTCTATTCAAAAAGTGTCTTTTAGAAACTGGCTCGGTCGATTCGATTTTAAAATCTTGGATTGTTAGGCCAATGGACTTAAAAAAAATGAGTTCAAAACAACAACAAAACTAAATAAGCACAAAAATTAGAAGGACGGAATTAAGTCCGATGGAACCGATTCTGCCGAAAATTTTTGTATGGCGAAATATCAATTCATCCTCAATATGAACTAGGTCTCCGACATCAAACTTCTTTAAAATGAATAAATTTTGCTTGGGTTTAATTCAGTTTTCAAAACATGAAAAGTACATGAAACATTTTTTTAATGACATATGAACTGTCATATTAAATTAAAATTGTATGTAAATCAACTTTAGGGAATCCGCTATATTACTTAATAATCAGCACTCTGATGAATTATTTATTGACATTTAAATAAAAACATAACAACAAAATGAACTATTATTATATGCTATTATTATATATTATTATATATTATTATATAATTTTATATAATACTGTATGTTAATGATATTTTTGTAATTGAAATGAATAAATAATAAGCAAAACAAAAAAAAATGTGTTCAGTACATATTTTACTTTCGCCATTAAGGAAAAAACCGTTCGAGCATACAAACATGTTATTTTCAGCTCGAAAGTTGCTAATTTGCTTGCTAGAACGTATCTCGCAAATCCGCCATTTTTAACCATAGCATCTACCCCCAAAGAAGTTATTTCAGGGTTGAAAACTACTCTGCAGTTTGTTTTTATTCCCTTTTCTGTTTGATAGAAATGTTATTTTGTCTAGTTCTCATTCGGCATATCAAGGTATTAAAGTAAAGGTATTTTAAACGGATAATATTTTTTCTAAATAAAATAATAATTTGGTAGAAATATTTATTTAGTCTTTGTGGATCGGCTAAATTTTATTAAACATTAAAATTACATAAACAAAATTTAAAATACCCTTTGCCACTCATTAACTGATTTTATTTAAAGACCGTTTGCGTTAAAGCTTGTTTGTTATTTGCATTAATACCCTCATTTTCTATAAATAAATCATAAAATATTTTTTGTAGATTGTTCTCTTGTTGGTGATAACGAAAGTAATAGCTAAAAGACAATTACCAAAAAATGATTACCGAAAGGTGATATTTGTGATGATAATCACAATACAGCATGTCATTCTTGTAAAAGTGATAGGTGCTAATCACTTATCATCTTATCGAATCTCATCCTTGGTATTTCTTCGGGCAAAAGTGATTAAAAATATCTTGATACTGCTCATCAACTCCTTATGATCCTAACTTCATTTCGTTAAATTTTACGTCAAACTCGAGTAAACCAAAATGAAAAAAGATTAAAAAAGGAAATTAATCGTCAAGCAGTTTAATTTACGTTTCTCGTGCTGGTTAATTATGTCGACGGAGTATGCTGCCCCAATCAACATAAACTTCCGTAAAAGCGCTTTTCTCCGGCGGGTACATGTGAATAAGTGAGCAAACGATTGGCTGGGAAATTTATATTGAAATGTATATTGATAGAACCAATTTAAAACATCTCACGATTCCACGAGCAACAAACAAGCAAGGGCAAAAATGTTTTGTTTAGGAAATAAAATAAAATTTACAAGAAAAAGAACAAGAAAGTTAAGGAATAGTCTCTTTTGACAAAAACTTGCCCCAGACAATCACTGTGTTTACATTTGCTTTCTTGCATTACGTTTTTCTGCTTTCAAAAAACCATTGTTTAGACGAGGTTTTTTGAAACGGGTTTCTTTTGAGTTAATTTTCTATATTATGTGTAAAAATATTCCAAATAGTTATTGGAAACAAAACAAATATTATGTCCTTGAATATTTTATATTTCTTTTATGCTTGTATTAGAGCGAAGCATTCCGATAATTAACATTTTTTTTTGTCCAAATAAAGCCTGAATTCCATTGCGAATAAAAGTTTGTCAGTCAAAATAAAGGGAGATAAAAATATAAAATCGGTGGTTGTGTGAAAGAAACACAAAACGCAGTCAGTAAAGATTTTACTTACATCAAATGTGTTTGTATTAGTGGATCGCCATAATTAGGTATGGTCAAAAATTATCAAAATCGAAGTCATTTTATGGTTAACCAACTAATATACGCACACAAATTTTGTGTACGAACGCAAGTTTTTTTCCGCACACTAAGTTAATTAAAAGTTTGTTATTTTTATGGTAAGTGTCATAATTTTTTTTGGTGGTAGCTTCTAAAATAACTGTGATAATAAAAAAATATAAAGTTTGTGTACAGTTAAATTGTGATAAATTGGGATCAATTGTGATAATATCGCTAAATACTATTATTGGCAATTTAATAAAGTAATCGTTTTTTTTAAAATAATTTATTGGTGGTGAAAAAGCCAAATTAAAACTCCAAGTGATAACCAAAAATTTATTTTTTTTATTTTTTGCTGTCGCTGTCAAAATTTATCAAGATATTTGTGCTATAAAAAAAAATAAAAAAAACATGCTTTATCTTTGTCACTGCAATGGACTTTTTTTTTGTCTTCTTTCGACTTGAAGTCAGTTTAGTCAATTATTCACAGTGGAATTCAGGCTTAAGAATTACAAATTTCCCCACCCTAAAATGAGTTTATGGGTAAAGAGGAAAGAAATGTAATGCAAGAAAGCAAGTGTAAATTGGCAGAATGGCGGTATGTAGTCTGTTAATTCCCAGAGAATGGGGAATAATAATTTTTTGTAACAGTTATTCTTCCTTCTAGTAGCGCCAGCTATATCCCGTGAAGAGATTTGGCCGCCTCAACGATGCGCCTCCAAATAGTTAGATCTACTGTGTTACATTTGCTTTCTTGCATAAAGTTTCTTTCCTCTTTAGCTACAAACGCATTTTAGGGTGAGGAAATTTATAATTTGTTTTTGTACAAAGAATTTTAATTCTCGGATTGCTTCGCACTGACATAAACAAAAAAGAAATATAAAATATTTCAAGGACATATTATACATAATTAATAATTTTACACATGCATAGAAAAGTAATTTAAAAGAAACGTATTTCAAGAACATCGTCCAAACGATGATTTTTTTAAAAGCAGAGAAACGGAGTGCAAGAAAGCTCTTGTAAACACTGAGATCGACTGCAATAGAGCGCCAGACACGATGATCGAGTGAAGTCCTTTTCGAAGTCATCCTTCCAGTGAGTAAGTTGTCTCTCACGAGACCTACTTTCGTTGGGACCGACTTCAAGGCCTGTTTAGCCCTGCGATTTTGCGAACAAAGAACGTGCCCAAGCCATCTTAGCCTATTTGTTTTACGCAGTAGTAGCCAAATCGAGGACGTACGGCTATATACCCGTTTTGTATAAACCACATGCACATTGCATTGCTTCATGCCAACCTATAGTGCTGACATGAAAGGTGGGTCCGCACTTCATCATATGTTGGAGGAGGTGGTGTTGTCAGCTCGACGTTGCTAGCGTGTTAAAGCAAGATAGGCTGTTGTTCGGAAGATGGTGATTGTCTTAGAATGCAGGAAAAATAATTCCACCACCCTTCGAAGCGGTTTTAGTGTTCATTTTTAATTCACCGGATGAAAGTCTTTAATTTCTCAGTAGCAGTTATTCCTCAGACTAATTCTCCCTATTATTATTCCGCATTTCTCAAGTGTATTCTGGTAAATAGGGAATTAATTTTAGTGGAAAGGTGATTTATTTAACGTGTTTGTCACGATGTTGCATTAAATCGAGAATTAGATTTTTAATTTCACTAATCAGATGTGTTGTTTTAATACCGAAAAAATTCGCTCCATGCAAAAAAAAATAAAATAAATAAATTCTTACATTGGGCGCTTTCAGGTCCCCCAACTGTTGGCAACATGTGGAGTAAAATAATCATGTTATTTTCTCAATGCAACCGATTTATCGAAAATTTCATGCGAATGTGATAGGTCGAAGGTCGTTTTTTCTATCAGTAAATTTTCAAAGTCAACATGTTGTAAGAACTGAAAGCGCCCAATGCATATGGTAGCAATTTAATAGGAATGAAATCAGATATACATGTTTATTTCATTATTGTTTTAAATATCTTCCTTTTTCAAATAGGTTTTAGTTTCCCTTAAAATCAAAGTCAGAAGTGAAATATACCGTTTCGAACAAAACATATGTAACTGTAGAATGCAACTGCAGATGAACCATATTTATTTCACTCAGTTCTTTACTTCAAAAAGGTATTGAAGAAATACTCCCCAGCTTGATCCAGATGTTTCGGGCAAGTTATGCTTTTAACTATATTCCGAAACTGTGGAGGAAAGTAAATGTGGTCTTTATATCTAAGGACGGGGGTCGTCCAGACACCCAGGCCAGGGCATATCGGCCAATTAGCCTCACATCGTTTCTATTGAAGACGATGGAAAAAATCCTGGACTGTCAAATAAGAAGTGAGGTCCTTGGAAAGAATCCGCTGCATCGGGACCAGTTTGCGTATCAAACTGGTAAATCCACGGTGATGGCTCTTAGCGGTCTAGTCACGAGGATTGGAAAAGCAGTGACATATAAAGAAATTGCCCTTTGTGCCTTTTTGGACATTGAGGGGGTGTTTGATAATACCTCCTATGGATCTATAAAGAGGGCAGCAATGGGAAAAAGGGTTCCGCTTTCTACAATTAGGTGGATCCTTTCCATGCTGGAACATCGTGAGATTACTGCCAGACTAGGTGGCGAGTCAGTAACCATCAAGGCCGTAAAGGGCTGTCCCCAAGGAGGCGTACTATCTCCTCTTTTGTGGTCATTGGTTATTGACGGACTACTGGTCCATCTGAGTAGCCATGGGTTTGATGTTCAGGGCTATGCGGATGATATGGCTATCATAATCAGAGGCAAGTTTGATGAGGTCATTTCTGATCGCATGCAAAATGCACTCAATATAATATGGCAGTGGTGTTACCAGGAAGGACTAAGTGTCAATCCAAGCAAAACTGCCATTGTTCCTTTTACGAGGAGGAAAAAGCTTACGCTTACAGCTCCCTCGTTAAACGGTACTACTATGCCTTTTTCCAGCGAGGTTAAATATCTAGGGGTTATCTTAGATCAAAAACTGAACTGGAACCAACATTTGTTGAAAGTTCAAAATAGAGCCACCAAGGCTTTCTGGGCCTGTCAAAGACTCTATGGGCGTACTTGGGGACTACAACCAAAAATGATCTACTGGTCATTTCTTACAATCATTAGGCCTATGGTCACCTACGCATCGGTTGTATGGTGGCCTAAAACTGAGCAGAAGGCAACGCAAACCTTATTGAATAAGGTTCAGCGTGTAGCCTGCATCGGTGTTACGGGCTCAATGAGGTCATGTCCAACCGCGGCGGTGGAGGCACTTCTAGGACTGACACCGTTACACCTGCATATTAAAAAGGATACTGCAATTATGGCCCTGAAAATGCAGGCGGAAGGAAATATCAAACCAGGCAATATGGTGGGTCATCTGGAAATCCTTAAGGAATTTCAGACAGACCCTACCATAGGAATGCCTTCCGACTGTATGCCAGCTAAACTGGACTTCCACAAACCATTCTGTGTTAGGTTACCTGACCGGGATGTGTGGAGGGCAGGTGGACCATCCTTTGAGCGAGGGTCCATGGTATGGTTTACAGATGGATCAAAAACGGAAGATGGGGCGGGGATAGTAATACACGGGAGTGGCACTACCCTCTCGAAGTCCTTGGGTACCAATGCTACCGTTTTTCAAGCAGAAGTACATGCTATAGAACTTTGCGCTAGGATAGGCATAGCAAAAGGCCTAAACGATGCAAAGATTTATATTGTATCAGACAGCAAATCGGCATTAAAAGCTCTTAGGTCTTGTACCGTTGAGTCAAGGCTGGTATGGGATTGTCTGAAGGTTATTAAAGATGTGGCAGGCTCAAATAAGGTAACACTTAAGCCTCTCCATTTATTGGACCAGAACCCTTCTGCGGCGTCACTAAGCGACACCTTAGAGCAGCGGTAAAACGCTGGGAGGATGTTCAAAAGTCCTCCTACTGGCGCAGAATTCCAGGTTTACGACAGGCGAAGAAATTTATATCACCTCCTGTCCCCTTAAGGTATCACCTTAAGAAGATGGGCCTAAGTACGACAGATGGATGCCGCTTCTGCGATCTGGAAGCGGAATCAGCGGAACATGTTCTGTGCCATTGCCCAGCCATTTTCCAGCAAAGACTGCAACATCTAAGAGAGAGAACCATGAGCCCGGATAGTATGTATCTTATACCGGCCAGTAGTATTATCAGATTCTTTAAGAGCCTGAATATTGACTGGACGGATAATTAAGTAGGGTCCAGCACAATAGATCTTTTAGGTCGCGGTGCGAGGTGGTTTATCGCCCACATGGCGCTTCAATCAATAATAATAATATTTCACTCAGTTGTACTTGAAGTAGTCGTAGGACGAGGATAATTAGACTACTTAGTTTTATAAGTCTGTATTCAAAAAATAATTTTTGTTTATCGTACCATAGCTAAGTGATCCAGAGAATTATTATTGTTTAAAATCTGTGTGTAGTTAATTTTTGTAAATAATCAAGCCGACTACTAACATGTTTTAACGAAATAAAAAATAAATAAATAAACAATAAAAATTCTTTTACCTTTGATATTCGTAGAACAATCGGTGGATGTTCACTGCTCGTTGGAACTTTAAGATTACCAGTATTATGAATTTCTTTTCCCATGTTCGTTTCTAGTAAGGAGGATTCTTTCTGTGAAGGCAATTCCACCACATTCGAAATTTTTTCAATACTGTTACAAATAACAGCAGTATTTGTTTTGCAGTCAACTGGTGTTGATGATGAAGCAATCGGGTTTAGTTCTTCAGTTATTTCGGGAATTTCTTTTATTTTAAAATATTTACTGCTACTGCTATCATCGTCTTCTTCATTATAGTTAACTACCTTATTTCGAGTACGTGATGAAGTCCGCTTATTTAGATTATCGGGCGGCGGTGGCTTTGGTTGTTCATTTAATTTACTGTTGCTAGTTTTTTTGATTTTGTCTTTCTTCTTTTTAGCAGGTTTTTCCAATTTTTCACAGCAATCCTCTTTTTTATGAATTTTAGGGGGCTTCTTTTTAATAGTCACCGAATCACTGTCACTGCTTTGTGCACTCTGGGTGTGATATAAATTGCGGTGAGATTGCGGTGAAGAAAATTGATGGTGTTGATTTGGAGATAAATGCTGTTGTGGTGATTGGATTGGTGGACATATTTTTAGTAGTGTTGTGGGATCAGTGTTACGGCTTTTAAAAAATTTCCTTGGTTTTGGTGGTTCTGGACTTGTGATGGCAAAATCACCCGATTGAGGCGAGCAGTTTGCTGATTCTTGCCTTGGGCTATACTGGGTCAGTCCTGTTGTCAATCCTACAATGTATAATAAAATATAATCATCGGTTAAATTATCAAAACTTTAAAGTTTAAAAAATTAAGGAAATACCATATGTAGTACTGCGTATAGATGTAAAACTCGTAACACCCCATTTTCCCACGGTACCAGCTGTATGTGCTACAGACGGTCTGTTTGCATTTTCTTTTTCTTTTATTAACGTTTCTAGTGGAACGGCAACTCCTGGACGTGATTTACTCCAACGTGACATGGCTCCTAAAATCATTAAAAGGAAATAATATTTGTGTTTCATAGAATAGAACAAATTCGGTTAATATTTTAATATCCAGTCTCATTTTCACGGTAAAACTTCCGACAGGCACACACTACCTAATGAAAGTTCGGTATTATTTTGTTGAGCCTGTCACAACTCGAAATTAATGCTTCCAGGATTACCGCATTTCATAACATGATTATTTAAGGTATAATTATCGTAAACTAGTTGCAGAAACTCGATAAAAACGAAATACCATCTGATCAAATTTGACACGGACTGGTAAAAAGAACAACATTTTTATGCATTTTAATACAAATTTTTATTATCGCCTTCAAAATAGGCTCCTTTTAAGCCAATACAAGCATGGAAACGGTTAATCCATTTTTCCATACACATCTTATAGGGCTCCGGCCGGGATGGCCTTTAGTTCCTTCAGCGAATTTCTTTTTATGGCTTCAATCAACTCATGGCGCGTTCCCCGGAGCGGATATTTGAGTTTCGGAAACAGGGGAAGTCACAGAGAGCCAAATTTAGCGAGTACGCTGGTTAAGCGATGACTTTTGATCTGATCAAATTTGAATCGGTAATTTTTTTTCTAGGTTGATACAACCTTCTTTGACATTCGTGTGACGTTTGAGCAGAATACGTCCATTAGTGTGAGTTTGGCAGCCATTTATTTTACTTTTTCGATGTTATCGTTGTTAACAGAGGTGGATGGACGACTCGCATGAAGTAAGTTATCTACGACCTCACGGCCCTCACTGATTGCTTTATGCCACTCAAATACTTGCGTTCTCGATTGAGTAAACTTCTGTGGATGCAATATTTCCAATGATTCCATAGCCGTTGTTCAATTTTTTTTTGCCACAAATGGCTGCCAAACACACTAATGAACGTATTCTGCTCAAACGTCACACGAATGTCAACAAAGGTTGTACCAACCTAGAAAAAAAAATACCGATTCTATTTACGCGCGCGGTTTAAATGGACCAGTCCGGGTCAAATATGATCAGATGGTACAAAAAAGAATTAAAAAGTCTAGTGTGAAAGAAAAAGACAACGCTATTTTTAAATTTCAAATAATTTGAATTAATTTTTCATCTTTTATTAAGAATTATTAAATAAATTATCGCCATCAAGCTCTTCTGTTGCGAAATTACCACAAATGTAAGCTCGATTTACATATGCGACGTGTGACAGATGTAAATAAACGTTACGCTTTCTTGACAATAATTTACATTTGTGACGGGTGCTGTCACGCACACTAATTATATAATTTTTGTGATGTATTATTGTGTTGTGTAGTGTGTTTCACTAAAAAGAAATGTGACAAAACAATCAGAAATTAAGAAACAAAAAATTAAAAGTTTTACTAATATTGGCTTTGATCAAAAATGAATCTCCTAACATATATATAAAAAAAAGGCCGCCATGTTTTACATAGAATTGTTATGTGTATGTGTAAACCGTCACGAAAAAGATAAAATTGGTTCATGTCTCGGCGAGTAGCGTGTGCCGTGTGACGAATGTCAAAATATTCGTTTCTAATTGGCTATAAGCTCCCGTCGCACGTCGCATATGTAAATCAACCTTTATTGCCTATAAGCTCCCGTCATTCGCCGCATATGTAAATAAACCTTTAAGATATAAACAGAACAAGAGCGATAATTACAAGCGACGACTTCAAAATACATTTGCCGGCCGGCGATGTCGCCATAGTCCTAGAGTTCAAGGATGACAAGGGATAAAATTATCCGGATATTTTTTGAGCAAAACAACGAACAGATCGGTATATTTTTAGCTCTACTTTTATTTGGATTTTTTTGGAGTTTAGAATAATATCCATTCTTTGCGCACTTTTGGCACTTTTTTATTCGGAAAATTGAATAAAAACAAATATTTTTATATACTTTCTTAGAGTGACAATTTTAATTTTATTAGGCATGTTCGGAAATAGACTAAAGTAAATTTATAGTAATTTTCGAAGATGAAATTTACCCAACAGTTACCGAACGTCTAAAGTAAATTTATAGTAATTTTTTGTTGTTGTTATTTCAATTTGCTACCAACCGCCATATTTGAATTTTATTTCTAGCCGATGGTTTGTGTTATAAAGTTAATCGAGTTTTTCAAATTAATTTTTTTTTCAATACGGATTTTTATAATTACTAAACGTAAACCAAAATAATCAAACAATTGATTGATATCTGTCAAAATGCCTTTCCGAATTTTTTCGATATTGATTATCGTAGCGCGTTCAACCCTGAATTTATTTTAACTTTTTGTATAGGCGAGGTAACTTCAGTAATTTTGTTACCAACACATTAAAAAAAAATTTTACTATTTATTTACTGTGGTCTATTTCCGAAAACGCCTATTTATTTAAAAAAGACTAGTTTCGAGCAACTTGCTATTTGTCAATTTTTTTAAAATATTTTCAGAAAATATTGAAAATATTTTAAAAAAATTGACAAAATTGTCACTCTAAGAAAGTATATAAAAATATTTGTTTTTATTCAATTTTCCGGATATTTCTTTTATTCCTAGTGTTCGCTGATGACAAGGGATAAAAAATATCCGGATATTTTTTGAGCAAAAAAACGAACGCATTAAAAGGATTAGTATATTTTTAACTCTACTTTTATTTGGATTTTTTTGGAGTTTTTTTGACAACCGAAAATTATTTCTTTTATCGGCGTAATAAAATTTTAGCGAATTGAAAAATTTAAATTAGAATAATATGAAAAGATACGATTGAAACAATGACATTAATAAAAAATAATAAAATAATCAAAAGAAAATGTGATGTTGACGTTTAAAATACTAAGTCCAGAACAAAAGTTGTTCACTCATGTCATAAAAAAACATCCGGATATTTTATTAAAGTGAAGTTAGCGGTAACATTTGTCAAAAATATCCGGATATTTTCTGTCAAAAGGCCATCAGCGAACATACGGACTTTTATTTGGATTTTTTTTGGAGTTTTATTGACACTCGAAAATTATTTCTTTTATCAGTGTAAAAAAATCCAAAATTTCTACGAACTGAAAAACTTAAATTGAATTAATATGAAAAGCTTCGATTTGAACAATGATATTAATAAAAAATAATAAAATAATAAATAGAAAATGTGATGTTGACGTTTAAAATATCAAAATTATATAATGTAAATAGAAAACAATTTTTTGTATTTTCTATATTTATTTTACTATTAAATAGATTTTATTTCTATTTTTGTGATAATTTTTGTATATTTTTTATATATACCGGTTTCGAACATCGTTCTTCATCAGGATATACTGATGAAGAACGAAGTTCGAAACCGGTATATATAAAAAATATACAAAAATTATCACAAAAATAGAAATAAAATCTATTTAATCGTGAAATAAATATAGAAAATACAAAAAAAATTGTTTTCTATTTACATTATATAAAAGTGATAAAAGCCGCAAAAAGAAAAAAAGTGAAAATGGACAATTACCATCTTTGCAATATACAAAATTATATGTCAAGTACAAAAGTTGTTCACTTATATCATCAAAAAAAATCCGGAAATTTTATTAAAGTGAAGTTAGCGGGGCTAAAATTTGCCAAAAATATCCGGATATTTTCTGTCAAAAGGCCATGATGGATGGTCTCCACTTTCGTATTTTTCTCTTGACAACAAAAAAATCTAGTCCATTTTTGTCCTCGTGACAATTTTTAGTACATTTTCCAAAATACATACACAAAAATTGATTTGAGCATGCGCATTGAAATTTTGTCAAGGAAAGATCAGAATATTCAATATTTTTGTCATGACGTTGTGCCATTTGAGCATAAATTGTTTTTTATGCTCAATTTCATGTCATTTTATGTTGAATATTTTGACAAATAAAATGAAATTTTCATTGTTTTTTCACAAAATTTTGTCCTTTTAATGAATTTTAGGCCAAAATATAATAAAATTTGTGTTATTAAAATAAGATATAAATAATAAATCGTGGAATACAAAAGTAATATGCGAAAAAATTGTATTATTCGAAAAACGAACCAAATTCAAATGTTTTCTTATTCTCAAAGAGAAAAATTAGCTATATTCTTTATGTTAGTAGTGGTAAAAAAATGTCACCAGCCGTTTGTCATTTATTTTTTGTCAAGAGAAAAATATACAAGTGGAGACCAGCCATGAACATACGGAGTAAATACAAGAAGAGCATCAGCGATAGACGACAAAATTAAATAACAATAAACAACATAACCATAAATTTCGGCTCACTAGCTCAATTAATTTTTTTCAAGCGTTATTATGTTTAATGAATTAAAAAATTTTAATTTTAATTAAATTTGGGTAATATATTTACGTTGCTTGTTGTTAAGGGAGCGAAAACTAAAGCCTGAATTCCATTACGAATAAAAGTTTGTCAGTCAAAATAAAGGGAGATAAAAATATAAAATCGGTGGTTGTGTGAAAGGAACACAAAACGAAGTCAGTCAAGATTTTACTTACATCAAATGTGTGTTTGTATTAGTGGATCGCCATAATTATGGTCAAAAATTATCAAAATCGAAGTCATTTTATGGTTATCCAACTAATATATGCACACAAATTTTGTGTACGAACGCAAATTTAATTCCGCACACTAAGTTAATTAAAAGTTTATTATTTTTATGGAAAGTTTCATAATTTTTTTTGGTGGTTGCTTCTAAAATAGCTGTGATAATAAAAAAATATAAAGTTTGTGTACAGTTAAATTGTAATAAATTGGGATCAATTGTGATAATATCGCTAAATGCTATTATTGGCAATTTAATAAAGTAATCGTTTTTTTTAAAAATAATTTATTGGTGATGAAAAAGCCAAATTAAAACTCCAAGTGATAACCAAAAATTTAATATTTTTAGTTTTTATTTTTTTCTGTCGCTGTCAAAATTTATCAAGATATTTGTGCTATAAAAAAAAATAAAAAAAACATGCTTTATCTTTGTCACTCCAATGGATTTTTTTTGTTGTTGTCTTCTTTCGACTTGAAGTCAGTTCAGTCAATTATTCACAGTGGAATTCAGGCTTTAGGGTTTGAAAAATTGGCAACCAAAAATTTGCAACTACCAACATAACGACCCAAAAATCAGTTGGTAACATTACAACGCTGGCGACAAAATTAGAAATAGATTCTAAAAAAAAATCGGCGATATTGTCATCGTCGCCAGCAACATTGGTTCTGTTAGCATCATATGCTTTCTGTGTACATATTTTAATTTGACAGGCGTCGTCGCTCTTGTTCTGTTTATACCTTTATTGTCGGTAGTTTTTAATCCCGATTTTCCATCGTCTATAGTATAATAGCATAATAGTATAATACTATTATATTATTATTACTTGTCGAGTTTCCACCGCACGCGATGAAGTTGGCACCAATTATAATTTTTTTTTATGTGAACGTAGGTATAATTCCCATTTTAAAAATTTTAACGTTGATATTATTTAATTCCATGATTTTCAGAAATAAATGCCGATTTTCACAATGTTAATTTAAAAAAAAAATAACTGCAAAGATCCATTATAATATTTAGACAAGCTATGCAGGTACCACAAAAAAAATCGAACGCTAATTTTGCGAACACAATTTGCTACCTATTATATTTTTGATAGCTAGCAAAACGAAATATTATATTTATACTATTATACTATGAACGTCGGTTTTCCATCGTCATAGTATAATAGTATTATACGATTATACTATGACGATGGAAAATCGGTACACAGTACGTCGATTTTTTTTCGAATAACCGGGATTTTACATTTTTATTTTTTTCGGCTAATTTTGGCAACAGTGTTGTTTTTGTGTTGTACATATTTGTACATATGTATATGTACATACAGTGTATTACAAAAGTAAGTATGCAGCGATTTGTTTATGTTGGAAGGTCAAAAAAGATAAGTCAATCATAACAATAATAACAGAAAATTATATTTTTTATTTATTTACAATGTAAACGTAATGATTACAACAAAAAACAAAAATTAATGTAATTCATTTCTTAGCTATACGGATATATTTTCAAAATGTCTTTAAATCATGTCACAAAAGTTTGTATGCAATCAAACAAAAATTTTAAAAAAGGTATTCTATGAACTTATTTTGCATTCAAATGAACTTTTAATATTTTGTTGGGTAGCCCTTGGCCTTTTTGATGGCTTTCAACCTTGAAGGCATGGAGTTTACCAGGTTCTGAGTCACAGTTGGTTGAATCTTTTCCCATTCTTCAAGAAGTATTGCCTTTAACGTATTTTTGCTTGTAATCTCACGCTTCCTGATTTGTCTTTCGAGAAATTCCCATAAGTGTTCAATTGGATTTAAATCCGGCGATTGGGGTGGTGTTTTTAATTGTTTTGGTGTGTTATAGAGAAGCCACTCTCTTACAATGTGTGCCGTATGCTTAGGATCATTGTCTTGTTGGAAGACAAATGACCCTGAAAGTTACAATTTTGATGCACTATCATTCAAATTGTTTTTTAATATGTTCAAATAAACATTTTTATCCATCATTCCTTCAATCACAACCAGATTTCCAACCCCACTCGCCGCCATACACCCCCACACCATTACTGATCCGCCACCGTGCTTTACTGTGGCGGTCATATTTTGAGGTTCAAGCTCCGCATTTACCTTTCTCCACACTTTTTCACGTCCATCTGAGCCAAATATATTAAATTTGCTCTCATCAGAGAAAATGACTGAATTCCAAAAGCTTTGGTCTTTATTTTCGTGTTCTTTTACGAAATCGAGTCTTTTTGTTCTGTTAATTTTATTAACAAACGGCTTTTTCCGGATGTTTCGACCATGGTAACCAGCAGTATACAAAACACGACGGATGGTTTGGGGGTTACATGTTTTGCCAGTTTCGTTTTCAATTTCATATTTAATTTTTGGAGCACTTTTTTTGGGGTTCTGCTGTACTTTGCGAGTAATAATTCTTCTCTCCTGATCCGTGAATATTTTCGGCCGCCCTGTTCTTTGCTTATTTTTCGTACTACCTTCGTTTTTAAATTTTTCTATAATTTTTTGTACCGTGGCATTGCTTTTATTAATTGTTTTTGCAATTTGCCGTTGACTTTTGCCATCTTTGTATAATTTTATAATTAAATTTTTAATATCGTCCGAAAGTTCTTTTCCTCGTGGAGCCATTAGAAAAATTTTGCGTGAAAATTTATTTAATTTATTTAAAAATCACAATTACTTGTTTTTCGCGCAGCTGAATAACTTGTAACAATGCTCAACTTAATAAATTTGTGAACTGCATACATACTTTTGTGATGTGATTTTTTCTGTTTTATACAAAATATAACAGGACATGGTAACGGGATACCATTATCGTCATGTATATTAAATGTTTAAAGCAGAAATTTTTGTTGTAAAAAAAAAAAAAACAATTAATTACGCATTATTTTCGAAATAAATTGAGGTTCTTTAACGTTCTTCATGGTGCATACTTATTTTTGTGATACACTGTATATTGTGTATTTCTTTATAAAACTGAAAACTTCGATCAACCGGAATTTTTGATTTTCCGGGAATCCTCCGGTACCGAGCATCCCGTATAATCGAGTTTCGACTGTTAGTCGACCCTGTTAGAAAAAATAACATTGGATGTATGACATTTGGCGCTTTCAGCTCCCACAGCATGTTGGCCTTGAATATTTAAGTACTTTTCATACCAGTGGCCCTATTCTGGCTATTCCCTGGGAATTGGGAAAAATATTGCTATATTTCCAAACTTTAATAATTCCCAATTTTTTATTCCCCAATTCCCAAAAGTGTATTCTGGCGTTAATTGGGAATCATCCAATGGGAAAAATCACTGTTTCAAATTTTACAGCCGCCATTATTTAAAAATTCTATTTCCTACATATAAAATAAAAATTTTACCGGTACCGTTGTAAATAAAATAATGAAAATACACAAACCAACCAGTTTCTTCTAATACCCAAAAAAAAAAATTTGGGAAAAATAAACGTCAAAACTTACATAAAGTGGAATTATTTTTTCCCTACATTAAAAATTCCCAATCGCCAGAATACACTTTCGGAAAAAATAATTCCAAACTGCTAGAATACTGTCAAAATAGTTCAATTCCCGATTCCCAGGGAATAGCCAGAATAGGGCCACAAGTGCCTCGGCTTTGAGCTTCAAAAATGAAAATTATTAATTTCATTTTTGAATTATGCAAATTAGTTTTATTTGATTGACAACGTATAACTTTATAGAAATAAATTCAATTTGTTGAAAAATAATTTATTTTTAAATGATAATTTAAAAAATATATTACAATGAAATTACATATCTATAAAGCTAAGGCAATGCGTTCCACACTCGACTGCAATATTGTAAAGTAGTACAAAGCGAAGTGCTTTGTCCACATAACCTAGGAATCACATTTTTGGCCCAATTCTTTTACATTTACCGAAAAATCTAGCTCATATGTACGTTACAAATTCAGAATATCTCAGTTCGTGCTATAATTCATGTATAAAATAGACCTAAAAATATTTGATAGCAACCGAATGTTCAAAGCCGACGCCACCTGTATGAAAGGGTCTCAGCTTCGCGGTTGTGGTATCCAAAAATTTTGAAGCGAGGCATCTGGTATGAAAAGTACTTAACTGGTGGAAAAAATAACATTGGATTCACCGATTCATCACACATGCCTTTTTCCCTCAACTGTTAAACGAAGTAAACTGACACCTGAGGGCGAAGGTCAAATATAAACATTGATTACTTCTTTCTGTGTTTTAGGCTAAAAAAATCATTTTTTTAAAAGTAAATTTAACGCTTTTAAAATAATATGATATTCCATAAATGTGACCTTAAAATGCAAAGTTCGCTATTTGCAAGTTTGGGGAAAAAATGAGTTAGATATATGAAAATACTCGTCTTTTTTAAACGAACAAATTCATAAAAACTTTTCATTACAAAACGGATTATTTGGTGAAGAAATTGCATTTTGAATTTGAAGTTTAATGCAAAAGTCATTATTTACAAAACAAATAATGTTCGAAGTTCGTTATTTACATTAAATATTTCAAATGCAAAACTCGTTATTTGCTGCATACAAAAGTTTAGGTTTCAATCAAAACTCGCTATTTACTACAACAATAAAATTCAAACCATTACATTTATTTACTATAGAAATTAATATTTTAGCGCCAAAATTTGACAGAAATAATGTTTATTTTAGTTCAACGCAAAATTTAGACGTGTAAAGACGAGTTTTATGATAATTAGGTAAATATTATATTGTTGATAAGAGTGCTGTACGTTTATTTTATTATAATTATTTCTATTTTAGAGTAAAATGATAAGCAATACGCATCCGATTGTTATTCAGGAAGGCGGGCACACCAGAAACTCAAAAGGCTATCAAAGCGGGAACAAGAAAAAGAAAACAGGTAAATATTTTTAATATTCAAATTAATTGAGATTCTTTAATTTTTAGATAGATAATTTAATGTACTTTAATTTTTAGACATAGGCAGAAACGACCCCCAGTTGTTCCAAACTGCATTCATAAAAAGAGCGCTGGTTCATTTAAATGTTCGAAAATACGAGGAAGTGATGCAATGTTCTTTGCAAAAGCATTTTATTGCACAAAAAATAAAATTCAGCAGGATGCCTTTCTGCTTCAATATACATCGGTAGCGAATCCTAAACGAAATTCGACTAATAAAAGAGCGATTTCAATTAAATATTTTGTGCGCAAATCAAACAATAATATTGTAAGAGTTTGCGAAACAGGATTTTGCGGCATCCTGGGTATTAAAAGAGACAGAATTGTACGAGTTTGTAAAAACCATCTACGTACTTGCCACTCACCTGCAGAAAGACGGGGAGGAGATCGCGTTGGAAATAAAAATCAAATAATTAAAGATATGGTGGTCGAATTTATTCAAAAATTCAAGGTTTTGGAGATTCATTACTGTAGAATGAAATCTAGCAACCGTCAGTACCTTCCTAGCGAATTAAACATTAATAAAATGTACAACATGTTTAAAAGCCAGTATTCAGAGCAAGTCTCGGTTACTCAAAGTATGTTCCGAAAAGTTTTTAATCGTAAATTTACCATTGGATTTAAAACCCCTTATGCAGAACTTTGTTCAACGTGTGTTCGATTGACAGAACAAATAAAATTTGAAAAGGATCCGTGCAAAAAGCAATCTTTCCTGGTGAAACAGATTGTGCACAAGAGACGTTCTAGAGCGTTTTATCAGCTTTTGAAGGAAGAAAATGATGATCTAGTCACTCTATCTTATGATTGCCAAAAAAACATGGTTTTGCCTAAGGTAGCAGATCAGGCAGCTTACTACAGCCGTCAATTATATATGTTTAATTTTGGGATCGTCGTTGGATCATCAAAATCAACCCTAACGAATAATAATGTATTTTTATATTCCTGGACGGAGAATGAGTATTCAAAAGGCTCCTATCACATTGCATCCGCGGTGCACCATTGCCTTAAAAATCTAAATTTAGAAAACAAAAAACGGATACGTTTAATTTCAGATGGCTGTGGGGGCCAAAACAAAAATACAATAATGATAGAAATGTGTGCTTATTTTCTCTTAAAAGAGGCCCCAGCCAATATTACCTCATTAGAGTTGATATTTCCTGTTGTAGGCCATTCTTTTATACCACCGGATCGCGTTTTTGCCCAAATCGAAAAAGAGGTACTTATTTAAGATTTAACTATATACAAATATTCTTGATTAATTTTAAACTGTACGTTTTGCCTATGATTTTTTTTAAATATTCATTTTAGGTACGCAACAGACAATCTATAATTAAACCCGAAGAATATCACGAAATATATAGATCCTACGGGACTGTTATTAGCCTCGGAGACGATGATTGTCCTGTCAGAGATTGGAAAACGCAGGTAACAAATATTATCCTCCCTCCAGGAAAGTGGCATTTTCGATTCAACGAATCCAAGCGGTTTATTTTGATAAAATCAAATGGCAGGATATTAGTGCGTGGCGAAGCCAATTATAAATCAGATCTTGGGGCACATCGATCTATAGCTAAAAAAGGAAAAAGCATTGCAAATATAAATCAAGAAATAGTGAAACCCGGGGTCCAGATATCTAATGCAAAAATAAGCGATGTTCAAAAGTTATTAAAACATCATTTCGGTGAAAATTGGGCTGAAATGGACGACCTCAGTTTTTATAAAAATGTTATTAACAATAACAACTCCTCGCATAACGTTGAAGAGGATGATCCGATTTGCGAAGCGCATGATTAGCACATTGGTGATCGAATTTAATTTGTTTGTAGTATGTTAGTTTTGAACTATTTATGTATGTATATTTTGTAGTTATTTTTATTATTTTCCCATTACTCAGGAAGAGACGTGATATTTTACTTTTATATAATTTTTTATTAACGAAGACTATAAATTTTACGTAAAGAATACGCTTAATTTTTTAATAAAATTTATTTAAAAAATGTTAATGGCAGTTTTTATTTTCAAAGTTCTCTATTTTTTCCAGAATAGCTATTTTTAAAATTAAAAATTTTCTCCAACGGACACTATTTACCCAATTATTAAAATTGTTTCATCTCGATAAATCTTTCGATCATCGAAATAAGTTCATACTAAAAAAATATTCAATTATTGCTTATATAAAGAATAATAAGTTTTTTGCAATTTGTGAAGAACTGCTTATGATGTAAGTAGCGAACTTTGCATTTTAAGGTCACAAATAATAATAGGGCTCGTCACGAGCATTTCATATTTGCGTATTTCGTAATTTCGTAAATTTGACGTCTCTTCTGATTGGTTTAAATTATTTCCCCTAAATAGCAAGAAACGTCAAAAATAAACAAGCTCACAGGCTATTTATTTTCGTAATTTCTTCAGCGTATATGGTTATTGCTGGATTTAAAATTTTTTCTGTGATTACTGGTGATTTTTTTGAGTAAATTAAATTAATTTATTGTTTATATGTACTTAAATTTACTGTTGATTGCCTTCAGTATTGTTTTTTTGGTGTGAATTATAAATTACATGAAAATGAGCTGTAGACAATCTGGGCCATTTCCCAAAATTTGTATTCTTATTTATTTCTATTTATTAAAAATCACATTTAATCACAATAAATACGTTATTTAACAGCTAAACTGAGTGTTAAGGAAAAACACTACATAGTTTACATGAAACTATCTTAAAACGTACGAAACTAATCTAATTTTAATAAATAAATAAATTCAAGAAAAAACTCAAAATACGAAATATCCTACCTAAATATTACGGATTTTCTATTTACATATTTGCGTTTTTTTTATATATACTTGATTTTCTCAAAACAATATACCGGCTTAGCGTAGTCGGAAGACATTTCAATTAAATTTTTAATATCATTTAATAAATATTTATAGTAATCACAACAAAAAATTGTATTTGTATCTCTTCATTCAAAATATAGTTTGTTTTTCAACAAAGCATATAGGGAATTTGTCTAGTTTCAATCTATAATTTTAAAATTTTAACTCATGCTGAAAAACATTCTTACGAAAATATTTACGCAAATAAATAGCCCGTGACCGTGTTTATTTTTGACGTTTCTTGCTTATTTAGGAGAAATAATTTAGACCAATCAGAAGAGACGTCAAATTTACGAAATACGAAATACGCAAATACGAAATGCTCGTGACGAGCCCTAATGTACATTTAACCCTTTGCGCTCCAAGCTTTTTTGCTACAGGGCTACCACTAATTCCGTAATAATATATTTTTAAAGAAAAAATCTCGACTCGTTTTTTTTTAAAACAAAATTTATTAATTAATTAAAAAACAATAGAACAGTATGTAAGAACCAAGGTTTGAATTAATATAAATTGTAATATTGTGATGGTGAGTGAGACTCAATTTGTTGGAGTTGATGCAAAGAATATCGTGGTGAGAGAGACTCATCGTTGGAGTACAAAGGCCTAAGGCTTTGATGAGTTTAGCTGCCAAAGTTTTTGGAGTACAAAAGATTTATTGCTATGAATTTTTCGAAAAATCACAGGTATTTGGAAAGTAACAGGTTGGCGAATCTGAAAGCACCCCGTTGCCTTGAAATTTTCGAAAAATTGGTTCCATTCAGAACATAACATGAATATTTTACTCAAAATGTTGCCTTTTGGCGAAACTGAAAGCGTCCAATATATAAAGCTTATTTCGTTCTCAAGAATTAATACTCCTATTATTGTCCTGACTAGATTTGTAAGGAGTTTTTCGGCGAAGCGAGAACCATATTAACGCCGCAGCCAGACGGATGGGAAATTTGGACGAATTTTGGCATTTGTGAAATAATCGCCGATTAAGCGAATGTAAACCAATGTCAATTGTAAATAGTATACATTTTAAATTATTTTTGTGTCTACAGCAATATTAGTCGAGATTTCCCATTTGTCTGGCTGTGGCTTAAGCTATAAATAAATCAAAGAATATTTTTAATAATTTAAAACTTAAGCATGGAACACGCTGAGCAGCGGCAGCGAGCAGCAGATTTAAACGTTAATCAAATACCTATTTAATGAATTCAAATCATAGTTTGGGCATAAATATAGGCATTTTTTTAAGAAAACAATCAATTATTTTATATTTTTACAAGAAAAATTTCAATTAAAAGAAAATTTATTGAAAGAAGTTGGTTCTGCCGTCACAACAACAGGTTCCACACCGAGGGGCAAGAAATAAATGCTCTTTGCTGCTAAACATAACCTCAATAAATCTGACGTATTGTTTAATTACTATTATTTTCTTGTGTACTATTTGTTTTGAAATAAAATATTTAGAAAAATAAACGTTCTTCATAAAATATAGTATTAAAGTCTTATATAAAAAAAAAAAAATCTGCTGCGTTGCTCAGCCGATAATGTGGATTGTTTGGGACATTAAAAAGTTGAAAATGTGTGATCTCACGAGCTCAAAACAGTAGTACCAATCCAAGATATACAGAAAATAAAGGTATAATATTGCGCATGCTGTTGCTATCCTTTTTTCGCAATTTGACGTCACGTGTTGTCAAAAATGCTGATATGGAGTTTCGTGATATTTTTATTAATTTTTTAAATAAATGGAAAATAAATGAATTTTTTTTATTCTTGCCATTAATTGTTTTTCGACTTTATGTTAAAATTAAACATTTCAATTTTTATTTTGGTTATATACTGCAATACTTCAATACTTTTAGAATTAAATCGCGAAAAGAGGCATGTTTTAATATTCGTGTCTAGAGCAGACTGTTTGAGCACATTGCATAACAAATTTCGGAATTTATGAGTAGAATTTTTTTGTTAAATGCAGAGAACGTTTAGATTTTAATTATTTAATTCAAAAATTTGGGAGTGTTCGATTAAATTTTTACACTAAACGATTAAATTTCGATTCAGTTCGATTAAATTTTTACGATTAAATATACTAAATTTGAATAATTCCTATTGCAACAAAACTATCAATTGTACTTCCGATAAGAACACATATAGAATACTAAACAATAAATGGGTGTTTTGATTTAGTTGTAGCGAAAACCATAAGACAATAAATGAAATAAGCCAGAGATTTAATTTTAATTTATAGTTTTATTTAATTTCCTTTTTTTTCAAACTTATATTTTCTTTTAACTGGCCGTTTAATAACCGAATTTTAAAAAAACATTTTACACCTAAAAAACAATTTTTTGTGAACTGAAAATAATAATTTGTGAACTGAATACTCGAAGGAATTATTTCTCAAATATTTGGACCATAAAAAACATATAAAGCATAAAAAGGGTCTCGGTAAACTATCATTATCAATTGTAAATACGGTTTGTTAAAAAAAATTATGATTATTCTTGATTTATTTAAAAAATTAATCAAAAAACCGCCAAACTTCATATAAAAATATGTTTTTTTGACTACACGTGACGTGATGCGCAAAGAAAGACGAAAATGAGACACGGGAATATACTACCTCTTTTATCTGTATACCTTGGTACCAATCTCTTTTTTTTTGCTCATTCTCCTTTTTGTCGGTTGCTAATTTTTGACATTTCTTAAAAGTTATCTAGTGGATGGATATATTAGCTGTATTTTGTTGAGAAAAAATTAATTCGAATTATTTTGGAGTTATTTTTTTCGAAACAGAATAAACCGCGAAATATTTTTTCGATTTAATTATTATATTCTATGTTGTTATTTCTCTAGTTTTTCATTCAAGCGGTTACGTATTTTATTTGTTCAAGCTAGAATTAAATAACTCAAATTTTTTGTTCGAATTATTTAATTCCTGTCACGCGCAATTGTTGTTGTAAATTTCTCAACAAAATACAGCTATTATCGGATTAAATTTTTAAGTGTTCTAATTTGGTTTTTTGTGTTTTGATTGTGTTATTTGTGGAATTTTTCTTATGATTTTACTAGTTTATTAATAAAACTTGTTTCTTTTTCGTGCAACTTAAAGTAATTTTTGATATTTGTATTTCTCCCGCGATTTAAAGTAGTTTCATATTTTAATTTTGTGAAATCTGTGTAATTTGTTTTGTTTTTATTTGTGTTAAATTTAATTCATATTTTCGATTTTTGTTGTGTTGTAGGAAAATGGCAGAAGTACCACAAGAACTGTCTTTATCCATACAACAACAATTGTCTTCATCAAGACAACAACAACTGTCTATTTTAAGACAAAAGATCTGCAAGATCAGTTGATATTGTCTTTAAAAAGGCAGTTAGTTGTTGTTGTCCTGATAAAGACAATTGTTGTTGTCTTGATAAAGACAGTTCTTGTGGTAATTCTACCATTGTTGTACAACACAAAAGAAAATCGAAAAAATGAATGAAATTTAACACAAATAAAAACAAAACAAATTACACAGATGTCAAAAAATTAAACAAATATCAAAAATTACTTTAAAGGTGGATTTATATTATCAGTTCCTTTCAGTTCCTACTCGTATCGTGTCAGACATCATCAATTTATACTATCCGTACTTTTCAATTCAGGCATTTTCTTCGTATCTTTTGGTTACTTATAGAGTAAAGATATCACACAAAAATACAAAAATGTTTTAGTAGCAATTTTACAATTTTTGTTTGTTTCGTTATTCTTTCGTAATTTTTCGCCTTCAGATATCAGACAAAACATTCTTTTCAACAATATGTGTCTGTGTCGGTACGAGTAGGAACGGATAGGAAAGGATAATATAAATACTCCTATAGAAAATATATGTAACAATGTTTTTTTGTCCGACACGATACGAGTAGGAACTGATAATATAAATCGACCTTAAATCGCACAAAAAAGAAACAAGTTTTATTATTAAAATGGTAAAATCATAAGAAGAATTCCACAAATAGCACAATAAAAACACAAAAAACAAAATTAGAACACTTAAAAATTTACACCAATAAAATATCCATCACCGAGCAAACGGCGCAGTGGTTAAAGCTGCAGCGGTTGGATCGGGAGGTACCGGGTTCGAATCCCAATAGGGGCGGGATGCAAAAGGGATTTTTCATCATCTGATTACGATCGATGATGAAGATGAACACATCTATGACCCCCTGTTGAGAGTGCAGAATCCATGGGCCGACCCACCTTTCATGTCAGCACTACAGGTTGGCATGAAGCAATGCAATGTGGAGGTGGTTTTTGAAAGACGGATCTGTAGCCGCCCGTCCTCGATTTGGCTACTACAGGCGTAAAGTAGGCGGTAAAAAATAAATCAAAAGAAACAAACAAACAAACAACAATCCATCCACTAGAAAACTTTTAAGAAATGAAAAAATGTCAAAAATTAGCAACCGACAAAAAGGAGAATGAGCAAAAAAAAAAAAAATAGGAATTGGTACAACTGTTTTGAGCTCGTGAGATCACACATTTTCAACTTTTTAGATTTCATGCATGAGATGTGTTCCTTCCAGGTCCTACACGTATATTGTCAGACATCATCAATTTCAAGCTCTATCCCACCGAGCGTTGGCGGCGGGCCTCAAATTTAAATATTATATTTGGTTCTATATTGATGAATATCCATAACTTGATCAAAAAATATTCATTTTTTATAGAAACATACCAAAATATCCTAATTTTAATAGAAAATTTTCCAAAAATAACCAATATACATTTTCTTTTTTTGGAAATTTTTGTATTAAAAGTAGGATATTTTTGCATGTTTCTATAGAAAATGTTTATATTTTTGCACAAATGTGTGACCTTTTGGCTTTTAATCATTTTTTTATTTTTTTTTTTTGCTGACGCTACATCCCATACAGGGTTTGCCCGCTTCATATGAAGTTTCGTAATATTTTTTTTAACGGATAATGATTGATTACTTCAGGCGGAATTTTTCATCACTCCAGACAGTTATCGAACTCAGGACCTCTCAGGAGGAACTGAAAGGAACGGATTATATAACTCAACCCGAATGGTTGTCTAATTTTAAAACTAACTAATTTTGTGTATTCCCTTCGTTTTCTATGCAAAACAAAGGGATTAGCTAAATCGAGGTTGACACACTGCGACTAATCTTGAAAATTTCACTAAATCGGTTTTATTAAATAGCAGTGTGTCTAGGGTATTAATCATATACTAAAGACACATGTTAAACCTAAAGTGATCTGACTGAAAACTTCTAAAAGCGTATTTTGTTGACCAAAATTTAATTCGAATTGTTTTGGGTTTATGTTTTTTCCAAGCAAATAGCCAATTTGATTTAATTGACAAAAGCCAACCTTTCGAAATAAAATATAAATTTAATATGTAATCTGACTCTGGTGGCAGGTATCATAACCAAGAATTAGAATTATGTTTAATTAAACCCAATTTTTTTTTGGGTTAATGTTATTCTTGCGGGGATTTATCCTATGCAATTGTTGTTGTAAATTTGTCAAGGAAATACGCTATAAGATAAATTCAACATGTAACCGGCGACTTGACTGAAAGTTATCTGAAAGTAGTCTGAGTTCGGTCCACTTAAATTTGGATGGTTGAGTCAGTTTGTAAATTGAGTTAAACATGTAAACTTTAATTTAGTTGAACTGAAGGATATTTTCATACTGTTAAAAAGGCACAAGGTTTTTATACATTTTCGAAGTGGTTCTTAAATGATTAATTTTTTAATAATTTAAATGTAATTTTAGAACAAAGTGACATTTTAACTGTCATTTCAGATTAAATAAAATACTCGTCGCACTCGGTGACAGACAAACTAGCTAATGGCGAATTCGAGATTATGTAGTTATTATTTTCAGTATCATAAGACGATTTTGCTTTCAGGATTACCGCGCTTCATAATTTGATTATCGTAATCTAGTTGTACAAACTCGATAGTCGTGAAATAGAAGAGACAAAAAGTGTAAGTGAAATAAAATTATTTTATTTTGATGTCATTTTGAAAATGAAATCGCGCTGTCCAGTAAACTTTCCTTTAAAAAACACAAAATAAATTTTCACTAAAAAACGCGGTAAATAAAATTGCAATCCATAAACTTAATCTGTTATCATATTATTGTGTTGCACGCACATCATTCGATAAAATTAATAATCAATAAATTCTCATCGAATCTAAACAAGAAATCCGAAATTTCAACTGTAACGTGGATAAACAGAGAGAATTGACAAGATCGAATTAATACAACAAAAATTATCTAAAAATAGATTTTTTTTTCTATTTCATAAGAAAACTACTAAAGAACTTATTTTGGTTTCATTTAAATTAGTTTTAAGATTTTTTGGTGTCTTTTCTAAGCCTTTCTTATTAATTTCTTTAAGATACGCTATTCTTTTTGGTCAGAAAATAATCGGGTGGTTGGTTTCTTGTTATACACCTATCTTGTAAACCAGTATCTGTAAAGTGTTTTCGTTTTTTTTATTTTGTTTTGGGTTAAAAATAAGAAAAAAATTACCTTTCCACAAACTAAAAATATTCACAAATCACAATTTTTTGTTTCTTAATAATTTACTAAAGTAATTATATCTCGTTCATAATTTATGCAGCCAATACGCAGAGATAATTTAAAAAAGAAGTTTTTTAAAATATGCACCATATATATAAAACAATTATGTTTTTTTGTAATATAAAAGAATTAAACTAATATAAATTTCATTTAAAATAAAATCAAAATAAAATTCGACGTGAAAAAGACGCAACAAAAACTACATTTTTTCTTGTGTTTCTATTTTTATTGATTACACTCGAATTTTTTTTATTCTCTTTTTAAATCATTTTGGATTTTTTTTTTGCTGTCACATAAACTTTAGTTATTTATAAATCATTTAACACGTTCATATTTTCACAAATAAACTGAACAGATATTAATTGATATACTATTTTTATAATAATTATAATAATCGGAATTATAATTTTTGACCAAAAACGTATTTGTTTATTTATTTACATTTTTCATGTCCCGCTCCCGAACACAATTAAAAACAACTCGGAAACCATTTTGCTATTAAAAATTGAGCAAATATACGATTTAGGTGTATTCGAAAATTGACCATGGTAATGGCTCAAATTATAAAAGTAGACGAAAACAAAACGGACGGAAGAGAAATGCACCAAAATACATTCCATACCGGATGCCTCGGCATGAAGGTAGGCGGTAGGCGCATGCCAAAAGTCGAGGGCTGACATGTTCTAACCATCACTTTTATCGCTTCGATGGATTTTCGATATAATAACTGTATTCCTTTGTTAAAAATATAAAATTTTACAAAAATTTAGTTGTAAGATACCGTTATTGTCAAAAATACATCGAAGCGAAAAAAGTGATGGTTATAACATGTAACCCCAGGTTTTCCGACACGCAATTTACACTAAAGTACTTTTCATACCAGACGCCTCGCCTCAAAATTTTTAGATACCACATATGCGAAGCTGAGACCCTTATTTCATAATGTGCAGCTAAAACCCTTTCATACCGGTGGCGTTGGCTTCGAACTCGGTTGCTATCAAATATTTTATATAGGTCTATTTTATACATGAATTATAGCAAGAATTGAGATATTTTGAATTTGTAACGTACATATGAGCTATATTTTTCAGTAAATATAAAAAATTGTGCCAAAAATGTGATTTGTAGGTTATGTTGACAAAGCGCTTCGCGTAGTTCGTAAAGTACTACATACTTTAAAATGTTGCAGTCGAGTGTGGAACGCATTGCCTTGGCTTTATAGATAACTTCATTGCAATATATTTTGATTTTTTTTAAATTATCACTAAAAAATAAATTATTTTTTAACAAATTGAACATATAATAAAACATTGTCAATCAAATTTAACTAACTTGTATAGTTCAAAAATGAAATACAGAGTTTTTATTTTTGAAGCTAAAAGCCGAGGCGCCTGGTGGCAAAAGTACTTAAAAAGTTTAATTTTTCCCATCTCTCTTGTGTTATATTCTAAAAAAGTTACTAAAAATAATATAACAACAAAAAAATTTAGTAACTTTTTAGAATATAATAAAAGAGAGATGGCAAAAAGGTATCTTTTAGTGTAGAATGCGTGTCGAAAAACCTGGGAGTCTTTTGCATGCGTGTACCTTGGAGCTTCACAAATAAATAAATAAATTTATTTTTGAATTATGTAAACTAATGTCGAGTTCGATTGGGCTGTCAAAAAAAAACAAATTTTTGATGCCCAATCGTACGCACAAGCAGCATGTATGTGATTTCTTTTTGAGGTTATGTTAACCGTCAGTAAATCTTTAGTTTGATTATGGACAAAATTACACAGATTTTGTCACAAAAATTATTTTAATAACACAACTTATTTATTAATAAATTACGAACTCGTAAAAATTCCGCAGTGATTAAAAACGATGAATTTCTTGACGTCTTGAATTGTCACAATTGTGATTGACATTTCTTTTTTTGTTGGAATTGGTAAATCTTGTAAAAAATCTCGATTTGTCAAAATTGATTTAAATCAAAAGATAAATGATTTATTCTGCCCAATCGTACGGATTTTTGACAGTAAAATGATTTATTTTGCCCAATCGAACTCCACATAATTTTATTTTATTGATAACGTTTCAGTAAAAATATATTGAGATAAAAATATAAAATCGGTGTTTGTGCGAATGATAGATCCAACTTCGTCAGCAGAAATTTTTATTACAAAAAAGTTGTGGCTGTGTTTTTGTGATGCCATAATTATTAACAAAATGTATCAAATGGAGAACTTTTTATTGCAACCATCTAACATATGTACATGAATTTTGTATACCATGACAAGATATTTCTCGAAACCACTATTAATTTTGATTGTACGGCAATTTTATGGTAAAGATATTTTTTATTTTTTATTCTGTGACGGAAAATAAACGAAAAAAAATAATTCTGACAAGAATGATAATAATATTTAATTTCTTAGATAATTTTGATAGGTGAAACTATCCGAATTAAGAATAACGCATAATTTTGCTCATATTTGTTGGTTATGTTTTTGTTCGCTGTCAAAATTTATACATATAATTTTGCTATAAAATAAAAAAATTGTTTTTTCTTTATATTTTTTTTTTGTCTTCTTTAATTTTTTCCAGCAGTCAGTAAATTTTTCGTAATTTATGGAGTACAGGCATAATTTTAGAGAAATAAATTTAGTTTCAGCAAGCAGCAGATATAAATATTAACTGATTTACCTATTTAATGAATTCAAATCGTGGTTTGAGCATAAATATAAGCATGGTTAAAGAAAACAAACAATTATTTTCTATAATTAATAAAAAATTTGTAATTAACAAAAAATTTATTAATGAAGTTGGTTCTGCGGTCGCATCAACAGGTTCCACACACAGCAGCAAAAAAATGCTCGTTACTGTTAAACCTAACCTCAATAAATCTGACGTGTTGATTAGATCCCATTATTTTCTTGTGTACCGATTTGTTTTGAAATAAAATATTTTGAAAAATAAATGTTCTTCAAAAAACGATTTTGATAAAAGTAAAAAAAAAATAATCTGGTGCGCCGCTCGGTGTGGATGGATACAAGCAGCCGATAGTGTGGATTGTTTGGAATTTGTCGCTCTTGATGTGTTTCAGCCTTTATTCGAATTAAGGTTGATTTATGTCCGATTTAGACGTATGAACATTTTTTTCGCAACAAAAAAAAAGTTATTCCGGCTGTTCACACGCAGTTAACACTGCAACACATCATTTCCTCGTTTCTTACCTCTTTGCCTATAAACTACTTTCCCCCTCCAGTTAGTTTATTGGCAAAGAGGTAAGAAACGAGGAAATGATGTGTTGCAGTGTTAACTGCGTGTGAACAGCCGGATTAGTATATAGTACACCAGAGCCTCGAGTTGCGTTGCTAATGCGTTCCAGGAAAATGCAACGCAACTCAAAACAACTCAACTTGAAAAACAAAACAAAAAAAATTGTTTACCAAATTATTAAACAGAAACAGTTTTAATTTAAAAACTGTTTTATATTGTTTATTACTCCAATAGATAAATAAAACATAACAATTAAGAAGTGAAACTCGCCGAAAATGCGACGAAAATAGAAATTATGGTGTTATATTTTTATGCGACGCAAGTCGAATCGACGCAACTCGAGGCTCTGATGTATTATGATTTTTATTTGTAAAGCATGATTTCCATTACGAAAGTATTTTTTTCAGTAAAAATAAAGCGAGATAAAATTATAGATTTACTTGAGGTGTGAGAAGGAATTTTTTTTTTCAGTACTGAAAAAAATTGTTTTTACTGGGTAAAGCCTGATTTCCATTATGAAATATTTACTGCCAGTATAAATAAAATGGGATAAAAATATATATTCGCGTGCTGTGTGAGAGAAAAAAAACACTTTCAGTTTTACAGTACTGAAAAAATTATTATAGTATACTGACATTTTTATAGTATACTGACAAAATTTACTGAAAAATACATGAAGCGAAGTATATTTTTTCAGTACTGGAAAAATATTTCAATTTTTCAATGCAATTTTTCAAAAAAATTAAAAACAAAGACCATTTCTCTGTCACTTTAATGACATTTTCGATTTTTATGTTTTTCTCTTCAGTAAAAAATACTCAGTAAATATTTCGTAATGGAAATCAGGCTTACTATTTAACCATAATTTACTGCTGTATATCCATAATTTACTGAAGAAAAATATGAAGCGAAGTATATTTTTTCAGTATTTTACATATTTTTACTATCTATTACTATCTTTGTCACTCTAATGGAATTTTTGATTTTCTTAACTCCTCTGCCTTTTTCAGTAAAATATACAAGTCAGTAAGATTTTCACATGGAAATCAAGCTCAAGGCCGTGCCCGAATAATATGTTAAATATTCACACGTGATAATGTTTGGCATAAAACACACTCATTCGAATTGTTACAATCGATCCCTATGAATACGTTTATGCTCAGAGTCGAGTCATCTTTTAGTTAACTTTGGATCATCTTGTAGTTATCTTTTTTAGCGCTTATACTGCAGAGTCAAATCGTAGTCGAGTCGAAACTAGGTTGAAACCGAGTCAGAAACGTCAAAAAAAAATCATTTACTATCGTATGTTTATATGTTTTTCTTGTATTATTTTCTGAATTTTATAAAAATAAAATAACAAAGTTTTATTGCCACACAAAAATCGAAGATTCGCACACGAATTAAGAAATCAAAATGGTGTCTTTTTATTACTTTTTTTTGTTGTTTTTATTTTTCGACTCGACTCCGTTTATAGTGAATGTTTTTAGAGTTAACTCGACTCGACCCTAGAAATTTTTTAGGTCGAGTCGAGTTAACTACAAGATGACTCGACTCCGTTTATAGTAAAAGTTAACCTAGGTTCAAACCAGGTTGAACCCTAAGCATAAACGTACTCAATGAGTACGTTTATGCTCAGAGTTCGAGTCATCTTTTAGTTAACTTTGGATCATCTTGTAGTTATCTTTTTTTAGCGTTTATACTGCAGAGTCAAATCGTAGTCGAGTCGAAACTAGGTTGAAACCGAGTCAGAAACGTCAAAAAAAAATCATAATTTTTATTTTCAATAAAAATTATGATTATTAAAATTATGATTAAAGCAATTTATTTAAGAAGTTTGCAGTATACAAAATTACAGAAACACAAAAATCGGAGATGCGAACACGAATTAAGAAATCAAAATGGTGTCTTTTTATTATTATTTTTTGTTGTTTTTATTTTTCGACTCGACTCCGTTTATAGTGGATGATTTTAGAGTTAACTCGACTCGACCCTAGAAATTTTTTAGATCGAGTCGAGTTAACTACAAGATGACTCGACTCCGTTTATAGTAAAAGATAACCTAGGTTCAAACCAGGTTGAACCCTAAGCATAAACGTACTCAAAGATAACCTAGGTTCAAACCAGGTTGAGCCCTAAGCATAAACGTACTCTATGATACATTTTGACATATCCATGTGAAATATTTCAGTAGGGAATGTGATTAGATATAGCAACCAACAAAATAAACTTGAACGAAAAAACATGAGTCCCATCGTAAGCTCCGACCACATTTTTTAATACAGGTGTATCTCTTCGGCTACTTAATAACTTGGAACATAATTGATTCTGTAACTGTTTGGCTATGCATTTCTATTACTGCTCCCGCCATTCTACGGTTTGTCTCACTGGCAAGCCGCAATAAAATAAAGCCAAAAGTTCTAACTCAAGTTACCATCCATGGATTTTGCATGATAAAAAATCTGTAATTTTGTGAAACAAACCCCAGAAATCCTTAAATGTTTGTTCATGTGGGATCGCGGTGTATAATGTAATCGCTTGATAATACTCGTATAAATTTAGTATTAATTCCCGAAGCATTTTTACATTACTATACCATAATGTATAATAATTTTGCTTACTTCGGAATTTTGATCCATTTGATTTGGTTTGAAAAAATTGGCGGGGAAATTATCACGCAAAAATTATTATTGAATTCGGGTAGTAAAAATAAAAAATATTTGCGGAGGGGAAAATTTCTCAAGTAAATGTCATAAATTATTATTTATCACGATATTATCACAGTATTCGGGCACGGCCTAAGACTAGAACAAGAATAAATCAAACAGAATATTGTTGGGATTTTTATTTTTTTTTTTATTTTGTTACTATAAAAATAAATTAGCCAAAAAAAATATACTCTACCCGAGTATATTTTATAGTAACAAACAACAAGAAACACAATAAAAGTGGCGATTTATGAAATTTTTATAGCGCTTAATTTTGTTTTTTTTAAATTTTAATAATTTGCACATTCAGAAAAGACCATAGTAAATTTATAGTAAATTTTTTTTTGTTATGTTGGTAAAAAATTTCCTAAAATTACCTCGCCCTTACAAAAAGTTAAAATATATAAAATTCAATATCGAAAAAATTCGAACACGCATTTTGATGGATCACGCTTCATTTAAAATATATTTTTTTTATTTAGCTCCATATAAAGATAATTTTTGGTCACAAATCCGGTCATAGTAATTGAAAATGTCAAAATAATAAAAACAACAACATAAAAATTTACTATTAATTTACTACGGATTTCGGAAAAATATCGACAAATTTTATCTTCGAATTTTACTACAAATTTACTTTGGTCTTTTTAAAATTTATGTTCGAAAATTTTTCATTTTACGTGGAAAAGTCATAATTTTGAGAAATAAACTAGTGTCACCGCCGTATTTATCAAAAATTACATCGTCGATTTTATACCGCCCAAAAAATTATGGTATGACGTGGTTTTTGTTGTATACTTTTCTCTTTTTATCGCGTGTAACTTTTGTTGTATTGCGTGTTTTTGTATTGTCTCTAAGTGTCAACAAAAAAAATGTTGGAAAAAAATGTTGCTACGTCTAAATCGGCTAATAAAGGTTTACGGATAATCGGATCCCGGAAAATCGAGTTTCGACTGTACATATTTTTATCATAACTAACCCGCTGTCTACACTATGCGAATCGACTGATATTTTCTATCAGCAATTTTATGTTTATATATGTTTTTTTTCAATGTATTGAAAAATATTTGTCCAAAAAATATCATAGCTGGGCATTTAATTATCATAATAATATCTTTAAATGTCAAACAAAATTGTTTCAATGCTATGAAAAAATTAGTGGTTTTTTAACACTTGCCAGTTGTGGTTGGGTTAAAAATAATTTGTCCAAGTACATTTTTCAGAAAATTGTACAGTATGGAGAATCACCGTCCAAAAACTTCATTTCGTCGTACAAAAACCAAGTTTTTTTATCGTCAACAACAGTGCTTCCAGAATTTTTTTTATTCGGTTTTAATTTTTTATTTTATACATTTCGAAGATTCCTTTTTTTCCTAAAGTTTTCAACATTTACGGCCTTTTCGTCCGCTATTTTTTCTAAATAGAATTTTTTATGTCGACCCGTCAATAATTTTTATGGGTTATCTTCCATAAAATTTCATTTTTGTGATACCAGTCGATTAACGCACTGTACTTTCGGTATTAAGGCCCTTTCCGAAAGTTATACTTATTTATTTAGACCTACTTATTTAAATAAGTATGTTGGCGAGGTAACTTAAAATAAGTATGTTCTTACAAAAAAAAGTCTTAAACGAAAACCAAAATTCTGTTAATTTCATAGCATACATATTGTGATATTATGTAGTAATTAGGTTAGGTTAGGTTAGGTTGGAGTGGCTGCTTATGCACACTTAGACCGGTGACGGTCCATTGTGATACCACAGGATGTATCTCCTTTTACCCCTATTGGAACCATTTCGAGCTACTTATGTAGCGTAAGACGTCCCGCACTTTACTGTTTTCGAGATCCGAGAGGCAGTCCATCCTGAACTTACCTAAGTGTTTGTGCCTTCTGAGAGCCAATGCTGGACACGAGCAAAGGAAGTGGACCAACGTCTCTTCCTCCTCTTCGTCCAAGCAGCTTCTGCAGAAGTCATTAGCCTCCAGACCCAGCCTTCTTGCAGCCTTCTTCATGCCAATTAAAAGGTATTAATATCCTTTATATTTTACATAAATAAATATACATAGTTAAATCTACTTTAATAAACGCGTTATTAAACAAAATAAATTTCGTTCTAATCGAAAAAAATATCAAATTTGAAGTAACACCGACTTAACTACTTGATATTAAACATGAACGCCTTATCTATGGCACAAATAAGGTCCTTTTCTTTCAAATATATAAGTTAAGTTACTTTTGCTTATTTTCATAATTGAAATTGCATTTATGGCAATTTAAGAATTTTCATTTTCAATAGCAAAATTGACTTAGATATTTGAAATTTTCTATACGCGAATTGAATAAATAATAACATATATACAAGGACTTTTAACTTATATTAATGTAATGTTATACGCAGTACTACAAATAAACCACTTAATACATAATATATAAAATGTACTAACCGTAACTGTGAAATTTTAAAAGCAAAAAAGAAAATAAATGAAAGTATGATTAAAAGTAACTAACCATTTTCGGGTATTTACAATTTTTCTGTTTTTATTTTCTTTCTATTTTTTCTTTGTATTAATACGTAATTTCAGATTCAGTGCGATTAGTGATTTTGAAGTAGTAGAAATAAATATTTAAAAAATTTTCGCCAGCAAATAAATGATATATTCTGTTCATTGAGTTGGACTGAACAAGGCAATTTTTTAAAAAGTATGTCTTCCAAAAAATACGTTTCCAGAAATACTGTGAATAATAGCAAAAAGTAGTTTACCATAAACTATTCACTCCATGATCATAAGGAAGAAATGCAGAACGTATGCCAAACTTCCTTTTTGGCCACTCTCGGTTATTGAAAAAATAACAACACAATATTAAAACGGATTCATTTTGAAAAAAAATACTTGTACAGTGGAAAAACGAGGAACACATTTTAGAGATCAGGCATACAAGGAACACATCAAACAACACACAGAATCCTTTAATCCATCCAGCTCGCACTATAATCGCAAACACATACCAAATAAGATTTATTAGTAAGTAAAGAAAATGTACGATTCATTTCATGAACTGAATCAAAGTATAAAGTGTTCATACGATATTTACTGGAATTTGGACAAAGAACTAAACATTAGCTTTAGTATACTTGGGAACGAAGAATGTGAAAAATGTGCTGTCTAATCTTGTTGAAAAGGAACATAAAAATTGTAATACAATATGTACAATTTGAGCGAATTATAACGCCCACAAAGCACGTTCGGTGAAAAGTCGCCAAATCTACGATCTTTGTAAAAACATACTATGGAGTAACGATAAAATATATTTATCAGCAGACTTACAAAAAGTGATTATGATTCCTCGGATGGATATGTTTAATAGTTATTTATATGGTATTAGTGAGCAAAACGAGATATTATCTATGAGGGATAAGTTAGAGAGGATAATATCTCTTTGCTCACGAGTGGCATACAACGTTTTATCCACTTTTGTTGAAATAAATTTCGTAAATTAATAAAAAATAGTTCCATTTTGCGTTTTCACACTGGAGCATTGAATTTTGAAATACATTTTGTCATAGTAACCGTTCATTAAATTGTCATGGTGTACTTTAATTTAACTACTTTTTGGAATATAGTTTTTCATTCAATTTGGCTACGAATAATTTTCCAATGACTACTCAACATTTTGTTATACAAAATATAACTCACGTTGCCCCTAGCAGGGTGGGTTATACAATAACAATGGGTTATTTTACATTTTCTTTATTTGAAATCAGCATAGTTATCGGGCTATTATATATTAAAAGTGGATAAACAAATTTTATTTACTAAACGCATAATTGCATTCCTGTAGGAAAATGGAATAAAAACAAAAAGCCGATGGCTGTAGTATGGTACGAGGCAATTCCAGGACGCAAGAAAGAAGATTTGATTTCTTCTTTTTTTAAATGTTTACTTTACTATCGAGACGCAAAAAAAATTAAGTTTTTGTTAGACAATTGCTCTTCACAAAATAAAAATTGGACATTTTTCTCGTTTTTTGTGACGATAATAAATTTATCAAGAATTGACACTAGAGATAGAATTATATTATTTCGAACCGGTCACACATATATGCCCACTGACAGCTTCCACCATCAAGTGGAATTAAGTTTAAAAAAAACAAGAAAAAACCTACGATTTTAACGATTTTGCTGATGTGGTAAGAAACGCCAATAAAAGCTATACCATAGTACAGGTTATGACGGAAAATTAGTTCTATGTTTCGACATTTATGTTACTCATTTATGTTGTTTAATCGACATTTATGTTACTCAGTTGAATATGATGGCGATAATTATGTTAAATCATCCATCTTGAAAAATTCTGTTGAACACAGTGCCTTAGTACTTCTAGAAGCAAAATGTAGTCCTACTGGAATAAGTGCAAAACATCACGATAAAATAATTAAGGACATCATTCCATTATTACCAAAAAATCGGCAAAGTTTTTGGATGAATTTACCAATTTCGGATCATCTGGTAATCGATAAAGATTGAATTGTTTTAATGGATCGTCAATTAAGTTTTGAATTTTATTCTTGTGATAAAAGATATTAGTACAAGTATTGAATTTATTTTTATAAAAAAGAAATGTTAAGGTAGCCACATGCCAAAAGACTTCAGGTTTTTTGACACGCAGTCTACACTAAAAAGATAAAATTTTTCCATCTCTCTTGTGTTATATTCTAAAAAGTTACTAAATGTTTTGCTTGTTGGATTATTTTTGGTAACTTTTTTAGAATATAACCAGGGCCGTTCTTATACATTAAGCCGTCGGGCTAGAAATATTAGGCGCCTTCGACGAAGAAAAAAAAGTTTTTGCATTGCAGAATCATCTTCTGTTTTAAAACCAGTACATTCGACACCATGAAATTCACCTCTTCTGTTTTAAACCCAGTACATTCCACACCATGAAATTCTAGAGAAAACACAAGACAGGAAGTTCAAACAGCATTTAGAAAGAGAGGCAATTAATTCCAGAAACAAAAAAAAAACTACTTGTGTTATTTTACTTGTGTTAATTATATACTTATGAAAAAAAATGAACAAAAAAGTTATTGGAATAGCTTTATGTTCCGAAATATATTGGCATTTGCTGTTTGATGTTTCATCGAGTGATTGAGAAGAAGAATCCGAATATTAATATATCACCAGTAACCCAAAGAATTTCATGTATTTTGAAAATACGGTTTGTAAGTTGAATGGCCAACAGTTCAAAGCGCATTTTCGTATATTACCAAGCACCTTTGAACCATTATACCAGAACATATTGCAGCTGGATTTTAAATATGTCGATTCGTGGTCAGCCCGGAATCTCATTAGGAAAAGCAAATCTGATGACATTGTGGTATTTGGCCAATACCGAATGTTTCAGGTAATATTAATTATACGCAATACTTTATATACAAATACCGATTACTTCAAATATTTTTAAAAATAATATACTTTTTTAGATCTGTATCAGACCGATTTGGTGTGTCCATTTATGCGTGCTGGAAAATTGTTTTTGAAATATGCAAGAATATTTTGGAAGTTAATTTTGAAAAGAAAATTATTGCTTGGCCGTCTTGACCCCCTTTTAAAGACAGGGGTAATATAACACACCATCAAAAAATGTACAACAGAGCTCAATCTGCAGCAAGAGTGACCATTGAACAGACATTTGCCCTACTTAAATGCCGGTATCGAAGACTTAATGGTTTAAATAGGAGACTCCCTGATCTTATTCCATTACTAATTATGGCAGCAGGTATATTACATAATGTTTGCTTACAAAATGGGGATCTTTTAGATGAGGTTAACAGTACTTCCGATGAGGGAAGTATTGATCCAGTACTAACAAGCAACGTCGATGGCAACGCCATTGTAAAGAGAAACCATACCATGAACATAATAATTAATAATTAAACAACGAAATTTTATGTAGTTAAACTGTTTATGTAATTCATAAATAAAAAATTTAACAATAAATAATTCATAATAATAAATAGTAAATCATAAATAGTTGAATTTATTTACAGTTAAGCTTTTTGAGAAGTAAATAGAAAACTTATAATTTTTCTATTAATTTCTCAAAAAGCGTTAAAAACTTATCAGTCCTGGTCATTTTTTCATTATGCCTTTTCTCTCTCGCATTCTCTGCAGCTATTCGTTTTCTTTGAAGCGAAGATGGACGTATGGATGTCGTGAATGTCTCCTCAATTATGTCAGCGAAATCAAACTCACTGCCGTCCCGTGCACCAGCGGTGTTTATCTTTATAATAGGTTGACCGCTAGAGCATGTTGCTGGACGGTTCACTTCAGTTCTTTTGTTCAGGACATCATCCATTAATTCAAAGTATTCCCACTTTTTGTGGGAATTTCCACTTTTACTATTATGGTCCACTATTGTGGTCCTTCCATTTCCTTTACTATTGTGGTCCTCCCATTTCCCATCACACTGATCACCCGTAATTTTTTTTAGTCTTATACTTGATAACGTTTCTAAAAATAAAATTGAAAAAGAATTAAAAATTTGAATGTTCAAGTTTGCGGACAAAATTTACCGGCAATGTCATTCCAGACTTTTTTCTTGAGTATTGGTCAAATGATGCTATGTTTTCAATATATACATTTATTAAACAGCGAATATCGCCCGGACTATATTTTAATTTATTCTGTTCTGAAAATAAAAAACATGATCATGAAAAATGTAATAAAATAATATTTTTAAATTTTTACATAATAAATAAATAATTTTTATTTTTCTAAATAATTAACAATATTCTTACCTTCAATCAAATCAAATTCGTCCGAATCCATTATTTTATATGTTATTTGAAAAATATTCAAAATATTTTAATATTTCACGGAGGTTTTATACAAAATATTCTTTTCATTCTACCTTTTTGTCTAGTATAAATAGAATGCATTCGGAATATTCCGGAAAAATAAAAAAATAAGGAAAAGACAGAATAGAATGAATGGAATGAATAAAAAATGTTTTATGTCACTTTCGGATCGTTCGGAATATTCGGAATGAATAAAAAAAAATACCCAATGAATAAAATGAGAACACCGTATGATTGTGAAAATGCGTTAAAACAAGTTTTTAAATTTGGGATGGTTTACAATGCATAACATAACTATCGCGACTCGTGCATTCCAAGTGACGAATAGAATAAACTTATTATAATAAAACGGTTTGCATTTTCTTTGAAGTGAAACATGAAATTCAAATAAAAATATGCTCTCTAAAATTGACTAAGTAGGTCTTGGACATTTGGTGGCGCCCTATTATTGCGGCGCCCTAGGGCTGCAGCCCTTATAGCCCCATGGTAAAGATGGCCTTGAATATAACATAAGAGAGATGGAAAAATTTTATCTTTTTAGTGTAGACTGCGTGTCAAAAAACCTGAAGTCTTTTGGCATGCGGCTACCTTTATGAATTAATTTAAACTACATACTAGATATTTAAGCTATTTAAAAAACGATCTTATAAATAATTTTATGATTTCAATGTTGTTATCAAAAATTTTATCAAATCATATTTGCAAATCGTATTTCATAAAATCGGATAAACTAAGGGTGTTTAAGGTCTTACATCTTAAATTTTAGATAAGGTTTATATTTTTTATATATAATAAACGATTTCAAATTCTCTTTCTAGTAAACACGACTTAAGGTTGTATTCTATAGTTTATTTGAAAATAAATTTAACGATAAACTAAACATAAATACCTTAAATAGCAGATAAGGTATATATGTATTCTTCTTATTAACACAGGATTTTAGTTTCTCTTTTGTGATATAAATGACTTAATTGCATTTAAGTTATTTTTGTTTAGTACCAATCGATTATTTATAAAGCCTATTTAAAACAAATTATTCTTTAATTGTGTGTAATTTATTGTTATTTTATCAAGAAACATATTATGTATTTATGATCTAATGCATAATTTGAAGTCTTTGAAAGTAAATTAAACTCGCTTTTAAGCAAGTTATTCCCCTAATATTTCGAAAAACTTTAACAAACTTTAACAATTTTCTCCAAATGCGATTTTTGCAGATCAGTAAAACATGTTTAGCATGGCAGGAAATAATTTCCATAAGAGCGAACACATAGAGCGGCGTCAAACCAGCAATGTTTGTATTTTTTGAAGCGATGAATGACATTTATATTTATTGTTGTTGCTTTTATAGGGAATGCTTGGAAACATCTAATTTTAGCTCAAACTTACGCCCAAATGGGCATATGAGAAAGGTAATTGTAAAAAAAAATTTAAATTTGAACTTAAATTTGGTCGGAATAAGTCATTAAACAAATATTTTTTTATGAAAATATTTTGTTGTCAAAATCCAAACAACATTTTTCATATAAGTAAATGTCAAATTAGCGGCGTGTCTATTTGGTTGCAAAAAATCATAAAGACGAAGAGAAGCGAAGTCAGGCGTAGAGCGCCGCTTATCTGTTTGTGGTATTGTGGTATGTGGTATGAGAATGGAAACTGACTGGTCGAAAAAATATTTCGTAATATTTCTCATTCTCATTTGTCATATAATGGAATATGCCCACTAAACAAAGCGATTCGTTTACGATACGAAAATGATGTTTATTGTTCGTACAAATTATCGTTTACGAATCGGTTTTGTGATTTGAAATTGATAATGTTTTCGAATCCAACATCCCATGATAATTAGAATTTTTTGCGTAACGTAAATAGAAAGATTTTTACGATACGTTTACGACGCTTACTTTTTATATCGCAAACAGATGTAACTACATAGTACGATAGTATTTATTTTGCATTAGCAAAAATAAAAAGCCAGTTTCGGACCGGCATAAACACCACATTGACCTCCGTCCAGTACCTAGGAATATAGCCCAGCTTCAATCACACTTTGAATATAGCTTCCAGGTAGGGAAGAATAATTACTGAGTTGTTTTGAAGTTACGCTGGTATAATTTGATCCAGACCAGCCGATTTACATGGTTTAAAACCCCTCAGTGCCCATAAGATCCGTTTCCTGGTTACGATATCCTCTGAGAACACTGACAGTGATTCCTGATGATTGCTACGCAGCAACAGGTCTCCAAAGCTCCCTGGGAAGTGTGTCTCGAAGAGAAGCTCCAGAGATTCTCCACTAGAAGCTGTCCAAGACCCGTCCGGTTTTATCAAAAAACTGGGACTAGCTGTACTTTTGGAAAGAATCTTCCTAAGGCGGGAGGTTTCGGATACCTCTTCCATTTTATCACCGAAGATTCTACAAGACCTCCTTTGTGCCTTTCTTAATTCTTTCTTATAAAATCCGAGTTTCTCCTTATAGGAGTCCCAATCCTGAGCCTCCCTTGTATTTTTGGCTCTATTAAAAGCTGCCCTACAAGCCTTAAAATAGGTTCCCAGTTCACTGGACCACCATACTGGTTTTTGCCTACCCCTAGGCTTAGCCAATGGGCAGGCAGCACGAAAGGATCGGTTGCATGCGCTAGTAACGCTAGCCACCATGTCCTTCACCTCAGAGCCCTCGACGGCAACAAATCCTCCAATAATTCCCCAAATTTGCTCCAGTTGGTCGTTCTGGGGTTCCTGAAGGCTTCCCGGGTAGCAGGGTGAATATCGAGGCTATAGGTTAAATATCGATGATCAGAAAAGGAGTTTTTCTTATCCACCCTCCTATTTTTAACCATATGAAGAATATTATTTGAGGCAAGGGTCACATCTAGAACCTCCTGCCTGTTACTAGTAATAAATGTGGGTCCCCCCCCCAATATTACATACTGAAAGGTTAGTACTCATCAAATAATCAAAAAGTGACTCACCTCTTTCATTAATGTCCGTGGTTCCCCAGATAGTGTTATGCGCATTAGCATCAACTCCCAGTACCACACCTACCTTTGATTGTTCCGCTTCACGGCCCAGCTCCTCCAGGTTATCCGGAAGAACCTTCTTCTCCCGGTCCTTGTAGGCTGAAACTAGCCAGAATCTACAAGTGCCTACTTCCAGGCTAACTGCAGCAGTGTCACCATTGCTGTATTGAGAGAGAAGGAAAAGATTAATATTATTTTTCCCAAGAATACAAGATCTGATCTTTCCAGACTTACTGTTGTTATTAATCCGAGGTTCTTGGATTAGTATCACATCCTCACCCGAACTAGTCAGCCTGAGGAGTAGAGCTGTCGAAGCAGCTTTAGAATGGTGAAGGTTAATTTGAGTTATCTTAATCATAACCTTTTAACTTTTATCTACCTCTGTGGTATATTCCTGCTACCGCAGGAATATTATTTCTCGGTATTTTGGGATGCGCCGGATTCGCCCGTCTCGCTAACCTACATACCCTCTGTGGAGGACTTGACAGTGCCCCCCTCGTCTGGCCGGGCTGCCGACATCCTCTTCCATTCTCTGAAATGATATGTTTCAATCCTATTTGAACCCTGCATATTTTTAAGTCTGCAGTATACACACCTCAGAGTTGGTTAGAAAATAACTCCAGTCCGTGTATAGTGAGAGTTAAACTAGGATTAAACTCGACTCGACTCGCAGCATATACAATACTAGGGGGTACAGCCCGCCCTAGGAAGGATACAATTTTGAGAATAACTGTAGTTATGTAATGTTTTGATTGATATCTTATCTAATTGATATTTTTTTTGATATTTTTTTATCGGTATTTCGCAGCCGAGTAAAAGTACCTCGAGATTAAAGGCTTTTAAGGATGATTGTACCTTAATAAACCTTAAACCAAAGAGTAAGGAGTTTTAAGAATGATGTTACATGTGTTGGGCATCACACAAAACCTTACAGACCGACAAAAAGGCAGAGCCTGGGTTTTTATTTAAAAAAAAAACGGATAAACAAAACTAACATGAGTTGAGCAGAGTCGAACCTCAGACAAATGTTTTACCGAAAAATGTTCATGTCTTACTACAACTAAAAGTCTCGGTATAGTTCCAATAAAAGAATTTTTAAATAATTTGTAATAGTAGTTGCATATATTTAGGCGCAACTATTGTAACTATAAAGAGCAATATTTAATTTAAAGTAAAATATTTGGTTAGTACATAAATAATAAAAAAAAAATAATAAAACTTTAAGAAAACTAAAAAATTGGAAAGAAACAACGAACCACGAGCGAAAATCGAACCAAAGACTTTTGTAGTCCTAGTCCAGTGCGGTACATACCACTGAAACCCAAATCATAAAAGAAATCAAATTTAATTGTCATTGTTATTTTGGTACGTTACAGCCTGACCAACAGAGTCCGGGGTTTCCTTAAGTTTATTGTTATTATTATATATTCCAATCACTTCAGAGAAATCTTTAAGCACGTAAATAATTCAAAGAAATTATGTCTAGTTGTCAGTTTCATCCGTGTTGGTTGCTTGGCTTACTTTATGGTTTCGATAGAAAAAAAATGTAGAAAAACCCTAATTGTCTAATGCTTGCCATCTTAAAGCTTTAGGATACAAAATTTTATATTTTTCAATTCCTTATGATGCATTGAAATGCCGTTATAAAATAAAAATAAAAAATAAATAAATAATGCAAAACGTCCTTGGTGAGAATCGAACCCGATTTTTTTTTGGAAATGATTAAATATCGAATGAAATAATTTGCTGTATCGGCCTAAATGTTGATTACCAGTTTTACAAAATTTATTACATACTCATTGTTTTACAATACAAAATTTTATGTTTTTAAATTCGTATTAAACCAATAAAATGCCGTTATGAAAAAAAAATATTATTAAAATTAATACGGACTTTAATGAGCATCGAAACCGAAACGTTTTCTGTAAGAAAACATTGTTATTGTCAAATCGTCAACACTTATATCACTTAGGCTACTGAGCTACAAAAATTGGAGATGTAAATTGGAAAAATAAGAAAAGCGTTCCAGAGTCAGTGAATGAATTGGGTAATTGTTTATTAGACTGACCTTGAAGGAGGTCATAATTTCAAAATCAAAGGAGAATGGGACCGCCTAAATTTTTTTTGTGATTTTTAGAGCTATAGCATGAGGCTCTAGGACATTGGGAAGTAATTTTCCATAACAAATTTAGAAAATTTAGTACAACTTAAGCATCGTATTATAAGAGAAGAGATTTTTTTTTTCTTTTTTTTTTCCTTTATTTAATATTACAACTGATTTACAAATCATTTAGTAATTTATCTTTCTTAAATGAAGATTCACATTTGACGGGCAGTAGCCCAATGGTTACTCCCGTTTGAATTTACATAGTAATTATTTTTCTCTATCCTAATTAAATACAACTGCCCAATTCCAAAGGTTTCTGCCTTTGAAGTCTTCTTACTGCATTGGTGGTATCCAACAAACTTCGTATGTCTGCATTTTGGTGCCGAGATATCCGCTGAAAGTGTTTCTTCGCATGATTTTGTATTTCTTCACTTACATATTCCATGTTTAAGTCCCTATGGAGGTTATCATTTCTAATGTACCATGGTGCGTTTACAATGCCACGCAGCACTTTGTTTTGAAAACATTGAATCATTTGTACATTTGTCTTCTTGGTATAACCCCAAAGTTGAATACCGTAGGTCCATACTGGTTTAAGTATTTGCTGATATAATAGCAATTTGTTATGTATTGTAAGCTCAGAGTTTCTACCTATTAGCCAATACATTTTCCTATATTTAATGTTCAATTCTTCTTTTTTCTTTTTAACATGCTCTTTCCATCTAAGCTTGCAATCGAGAGTCATGCCGAGGTATTTGGCTGTATTTGCATTTGGAACCGGCCTTGAATTAAGTTTCACTGGAATCCAGTTAAATTTCTGGTTTGTGAAGTTTACGTGAACCGATTTTGCTTCGTTTAGGCTAATGCGCCATTTCTTTGTCCAGCTACTCACTGTGTCGGTTGCTTTTTGAAGTTTGGTCGTTGCTTCTAATATACACTTTCCAGTCGCCAGAATAGCTGTATCGTCTGCAAATGTTGCTATGGTGGCACCTTCTGCATTTGGCATATCTCTGGTGTACAGGATGTACAATATAGGACCCAGTACGCTACCCAGTGGTATGCCTGCTGATATTCTCTTTAGTTAAGAGTACTCTCGGTTATATTTTACACGAAAATGTCGGTCTGCGATATAAGATTTAAGAATTTGATAGAATTGCTTTGGTAGATCTCGATGCAATTTAAATTCAAGTCCTTGGTGCCAAACTTTGTCGAAAGCTTGTGCTACATCTAAGAAGATGCTGGAGCATATCTTCTTATTCTCAAGTGAGCCTTCGATTATATCCGTTATTCTGTGAACTTGTTCTATCGTAGAGTGATTTTCTCTAAATCCAAATTGATGTGGTGGAATCAAATTTCTCTCTTCTATTATTAGCTTGAGTCTCTTGAGCAGTAATTTTTCAAATAATTTTGAAATTACAGGAAGTAGTGAAATCGGCCTGTACGACTTTTTATCGTTCGCTGGTTTGCCTGGTTTGGGGATCATAATTACTTCAGCAACCTTCCATTGCCGTGGGACATATTTTAGTCTGAAGACAGCATTGATAATTTGAACCAATTTTCGTAGTCCCTTCTCGGGAATGGCTTTTACGACTTGTCCAGTAATTAAATCATATCCTGGAGCTTTTTTTGCTTTCAAATTACACTTGATCTCATTTTTTAATTCCTGTAATGTTACACATCGAATATTATATTCATCAATTTTGCTAATTGTTATTATGTTTTCATCTGCTGTTTGCCTAGGTAACGGTTGAAAGGTGTCTTCCAAGTGAGCTGCAAATAAAATAGCTTTTTGCTTGTCGCTTTTGGCCAGGTTCCTTCAGGCGGCACATGCTTTTTGGTTCTTTTTAATCCCTTTGTTGCTTTCCAAAGAGAGTAATCAGTATCTTTATGTTCGGTGAGACCATTTAAGTACTTGTTAATAGTTTCATTCTTAATTTCTTTTATAAGTTGTTTTAGTTTATTGCATAGAAAATTGAGGATATTTTTGTTTTCCGGGCGCGTGTCCTTTGCCAGGTTTTCTTGCCTTCCGTTTCTCTCTAACTAATTCCCTGACCTCAATAGGATAATTTTGATTCCTACGGGATTCGGTGTGACTAGCAGGAGAACTTTCCCATGCTGCTTGTTGAATAGTACTGTTAAATACCTCTAGTTCGTCTTCCAACTGTACCGGTGTTTTAATCGGCACTCGTAGATTTATTTGCATTTCAATTAGTTCTTGGAATAGGTCCCAGTTAGTTCTATTATTTGTTAATTTAGGCAGGTTATCCTTATTAATTATCATTGTGCTGAGTGTCATGATAACAGGTGTATGATCGGAATATATCCCTTCGCTGTTTTCGATGCACATGTAATCCTCGAAGATTCCTTTCGTTACATAAAAATCAATGAGATCTGGTATTTTATTTATATCAGCAGGCCAGTATGTTGGTTTACCTCCAGAGTGGAACTCGCAGTTATTTATTCATCCGGCTTCGAATAGCTCTTTTCCTTTATGGGTTGTAAGTCTTGATCCCCAATAGGTGTTTTTTACGTTAAAGTCACCACCAATAATAAAATTGGATCCTAGTGATCTAAAGAGTCTATTATAATCTTCTTTGTTTAGATTATAGCGTGGAGGGCAGTAGATAGAGGAAATACTGTATTCATTATTATTGTTAGTTTCAACTTTTATGGTTTTAACTTGCATACTTTCCTCTTCTATACTAGGTTCTTCATAGTGTTTGAGATTCTTTTTCACTATTACTGTTGATCCTTCTCTGGGTTTTCCTCCTGGGTGAACAGCATGGTAACATTCATAATCACGTATTTTAACAAATGATGTTTTTGTCAAATGGCTCTCCGATATAAGGCATATATCTATTTTTTCTAAATTTAGAAAAATTTCTAGCTCTGGAACATGTTGCGCTAGTCCGTTCGCGTTCCAGGTGACAATTCTTAATGATCTGCTCATTTTAGTATATGAGGGCTGTTGCCTCGTTCAAGGTTTGATGCATATCTAGACGCTTATATAAAGCTTCTAGACCACGTTCTTCAAGGGGGTTATAACCCCCTTGAAGAACGTGGCACGAATGATATATCATTCGTAGCATTAGATGATTGCTGTACAATTTGTGAATAACTTTTCCGCTCTGTACCAATACCTGGTGGTTTTGGCTCCGCTTGGGTTTTAGTTGGTTTCTCTTCTCTGGTAACCCTATGGTTTTGAGGAAACTGATGCGTTTTGTTTCTTAGTCTTTGAAGTTCTTTGGCTACTTCACAGCCTCTATAATTTGCAGGATGATGCCCTTTACAGTTTTTACATTTTGCAGGGGTGTTTCTACTTTCTGTACACTCTTTCGCGTTGTGTTTTCCAGCACATTTTACGCATCTTGGCTCCCGTCTGCAATATTTTTGCGTGTGATTGAAACCTTGGCATTTTTTGCATTGAGGTATTAGCCTCGTGTTTTTCTTAAGCGGTTCTATTTTAACCCTCATATTGAGAATTGCTTTGATGTTGAAGATGTTTTCAACTTTCTCCTTTTTGTTAAACGTAAGCATGAAGAGTGGAAGCCCCCTTTTTTTGACTTGATTGTTCTCATCTCTCTCTCGTCTTAGGATATTTACTGCATCTTCTATTTGCAGATCTCTTGCCTTTAGGTCCTCAATTATGTCCTCCTTCTTACACGTTGGATGAAGGCCTCTGGCCATAACCTTAATTGCGGGTTCGTTTTTATCTTCGTATGTGAACCATTCTTTACCTTCCGCATTGAGCTTTGTTGCTAGAGCTCTATATCGGAATCTGATGTATTGATTTTCCACACGTTATTGTTTAGTGACACTACTCTATATTCCTTAGCTGTCACTGATTTCATTATAGATTGTATACTAGCAAATTCTGTTATGCCGATTACATTAATTGGCGGAGGCGCCTTTTCTTTCGGTACAACCTTTTGTTGCCGATTTTGTTGCTGTTGCTGGTGAGCTCGTTTGGTATTAGTATCACCAGTTACTAACACATTAGCTTGCAAATGATCTCCAACTTCAGGCGAGAATTCTGCTTTTCGTTTTTTGGTAGGTCTTTTCTTCCTTTTCAGTACCCAATCTGTTTCTCTCATGAGATCCTCTTCATCAGTATGGAACTCATTGTTATAACTGGTGTGAGTACTTGTTTCATTATAACAAGTTAGCGGGTTTTCAGAAATCTCCATTGGTTTGTGCTTCTTTAATTCTTCATTTTCTTTTTTTAGTTTTTCAATTTCGCTTCTTAGTTGGGTTAAAAGTACATCTACTTCACTGAGTTTTCGACAGAGTTCAGCGTTTTCGTTTTCTGCTGATTTGCAGAGTTAGTATGATGGTTTGGTGATCTTAACAACATTGAACTTCTTTCGAATGGGTTTGGCAATGATTGGCTCACCCCAGAATCCATTGAGCCAGCCTCGTAAGAGGGTGGATTAGCCAACTGGGTAGTTGGTTTACCACCTGGGGTATTGTTTGCTTTTTGCGTTGTACTCATTGCTTTAAAACTGGTTATGTATCAACTACCAACCTAACCAGTACAAGTTGGTAGTGGGTCATTGAAGAGAACATCATTTGCTATGTTCTCGGTAGTCGGTTATTCCGCCGTATCTCGGTCGCCAGAGCCTCGTTAGTTAATTAGCAGGAAGTACCACGTGCAGGTGAGGTTGGCATTTGGGCTAGTATATTAAGACCATCTAAACCGGCGCCCCTTACCCCCCAGAGAAGAGATGCTTAAAAAAAAAAAAAAAATATAATTTTTTTTTTTTTTTTTTTTTTGTTTTTTTTGTTGAGATGCTTAAAAAAAAAATATAATTTTTTTTTATTTGCCAAAACATATGAAAAAAAAAAATAAATTGATTTATTTGTAGTTGTATTTTTGAAAAACATAACAAAAAAAAAAGAAGCGAGGTTATGTTTACTCCTTTTACATATTATATTGTGAAATCTTTACCATAAAAAGATAACAAATGTTAATTTAGATTAAAGCGCAACTATTTGCATCAAAATATAACCACAAATGATTTATGAAAATAGCGTCTAATTTTTGTTTATCTAATTTTGACGTTTACATTTCTATGTATTTGTGAAATTTTGATAAAATGTACCAAAAAATCCGGATTTGTGACAAATGATCAAAAAAAAAAATCAATTTTTGATTTATTTTTCCTCAAAGAAGTCGACATTATATTCTAAAAAGTTCTAATTTTTTTGTTGTTGTATTATGTAAATTTTTAAAAATATAACACAAGAGAGATGGTAAAAATTTAACTTTTTAGTGTAGCAAGCGAGTCGAAAAACCTGAGTTCTTTTGGCATGCGCATACCATGAATCTCTTTTAATGATACTAGGGTCCAAATCAATAGAGGCAACTACAACTTATACGCCGTCTTACTTTGCTAACTGGAATAGTAATTGGTATAAAAATAAAAATGCAGATTATAATCAAAATAAGAACCGAAAATAATTTTCTTTTTACTTTTATCAATTGATATTAAAAATTAAATATAAAACCAATAAAATTTTTCAAATTTTACACCGATATCCACGACTATAATCGTAACAACAAATTAAATCTATACTTAAAATTAATGTGGTTTGAAAATACCAAAACAGACACTATATACTAAAGATACATGTTAAACCGAAAGTGATCTGACTGAGTTTTATATGAACGTGATCTGACTGAAAATTTGGGTTGGTGTTTACATGGGACTTTTTTATTTAATCTGAGCTGACAGTTCAAATGTCACTTTGTTCTGAAATTGCATTTAAATTATTAAAAAATTATTTAAAATAATTTAAAAACCCCTTTTAACAGTATGAAAAAATCTGTCAGTTCAACTAAACTAAAGTTTACATGTTTACTCAATATACAAAACTCAACCAAATTTAAGTTGACCGAACTCAGACTACTTTCAGATAACTTTCAGTCAAGTCACCGTTTACATGTTGAATTTATCTCGGACGTTTTCAGTCAAATCACTTTCGGTTTAACATGTAAATGTAGTAATAGTCGTAGTTGCGATTTTAGTTGCGTCTGTCGATTTGGATCTAGGATTCGTGTCAAACGTTTTTTTTTTGCATGCGAATTGTAGTTACTAATTTTTGGAACATTCTCCTCAATCTATCATTGTCAAGTACTGAATTATCAATAACGGAATCTTTTATTTTTAAATGTCATTTTATATTTCTATTATCACTTAACCTACACAAATAACTACGCCTACTAATTACCTTAACTAGGGCTGGGTCCACCCATTTACTTTGATTAGGAACCAAATAATTTTTAACTATGACATTCTCCCCCGCAAAATACTGCTTTGTTGTTTTACTTTTATAATTCCTCAACTACTTGTTCTTGGTTTGAAGATCGCAACAAATTTAATACCGTTTTCATTTCTCTATTGGATATTGGTGTTACTGGAGGTTCATTCATAGTAAATTGTTTGTTGTTTTGTAGCTAAACAAAAATCTATTCAAAGACCAATCTGAACTACAATTACTGTCAACAATAGACTAACAGTATTTCTTAAAGCTTTAACCTGTTTATTTTCGGACTCACTGTTCGTTGCATGATGCCCAGCTGCCGTCAAAATATGTTTAATTCCATTAAGCATAAAAAATTCTTTCATTACCAGAACACAAAACTGCCTAGCGTTGTCAGTCACCGACACATCTGGTAAACCAAAACGACTAAATACTTCCTTGAAACGAATTTTTATTCCGTTTGGTGAATGCATCGACTAATATTAAGAAATTATTTTTACAGAACGGACCGGTAAAGTCCACGTATGTTTTGCATCAACAGAATATCTTGCTCCACGAATGTGAAGTTTTCGACAAATAACAAAAGCTTTATATGTATTAGTACGCGATTATATAGTCTGTAAAAAAATTGGTATTTTGCATAAAACTTGTAAAATGTCAAATAGTTGAAATAAAACCGACATCAGAGGTTGGGCATACGATGGGGCTTGACCCTTTTGTTATTGCACTCGAAAATTGAAAATTACAAAAAAAAAAATTTAAATGGTTGGTTAACTGTTCCGAAGATTGGCCAACTCACAGAGTTTTCCGATGGACATGACGCATATGACGAGTTGGCTAGAGACATACTCTATCAAAAAAACATCGGTGGTTGGGCATACGATGGGGTTAACCCTTTTGTTATTGAGATCGAAAATTGTAAATTACAAAAAAAAAAAATTTAAATGGTTTGTTGACTGCTCCGAAGATTGGCCAACTCACAGAGTTTTCCGATGGACATGACGCATATGAGGAGTTAGGTAGAGACATACTCTATCAAAAAAACATCAGTGGTTGGGCATACGATGGGGTTAACCCTTTTGTTATTGCACTCGAAAATTGAAAATTACAAAAAAAATAAATTTAAATGGTTTGTTAACTGTTCCGAAGATTGGCCAACTCACAGAGTTTTCCGATGGACATGACGCATATGAGGAGTTAGGTAGAGACATACTCTATCAAAAAAACATCGGTGGTTGGGCATACGATGGGGTTAACCCTTTTGTTATTGCACTCGAAAATTGAAAATTACAAAAAAAAAAATTTAAATGGTTTGTTAACTGTTCCGAAGATTGGCCAACTCACAGAGTTTTCCGATGGACATGACGCATATGAGGAGTTAGGTAGAGACATACTCTATCAAAAAAACATCGGTGGTTGGGCATACGATGGGGTTAACCCTTTTGTTATTGCACTCGAAAATTGAAAATTACAAAAAAAAAATTTAAATGGTTTGTTAACTGTTCCGAAGATTGGCCAACTCACAGAGTTTTCCGATGGACATGATGCATATGAGGAGTTAGCTAGAGACATACTCTATCAAAAAAACATCGGTGGTTGGGCATACGATGGGGTTAACCCTTTTGTTATTGCACTCGAAAATTGAAAATTACAAAAAAAAAAATTTAAATGGTTTGTTAACTGTTCCGAAGATTGGCCAACTCACAGAGTTTTCCGATGGACATGACGCATATGAGGAGTTAGGTAGAGACATACTCTATCAAAAAAACATCGGTGGTTGGGCATACGATGGGGTTAACCCTTTTGTTATTGCACTCGAAAATTGAAAATTACAAAAAAAATAAATTTAAATGGTTTGTTAACTGTTCCGAAGATTGGCCAACTCACAGAGTTTTCCGATGGACATGACGCATATGAGGAGTTAGGTAGAGACATACTCTATCAAAAAAACATCGGTGGTTGGGCATACGATGGGGTTAACCCTTTTGTTATTGCACTCGAAAATTGAAAATTACAAAAAAAAATAAATTTAAATGGTTTGTTAACTGTTCCGAAGATTGGCCAACTCACAGAGTTTTCCGATGGACATGACGCATATGAGGAGTTGGCTAGAAACATACTCTATCAAAAAAACATCGGTGGTTGGGCATACGATGGGGTTAACCCTTTTGTTATTGCACTCGAAAATTGAAAATTACAAAAAAAATAAATTTAAATGGTTTGTTAACTGTTCCGAAGATTGGCCAACTCACAGAGTTTTCCGATGGACATGACGCATATGAGGAGTTGGCTAGAAACATACTCTATCAAAAAAACATCGGTGGTTGGGCATACGATGGGGTTAACCCTTTTGTTATTGCACTCGAAAATTGAAAATTACAAAAAAAATAAATTTAAATGGTTTGTTAACTGTTCCGAAGATTGGCCAACTCACAGAGTTTTCCGATGGACATGACGCATATGAGGAGTTAGGTAGAGACATACTCTATCAAAAAAACATCGGTGGTTGGGCATACGATGGGGTTAACCCTTTTGTTATTGCACTCGAAAATTGAAAATTACAAAAAAAATAAATTTAAATGGTTTGTTAACTGTTCCGAAGATTGGCCAACTCACAGAGTTTTCCGATGGACATGACGCATATGAGGAGTTGGCTTGAAACATACTCTATCAAAAAAACATCGGTGGTTGGGCATACGATGGGGTTAACCCTTTTGTTATTGCACTCGAAAATTGAAAATTACAAAAAAAATAAGTTTAAATGGTTTGTTAACTGTTCCGAAGATTGGCCAACTCACAGAGTTTTCCGATGGACATGACGCATATGAGGAGTTAGGTAGAGACATACTCTATCAAAAAAACATCGGTGGTTGGGCATACGATGGGGTTAACCCTTTTGTTATTGCACTCGAAAATTGAAAATTACAAAAAAAATAAATTTAAATGGTTTGTTAACTGTTCCGAAGATTGGCCAACTCACAGAGTTTTCCGATGGACATGACGCATATGAGGAGTTAGGTAGAGACATACTCTATCAAAAAAACATCGGTGGTTGGGCATACGATGGGGTTAACCCTTTTGTTATTGCACTCGAAAATTGAAAATTACAAAAAAAATAAATTTAAATGGTTTGTTAACTGTTCCGAAGATTGGCCAACTCACAGAGTTTTCCGATGGACATGACGCATATGAGGAGTTGGCTAGAAACATACTCTATCAAAAAAACATCGGTAGTTGGGCATACGATGGGGTTAACCCTTTTGTTATTGCACTCGAAAATTGAAAATTACAAAAAAAATAAATTTAAATGGTTTGTTAACTGTTCCGAAGATTGGCCAACTCACAGAGTTTTCCGATGGACATGACGCATATGAGGAGTTAGGTAGAGACATACTCTATCAAAAAAACATCGGTGGTTGGGCATACGATGGGGTTAACCCTTTTGTTATTGCACTCGAAAATTGAAAATTACAAAAAAAATAAATTTAAATGGTTTGTTAACTGTTCCGAAGATTGGCCAACTCACAGAGTTTTCCGATGGACATGACGCATATGAGGAGTTGGCTAGAAACATACTCTATCAAAAAAACATCGGTGGTTGGGCATACGATGGGGTTAACCCTTTTGTTATTGCACTCGAAAATTGAAAATTACAAAAAAAATAAATTTAAATGGTTTGTTAACTGTTCCGAAGATTGGCCAACTCACAGAGTTTTCCGATGGACATGACGCATATGAGGAGTTAGGTAGAGACATACTCTATCAAAAAAACATCGGTGGTTGGGCATACGATGGGGTTAACCCTTTTGTTATTGCACTCGAAAATTGAAAATTACAAAAAAAATAAATTTAAATGGTTTGTTAACTGTTCCGAAGATTGGCCAACTCACAGAGTTTTCCGATGGACATGACGCATATGAGGAGTTGGCTAGAAACATACTCTATCAAAAAAACATCGGTGGTTGGGCATACGATGGGGTTAACCCTTTTGTTATTGCACTCGAAAATTGAAAATTACAAAAAAAATAAATTTAAATGGTTTGTTAACTGTTCCGAAGATTGGCCAACTCACAGAGTTTTCCGATGGACATGACGCATATGAGGAGTTAGGTAGAGACATACTCTATCAAAAAAACATCGGTGGTTGGGCATACGATGGGGTTAACCCTTTTGTTATTGCACTCGAAAATTGAAAATTACAAAAAAAATAAATTTAAATGGTTTGTTAACTGTTCCGAAGATTGGCCAACTCACAGAGTTTTTCGATGGACATGACGCATATGAGGAGTTAGGTAGAGACATACTCTATCAAAAAAACATCGGTGGTTGGTCATACGATGGGGTTAACCCTTTTGTTATTGAGATCGAAAATTGAAAATTACTACCAAAAAAAATTGAAATTATTTTATTTATTTTTATTTAGTCATTTAAAGGGCTATTTTTCTGTTTAAAAATAAAATTCGATGTAAGGTTTCGTGTAATATTTTAAATTAATTTTCTATTTTGTAAAATCGAAGATTTCTTTTGTGTCTAGTGGTGATTTTTGTGATTTTTGTATTTTAACAAAGTTTTTTGTGATAATTGGATTTGCATTTTATAAATTTTTGACCCGGCTTTATTTGGATATTCTTTTTGCTGATTACATTTTTTAAATAATTTTGACAATATTTCGACCTTGGCTATCTAACGGACTCTCTTAATTATTGAATATACATATTTTGTATACAATTTTTTTTTTTTTTGGATTTTTGCACGTGTTGGCATTTTAGTGTTTAATAGGTTTATAGTTTAGTGTTCCCCTTTAAAAAGGGGGATCTTTTGTAATTTATATTATATTTAAGGTTGAATTTTTGGTGTTGGTTTTCTGAATATTTTTGGTAGTTTTAATTTTGTTTTTATATTGTAGTTAAGCTAGTGTTTTTAAATTTTTTTTACTAATTTTTCACTACTAGTTTTGTAAGTTAGAGTTACAATTATTTTTTAATTTTATAATTGTTTTTAACTTTTTATGTAATGGCGCCTATTAAGAAGCATAATTATAAAAAGAAGAGAAACGATATAAACGGAGAGGCTATTTTTAAAGCATTATGTGGCATAAATGAAAATCCAGAACATTTCACGTTTTCTAGAAATGATACAGCAGAAATGAAAAGATTGTGTGACATTATGCATATCAAACATAACCTTAAAAATATCTCCAATTTATACTATACTTGGCAAAAGTATAAGAAATTTATTAACAATCAGGCTTCATTGAACGAGTCGTGCAAAAATACAGAATGTAGTAAATTTTCAGCTGAAAATATAAATTTTTCTGTATCACCAAAAGCTGATGTTTTAAATAGTACAGACATATCTGACATTACCAATGCTATTGCAGTAACAGACATCAATTTTGATTTGCTTATGACAGAAAATCAAGTTTGCGATTCCAACAATATCGTTTTAGAGTTCATAATGGACCAGAAAGAAATTCAGAATTTTGATAATAACGATTCGGTCATTAGTATAAATAATAACGAAGACTTATCATTAATTCCAATACACCCCAATGTAAAGGTTTTAAAAAATCCAATTTTAAACTGGAATTTGAAATTTTCGGTTCATTTTAACGAGCCTCTGGAATTCCTCACCAAATGCGAAATAAGAGAATTAATTCATCGCATTTTAAAGGAACATCAAAATCCGTGTGTTATCACTTTTCAAACTATGCATGTGCTTTCTAAAAAACATAAAAAAATTGTAGTGTATGGGTCGTGTAAAGACATTTTGCACAAGCAAAAATATAAATTTGAAGCATTCAAAAATAATGAAATGCGAGTTTACACCAGAGGCAACGAAGGCGAAATTATTCATTCTTCCGAAAAGGTATTTAGGCAATATCGTGGATTACGGCGACAGAAAATGAAATTAATTTCGGAAAACAAGAGTGCACACAACACATATTTGGATTTGGTAAGTTCAACTAAACTGGAACTGTATCAAAAGGGTAATACTCAGGACATGACCACACCAGCAGTTTTAAGAAAAATAAAATCAGAATTTTACAAAAGAGATGATCTTGTGCGAGATTGCGATTTGGTGGATATTTATTATCAATGTTGTTTACAGACTAAAACAAATCGGTATATATATTCTGTAACAGAACCTCTACAAGTGGTGCTATTGCGAAATAAGCAAATTTGTCTTTTAAAACAAGAAACAATTAAAGCAATTCATTTTGATGCAACCGGAGGCATTGTTAAGATACCGACCTGCCATAAAGAACATATCTACAAAAGAATATTATATTACGCTTGTGTTATAAAAGTTAACTGTAATATTGTTCCAATCGCCGAATTTATATCGTGCCAACATGACGCTTGGACTTTAAGTAAATTTTTGTTGGACGTAAGGAAAGAAATTGAAATCAATGTTAAACCATTAAAAGATCATTATTTTGTCGTTGATTGGTCATGGGCTCTAATAAACGCAATAAATAATACCTTTAATTTAATGAGTATGACTGAATATATTCAGCATCATTTTAATTTGATACAAAATCAGTCGCTATTAAAAAGAGCAGTTATACCTATATTTATTTGCTGTTCACATTTTATTAATATTATTACAGTCCAAATTAAAAAAAAGCTGCCTAATATAGTTGCTGACCACCGAAACTTACTCTTAGACTTTTTCTGCGCTATGCTTTGCGCCAAGTCTATAAGTTGTGTAGACGAGTTATTCAGACAATTTTGCTGTATCATGTGCTCACCTAAAATTACTAAAAGTAGTAAATAAGCATACAAAATGTTCATTGACAAATTAGGTAAATTGTATGATGATCATTATGCTGATTTTGAAGGTTCTAAGTCGGAAGAACAGATCAATCACAGCATCAACATTTGGCCAGAAAGTACTACTACAAACCCCTTTTATTTAAAATATTGGGCAATTTACGAAGAAGTGAAAATAAAAATCCAAACAGAGCGCGGCGCAAAAGTAAATAAATTTTTCTGTGATGACTTCGTACAATTTTTAATTAAAAAATATTTTTCGTACGTAATATTATGGGCCAATTTTTTTTCGAATCAGTTTGGTCTCAGCGGCAATATATCTAACGCTGTAGTAGAAAATTGGTTTAGTGCAGTAAAAAACCATTATTTACTAAACAAACGAATGAAAATAGGTCGCGTTGTAAATATTTTAAAATATAGATGCGAACAAAAAATCAAATCCATAAAAATGCCCGAACCGTTAGTAACAACCCCGAAAACTACTAAACGTAAAGGTAATTCAGATAATATGAGCACCGAAGAGCAGTGGAGAAAAAAGATTAGGCGTTTAGATAATTCACCAAAACATATCGGTAGGAACGTTCTAAACAGATATAAAAATCAGAAATTTTTTGAAGCTGTTCCGAAAAATGACGGGAAAATCAAAGGCTTTAACGTTGAAAGAGTGCCTGTATTAAAAAACGGGTTTTCTAAAATTTACGGTGAAGAAAATATATCGGTGGTCAACACATGTGGGTTTGATTCTCTTACCCAAATTTTTGTCTGCATGGGTATCGACAATGAAATTTTAAAAATTAAATTTAACGAAATAAATTCAGAGTTCTTTACGTTTATTTCTAAAATTATTTCATCGAAAACCCTCCACCTTGAAACGTATGACACACGCACGAACATATTATTCGATGTGTTCGAAGGAATAAACTCTGTGAAACATCACGGAAATACCAAAATACTAGATACAGAATGTCAAATTACATACTTAATAGATAAATTGATACCCCAACCCACATCAGTCTATCAAAAATGTATTGTAGAAGACCTGGTTCGAATTAGAAATTCTTACAGTTGCTACCTACCATTTGACATCTTTACGGTCAACGAAAACACACTTCGCAATGTTGAAAGTTCAATCTCATTTGGATCCTTAACTTGCTCTGGATGTGGTGGTAACTTAACTGTCTATAAAATAATTAGTCATTATGGGATTGCTATAGCAGACGTGCAATCTTTCAATAATATTAATTATAATATAAAAATTAATGAAATTCAGGCAGAAATTAAGTTGGATATGGAAGGTTTCAGTTTAAAAGCAATCCTAAATTATAGCCAAATTTTGAAACACTACACAGCCATAATTAAAAGGCCAAATAATAATTGGGAAATACACGACGACATGAAAACATTTTCTGTTGTAACGACAGACCAACAGTATGTTAATCCGGCCATACTGTTTTATATCAAAAATTAAAATTCGCTCCACTAATTAAAATATTACAATATATGTTAATTATAATATTAACACTAAGCAACCCGCAAACCATAAAACGAATCATTTTTTTAATTTTTTTAAACCAATAGTACTTTATTTATATAGTATGTCTCTAGCTAACTGTTCATATGCATCATGTCCATCGGAAAACTCTGTGAGTTGGCCAATCTTCGGAACAGTTAACAAACCATTTAAATTTTTTTTTTGTAATTTTCAATTTTCGAGTGCAATAACAAAAGAGTTAACCCCATCGTATGCCCAACCACCGATGGTTTTTTGATAGAGTATGTCTCTACCTAACTCCTCATATGCGTCATGTCCATCGGAAAACTCTGTGAGTTGGCCAATCTTCGGAACAGTTAACAAACCATTTAAATTTATTTTTTTGTAATTTTCAATTTTCGAGTGCAATAACAAAAGGGTTAACCCCATCGTATGCCCAACCACCGATGTTTTTTTGATAGAGTATGTCTCTACCTAACTCCTCATATGCGTCATGTCCATCGGAAAACTCTGTGAGTTGGCCAATCTTCGGAACAGTTAACAAACCATTTAAATTTATTTTTTTTGTAATTTTCAATTTTCGAGTGCAATAACAAAAGGGTTAACCCCATCGTATGCCCAACCACCGATGTTTTTTGATAGAGTATGTCTCTACCTAACTCCTCATATGCGTCATGTCCATCGAAAAACTCTGTGAGTTGGCCAATCTTCGGAACAGTTAACAAACCATTTAAATTTATTTTTTTTTGTAATTTTCAATTTTCGAGTGCAATAACAAAAGGGTTAACCCCATCGTATGCCCAACCACCGATGTTTTTTTGATAGAGTATGTCTCTAGCCAACTCCTCATATCCGTCATGTCCATCGGAAAACTCTGTGAGTTGGCCAATCTTCGGAACAGTTAACAAACCATTTAAATTTATTTTTTTTGTAATTTTCAATTTTCGAGTGCAATAACAAAAGGGTTAACCCCATCGTATGCCCAACCACCGATGTTTTTTTGATAGAGTATGTCTCTACCTAACTCCTCATATGCGCCATGTCCATCGGAAAACTCTGTGAGTTGGCCAATCTTCGGAGCAGTCAACAAACCATTTAAATTTTTTTTTTTGTAATTTTCAATTTTCGAGTGCAATAACAAAAGGGTTATCCCCATCGTATGCCCAACCACCGATGTTTTTTTGATAGAGTATATCTCTAGCCAACTCCTCATATGCGTCATGTCCATCGGAAAACTCTGTGAGTTGGCCAATCTTCGGAACAGTTAACAAACCATTTAAATTTTTTTTTTTGTAATTTTCAATTTTCGAGTGCAATAACAAAAGGGTTAACCCCATCGTATGCCCAACCACCGATGTTTTTTTGATAGAGTATGTCTCTACCTAACTCCTCATATGCGTCATGTCCATCGGAAAACTCTGTGAGTTGGCCAATCTTCGGAACAGTTAACAAACCATTTAAATTTTTTTTTGTTGTAATTTTCAATTTTCAATCTCAATAACAAAAGGGTTAACCCCATCGTATGCCCAACCACCGATGTTTTTTTGATAGAGTATGTCTCTAGCCAACTCCTCATATGCGTCATGTCCATCGGAAAACTCTGTGTGCTGGCCAATTTCGGAACAGTTAACAAACTATTTCAATTTTTTGTTGTTGTAATTTTCAATTGCACCAAAGTGAACCCATTTATTATAAATAGATAGTGTTAAATTTATTATTTTTATTTAACATTTTTATGTACATAATCCAATTTTTAATTTATAATTTACTGGTTTAAGACAATCTACTGATGGTTATTTTATATTTTTTGCGTTTGAGATGGTATCTCTTTATAGAATTTTCTTACATTGCTTTCGCCGACTGTTTCACCAATACTTATATCTTTTTTGTTAATTTAACAAATTTCGTATACATACATATTTTGTTATTTTGTTATTTTTGTCGGAAACTTCACATTCGTCTTGCTCCACAGTAATTATTTCCGGACACTCACATATGGCTAGAATTCTGTTCCATTGTAAATCTTTTTACATTTCCAATTAGCTTAGTCATTTGGTATCAAATTTGTTTGTACATGATAAAGAGTGGTACATTGGTATAACTCTTTGGGCCTTCAGCCAAAATTACGGGGAGGGGGGAAGATATTTCTACTTTTTTTCAGTAGATATATAATGAGCAATTGGCCTCTGTATTTTCCTGATTTGCCAAATCGAAAATATTGGAATTGCCATGAACAATTAATATATTTGTCAAAAAAAAGAATGCCGAAAAATCAACTGATTACAGACAGACAAATTAAATTCTTAATGCAATTAAACGTCACATTGCTAATATCCAGTAGAATATTGTAAGGGGTATAATGCTATTTTTCTGTTGGTTGATTGAGGCAGAGAACAATTTTATGTTTTGTTCCACTTTTGGACGGACAGTCAGCCGAAAAATTGTATAAAAACCTCGTCAATCTTTTATTTTGACAGTCGTTGCATATTTTTGGTTGTGGTCAACAGTTCGGAGGAACAGAGAAGAAAAAAATATAATCTAGCAAATACAACAAGAAAATTTGAAAAACACAGAATAAATAAACATTTTTTTTTCTTTTTGCGTTGCGCTGAAATCGTCCTCAGGTGAATATCTATCTATATAAAAAAAATTGTATGAATACTAACTAACTGGTACCGGCCGTTGGGCGTCTATTAACTGTTCCGTATGGGACGGGAGGCGGCAAGTGCTACGTACTGTCTTCGCTCTAGTTAATAAGTTTTTTTTTGTTCAAATATCTTCTCTTCGGTAGGTCACACTCAAGATATACAGAAAATAGAGGTAGTATATTCCCGTGTCTCATTTTCGTTTTTCTTTGCGCATCATGTCACGTGTAGACAAAAAAGCAGATATTTATATTAAGTTTGGCGGTTTTTTGATTAATTTTTTAAATAAATAAAGAATAATCGTAATTTTTTTAACAAACCGTATTTACAATTGATAATGATAGTTTACCGAGACCCTTTTTATGCTTTATATTTTTTTTATGGTCCAAATATTTGCGAAATAATTCCTTCGAGAATATAATGTCTAAGATAAATGGAAAAAAAGAAAACAATAACATAAAAGAAATAAATTATTAAATGTTTTTGGTCATTTGAACATACGTACCAATTATTCAAATTTTTATTTTTATTTATCCACGTACCTATTCAAATATTATGTTCATATTCAACGTTAAATATAAATGTAAAATATATTAAATAAAAATTCAGTTCACAAATTATTGTTTATAAAAAGGAAATTAAATAAAACTATAAATTAAAATTAAATCTCTGGCTTATTTCATTTATTGTCTTATGGTTTTCGCTACAACTAAATCAAAACACTCATTCACTGTTTAGTGTTCTATATGTGTTCTTATCAGAAGTATAATTTATAGTTTTGCTGCAATAGGAATTATTCAAATTTAGTATATTTAAAACCGAACACTCCCAAATTTTTGAATTAAATAATTAAAATCTAGACGTTCTCTGCATTTAACAAAAAATTCTACTCATAAATTCCGAAACTTGTTATGCAATGTGCCCAAACAGTCTGCGATTTAATTCCAAAAGTATTACAATATATAACTAAAATAAAAATTGAAATGTTTAATTTTAACATAAAGTCGAAAAACAATTAATGGCAAGAATAAAAAAAAAATCATTTATTTTCCATTTATTTAAAAAATTAATAAAAATATTACGAAACTCCATATAAATATCAGCATTTTTGTCTACACGTGACGTCAAATTGCGAAAATAGATAGCAACAGCATACGCAATATTATACCTTTATTTTCTGTAGATCTTGGGTCACACTACAACTTAGTGGTTGATCTTTTCATGTTGATATAATTCTTTTTTCTTCTTTTGGTTGTATTGAACCAGTTTTTATACGACTTTTTTTTCAAGACCCAAAGAAGAGCTACCAAACCCCACGACCGACATACCCTATACCTGACTGAGCGTCGTGATTAAGTCTTGGTAGCAAAATCCCTCTTAGGATAAATTTTTGTAATGGTGAGATTTAAGTCCTACTTCAGTAAATTTAGGTGACCGCATGGGAACTGATGATGGGACGAAATCTCATTCTCCTCCCGCCCTAACCACCTTAATAGTAATAATTAATTAAGTTCCCTATATTAGGAAATATTGTCTTAAATTGTCATAAAAAAATTATACTTATGGGTGTGTGGGTTCGTATGAGTTCACCCGACCCCTCATATATTCTAATGCCGACCGAGGTCAGATGTATTGACCGGTGGCACTAGGTATTTACACTGCACTTTGTTCGATAATAAAATCACACTCACAATTATTTAAGTTAATACAAATTATATTTTAATTAATAGTATAATATATAATGGTTTTATTTAATACGTTATAATAATTAATGTTTAGTTATGGCGGAGCTAATATTTTTGCTCCTTTTGCTAACGGTCACAAAGTTGTTCTTTTTTATTTATTCACCAAATTTTCTTATATATACGACGTATTGTTTTGCGATGCCAGAAATTATGGGAATATATATTTATTATTACTGATAAACTCAACTGCAGATCTACTTCAGATCGTTTACCAGCCAATCGTTTATGACGGGCCAGTCAATCATTTCTTTGAATTAATTCATTACTGATAAATTCAACGGTAGGTTCATTTCCAATAATTTACGAGCCATTCAGTCACAATCAACAAGTCAGTCATCTCTTTGAATTTATTCATTACATAAATTGAATTGTAGATCTACTTTCGATCGTTTACCAGTGAATCAGTGTGTCTTTGAACTTATTTATTACTGATAAATTCAACTGTAGATCTACTTTCGATAGTTTATCAGCCAATCAGGTACAACCAGTCAGTCAGTCAAACACCTCTGTTCATGCATCGACCACCAGCTCCAGATGTCTCATGAACAAAACAGAAAACACATACAATTTAATTTAACATCTTTATTATTACACATTTATTTATTACAATTTAATTTAACATCTTTATTATTACCCATATATTAACCACCCAGTATATTTATTATTTTTGCCATTCAAATATCTATTGTTGTAGTTCTGTAACGAAACTAAACATTGTAAAATTATTATTACCTAAATTTATTAATTAATTACCAATATTTTCTTTAATCACGTACTGTTTGTTACCGATATTTTCTTTAATCACGTACTGTTTGTTGATATATATTTGACAGTACAAATTAAGTATAGTCGATTTCATGTAAGAATTATATTATACCATTTACCTTATGTTGTATAACAAGAAAATCATTGCCAACTTCATTATTTCTGGCTATACATGTATTAGTCTCAAATATGTGTTAACAACGAAAAATAATTAATAAATCAGATACATTTTGAACGTCAAATAAAAAACATCAACCATTCAAATTCTAAAGTTTTTTTTTTTAATAAATTTAAATTGCAAAAAAAAGGGAACAACAGCACAAAAAAGCTTGTGCTCCAACATTTGGTGTCAGAAGTGGGATACTCACAATCAGTATATATCAGTGCATTAAGAGGTGGTAGAATAACGAGTTAAAAAAGACTACCATCTTGTAGTGAAAAGTTGTGGCGAAATACAAAATAGTTGTATCGGTGCTTGTCTGGCGTAACGGAATCCGTTTCACTGGGCGTGGTAGAAATAGCGGTACTTACAGTAACCAACGAAGAACGGTACTTATATTAAACAATTTAAGCCGGTATTCCATTGTGAAAAAATGTTTATCAGCAAAAATATATTGAGATAAAAATATAAAATCGGTGGTTGTGTGAATGAGACACCCGACTTCGTCAGTAAACATTTTTATTACAAAAAAGATGTGGCTGTGTTAGTGTGATGCCATAATTATTGACAAAAAGTATCAAATGGAGTACTTTTTATTGCAACCCTCTAACACATATACATAAATTTTGTGTACGGATGATAACATATTTCTCGCACACAATATTAATTTTCATAGTACGTCATTTTTATGGTAAAGATATTTTTAATTTTTAATTCTTTGACGAAAAATAAAGAAAAAAAATAATTCTGATATGGGTGAAAATAATATTTAATTTTTTAGATAATTTTGAGAGGTGAAAATATACGAATTAAGAATAACGCATAATTTTCTTCAAATTTGTTGGTTATGTTTTTGATTGCTGTCAAAATTTATCCATACAATTTTGCTATAAAATAAAAAATAAAAAAATTTTTTTCTTTGTCACTCTAATGTAACATTTTTTTTTGTCTTCTTTCATTTTTTCCAGCAGTCAGTAAATTTTTCGTAATGGAATACCGGCTTTATACTCCAGCCGAACTGTAAGTATAATTTTAATTACAAAATGCCTGCGGATCCTCGTCGTTCTAAACAGTTTATCGACAACCTGATTGAAAAATTGGAACGGTATGAGCGGTATGTTGAAAACCAACTTTCAACTGCAAAGGTCAATCAAATCCAACACCGTTTAACCGAATTAAACGAGAGTTTTTCTGTGTATCAACGAATGTTACCGCCTTACGATCTAATGGATGCAGAGCTATTAACTGAAGCTATACGCACTAAGATTGAGGAATCATATATTTCAATTGTTTCCGACCTTGAGGAGAAATTGGAAGAGCTGAAAGAAGCACGACGCATGGCGCAAGCCACTGAAGCAAAACCAGTAAATCCACTACCTGTAACTAGTCGTGTTTTCCATGAGAACTGCACTAGAACTCGATAAATTTTAAATTCCATTTATTCTAAGTAAACAGAAAAATAAATTAAATTTTAAAAGTGATAATGTGTAGTGCATTTCACATAAATACACATTTTAAGTTGTTACAGCAATAAACAATGACAATTATAGCTTATTTTTTAGTTACACTGGATAAACCCATGAATTTATCGAGTGTAGTTGCGTGTAATGACGTCAGCAAGAAATAAGGAAATATTGATGAAATAACTGAAGGGGAAAATTTTTAAATTTAAAATATGTAATTATATCAAATACACTACACATTCGCGCTTTATGAATTTATTTTTTTTCGTTTTACATAGAATAAAAGGAATTTAAAGTTTATCGAGTTCTAGTGCAGTTCTCATGGAAAACACGGCTACTATTGGCGCTAAACTTCCAACAGTAGAGCTTCCTACGTTTAGTGGTGGATACCTGGAATGGAATTCATTTATTGGTACCTTCGACGCCATTATACACGACAATCCGTCCCTAAGTGAACGCACTAAGTTCCAATATCTTAAATTGTCACTTGGCGGTGTCGCTGCTGGTGCCGTAGCAGCTGTCGAGTTATCTGATCCAAATTATGAAGTTGCACGACAAATTCTGAAGGATAGATTCGACAAACCGAACTTTATTTGCGAACAGCATGTGCATGCGTTATTCTCGTCCAAATGTATCGATAAACCGGATTCCAATAAGTTGCTGGGCCTTGTGGATCATTTTCGATCGCATCTACGCTCACTCGAGGCGCTCAAACGGCCTGTGAAGCAGTGGGATGATATGATTGTCTATTTAATGGTCTCAAAACTAGATGCAGATACAAAAATTAAATGGGACAATGCCGCTCCATCAACCCACCTGCCAACAATGGATGATCTGTGCAATTTTCTCAGTGCTAGAGCTCATCGTATCCACAACGAACCAAAGTTCATTCAGAGAGTATCAACACCACCAAAACCAGTGGACAAACCTACTCCACGCAACAACCGTCCGCCCACAACATTGCTTAATGTTACCAACCCACCAAGGTTTTATTGCGTGCAATGCCAAACCAGTGGACATACGATTATTCGATGTCATAAATTCCTACACATGCCAATTGATCAACGTCACAATTTCGTAACTAGCTCCAAATTATGCTACAATTGTCTACGTTCTGATCACACAGTAGATGCATGTCCAGTGACCCTTCGCTGCCGACACTGTAACTTATTACATCATTCGCTCCTTCACAAAGGCGCGGAAGGAGTACATCACTCACCATCGAAACCAGTACCACCGTATACAAATTCGAAGGCCCTGAGTACATCAGTCAACAAACAGAGCGATCATCAAACTAATAATGTTGCCATATCAGTTGCGTTATCGCTAGCAAAACCTAAATCTAAGCCAAAGTCAGAATCATTTGTCTATCTGGCTACTGCATTGGTCAATGTTATTGACCAAGATGGACATTCTGTTGTGGGGAGAGCACTGCTAGATTCCGGCTCGCAACTAAATTTTATGACTGAATCATTTTCGGAGTTGCTAAAATTACCACGTCATAAAAGTGGGAGCCAAATTCACGGAATTGGAGCCAACGTCATATCATCGCTTTCCAGTTCAACAATCACCGTAAAGTCGAACACGACCAATTTTTATACGACTTTAAACGTCCAAGTACTACCCAAGATAACGAGCTACCAGCCAATCAATCCATTTTATAACATCGATTCGTGGGAAATTCCGTCAAACATCCAGCTAGCCGATCCAGAGTTTTTTAAACCTAGAGACATTGATTTGCTGTTTGGTGCAGAGATTTACCATGAATTACTCGCTGTGGGTCAATTACAATTTGCTGACCACTTACCTTTGCTGCAGAACACCGTACTAGGCTGGATAGTTTCTGGCAAGGCATCAACGGTGCCGAAATCAAAACATTTTTGTCATTTGGCTGGCGACAATTCAGTGGGTTTGAGTGAAGCAATTGAAAGGTTCTGGACAATTGAAAATCTCCCACATTCTGTAAAGCCGTTATCATCTGAAGAATCCGAGTGTGAAGAACACTTCACTAAATTTACAAAACGGGACCGTGAGGGACGATTTATCGTCAGAATTCCATTTTCCTCATGTCCATCGCAACTTGGTGATTCAAAGAATCTCGCTACTCGCCGATTCTTCAACCTAGAAACACGTCTCCATAAGTCGCCAGAATTATTAAACAGTTACATCAAGTTTATCGATGAAAACAAAACTTTAGGCCATATGGAACCTATCGATCCGGAAACCATCGATCACCCGAATTTTTACTTCCCGCATCATTGTATGATCAAACCGGACAGTTCTTCAACTAAATTACGAGTGGTGTTCGATGGATCCGCCAAAACGACGTCAGAAAAATTTATTCAATCGGACCTATGGATTCATGGATCTGCGTTCCTGCTAAAAGAACCTTCATCTTGGCCAACATTGCGTGAACAATTTCCACTGCCTGAGGAAATGTATGAAATGAAGAAAGCGACACAAGTCGCCGTCGTGTCAACGGAATCTTCCAATATCCTACAGGATATAAATTTTCATAACGACTTCCGAAAACTGCGACGAGTCATTGCGTATATGCTACGCTTAAAAGTGAAATCAAAATTCAAATTTATCGGACCGCTTAAGCTGGAAGAATTGAACCAAGCACTCTTCACCATCATCAGAATTGTACAGCGTGAGTGTTTTCCTGTTGAGTACGACGGGTTGGGAAAGGCACATTTCATCGTAAAGCAGCCCCATCTCCGATCGCTTTCACTATTTATGGATAGTAATCACAGCGTTCGGGTTGGAGGACGTCTTCAGCACACAGCGTTGCCTTACACATCAAAGCACCCAATTTTGATATCAACCACTCACCACTTTACAATAACATTAATTACCTATTACCACAGGAAGCTGTTGCATGCCGGTCCACGAGCGTTGTTAGCTGCCGTTCGCCAGTCTTATTGGCCACTTTATGGTACTACTATCTGCAAGAAGGTTGTTCGAGATTGCAAAGAATGTTTTCGAGCTCGACCGTCTCCTATGTCACAATCAATGGGAGATCTACCACCGGACCGTGTAACCGCATCACCACCTTTCTATACACTAGGAGTGGACTTCGCCGGACCATTCTATGTCCACTACCGAATTCGTGGCAAACCGCCGACCAAAACCTACTTATGTTTGTTCATCTGCTTCGTGACGAAAGCAATCCATCTGGAATTGGCTTCTGATTTAAGCTCACAATCATTTATGGGCTGCTTCAAACGTTTTGTGGCCACCCGAAGTCTCTGCAAACGTGTATTCTCAGACAATGGTACAAATTTTGTCGGGGCAAATTCAGAGTTGCGCGAGCTTTATGCGTTGCCCACATTCCAACAGCTAAACGATGAATTGCAATCAATGTGTGAAGAAGACCAGATAGAGTGGAGATTCACGCCGCCAGCTACCCCTCATTTTGGTGGCCTACATGAGGCAGGTGTAAAACTTGCAAAATTTCATCTGCGTCGTATGATGGGTGTTGCAAGGTTTACATACGAACAGCTGTTTACTTTGATCAAACAAGTAGAGGCGGTTCTAAACTCTCGACCGCTAGGACCAGTCACTAACAGCCTTGATGACATCGATTGCCTGACACCGGGGCATTTTCTGATTGGGCGACCACTCAATGCATTGCCGATGCCTCATCTAACAGATCGACCTCCGTTAGACACTTGGAAGCAAATTGAGTTTTATCATCGGATCCTTTGGAAGCGCTGGTCAACTGAGTACCTTCAATCTCTCTAACAACGAACCAAATGGACCAGAGCAACACGAAACCTTTCTGTTGGAGAATTAGTAGTTCTGAACGATGAAAATCAACCACCGCGTAGATGGAAATTGGGTCGGGTGATCAAGGTTTACAATGGTCACGATGGTATTGTTCGTGTAGCAGATGTTAAAACTGCCAATGGAATCCTGAAGCGCGGAATAGCAAAAATTTGCCGGCTTCCTCAGGACACAATTGAAATGTCTGACCCATTCCAAGGCGGGGAGAATGTTCATGCATCGACCACCAGCTCCAGATGTCTCATGAACAAAACAGAAAACACATACAATTTAATTTAACATCTTTATTATTACACATTTATTTATTACAATTTAATTTAACATCTTTATTATTACCCATATATTAACCACCCAGTATATTTATTATTTTTGCCATTCAAATATCTATTATTGTAGTTCTGTAACGAAACTAAACATTGTAAAATTATTATTACCTAAATTTATTAATTAATTACCAATATTTTCTTTAATCACGTACTGTTTGTTACCAATATTTTCTTTAATCACGTACTGTTTGTTGATATATATTTGACAGTACAAATTAAGTATAGTCGATTTCATGTAAGAATTATATTATACCATTTACCTTATGTTGTATAACAAGAAAATCATTGCCAACTTCATTATTTCTGGCTATACATGTATTAGTCTCAAATATGTGTTAACAACGAAAAATAATTAATAAATCAGATACATTTTGAACGTCAAATAAAAAACATCAACCATTCAAATTCTAAAGTTTTTTTTTTTTAATAAATTTAAATTGCAAAAAAAAGGGAACAACAGCACAAAAAAGCTTGTGCTCCAACAACCTCTTTGAATTTATTCATTACATAAAAAATTAGATTCTCAATACTTCTTCTCACTATCTTTCAGTAACTTCAGTCAGTCATTTTGATGAAACTTATCATTAAAGTACATAGGCATATATACAATGTACATATAAAATCATCATAAACAAATTTGCTACTTTTCTTAAGTATTACATTTTTGATAAATTACAACTGATTTTGAAATCTGAAAATATTCATTACAGAACAACAACAAAAATACAATAAGTAACTTGGCCAACAGACGGGGTATGAATATTTTTGCATGAACATAAACTAAAAATAAAAACATAATTTATTTGAATTAATTATATTATGTACAATAAAAAATTAAAAATTTAAAGTTTACTGCAACTTTAACTTTTACATCACCAATATGTAAATAATAATAATAAATAAAACTGTGCACTTACACTTATTCGTATAACTTGAAACTTCTATACACTGACAATTATTGTATTATTGATTATATATATATATATATATATATATATATATATATATATATATATATATATATATATATATATATATATATATATATATATATATATACAATACCACTACATGAATAGCCGTGACATCAGTCTAAAAAAGTCAAATCACTAATGTAAAGAGGGGAATAATTTTTTTTATTTTCCTATGAAACGTAAACAAAATCATATTGGATTTTCAAACACATTTTTTGATATCGGCTCTATTTTCAATTTAAATCAACATTTTTATTTACAAATATAAATAATTTGATTCCAAATATATCGAAATGTAAATTGTGAACAATTTTGATTGAAATTAATAATCATTTATTAAGTAATTTTGCATTTTTATAAAAATATTTTTTTCTCAATACATCGGCATGCTTCGTGTTCCTCTAATATCATAATTAAATTTATTATGAAAATGAAATGTTTAGAGGAACACGAAGCACGACGATGTCTTGAGAAAAAAATATTTTTATAAAAATGCAAAATTACTTAACAAATGATTATTAATTTCAATCAAAATTGTTCACAATTTACACTTCGATATATTTGATATCAAATTATTTATATTTGTAAATAAAAATGTTGATTTAAATTGAAAATAGAGCCGATATAAAAAAATGTGTTTGAAAATCCTATATGATTTTTTTTACTTTTCATAGAAAAATAAAAATGTTTGTACCCTTAACACATACTACCACACATTATTTTGTCATGGCTTTTTATGTAGTGGCGTTGTATATATATATATATATATATATATATATATATATATATATATATATATATATACATATATATATATATATATATATCTATATATATATATATATATATATATATATATATATATATATATATATATATATATATATATATATATATATATATATATATATATACATATATATGTGTGTATATATATATATAACACTTTGTGTGCGCACGGGGACGTATTAAATAAAAAATAAAAAAAATTTTGGTTGGATTGTTGGTTTTGATACTATTCTTTTCTAATACATTTCAATAAAGTATTTTTTTTTCATTTTTCTTTATCCATTTACTGGCTATGTTCTTCATTCTAGTTTTTATATGCATAAACCTATATACACACAAATTCAAATTTAGGTATATTATACAATTTAAATGTATGGTAGTAATACGTCATGGACGATCAACGATTTTAAATTTTTTACCGCTGATTATTTTAAGCGCCAGTTATATTCTTACCCCCTCTTGTAAATTCCTATACTCTCTGGCGATGCCTATATGATTCGCGCGAAGTGTCTTTGATGGAATTCACCACATCGTGCGAACGAGGGGTGGTAAAGTTTTTCTATTCAAAGAGAGATGTCACTTCACATAACTATGGCGAAATTTGTTATTAGTCGCGTTTTTTTATTCGCTCCGGATAGCTGCTATCGAGAGCCGTCATTTTTATACGCCTAAATTTAAATTTTACGCACTATTTATTGGTAAACTAAACTTATTTAACATCAAACTATCATTTTTAATTCAATTATTTGTCATCTCATTCTAACGATATTGAAATGTCGTTAGTTTTTATTAGATGTCACAACATTCCGCGACCGCGCAAATGTTGTCATGATAATTGCAGTTTTGGGAATAAGACGGGGTAAATAAAATTAATAGCATTTCTAATTTGATTTATTTATTCGCTTTTTATTTACATGTAGCTACGTCGTATCACCACATACTAACAAAAAATTACTAACTATCGGCTGCTTAGGTGTCTGGAACCAGGTCTAGTCTTTAAACTAACATTCCTTTCCTTTTCTTCAGTCTTGTTATGTATAAAAGGGTGAACGGGCCTGGTGTCATCCGGGAGTCTAACTTAAGCTTGGTCGTACTTCGTACATTCTCATAAATCTCAATCAATCAAATCCTACAATCGTTTCGATACAACCAGCTACTTTAAGAGTTTCACCCCAGTAGCCTTGGAATATTAAATTCTCCTGGAACATGATTAATTTTGGAAATAATTGGTCATATAAACTTTTTGACATTCAGAATTCACAATGCAGTTTTCAGTTTTAATAAATCATAAAAGTAGTTTAGAAATGTATAGTATGTATTGCTATTGTGTTACAACTATTTGCTAAACCTCTTTATGTTGTGTGTATCAGGCAGAGATTGGTAGTGTCGAAAACTAGTATTTATGACACAGTTTTCGACATTTTATGACATAAGTTCTTGACAGTTTATCGAAACCTGTGTTTTTGACATTTTTTGACCCCAATTTTAACTTTATTTGCATTCAGAATTGTTTCAACAGTTTGAACATTTTCGAAACTTACCAGTATATTTCAAGAACTTCCACACTCTTTTCGACAGTTTTTGACACTTTTCGACAGTGTTTGACTACAATTTAAGGTTATTGACATATTTTTGATACAATCGTCGAAAAGTCAGATTTTTTATCGTTTTATCCATCTCTGGCAACAGGGTGTTCGGCGAATCGCGGTCATATCCGGAAGGTCTTAATTATAGCTTGTACAGTCACTGGCCAAAAATCTTGAGGCCAAAGTACAGTCACTGGTCAAAAATCTTGAGCACCTATTGAAACCACATAAATATTTTTTTTAAAGTCGAGTATACTGTTTAAATTTAAAAAATGTGCTCAGTTTTCTGGCTATAAGACTGCTGCCCAGATTCAATTACAGCGGTTGCAGCAGATTTTTCTTTGTCGCTGATTTCCTTTCCACCCTCTCGATCTTACACAAAATTTCACTTTAACACCACTGTACTTAAGATACGTAAGCGTGCACAAAACACAATAAAAGCGAATTTTTATTGTTGAATGGTAGATACTTACTATCTACAGAAAGTTTCTTTTAAATAACAACTAATTAACAAACGAGTCATATCCTGTTCGCTGTAAAAAAAAACACACACAGGAACGTTCAAGCGATCGAACATTTAACACACTTAAAAACAAGAGCACGATGAATTGCACGTCGCACAAAAAAAGTTGAGGGAAATTTAAAGAAGAACAGCAAACAAAATGTGATTGTATTTAAAACGTTGAAATGATGTAGTCGCACATATTTTTTGGCCAACGACTATTACTAAAGATACATGTTAAACCGAAAGTGATCTGACTGAAAATGTCCGAGATAAATTCAACAGGTGCCTGTATTAGCGTTGGTGCCTGTATTAGCGTTGGCTGATCTATTTGTTTCCAGAGATGTTCATCGATGATGGAATGTGATGCACCAGAGTCGTAATAAAATGTAGCTTTGATTCCATTGACGTGAATGTCAATGCGCTTACTTGTTTTAGTAACATGATTTATAGTGTAAATGAAAACACTGCCATTATCACTGTTATTGCTTTTACTGTCAGCTGTGAACGTTGCCGCCATTTTGTGAATGTTTCCCAACTTACGTGGATCACCTTTGGTGGGTGTTGCAGTTATGGTATATTCACTATTTTTTTGTTGATGATAAATTTGTGCTCTGCCCGTTTTAATGCAACATGACGCATAGTGACCACTTCGCCTGCACGAATGGCATATCACATTTGTTGCTGGACACGTACTGTCGTTTGTGTGTCTCTCTTTACCGCAACGATTGCAATGATTTGCGTATAACTTTTGTGGAAGTTGTGTAGTGTTTGTGTTTCCATGTTTTTTTCCGTGTATTTTATTAACACTTTCTTGATTTCCGTTTGTTGCATTTGGTTTTAATACGTCGTTTTCTGCTCGTTCTCGTGACTGCACCACTTCGAAAACTTCTTTAAATGTCACTTCGCCCATCGTCTCCATTTCTTCATTTGCAGCGTTGTTGACTGTACGTGTTGTTTTCAGATCCGGCCATCTCTGTCGAAGTTCGATTTCGGCATGTTGATGTCGAATGCCAGTTGCGAAACGATCGAGTAATTGACGATCGAGATTCTCAAAATCACAGTCACAGCTAATTGCACGTAATTCGTTTGCATATTGTTCGAAGGATTGTGTTTCTTTGCGCGTACAATTCCAAAACTGTGGCAATGCCTTAAATCGAGTCGTTTTGTGTGTATACAAACAAATTAATGAAACGATCGATTATTGTTTTGTATGTATTTTGTTTGAACGGTGTGGTGGCATTCGTAAAATACACTTTAAGTTCGTGATGAGTGTCCGGTCACAATGAACACAGGAATAAATCGCGTTTTGCGTTCACGTATAGTTCTGTGTTGGAACTATTAAGTCCTCTCATGCGACATTGCGCCTCGAAGGCATCCACAAAATTTTCTGCCGATGATGTTGAAGATGCGACATATCGCTCGCATTTAAAATTTTGTTTAATTTCTCGAACTTCCGGATATTTTCTGTCAAAAGGCCATCAGTGATCATACGGACTAGGGGTGCGATTATGTAAGCATTACGAGTTTTGAGTTTCTCGAAATTGCTACACAACACGATTTATGTATATGAGTTTTCGTATTTGCGGATTGTAGTTGTTTTACTCGTACGCCTTTTTAAGTACGACAGACAACTCGTAACTTTTTGTCGCAATTTCGAGATACTCGAAACTCGTAATGCTTACATAATCGCACCCTACATGATTATAACAATTTTGAGCACCTTTTACGAAGAAAGATAAACCAGGGGCGCTATTTGGAAATTCGATTCGAACGTGATCGAGTCTTCGATCAATTAGATTATAATTTGAATTGAATCAGATTCATTCGTTTCCTATTTAAATCAAATATGAATCTTATACATGGAAGAATCGATCACGTTCGAATCGAATTTCCAAATAGCCCAACAGTTCATCTTTTTTAAATTTTTCCTTTCTTTTACACCAAAAAAGTACTGTGTTACAGTAAATAGTATTAAATAACACTTTTTGAGTACTCATTCTTATTTTAATACAAAAATTTTTTAAATGTAAACATCTATTATTCAACAAATAAATCGTTCATTTAATTATGGCCCACTCTATATATGGCTACCCGTCCCGAAAACTGTTACGCGGAGCACAATCCAATTTAATAAAAAATATTTGTCTTATGTTTTTCTAAGTTTGTTAATATTTAAAGAAGTTTAATTTTATTAGGTCAAGGATTTTGATTGTCTATAGGAAAAAATTGCAATAATTATTGTGTAGCAGCAGAAATGTTATACGTATACGTATGTATATCTTGAGTTTGTTCTTATCAATACTCGTATATGTATAGAGTTTTCGATAAAGTAATTTCAAATTTTGCGGTTTGAAATTAAACAACAACGTAAAGTTTCGGTTATTTATAAGAAAGTATAGGCCAAAGCAACAAATTAAAATTATTAATTGTTAATCGAATGCAAAATATAAACATATTATTCTGATTAAAAAACTTTTTAATGATTTACGTACAAAGATTCATAATTTGAGCTTTATTAATATACTGAACATAGAAATTGGGCAGTAGTATTTTTATTCTCTAAATTGAAATACCTTCGTAAGTGTATACACAGGGTTACTCAAATTACCGGAATTTTTTGGTAAAAACTTATTTACAATATGATGATATATAATTGACTTTAGGATTATCCTTCAAAAGCTATCGCCAAGGTGAAAATGTTAAAGGCATCTACTGTTTTTTATTACAATATCGTACAGGTGACGTCAAGGCCTTAAGCTTTCCATTTTGCGAGCTTCAGAATTAGCACGAGAGTTAAATCAATAAAATATTTCTCTCTAAAATTATTTTGCATTTAACATTTTTTAAGTACATTTTTAGTTACCACGATGCCTTAAGTGCATACAACTTACGAGTAAGTTTTAAGTACATTTTGAGTTACCACAAATATGAAGCTGATACACTTTCAGACCGATGGAATATTCGGTTGCTTTTAAATATTCTATTTTGTTTCAATTTGTGAATTGTAACAAGAACTAAGATATTCTGAATTTGAAACATCCATAAGAGCTAGATTCTTCGGTAAATAAAAAACAGCCGGACTAAATATGTGGTTTTTAGGTTATGTTGACAAAATACTTTGCTTTATACTGCTTTAAAATGTTACAGCTGCGCGTGTGGTATACATTGCCTTGGCTTTATAGGTAACTTCATTGCAATACATTTTGATTTTTTTTAAAATTATCATTTAAAAACAAATTATGTTATGCCAAATTGAATATATTTCTATAAAATTAACCTTATCAATAAAATAAAACTAATTTACGTAATTCAAAAATGAAATAAAGAATTTTTATTTTTGAAGCTCAAAGCCGAGGCTTTGGTATCAAAAGTACTTTAAACAATCGATATGAAAAGTACTTTAAAAAATTTTTGTTTGTAAAATTTCAATAAAACCGTCAATACGATAATTTTAAATAAGTTCACTGACTTTAGCTAATCGACCCTGTAATACAAAAATAGCGGTTGCCATTACCATTTTCACGATAACCTTGGCGAAGCCTTTAAAGTTCAATGTATATTATCATTTCTAAAATTTTTTTATACCTTAACATTTTTGTATCTAATGTTTCAAAAAACTCAATTCCTTTGACTTCGGAAAATACTGCAATGCCCTAAAACGCTTCAACTTCTTCAACTACGTATGTTTCAGTGAAGACATTGAAGAGCATAATTTAATAATAGAAGTGGCCAACCACAACACGAACAGTATTAAGTGTTAAGATTGGTTCTTTTAAACTGTTTTTAATTATTATTGAAAGACATCTCAGTAAGGGATCATTAGGTTTCATCTCTATGATTTATATCGTTTGTCACAAATCATGGAGCGTTTACAAAGATTTTCAAAATTTTAGACTCAAAAACAGTAAACAACAGTAAATGTTTTGGGTTTTCTTTTTAGCAATCAGGTAATCGTGAACCACCAACTTATTGCGTATTCTCGTTAAATTCGCTGAACTTAAGCTTATTTTAATTTATTAAATTACGTGTTTGTTTTGGACTAACAAAGTTTAGTTTCCATCCTGTCGCTGCAATTCTCTGTTATCAAATTGATGCATTACCACCTTTAAATCTAGGTACTTTATCGAAATATAGTACTACATAGTACATAAATATTTGAACTGCGGTGAACAATCTGTAAATATTCTTTACTTCATCAAACCAACCGATATTTGAATCATACTGTAATTTAGAAGAGTATAAAAGCGAATTAATAAATAAGAACGCAGGCGTCGAACTTAACCACTATCAAAGGGAAAAACAGAATTACTGAGTGTTGTTCGATAAATGCCACAATCGTAAAAATATTACAGAATATAAAAGTTGAACTAAAAAATGTTGCCCCAAATAAAAATATTATTATTTTTTTAAATATTTTTTAAGTGTAATAAATAGTTGTTAATTAATAATAATAATATAAATTAGGATAGATTATATTTTGGAACAAATTTGTTATTAAATTCGTTGAAGTTTATTTTTTTTTAGAAATTTTAAGTATAAAGTTCCGCAGACATATTTTTTTTTTGTGATTCGTTGTGAAAATTCGTTTTTTTATCAGTTTCGTGTGTTGAAACTAATATGTAAATTAGGTAAGTTGTAAAAAAATATAATACTAGAAACAAATTATACATTTTATGGAAATAGACACGAATTACTGTACAAATAGCAAAAATTGTGTTACATTGTACAATTAAAATTATTGTAAATGGGGTCGTCCTATAGAAATTAATAGCAGCAAAAAATACAACAAAATCGATAATTTCTTAACTTTACGTACAATAAGTATTAATATTCGTATAGTATATTGGAACACTATACGAAGAGAAATTATGGTGAACTTGAAAAAACTGAAAAAGAAATTCTTTACATCTTTATAATACAGTAAAAAATAAATGTTTTTGGGAAATTTTTAATTCTCAGAGGATTCTTGTGGAAAAATAAAAATTGTTGAGTGTTAGCATAATTTTGGAAGAATCAGTTGTTTGTTTAAATAATAAGTATTATTATCTTATAAGTAGTGGTAGAGAATTTGCCTATTCAAGTACTTATGTAGGAAAACGATTTTTTAGAGGGTTGGTTTAATTGATTTTTTTTTTTCATGATTCAGACTTAAAAAATAATTTATCGATAAAATATTTAACTAGTTTTTTAATTAAAATGGTAAAACAAAAAACAAAATTGTTTTTTAATCTACTTGTGCTTTACTGTAAGACTGTTAGAAACAACAGGACACCGCATAAATAAATGGAATCGAAATAAAATAAATAAAGCATTTATATAATTTCAAATATATAAAATACAATATTTTATAGCGAATTTGAAGTAGGCACTGGGTGGTAAAATACATATTCATTCCATACATATAATTTTATAAGTCGAAATGAGCTTTAATTCTATAGTTTATTATACACGTACTACGAGATCTTTAGGTAAGCTGAACGATGATTACTGATTATATAAATTCATATTTCATATTATGCTATATTTGAATCCAACTAAACATTTAAAGCGGACTATTGCAGTTCGTTTTAAATGTTTATTAATATTTTCCAATATATAGAAATATTCTAATACAAATATTCTAAATAAAATACAATATATCTTTTAAAAAATCAAATTGAATTTTTTATTTTTATAATATGACGTTTCGCGAGGAGCATATTGTTTTTGATCGTTTATGGTTTGAAATTTATTTAAAACCTGTCCACAAAAAACATATTCAACTACTGAATGCCGAATTTACGAATAAGCAAGTTGAAACATTTAGTAACATTTAACAATTCGGCTCAACTGCAATATTGCATAACTGCAATTTTTACATTAATGTAAACAGAAGTATGAGCCTATGGCGAGAGATCTCTCTCGCCAAATTTTGGTAGAAATTATTGTCACCCTAACTTCCGATTAAGGCCCTCGCACGATTACAAATTTAAGGCCAGCTAGCTATTTTACTTACAGGTGTGCTATTGTACAAAGTGTTCCATTTTTCGCTGGAACTGATTGAAATTTACTTTTCAATAATGTAAAAAATAAAATCAACACAATTAAGGGTTACAAACACTTTTTATTTTTTACTTTCCTTTATGAGGTACAATTCACGAAAACCGAAACGAATCGTTCTTTGGTTTTTTAAAACTCTTTTTATATCTTTTTTTAAAAATGAGGCTAATTCCATTAAAAGCCTTTATGCGACATCTGTTATAAATAAATGGAATGCATTCAAACATGCCAGGGCCCTTGAAAGATCCTTTTTCAAAATAACGGAATCGCATCTTAATTAAATGTCTAACTTTATACATATTAAAATAACTTCTACAATAATAATTCATAATAACATTGATAATAAGCGTATTTTGTTGACCAAAATTTAATTCGAATTATTTTGGGTTAATTGTTTTTCCAAGAAAATAGCCAATTTGATTAATTGACAAAAGCCAACCTTTCGAAATAAAATATAAATTTACTATGTATTATGACTCTGGTGGCAGGTATCTTAACCAAGAATTAGAATTATGTTTAAATAAACCCAATTTTTTTTTGGGTTAATGTTATTCTTGCGGGGATTTATTATATGCAATTGTTGTTGTAAATTTGTCAAGGAAATACGCTAAATATTTATAAAAGCATACAGTGTTTAATCATTCAAGATTTTCAGTTAATTTAAGTTTAAACTTAGTAGCTTACATATAATTTGAAGATTGCTTCAAATTTAAATTAAGATTAATGTTGGAGCAATGCCACTACATAAATAGCCACGACATCAGTCTAAAAAGGTCAAATCACTAAGATAAAGAGGGGAATAAAGATTTTTATTTTCCTATGAAACGTAAACAAAATCATATGGGATTTTAAAATTTATTATTTTTGCCTTTTTTTTCAATTTAAATGGAAATTTTTATTTATAAATTTTGGGGGGTTTTTATTTATAACAAGGTTTTGTATCTCTCCTTTTAGTATGACATTGTAAAGTGTGGAGATATTCAACAGAATAACGCTTCCAAAAACACTGGACGGCGCTTATTACCTTCTTCCATCTACCTAATGTCGATTTTGAATTGTCTGGAATTGGCTCAATAGCGACGTTCATAGAACCGCCTATCAGGAAATGGCCTGGAGTAAGCGGAAATGGATCGTTATTAGGATCAGATGACAATATTGATAATGGCCTGTAATTTAATATTCGCTCAATTTGCACAACGATGGTATAAAATTCTTCATATGTATAGTACGTTCCAGTGGTTACGCGTTTTAAGTGAGATTTAAAGGACCTCACTGTGGATTCCTTCAGTGTTGCAGAAATGTTTCCGTAATTCATTATCAGCACCCACGAGTGTTTTAGCATTTTCGGAATTCAGCGATTTTATTTTTCCTCTTTACGAGAAATTAATCGTTTAAGGCATGATATAAAAGCCTCTGATGAAAGAACCGCTATAATTGCAAAGCACACGTGAACGGCTTCAAAAACCGTTGAGGCGTTGAACTTTCTCATGAATTTATTTTTAATTAAGAAGCGATCGCAAAAGTCAACACCAGTTATGTTAAAAGGCAGCGATGGTGAAATCCTTTCTGGTAGTAAGTCACACAGTCATTTCGCAGTACGAATTTATGCAGTTTTTTTACGTTCACGAACGGATTTGGGGTCGATGGCGTATTAGTGAACGACTCCAAAATATACTATACAAGCAAAAAATACAAGATTTACACATGAAATTTATATTTTTACAATTTTATTTTATTTTTAAAGAAATACATACTTTTAAAAATTGAAAGTTATTTTTTTTAAAATGAAAATATTATTTGTCAACGACTAACGTATAATATACTCATTATACGTGTGTTTCTTTAATTATAATGATATCCATTACTCTCTGCTAGTTTATCCAGTAGTCCCTTCTTCTATTGTTCACTACTACCAAATAAAAATTTCATTTTTGGAAATTTTATCTAGTAGTCTCTTGCCATTTTCATTATTATTAAACTGAGACGTCAAAATGTCGACGGAAATTATTTTAGGTTTATTTTAAGGATTTGATAATAAAACACAATTTTTTATTGGTCGTGGACAAAGTATCGTATTCTACTCGCATATAATGGCTGTTATTCACTCAGATGATTTACGACACTCGCCTATCGGCTCGTGTCGGTAAACTTCATCTTCGTGAATAACAGCTATCATTATATGCTCGTTGAATAATATACTATTATTAACCAAAATTTTCATAATTTATAAATAATAGTATACCTACTCCGAATTTGTATTAAATTCCTGATCCCTCAACGTCGCAATCACAAAAAACTAAATAAATAAAACTAAAATTTTACCAAATTCGAATTTTGCCTATACAGATTTGTATTTTCTGATAAATAATAAAATTATTTTAGTTTAATATAAAATAATATTTATCAAACATGGCGCGGATTCGTTTTTAATTTACATCGCCAATTAGAAACTAATGTCAAATTCCTTTCCCAATTTTATGGTGTTAAAAGTACATGAAACAAAAATTGATGTTGTTTTGTATTTGTATTTGTAGTGTACAGTCGAGTGCTTTATTCAACAATTAAAATGATTAAAAATCGAGCACAAAAAACTCTATAACTGACCAATTTGACAATTAAAAATTGACGTTTCTATATTTGTTAGTGTTAGTAGGCCAAGGTGAAATTTATGGAAAAATATGCACTTCGTAAAATTGATGTACATCAAATAAACATTGATGCTTTTTGATGAAAAGAATATGGTTTTCGATTAACATCAATTTCTTTTTTTATGTTTTTGTGTGAAAAGAATTCAACATAAATTGATGTCAAAAATTTGACATACTATATTTACGTTTATTTTCAGTTTTTCTTTTGTCGAACCAATGACAATAAAAGATGGGCTCCAGGGTGAAAGTTCCGTTCACGTCTAAACACCAATGACATTTATTCGGTAAAATAATCTGATGTTTAATGTCACATGCCAATTCTTATTTAGAAAGTTGGCCACCTAATTGATTTAACTTACTGCTCCTATGAAGCAGTTTCCTTAGTGTAAGACATTTAATTTCTGTAATGAATCCAATTGACTGATTTTGCATAATTCAATCAATGGACATTCTGTTTCTAACAATATTCTGACTTCTTTTTATTAAAAATATTAATATATCGCAAGCAATATGAGGGTCTCTATTTCTGAATACGATACGAATCTGTGTATGAAACGAAAGTCCAATTCGACCAGTAAAGCTTTGGTATTCCTGAATTCGAACGTACAGTATCAGAGCCTTCTAGAGTATAGAGCCATAATCTTAATGACGTATTTTTTAGAAGCTTTTTTAGTGGTATAACTTTTCATTGATTTCCATAGGAATCCATAGTAAAAATGGCCTTTTTTAGATTCAAATTTTTCAATGAAAAAAGCAAATATATTATAAAACGTTTATATAAATGTTTTCTTCATACCTTGAACAACATTCAAGAAAACTATATTATTATTGAATAAATATTAATTGCAGAAATATTAAAATTAAACTATGCCTAAAATATATTTTTCGAATTTCCATTTTGAAAAATAAATCGAAGTTGGTTCTGGTGAATTAAAATAATACTTGCTAAATTTATCTTTAGTTTTACTAGTGTACGTAAGATGTCTAAAATATTTACAGAAAAATACGAAAAAAATTTATTTAGTCACAAAATTATCACTCGTACTTAATATTTTGTGAATTTGTTTTGCTTTTCCTACAATTTTTTTACTTGAAATTTCCTGAGGTGGTTATTTTTGGTATGATTTAACCAAATTTTTACGGCCATCACTACCATCTGTATGTATGTAATGTATATTGACTTAATGACCAAACGAATTGTAGTAAGCTTTTATTTTAAATTGACCAGAATGCTGTTGTTATGAAATTTTTTTATATTTTGGTTTAAATAATTCAATTATTACAAGAAAATGAAAACGATTTACTTAAACGATATTCATATATGTTGAAATTCAAATATTTATGAAAGTATTTCAGAAATCATAACTAAGAATTTGTAACGTTTTCATTTAGAAATTTGTCTTAGGAAGAAAAGTGATTTCCCATATGTTTTGTGTATTTTACTATTAAAAGTTTTGGTTTTTTCCTCGTTTCTAATTCCTTTATAAAAGCTGTGTTTTTTAGACTATGGCTTTGTATAATCAAGGTTGCTTTGACAGTATATTTTAATTTTTGTAGTGTAGGCAAAGGGAAATTTTATTTTACGTGAAACATCCTTAAAATAATAGTGTAAAACTAAAAATAAACGTCAATATGTCAAATTTTTGCCATCAATTAGTTTTTAATTGGCTACGATTCTTTTCCGAACTTTTTTTGTGTAAACATTTAGTGTGTGTAAAATTTTGTAGAAGCGTTGAAATTTGTGTTAGATCATAATGAATTTAGTTTCGGGGAAAGATGTTTTAGACAATTTTTTGGTTCACTGATGGATTCGCCAGTTAGTCCAACGGTGGCCAACTTAGTTATGGAACACGTTGAAATCGAAGTGTTAAAAACATCTTCGTCAAACCTATCTTCTCTTACCGGTATGTTGATGCTATTATTGCGGTTATTCCAAATTCGGAAATTGATCATTTTTTAGACTCATTTAATAGGTTTACCCCTCGTATTAAATTTATATGTGAAATTGAAAATCATGGTTCCTTCTAGATACGATGGTAATATGTAATGAGGATGGAAGTTTAACTACAGATTTATATCATAAGAAAACCTGGTCGGGTCGGTATCTAAATTATAACTCTTGGCTTCCATCATCTTTTAAAAATAACATAGTTTTCTTGTTAGCTGAAACGGATGAAATTTTTCATGCCGAAAATTTTAAAGTATTAAGTGATGTTCTGATTCAAAATGGTTATCCGAGAAGTGTAGTTACTAGAGGTATTAGAAAGGCTATCGATAAACATAGCAATTCACGCGAACACGCGAAAAACATTTGTTAAATATCCAGGAAGTTTCAAAGTATGTATTTGTTAAATTATTACGATAACATTTTAGAAATCTTCTAAATTTAAAATTGTTTCACTCTAATTGTATAACTTGAAAATGAGGGGCCTTTTATGGTTATTGTAGCCAAAGACAACTTAAACCTAGTGAATTTAGAAAAATCAATTAAATTAAATAGATTTCAAAACATCGAATCTGTTAGTAACTTAAGTAAAAATATGGCGAAAATAACCTTAAAAAATATGACGATGCTAATAATTGCGTTCAATCAGAAAAATTTAGAAAATTCGATGAATATAACGCCTTTATTCCAAACAATTTTACTTCAGTGACTGGGGTTATCAAAAATATTTCATTAGAGCTTTCCATTGCGGATATTAAAGCTAGATCGAAATATACCATTACAAATATTGAACCAATGACAAAATACGAAAAAGAAAAAATTGCGGTCAATACAGACATGGTTAAAATCATTTTTAATTCCGGCTCCATTTCGTATAATATTACGATGTGTAATAATATTTTGATCAGAGTTAACTTTTTTATTCCGAACCCTCTTCATTGTAAAAAGTGTCTTTATTATGGCCGGACATCCAAAAAGTGTAAATCTGAATTAGCAAGATGTCTGATTTGTGTAAAATTATTAGAAGATAACTATGAATGTGACAAGAAAGAAAGCTGTAAATTTTGCGGTCTAGGCCAAAAAACTAATCATATAAAATGTAACGAAAGATACAGACAGAAACAAATTATGAAATACATGACAATTAACAAATCTAGTTTTAGAGAAGCCGGAGATAAAGTTTTTGTTATAAGACAGAGAGTACCAACATAAATTGATTTCTGTAACGACATGATTGAAAAAAAGCCTGGCCTTCTAGTTAATAGCCTCAAAATGCAATTAAAAGTAAAGGATACAATTTGCAAAAACATTGAATCCTCCTTAAAGAATACTGATAATTTGAAAGATAACCCGGCAAATCTCGATTTAATTCGAATTAAATTATCTGAAACTTTCAAACCATCGAATATCTAAATATCTCCCTTCCTATATTTTTACTCCTTTTGTTTTCTGAAATTTGTAGGAGTAGTATAAATTTAATTAGATTATTATATTCATAGTAACAAAATAGATATCATCGTACTATCTGAGACTTGGACAAATCCAGAAACATTATAAACTTCAATAATTACAATTTGATTACACAGAATAGATTGGATGGTTATAAAAGATTTTCGTGGAAATTGGTCGACCACAATTTGAATTAATGCAATCGTTTCCAAAGTATTAAGGTCAATATAAAATATAAAAATATTAATTTTGATATTGTCTCCTTTTATAATAATTCTACCAGAAATTCCAAGGAAATCATTAATTAAGTTGAACATTTAATACCAAATTATTTAGACAATACTATAAAAGCTGGAGATATTAATATTCAAAATAGCCTCTGGAATAACAGACTATACGAGTCTTCAAATAGATTAGGTGATAAATTAGGCGACATTTTTGAAGCGTGCCAAAACTAAAAAAAATTAGACGAAAATTAAAGAATTAAATTTTATAAAAATTAATTTACTAACCAAAATTTAATAAGAAATGGGAAAACAACTTTTGAGATAGCAGAAATTATTAGAAAATCAAACAATACTACTCCAAGTGCAGACGAAATTACGTATAAAATCATTAAAAAATTAATCTCTGAAAACAATAATGTGGTCCAAATTATCACAGATTATTTTAACAAAATTTGGAGGAGCAAAATTTATCCCGTCAAGTGGAAAAAATCTACAACTGTTGCTATTTTAAAGAAGCGAAAAGATGATAGAAACATCAAAAATTATGGTCCAATATGTTTTTTACTATTGTTCTCAAAAATTTTCAATAAATTAATATTAAATAGAATCTCTGACCACTTGGAATCAAATCAAATTTTAAATTACAACAACTTTGGTTTTAGCAAAAATAAGAATATCATGGATTATTTGGTAGAACTGATTAAATATGTATATCCAAAATATCAAATTACAAAATAAAAAAATCGTTCTCATTGGCATTGACATTATCAAGGCTTTTATTAACGTAGATAAAAATATTTTAATTGATTCCAATTTGTCACTAACAGAATCGCCATAATTCAACATTTAAAACAAAACTTCACACACTTTAATAATAAGGCCTACGCTCTTCAATATTTATACGCTGACGATATTTGTATTATAATATCAGCTACTAATCATGAGCAACCATTATCCTCATTTTAGTTTTCAAGAACTGAATCATTTTTTCGATGAATAGATAAACTGCCACAGTGACATGACTAAGACAATCCGATATAAAAATGAAGATGTATAGTGCTGCTATTTCCCATCTACATTTATATAAATAACAAATGGGTGAATAGTCGCTTGCTTATTATTCCAATGAAAACCCTGCGCTGCATTCTGTATTATAAATGAATAATTTTCTGCAAAATCACATGAAACAGGCTCCAAATTACTTTTTTATTTTATGAAGCTAATTTATTCATTTGTTCAAGTTGTTATATGAATGTTACTGGTAAACGTCGAAAAATTGAAACAGAGACATCACCAATCTCTTTACCATCAAGTTCCGTAGTTACGCCGAAATCGTCATCAACTGCAGCAGATTCTGAAATAAGTTCCATTAGGAGTGATATAATGAACGCCAAATACAAAATGCGAACGTCCTTCAAAAAATCTCTGAGATATTACCAGATATTGGAATGTCGCCTATATATGCCAGTAAACTATAATAGCTAGACAACAGCAACAATAACATAAATTAATCAATTTAGCTGCAATAGTACCATCAACATCATTATCTTTGATTTCTGGAATGAACAACGCAATGAAGGCTAGTTTATATGACGAATTCATGGAGCAACTGAAAAGCAAATTCAAACAATTGAAGAAAAAATGTGATAAGATAGGGCTACTGACTACACTGCCGAAATCACTAACCATACAACAAATTCAACAGGAGTTCAACCAGAGCACCCTGTATTTTATCGAGCCATAATCAAAAAATCTGAGCTTTTATAAGGGAATTAGAAACGACGAAAAAACGAAACTTTTCATAGTAAAACACACAAAACATATGGGAAATCACTTTTTTTCCTAAGACAAATTTTTAAATGAAAACGTTACAAATTCTTAATTATGATTTCTGAGATACTTTCATAAATGTTTGAGTTTCAACATATATGAATATCGTTTAAGTAAATCGTTTTCATTTTCTTGTAATAATTGATTTATTTAAACCAAAATATTAAAAAAAATGCATAACAACAGCATTCTGGTCAAATTGAAATAAAAGCTTACTACGATTCATTTGGTCATCAAGTCAATATACATTACATAGATGGCAGTGATGGCCGTAAAAATTGGGAAAAATCGTACCAAAAATTACCATCTGGGGAAATTTCAAGTTCAAAAATTGTAGGAAAAGCAAAACAAATACACAAAATATAGGAACGTGTGATAATTTCGCGATTAAATAATTTTTTTTCGTATTTTGCTGTGACCATTTTAGACATCTTACGTTCACTAGTAAAACTTATGATAAATTTAGCAAGTGTTATTTAAATTTGTCAGAGCCAACTTTGATGTATTTTTCAAAATGAAAGTTTGAAAAAATATATTTTAGAAATAATTTAATTTTAATATTTCTGCAGTTAATATTTACTTAATAGCAATATGGCCTTCTTGTATATTGTTCTTAAAGATATGTAGAAAACTTTTATATAAACATTATATAATATTTTTGCTTTTTTCATTGAAAAACTTGAAGCTAAAAAACACCATTTTTACTATGGATTCCTATGGAAATCAATGAAAAGTTATACCACTAAAAAAGCTTCTAAAAAATACGTCATTAAGATTATGGCTCTATACTCTAGAAGGCTCTGGTTCAACACAACACAATACTTGGTGCTTAAAGCTTAATATATTTAGAAAACGAACGGCCTACTTGGTCTTCCTGTGCCGAAAGCTGAGAAATGAATCAGCGAAGAATTAAAGTAATCAGTATTAGATTACTATAACGATGATGAAGAAGTCATCGAGGGCTACAAGATTCTCCATCAAGAAGACGAGTAAAAAAAAATCGGATTTCCAAATTGTGCTTGTTTCGTCCTAAAAACTGTGTGCACCCAGGAAGCTGTGGAACGCATACAGTGTGTGTTTGTACAATACATCAAAATGTAAAATTGATTATTTATTGAGCCAAAGTAGAAACTATTACAAATGGAGAGATATCGAAATACCAAGAACGCATTTCATCTAAATGAACTAAGAGGAAATAGCAGCACTACAGCTTCATTGTTATATCGGATTGCCTTAGTCATGTCACTGTGGCAGTTTATGTATTCATCGAAAAAATGATCCAGTTTATGAAAACTAAAATGAGGAGTTTAACCAAAATTTATTATATTACTGATGGTGCTGTAACACATTATAAAAATAAAAATAATTTTATGAATATAATTAAACACAAAGAGGATTTCGGAGTCGGCTGTGAAAGGCATTTCCATGCTACAGCACATGGAAGGAGACCATGCGATGGAGTAGGAGGTACTATCAAGAGAATGGCGTCCAGAGCCAGTCTAACTGATGAATATGATGGTATCATAACAAATGCAGCAGAATTGTTCAAATGGGCCAAAACTTTAACATGACATTGAATATAACTCCAAAAAAATCCGACTTGATAGTAGGTTCGAAAAATTGAAAACCATAAAAGAAACTCGAGATTTCCATGCAGTTATTGCTTCAGGAGAAAGTTACTTAAATTTTAACAAATATTCTAATAGTGATAATTATGTTAGATTTAAAATGTAATTATTTAAATTAGTAACTTAATTTTTAATAAAAAAATGTTTACCTATATATGGTATAAAGAGTTGGTGGTCTTATTTAGTCATATTTAATATTTATATTATATAATCAATTAAAGGATGATATTCCAAATATTATCCAGAAACAACCAAAAAAAATACCTCCACCACCACCAATAGTAATATATGAAGTCAAAGACTAACATGTACTCTATGAGAAAATAAAAAAAATAACTGCTACTGATAAGTTTAACGCAGAGGTGATGAATGGAAACACCATCAAAATAAACTTAGAAGATGCTGAAACATACAGAAAAATGACAAAAATGTTAAATGAAGAAAAACGTGCTTGGCACACGTTTGAAGATAAACAAAGAATGCCAATTAGGGTCATGGCTAAAAACTTACACTCTACGTGTAAACCAGACAAAATAATTGATTACCTAAAAGCAAAAGGTTTTAAGGCAACTGAAGCATCGATTAAGCTAAAACGGAGAGGCAAAATACCTCTCAACATGTTTATGTTGACCTTCGATACTGATGAAGATATCGAAAAAATTTATCAAATTAAGTACATCTTGGGATGCAAAGTGGTTATTCAGCCTCTAAGAAGATCTAAGCTTATACCACAATGTAAACAATATCAAGCCTATGGACATACACAAAAATATTGCAACAGGGAACCCAGGTGTGTCAAATGTTTAAGTAAACATCATACCAAAGATTGTGTAAAAGCCCAAAATGTTCAACCTAAATGCGTTCACTGTGGATAAAACCATCCGGCTAACTACAGAGGATGCAGCGTTGCTATTGAACTGCAAAACATCAAAAATAAGAACGTGATTGCTAAAAATCCAAGTTTATTCAGGAAGCAAGCGGTTAGGATGAACCGACCCGAAGTAAATCGTAGAGTGTCGGGAACTACTCAAGCACAATTTGGTAAAATGACTTACGCTCAAGTAATGATGAGCAACGGAAATCCAGGAAAAACTGCTCAAAATGACGATATAAGTCAAACACTTAAATTAATTTTAAGCAGACTAAATACATTTGATGAGCGATTACAGAAACTAGAGTACAGCACTAAGGGAGCCATCCCTAAACAGAAAAATGGCCAATGATCTTAGAATCTTATGTTGGAATGCCAATGGACTGATGCAACATCAACAAGAACTGCAAGTGGTCCTGGACACAGAAAAAATCGATGTATGTCTCATCACGGAAACACACTTCATTAGACAATCAATCATTAAATTTAAAAATTATCAAATATATCACACTATTCACCCTGGAAACACTGCTAAAGGAGGTAGTGCTGTTATAATTAGAAATAGTATTCATCACTATGAGGAGTTAAAATATGAAACGGAAGAAATACAAGCAACTGCTGTTATTGTCAAATCCAAAAGTAGTTCTATTTGTATTGCTAGTATTTACTGCCCACCGAAGCACTCAATGAAAGAAAAAGATTATCTAGAGTTCCTCAGTAAATTAGGCAAACGATTTGTACTTGGAGGAGACTTTAATGCAAAAAATGTCCACTGGGGATCCCGATTAACAACGACTAAGGGTAAAGAACTTCTAAAAGCTATCAGAAAATGCAGTTGTGAAGCCCTCTCAACTGGAAAACCAACCTACTGGCCAACTGATCCAAACAAAGTACCATATCTGATTGATTTCTTCATAATAAAGAACATTTCTGTAAATTATGTACAAGTAGATGAAAGCCATGACTTAAACTCTGATCATTCACCAATACTTCTAACGTTAAGTGAAAAAATCATTCAGAAAGAAAGAAACCCATTCCTAGTAAATAATCACACTAATTGGCCATGCTTCAGACTATCGCTAGAAGAAAAAATTAACTTAATGGTTCCATTAAAGACTGAAGAACAATTAGACAAAGAAGTTCACAAATTTGTAAACGATATACAGCAATCAGCTTGGGAAAATACTCCTGAAATTAAAATGAAAATCAAGGGAAACAACTACCCTATGGAAATTAGTGAACTCCTCGCAGAAAAAAGAAGAGCGAGAAGAGTATGGCAACAAACAAGGCCCCCCCCCCAAGATAAAACTCATTTGAACAATCTCACTCAACAATTAAGAAGAGAGATCAAAGAATTGAAAGATGAATCAATCAGCAACTATTTAAGAAAATTAACTAATGATAACAGTACTGATTATTCTCTTTGCAAAGCAACCAAAAGAATCAAAAGACCAATAATGCAGATTCCCCCAATAAAAATATCAGGTGAGAAATGGGCTAGAAATAATGAAGACAAAGCTCGAGAATTTGCTGAACACCTCGAAAAAATATTCCAGCCACATGAAGACCAAACGTTGGAAGCCGAGATAATAACTGAACAAGCTATGCAAGAAAGTAAAGAAATCCTACCCACAACACCAAAAGAAGTCATGCGTGAGATAAAAGCTAATATGAATACGAAAAAAGCTCCTGGGTACGATCTTATTACTACAGAAATCTTAAAAGAACTACTAAGGAAAGCTCTGGTGAAACTCACCAATCTTATAAATGCTGCATTTAGAATCAAATGTGTACCAAGCTTATAAAAAATTGCAGAAGTAATTATGATCCTAAAACCTGGGAAACCACCGCACATAACATCGTCTTATAGGCCAATTTCGCTATTGCCCGTCATGTCCAAACTCTTTGAGAAGCTTCTGGTAAAAAGATTACATCCGATAATCGAGAGTAGAAACTTGATCCCAAATCATCAGTTCGGTTTTCGCAACCAACACTCAACAATTGATCAAGTACACAGAATAACCAGTATAATTGAGAAAGCATTAGAGGAGAAAAAAGTCTGTTCAACAGTATTTCTAGAAGTTGCACAAGCGTTTGATAGAGTGTGGCATGAAGGACTTAACCACAAGTTAAGGAATCTTCTACCAATGCAATTTGCTAAGATACTGAAATCTTACTTGAAAGATAGGTTCTTCAGGATTAAGTTAGATGATGCATTTTCTGAATTGAAAGAAATCAATGCAGGAGTTCCGCAGGGCAGTGTATCAGGGCCGGTTTTATACCTACTATACACTTATGATCTTCCTACATTAGAAAACAACACAGTGGCAACTTTTACAGATGATACGGCGATATTAGCTGTTGGAAAAAGCAACGAAGAATCAACCCAGAAGTTACAATCAGCTATAACTCAAATATATAAATGGACAAAAAGGTGGAGAATAAAACTAAGTGAAGCTAAATCAGTTCACATCAACTTTACAAACAGACGATTCGAACATATTCCGATTACCATAAATCGGGAAATAATAACGCATGCGAACACAGCTAAGTATCTCGGCATGACCTTAGATGATAAACTATAAAATATGAAGAATTAAGACTTAAATACAGAAAAATGTTTTGGCTGATGGGAAGGAACTCTTATTTATCAACATACAACAAGCTTCTACTTTATAAGCAAATATTGAAACCGATTTGGACTTATGGTATTCAGCTTTGGGGTTGTACCAAACAGAGCAACGTAAATATCATCCAAAGATTTCAGAAAATGGTATTAAGGAACATCGTTGATGCACCTTGGTATGTCAGGAACAATGACCTTCATAGGGACATTTTAAACGAAAACCAGGAAAAAGCACGGAGACATGAAGAAAGGCTCCGCCAACATGTGAATATTGAGGCAACTCGGCTCCTAAGCATCACGAATTTAGTACGCAGACTTAAAAGGACCAAACCTTTTGAGCTGGTGTGATTGTCAGTTTAAGCAGCATTGTGCTGATCTAAAATACACTACAAAGATGTGGTTTACTTCAATTTACCAAATACTATGGAACGCCAATGGGAAGAAGCCATAGATTAATTTAAGTTAGTAAATTAAGTGAGAAACAAATTGCTCATTAGTCCAGGAGACTAGATTGTAATTACATAAAATAAATAAATACAATTTATTTTAAATAAAAAAACAAAAAAAATATATAATATTTATTATTGTTATAGAATTAAATGGAAAACAAAAAAAAAATGTAAAAAAAAGTCGGTTTTCCAGAAAATTGAGAAAAACCGGTTTGGTGGCCGTTTTGAAAATGAAAAACTTAAAGATGGTACTATTTTTAAAATATTTTCTTAATCCTTATTCTTTTGCCTTTGCAAAATGAGCCCTATTTTATATTTTTCGAATAAATACTTTTTTTTTTATATTTGCATAAATGCACCACCATTTTCAACAAATGCACAAATTTTTGCCCAACTGTATCTTTTGCAATAACAACAACAACAAAAAATTGAGTACTACAAACATTTTTTTTACCCAGTACTACACATTCATAACATAAAAATCACAAAATTAAAACATGACTTCTAGAATTTTTTGATGTATTTTGATAAATTTTTAATCCCACTATATTGTTCAATCTACACAAGCTATCCAGCGCTCCAGTACTTCCCGTGAGAAGTTTTGAGAGAGCTTTTCTGGAAAAGAGAAAACATAGGTATGTATAGCAATATCTGACCACCAAAAATGGAGAAACAACCAAACAAACAATTGGCTACGTCAATAAAACGAATCCGCGCCATGTTTGATAAATATTATTTTATATCAAACTAAAATAATTTTATTAAATAAAAGCAATACAAATCTGTAAAATTTTCGTAAAATTTTAGTTTTATTTATTTAGTTTATTATGATTGTGGCTTTGGAGCGTTTATTGTGATTGTTGGTGAACCCGGTAATTAATCAACAAATTTGAGTATATACATAAAATATGTGCAATTTTGCTAAATTAAAAATATTTTCAGTTAAAAAAATTTGGCCTCTAGTTTTTAACAATTTGTATTTCTTTTAAAAATTAAAAATATAAATTTCTTGTGTACATCTTGCATTTTTTGCTTGTTTATTTGTCATCAAACCAAAATCTGTTCATGAACGTACAAAAACTGCTCGAATTCGTATTGTGAAATAAGGGAAATTTTGTCACGAATCATATGCTTACACGAATTCGTACAAGAAATAAACGTATTCGTATTCAAAAATACCAATGAGACGAATTCATAGATTTATTGTTCAAATAGAAAATAAATGACTACATAGAAAATAAATGACTAAAAAAAAAATAATAATATACTAGCGTATTGCGTGAAGTTTATCCTAAACTATCCTAAAAAAAAAATTGTTTAGGAAAAACTTCACGTGTTTGCACAAATGTGTGGTTTTTCCTAAATTTAAATAGCTTTGCATGTGTTCTTGGTTATAATATAATTTCGGATTAACCGATAATCAGCAATATATAAGGAAGAAATTGCGGAAAATGTTCGGAAAATCGGCGTATGATATTGAACATTACTATTTTTATCAACATAAATTATCATACAGAAAACGATAATAGAATATTGAAAATATAGTACATGATAGTATTTAGACGTTTCAATACAAAACTTTTAATGTCCCTTACTTAATGGGTAATGTATAGTGTATGCGTTAATATGCAGTTTTACTCATATATTCGCACAATTTTTTGTTTTTGTGATTTTGGGAAAGTTTAGGAAGAAATTAACATTCATGAATTTCTTATATGAAAAGTTTAATTTGAAATAGAAAAACTCGTTTTCGAATTTGGAAATGTTTTATTTGCTTTTAAAAAGCTTTATTTTATTTTGGAAGAAGTTGCCAGTGAACTTTAAATGGTTCAATTTGGAATTGAAATCCTATAATAGGTTATCGTTCAAATCACTTGTATTATAACGTGTTTTAGAACTCATAGTTTTAATTATTTTAGAACTTTTAGAATTAAATTTACTATCACTTATAGGTGGCCCACCCGGGACCACTCTCTTGTTTCCACCAGATATAATCAGTGTTCAAACATTTAATCTTGCAACTATTTAGCTTGCAAATAATTTTATTATCATTGAGTAACATTATTTAATTTTAAAAATTGTTTTTTTTTTTGTTTGCAATTTACACAACACTATTATAGGTCTTCACTGTTCAAATGACCTACTGAAAACTTTTTAAAATTAAAATTATTTATATTATTTATAGATTGCTACATCAACCTTGCATACATAGTTCAATGGGTTTCATCGTTCGTATCGCTTCTTTTGATAGATCCACAAATGTTAAACTTTTAGCACTTTTTAAGAATAAAATATTAATCAAAATTCGTAATTTTAAATGTGTCCGCCCAAATCTTCTTTGGGCGAGGCTGCTGTCCCAAAAATTATGTTTTATCAGAAACATTAATACATATTTTTAAATCTATAATGTAATAAACAGAAACAATGCGCAAAAACCAAAACTGAGTTCAACAGCGAAACTGATAAGAAACTACACTTGAACTCCAACGTTTTCAACAACAAAACAACCGTGCTTAAGTAATTTTTTTTTGGTTTCTTTGAGTAACTCACTATATAGCACCTCTTTTGACCCGGAGCCAGTCGTTTCACTCTCCGTCGGAGTTGGACAATCGTTTAAATTTATCATTCTTGAAATGAAATGTCAAAATATGTAACGCTGTAATGGGGAAAACATTTGCTACTTCAATGCTATGTTTCCTTTTTCTAACTTTTAAAAATAAGCAAGTTAAATCTATTATATTGCAGCGTGAATCCAGGAAAAGTACACTTTTCTGCCGTATTTTATACGAAAAACCGTGCACCAGTTCTTACCAGATTTTGTAATAAGCGAATCGGATTAAAAAATGTCTAAATATAATATACAAATTAAATGCTTAGCCGAGATGGCGAAGAAACACAAAAACATCGTTAGATGATTTTTTATAATAATGAGTATGTCTGACGAGATAAGTTTTTAAAATCATGTACATATTTACATTATCATTTTTCTAATCTATTGATCCATTTCTATTGAGATTGTAATTTGAAAAGACAAACTTATTGTTGGTCCAAATAATCCTAAATAATAACCTGAGGCTAAATAAGATTTACGATAAAACAAAATCCCTCATATTCTTAATATTACATAAAGTTGATAAAGATTTTGTCTTTATAACGACGAAATTTTTTTAAGTCGTTTACCCTTTCATAAATATTGAAAATTTCTGTGTTATAAACAAATTAGAAAAGCAAAACGCCCATCGACCAAAAATCGATTGTGTATTTTTTGTTATCTTTGTTGTTAAAAATGTAATCAGCGGTTTTTTTTACATAATCGTACCATACAGCGCCAACATTGTTTATGTTTTGATGTAGAAAAATAATGTTGATTAATTTTTTTTCCATTCAAAAGAGATTTTCTTCTTTTCAAGATGTTGGTACGTTCATGCCCAATATGCGATGTTAAATTGTTCAGTTCGGTCAATTTTTATTAATATTGTACAATTTTCAGTACTATGTATGTCGAGATAAAAAGAAAATAAGGTAGAGTGGTTCACATCCAAAATTATACGGCCTTTTATTTTATTTTTTTTAAGTATAATATCAAAAAACCGAAAATAAATATCTTTTTTTAATTTACGTTTATTATAAGCTTTAGTATTAGTTGTCAATTTCGTAAAACAAAACAGAAAAAGAAAATTAATTAAAAAAAAGTAATAACAAAAAACAAAAATTCTACGCGAATCGACCTCACATCTAAAATGATGCAGTTTTAAAAATTCAATAAAACATTAATCTATGTTTTTACGACTAATGTTATCCTATTGTATAATAACCTTATTAATATTTGGTAGGATATTCCTTTTGTTCTAGAACCGTTTTTGGATTTTCATTTACTCTGGGGTTATTTTACTCCACTCTTCTAACAATCCCTTTTTTAAGTCTGCAACATTACTAATCTCATGCTTCCTGGTTTCATTTTCAAGCTTAGACTATAAGTTCTCAATAACATTGATGTCTGGCGATTGGGCAGTTGTTTTCATAACATGAGAAATATTTCAAATGAACCAACTTTAAAAAATTAGAGATTTATGCTTCGGATCGTTGTCCTGATACAACCGAAAATGATCCTTAATATCTAATTTTTCTGCACTTTCCACACGTAAACATACATTTTTATTCATGTTGCTTTCTATAAATTCTAAATTTCCAACTCTGGAGGAGGCCATACAACCCCATACCATAATATGATCTCCATCATGTTTATATATGCTTTGTAAATTTTTAGCAGCTAGCTCTCTAGTATCTTCTATCTGATCCAAAATGGTTAAATTTGCTTTCATTAGCAAATAAAACCGTACTGCAGAATGTTCGGTCCTTGTTTTTATGTTCTTGGGCAAATTTAATTCTAGCCTTACGATTAACTTCACTGATGTATGGCTTTTTCCGCATTGTTCTACCATGAAAATTTGATTCTCGTAATATTCTGCGTATTGTTTCTGGATTACATTTTTTATTTAAATATTTGTCAGCTTCTTCGGCCAACTTTGGAGCACTTAATTTGCGGTTTTCCTTGATTTTTCGAACAATCCATCGATAATCTTTATCAGAAAATATTTTATTATGAGCTTTTCTCCGCTTGTTTTTAATACGGTGTTCAGGGGCGGTCCGCAAGCACTTCAGCGCCTGGTGCATTTTTACATTTTATTGCGCCCCAATTATTTTTACTTATTTTATTCAATATATATATATAATTTTTGGTCAAGTTTATTATTAATTTAGTATATACATACATACTTATGTATGTACCATATATGTATTTTTATTATCTCTATTCCACATAACATGAAGTACCTTTCATTAAGGAAATTTCTTTCAGACTTATAACTTATGTCAAATCAGATAGATTTTATAGCTGAAGATATAAACCTTAATATAGAATGGCACAAAAAGGTTAGAAAATGATGCGTTTTTTTTATTGAGGTATCCCCAGTAGAAAAATTAAATTAAATAATATAAAATAATTAAAAGCGATGGCTAAAAACAAGTTAATCTCATTTATAAACAACTTATTGTAAAAAATTAATATTTATTTATTATTAATATTTCGTTATTATTTATTCTTCGAAGGTGTTCAGAAAGCACAGGATCAAATTTACTTACAAATTCTACCAGTTTTACAAAATTCCCTTCAGGTTCACTTCTACTTCAGATTTTCCCCGAAATGCAAGTGATTGTGTTCCTTAAAATTCAACAAATATTATTAACCGCTTAAGCACTTCCCTCCAGTTTCGAACTTCTGCAATCATGTGTCGTTGAAGATCAAAATCTATAGTTGTATTTGATCTTAAGCGTTTTTCTAATTCTTTCCATGATTTAAAATATTGTAAATGGTTCACGCTATTTTCATGTGACTCAACTAATCTGATTAAATGGTTCCAATCTGTAAATCCTTGATTAATAAGAGTCATATTATCATCACAACGGGAAGTAAACAATTTACAACAAAAACAAAATACGGCATGCGTTGAAATCGAATATATGAGCCAATTTCGTTTAACGATCTGTCCATTTGCCATCACCCTATCATAAATATTTGGATTGAACTTTCTTTTATTCTTAATAGGGAATTATCAACTTGTACGGAACCATTTTCTACAATTAGTTGAATAATCTTTTCACTTAGCTTTGGCCATTTTTCTGGATCACTTAAATCAACTAAAACATGCAAATTATGTTCAACTTCGTGAGAAGAATTTAAGACAGCTTGATCAACACTTAATTTTTCTAAATCATTTTTATCTAGTGTAACAGATCTAGATACTAAATTTGGATCTAGAATTATTTGATCGTCAATCAGGGGAGTGTTCGAATTAGACGGTATATTGTACTACAATAATTAAAATTACAACTAATCGCAGTAGTGTCTTCAACCAAAGAATTCTGTGTACCTACTAGAGGAAAATTTGTGTCTAAATATTTTATCAAAGAACTTGCCTGTGTTTTATCGAAATGATCGCGATTTCTTTTTCGCTTGCGAAATTCACATACCGATAAGTTATTATTCGCACTTATTTTAAACAGCAATCGGTAACTAATATGTAAATATAATTTACACTGACAAAATATAAAATTTCCCGCACAAAAAGACCGATTTTAGAAATCAAATTATATTGCACAATTAAACACAGCTTTTATTAATCAGATCACTCTATAATATCACATCAATATATCACATCTGTATATCACAATCACAGGCTTTATCAAGCAAATCCCTTTATTGCACAAAAATAGTAAAATATAACAGCTGATCTAAAGCGATTGACATAAATTCAACTTCAACTTCAAAACAATGTTATTCAAACGAATATTATGCAAGTGTAATTCACACGGTATAGGGCGTTATATAATTTACCTTGTGCCTTTTTATGGGTAAGAGTGAGACAAGGAGATTGCGCTCCTTAATTTCACCGTGTATGCATTTTATACAAACGAAGCAAATAAAGAGAAGAGAAATTAAGAGAGCCAAGAAAAAAATCCAATACGAACAAATACAATATTATGCGTTTGGTTTTTATTTTTTTCTGGTTGATAAAAATAAAGGGAACCAAATATTTTTTCTAATAGGAAATATGAGATGTGAATATATCGCTCATGACAATACAAGAGTGACACAACTCAAAAAAACAAATTTTTCAGGAGAGCAAAAATAAAAATTCGTCTTTAAGAAATTTTATTTTTTTGCAAGTCGCAGGTTAAAAAATCTATCGCTTGTATCAAAGTTAGTTTCCTGACATAATTGAAAATCCTTCTGCGTTATATTTTTAGAGGTTTGGTTGGCAAACAAGCGGCAATAGTTCCACAACTTAGCCCCTACCCAAGTTATGTCACTTTTATCCGATGGGTTGTAATTCTTTTTTAAGTTATGACACTTTTAAGCTAGAGAACAACTAGTAAATAAAGCAAATTTAAAAAATTCATTTATTTTAATACAAGGTACACAAAAAACTTAATCATAATTAACATAAATCACATTTAATTCATTTTTATAGAAAAATTTGAACTTATTCTTGGGTATAGAAAAATATTTAGGCATTTAATATAGATGAGTAGAAACTATTATACGTTTTAGGAATATGGTTAGATTTTATGAGGTCATTTATATCTGATATTTTACGGTCAGAATTTTTTTGTTTTTTTGTATATGCTCGTCGCAACTCACAAGATGAGTTTTTTGCCTGCGATTTCCGTTTTCTATTATTTAAAACAATTTTTTGGTATTCTTCCTGCTCGTACGAGGTTTTCACGAAAAAAGCTCCAGGTTTATCCTTCTCCACTTTTATTACTTTCATTTCCCCCATTTTAATTTGTTCTCCATCTTCCGTTAACTGGAAATTGGTACCGTAGTGTTGACAAACATCCTTAAAATTAACGAAGTCATCGTAAGAAAATTCAGTTAAGGTATACGGTTTGCCGGTTTTCTTCGCTCCGCGAATGATTGGTATATACTGGTGTGGTACATAAATCGGTCCCGATCTTAGAGATTTTTTTACAGCTTTCTCGATAACGGAATGTACGTTATCGCCCTCATTTTGCGTATGTCCTTTAATCAAAAATTTATGGGTTATTGATTTAATATTAAAAGTCGCTACTGCATGCATATACATAGTGATGGTAAATTTATTCTTTTGTTGACCAGCACAACTGTCGGAATAGAAAACAATGTCTAGATTTTGTTTTTGAGCAGCTGGTGTTATCAATAGCTGCTCCAAATATTTATAAATACATGAATCGATTTCTATTGCCCCTCTATTCCCTTCGCCTTCATGCCAGAAAAAGCAAGAAACATTATCACTATTAAGTTCGGAAATAGTAAAATTGAAGCTGTTTATTTAAGATTTATAATAAAAGACGGAAATGTCACCTCTTGGAGCAGGTAAGACACCTTGAAGGTCATAACAAGCAACAATGTAATTTTCGTTAGTCTTTTGTTTGTCATTATCTTTCTCTGTACGAGATAATTGCTTTTCCAATTGATGTTTATCATATTGTTCTTTAAGGGTCTTCTTTTCCTCACTATCTGCATTCATGAACCCCGCGCAAAGCTCACATTGGTTCTTTTTTGGAACAAAAAATGAAATATTGAATTCATGATTACATAAATACGTATAGGTTGATAATGACGCACTTGGCTTATGTTCTTGTTCGCAGTTGGCTTTGTAATCCCTGAATAAATCCGCAATTGTTTTGCCACCATCAATATACTCTCTAGTGGTATGTTGACGGAGGTAATGGCTTTCAATCCGTGGAATGGAATTAATGTGCTTACGAACTCCATCCTTAATTTCTGGTGCAAGCTTCTTGAGTTGGCCATGCTTGCCTCGTAAATCTTCAGCGATAAACCCCATTTCATTCTTTGTAATAACGGTTCGTATTGGCCGATCATTTATATCAAGTGTGGCCTTAAAAAATTGTTTGCATACCTTTACCATTACTCCGTCAATTTCAAAATGAAATGAACTATTGAGACGTCTTTTGCTCCCAGGTTTTTGATAACGGTATGATGGGTTGACTTTAACAATACTTTTAAAAATAAAGTTTCGTTGTTTTATTAAGTCTTGAAGTCCCCAGTATTTTTCAAAGATTTTAAGTTTAACTCGTTGTTCCTCTGATATTTTATTTGAACATTTCATTCTGCATTTTTCGCCACAAGGCGGTCGCACCTGTCGATCTCGAATAATTTTCTTTGAGTGTGGTGAACGGTATGACTTTCCGCTATTTCGTAGGATTGGCGCTTTATTTCTTATCCATTCATATGGGTTTGAGTATCTGGATTTAAATACTTTCTGTTCCCTGGTTGAAATATCGGAGTCAAGCACAGCAGACGAGTTTTGTATATCAGAGTCTACAGACTCTGATTCACTGGACGATGTTGAGCTTTTTGAAGAGCCTCGGAAATTAGGATCGTCTAACGAGTCATCTGAACCTTCTTCAAATGAGCTTCCACTTGAGAGCTGCGCGCTTTCATTGCACTTACTTTGTTTAGACTTCACCTGATGTAATCGAATTTTCAGGGCCATTTCTGATACTGTTTTGTCCGTTTCCCACTGTTCACTAATTTGTCCCGTCGATGTTCCGGCATTATATTCACAGATTTGTTCAGTTGCCACATTTATTTCCTCCTTGTCGGTCGTTTCACTAATTTGTCCCGTCGATGTTCCGGCCTTATATTCACAGATTTGTGCAGTTGCCACATTTATTTCCTCCTTGTCGGTCGTTTCACTAATTGGTCCCGTCGATGTTCCGGCCTTATATTCACAGATTTGTTCAGTTGCCACATTTATTTCCTCCTTGTCGGCCGTTTCACTAATTTGTCCCGTCGATATTCCGGCCTTATATTCACAGATTTGTTCAGTTGCCACATTTATTTCCTTTTTGTCGGTCGTTTTTTTAGAATTTTTATTTTCTAGCCTTATTTTCTCTAAAGCTGCCTCTACCATAATCTTGCCTCGTGAAGCCATCATAGTATCTTTGAAAATAAAATAAGTTATCCGAACTAAATAATACTAAACTCAATAATATAAATAAGTGATTTATTTGAAAACAGTCCTAAAGACCTAAACAGGTTAAAGAAATTACTCAAAATTAAAACAAATTTTAGTTTGAAATTAATTTGATTTTTTGTTTACTTAAAACTGGAAAAACATTTTTAATATCGCTAAACCTAAACCTTAATAGGGAAAATCGTCACAAGTCAAAATGAAACCATTACAAGTTATAAATTTTTTTTGTCACTTTTCATGAAGAATGACACTTTTTTACTTAGAACTAGCAATATTCATGTAAATATCTTACCTTATTAGTGAAGACAGTCACAACTAAAAATGAAACCGTGTTTTTGGTTTGAATTTAATTTTCACCACTCGACAAAAGTGACACTTTTTGAGTTTCGACTATATTAACAACCAAATATTGTTTTATTTATTAAAAATATTGTCACAACTAAAAAAGTGTCGTTTTACTATTTCATAAAATAAAAAATATTGTCACAATTGAAAAAGTGTCGTTTTGCTATTTCATAAAATATGAACCATCCCGAATGAACTCCGAAGTGACACTGTTGTATAATTGTGAAAAGAGAGAAATCAAAAAAGAAAAAAGACATTTGGTGCCTTCTTGCGCTAAATAAACGAAACACAATTATGTCGTTATTCCAGGTTATAAAATCGAATATTGCGAATCTTTCTAGCGTATTAACTCAAAAACCCGATTTTTTGAGTTGTGTCACTCTTGCATATCAATCAATACATATGATACTCAATTATTTGGTATTGTTATTTGTATGTGATTTTTTTTTTTTTTGGTTCACAATTTTTTTTAAAACCTATGCATATCAATCAATACATTTTATTTTATTGTCTATCTCACCTCCTTATATTAAAAATATATGAAGTAAATAGCTGGTTAATATTTGTTTCATGTACATACATATTGGCAAATATAATAGTATCATTTTCGATATACATATTTAGTTAATAGTATATTGAGGTAAGATGCGACATTATTGATAATTTTAAATTTATTTGGAGAGCGATTTTAGAATTAAAAAATTAATAAAGCTACCAATATGTAAATTGGATTTTGTTGTTGATTTTGATACTAAATAAAATATTTATCGTTTATCAAGGTAAATTATGGGTAAAATAAATTATGAGTCGAATAATAGACGTTGATTTTTCGTATGAAATTTTTCTTTAGTTTAATAAATTAAATTATAATTTTATTAATGTTAATATAACAGTGTATTTAAATTAACTATTGCGCCCATTAAATATTGGTTTATTTTTGCGCCCGGTTGCAGTGCACCATTTGCACCTATGACAAGACCGCCCCTGACGGTGTTGATGAATCAATCGTTCAATTATATGCTGCACTGTGGAAGAACTGATTTTAACAAATTCTGCAATTTTTCTTTGAGTTTTACCATCTTTAAAATGCTTAATTACTAATTCACGCACTTCAATACTTGTGTGACGATCCATTCTCAATTATTTAAAAATAAACTAATTTAATTTACTGATCTTATTTTAAACTGATTCTCAAAATGGTTTTATGTGGAAAAATTGGTTTGCTTCGAAACAGTACCGCTATTACCATCACAAAGAAAGTGCATTATTTTAGCTGTGAGATTTTTTTTTTTTTGTTTCATTTTTGTTTCTCGTGATTTTTTGTTTGAAATTGATTATCAATGCCTGTGCATTAAAGGCCGTTTTAGTAAAACGGTACCTGTGTGGTAGAATAACAAACATAAATATTTACAGTTAGTTTTTAATTAACATAAATAGTTTCATGTTATTTACTCATAATTTTTTGTACCTTTTCTTCCATTTATCTTGAATATTTAGTTAATTAAGTGAAGAAATCGATTTTGTCATTAACATTTATGATTTCATAAAAAAAATAATCACCAATTATTAAAATTTAAAAAACAAAAAAAAATTTAGAACATGATAAAATTAAGTCAAAATTAAAAAAAAATTAAAATGGTGTTCTTCAAAGTTGAAGCAATCAGAAAAATTAATCATTAATTTGAAAAATAAGTTTTCAAATTTTTTTTTAAAATTGTTTTTTGATCGATTAAGATCGAATTGATCCTCTGCGTTATTGAATGATTTTGCTAATCTATTGATTGGGTGGTTTGTTATCGCCATAATTGATGGAATAATGTTCTAGCACCAAAAATCGGTGATAACGCAATGTCCTGAATCGATGTGGCCAAGTAGAACGTTTCCGATAAAGCAGCATCCAGAAGAAGACGTCTGTTTTCAAGAGTGCTAATTATTTATTCCTTACACCTTGTCGAATATGATGGTAAGCGAGCCACATTTTGATAAAAAGGTACGTTATAGTGATATTCTCAGCCAGTTTTTTTTTCAAAAATGAGTATTGAAAACTTTTTGTGTATGCTTTCAATTCTTTTGATGTGCACATCATAATAAGGATTCCAGACAATTACAGCATATTCCACTTGAGATCTTATATAAGCGAAATATAGTGTAAATAAAGTTTGTGTGTTCTGTTGACAAAGCCAAACATAGAGTTTGCTTTAGCAATACAGTTATCGATGTGTCTGTTAAAACTAACGTTTTCGACGAAGGTAACTCCTAGATCAGTAATCTCATATACTCTTTGAACTACATTGATATTGATGTTGTATGTCTTTATTATCGGATTCCTTTTTCGATGAAAAGACATAATTTTGCACTTCTTTTTGTTTCAGTGTAATGAATTTTGGTCGCACCACTTACTAAGTCTATTGGGGTCATCTTTCAATTTGTCGGCATCACAAATTTGTTCAATCGTACGATCAACTTTTGCGTCATCAGTAAATATGAGAAGATTGTTTTTTTTTATAAAAATGCATGCCAATATGTGATCCTTGAGGAACACTCGATGTTACTTTGATAACGTTGGATTTTTTATTGACAATTATTACATATTGTAGACGGTTTGTTAACTATGACTTGAACCAATTAATGTATTCTAATGAAAATCCAAATTCAAATAGATTTTGGAGTGCTTTATGATGACATCTAGAATCAAATGTCTTACTGAAATTCGTATAAGCCACGTCTACTTGATGATGATTTTCTATCTGCCTTATTACTTGGCTGGTAAATTCAACAAGATTAGTAGATGTAGACTAGAGCTGCTGATTTTGCAAAGCTCGCGCATATATTATATATATATATATATATATATATATATATATATATATATATATATATATATATATATATATATATATATATATATATATATATATATATATAACTTAATGAGTTAGAATGGAATTCGGTTTAAAAAAAACACTTTATTCAATAAAATCCAAACTTAAACTAAACTTATACTACAAATTACATGGTTTTATCTAAAAATAAAATTATCTTACTTTGCAAAAAGTAATATAAAAAATTCTTATTCTAAGAAATTGAAAAAGGTATGTATATTAAATTGCATTATATTTATGGTAGATCAGCATATTTGGTATTCGCGTGTCTCGGTAGTCACGTTGTGCTGAATCGGTGTTATCATTGGTGTCAACTAAGCACGTTGTGCTTATTCAACATTACTGATGGTGTTAACTCCTCCCTTCTTAAAAATCCACGTCCCGTGGATCAAAAATTTAACTGGATAGGTTGAATTCCAGGTTGATGAGTGGGAAGTTCCTCTTGAACAGTTGGTTTTGAGAAGATCAGCAATCCCCTTCGATGAGCGAGTCTCGCCCTGTGTATTAAAAAAATGACAATCAGGCCACAAATAATGACTATGATCCCTCCGTCAATAGCGGCCGCTTCCATGTGTTCGTTGTATAATTCTTGTAATTGCGCAATGTTCCCTAGGTATAGATTGTGTAGGTATCCGGGATCTATTTTAAAACCCTTCTCCGTGATGTTCGTGCATAATACAGATGGTAAGACTTGGAATGTCTTCACTTCCTTACTTACGAATGTGGAATTGTTGATTTGGACCGTTTCGTTAGCATATTGCACCAAAAAGCTTCCTTTTAAGTGTTGACTCGTGTTGTTATATGAAATTTTTCCGTCGAAGTTGCTCAGAAATATGGTATGATCATTGAGGGTTTCAATGATTTCTTGTTTGTGGAACTGGTACTCGCATTTAGCATTTAATCCTTTTATCAGTTGATAGATACAATGATCCGGTAGTATTTTCTTTAAACCGCTTAGATTGCAAATGGTCGTTTCTCCGAATATGTGGTATTTTCTGACAATTCCAAATATCTCATCTTGATTGAGAAGAAGTTCGTTAAATTCCATGTATATGCGTTTATTGTGACTGGAGGTTGATCTTATGATGATGTGATTGTAGTCCTGTCTGCTAGTTTTCGGCATTGAGAGGACGTAAAGGAGAGTGGATTCCTTCATGATCATCATTGGTTCAGCATATTCGGTTGCCTCTATCTCGTTGGCATACGGCAGGGTTTCAATTTCCATGATTAAACGACTAATTTCACCTTTACTCAACAAATTAGTATTGACGATGTTTCCTGTGGCTAACTGGACAGCTCGGACTATTTCATATATTTCGTCTTTGAGAATGGTGAGTCGATTAAACAAGACTTGGTGAAGTTTTTCATCTGATTCGTCGTGTAAGTGGTCCATAATTTTGTTGTACTCCGCAAGCAATTGTTGAGTTGTATTTGTCAGACCTTTGTTAATCCTGTACTGTTGATTGTTGTTGCTAATTATCTTGTTTTGGCTAGTTATTATCTGATCCCAATCAGTAGCATCGGGTGATCCTGATATCCACTTCCAGGCGCTACCGATCCAGTTTATTGATCTTTGTGCGCGTGAGTGACCTTTTAGTTCTGAAATCAGCTGTGTTATTACTTTCATTTGATGGATCAATTGCGGTTGAAGGATGTTGTCTTGATGAATGCGGTTGATTGATGGCGTTATTCGATTCATGATTTCTTCATAATCATTCAGATTGATGACATGAATCAACTTGAAACTCCCTTGGATTATTCGTCCATTTCCTTGTTTTATTGTTACGAGTGGAGTATTGTATTCGTAGATGCTCAGTGGCATAGTGAAACGCCAGAGCCAGGAACTAGAAAGGAAGAGAGGGAAAGGTTGTTGTAAGTATTGTGATAATAGTGGGTAATTATTGTTGTAGGTTTTTAATTTGGGTTTTGTGGATGCGCCTTCCAGAAGTAGTTGTTACAGTGATATTGTTATCTTGTGCCACTGTTTCTTGTCGAAATTTCGGCTTATCTTTTCGTTGGATTTGTTTCACTGCCGTATAGATGGTATCGCCTATTTCATAGGTTTTTGGGTCGACTCTCTTACTATTTTCCCTTGTGATCCCCGTGAATTTTTGTCTTGAAATCTACTAGATTTTGGTAGTTGGTTCTCTCAATTCGTCCAAAAAAGATGTCGTTCGGTTTTTGTTGGGTAACCCAGTGTATTGAATCGTTGTATCGGTCCACCGCAATGTTGATGAGTTCCTTTGTGGACAGTTCCCTGTATTTGTTCTGGAGGCATCTAACTATTTCCAGTACGGTAGAATGAACTCGCTCGATCGCCCCATTTACCTCACTTCGTTGTGAAGGTGTTAGGTAGATTTGGTTACCTAAGGTTTTTAAGTAGTCCGTTATAACAGAACTCACAAAGCTTCTCTCGTTATCCATCACGAGTATGCGAGGTGCGGTGAAGTAATGTATCGCTTTGATGACTTTGTCTCGTACGTGCAAAATTAATTTGTTCTTGATGCGAAAAAATTTTGCAAATTTTGAAAATTTGTCCACACACGTTAAGAATTTTTCATTTTTGATCTCCATTATGTCAATATGAAGAATTTCTGCAGGATATGTTGGAATAGGTGTTTGTTGAAGAGCAACACGATAAGGATGTCGGTCGTATTTATTTATGTTGCATATATCGCATGTTTGCGTGTATTTTTTGATCAAGCTGGCCATCCTTGGAAAATAATAACGTTCCAAAATTTGCTTTCTGTTTTCTATGTGGTTCCTATGTGCCCGCTTGTGTTCCTGCTTTATGACGGAGAATTTATTTTCTTCATTCCGAATGTCTTCAACGATTCTCTGCGTTAAGCGTAATTTGAAGCTAGAAAAACTTTCCTTAAATACTTCTTGTAGAAGTTGAATATATTCCTCAGGGATTTTGATTCCGTTGATGATGGTTGGATGCAATCGTTCCTGTAAAATTTTGCTTAAAATTTCTTTATTTAGTTCTGGCTTGCTTATGTAGTGTCTGTGGTAAGCGGGATGCGGCTCTTCATAAACATAAATGTCCTGACCATTTTGAAAGATCAGTTGGTTCCTGAAGACATTGATGGGTACATCACAGTATCGCACTAAGTCGATAGAATCCTCCTCTGCACTGTGAATGGTTCCAGTGGTAGACAAGCGTCCGCTACTTTGTTGGTATGGCCAGGTTTGTAGATAAGATCATAGTTGTATTCCTCTAATCGAGCTTTCCACCTATGGTATGATTTGGTGTATATCGGCTCTTCACTGGTGGTTTTGATTTCAGCGCGTACTTCGGTATTATTAACTTGGCACGACGGTTTTTCTTTTAACGGAATGTGTATGTTGGGTGTGATGATCAATTCATTGTGTTTCCGATCAATAAGTGCCCCTAGTTCCTTTAATGTGTCATCACCTATGATGCCATCAAACGATTTTAATCCTGGCAGAATAAAAAAATCGATGGTATTGTCGATGCCAATGCTTTTAAAAATGGTCCACTAATTTTTTGACTGATTTTGATGTCACCTCCTGCTGATCTAATTTGGAATTGGTTATCGGTTGGTTTTGCATTAACGGCTAATTCTGATTTTATGAAGTTCTTATTGGCTCCTGTGTCGATTAGGAACTTGAGTGTGTTTCCGTTTTTAAGCCGATACTCTAGGTAAGGTACGCTAGAGAGGCTTCCATCATAAAATTTACTTCAGAATTATCTTCAATTTCCAGCTCGTCATTGGATACCTCGTTTTCGGTGTTGTCGTAAGCTAATTGATTGTAGTATTCCTCCTCCAGTTGTGTCTCTAAGTGGTTGATTCTTTGCTGTTTCCTTGGCTCATGGATATGAGAATGTTCTCGTTTTGTCATCATATTATCCTGAGGAGTGGGGCGGTTGATGTAATTCACTTGCCGTGTTTGTATTGATGGGTCAATTTCCATCTGTGTTGGCGGCTTAGGGTAGTTCGGCCTTGGTGGTTGGAAGTTGTTCGAGTTCTGGTTACCAAAAGGGCTGCTGTAGTTTTGGTGTTGTATGTTGTAAGCTTTGTTTCTCCATTCGGTTGGTAATGCGTTGTTTGATTGGAAGTTGTTCGACTCGAAGTTGTTCGAGTTCTGGTTACCAAAAGGGCTGCTGTAGTTTTGGTGTTGTATGTTGTAAGCCTTGTTTCTCCATTGGGTTGGTAATGCGTTGTTACTTTTGGCTAGTGCATGATTATACGAAATTTGGTTTATCGGGGCAGTTACGACATTGCTAATATTTCTCTTGTGAATGGCCATGTTCCTGAAATTCAGGTTTTGAATTTCCAAGCAGGATGCGTATGCCTCGGGTAATGTTGCAGGTTTTTGGATGATCAACATCTTGGCCAGATCTCCGTTTAATCCACGGATGAATACGTCCAGTGCTCGATTCCGATACGTTTCTACCAAAACGTTAATTGTTTCTAACGTGTAATCCTCCGTCTTGATTTTATTGACTATCAAGGAGAATTGGTGGTTTACATTAGCGTAGAATTCGTCTACTGTTGTATTTCTCTGTGACAACGTACTTAATTGATGTTCCAATGTGCGAAGGTCACGTTTATCGGCGTAATGTAACGACAAACATTTTTTGATTGATACCCATTCTTCATTGAAAATATTGTATGAGATCAGCGCTGAGTCGGCATTCCCTCGAATTTTCTGGCGGATGTGCTGAAGAATCGCCCGGTATATAGGCTTATTCCGCAAGATTTCGTAATCTCTTAGTATATTCTCCACACTGTGCACCCATGACAAGTATTGGGTGGGATTTCCGTCAAATGTTTGTAGTTCTTTGACGGAATCAGGCAAGCGGCTTATTTCTTTTAATTCTTCTTCGTTTCTTGGTGTGACAAGCGCTGTAGGGGCTGTCAAAATTACTGGATTTTCCAGCTTGTTCAGTCGTCTCTCAATTTTTTTGGTTAACTCAATCTGGGCATTTAAAGCTCCAGTAATTTCTTTTAATGTATTCTTAATTATTTCTAAATCTGCCATTATTTTAATTTCAAGTAGATTTCTTATTAAGATTTATTAAAGTTTCGGAAAATTTAAAAAATTTTTACTTTTTATTTTACACTAGATTTGTGTAACCAAATTTTAATTTTTATTTTACACTAGATTTGTGCAATTTTAATTTTTATTATACACTAGATTTGTGTAATTGAATTTTAATTTTTCAATAGACTTACAAGAAAATTATTATCTCAATCTTCATGTAGACGGTGCACTCCGGGACGTGTGCACAAGACAATACCAATCGGGCGTGCGCTGGACGGAACGTAATTTTCCTTTTTAGCTATTTGTTTTTATTCTCACAAACGGCCTACTGCGGTACGTTTTTGCGATCACTGCACTATTCACTGTTTTTACACTAATTGTAGTATATAATTTGCTACAATTTTATGCACTTAGTGTTATTCCCGATGGTTCGACTGTTTCGGCGCCACTTAATGAGTTAGAATGGAATTCGGTTTAAAAAAAACACTTTATTCAATAAAATCCAAACTTAAACTAAACTTATACTACAAATTACATGGTTTTATCTAAAAATAAAATTATCTTACTTTGCAAAAAGTAATATAAAAAATTCTTATTCTAAGAAATTGAAAAAGGTATGTATATTAAATTGCATTATATTTATGGTAGATCAGCATATTTGGTATTCGCGTGTCTCGGTAGTCACGTTGTGCTGAATCGGTGTTATCATTGGTGTCAACTAAGCACGTTGTGCTTATTCAACATTACTGATGGTGTTAACTTATATATGTGTATATATATATATATATATATATATATATATATATATATATATATATATATATATATATATATATATATATATATATATATATATATATATATATATATATATATATATATATATATATATATATATATATATATATATATATATAGGGTGGGCCAAATACATTTTTTTTTTAAAAATGCAATAAAACCAAAAGTTCTCAATATTTTTTCAAATTTATTTTTTCATTGTAAAGAACAATCCTTCCGATTAATTATGGAATACTATTTCATCCATATGACTGCCTCGGCTGGCCTTGACGTACCCGATACGGTCGGTCCAATTTTTGAGCACATTTTCGATGGTATGCGGCATTATGTATTCAATGGCAATGCGAATATTGTTCTTGAGAGCGTCAATCGTTGCTGGTTTATTGGCGTAACACTTATCTTTGACGGCACCCCAAAGATAATAGTCCAACAGCGTCAAATCACAGCTCCGATTCGGCCAAATCACATTAGCATTTCGGCTGATAATTCGATCTTCGAAGACATTGCGCAAAAGATCAATTGAAACGTGTGCTGTGTGGCACGGAGCGCAGTCTTGTTGAAACCAAATGTTGCCTATGTCCTTCTCTTCAAGTACCGGGAACAAAAAATCGTTTATCATGGCGCGGTAGCGCTCACAGTAACGGCGGCTCCTTGCTTATTTTCAAAGAAAAATGGCCCAATGATGCCACCGGACCAAAATCCGCACCAAACAGTCACTCGTTGAGGATGCATCGACTTCTTTACGATCACGTGAGGGTTTTCCGTGCCCCAAATGCGAAAATTCTGCTTGTTTACATAGCCGCCAAAATGGGAATGCGCCTCATCCGAAAAAATGATTTTTTTGCCAAGATTTTCGAAGTAATGTTTCAATATTTCCCAGCGTTGTTCAAGCGAATACACAACCATTTTCGTTCAGCGGAAGGATGAAACTAACTTTCTTTTAAAACAAAAGTGACATAACCCTTACCATACTCAAAATAACCGCTATTAAAAAAAAAGTTAGATGGCCCACCCTGTGTATATGAGGGTACATGATCCGGCTCACATCCGTCTCCAAAACCCCTCAAAGCTGATAGAATGTCTTTACCAGATATGACTGGAGAAGTGATTGAAATGTTGCTATTGCTTGTTTTATCGATGTAATCAGTACTGGCGGTTGGTCGATAGACAGATTGAAAAATTCAACAAACATGTCCACTATTTCTTTGGCATTTGAGGTGCTGATATTGTTGAAGGTCATATTGGCAGGGTACTCCTCGATTTCACGTTTAGGTCTAAAATATTTCCAAAACTGTTTTGGATTTGTTCTAATTTTTTCTTGGATGCCAACCAAATAAGACTTGTACATACTTAAATTTGAAATAGACATCAAATTCCTCGCTATGTTGTAGAAAGGTCAGCTTATCTGTTGACCAAACTTGATTTCATCATCTCAATAGTTGGTGTATGTATGGTTTACATACCTTGTATGTGGTTTTTTAAATGTGTCTTCGCTAAATGCACATTTTCCATTTTGGACGCACCCTCTGTTTAATTACCGAGCATGCGATGCATTACATCTTTTGTTTATGTTAATGGGTGAACCAGCGAGTCAGTAACAACTTTAAGTAAGAATGCGATATACAGAAAGTGCATGTTACTGACCAGCGAATCTTTAAGAACTTTTCGTTCAGTTCAGCTGTCACTTAACAGAGCAAAAATTAACGCGGAAACTGAAAGAAATGTCAGAATACATCAAAATTTTCACGGCACACTTTTCTTAAAAATAACAATTTTGCTATTCGCACTACAATTTTAATACTGTATATGTCAGTTATTATGGATTCGGTTGCTGATATGTCTAATATTCTATAAAGAAATACTTTCGTCAAATTCTGTAAGGATTCTTCCTGATTCGCTGGTTACCCCTTTAGCTATGAAATTATTATTAATAATTGCTTGGTTGGGTCACATTTCTTACCAAATCGGCTTAATACCGAAATTTTTCATGATGTTTTGGAAAATATCCTCTCCGATTACTTGGATAATATGCCGATAATTGCATGCTTGAATCTATGGATGCAATTGGATAGTTGCCCAGTTCATTATGTAAGAAGACCACGAATGTGGTAACTAGAAATTACCCTGATCAATGATTGGTAGAGGCGGCCCTCAAGCCAGCTAGACTATCACGCTCGCCGGACTTAAGCCCTTTGAATTTCATTGTTTGGCTCGCTCGTCCTAAGCAATATGGAAAATACTCCAGTGAATAATATTAATGATTTACGTGAACGAGTTGTAGAATGTTGTCGGTAGATTACGGCAGAAAAATGTCAAATCGCTATACAATCTGCGATTAATAGGTGTCAAATCTGTTCACGAGAGGATGGTGAACATTTCGAACAACACGTAGATAAATTTAAAAAACTTTGAAATAAAGAAAACATATACGAGTAGATTAATTTATTTGAATTGTATACCGATTCTTTAGATACTTTGCTTTAAACAGAATTGAATTATCACGTCCAATTTTGTGACACACACTACAAAGAAAAATATCTCAAGATAAAATCCCATTTATTTAATTACATATTTACATTATAAAATTTATACCTTGATTCTTATTAGATTAAATTTTCCATGTTTGTTTATTATTTTCTAAATGTTGACATGTCACTCACTATAAGCGTGTTCCATTGGCATTAGCAAACTACTCACAAGTACTTGTATCTACTCGCAACTACTCATGCTCAAGTGATGGTGTAGTTGTTAGAAGTAGTTACGCATATAATTAACGACAGAGGGATTTTAGTTTAAAAATGTCTAATAGATGGCTCTATATAAATTTTGGTTGTGTAAAACATCATTTTTTAACCCTAACCATCAGCGCCAAACGGCGCAGTGGTTAAAGCCGACAGGGGCGGGATGCAAAAGGGATTTTTCATCATCTGATTATGATCGGTGATGAATATGAACACATCTATAACCCCACCTACTATTCACATACAATGCTATCCTCCACATAATCCAGTGGCCTAACGCCGACCCACTGGATATGCATCAGGTAGCGGCGTTTATCAGGGATATAGACCTGTATCTCACGTAAGGAAATCTCTAGGGCTGCACAATAGGCCTCAATGGCCGCAGTGCTCTGGGCAACGAACACCAACCCTAAAAAAAAACCCTAATCCAACCAACGTGTGCCTTTTTGGCTCGTTTGATAAATGCATCGATTTTCAAAACAATGTTAATTTAGTTATAAACTTGTATGTATTTTATTTTGAAACATTTTCATACAAAGTACCTGAGATCTACTCATCCTCATCTACCCACAAGTACTTGGCAGGCGATAGCAAATGGTTTCCAACGGAACACAGTGAATTTGTACATTACACTGTAAAGTACTACCAATTATTGTAAAGCTATACTGTACCGACAAATAATTGCAATCTACTTCTTCAACCAAAACTGCGATATCGGCATATTTTTTATTGCAGTTGGAAAAACTTTGGTTTCGAATTTGGAAGTTCGGTTTAATTTTAAGATTGCAATTATTGTCATTAATTTTATGACCATCAAAGCGATCAAAACCATTTTGTGAAAAATAAAATAAAGCGAAGCGAATTAAGTATAATAAAATAAAAAGTGTGTTATAAAGATCTAAATTCATTTATCAATACAAATTTCACCTGTTGGACAAAACATAATGGATCGCTGTATTATACAGTTACCTGGGAATATACGCACAACATTTTTTTAATAAATCCAATATCATCACAGTTTGTGTCCCATCAGCTACATTATATCTATTGCGGTTGTTCTGCTGTTTATTTGAAAACGAGCGGAAACAAAAAGAAAGTCATTATTAAATTTTTTGTTAGTTTTTCAATGTACTACAACCTCGCGGAGAATGCTTGTTTAACCGGGTGTCGGTAAAATGGGAATTTCGCGGTTGAGTTTTTCTAGTCGGTTTTTGCTGTAAAAATCTTATTGTGTGTCGCAATGCATGCAACGTAAATTATGTTGAAGAAGAAAGCAAACGGCCACCATTTTTGATTTTTTTTCATAAAACAACAACACAATTAAAGGAAACTTGCACTAACGCAAAAAAAAAAAAAAAAAAATGCAAACATTTTCATTAAAAACAGGAAATGTATGTATAGCTAACCTGGCTTAACCAGGTGTAGCCCGTTGTAGAACAACGTAGATTTTTTTGGTAATAGAAAAGAAAGCTCGATAATCAATATTTATTTTGTACCTCTGTGTATATTCATACATTTGTATTTCGTAGGAAAGTTACAGAAGAAATTTTCTAAGTTGTTGACCTTTTAATGAAAATCATTAATTTATCGTGGCAAAAGAAAGAACTAACCGAACCAAAAATTGTAGAGATTCGACTAAATAAATAATAAATATATTTTTTTAACATTTACAAACGTACTCGTAGACTATATTATGATTTATGTCACCGTAGTTACGTAAACTAACCAACTTAATGTTAAACCGATTTTGTTTGTTTGTGTATTGTTTCAGATAATATGTTGTGTAAATGTACGTTCGAATAATATATTTCATAGTATTTAAACATAACGTAACTAACACATCAGCATGGCTGAGTTACAAAGACAGTTGTTATGTCCTCGACTCATCGATTACCTTGCAATAGTTGGCGTACGCCAAACACATCTACCAGGAGGTGGCGGTGCAGGTACAGGAAATGCAAGCGGTCGAAGTCAACCATCGAATCCACCGGTGCAGGTAAAAATAATCAATATTGTCAATAGCTTTATTTATACAATAATTTTACGTTTAAATTGCAGCCACCTGAATTATTACGCCGATATCCGCCTTCAGACCACACCGATTTTCCATTACCATTAGATATGGTTTATTTTTGTCAGCCAGAAGGTTGTATTAACGTTGGCCCACGACGGACAGGTGCCGCCATTCGAGATGCCACATCATTTGTGTTTACGCTAACAGATAAGGATTCGGGGAAAACTCGTTACGGAATTTGTGTAAATTTTTATAGGCCGATCGAGCGTGTTATACCCGGTGTTCAAGTGACGAGCGGACGCCGCGGTCGAAATACAGCATTCCGACGTGAATCATGGCGAAAAAGTATAGAGAAAAGTTCGGATTCGGCGTTTTCTAGGTAGTAATCTGATTACGTTGTTCATCTTCAATGTTAATTTCCTATAATTTTTTAGTGATTATCGTAGTAGTAATGTCGCTCCAAGTGATTCTGACCGTGACTGCCCGAGTAGACGTGATTCAGACTCACACGGAATAGGTGGCAATTTGCATGGATATGGCACATATCAGTCACCAAGATTGGGAGTAATTGGACAAGGTGCAGACTCTGAGTCAGGCGGGAGTCATTCGCCTTCACCAAGAGCTTCCAGACGTCGCTCAAAAATTCGAAATCATTCACTCACCTCACTCTGTTTACTATCACACCATCCATTTTTTACAACATTTCGGGAATGTTTGTTTGTGCTAAAAAAATTAATTGATGCGTCAAACGAGTCGGCCAGTCCTAAACGAGTGGGTGCATCTCGTCAAGTTGGACGGTAAATAAATGATACACGCAACCCTGAAAAACAACAGTTATTTGATTATTTTTATTATTACAGAGATAATATATGGACTGTGTTGACGGGTCAATCTAGTGATGCGACGCCAGCAATTGTGACCCATGATGTCAAAGAAATCGAAACATGGATACTAAAATTGTTATCAGCCCCGGTTCCAGTTCCAGGCTCAACGCGCGTGGAAGTTGAAGTTCTTTCACCGGCATTGCATTCCCCACTAATGTTTGCATTACCTGATCACACGAGATTTTCACTTGTGGATTTTCCGTTACATCTGCCACTGGAGTTATTAGGTATGAACTATTTAATAGATTAAATAAATTACAATAATAATTACAATTACCGATAAATTACATTATATATATTTATTGCAGGCGTTGATACATGTTTGAAAGTTTTAACGTTAATTTTATTAGAAAATAAACTGTTATTTCAATCCCGTGATTACAACGCACTCTCAATGTCTGTAATCGCGTTTGTAACCATGCTTTATCCACTAGAATACATGTTCCCAGTAATTCCACTATTACCGACTTGTATGAGCTGTGCCGAACAATTATTGTTGGCACCAACACCATTTGTGATTGGTGCACCAGCAACATTTTTAATGTATAAAAGGAATTTTGTATTGCCCGATGATATTTGGGTAATCGATTTGGATTCCAATAAACTATCTCCACCGACCGGATCAGCCGAAGAGGTTCCAGCACTGCCCGAACCCGAGGGAACCGTTTTAAGAAATCATCTTAAACAGGTAAAATAACTTCCTAACGCTATTTATTGAATCATTTTAGCCAAAATAAAACTGTCGTAGAATACAAAATTTAAAAACAAATTTATTTAGCTAATTCTGAAAATTGCACAATTCATTTAAAAATTTTACAAAATATTAATACAAATTCTATTTAGTTCTAAATTAAATTTTATTTAGTTCTAAATTTTTGGTTTTGTAATTTTATGTTGTGATTTGAGAATACAAAACAAAAAAAATTCTTTTCTTCTTCTCATTCTATCTCATAATTTTTTAACATTGAATTACAATTTTATATACAAAAATTAAAAAGGCAATGCAACTAATGGATCAAGCTGGAGTTGGTGTAAATATCTGTTATAATTTTAATTTTGGTTCAATTTAAATTTTTTTTTTGTTTTATTTATTATGAATGGTTTTGTGTTAATGCATGCACTTTTTGCGTTTTACCTCTCTTTATATATTTATAAAATTTTTGTTTAACACTTTCTATTTACAAACTAATTTGAAAATATATAACACAAACTGTGCCATTTTTTTAAACTTTGTTTTATCTATTTTCCTTCAAAGCCTTGTCAAAATTTAATTTTCAGTTGATTGTTTGTTTGAAGATAAGAAAAATAGTTGAGTTAAATAGATAGATTTAGTGTTGTCAACATGTTACAAATTATTATCGTGACTAAAAATTTCACAAAAATCCATTTACTGTTATCGAAATTCTTATTGATGGGCAAAAAGCATTAGCGTCGGGTATAAAATGCATTTCGTAACATAACATAAGGCTAGTAAGTACATTGACGTGAAATGAAAATTCACGTAAAAAAATGACACAAGCGAATCCGAAAATGTTTTATTTATTTATGTGTATGTATACAAAAATTTGGTTTTAAATACCACCCTCATGCTTTCACTCTCGATTTTAAGCATATGCTCATTCACAACAGATTTTGGCGAATGAAGTGGCTTAACATTATAAAAAGTAAAAATAAAAACTGCAAGATTTTAGACCAGAGCACATCACGGCTGTTCAAATGATTTACATCATTCGCTTAGGTTTTTGTATTTTTGCATGACTCACTTGAAATTTTACAATTTTACGTTGAGCGGCATGGTAATGTAATATTCTGCCTTCGTGTTCGATTCGCAAGTTCTAAATTTTTTTTTTTTGATCGAACTCTGAATTAAATTAAGGAAAATATAAAAATAAAATCAACTAACTGACTCGAAAATCAAAGCCTACTTGACGAATGAAAATTACACCGCTAAATTTCACTTTGTAGCAAGCAGTTTAGCTGCAAAATGAGGGTTTTTCTATTAGTACGTTGATGCCTGTATTTGGTGTCTCATCACTCATTACCGTAATCAATTTTAGATTTTTAAATATTTAAATATAAATTTGCAACATGGAAATTTTAATAGTTTTTTCTTGTTTTATTTGGAGGCCAGTGCAAATTTCCTTTCACTTGACTGCTTAATAGGCTATAATTATAAAATGTTTTTCATAATATTTTTCCTCTTCTTCTGCTTTCGATACATTCTATGAAGAGATTTGGCTGCCTCATCGATATTCCTCCACACAGTCGGACCCACGCTAAGAGAATGCCCGGACACAGTGACCGAGTGTGTTTAGGTCCTTTTCAACGTCTTCTTTATAGCGGATAGAGGTCTCAACTTCAACAATTATACTGTGCGATATTTTTCTTTTATATCTGGAAAAAACCATCATCTCAAAAAGAGGCTTTCCAAAATACATCTTAGATAAAACAGTGCTTCAAATCAAATTTTTTTTACTTTTTATAAACCTTTAGATAAACCTTTAGGCTCTACCTAATGTCAGAATTGTGGTAAATATAAGTTGTACGGATCATAAAAACATAAAATAGGTAACTCCCAATTTAGCCGATTGTGTGAACCAGTCGTGTAATATCTTACTCATGAAACCCTATGATAATTTTGATTTAGTCCTTAATCAATAATCAAGTGAAAATGATGTTCCGTATTTATTTGATTTTTTTTGAAAAACCTTCATTTTTTTTTTTTAAAATTTATTTTTATCAATTGGTCTATATTCTTAAAATATAAACAGTAGTTACCTAAATCATTTATTAAAGATTTAATGAAGAACTAAAACATATCAATTTTTAGGCGCTTAGCTCAATGTCTGGAACTCAAGCCTCACCGATGGTGATCAACAAGGATCAAGCACTAGAAGTAGATCGAAATAATTATACTTGGTAAAGTTGATTACATTTACATCGATACCGTTTTACCAATCTATTTTCTGCTTGTTTACAGTACAACACCACAACATGGCTACCTTGACAATATACCCGGGATGAATAATCAGAGAAGTTCAATTTCAATAAGCCAATCATCGAGGCAACCATCTCCGGCGGCACCTCCCGTTATTAATCCATTTATATATGGAACTGATGTTGATTCGGTCGATGTTGCAACGCGTGTTGCAATGGTTCGGTTCTTTAATTCTCAAAATACACTGGCGAATTTTACGGAGCACACAAGAACTTTACGTTTATATCCAAGACCGGTAGTAGCTTTCCAAATAAATAGTTTTCTACGATCTAGGCCACGTGCCTCTACTTTTTTAAATAAATTTGCTCGAACTCAAGCGGTCGAGTTTTTAGCGGAATGGTCCTTGACGCCAACAAATGTAGCATTTTTACGGGTTCATACTGGCGTATTAGACCCCACCCAAATTGGTGATAAATCAAAATGGTTTGCACATACCTTAACACCGATTCGATTCACCGTTTGGGATGATGCTAGTTCGCTAAATGGGGCATTGAGAATTTTGCAGCAAATGGAGAATCAACCAACCGGTGGATAGAGAATTTTAAATTTTAATAATTATCCATAATAATTGCATAAAACTATTTTTTTTTTGTGTAGATGAAAGTGGATCAGATTCAGAAGGTGCTGAAAGTACTAGTTCATCCTATTCATCTCTAAGTGATTTTGTTTCAGAAATGGTATCATCCGATTTATCACCCAGTATGCATGAGGTGTACGGATCAACAACGTATCATCCACATCAAAATGTTCCTACGGTAGATTACTCCAGAACATTTACAAAATTGAAGGACAATAATGACTATTTCTTAATTTAATCTTCAGACATTATCATCTAATTTAGATCCAAAATCAGTCTATCGACCTCCATCATCATTGCGCTTCCCCGAAGGTATGGAGCCCAATATTACGACCGATGATGCTTTAGATTCACCTCATTCATCATCATCTAGTCGTAGTGATTTGAGTTCTCCGAGTTTTAACCGTGATTCCGAATTTGAATTTGGACAAAAGGTGGTAGACAATCTAAATGATTTACAAGCATTGAAGCAGCATACGGACACAGAAGAGGCAACTACTGGAGGAGGTGGGGGTGGTGGTAGTTTTGAAAATGAATCGGATTCAAATTCGACGACTACAGCAAAAACAATTGTTTCAGGTCAAACCACATCCAAAGAGAATTTATCAGGAACGGATTCGGATAAAAAGAAACTGAATAAAACTGTAAGCATATAGTTGATTTTAACAAAAATGTACTTTTATATAATAATCCGGAATAAATCGACCAAGGTTCCACCAATGAGCCCAAATTTAGGACGGCAACCCAGCGTTGGAAATGTTTTAGCAAGGACTTCCAGTTCCAGTTCAAATATGTCGGGAAGTCCGCCCGCGTTTGGTTTAGGTGGACCACAACGTCAAGGTTCTCAAAGTTCTTTATTTGAACAATTTACGTCCCAAGCCAAGGAATTAGTGAAAGAAACGACAAGGCAGAGTAGCCAGGATGGACTCTTGGCCCATATGGATAAGGTGCGTAATTTTAGTTTATTACACGTTTAATTTAATTACTCATTTTTCTATATAATTAATTATGCACATCTTTAATTCGATATAATTAGAATAACTAAATATTTTATTTGGATTGATTTTGTAAGGTTTGCGCCATGTAATGTTGTTACGAAACACGATGCAAAATTTATATTTAAATTATTCGTTATCTTTATGTTGTTTCACCGGTTTAGTAGATTTAAATCAAATTTTATGTATTTTGGTAATTTTTGCAGTTTGGACACAAGAAACTCGTTGCTGTTATTCCTTCACTAATTTTACCTAAAAAATAACAACTTTTAAGAACCTTCTCGTTGAAATATACGCGCTGATCTATAATGTATTCTTAGCATAAAAAAATCGCTTTAAAATAAACAAGAATCTTTAAGATAATTTCTGAAATTCTGAATTCTATTACTATTTTCCCGATAACAACTTCCTTAAGTAAAAAACTTATTATTGGTTTTCAAAATTAAAAAAAAAAAAAGATATTTTGATATTGACCATCGGCCATTTTGAAGCATCGTAATTATTTCAAATATCTTTTTTTAAAAATTACACAGTTTATTTTTAACGCAATTTTAGTTGGATTGGTAAAGCAAATTAGTTTTTTTTACAAATAATTAGTTAACACTACATGCTAAAAAAGCTGCAGAAGAAGCATCCAAACAAGCACTAGAAGCTTCAAAGCAAGCGGCGGGTGTTAGTAAAAACACCTTTGAAGATCTAACTTATGTTGGAAAATCAACTATTGGTGATTTGACTAAAAGTGCTAAAGAAGTAGTTGCTAAGAAAGGCTTTAACAAGGTGAATGTTTTCCCGTATTTTTTTAATAATGCTTCGAAAATATTTTTTGGCTTTTAGCTTAATTTCAATGTTGTATTTTTAATTCTAGGGAGAGCAGCCACATCATGGCCATTATCATGGGGCACCTCAAGTTCCTATTCCACCCGATTCATCATTAGTCAGTACGGCTGGTAGTGGTTTAATTCAAGGTACTGGCCGTGACTTTTTCTCCTCATTTACAAATGATTTAAATGGGATCGCATCGTCTACAACTACCATGTTTTCGGATTTCTTTGGCAAAAATAAGCAAGGCGGCCAACAAAAATATTCTCAGCAGCAGCAACATCAACAGCAGCAATCAAAACCAAAAACGAAATTATCAAATTTTGATCCATTTCCGGGTCGAAGAGGGCTGGTTGAACGTACACCTTTAATTAAACACTCAGGACCACGACAAACACAGGAAGAAATACAACGGCAGCAAAATGCCGAACGATCAACTAGTAATACTGAAAATCAAGCGTTCCTAAAAGATGTGACAGCTCAAGTACTTCAGGGGGAAGGTGTGGGCTGGTTAAAATTAAATCGACTGAAAAAACTAATGGAAGATGAATCATATCGTATGTTAGTGCTCGAAAAAATGAATAGAACATTAGATAAAAAAATTGGGCCTGACGATCATATCGACGATGTTTGTGTGGCTAAACCAATATGGCGTGGTATGCTTAAATGTATCCAATCAACCGCACATGGATTAGATGTCACTTATTCTAATTTTGGACTCGGTGGCATGGCATCAGTATTTCAAATGATGGAAATTGCTCATACACATTTTTGGAGTAAAGATATTAATGAAACAGCTGATATGTCTGCCAGTTTACTGTCAAGTCAAGTAAGATAGCGACACATATTTATACGAATTATCAAAAAATAAAAATAAAAACATATTTTTTCTATTTTAGTCGATAAGTCCGTATGAAAGTCGAGAAAATTTACGGTCTCCATCTAGCCCAGTCGAGGTGTCCAATGATTGGCAACAAAACCAAATGACAACGTCACGAAAAGGTTCTATGTTGGTGCCGGATACAGAGCGACGACAATCAACCCATGAACAAGGTGATTCACAAACAACGACTGAAATGTTTAAAGAGATGTTGTCACAGAAACGCAACATGTTGTTCAACAAGTTAACATCATTTGATTCAGACGTAAGTACATTCAATTAGCTAGTATTAGTTTTAAATTGTATTTTTAGTCAATGCTTGTTTCGTTGTGTTTACTAGCTTTTTATTTTTGGGAAATTATTATTTTAAAAAAAACTACATTCGTGTTATAATTTTTCGCTTTAAAAATGAACGCACAACAATTTAACAAACATAAGATTGAAATTCTTTAATATCTCATATTAACTTTTAAATATTTAAAAAAATAAAATTTTAACATGAAAAATGTTAAATCAAGGTTGGTCCGCGAGGTCGGTTTTGTTTAACCTAGCTAATTTTTACCAGTGCTTCAACCAATAAAATTATTCAAATAACCAAAAGTACCTCCCTTATTTCTCCTGGAAGAGATAAATAATTTTTATCTTTTTAGCAAAATATCCGACACGCATACCAACTAAATCAACCAAAAAAGAAATATCACGAGTAATAACTTTCCCATTATAAATTGTTTTGCTATTTTTTTTACGTTTGTTTACATTTTATTTGTACTTCTGCTGTGACCGGTGTTGTGCGATTATTTTGTAGTTTGTCGAAATTTATTTTTGTGTTTATATTTGTAAGTGCGAATTATAGTCATTTGCTGACTTCATAGCATGGTAAACAATACCTAGGGTAAATTAACCGACCTCGCGAACCAAGCTTCAGCGTTGAATTGATAAGCAATGTTTTTAAACAATTTCTATACATTGTTACGGTTTTTATAGTACGGGTTTATAGTACTTTTTGTTAAGTAGGTAAATAAATATTTTCTTGCTTTATTCTAACCTAAAAAAATTATTTATATTTAGTATATAAAGTACATAAACCTATATAAATTACTTCAGGGTACAGTTCATGGCTCATCAGGGGCTCTTTCTGTAACAAGTGATGTACCCACAAAACGTCATGGAAGTTCCGTGATACCTTCTATTTCCTGTCGCTCAACAGTTTCTGATACAGAATATGAAAATGTAAGTAGAACCAAATATTTAAGGTTATTTAACTTTATTCCAATCGCGGGAATGTGTATTACCGTTACTGATTAGGTAATAATAATACACCAGGTATAGCTGGTCATTATCACTGATAGTACTGCTTGTATTAGAGATTTCAAATTGGATGAATTCGAAATTATCGATAATTCGATAATTTGCTTTTTTTAACAAGTATATCGGATTGTCGATAAATATCTGATTACAGTTGATCATTCAAAAAATTTTTTGCCTTACCTATAAAACTTATTTCGGATTCTCTTTTATTTTTATTTTTTGTTCTTGTTCACGGAATTCAATGTATCCTAAATATTTGTCTATTGCTGGGTATATACCACCACTTTATGTTAAAAGCAAGTGTTAATTGTAGCAAGGTATAAGCGTAACGTCTTTATAGTTCAGCCAGGCCTAAATTGCACCGCTGTAGTGTTGCTAATTTAGCTGTTATATAAACGTAGCAGTTCTCGTATACTGCAGTTACTATGTAAGATTTTTCCATCTGAAGATTAGTAAGCCAATTTTAAGACTGTTCTTGTTTTTGAAATTTTGGTGAATTCTTTAAAGTTTTAGGACAGATGAAAATGAATGGGTTAGGTTATTTAAATGGAGCCGAGCGGTACGAGGACATTTGTTTTTATTTAAATAAAATGTATCAGATTCATAAGATATAATTATTATGAGTGTGCGCTGCCGAAAAGATTAAAACCGTTTTAAGTTTTACCATATGACATGTAATTGATTTGGCCCTGCGCTGACCTAAAAATCACGATTTGTGAAAATCAATTACTAACCAATTTTATTAATTTTTCTCCGTACACATGCGAGTACATTGCTCTGCATCAAATACATAACAGTCCCTTTTAGTATACTACTTTCTAGATATATTCTGAGTGATGTAAAGTAGAAGACTTAAGCAGCATTCATGAATTTTTCCAGATTTTTCCATTGTATTTTTTAGCTGCTGGGTCGATTTTACCCCCGTTTTCAGTTTAAGGGAGCAATAAAAAACGTTTTCAGGGAAAGGGTTGAAACAAAAGTCTGTTTAGTTTATTACATATTTAGCTTATCAGTACAAAATTGTTGTTCAAAATCAAATTATATTTTTTCGTTCTTTGACAATTTAACTATTTCTTTTGCCAAATTCTTTATAACTAGTCCCTATATAAGTTAAAATATTTTGTGGCGCTAGAAAAATATGGCTGGCAATAAACTGGCACCAAAATTATTAATATTTGAGATTGAGATACAACAAATTAATAAAACTGCACAATTTAAGGAGCAATAAACAAAAATATCTTGGCATCATAAAAAAATACTTTTTTATAGCAAAATATAATCAAATATCATGAAATATAATCAAAATATAATATCGAAATAAACATTTTGAGCAACAAAAATATTAAATTGGCAACAAATTTAATATTTGGAGCAAATTTACCACCTGCTATGCAAAAATAAATTATAAATTAAAAAATTGAAATTAGTTTTAAAATATTCTGGAAAATGCAGATTTAATTTTAAAATTGCTTCGTCAACCTTGCAGACACAGATAAAATATTAAATTGTGGCCAGGTCATAATGACAAGTCGAGTTATGCCCTTTTACGTTTTCAAATTCGAAATCTCTGTAATCGACATCATTTTTTTGCTATTTGGAAGTACTTGTGAGTAGATACCCAATGGAACGAGAAATTAAGTCACACAAGTAAACAATAGCCATCTGTTAAGTTGTTTTCACGTAGGGCCACGTTTTTATTTTTATTCAATATACTATATGTATGTGGGTAAACCAAAATTTCAATTTGATGACGCGCGTCACGGAATTGACGTATTTACGAAATTTATTTGATTAAAGCAATGTCTCTTGTTAAATACAATATAAATGTAATGTTTTAAAAACTCTAAAAATCAAACCAAGTTAAATAAAAAAATTCGAATTTTGATTTGTAGTTTAATTTCAATTTTAATTAAATAGTGATGAACTTGGTCAAACATGCCGCACGCTATATCGATTTAAAGCAATAAAATAAAAAAGTTCAAAAAAAATTTTATTCTCATTATGTAGAATATTGCGTACATTTTTGAATTTATATGCTATATAACCTATGAAATCCTAAAAAAAATGTATAGTCGCAAAGATCAGGCCGAAAAATATTTAAGTTTTCGAGTTATGGGTCTTCAAAGTTTCCAAGTGACCGGAAACTAATTTGATTTAATAAGTAATTTGAATCGTCAATATTTAAAAATAAATTTTATCAGAACTTACTTGATGTAAATAGAGTTGGCATGTGAAAAATGAACTTAAAATAAGGACATACAAACACTAAAAAAATAATTTATTTTCATAGAGTTCACAGAAAACATTAATAAAAATTAAGCCTAGTTATATAACTTTTTCTGAAATCGCTAAACAACAACTCAATGTCTCATTCACTTAAAATACAGGTTCTCAAATTTCCCAATTTTCCGGCAAAAATCAAAAGAAAATAAGGGAAATTAAATTAAAAAACATTCTGCAATAATAACAATATGTATTAAAAAGAGAAAATTTAGTTTAATGGCGTCATGATTGGTCCACATCTAAAATCAATGGAAAGAAAAAAGACAACACGTTTCCGTTCAACAATCGTAATTAAAATAAATCAAAAAAGAACCAAACAGAAAAAATTAAATCAATACAATGAGCGTGATGAAAACAAAAAATCGAAACAATCTAGAATGCTTCGCAGATTCAAAATAACAATAGAAAAAGATATTCGAATTCAAATTTGAATAAAGCCAGCCAATGAAAGAGATGATTATGTATTGTATTGTTTATAAATTTCGAGTTATGAGTTTATGACGTATATTACAAAAACAACAACATTAAAGGTTCAAAAATACCTTATTTTGAAGACGATTTACACTAAGAAATAAACATTTTCATAACTCGATTTTTTAATCAAATAAAATTACATGTTTCGTGAACAAATTCGTATAAAAACAAAACAAAATCTCATAATTCTAACTTCTAGATGGTGTCAGTTCTAAATAATGTGACAAGAGAACCTTTTGAACCCTCAAATTCAAAAAAATTATAAAAACTATTCTAAGATGTAATATAGTATTCTGTGAGACAAAAACGAAACCTTTTTTTATCAGCAAACAAGCCCTTTTGGGGTTAAAACCACCTCTTAATTTAACCTCAAAAAACGTTTTTTTTTCTTCGATATATCCCGACTTCTATTTCACTTTTTTTGATAAAACAAACTAGTAATTATTCCTCATAAAGAGTACAAGTAATCAATAATAAATTAGATTGTAAGGGTTGCTTGCATCTCTATTTTTTTAGAAGATGAAATTACCTGTTTTCGCAAATTAAGGGATGGTTTTAACCTCTTGGTTGCTGATTAAAAAAATGGTTTTGTTAATGACAGTGTACTAAATACAACAAATAGTGTTTTTTTTATTCGCTATTCTGAGCTGCTGTCGAGAGCCGTCATATAAAACTTGCTCTTGTTAGCGAATTTTATATGATGGCTCTCGGTAGCAGCTCCGGATATAGCGAATAAAAAAACGCTCTATTAGAATAGTTTTTATAATTTTTTGAATTTGACAGTACAAAAGGTAGGTTCGCTTGTAAGATTATTTGTGAGTCTGTGATTTGGCGGCATGAGAATGGAAGATTTATATTGTCGTGACCAGTTGTGATATTGGAGAAGAGGTTTCAAAATTTAAGAAAATACCAGCCCAAAATAGCAGAAAATGTTTGTAAAATATAAATGGTTGGTTTGATGATCTTTAACCGACGCTTTGTAGGAAAGCCGGATAGACCCAATTTTTTACGAATTGAGAAATATAAAATTTAGTGTTGAATAAACAATAAACATAAAAAATAATAAAAAAATATGTACAATGGAATCAACATTTAGGCAGAAGCAATGATGGCAACATTAGACTTTTATAGTTGTATAATAAAGCGATAAATAAAATTAGATTGAAAATATTATGACAAAAAATTGATCATATAATGAAGGGAAAGTATTGATATTTACCGCATTGATATTCAAATCCATTTTTCTTAAAAATATAACATCAACAACAAAATAATTTTTTATTGACGATTATCGCAAAATTTTGAGGTATCGCATTTTGCAGTTTTCCAATCGTCAATTAAATTTCACATTTAGCATTACCAAAAATTAAAAAATTCGAACATAATAAAAAACTCGAAAAATATCGAAAAGTTCTAAAAGCCATCTATTGGAATTTTCTCAACTAAAATCTAGTATTGCACATGCTGTCGCTGAGTTTGGTTATGGGGGTTTCTTGCTACCGTCTTTCCAATTGCTATGATTTTATGGTCAACATTGCGCGCCAATAGAATCGCTCTATTTAATTTATTTCAAACCGATCAGAGTGAAAAACGGTGCGATCTTGCTTTATTCAGCGAGTTTGCCGCGACCATTTACCACTATGGAATCTTGAACACGGGTAATGATATATTTTAAAGTGTATATGGCAGCTTTAGGTGTTTAACTGACAGAACTGTACTATACTTATGCTCAAATTATGTAAGTAATACCCTATACAAGTATTATATGCAAAAACAAAGGGATTAGCTAATTCCAGGTTGAGTCACGGCGACTAATCTCGAAAAATTCACTAAATCGTTTTTATTAAATCGTATTGTGTCTAGGGTATAAGGTTCATCTTCCAAATCCAAAATAGAATAACTTATTGACTTTTAAATGTCTTTATGCATGGGTTTGTCAGCCTTATCGAAATGGCTTGAAATGAGTCAATAGATATTTATACATAAATGTTTTCACATAAATCTTTTGTGAGTTAAGGCTGAACTCGCTCGATGTTTTTTTTGTTATTAAAATGATTTTTTTGTGTTCACTTTTTTGTTTTAAAATATTATATTTGTTGCTAATTTATTAATTTTGATGCCCAATATTTGTCGCCAGAATATTTAATTTTGTCATTCAATAATATTTTTTTATATTCTCTTACATATATTTGTTCCAAAATATTATTTGTGTTGCCAATTTATTATTCATGATGCTAATGTTTGCCGCCACAAAATTGAAGCTCATTAAAATTGTTCCAAATTTTTAAATGGAACGCTTGTTATGGCTATTAAAAACTAATTTCTTGGTGAATAATATAACGATTGCGAAAAATCCTCTAAAATGGAAACCAGTATTACGGAAAATTTACTAACTCAGGCCGTTCCCGAATACTGTGATAATACCGTGATAAATAAAAATTTGTGATATTTACTTGAGAAATTTTCCCCTTCGCAGACATTTTTTGTTTTTATTTTCTATATTACATTCCGCGATCCCACAACACAACTATTGGTCAAATATTATCTTATAATGATGAGGAAACGAAGAAACTCCTAAGGATTTCTGGGGATATGTTTCACGAAATCACAGATTTTTTATCACACAAAATGCTTGGATGGTAACTTGAGTAAGAACTTATGGCTTTTTTATTGTGGCTTGCCAGTGGGACAAGTCATAGAATGGTGGGAGCAATAATGGGAATGCCTAGACAAACAGTTATAGGAATCGTTCATAAATTATTGAATTTTACCTTCGAAAAAATTATGCCCCAAGTTATTAAATTCCCAAAAGCAAGTGAACTAGAAAACATTCGACTGCAGTTCAGCCGAAGAGGTGGTACACCTATATTAAAAAATGTAGTCAGAACAATCGATGGGACTCATGTTAGTATCCTATGCCCTGTTGAGTTACACGATCAATACATAAATAGGAAACTGGACTATTATACATACAGTGCCAAGCAATTTGCGATGTAAATTATAAATTCCTTAATGTTTTTGTTGGAATCCTGGCTCGGTCCATAACACACGCGTGCTGTATAATAGTCCAATATTTAAACAGAAGCTTTATCCGCCTGCACCTTACATAATTCTAGGTGATAGTGATTACCCATGTAGGCTGCAGCCGATTCGAATAATAACGGCATTTAAAAGTAATAGAAGAATAACTCGAGCATAGCTGAGGTTTAATAATAAACTGAGCAAAGCACAAAATGTCGTAAAATGTGCTTTTGAGCAACTAAACGTGAGATGGCGCAATATTTTTTGAAAGTCGTTGGAGCTAAAAATAGAAAATTCGGTTAAAACTGTGGCATCTTGGTGCACTTTTCACAATATTTGTGTAAAAACAAAAGATCATGTACCGCTTGATCTCAGTTTATATCATGAAAATGATAAAATTGAAGAGGATGAACACATTCAAAAGGTTAGAACCAGCGATGGAATAACGGCGATTCAATATAGGGATCGTACTCAGTTGAAAAAATAACTTTAATTTTTAATGCAAGCCTTGCATTACGACTTATGTAATGCAAGTTATTATTAAATTGTAAATTATGATTGCGTTAAAATGAATTTTAATGCAATTATGAGGATTTCTAAAGCAGTATTTAATTTTTAATACAAGTACTAAATAAAGCAACCTGCTCAAATTGAAAAATTATACCAACATAAAATTCACTAAATCAAGCGGACTTAAATGTATATATGAAATTCACTAAATCAAACCAACTACATGACATATAAGCAGCTTAATAAATCATTAATAATTTAGTTTTCCGGATTCGAAAATATCTATTATGTTTTAACGTAAGCTTTTCAGTTCTTAATTTGTAGGTTATTACCTTGGGCCGTCATAAAGTGAACGAGGCGCCCATTGAAAGATGAGATGAACATAAGATTTTTTTAAATTTTTTTAAGTAAACTGCTTTCTGAGATTTCGACCCTCAATCTCAAGGCACCAAAAACAAAGAACAGCCCCGGAAAAACAAAAAAAAATCCCTAAAATTACGGAGCTTTTAATGCAACTTGCTTTAAAATTTAATACTTCTAAAATATTTTATTAATGCAGACTTTAGCTGTATTTTGTTGAGAAATTTACAACAACAATCGCACGTGACAGGAATTAAATAATTCGAACAAATTTGAATTATTTAATTCGAGCTAGAACAAATAAAATACGTAACTGGTTGAATTAAAAACAGAAGAAATACCAACATAGAATTTAAAAATTAAATCGAAAAAATATTTCGCGGCTTATTCTGTTAAGAAAAAACTAACTCCAAAATAATTCGAATTAATTTTTTCTCAACAAAATACAGCTTTTGATAAATTTTAATGCAGTTAGAGAAATTTGTTTAGAGTCAGTGACTTAACGGTAGTCCGTAGCAAAAATATGATAAAAGCGTTATCAATCCTCAAATCTAGAAACTGCCAAAAAATTCGGTGATACCATTTGGTAGACTTTCGATTTATCTGATACGAGCTTGTAACTACGTTTGTGACTTGATTCGGCTTGACCTAAATCAAGTCGTTACAAAAATTACCTTAGGGGGAAATGCTACCACGACTTAATCCCGGTGCTCAAGTCGGGTAGGGGAATTCGGTCGTGGGGCTTCGTAGCTAAGTGGGCTTCGTAGTTAAGATCTAGTTAAAGTTGTTTTAAGGAAAAATTTGATTGAAAACAACCAAAAAAGGAAAAATAGGAAATAGAAAAAAAAGGACCAACCACATGGTTAAAATGTCGCCTACCATTTGGAAATCATTTTAGGGAGAGAAAAAAAGGGTAATTTACAGATTCATCTGTAAATCATAAAAAAAAAATTAATAAAAAAAAGTTGGCCATAGGCCCCTAACAAAATATTAGTAAGAGTAAGGCTGTTGGATATTGTGAACAGAAGGAGAACAGTGCAAATCACTTAGCGTCTCCCATTCCATAAGGGACAGCCCACAGACATCCAACAACCGGTGCCCGCTAATTAGTATGCATTTGATTTTTAGTAGATACTTACCAAAAAAAAAAACTCCAAAAAGAAAACTTCTCGTCAACGGAACAAAAAAAACAAATTAAATAATACGAAGCAAAAGATTAGCTAGTGTCGATGTTAACTGAGTCACCTCTTCATAAATCGTTTTCGATAAATATGTTGTGCTTCCTGAATCCTGATCCTCGGCTGCCGTTTTTCCCAATATGAGTTTCTAAAAATAAATCAAATTTGTCTATTATCTCTAAGATATCTAAAATTTTCCTGTTTTTTGCAATTCAAAACTTTCATCAGACCCTCGATACGCCAGCTCTCTTTGCGAGGCGACACGCTTAAGCATATCTCGCCAATACTTTTGCTCTAAATCGTCAATATGTTTGCCCTAACGATACCGATATTTGTTTTAAAACTTTGGCGCAAGGTTGGTTTGTTGATCTAGGTTTTCTATGCATCGGTAATATAATAATACAGAAAATATATTTTCCTCTTTTAATGTACGTTCACGAAAAAGCTTTCAACTAATAGCAACATGGTTCATTTAAAGTTGAAATCACCAAAATTAATAAATTAATATTTAAGTAAACATTTGAGTATGTATTTGTTACGGATTATCCGCTTGATATTGCATTACAAAGCCTTACCTTATAAAATCTTGCATGACAATTTCCCATATATTTATAGAATCGCGCGCGCGAGGATAACAAATTGCAGTGATAAAATTCTTCTGTGCTATGATAATTGCAATCGTCAACATAATGGGGCAGATACTCGATAATTTAAAAATTGGCAAATTGGAAATCGGTAAATATGGCAGACCAGTTTTTGAATCGAATGTCCCGTGTCCTGGCGTTATTATGAGCGGGAAGCTATTTTCCCGTTTTGGTGAAATTAATTATTTTTAGCAATTTTGGAAAACATAGCAAAATCAACAAAACGGGTTTGCCATTTTCGTTGGATTTTCCGATTTTTTGAGTTGAATACGAAATTGGACGAAACAACCGATCTAATCTGTGTATATTTATAAAAAAATGAAGGTTTTGAAGAACAGACTTAGAAATTTTTTGAATGAATCTGCAAATGAATCCTTTGCAAGGTGCACAGCATCTAAACTGTACATCGCAGTATTGTACAAAAACATGTAAGATTTGAAAAGGCTCTGCCCCCTCAGTAAATGTCGATTTGTACAAAGACTGAATGTCGGGACTGTTTTCACCTACTCATTTCACGTGACTCTTCACATTGAGTGTTGTGTTCTACTTACGTTAAACATTTATTTTTCAGTATAAATTGGAATGAAATCATAATCTTGACCAGCCCAATTAATCAATATCAATTAATTTATTACTCCAACATCTCCAATTAAAATTATTGTAATTAATAAGAGCTTAAGAGACACAATAAACTGTTTTGATATTTCTGAGGCACGATAAGAACGAAACAATAATTTCTTGAAATACAAACAATCTTCATTGAACTAATACCAATTTCCGAAATTTCTGAAATATAAAGACTTCCCAGTTTTTGTGGGCGTAGCTGGCTCTCGAAATCGTTATCATTTGATGTCGAAACTTTTTTTTCAAGCGGGCTTAGCGAATTTTCTTGCAGTGCTGAAATTAATAAGTTATTGGATTTCTTTCTACACAATTTGTTGATATTGATGGTTCGGCTAAATACAGTTGCCCTGATTTCTCTTATTGTAGGGGTGGATGTATGTATAGAAACGTGACCTCACCAGAGAATGAGACTAAAACCTTCTTCTCACTATCCTCAGCCTTAGTTCGATTGAATGCGAGTGTGTTTTCTCAGGTTTTTAAAACAATTAAATAATTAGGAAAATAAAAGTAAAATAAAATAAATAAAAAATAAAGGACCAAAGGAAGACAAAAAGGCCAAAATGTGATTTAATCCAACATTTAGGATATTTTGAAAAAAATGTTGAATAAAATGTGTGATAAAACTTTTTCTAAATTTCCAAAGGTTGGAGTCTATACGTCAAAATTGCTTGCGTAAAATTCCATTTTTGCTAATCTGCTTACTAAAGCATCGAGCATTTAGTCCAATAACAATAAAATTAAAATAAAATTCTCTTTTCTTCTTATACAAACTTATCTCTCTACAATCATATCACAAGCAAAATGCTGCACCGAAAAAAATCTATCCGTTTTACGATTGGCTGATGGAGTGGTCACGTGCTGTCTATTTTGATTTTACTTTTTGTGGATGAATACAGTAAAACCTTTCTACATAAACAAAACAAAAAAACGCTACAAAACAGTGTTTTGTTTTTTATTGCCTTTGCATTCATTATGGAAAATACACTATTATAAATTAGACGAACTTTTGCGAGTGTGTCCTTGAGGTTGGTGAGCGCAGCGAATAGGGATTGGGGTACCCTTTAATATTAGTGGATACCTAAAACAAAGCCAACGATAAGTTATTCGTGGATGGGTATTTTTTTTCTTAACCAATTTTTTTTTATTAATTGAAAAAATACAAGATCATTATTACAGCTTAAAAATTTAACAATATAAAAAAAAAATTGTAATAGTGGACTCCAAATTGTAAGTAATGTGCTGGAGCCACGAGACAAACTTAAAACAAATCCTATATAAAATTAACATATTTACTAGTTGTTGAGGTGCAACAAATTTAAAAAGTATAAACGAAAATCATTATTAAAGAAAAAAAAATAGAAAAAAAAAATTACAAAATATAAATAAATAACAAAGAATTAACATAATCAATAAAATGTTCAAGAGGTGGAAGAATAACAACTGAAATTGAGCACAAACCGATAAATAAAAAAAAAATAATAATCGAAATATTTATTTTATCACTTTAAATATGGATTCAACTTCACACTGCGACAGGAGCCAAGATTTTAAGACTTTAAGAAACAGATTACGATTATTTATCTCTGGTATTTGTGTGAAAAGCCTAGGTGCAGAATATACAAAGAACTTTCTGAAATGTTCTTTAGTTGCAAACGGAATGTGGTATTTGTTGCGTTTACGTAAACTATACCTTACTACATGATTTAAACATCGATTATCACTACGGTTATAAAAAATACGAAGAACTTTAAAAATATAAAGATGCCTTAAGCGAAGTATGTTATTATTTAAAAATAAAGGATATGATGGTTCTGTTCTATTTTTGAAATACATCACTCTTAAAAAATGTTTTTGAGCTTTAATTAGTTTGTCGAGTGCAGCAAAATAAATACCACCCCAACAAGATATTCCATATTGCAAGTGAGAATCAACCAATGCATAATATAAACTCCTCATAAAAGCAGAATCACAAATAACGCGAACAGAATAAAATTTATGAAGAGCCGGTAGTAACTTTAATTTTACATTATCTACATGATTTTTAAAATTTAATTTGGAATCCAACGTGACCCCTAAATATTTAAAAGAACTAATTTTTTCAATAGTCATACAGTTCTTATGACAAGGGGAGTTCGAAATACAATCAAATGAGTGGTACACTATATTTAAATTAGCACTATAGGTAAAACCAATATTGAAAGTCATGTATCTAGATTTTGAACTTAAAACCATTTGATGAACTGTAAACCAATTTTTAAGTTGAATCAAATCTTCATTCATCATACGCTGTAGATCATCAAAGTTGTTTTCCGAGTATAATAAGGCAATATCATCAGCAAAAGCTGTGATACTTCCCTTTAGTTTAAGTTTAAAAATTGACATTGAATAAACTAAAAACAATATTGGTCCTAGCACAGATCCTTGCGGTACACCAATATCAACTATCAGTTGCTTACTTACTACATCATTGATCTTCACACATTGAGATCTGTTCATAATGTAAGATTTAAACAGGTTATAAGCTACGCCACGTATTCCAATATCATACAACTTTGATAATAATAGCGCGTGATTGACAGTATCAAAAGCCTTTGAAATGTCTAGAAAAAGAGCAGCGCATTTATATCCTTCGTTTAATCGACAATGTAATGGTGAAAGGAAATTCAATAGCGCATCCTCTGTATTTTTATTCTTCATAAAGCCAAATTGCCTTTGCTCAAAAAAATTAATTTTTTCTAGGAAATCAACAAGTCTATTTTTGATAATTTTCTCAACAATTTTGGAAAACGTACTAAGTAATGTAATAGGCCTATAATTATTAAGATTTCGACGTGAATCCTTTTTAAAGAGTGGTAAGACTAAGCCACGTTTCATGTCGGATGGAAATATTCCATTTACAAGACAAGAATTAAAAATACTTACAAGAACATACTTTATTTCAGGTAATACTTTTTTTATTAAGATCGAAGAGAACTGACCAAAACCGGTCGAATAAGAATTTTTCAAAGATCCAACTATATCACTAATTTCAATTTCAGATGTAGGAGACAAAAATAATGTAGACGAAACATACGAGTTACATAAATCATTTTGTACTGAAAATCTCTCAAGATTTACGAGATTCCAATAACTCATGAGGTACTCTTACGAAAAAGTCATTAAAAATATTTGGTAGTAGATTAATATCATTTATCACGAGTCCATTCGATTCTATAGAATCTATGAAATTACTGTTACTTTTTTGTTCCATCAATTCGTCAACTACTCCCCATTTTTGTTTAATAGTACAAGCATTATTGAACTTATTTCTATAGTATTTATCTTTTGTTACTGGGATCAATTTTTTTATTCGACTGTTTAACGACTTTAAGGTATTTAACGTTATCATATTGTTAGGATGTTTCTTTAAAAATTTAAGTTTCTTATTCCTTTCGTGTATTTTAATAAGCAAACCGCTATACATCCAAGGCTTTAGCTTAATGTCCTTAGAAGTAATTCGTTTTATACTGGAGCAGTTGTCAACTAAACCATCCAGTTTCTCAAGAAACAAATCAAAAGCGATGTTTGGCATTGAAGTAGTAACAACATCAGACCAGTCAACAACTTTAAGTTTTTCTTCCAACTGAGCATAATTTATTATTTTTTTGAATTTATTACTTAAAAACTTAGTTCTTGCTTTGACTGCTACTTCAAACCGTAAGTCAATAATAATACTATTATGATCAGAAATATCTAAATTAATACTTTCAGCAAGCACCATTACTTTACTTTTTCTAAAAAGTCTCACAAATAAAAGATCAATAAAAGTTGACGATGCACTACGGGTGATAAAATTAATCATTGACTCAAGGCCAAAAGAAAATAATAGATATAGGTAATCATCTGTTAAATTACACTTTTTTAATATATCAATATTCATGTCTCCTAATATGATTAAGTTTTTTGCGTTTTCATTTTCAAGAAATCCAGATAACTCATGAAGAAATATTTCAACTTTTACAGAACGGAGTCGATATATTAAAACAAAACAGAACAACACATCGTTAATATTAACTATCACTTTCAAAGCATCCGCGGAGGAAAAATTAAGACAACAAATTTTATGTTGTAAAGTATCACTCACATAAACAGCAACCCCACCTGATTTATACTCGTCATTACAATTAGCGTAAAAAGCGTAACCATCTAATGAATAATTCATGAGTTCATGACTGTCAATCCATATTTCAGTTAAAAATATAATTTCGAAATCTTTCTTTAACGCATCAATATTTGCCAACAGCAGGTCATTATTATTCCTTAAACTACGGATATTCTGCAAAATTAAATTAGAATTAATAAATTGAAAAGCACAGTTATCATTAGAATTAGTATTTGACGATGAAACTAAGCTCCTATAATTAACAGACGAAGTGAGATTATAACTATTATTTAAATTTAACATACAGAGAGAGAACAAGCTCAAATAAATTTTACACTGGCACTGTTTAAATCCTCTTCGCTGTTAATTATATGAACCCTTGATCCTTTGTTCTTCCTAAGCTTAATAACACCATTTGAGGTACACAATGAGTGGAAATTATTTGCCTTCTTCCATTGTCTCACCAAATTTAGTAAAAGCCGCTTACCAGAATTCAAACACTCATTGATGAAGATTCGTTGATATTTAGCGTTTGTTAAGCAGTTATCATTAGTAGCATCCAAAGTAGTAACCACTGGATTATTAGATTCGTCCTTAAGAAGTTTCTTTGTCAACGAATGGAAATATTTCAATTTATTTTGCATAATCCGATCTTTTAATGAAATTGAAACAAGTTGTACGTGAATTCTAGACGCATCCATTTTAGATCGATTTTTAATACGATAACATTTTTACTTTCTTTTACTCTAGTAAAATAAAGTATAGTAATCATGAAAATTTTGGACCTTGATATTTTTAGTGATTTATCTGTTTTGAGGTCCCCTGAGTCCGAAAAAGTGGGTTTCGAAATGGTGTCTGTCTGTCAGTCTGTCAGTCTGTCAGTCTGTCTGTGTCCTCTCTACAGCCCAGATGGTTTAACCAATCGAACTGAAACTTCAGATTTAAGCTTTTTTGATAAATTGGGAGGTCCCAGTGAATTTTACTCCAAATCGGCTAACCGGAAGTGGCCACTCCCTTGGTCCAGAAAATTTATTTTGCAAATAACTTAAAAAGTATAAGGTTTACAAAAAACTACTAAAAACAAAATGTTTCCAAAAATTAAAAACAAATAAAATTAAAAAAAAAAAAAATTAAAAAAAAATTTAAAAATTTAAAAATTAAAAAAAAAAATTTAAAAAATTATAAAAAAAAATTTAAATTTCTCAAAATTCTCTGTTCGTAAAAGAAAGTCGTGTGTTGGCCACACCTCCATTTTTTATAAGCAGATTCATCAATATCCATTTGTAAACCATTTTTTAGAATTTGAGTTACAATAGTGGAAACACTTTCACTATTCTTATATGGAACTCCGTGAAACTCAATACAATCATTGACTAAATTCTGCTCCAAATTCATTACACGATGATTGAGAGTAGTAATCTCAGCTTTCAAAGCCAAATTTTCATTTGACAAACAATCTATTTTAAGTAACAACTCCTCTATTTTTTTGATGCGAGTTTCCATTGAAAAGGTATTTATCTCAAAATTTTTATTATGAACATCTATTTTTCGATTTTGCTCAACAATTTTTGTACTCAGATTACCAATGGCTCGTAAAATTTCATTATCAGATGATTTTATCTCATTTTTACTGGTTTTAACATTTAAACATTTTATACATTTAAACGGCTTCTTATTCTGTATTACGTTTTCAAGTTCAAGTTTATTTAAACTGGTACACGAAGCGTGATACAATACTCCACATTGATGACAGTTAATTTTGTTTACGTCATCTCGTTGAACCGAAATATTACACTTTTCACACAAAGATATATTTTTTCTATTTTTTTTTTTTTTAAATTTGTTTAGTCACTGACAAAAAAAAAGATACAGTAAATATATATTAGAATATTTTACAACAACTTTGGTTATAATGTTTCTAGATTGATTATTTGATTTCGGATAATGTTTTTGAGTTATAATTATTAAACACTATTTTACAAAACACACAAAATTAATTTACCATAAATTAAAAAGATTTTGAATTTATTAATGAATTTATAATAAAATAATAATCAAACATAAATTCGCTTCATCCGATGTGCACCCAACAACAGACGAAGTTTGAATGAAAAATGGGTATATACCATTTAAACAGAAAAAAAGGAAACATTCCATTGGGTTTGAAGCAAACAAAAATCTTTATCGTGCAAAGATCGAGTAGTCACACACAAAGTTGAAGGGAAACAAGAAATTGTAGAGGATTCAGCTACTCATTCATATGAGCCCTTGGCTTTCAGAAAAACTATAGGCGTTGCTAAAAGTTCAATCAAAATTCAGCCTAAAAATTTCGATGCGGTACCCACCTTAATTAATATGTATACAAAATATGGATAAAAGTCCAAAGAACCCGCAGAAATAAAATAAAAGAACCGGACAGTTTGCAGGCTAAAAATATACCCGTATCAGAAAATATAAAATATTTTAAAGAGGAATTATTTATCCTTTGCGATGAAGAGTTTGACCACGAACAAATTATAATAACGGGAATGGTTGCATCACTAGCATTACTAGCGGAATCAAGTTGCTGGATCATGGATGGAACTTTCGACGTAGTTCCATTCATCATTCAAATTCACAGGTACGTTATTTAATGTGCAAATAGTACCATGAATATTTTGCGTAATGAGCAAAAAATCTATGAAAGTTTACGACCGTTATTGTTTTAATTTAAGGGAAGTCACCTTGAAACCGAGTATTAATTTAAATCACAAGAGGATCATAGCAGATTTCGAAAAGGCAATTGTGTCGTCAGCATCAACATTTTTCCTCGAAGTAACCTTTAAAGTTTGACTTTTCCACTTTGGCAAATTACAGGGTGGGCCATCTGTTGGTCCTTTTTTCAATCAATGAATTTTAATAATTAAGGTTATCTGCTCTAAAAAATTATTTCACATATCAAAAGTCAAAAATATGCCATTTATCACCATAGGTCGCTAACAACAAAACGCATTTTGATTGTCCAAATTTATTATGAAAATAATCGTTCAAAGACAACAACATTTCGTAAATTACATGTCAGGTTTGGTCGGCATGGACGTCCTACTAAGCGTGTAATTGGCAAAGTTATTGATCGTTTTGAAGAAACTGGTTCAGTGGAAGGTCGTAGACCGTATCAACATGTTCATCCAGTTCGTACTCCTAATGCAGTAACAGCTGTTAGTGAAAGTGTTTATAATGAACCAAGCACATCAACCAGGCATCGTTCACAAGAAATAAACATTTCACAAACCATTCGTCGTCTTGTTAATTGGATGCTTGAACGAAATGAAGGTTTTTATAAAAAATCATCTTTAGCGATGAAGCTTGGTCGAATTTGGAGAGCGGAGAATCCTCATGTTATTCACGAAGCAGAACTTCATCCTCCAAGAGTCACTGCTTGGTGCGGTTTATGGGCTGGTGGCATTAGTGGGTGGCTTTTATTTGAAAACGATCAGGAAAATGCCCTTACCGTGAAAGTGTCAACGACCCTTGGTTTCAACAAGACGGAGTTACATGCCACAAATTTGCTGCTCGCGTAATTTCAAGAAATTGTGAAGTTCCTTGGCCACCAAGAAGCCCGAATTTAATACCACTTGTTTATTTTTTGTGGTTATTTGAAAGGTAACGTTTATGCTAATTATCCACAAACAATTCAATAACTTTAAAACAACGATGTTACGATATTGTTTTTTATACATAAATGGCATACAACCACCTTTCATTATCAATAAAAAATTTTAACTTTTCATCCCAAAATGTTTGTTTTATTTACAAATAGAAAAATAACCAACAGATGGCCCAGCCTGTAATTTGGCCAGGGGTACAAAAGCAATGAGTCGTGATTGGATACGCGAGTTTGGAAGATTTTTCAATCCAAATTTGGATGCTTAAAAGCTTGGCTTTCGCTCCACTTAAAGAAATACCTCCATATTATGAAAATTTAAGCGAGGATCACACCGAAGCGAAATTAGTTGGACGGTAGTTCCAGGTGTAGTCCGCAATTCTGGTCCATTACAGACTTGAATATAGGCTCAGTGTCGAAGCGTGACATTTGTGCCTTAAAGTACTATATTGAATTATTGAAAATTCATGAAACAAACTAATTGTGGCAAAACCTCAAATTGATGAAAAAAAAACAAAAAATTCGATAACCTAATCTAAATTCAAATATGACTGATTTGAAATTTCAATTGGGAAATCATGATTTTCTTGCAGATAGATACTACAACTGCAATATTTTGTAGAGCAAGATTTGAATCTCGCAAGATTTTCAAACTGCAAGATTTTGGGTTAGCAAGATTTTGATTTCCATGATTTAAAAAAAGTAAGATTTAGCACTTATCATTCGGTATTTGCTCTGTTTATTAATTTGTAATATTATGGAAAAGCTGCCTTTTTGGATCTTGCGCCAAAAAATTTACCCAAAATGAAACTGCCAGCCTTTAAAAGATATTTAAGGGAAAAACACTTTGGCTGTAACTCTTCCTAGAATTTTTGCTCATGATACAAAAAACTAGTGATAATATTCCCCTTCAACGTTTCCATATACATAAACAGTTGTCGCATTATGGAAGGAACTACAACAAAAGTTCTAACCATAATTCAACAACTGCATTCTGCAAGTGATTTTGTACCGAGTAAAATAATTTTTTCTCCCTCGCAACAATTTTCGGATAGAACCAACAACCCTCCTTCCATGCAGCGTATTTCTAGAGATATGTATATCACTTTCCTCCAAACTGTGAATGAGAATGCGAGGATAGATGTTGCTTTAATAATTTCATGTGTCATATTTATTAAACGTATTACTACACGCACATTGCATGAACATTTCCCTTGTTGGCTACCTACCCAATTGTATGATTTTTTTTTTTGGTTTTACGCGCTAGGTGGAAGCCAAACGCGTCAATGAACAATTTATCTTTAACTGTTTTGGAAACCCTGAACAAATATTCATATCTAGCAAAAGGTTTAGTTTTGTTTTAATATTCATTATTAAAAATTAATATAAACTGAACATACTTGTATATTATGATGAGCAAAGAAAGAGAAATTCTAGTTATTTTATACGATAGTTTAACATATAAAGTGAATGTGTGGGTAAAAGGGGACTTGATTCAATTTTATTGTTATTTTATTGGAAGTTGCATTATCGTAATACATCAGATTTGAATCACAACTGATTTGATGTCTTGTTATTCTATAAATATACCTGAAATTGTTAAACAAGATTTTGTAAACCAAAATTGTATAATGCAAGAATTTGTAATTGCAAAATGTAATGCAAGATTATATACCGAACCCCGTTTCTCTACTTACTAACAGATGACAGTGCAGTAGGCCTATGGTTTGTTTCTAGGGTTGTCAACCGGCCGGTTTTGAACCGGTTCGGCCATTTTTCACAGCAATAAGCCGGTCACCGATCGGATAGCTGATCGGCAAAATAATTTACCGGTTTTCAATGAAATTCAGTTAAATCATCATTTTATATGTAATAAAAATTTTGTTAGTACTAGGATTTATTACCAGAGCCGGTTGGTATATAAATCCAATAAAGTAAATCAGTTCAACAAAGCCTGTAAAGAAATTCAGTTGAACAAAGCCTGAAGCAAAAATATTTCTTTTACTTCTTGAGAAAGCTGAATAAATGATCATATTACAGATCCTAATACAACTCAACATAAAGCAGCTGTATTGAATCCTAATAAATTATCAATATCAAAAACCTTCTTGAATCTGTAAAATTTTAAAAAATCTCGAAGAATTACCGTCAACATAACCAAACATTTTGATCTACATAACTTTAGCATCAAGCGAGTAACATCAACTACTAAGCTAATCTCGAAAATCTCAAAAATTTCGAATTATATTCAATGTTAATCCCGAAAATATCGAATAATCTCGATATACCAAGCAACCCAATTCACAACATCCGGAATGACCCAAAAATTATTTCAAGGAACTCGGATAGTTTCAAATATTTACAAAAAATGTCGAGATGAAAAAACGTCAAATCGGTTAAAAAAATGTGTACCAACGGTCGGCACCAATAACAATGTAGAGAATGGAGGTGATGCTAATGACATAGATTTAGTTAAGTGCAGCAATCAAATTGATGACGCCTCCAGAAAATTAATTTCGCGACGTCGCATCGCGAAGCATAATTTTTAAATTTCTTTCATTCGAATAATAACAGAGCATCTATTGTACTTGTAAGTCAGTAACATGATACAAGTTAACGTCAAAATTGGAGAAACCGGAATAATCCTTGTAAATTCTAATAAAATAAAATTCTAATGAAATTAACTTTATTTAAAAAATAGATAAAACCACCAAAACCGAAAATCGAGATGCCTAGTGTTCGATTACATATGTAAACATTATAAGTTCGAGATTGTTTCGGAACTTGCGGCAAAACGCGATTATGTAAAACATTTCGAGTTCTCATAATAACGTTTCTATAATTGTGTTTTCTCGTAATTGCGACTTTAAGAATTGCAGTTCTTGAAATTCGTAGATCGAAAGTCGAAACCCTACTGAGAATCGGTTAATAATGGATCGGTTGAATGAAAGGTTGAAATTAATCGATCAACCCACAACCTATTTTGATTTCCTTTCCAGAAATGTCTTCAGCTGATATGTCGCTGACTCTAAGCAATCTAATGTATGTCATATTTTAAAATAATTGGTTTATAGTGTTGTATTATAGCAAAAAAACTACCTTTGGTTGACCTTTGATTGTATGCATGAAAATTTAAGTCAGCAGCCGCCGCTGTTTATTACGGTCCCTTTTGTATTCTATCAGTCCATTTTTACAAATTTTTGTTATCTTGTGTTTGTCGTCGCTTCAAAAAATTTTGGAAAACATTTTTTGTACATTTAGTTTACCATCAGAAGTGTTAGAAAATTGAACATGGCAACTTCCCGTTATCAATCGATTTCTAGCAATCGAGTTTTATGTTTTTTAAATGAAATGTGATAAATAGAATAAGGTAATACCTAAAGTTACTTTATAAATAAAATAAAATAATTTTTCGACTGGTTATCTGCCAGAATGTATCTTTAGGTTTTGTTTCTAACGTTGATACTGAATAAATGTTTTAGTTTAATCGGCAATCATTAGAAGGACAGGACAGCAAATTTCGCAGCAGAACTAATGATTCTTGAAAATTCAAGATCCCTTGCGCTGATTTTGAAAATTTTATCAGAGATAATTAATTGCTGTTGGGAGGCACTGGTAGCAGCAAAATCTGAAGAATAATAATATAAAAAATTAAACATAACGAAAAGAATTCGAATGCATCCGTGTTAATTTTCATTTTTACATGTATGTTGGCCACACCAGACATCTATCTGTCTGTCTACATCTATCTGTCGGTCTGTCTGTGTTCTCTCTACAGCACAGATGGTTTAACCTTTATCGAACTTAAACTTCATATTTGAGCTTTTTTCTTAAATTAGGAGGTCTTAGTGAATTTTAATGAAAATCGGCTAACCGGAATTGGCGGCTTCTATGGGCGACAGAATTTACAGAAAAACTATCAGCACAAAATCTTTAAAAAAAATGAATACAAAATAAAAACCAAAAATTGAAAATTTTACAAAATTTGCTTAATAAACTTCTAAAAATTTTCCGTTTATAAAGGAAGGTTTACCTCAATTGTTTTATCTGGCGTTTTTTTTTTACCTCTGGCAACCCTATTAGTTTCAATAATTATTAAAACTTTTTATACGAGTTCCCTGATTCCAGTACATATTATTGTCACCTTATTGTTGGGCCTTAAATAATCTATGTTTATTAAATCTGTGGTTTAACTGTTTCTTCTTATTTATAGATCTCTTTTGAAAAAAATCATAAAAGGGCATGCAATTAATTAATATGCGTTAACATTTAAAATCTAAACATATTAACACAACTTATTTTAATCATAATCGATAATTCTTATGTTTTTTATAGGGTGCTAAAGAAAATAAAAATCGCAGTTCTAGCATCTGGTCTGGAAAATCTACATTGAGTGCCGGTTTTCGTTACACGGGTGGTAATTTAATAAATACTTCATCATCACCATCGCCCGATTCGTCACGAATCTATTTGTTCGAGGGCCTGCTGGGCAAAGAACGTTTAAATTTATGGGATCAAATGCAATTTTGGGAAGACGCATTTTTGGACGCTGTAAGTCAAGAACGTGATATGATTGGTATGGATCAAGGGCCAGGTGAAATGATGGAACGTTATAAATCGTTAAGCGATTCGGAGAAGAAACGGTTGGAACATGACGAAGATCGTTTATTGTCGACTATGCTGTACAATTTAACGGCCATTTTAATCATGTTGAATGTACATAAAGAAGAAATTAAACGAAAAGTGCGCAGACTTCTTGGAAAGAGCCATATTGGTTTGGTGTATTCACAAGAAGTAAATAATTTACTGGATCAAGTTCATAGTTTGGTAAATATTAGCAACGATTTTTTCGAACATAAATAATTTTGAATAAAATAAATCCTTTTATTTCAGAATGGAAATGATATAGATCTAAAACCACTTGGTTCGAGGCTTTTACATAGACAAAGCTTTACTGTTTATCCAGGAATTGATGCGAATGGACCACTCCGATTTATGGAGGTGCGAGATGATGGGTTAGTACTACGATCAGTCTCTGGTGCAATCGTTGAGCGATGGTGGTTTGAAAGACTTGTAAATATGACCTATTCACCAAAAACAAAAGTACTCTGTCTATGGCGTCGTAATGGAGGACAGACCCAATTACATAAATATTATACAAGAAAGGTTATTTGATTTAAATTTAACGATTTTTTCTATTTTTCAATGTGAATTAATTTTTTATAATGATTTATTAATTTTCCTACAATTTAGTGTAAGGAATTATATAATTGTATAAAAGAAGCAATCGAAAGGGGTGGTTCACAACAAGCTGTGCCCGAACTAGGAGGTGAATTTCCTGTACAAGATATGGTTTCGGGTGAAGGAGGTTTATTACAAGTGTGCCTAGAAGGAGTGGGTCTACTTTTTGCAAATAGCAAGGTAGGAACATTTTTAACATATTTTTGGCCATTCTCTTATAAGAAAGCGATTATTATTATATGAACTCCTTGTTCAAATTAAAGGACAACCTAAATTTTTCGTAAAATTAAACAAAAACAAGAAATAAAGTTAACTAGGAAATAAATTACGGGTGCACTTACGGGTAAAGAGATAAAATATGAAGCAAGTTTCCGTGGCATGTTGGCAAATTCTTGCTGAGTTATTACAGTTTTAGTAAAAACATTCGGAAAAACATTTATCAAATTTTCGAAGAATAAGTTTAATCCATTAGGGAATAATTAAATGTTAAAGATAATTAATTAAACATCAATTTGTATTTTGTGTTTCTAAGTGGCGGATTTAAAATTAAAGTTTGTAAAATTAAGCCAAGTGGCAGAAATCTTGAATCTTGGTCAATTTTGCGAAAAATTTATGTGTCCCTTTAATTTATACGAGGAGTTGTACTTTACTTTAAACGAACAGAGTATTTCTCTAGTTTTTATTAAATAAATACTTTAGTTTTCATATTATTTATTTCCGTAAATTTTTCTTTTAAATTTTCAATTGTCCGCTATTGTTTTTGTAAAATTTAATTATTTCAAATTAACGCGAAAATCAACTTATACAATTGAATTTTTTTTTGTTTTGTAAATTTTATTATTATTTTTTAAATTTGTATGTTGAATTCTCACACAAAAGTTAATACTTAATTAAATTGTCCGTGAAAGTCACTGAAATTTTGTTAAATAAACAATTTGTTCATGAAAAATATAAAAAAGCTGCAAACTTATATAGTTAAATAATAAAACTGTTAATACAAGGACCTTCTCAATTTTAGTTTTCAAAGAAATACATTATTAATTTGATAAATTAATTAATATTAAATAAATATGTTTCCAAATTTTTATACTTTTTATATTGTTAATAATTGTTTTGTTTTGTAACGATTTTTATTTAATTTTAATAAATAAATAATGTTCTTTAATTATAAATCAGCCATATTTAATTGGCTTTAGATTTAAGAAACTTAATGCTAAAAACTTTATTTCATTAATTAATGCATAATTTACTGGTGTCTGCTTTAATTTGATCAGGTTTCCGCTCTAAAGGCGTAGAATAGCAGAATTTATTGTGAATTATTTCATATTTCCATATTGAATTTCATTTAGTGTATATCTAACGTGGGATCACTACAGAAATATTAAAATCCAGAATAACTAAAAAGTTAAAACCCAGAAACAAAAAATTCTAAAAATTAAATGTAGAAATTACGAGAAAAGATATTCGCCGCATTGCATTCGTCGATAATAGACTAACTCAACAAATTAAGCCAATCAAAACTCAACTTAAAACATTTATTGGTATACCTATCAGCAGAAGCGGTACGAATGATAAATTCCTTTGGTCTATGTCTGAAAGGTTGACGGAGCAATTTCCATGTCCGATTTCTTTGCGAAATAATTTTTTTGTGATAAATTAATGTTAAACTGTACGCAACCAAATTATCACAGCACCGGTGGGTTATAATTTTGACATGTCCGTAATGATTCTTGTTTCTGTGCCGGTGAAGTAAACAAAATAAGTTTTAGATAATTTAATTTAATTTTATTTATATAATATAATAAGTTCCAGCATTTTCTAGTGTCCACCATTTTGTGAACAATATCACAAACTGTGGAACTTGACATGTTCATTTCTGCACCTACAATTCTATAACTAGTCCCACTTGCCAGGCACAGCAAAAATATCATTAGTTCCATTTCCGGTCTCCAACCATGGTTTTTATTGGGCAATAATTTGCTAATAGCGATGAAAGTGTTAGACGATATCCTTAAATGCATTCTCGCTACAGGATCATTATAACTAAGTATTGAATTAACAATACTGTTTGTCGAGGGAATTGTGTACATTATTGGTCGCTGCAAAGAATGAATTTTTATGAAGAATATTTATAAATACTAGAGAGCAATACCTAATATACATACTCGTACCTGTGTAAGTTTAAATGTATCAAACCTGGGAGTTTAGGAGATCCATTATTATAGGTCGTGCAAAGTTCCATGTTCTTCTCATTAAACACATGTAACCCGAAATTAATAGAAGTAATACCATTTTTGGATCAAATTCTGCCTCTATCATTTTTATATACACTTTTAAATAACTCTTTACGTAGGTACATTTTGTCGTTTGTTGTATTTCCAAATGTCAATTATATTATGTCAAAATTATTTCAGTATTCGGACAGCAAATGAACTTATTTCAAATAAGGAAGAGAAAATTATTTCACTAATGTCAAATTTATAACAAAAAATTATTTCGCACAGAAATTGGACACGTCCTAAATGTTAACTATTAAAAAAAAAAATCAAATTTTATAGATATTTAAAAAAATTTAAGTTTAACTTGGTCGCTCTTTGATAATGGTATTTCCGGATTTTAGTTTTCTGGATTTTGTCGGATATTTCATTTTCTGTATTCATTTTTTGTTCTCTAAGGTAAACAGAGATGTAGCCTAGAGACAATGCGATATATTGCCATAAATGTGTCACATTTCTTTCGCAGTCATTTTACTAAATGAAAAATGTGGAGAACATTAAAATACCCTCACTCACAGTTTTTAAATTATTGTTGACAAAGTGTTCAGCCAAATGAATTAAAGAAAGTAATTTACCAGTAGTAAAAAAATTTAGACATCAACTTAATAAACAATCAAATAATTGAACTGATATAAATATAAGCCACACAAATAAATCTGATTTCAGGGAAAACCACCGTATATGATGGACAGAAAATATAACTTTGGTAAAATTATATTCTCGAGTTAAGCGCAATGAGAAAAGGCAAATTTAGCACAATTTTTAAATTGTTAGTTGGAGAAGAGATTGGTTGTACCGATTCAGTAAGAAAAATTAAATTTATAATATGTTATTTTTTTATTTGGTGCGAGTTACGGATCCTTCTCTACTCAGGACAATCAGGTCTATTGTGCATCCCTGGGTAGGTTGTCAGGTGCAGTGAAGTTTCAGATCCTTAAAAAACATCATTAGTCCATGAATATCTATTAGGTCGGCATAAGGCCAATAGATGTATTGCACGTGAACGGGCAAAGAGGGTTGGCTTACTTTTAGTATACAATGCTAGGTTGGAACCGAAAAGCAATATTAGGTTCGAACGGTCTTTCTATTCTTTCTCTTGACACTGCACCGCTGAACCGGGGTGGTGCCTATGAAGACCAAAGACGATGTAGTTTGGTTTTCCCCCAGTTCTATTAATTTATAGTAGCATCCCCATTCAAACCTGGAGCCATTAGGCTGGCAGGGCTATCCGAAATTATATTTAACTCGGGTTTCCTACATTTCTTTTTGACACATTGAATCACTTATATGGCAATGGCGAGAGCTCGCTCGGCTTGGAAGGCTGTGGGTGTTTTACCAATGGTATGCGGAGTTTGAGGCCAGACGTGTCCACATTCGTTTTTGACTTGACAGTGGACATCATAAGATACCATTGGTTTTGTGTTATAACGGCCAATGTGTGATTTGCGGGCCACCTTTTGCCAATCATTTGCTATCAATTGGAAAACGCTTTGTCAGTAATTTGTTTTAGACTGGGGTTCCATGTTAGTTTTTGATCAAATAAAACTCCCAGCTATTTAACTTCCGTCGCCATTTGGAGCATTTTCCCATTTATGCAAGGCAAGGAGTATTTTCGTTCGGTTTATGAAGGACGTAGAAAAAGAGTATACCAGTCGCTTACTAATTTAAGAGCACATTTCGGACGAATGTTTGAGAAATGAGAATTTTTTAATTTGGCACATGAGTAATCCATCATAAACAGCCACAATATAGGTGAGAGGATTCCGCCCTGATTCCGAGCTAGTTCTGTCAATATCCCAGTCTGATAAACATGTTGCCAGGCGTTTAAAGGATATCTTTGAAGGGTGTTAGATCTAATTTACAGGCCCAGTATTCTTTTAATAGTTTTAAGTTTAATTGATATGAGGCTAATAGGTCTGCAAGACCCGATGTGCTCGACGGATCTTTTACCCATTTTAGGGGTAAAATCAACCTAGCATCCCTGAAGCTTCTTGAAAAGTTCTACAATCTTTTGTTGGCTCGGTACAATTTAATTAGATAAGGAAATCAAATTTTCTTCAGATTTGTAAGGACCAGAAGGCTGACCACCCGCTGCATTTCTCCAAGAATGGAATCGTCTTTTGAATACTTGTAATTGTAAGCCTCGGTTGGGACATATAGGTGGTACAGACTACCTAAGAGGTGCAGTCATCCGTCCACTTGGTACGTTGTGAGATTCTTACTAATATCAAATTTGATGAATGTATGGTGTGAAAAGGATACAAGTCCGTGCAGAATAGCTCCGGAGGTACCCTTACTATGTTGTTTGTTAAATACATTTAACAAAAAGTTACTCACCGCTAATATTAATATTTTTTCCCCAAACTGTGAGCTATGTATTAGCTTGCAAACGATTAATTTTTAGCGATGACCTGCGCAACTGTCACAGCTCGATGCCTCGGCGTCTTGCTCTTGAAAATTACCTGTTGCTTGCCTGTTTTGCTCTTCTAAATAAATATAACCACTATGTCCCAGTAACTAGTTTGAAAAAGACGATTTAAATAAGAAGTGGTGGGCTTTGATGGATGTACGTTGGCTTGTACAAATCGAAATGGTGCGCGCATGGCTCGACACAATGTGGTTACTGTTTGTGGTTAGTGTATGTCCATGTTTTCCTGGGCCAGGTTTTTAACGCCTCCTTTCTCTTCGCCTCTCTCTTCGGGCAAAAATGGCCGCCGTACAGCCAATTGGCTTTATAGTTGGATCACTTAAGCATCTCTGCTTGCTTACTCGGCACCGACAAATTAAATTCAGTGAGTTCATTAAACGTCTCTCTACATCTATGAGTTTTGAACTTTTAGATAGCGGAGTATTTTCTCATTGCTTCCAACGTGAAAGATAGACGTTAAATGAGAGGCGTGGAAACTAGATCTCTCTGATTATCTCTATGATGGCAAGGAAAGTAAAACTTACACTATTCATTAACATATATTCTACAGCATCCACCACGCGATCCTATATCGACATATCTAGGTTGTACCTCACATCGAGAAAGCGTTGGTCTGAAATTTCCAAACTTATAGAATACACTATGTCATTACACTATGTCCCCCTCTTTGCTAGAACACCTCTTTGGAGTTCAGTCGCCTGATCGGCTCTTTTATCGAAGTTTACACCATTATATCCGCTATATTCTCCTAGACAGAGTCACCTCTATCAATGGGTGTGCTCTTCACCAAGTGTTCTAGTATCTTAACCGCCAATATAATAGTTACAACGCTGTTTAGTTTGGATGTCAAATGTTAAAAAGGGAAATTTTAAAATACACATTAGAGTAAAACGAGGTACATATAGGGTTCATTTCGTTCCGATCCGTTCGATTTAGTGTATTTATTAAAATCATGCACGGGAATTACAAGACAAACGAAACAAGCCAAAATTAATATTTTGAGATTATTGTTTAATTAATTGTTGTGATTTATTTAACTTTAAGGCCGGAATGAAGCGTATAATGTGTGCCTCGACCTTAACAGGAACACATTATTCAAAATAAATTTTGTTTTAAAGATTCTTAAAGAAAAAATCCCGCTAACGGCACTTCTGAAATTAGAATAGATTTGAGTGGCGTTTTCTATTTTTTGAGCCAAAGAATGACTTTTGTGTTGTTATTGTACACCGCATTTCAGCTGCAATTTACATCAAAATGGCGATACAAGAAAGAAAATTTAAGTGGTGTGCAAAAAAAATTGGTCAAACATATTTTTGGAGTCTTGGTTGCTAAAATTACAAAACTTTTGGAAGCAATTGGCTTATTGTTTCATTTTAAATACATTTATGACCCATTTTTTTGTAAAAAAAAAAAAAAATTGCCTGCAATTTAGGGGGAAAACCCGAAAAGATGCCAAAATAGCTGCAGTAATCGAATAAAGTAAACACTTTTAATATTAATATTTTGTTTGCCCACTTTTTGCTTTTATTACGGCGGTACACCTCCGATTCATTGAGTTTAACTTTTTAAAGCTTGAATTGATTCTGGTCGCTATCTTGGTACGTCTAGCTTCATTACAAACCAAACATTTTCTTAGGTTTAGATCCGGGCTTTATGCGGGCTAGTCCAACACATCGATATTTTTTTCTGCCCTAATTTAAAATGACGTTAAAGATCTTCATAGCCATTTTTGACCATTTGTATTAAACAAGAACAAAACATTCAGAAATAAAATGCCTCTTGTAAACATATTTGGGGCAATTTGTACATCTAAACGAAGTTTTTATTTATAATTATTATAATGAAGGAAAAAGTCCATTTTTAATAAATTTTAAAACTTATATCAATATCTTTTGAACAAAATTTGCATCGATTCCTTTTCATAGATGTTGATTCAGACATATTCAAATTTTTCTGGATGTGTTTAAAATTTTTTCAATAATGTCTCTTGATAAATGCTGCCTTTTTTTTTGGATTTATGGTTTCGCCAATGCTTTCCTAGTTTTTGCAGAAATATACGACGTTTTTCAAGCTTATTTTTGTTCCAGTTCGGAATCAGTAAACAAAACGTAAGCATTATACGCTGATATATATAATATGTTTGAAAATACAACTATTGGCCATCTTCTGGTTTTCCTTTTAGTTGAATAGCACGTAACCATTTTATCTAGAGTATCAAATGCTCCTTTAGTAGCATTATAATCTTCTATAATAAGTGGCTTTTTATTCTCTTTCTCTATGTAGTCTACTTTGTAAAATAACATCTATTTTTTTGGAATATATGTAACTAAGGTATGGAATCTAAATGCAAATTTTGAACTATTGATGTTATGTTACGTTCCAATAATTTTTGAACGAGTTGATAAGATGTAAAAAAATTGTCGAAAGTAACATTGTACCCTTTTAAGCCAGATGTTAACTCTAAAACAATGCGCATTCCGTGATTTCTTTCAGGTGAATCACCAAGACGTTCAATATAAGGTTGAATATTCCACACATAGTTCGCATTATTATCACAAGCAACCGAATTTTTAATGCCGTACTTTGCTGGCTTGTTGGACATGAACCGCCTAAATGAACATCTTCCTTTAAAGACTACAAGTTGTTCGTGAATATAACATATTTATATGATATATTTATGTATGTGGATTATAAAATTTTGGTAAAATATTGACCCATATATCCCAAAACTCTCTAATTGGTGCTTGCGAAGCATTACAGCTCGAAAAATAGGCCGTCCGGTTTCAGCATCCCATAAACTTGCTGTGAACTTATTATTGGATGTAAATATGTCAGCAAGAATTAAAAGTTCAATGTAAGCATGTAATATTATCACATCCAGATTTTCAAATAAAGTTCCATACACCCCTTGTCCTTTTCGATTTGTATTTTCAAATGAAGACATATGGTAATTTCCGTTATTCTCATCGTGGCGTAAACCATAAAGTGTTATTCCAGGTTGTAATGACATATTTGTTACTAGTGATGGACGTCGAAATGACTCCGCGTACCACTGAATGGATCTATCCCTTGATAAAAACACCGGAATATGTTCTTCATCTTCTTCAGACACATCATTATCTGATGTGTCACTTCCTTAAATTCCTACTATATTATCTTCAGTCTCCGAAACTTCCTCATCTTCTTCACTATAAATTGGACTTGATTCTTGGAACTTCTATCGTATTCATTTTTTAGACTATTTATTTTTATTTTTATTGCAACGTTTATTTAAAAACACAAATTTTGCAGAAATTACGCAAGGCTACTTTTTCTCTTGTTTTCTGGACATTAAATAAATAAACGAAAACTGTGATTTACATCTAGAGGTAGAAATAATGTGTAATATTTTGTGAAATAATGCAATAATTGAGGAAATACCTATTCAAAATATGCAAATAATTCATTTTTCACCATAAAGACCTTCAATGTAACAATTTTTGCTACAAGAAACCTACATAAGTTATTATGGTTTTTTGTAGCATTTATTTTTAGCCACAAATATACTTATGCCATCCTATTTGAAATTAAATGATACTCCTTAATTCAGCGTACAGCAAAAACAAAATCCAAATTGATCAGAAATGATCACAAGAGACAAGACCCTATAAAGGTTAAATAATGAGATAAGAAAAAAAAGGATTTTAATAAATTATTGTTGTTTATGTGAAAGTTCATTTGGAATCCATCCAACTTTGGCAGTATTGCATGGAGTTGAAAAATAAATCAGAAAGTATCGTCGAAAAGCTTTAACACAAACCGCTCAAATTCGTTATGTACGACTTGCAGATAAACGACTTGCAGATAGAAGTGGCATAAAGCAGTAAAGCACCAAAAAAAAAAGCAAAAAAAATGTTTACTTTAATCAAAGCACCTAGATATAAAAGCCGTCACTATCAAACCAATTTTAAAAGAAGCTTAATTTAAGGGGGATACATTTTACGATTTCCCATAAGAGCCCATGTAAAATTGAACATTTTTGTTTAAAATTTTATCAATGAAAAATACTCGTATACCAGAAAATGTTTTTAGGTTTATATTTAAATCAAACCTTTGAGTATAACATATTTTAAAACAAAAAACTTAAATTTATTAATTCTACAAATTTACTTTTTCTTTGTATGTCTATGTGAAAAATAGAGTATAAAATTATAAAAACGAAATCAATGACGTATCTTTGTTTCTATTTATCAAAGGCTTTAAAATACAATAAACTAGAAATAAACAAGGTACGCACAACCATTCTTTAACAACAATAAAAACTAAATGGTTTGTTTACATAAAAGAAAGTGCAACCATAAATTATTCGTAAGAACCCATATATATATATATATATATATATATATATCCGTCCTTCTCCAACGCTTGAAATAGAAGATTTTATATGAGAAAAAGCCATATAAAAACTTTGTTTCAGCTCTAAGTGTATAACTCTATGGTTTCACCTCTTTAGTTTAAACTCATGCTATTTATCGACATTTTTTTATTATAAAAACAAACATGAAAGAAATGTGACACGTCATGAGATAAAGATGTGTTTGTAAATAATAAAGGGGTTTTAGTAAAACCTTAATTAAGTATCTATAAACAAGATTTTATTAATTGATTTTCATATCATTTATTTATCAGTTATCTTTCTTGATAACGTAGAAATCAAAATTCAGTTTTGTAAGATTTTTCATTTAAGAAAAACCAAATTGAAAAAACATAACTTTTCATATGATATGTATGAAAGATTTTTTTTGTCTCTCTATCCCCCTTATATTAAGTTTGAATTTGATGCTGACGCCTTATATTATAGGTGCTTTGTTTTACACTATTTCCACGCATTGGAGTTCCAAATAGGACGCTTCCAATATTTTGGCATTTTTTCCCCTAAATTGCAGGTACATTTTTTTTTTTTTTTTTTTTTGAAAATTGGGTCATAACAAATAAGCTAATAAGCAAACAAAACAATAATTTTTTAATTTCGCGAAAATATTTTGTTGTCAAAACCCACACAATATATGTACCTATATTGTTGATAAATTGTTTTACGGACTGAAATCTAAAATTCTGGACTAAAATTCTTACTTTTGGTTTCTATCTGAATTGTTCGGAATATCTGCTTTGTTTCAAAGCTGAATCAAGTAGTATTTTTACTATACTTTACTATTCCTCTGTAGCGAGAATATGCAAACATTTCTTGAAAATTTGCGAAATATAAGTTAAGTTTTAAATTGTTTAGGTGCTTTAATCGTTTATGAAGCTGTCGATGTATGGCGGTTACCAATAAATACTTTTATAATTAAATGGGGCTAATTAAATCTTGTTCACATAGTTAAGGTCTACCATTGATACAGTTTTTCTAAAGAAATTGTCGTATGATTAAAAAAAAATAGTACTTTATAGTTTACCTTAATGCATGGTAATTTAGTTATTACATTTTTCTCCAAAATTTTAAATAAGATGCAGTTTCTCCAAGTTTTAATATATTTTTTAAATAATATTTTAAATATTTATGTTTTACTACTCAGATAACTATTTTTTCATTCAATCATTTATACAGAAATAAATATTTAACATAAAGAATTGCATTTTTCATTAACTCCATATTTATAATACAAATTATTAGTTTTTGTTCAACAATTAAAATAAAATTATGGCTTTTTCAAAACTTTATGTTATTTTTTTTATTTTTAAATTATAAATAATAATAATATATAGCATTTGGATGTTATAAGAATGCTTATCTATTATATATTCGTTTTTTTAAGATAACAAAAGAATTGTGAAAATGTCAATCCAATTATTACGCTTTTTATTTTTTCTTATACATTTATGTATTTATAATTATCAGTATCACTTTATTTTTATTTGATAAATTTACTATTTATTATTAATATTCATGAAGGTCTTTCGTTTTTAACCATATATAAAAGATTTTCAACCGACCAAAGATTTTGCGACCAATTAAAGCACAACTAAGGAACAATTGTGAATGCTACTTACAAAGTTTTACTTTTTTTTTAAAAATAATACTTAACCCATTACCGCACACTTTTAATTTAAAATCATGCCCAATTATTAATGCTAATTTTGATTTTAACTAAAGGTTTCTTTGTCATTGTCTCTTTCGATTTGTTTCATGGGCAAATCTGCTAACATTTTTGTAGTTTTTATATTTTACATTCTCCGCATAACCAAACACAGCAACAGCTTGAGCAATCAAAGAGCGATGCAACAACAAAAATAAAATTTGTGATTTTATTTTTGGTAAACTTGTGTACACCAAATGAATCAAAAATACGTCGAATAGTTGGTAATGCCAAAGTATATTCCGATGTCACAATAAAAAAAACAACCAAAATATTACTGCTGACATATTGGTTGTTTTTGCACTTTGTAGTTGCGTTGGTAGAAATCTTTTCTAATCTTGATGAATTATTGCGTGGAGTTGTGTGTTTCTGTGATTAAAAAACAACAACAACTACTGAAAATTTAAAAACCGTAGAATTCAATACGAAAAAAAAAAAATCATGGCGTGTACTCGTATTTAATATTTAAAGTGAGCGCGTACTTTTTGTTTCAAATATTTTCTATTTCATTTTATCCCGTCTGTTTACACGAATCGTTCTTTTGACTTTGCCTGAGGCCCCACCATACCGTCGTTCACTCCGCTGTTTCCCCTATTTTTGTATGTATTTATGTAAAATTATTCTCATTTCGTTTTGAAGCTTTGCCTGGAGTGCGTTCACGAACTCTATATTGTAACAACTAATTTGTAATTTTCTAACTTGCGAAATACTGCCTTTCTGGCTGTCATTGTTACAATATCGTAACAATATAGAGTTCTTGAACGCACTCCAACAATTTATTTTGATTTTGTATTTTGAAGACAGCAATTAAGAAAAATAATTTTTTTTCTATAGTTAGTAAAAAATGGAATGATATCAAAGGGCCGAATGTCGAAGGGCCGAATTTCAAAGGGCCGAATGTGCCGAAGGGCCGAATGGGTCGACTGGCCGAATGGGTCGAAGGGCCGAATGTGTCGAAGGGGCGAATATCGAAAGGCCGAATGTCGCCGCTCCTACGTGCGGCACGCAGTGCCACATGTATGCTGATCCCGGCTCCTACGTCCCCCGAAGTTTAAATCTAAACCCCTCGGAGGGCTAAGCGGGGGAAAGGAGCGCAGCGACCACCTGCTTGCCCATGAGAGTTACCGAAACCGTTAGCATCTCAGAATAGAGAAAAAAATGTACGGGAAATTGTTATGCAAATTTTGTAATGCAAATTACATACCCAACCCAGTTTTCCTATGTCCCTTATTTTAAGTTGATTTTTCACGTGAGCAGGCCAAGCAGGCTTATGAACACCAAGATGGTTCAGATTCAATTAATATAAAACAAATTGTAATAATTAATTTTTACACAAATTTTATTTAAAATTATAATTTCAGAAGTTAGTTTCTCTTCTTGATATTTGTTTGAAAAAATATAATAAAAATTAAACTAAATTTAATGGATTTATAAAAATTCATAAGAAATTAATTTATGTTTCATAAAAAAATTCACAAAATAATCCTTAAAACAACAAATTTAAAAAATTATATTTCTAAAATGAAAAAAAAAAAAAGAAAAAAAAAAATTCGACCCTTTGACACTTTCGGCCCTTCGACACATTCAGCCCTTCGACATTCGGCCCTTCGACACATTCGGCCCTTCGACCCATTCGGCCCTTCGACATTCGACCTTTCGACATTCGGCCCTTCGACATTCGGCCCTTCGACATTCGGCCTTTTGGACATTCGGCCCTTTGAAATTCGGCCCTTCGTACCCATTCCGTAAAAAATTAGTGGAGTCCATTTTTTGGGTTAGGAAAATTTTTAGTTATTTTTAGTAAAATTAGGACAACTCTGAAGTATGTACAATAATTTCGGGATGTGATGGAGGACACTAATCTATTAATCGTAGTAACCGTTATAGAGATAATCAAGGTTCTACTGTAAAATTATACACTTTGAAATTCACTTATAACTTAAAAACTATTACTCACAAATTACTCAAATAAAGTTTTCTTGTCACAAATTAATTAGTTTACCAAACACAGCAGCACAGGGCCATTTAGTGTAATTTTGAGGTATTAGTCACTGATCTGTAATATATTTTTCGCGCAAATGCAATTAAAACATCAAGTTTCAATATTTACGTAAGTGTAAGCGTAAGTTACGTAAAATGTAAGAAAAATGAAAACAACTTTATTAATCCAATAAACTAAAATTATGTTAGAACAACAGATTCAAAGATAATTTTTAAGATTGGGCAAATTTCTGAAAAGACGCCATCATGAATTTCCACAATAGTTATATTTAGTTTATGGAAAACCCATATGCAATAAAGCAAAATAACTTCCTGCATAAATTTTCGCTAAATATGTGGATGGGAATTATCGATAATTATTTAACTGGTCCTGTGTTTGTTCGTACGTGACTTGATGGTGTATCATTTAGAAGTTTCCTTGAAGAAGATCTACCTATCTTGCTAGATGTTGTTCCTGTTTTGATCAGAAATAGAGTGTGGTTCATGCATGAGATCATTTCTGATCTCGTAATTCATTCGCATTCTGTACGTGGCTCCCTCTCTCTTTAATGCGACCGAGAATTATTCTCACGCTCAGATACAGCAATTTTCTGGATGTTTTGTGCTGTCATTGTCCAAGACTCGCAACCAAACATGCTAACTGGTTTTGTCAGCGCTTTGTAGATGTACAGATTTATTTTGCGCGATATATGAGGAGCCTTGAATATTTTGACATGGGTTGATTTATAACAAAGGCAGCTGCGCTACACCATATTAAGCTGGCGAATCACTTACTCCAATGACAGGTTGAAGAGAGTTTCAGCTATTGGGTCTCCTTGCCGCACTCCCGATTTTATCTCGAAGGTTCTATTGGCACCTTACATATTAAGCCATCCATTAAAGGCTGGCACATTGAAACCAATTTTGAGTCAGGGTGGTATCTGCAACGAAATGCTCAAATATGGCGGAGGTTATTTGTTCTTCTGCATGTTTGAACTACTATCAATAATTTGGCTATAAAAGACATCCCAGTAATTTGGAAGACAGTTCTTATCTGTACACGTCATATAAAGAGAGATCGATTAAACTACAATAACTACCGCGGTAAAACATTGTTGAACACAGGCTATAAAGTTTTGATCAACGTAGTCGCGGCAAACTTATGAACTTATGGCGAGAGGGTCTTGGGTTGATTATCAATGTAGTTTTCGTCCAAATACACATACCAAAGACCGATCAAACTTTTACGCTGAGTATAGTGTTGGAGAAATGCTTTGAGAAGGACATCCCTGTGCATAATCTATTCATAGACTTAAAACTATATTCCAGAAAAACTCGGATAAACTTAAAATCATTGAATAATCTTGAAAAATCAAAAAACCATAACTTCGATATTAAGCTGGACCTACCTAACATTATATAAATCTGTGTGAGTGCTTAGCTTACCCTTAATTCAATTCCAAGTTAACAAGGATTATATTGAAAATCTCTAATAATATCGAAAATATTGAAGAATATCGAAGTCTTGCATATTTCAAAAATAAGCGAGAAACTCAATAGATTTTTATCGAAACTCAAAAAATTTTCTGCATCGAAATAATTTTCAGTCAGGCTGTAGCGACTGAAATGCTAACTTATTACACTGATTTTTTCCTATATACAGGAATCAACCATATACTTGTTATTCAATATCCCTTAACAATTTTTAACAATAATCCAACACTACTAAATGAACAGGTCCTCATAACTCATTTTATGAGTATACATTACCCGGTAATTGAATTTTCAAATTAGTATATGAAAGTTGACGGAGAATGAAGGCTTGAAACTAGTCCTGTTGCCTTATTCTAAAAAAAATAAGATGATGTGTAAACGTGATAAACAGAGAACAAAAAGAAAATCGAAAATCACAAAGTTTACCAGTTTTCACGTTTTTACATTATCTTATTTTTTATAGAATAACGGTGCTATGTAATTGTTAATTTAAATATATCACAAAAAGAAAAACAAAATAATTAACCTATTTTTATTTAAAAATTAATCAAAAAATTCATTAAAAACCGGTGTTTAAAATTTCGCTCTCAATTCTCTTCATGTTTTACGTATAAAGTTATACCTCTTAATAGAAATATTTTCATAGGGAAACGGACAATCAATTAAGATTTTCTTGCAAGAAAGAGATAGAAAATAAGTTACCTCGGCTGCATACTTGTTTAAGTATGTTTAGCTTCACAAATAGGTAAGTAATTGGGAATATACCTAGCTCAACGACAAATGAGGCCATGATTTTGTGGTGGTATCTGCATATGCGGACTTTGGATATAACGGGATTTTGAAATACGGTAATTTCAATAATTTCGACCTGATCGCCTGGGGCTTGTATAGACATTTTTGTTGGTTTTGCTTGAATCATAAAAGAGCATTTTTAGCTCATTGGATTGATTGATTGAACCCGGTTCAAAATGAAAAATGTGGATATACATTTAACCCGTTTAAAATCAACAAAACGGAATATAGTCATGGCAAAATCGGCCCGGTTACAGACACCGAGGTATAGCCGACTGTTAGTAATTTAAGACAATACAGTGACAACACAATTAAAATCTACATTATTAATTATTATTCTTAAAACTAGAATTGAACCAGCTTTCAATCTTTTGTTAATTTAAAATAAACAATTTAAATCAGTTTCAGCTGGATCTTCTAAAAAGATATTCAAATAATTAGTCATTTTTAATAGCTAACTTAAAAATGATGAATATCATTTAGTCCGCTACTTCCCGTTCACATTCAGCTTCAACCTCCTCTCCTAAAAATAATAGAAGTTAATGTATACATTGTGAGTTAATTTCCGCTGCGCCTGCCTAAACTGCTTCATGTCACTACCGTTATAACTAACATTCCAGGGCTAACCGAGATATACTCTAAATAAAATAGCATTTTTAGCTAATGTACTTTCCATAGAGTTTTTCTCTTCATTACGTTTACTTACTCCACTTCACAGCTGCTGTTCTATTATTGATTGATGACAACCATCAGACATTACCGTCGAGATTTGATAACATGCACCCGATATCGCCTCTCAATTTATTCTTGAAGTCAATTTTCTATAAAAACATGTAGGTATTGTGAAAATGGGTTTCTTAATAAATTAAACTATTAAAAGAGTTCTACTTGCACTGGTCAAGAAATTACAATTAATAATTTTAACCCGTTTGGCCATAAGACACTAATAGAAAAAAAAAATTGATACTAATAGTAACGGAACATGACACGATTAAATTAATTCGCGAAATGAATAAACTTACTTATGATCGCTGTCTGCTTTGTCTTATAATAGTTATTTTGCTGGTGGTTCTCTAATTAACAAATTCCGAATATCTCTTGTGCAGATACTAGATTGATTTAAAAATGATTTTTAATATATCAAACTTAAATATTTGAGTTGGGAAGGTCTTAATAAGGCACAACGAATTAACATTATTTTAAAATATCGAATGGCATCCGATTAGTTTAATATAAGTTTCTAAAGTACCTGAGATGACTTCAAATTTAAATATCAAGTTGTTGAGCAACAAAAATGTTTGATTCTCTAATATTATTATTAGCTAAAACATTGAAAGTTGAGAAGGTCTAATGCTGCGTGCTTAACATAAGTAATAAAACATATTTAACACAGTAAAATAAAATTGTTTCATATCAAAAGAAGCCAATGAGATAAACAAAAGTTACAAGCAAAATGAAAAAAAACAATTTTGGCAGTAAAATATGTAGTAGTTCTTAAATAAACCAACAGGTCTGTAATTGTTTTTGCCCGCTAAACCTTAGTAAACAAAAACACAGATCAAAGTGATGTAATGTCTTAGACGTTTATATTTTAGAACAAACAGAACGCTTATGACAAAAGTTATAAGCTATTATCACTAAGTCATCATGATGTCTTAATTTTAGTACTCTTGTTAAGCACACAGCTTACTATTAAATATTGGTTTATGAAACCAAAATTTGCCTTAGAGTGCGATACGGTTTTTCTGCCATCGCTTGAGACTAAAACCTAGTTAATTTATAACTTTCAATAATATGTAATAAAAAATGTGGTTAGTTTTAGTTAAATAATTAATATTTATATTTTTTTTAAATATCTCTATGTAATGCAGTATTTATTATTATTAAAATAATTTTATATAATATTCATATGAATTATTAACGTAATCTTTCTCTTCTCATATGTTATACATAATTATTATAAACTAATAAATCCAACAATTTATTGTTTTCGATTATTTTTTTTAAATTTTAAAGTATTTTTGTATATTATACATAATATAAATAATTATTAGTAAGAAAAAATTATTACTTTAATTTCATTTTATTATGTTGTTTTTGTAATTCGGTTACTTTTGAGATGGTCCTTGGATTTTAATGTTAAAAGAAAAATAATACAACAACAATTTCAACTTCAATATATTTTAAATAAATAATTATAATTTTATTTATTAACTATATTACAGTTTTTCTATTAATTTATTCTAATTTGTTTGCTTTATTGTTTTTCACTTATTTATTTATTTTCATTTGGATTATTATTATTATTTGGTATTTTTATCATCTATTCTCGTTTAATACAACAACCAACTAAAACCTTATATATTATTATGATTTTTAACGCGGATCGCTGCTGTCGTCTATAAATGTCAATATGAAACTGGATTGGTCTACAAAATACAAAAAAAAAAAAAAAAAAAAAACAAATAATAAAAATAATAAAACAAACTATATAAAACCTATACTGAAAAAAAGGATTTTGAGGTATTGATAAACTTAAAATTTAATTTAATTTTTATCTTTTGTTATTTAACACAAACATATAAATCTTAACTAATTTCAAATGTTAACACACATTAATTAAATAATTACTAAACTATTTATTAAAAAAAAAAAAAAAAAAAAAATTTTGTATATGTTTTGTTACATAAGATTTAAAAGCTGTAACTAACTATTTTAAGAACTAAATCTTCAACTGCTAGATTTGCATTCATATTTTTATTAGTTTTTTTTTTGGGAAATAATTATATTTTTACAGTGCATTAAGAAAGGAACAAAACGATATGCTATTGATATAACAAATATTCTCACTTTTAATATAATAAGATCCAGCCATGTTTTGAGCTTTGTACACAAAATTCGTACACATTTTTCTAAACTTTTTAGTTATAAACTGCACTATCACTTTTCCTTAAAATTATATCGTCAAACCGCATAATACAAGGTAGGTAGGTGTTCTGGATTAGAGTGCAAATTTAACATAACATATCGTTTTTTTCTGATAAATATAAAACTACTGTAATGTAACTATATTTAATTAATTAACTATGTGATTATTTTATTTAAATTAATTATTAATAACATTTAAATACTTAGTTTATTTTGTTTGTTCTTTTTAATTAATCAATTAATTAATATTATATTGAAAGAAAACGACTAATTATTTGATAACTTATAATTATTATTATTTAATTTAAAATTCGAAAATAGTTGTTTAATTTAGCTTCCCAGTAGTGAATTTACATTTATTACTTTTGGTTTACGTAGAATCAAATTATTTTATTTATTTGTATCATTTGTAGTTTGTTTATTACATTTTGAGTTATTTACTTGATTATTTTTATAGTTTGAGTTTTTTTTTTTTTTTAGTTTACTAGTTGATGTTTAATTTAGCAAGGGTGACTATATTAAATTGTGGAACTAAAGAAAATAGTACAATCATCTTGTATGATACTTAAAAAAATATCTATTCAATTTTTCTCGTCTTAGATTAGCATGCAAAGTTTATTGAAAATTTTTGATTATTGTTTGATTTTAGAAAATGCTGTGCAAATTCTAGACATGAATATTTTTCACGTATATATTCATCCTTTTATACAAACACAATGTAGTGTTAAATAAAAAAAATTGTTAAAAATAAATGTTTGTATAATGACCATCTCACAAGTGCTGTCTTAAAATATAGTGTTTGTTTTAATCGTTTAAACATAAAAATATTAATTTAATTTTGTTTTTATATTACAAAATAACACATTATAACAAAGCTTGGTTTGGAGATTTTTATTGCTTAAATTTATTATTTTATATTGCTTAAAAATAAAAATTAACAAAATAATTTAAATATAGTTGGCTTGCGTAATTATTTATCAATGCTTTGAGAACTATGCTAATTAACTTTTGTTTGCATTCTTTAATTTAGTTTTTGTTTTATTATAGAAATTGCAGTTGAGAATTGAAATATTAATTAACAATTCATTATTTTTATTAATATTTGGTATATAACTTTTATTGTAGAATATTTAAATAAATTAGGAATTTTAATACTTAATATGTGAAAGTTTAGATTTTCAGCCAATTGGTTTTCTTAAATAGTGCCACATTTATCATATAACAAAGCTTATGTAGTTTTGCAAGCGCCTTTTATTTTTCTTAAACCTCCAGTATCACAAATGCAAGTTTATTTCCTAAAAATGGTCTGTTGAAATTCTCTGTTTGATAATAAGTGATATCAAATTTGTCGAAACTATTTATCAAGTTGTCACTCGAATTTTCCTTTTTTTAAATATTTATAAATTCCAAAACTTCCACATCAGTGCTGTCGTATCTAATAATTTCAGAAGAGCCATTTTCTTATTACAAATGCAGAACAATGGACAACATCAATAATTTCATAGTTTTATCTTATAAGAGACCAAGGGCAATTTTATTTGTCACCTGGGCAGTGGTTGGATTATTTTTAATACCAGAATTATTAACTACTAAATTTTATTAATTAAAATAATTATTTTTATTTTTAATTATTGAAAAACTACCAACTTTTTCGATTAAATGAGATTTAAAAATGCGAAATTTGTAGTAAAATAGTAAAATACGGAGTACATTGGTTAGTTGTGTAGAACGGTAGTCTACCTGTTAAAAATGTAGTACAAATACTCCGGTAATACTAGCACAACGACAGCGCTCTTAAACCATCCATATTTTAACGTTCAAATCAGCATGTGTTCATTCCTTTATCAAACCTCTATTCAATCCTCAGTAAATTAAGATTTCCTATAATTATCCCTTTATGTTACATCGCCAAGTAGGTCACTTAAATAAATTAAATAAGCGTCTGCTTAAGCAAATGTTAAAACTTGCGATAAATATTTGGAGCAAAAACATGTAGCTCTGAAATTTAACCCGATCCAAAATGCTCGTAAAGGGTTTACTTAAATTAAATCGTATTTCGAACCAAGGCTCAAATTGTAATGTTATTTTATTAGTGTGTTAATGCCGCTTATATTAGAAAAATGCGCCAGCTTTTATGTTTTTACAAAATATAAAAATTAAAAATTTGTCTTGCCTTTACAGAGAACCCAGAAATAACCAGTCATAATTTGTTTATAGGTAAATTAATTTTTTAGGTTTGAAAATATTTCAGCCTTTTTCATAAATTTCTTTTATTCGGTTTATTCTGCTGTATTTGCGATTAAAATTAGAGCTAGCATTACAATTTAGCCGAATCGACTGGAATATTGTTCCATCAATCAATTCTTTTGTTCAACTATATTATATCGTATCCTACTTTCCCTTATCGCTCGGAAATCGGAATGACTGGCAAAGCAATTTTAACAGAATGCTAACTGATTTCATTGTTGTCATAAATAATCAGAATGACTATCAAAACATTTTTATCGATTTGTTCTATAATTATTATTCAATAATATTTAAAGATGTTGTCGTTTTGCCGTATCTTAGCCTAAAAATAATTTTCTAGAAAACATTTTTGATCTGATTTTAAGATGCAAAATGAAAATACAGGTTTACGTTTACCGACAACAGTTCAAACATTTTGATAAATCTTCAAAAGTTTTAACTCTAAGCCTATCTTAGGGACCCAGTTCGCCAACTTCATACAGTTTACAACTATTTTAATTATTTTTTTTTAATATTGCTCTTTTAATTCTCTTGTCGGTTTACTTCGATGCTGTAATTGTATAGTACACTATTGTAATTGTATGCTAGAATTCAGAGTGTAGTTAAATAGTCATTCCGGTTTAATATAAATTGGCGCATTCACCAAAAGAGAAGAGTTTCAGATTGAAGATGTTCGTTATCTCTCACAGTATTCGTTTGTAACTATATCCACAATTCTTCAATGTGGAATATTTTAGATACTATAAGTTAGTTAAAGTTTATAAAATTCAAATTCTGTTGTATTAAAGTTATGTCGAATGTTGATTCTTTAAAGTGCGTTAACTAGCTAATAAGTATTCTTAAATCACAAATTATTTTTGCATAGTTTGCTTCTAAACTAAACAGCCAAATAAAACTGTTTTAACTGGTTTGTATTGTTAATATTGCTTTTGGTATACATTAGAAATTCGCCACCTAGTGTTTGCATCAATACCTATAATATAGTTTAGTATTTTAGGAGTGGTACTATTAATTATATAATTGCAACATAATATTAAAACGTAGTGAGTCCCTTGCTTTTTAAAACTTATTCATTATTTATGAAATTTGGAAATCTTCTTAAAGCGCTATCGTATTAATGCACAAGCAGATATAATATAAAATTACTAAACGAATTAAACAATACTAAATATACTTCAACCAAAGCAAAGTAAACTCTAAATACCTAAATATCTTTTTTATTATTACTTTTACGAATTTACACTAATACAACACTAATTTGCATATACTAGTTTTAATTATATGTGGAATTATATCATAATTAAATTTTTTTAATGTATTATGAATTATTTTTCAGTTTTTTGTAAGACTGGACAATATACGTAAATGCTTTACACAAAAAGGGGGAATATTTATTTTAGAGGAATTTAGTGAGTTCTGACAAATCTTACTGTATGGTGATTAATTCAAATACATTTTTTTTTTTGTGTTTTGTATTCAACAGATCCAAAGACCAGACAAATTATACAGAGGAAATATAAATCAGCAATGGTAAGCTATGTACATTTATTGGCTTTAGTTAAGTTAGCGAGAGTAGTTCGTTGTTTTTAGATATTTTCTGTTTTATGTTGCCTCATGTGGTAGTGACTAAAAAGTAAATCAAGCTCGCCGAACGCAATTTATTTTATATTTATGTATTCACATTAATTGTTTTAATTATTTTATTTTTAAGTTTAAGTATACACACAATTTTATTTCGTTTATTCATTTTAAAAATTTCCACCCGAATTATCTTGGAAAAAGGCGATTCTAAAAATGTATATTATTGCAAAAGTGACGCGATACAAGTTTTGAAATACCGTTTTTAGCTTAAGATATTAATTAAATCGACATTAGAGTGTAAATTGTTTGGAAAAACACTTATACCACGTTTACATTAGTAGAATAAAATTTAAAAAATTTAAATATTTTATCACATACTTTTTTGATATTTCGGTAAAGTATGTATCAAAAAAGTATTAGTATATTACGTTGTAATGTGAACGCTAATTAATAACTATATGTTAATGTCATTCGTATATTTGTTGTCAAAACAAAAATTTATTACGTTTTTTTGTTAAACTACAATTTCGGGTGTTAATCAAATAATTTGCCGACAAATCTAATAGAGTTTGAGAAGAAATTCACAACACATAAACTGAATTGAATATAGAAGCCTATCTGTCAAAACAACAAACTTTTATAGTATGCGTTCACACTACAAATCGCAACGCTACTGTGAACTGCCGCGAAAAAATAATTAAATAGCAAAAAAGTACATACTTAAGCCTGAATTCCACTGTGTATATTTGACTGAATTGACTTCAAGTCGAAAGAAGACAAAAAAAAATCCATTGGAGTGACAAAGATAAAGCATGTTTTTTTATTTCTTTTATAGCACAAATATCTTGATAAATTTTGACAGTGACAGCAAAAAAAAAAATAAAAAAAATAAATTTTTGGTTATCACTTGGAGTTTTAGTTTGGCTTTTTTACCACCAATAAATTATTTAAAAAAAAAAAAACGATTACTTTATTGAATTGCCAATAATAGTATTTTTAGCGATATTATCACAATTGATCCCAATTTATCACAATTTAACTGTACACAAACTTTATATTTTTTTATTATCACATCTATTTTAGAAGCAACCACCAAAAAAAATTATGACACTTACCATTATTATTATTATTATTGGAGGGCCATGCGGGCGATCAGCCACTTCGCACTGCGACCTAAAAGATCTATTGTGCTGGACCCTGCATAATTATCCGTCCAGTCAATAATCAGGTTCTTAATGAACCTGACAATACTGCCTCCCGGTACGTGATACATACTATCTGGGCTTATTGCTCTCCCTCCTAGATGTTTACTACAGCATGCAGTTCCGCTAGAAAGACGGTAGCATTGGAGCCCAAGGACCTCGAGAGGGTTATCCCACTCCCGTATATTCCTACTCCTGCCCCGTATTCCGTTTGATTTAACTCTTACGAGTTGCTGGGAATTGCAAATTGCCTGTAGGTCACCCAGCTTTACTACAGGAAGGCTAAATAAAACTGGAGGTTGCCTGGTATCCAGGGTCCGCATATTTTGTACTGATTAACCTATCAGCCATTCATCCATCGGCATATGCTGTTTCACCTTAGATTAGGGTTTTTTGTCAAGGCTTTCTCCTTTAGCGCCGTACTTTAGCCTGTGCCAAATGGCCAAAAATGTACCAAATGGCCTTAGTTACCAGTGGTTGCCACAAGGAGGCAGTACGTACACTTGCGAATTGTGAACAGGTTACCTCTTACACAATTGAAACCATCACGCAGCTGCCTAATGAATAGAATTAATCTACTCAACTTTGGCCCTCCCTCCAATAGACGCCAAACCACCATGACACTTACCATAAAATAACAAACTTTTAATTAACTTAGTGTGCGGAAAAAAATTTGTTTTCGTACACAAAATTTGTGTGCGGATATTAGTTGGATAACCATAAAATGACCTCGATTTTGATAATTTTTGACCATAATTATGGTGATCCACTAATACAAACACACATTTGATGTAAGTAAAATCTTGACTGACTTCGTTTTGTGTTTCTTTCACACAACCACCGATTTTATATTTTTATCTCCCTTTATTTTGACCGCAAAGTTCGTTGTAATTTTTGCAATGCTCCTCACACGGATAGTATCCATACACAAAAAAAATGTAATCGACCAAAACCAACACTAATGTAATACTACAAGCCTGATTCAGTGATGAAGCACGCAGATACCCTATTACATTTAATACCTTATACTTGAAAGTGTTAGTGCGAAAATAGAATAAAAATACTCTCATCTAACCAATCCCAATTAGCTTTTTTCATTATTAACATACCCAATTTTCCCTCCCCAATTCGTTTGTTTTGTTTTATCTACAATTTGTATGTTTTTCTCACTCATTTATATAATCTGTCGATCACCAATACTTTCATGTATAAGCGCAAAATAAATTTATAATATTGCTGACAATCAGGCTTATAGTACATTAATGTTGGTTTTGAATCGACACACAATTTGTAACCTACACAAATAAAAAAAAACATTCAAAATTACAACCAAAAAGTACTAATCCCTTGAACTTTTTCCTTTGTGTTTTTTACGAATAAGGCCTTGCCATAATGACCATCAATAATAATGAAAAAGTGATTCGTGATCATTATCCGAATAAATCCCTAAATTGTATGTGAAAATATTTTAAAATGGCGTGTATGCCAACATGGCGGCTCAAAGTAAATTTTTTTTTCTTATTACTAGATACAAAACATAATCTAATAAAGCTTGAATTAATAAATTATGGACATATTCGCAATTCACGACCTTGATGGACCTTCTTCATATTCGTCCGTAAATTTGTTATTCTTTGTAAAAATAACAACGAACTTTTCTGTCGGAACGTAACTAGAATGTGACCGAAATCTGTAATAAATATTTTTTAGTACTAATTTTTGACATTTATTTGAAAAATATTCCCCAACATTCATACATTTTTATTACGCTGCCCGAATCGTGTAATAATTTTTTGAAGTATTTCCCCATCTGTCATGTTGTTGTTCGATTTTAATGGAAAGCAATTCTTTAATCCTTTTATATGCATCGAATTGGCTCTCGTTTTATATATGTATTGTCGCGTATAGGGCTCTATTTATTAGGGCATAGTACAATAGCATGATGGTGCAATAATTCTCTCCAAAATTTTGGAAAATAAATTACGATATAGTTGTTTTTATACAGGAAACGGGAAGGTCACGGGTGCTCTCAAATAAGAATTGTAACGCAGAATTAAAAATAATGGAGGCAGCTCTATATGGATTCAAATAAATCGTTAATGATGTAGTGCATACAGTTCAACATTTTAAATCAATCGATCAATTAATTCTATAATTGCTTCAATAATCTATCAAGTGATAGTGGTATCTCATATTTACGTTTCACTAGATCAATATGCCATTTAATTAAAATTAACCTTATAGTTGACATAAACGATTACGCGGACAAATCATCTCACTAAAAGACAATAATAGTAGGCAAGCTGCTGCAGTTGAAAATAGGAAATTATCATTTTCCTATTATTATGTGCTGCTAGTTGACATTTTATTTTTTTGATGTAAAATGCTAAGGCGACCATGTTAAATGTCAACCGAACAAATAATTTATTCTGCTTGTGTCAAAAATTATCATAGCAAAAGAGAATGATAATTCGGGTGTATGCGGTTTTTTCAAATAAATATCAAAAATGTGTACTAAAAAATATTTATCACAGGTTTCGGGCACAGTCTTACTTTTACATTAGTATACTAAAATATAAAATTTCCCCTTTGAAATTATTGAGCCACCCTATATTGTATACATATTTTTTTGACATTTGTAATATTGTTTTGATTAATTCGACATGCGGATTATCATTTCTATTATTGGTTGTCTATTATGAATAGGTTTGAAGAATTTTACGACTGAGGCTTGCGATAATGACCACCTATAATAATGATTCGTGGTCATTATCCGAATAAATCCCTAAATTGTGTACCAAAATATAATAAAATGGCGTATATGGCAATATGGCGGCTGCAAGTTAAATTTTTAATTCTTATTACTAGATACAAAAACATAATCTAATAAATCTTGAATTAATAAATTATGGATATGCTCCGGATTCACGACCTTGATGTACCTTTTTCATATTCGTCCGTAAATTTGTCATTCATTTACAACCGATACAAAATGGTATCAAATATGAAAAAGCAGAAATCCATATCCAAACGAAGCACCCACACAATCAAACAAAAAAATATTGCGCTTTGTTAAAATAATAACGAACTTTTGTATCGAAACTTACGCTTAGGCTATGTCCGAAACTATGATAAATATTTTTTAGTACTAATTTTTGATATTTATTTGAAAAACAGCACACTCAAATTATCACAGTCAAACCCTATGATAATTTTTGACATACAAAATAGTCGCCTTAGCGTTTTATTTCAAAAAAAGTGATTTTCCTCTTTAGCATAATTGTGTGTTTTTATTTCAATTCCCGTTTGTGTAATTTTACCATTTTCAATTTTTTCTCTATCAAATTCATCAAATAGACCACTCAATTCATCGTCAGACGATATAATTGGTAATAATTTCGAAATATACGACGATAGCCAAGTTTTAAAATTATAAGAACTGGCTACATATAACGTACTTTACACATTTGAAAAAGCGCGTTTCACCTTCTAAAGGCCAATACCATTCCTCTGGATCTTCGTCAAAAAAACAAGTACTACTCAAGATGTTGCCGTACAACTCGACCCGCTCGGTGACAATGAATCTTTTGTGTGAAGATTATGCTTTTCGTAAGGGAATGTTCCGTTGGCCCTTGTTTGTTATAGTAGATTTATGCTCCGAGTCGAAATAACGTGGTACTTGATCGAAATTTATTATGTTTGGTGGTAGAATTTTTTTTTCATTAATTAAATCAAACACTTGTTGATGAAATTTAATCACTTGATTCACAACGTCGTCAGGTAAAAACCTTATTCGAAGTTTGCCGACGAGATACAAGACGATGTCGACCTTTGAATCTGTAGATTCGGCTTCAAGCATTTCATTTGCAATAGCCTCTACTTTCAAACAAATATATTTATCCTTCACACGATCCAAAATCCACTCGTATAATTTTTTTTTACAATTCAGCAAACTCTTCAGGCCTTCCACCACCTGGCAATCTATTCGTTTTATGTATGCACACTTTTCTATTGTTTAACATTTTTTTTAATTCTTCTTTTTGTTTGAACCACCGCCTCAGATTTGTGACCGGCACTGATTCTTCTTTCGAAAGACAGTCAAAACCTTTGCCTCTGATGTTCGGTTCATTTTTATTGATAATTTCCAATTTTTGCTTGATTGTGTATGATTTGCGTTGCTTGTTTTCCATTCTAAAAGTAAATTCACATATTATAAATAAAAGTGTCTTTGTACAAATTAATTTAAATGTAGTTAATTAGAAACCTCGTGGTTTCACTTATTTTCTACATTGCGATTTTTTGGACACAGTTTTTGCAATGAACAACAATCATAAGGCGCACTAGCAATAAATATAACTACTTTTACGTCCATGAATTATAATATTTTTTATAACATTACTGGAACACACTTACCTTTTTATTGCAGTTTTAAGCTTAAAATAATTTGTGTATAACACCACGCGACCCGTCGACTTCTTTAGCTTGGTTATGAGATCGAAATGTCATTTATTATTCAGGATCAAACATGATAGAATTGATAAAATCGAATATAGTAGGGTTGTGTCAAAGAATAGTTTTGGGAAGTAACAAGTAAGGCAGCACAACAAAATAAAGAGAAAATCGGTTATAAAATGCGAAAATGAATTAAACTATTATTAAAATGTAAATTGTATTTTCTTTTGGTATTAGAATGTTTTAAAGATTGATTAAATCGTTTCAATAAAGAGACCGGTCCTTTTAATCGAATAAAAGGACTAGTGGTCCTTCTATTTGATTAAATAGACCGGTCCTTTGATACGGGGGAAGACAGTAGCCACAATATAACATAGCCATCAACTCCCAATTTCTCGGAAATTATTTTATTTAAAGTGAGAAAGCAAATTTATGAGGCGGGGAAAAATGGAAAAAATTATTACAATATTCGGACAACATAATAAAACATTGTGAATGTAGGGGAATATTTTTCAAATAAATGTCAAAAATTTGTACCAAAAAATATTTATTACAGGTTTCGAACACAGTCTTGGTTTATATTTTATCTATCTTTCTCTTTTATTTATTTAAAATGTATCGCACAACAATACTTCCCGTTTATCTCTTATTCGCGCTACGAAACTTTCGAAAATTTTTATTACCTCGTCCAGAAATAAAAGTTTTTTAAAAGTTTTTCTAGCAACCCAACAAATAATTTATTTTCTAAAATTTTTCGAAGATACTATATGTATGTCTTCACTTTTAGAAATTGATTATACAATTGGATAGAATTGTATTTATAATCGATCTCTAAAGATGAAGGCAAAGAAAGTGTCTTCGAAAAATTTTAGAAAATAAAATATTTTTTGGGTTGCAAGAAAAACTTTTAAAAAACTTTTATTTCTGGACGAGGTAATAAAAATTTTCGAAAGTTTCATGGCGCGAATAAGAAATAAACGGGAAGTGTTGTAGTGCGATACAAGTTAAATAAATAAAAGACATAAAGTTGTGCACTGCCGCCTGTTCAAAGACTAATAATAATTATTTAGTTTATATTGTTGGTTTTTATAATTAATACTTATTACAAAATAAAAGATTGGGACATACCCTTTTGGTTCTCTATTCTTAAAGAAACAAATGAAACATGTTAGGAAACTGAACATAAAATCAAAAATACTAATCTTGGGATTGGGATTATTTCCTTTTAGCTCAAAACGAATATAAAAAAAGCTTAAGATCTGCTCACAGAACCGCATGGACAAACTTCTGTGAGGAAATTAATAGTCTCTCGGCGGTCGCTATAGACCTAATAGAGCGTTGGATAAAAATGTTACCTGTAGGCTTGATGCCCTTCGTCTATTGAATTGCAAGTTTACCTCTTCGAAAAAAGAAGCGAATGAATTGCTTCTTTCTGTTCATTTTCCTGAGAGTGGCTTCATTAATTATAATTTTACTCACTCTTTAACCCCTTCGATGTACATTGAAGCTCTCGATTGGGAACTAGCGGATCGGATAATTACGTTCGAAGTTCTGCGTTGAAGTATTTTCTCCTTTGAACGGTACAAATCAGAGTTCCTGATACAATTTTCCCGGTTGAGTTACAACATGGTTCTTGTTTTATTAAGCACCACCTGCTCCACATTTTCAAAGCGTGCGTTGCTTTTTGCATTGTTATTCAGTTTTAGTGCAGGAGCAACGTTGTTTTTTTACCGAAAACTAGCAAATTAGATTATACTGGTCCCAAAGTATTTCGACCCATCAGTCTGTCCTCAACATTTTTTAAAGCGTTAGATACGATTGTCGACAGATTTATTAGAGATAATTATTATTTATCTAATTCCCCACTCATTAAAATGTATAGAGTTGGTAAGTCCTGTGAAACGGCCCTACATGAACTTGTCACTAGGATCGAAAGGTCCCTTAATAATAAAGAGATTCTTGCAAGGTCCTGGACATTGCAGGAGCTTTTATCGTACATCGTTTTGGTAAATTAATAATTCCTGTACCAATTTGTAAAGTGGCTTGAATCTAAGCTTAAATCTCGCATTGTTGAGATTGAGTTGAATAATGCTTCAATCTTGGTCAAAGTTGCTAATGGTTGTCCTCAGAGAGGTGTGCTCTGCTATTACAGGTGCTGGAAAGTATCTGAATGTGTTATCTGATTTAACGCAGAACGCTTTACAGATTGCGGAGGCGTATGCGAAGGGAACCTGTAAACTCTGCCAAAACTGATTTAGTTCTATTTACTAGGCATAGAGACATTGGTGGTCTACAGTCAAACTACATCAAACATTTAGGTGTCTTCTTGGACAGCAACCTCTTATGGAAATTTCTCCTGGAATAAAAACTTCAAAAATCCTCTCTCATCTTTTGGCAGTGTAAGAGAAGCCTTTGGGAAAACTTGGGCAATCCAGTGTTTGACGGTTTTTCGTTCAGAATTCTTATGGACAAAACCGATTGACGTGAAATTTGGACAGTAAGTAGGGAATGGCTCAAAGAACAAAAGTTATATAGTGCTGATGTGTGGTTTTCCCTAGGGGGTGGATGCCATTCTTCTCCGGGGGTGGAAATTGGTGCACTCAAAATAATTGCAGAAACCGATAGAGGGATGAATTTTAAGGAAAAAATGCTCTATGAAGTTTTTTCGATAAACCAATGTTTTTCGAGTTATTCGCGATTGAAAATGTTGATTTTTTATCTAAAACATGCATGTTTGAGAGCGATTTTTCATGAATAACTCGAAAACCTTACGTTTTATCAAAAAATCATGTGTAATCAAAATCTAGCTTATAATCGATGATTTTTTTTGTTATCTCTCTAGATGAAGGTTACTGTTTGTTGGCCGAAAACTGAATTCGAACTTTTCAACGTTAAATAACGTAAAAACAACGAATTTTTGGACGAAAACTAGTAGACCATTTTTAAAGTACTTGAAAAGACCTTTATGGAGTGATTTTCACAACTTTTATAATGTCTGAAAAATTTCCAGATGTGATTGAGGTACTAATGAGATTTGTTAAAATAGGGACTAGAATTTTTATTGATTAAGTTTAAAATCTAACAAACTTCAGCTACTAGATTTAACTTTTAGCTTTTCAGCAACTAATTGGATTTAAATTAAACTGGAGTGTTGTTCTGTTCTTTAAATAAGTGGCAAAATGAGGGATAAGTACTAAAGAATTGATAATTCGTATTTGAGGTTATTGATGAGGAAATTCTTAAATGTGATGTATATGTTGCCATTATTTTGACGAATTAAATTAATGGTTTGATTTTCCGTATTATTTGTATTAAAAAATAATTTATTTAGTGTATTTCAGGTTTTTTTTCGAGTTATTTCTTGCCACAGATAACAATATCAGATGTTTCAAGCTTGAAGTTCTTTATTTACCGACGACCCTGCATGTAGGTAATATAAACAACTACAAAATCAGAATTTCCTAGGCACCAGTAGGACCACCTGTCAATAGGTAGAAAATCTATTCGAAAGGTAGAAAAACTAGTTACGTAAAATATCTTATTACTTGTGTTTCGTTAATAAACTTCGAAGCTCCATTTACGTATATATTTCTACCATTAGATCTGTTACTCCTCGACAAAACCACATCGAAACATAATTGAAATTAAATTGATCGATCGATATTAATCCGTCGTTCAATGACATTCAAACGATTTATAATTTATAGTATTATTTACTCTCCACTCCGCGCAGCTATAAGTAAAATATTTTGATGTAATTTTACTGTTTGCATGATTCATATTTAATGTGTCGATTGTTGTAGACTTTAGGTTGAGGTTAACACACTTTTAGTCTAGGATTCATGTTAAACTTTAATAAAACATATTTTGTTTAGTTTTTCTAATAAATTATTAATATTTATGATTTCTATAAATGTAACAAAAAAAGATAACCTGCTTTTGCTGGCTTAAAAAATACTAAATTATTTGGACTTACTCAACATTGCATATCGATTTATCATAGTTTCTTCCGATGTTAAAATTAAATTCGTTTAAATGTCGAAATCGTAAATTATATAGCAATAATGAGCCCGATTTATGATTTATTTCAACCTTTTATTATTTTTTCGTAGGAATAATAGAGAAGTCATATTCAAGTACATATGTAGGTAAAATAAAATATATTTAATAATTACGTAATTTCAATATTTAATGTATAACAAAGATGAGTTAAAGCAATGTTGCGACTCAAACGTACCATAACCTACCATTCATTAATCATCGCACTTTTATGAATTTTATAACAAAATTCCTAGATGATGTCATTCAAGGTTAATCACTATTGTTTCTTCTTTAATATAATATTCTTTGCTGGAATTAATTTCTAAGATAATTCATTTTACTTTAAGCGTTTGCTTTCAAACAATAACACTCGAAAAATAGAAAAATAATTTTTTTTTAAATTAATTTAATGTAAAAATTAAAATTTTTTAAGGCTTCCGAAACTGCATTTAGTCTTCATCGAATGTTTTCCATATATTTTGCCATAAAATTAATGGAATTTTGCAAATCTGATAGAAACTTAAACGTTTAGTGCACGATTGTAAAACCGCATGCATGAATTGTAATGTTAATCGTTATATTTATGCAATCAATACACAGCTTATTATACAAATTGTTATTATTTACAACATTGTCCGTAAGTGTTACAAATTTAATATATGAATTTCAACTATTATTTTAAACTAATTTTTATTAAAATTTAAATTTTCTGTGTTCTGCAGGCTGATCAAATATGTTACTCAGTACTTTGTGTATTCTCGTATGTTGCGGCCGGTCAATCCCAAAAGCCTATTGCGACGGCTGGTGGTAAAATTAGCGATGGCCAACAAAATTTAACTGTACAATCGGGTAAACATTCTCATTCAGGTGGTCACTCAAAAACAGTTAATCAACAACACCAAAAGCAGCAACACCATCAACAACAAAAACAGCAACAACAGCAACAAGATAATATTAATAGATCATCATCTCAGCAAACCAAACATGTGCCTGCCCAACAACCTAAACAACAAATTGTGAATATAAAACAAGAAACACCAATTCAAAATGCAATAGTTACAACAACAATGGTCCAACCACCGACGCACCATTCAGTATCATTGCCATCAAGTACTTCACCGGTTTCAGCCCAGCCGAAACAGGCTTCAGTCGCAGTAACAAATCAACAACCACGACTAAGTCAATCGCCTTCAACTGCTACAGTTCAACCTGAGCCTAAGCCAAAATTACCGCAACTTCCGCCACGAGTTCAATCGCAGTCGTCAATTCCGCGGGGCCCACCACCAGCTATTCCACCACGAACAAATCAACCGGTACGCTCAGCATCAGTACAACAATCATCAACGCCACCAAAATTGGTACGACAAAGTTCAACATCATCAATGCCTCAGTGTACCCCCCAACCACCACCAAAATTTGTGATTCCACAACGCCAAAATTCAAAAACTTCACTAACCAAACAGACCTCTGTAAGCAGTATAGCCTCAAGTTCACAATCACCTCCACGGCGACACTGACAGAGACATTCGGCCTCGCAAATGTTTATTAACGGCGAACATAGCGTGTGTTCAACTTATTGCATACCCTGGTTGTAAAATTAAATTGTGAAAACTAGTTTACCTATCTCAAATAAACCAATAAATTATTAAATAGTTAGTCAACATAAATAGTACTAACACGGAAGATATAAAATACATTAATATATGTACGTGGATTCCAATGTTTCTAACGAACGACTACTCTAGACAGTTAAATTTCAAAACTTATTATAAATAATAGTTTAGCTGATAACAATAAAACTACATATTGTTAGGTCTTCCATTCCATTTATTTCGATGTGGACATTTTTGTTGTGTGTTTGGTTTTTAAGATGAGAAATCGACAATTCTACTTAAAGAGGAAAATATCTACTAACGGTGCTTTGAATGAATAGTATACACTTACGGGTTTATCTCTGTATTTGAGTAGAACAATTTTTAAATGTAATGTAGATATATGGAAAGAATAATTAATTTATAGTAAGTTTTTCAATATTAACATTTAATTTAATTTAGAAAAGGTGCAAAATATGTGAAGCTGTATTTATATAAAAACTGTTAACCTTTTCAATACAAATGCATAACTATTATTATTTACAAAAAATCAAAATTCTATCAATATTAAACACGTATCTTATAAATGTAATAAAAATAGGAAACATAATAGTAATAATTACTATTTTTTTGGGTGTATAACTACTAATAACGGTTCAAAATTAAATACATAGTTACTAAACAATACCTAAAATGAAAATAATAACATATAAATACAAACATTATATAATAATATTTAAATTATAGGATAATTTAATTATTTTAATTTTTGCTTCTAGTCAATAAACAAATCTATATAATATTTAAATTTGTTAAAATTAATGCAAACAATAAAGTACGTTATTGATAAAATTATAAAGCAAACAATTTTCCTTCCACAAATTTCCAGCTTTGAAAAATTTATGCAGTTCGGAGCCCATATTGTGCCGCCCTAGCAATCGCAGGTAAGACATGTGTTATGTAATATTTTGTCCTGGTTTTTTAATATGCTAAATAATACTCCTAAATATAATCTGGTCTAAGATGGAAATTGGAAAAAATAATTCCAATTCCTAAAACGAATAATTAACTTTCTTGCTACAAGGATTACCACCTGGTTGTTGTGTTTGTGTATATATACTTATACAATGTTATAACTTTGGTAGTTACCATTGTTGTAATTTATAATGTTACTAGCTGATACCCGGCGTGCGCTGAATCGCAGTTGAATGAAACGAAATATTTTTTTTTATTTGTTTGCGTGTTTTTTTATTGAATAAACGAATGCATACGTAAATAAGTTTTTCGACGCGTGAACAGGCCACGTATAGCTGCCTATGTGAGGTGAGAAGCATAGATTTTGTAGATTCAATCCATAAACTTGAAGCGACTGTCCTTGTGCTTTATTAATGGTTACTGCAAATTCGAGTCGCACTGGAAATTGCAATCTTTTAAATTCGAATGGCATATCGGTCGGTATCATTGGTATTCGCGGTAATAAGACATGTTCTCCTTTGAATTTGCCATTCAATATTGTTGCTGATTCGGTATTCGATATTGTTGCTAATATTGTTCTATAAGTTCGACCGAATAATTGACGACTTTGTCTTGATTCATGACGCAATCAACTGACTTATACGTTGTAGAATTGCCAGATATTTGATTTTGAATGACTGTGTTAATCGCATTAACATCATTGTTTTTGGCCGCCAATATTGCACGTTCGCTTAGCCATTGGTAATTTTTGTAATTGCAATTGATATTTGGAAATACGCTGTTGATCAATTCGTTAGTTGTCTGTGCAAAGTTACAAAAATCTATCTTCCGTTTCCAAGATCTAAAAGTTGTTTGGCAAATCGAGGAGCGGATTCGTCTTGTTGCAGTTGGACACGCATGTTGGTAGTCAATATAATTTTCCGAACATTATGCCAAAGAATAGATGATTTGAGACATGCGTTTAGTTCATCGGGTGGCGTGGAACATGGTATAACTGGTACGTCTGACGAAAATCACCAGCCAGAAAAATAGTGCAACTCCAAATGGTCCTGTATTACTTCTTAAATCTTGTAGCGTCCGATTGAGTGCTTCCAATGATTTTTTGTGGGGCATTGTGCATTCATCCCATACTATTAGTTTACATGTTTGCAAAACTTTTCCCATTCCTGAATTCTTTTTTATGTTGCATGTGGGTGTCTCAGTAAATTGCATATTCAATGGCAATTTGAATGCAGAGTGCGCTGTTCTACCTCCACCCAAAAGAGATGCTGCCACGAATGGTCGCCCAAATCAATGATAAGAGAAATGTTTTGCCTGTTCCACCGGGTGCATCGAGGAACAACAAACCGTCGATTTGTTGTGAAATTGCATTCATAATACGGTTAAATGCGTTGTGTTGTTGCAATGTCTGCAGCTCATTGATATTGACGGCGTCTTGCGCATACTCGTGCATGTGGCTGATAGTATGACCATCGTTCCCAAATCTTTGGCATTGCCGTCATTCTGTATGGCATCACGAAGATGAATATAGTCATCTGATCGCAGTTTAGCTTGATTCAATCAAGAGAATAAGAGTCGTTCTAAAAAATGTAGGTTTCGGAATTTTGGCGTATCATTAAGCGCTATGCATAAAAATCTATCGCACTCACTTTTTTATTTGTTGGCTCATCTGTGAAATGGAAACAATATTCTCGATTTTTATTTTATTTTTATTGTTATTTTGGTTGTCGAAGTACTTGTTGTTTGATTTCTTTGTTTAATATTAATGTGATATGCATCTTGTCCATCCCATTAGATAATTGGGTATTTTAATGTATCATAGGATAATGTTACGGGAGTTAAATTCCTCACCAACAATCACAATTGCCACTTCATCGAGGGTTGGTGCATTGAATCGTCTTTGATGTTGTCCGAATGGTGTTCTGTCAGCCTTAATTACAATGGTGTGATCATTCGATATCATCATGTCTTTGGCTACCTTAAACAGTCGAATCAATTCGTTTGTATTATGGAAGAATGTTTGTAGGGATGCGACAATGTCACGTCTTGCGGCGTCTTGATTTACTTGTTGTGCATCGTCTGATTGCTGTCCCATAAAGTAGATTTGTAAATATTTGTGCTGTTCATCTGGAACAGGCAATAGAGATCCAGCGCGATGGTAAGCCTGCCCTTGCATTTTATACATTGAGATGTAATTGTTTCTGATGACATTGGTAGCACCAAAAGATGTCATTTGGAAACATGCATTGTATTTGCGAATGTTTGCCAAGAAATGTTTCGATGTGGCTGTGTCACCTTCATGAGTAGGTAGTAAAATAATAAACAATTATTTAAGTAATTAATCATCTAAATTCTGTGTGTAGTTTGTATTACCTTTTAGGAATGATTTTAATGGGTCTGGTGGTAATTCGAAATGAGGCAACGAAAGTTTTCCGTACGAACAGAACATGCCAGGCGTTTCGTTGTTGTATTTCATTAATTTGCAATAGGAACACACTTTGTTCATTGGTCCAATTTCAACGAATGGATGTGCATGGTAATCAACTTCTGAATCGTATTGAAATGCAATGCGTTCAAACGAAACGATTTGTTGTTCTCTGTTCTGAATAACTCGTGCACGATCACTTGCACGTCGTTGTTCCTGGTGTTCGACTGTTTCTCTGGATCGTTATTGTGCAGTTTGCACTCGATCAGTTGGCTCGTAACGTTTGATAGCGTAGCCCAGCGGCACTTAAATTTTGTAGTTCACGCCCATCACCCGTTTGCAGTGCTCGTGATCGCGCTAAATTTATGCGATTGCTTTGTATTCGTTGTGAGCGTTGTTCTTGGGTCTCAGTTGCTCGCGCGGCTTTAATTCTGAGCGATTTACGTGTATTTCGCCCAATAAATCGTCGTCGTGGCATCGTCATGTTAACGACTGTTTGAGCTCACAGTTTTTTTTTTTTTTTTTTTTTTTTTTTTATAATTTAAAATAAATTTTATTTATTTATTTTATGTAATTACAATCTAGTCTCCTGGACTAATTAGCAATTTGTTTCTGACTTAATTTACTAACTTAAATTAATCTATGGCTTCTTCCCATTGGCATTCCATAGTGTTTGGTAAATTGAAGTAAACCACATCTTTGTTGTGGATTTTAGATCAGCATAATGCTGCTTAAACTGACAATCACACCAGCTCAAAAGGTTTGGTTCTTTTAAGTCTGCGAACTAAATTCGTGATGCTTAGGAGCTGAGTTGCCTCAATGTTCACATGTTGGCGGAGCCTTTCTTCATGTCTCCGTGCTTTTTCCTGGATTTCATTTAAGATGAGGTTCATTTTAAGGTCCCTATGAAGGTCATTGTTCCTGACATACCAAGGTGCATCAACGATGTTCCTTAATACCATATTCTGAAATCTTTGGATGATATTTACGTTGCTCTGTTTGGTACAACCCCAAAGCTGAATACCATAAGTCCAAATCGGTTTCAATATTTGCTTATAAAGTAGAAGCTTGTTGTATGTTGATAAAGAAGAGTTCCTTCCTATCAGCCAATACATTTTTCTGTATTTAAGTCTTAATTCTTCACTTTTCTTCTTGACGTGTGCTTTGCATCGTAGTTTAGCATCCAGGGTCATGCCGAGATACTTAGCTGTGCTCGCATGCGGTATTATTTCCCGATTTATGGTAATCGGAATATGTTCGATTCGTCTGTTTGTAAAGTTGATGTGAACTGATTTAGCTTCATTTAGTTTTATTCTCCATCTTTTTGTCCATTTATATATTTGAGTTATAGCTGATTGTAACTTCTGTGTTGATTCTTCGTTGCTTTTTCCAACAGCTAAGATCGCCGTATCATCTGCAAAAGTTGCCACTGTGTTGTTTTCTAATGTAGGAAGATCATAAGTATATAGTAGGTATAAAACCGGCCCTAATACACTGCCCTGTGGAACTCCTGCATTGATTTCTTTCAATTCAGAAAATGTATCATCTAACTTAATCCTGAAGAACCTATCTTTCAAGTATGATTCTAGTATCTTAGCAAATTGCATTGGTAGAAGATTCCTTAACTTGTGGTTAAGTCCTTCATGCCACACTCTATCAAACGCTTGTGCAACGTCTAGAAATACTGTTGAACAGACTTTTTTCTCCTCTAATGCTTTCTCAATTATACTGGTTATTCTGTGTACTTGATCAATTGTTGAGTGTTGGTTGCGAAAACCGAACTGATGATTTGGGATCAAGTTTTTACTCTCGATTATCGGATTTAATCTTTTTACCAGAAGCTTCTCAAAGAGTTTGGACATGACTGGCAATAGCGAAATTGGCCTATAAGACGATGTTATGTGTGGTGGTTTCCCAGGTTTTGGGATCATAATTACTTCTGCAATTTTCCATAAGCTTGGTACACATTTGATTCTAAATGCTGCATTTATAAGATTGGTGAGTTTCACCAGAGCTTTCCTTGGCAGTTCTTTTAAGATTTCTGCAGTAATAAGATCGTACCCAGGAGCTTTTTTCGTATTCATATTAGCTGTTATCTCACGCATGACTTCTTTTTGTGTTGTGGGTAGGATTTCTTTACTTTCTGGCACAGCTTGTTCAGTTATTATCTCGGCTTCCAACGTTTGGTCTTCATGTGGCTGAAATATTTTTTCGAGGTGTTCGGCAAATTCTCGAGCTTTGTCTTCATTATTTCTAGCCCATTTCTCACCTGCTATTTTTATTGGGGGAATCTGCATTATTGGTCTTTTGATTCTTTTGGTTGCTTTCCAAAGAGAATAATCAGTACTGTTATCATTAGTTAATTTTCTTAAATAGTTGCTGATTGATTCATCTTTCAATTCTTTGATCTCTCTTCTTAATTGTTGAGTGAGGTTGTTCAAATGAGTTTTATCTTGGGGGGCCCTTGTTTGTTGCCATACTCTTCTTGCTCTTCTTTTTTCTGCGAGGAGTTCCCTAATTTCCATAGGGTAATTGTTTCCCTTGATTTTCGTTTTAATTTCAGGAGTATTTTCCCAAGCTGATTGCTGTATATCGTTTACAAATTTGTGAACTTCTTTGTCTAATTGTTCTTCAGTCTTTAATGGAACCATTAAGTTAATTTTTTCTTCTAGCGATAGTCTAAAGCATGCCCAATTAGTGTGATTATTTACTAGGAAAGGGTTTCTTTCTTTCTGAATGATTTTTTCACTTAACGTTAGAAGTATTGGTGAATGATCAGAGTTTAAGTCGTGGCTTTCATCTACTTGTACATAATTTACAGATATGTTCTTTATTATAAAGAAATCAATCAGATCTGGCACTTTGTTTGGATCAGTTGGCCAGTAGGTTGGTTTTCCAGTTGAGAGGGCTTCACAACTGCATTTTCTGATAGCTTTAGCTCACTATTTGAACTCGTAAAAATTGCAGTATCGTCCGCAAACATTTTAATTTCATCAGCAGTAGGTAATTGGGTTATGTCATTAATGAACATCAAAAGCAACAAATTCCCAAAAACACTACCTTGTGGGATCCCGCCGCAAATATTTAGCATGGAGCCTTATACCCCACCAATTTCAACAAATTGTTTTCGATTATCAAGGTAACTTACTAGCAGAGAATGCCACGAGCGAAATCGACCGTAATCGAAAAATGACGTATAATATTTTGTGTTTGTTCGTTTTGAAAAAAAGTAAAAAAAATATTTGTCCGCCTTTGCTTGTTTTCATTTTGTTTTTTCGTTTTCATTTGTTCGCTTCATTTGCTTTTGTTTGATTGCGTATACTGTTGTTTGATTGGATACGCTCGCAAATTTTCGTGTCAACTCGAGCTGACTTGCAAACATGTAATCTGATTTTTCAGAAATTTTGATAAATTAATTTTTTTCCTAATTTTGTTCCTACTTAATTAAAAATAAAAATTACAAATTATTTTGAAAGTGCATGATTTAAAAACCTTTTTGCAAAATTAAAATTCCAAATTTAATTTTATAAGAAGTTCTAGGGTATGACCAATTATAAAGGAACTTGGTTATTTCTTAGCTTTAGATTTTGGAGAAATTTGACATGTGCGTTGATATGCGCAATGGAAGTGGGATTCTAAAATGATTTTTGGATAAAGTAAGGCCAGTCAGGATGGAACTTGGCTGATCCTTAGCCTATTTTAGTGAAATTTAAATTGTATGTTGGGAATGGGATTCTAAAATGATTTTGGGATGAAGTTCTGGAATATGGCCCATTATGATAAAATTTGGCTATTTCGCAATGGATTTTAGAAAAATTTGACATGGCAAATGTGCATTGGAAGTGGGATTCTAGAATGATTTTTAGGTGAAGTTTTGGAATATGGCCAAGTAGGAAGGAACTTGGCTATTTTTAAACGAATTTTAATGAAATTGGACATGTAGGCTGGCATACATTAAGTTCTGGAATATGGCCAAGTAGAATAGAATTTGGCTATTTCTTAACGAATTTTAGAGAAATTTGACATGTGCGTTGGAAATGAGATTTTAAAATGATTTTTAGATGAAGTTCTAGAATTTGGCCAAGAAGAATTGAACTTGGCTATATTTAAATTGATTTTAGTAAAATTAGATATGCGAGATAGAAATGGGATTTTCAAACGATTTTTGGATGATGTTCTGGAATATGACCAAGTAGGATGGAAGTTAACTATTTTATGAATCTGGCCTCTGTTGAGGTTTCTCATTTTCATATATTTATTATAGATTTGCCAGGAAGTTTAATCAGATTCAAAATAAAATAAAAAAGTGAAATAAAAGTAAAATAAAAAACCTAATTTCCTTAGTGCATGCCGAATTTAATCATAATTAGTTAAGGAATAGCCAAGTTCTATTCTAACCGGCCTTATTCCTGTTTCCATCGCTGTTGCACTACTCTGGTTTTCCCGGGGAATTGCGAATTTGGAATTAATTTATTGTTACTTTTTAGTGTAGTTTGGTTTTCATTTTTCCAAAGCATACTGAGCGATTGCTATTTTGTTCAAGTTTTGGAAAAAAATAATTCCCAACCAAATTTTTAGGGGAAAATTAACAACAAAATTGCTAGAAAATGGAACTATTTTTCCCCTAAATTTAGTATGCTTTGGAAAAAAAGCCAAAATACACCAGAAAGGCACAATAAATCAATTCCCAATTCGCAATTCCCCGGGAAAACCAGAATAGTGCCACATATCTCAAATTTCACTAAACTCGGTTAAGAAATAGCCAAGTTGTATCCTAACAGGTCATATTTCAAAACTTCATCTGCAAATCATTTTGGAATCTCACTTTCAACGCACATATCGAATTTCATCACTTTCGGTTAAGGAATAGCCAAGTTCCTACCTATTTGGCCGTATTCCGGAACTTTATCCAGGAATAGTTTTAGAATTCCATTTCCAAGTACATGTGGACTTTCATCATAATTGGTTAAGGAATAGTAAAGTTTCGTCCCACATTCCATGTTCCGGAACTTCATCCAACATTCAATTTAGAAGGTCATCTACATCGCACATGTCAAACTTCATTAAAATCGGTTGGGAAATAGCTAAGTTCCATCCTAAATGCAGTGGGATGGAGAACAATCTAGATTAAAACGAAACCACAAAATATCTGGCTAGATGATGGGACTTGAAGTTTTTGTTTTTTGGATCGGGACATCGAAGGAAACGGATCGTTGGATAAAAAAGCTGAATTGGAGCTCTTGCTGCTTATTTTAAATTTATTTATTTAATTTTGGCCACAACGTTAATATTTTCGATAAGTTTACTTATTTCGAGAAATTATTCAATTTTTTTTTATATGCATATACTTTTGACAGTTACATTTTTTTTGGTGATTGTAAATACTTAAATTTTATTCTAAAAAAAAAAACAATAACCATAATAAATATTCTGTTTTGAGTGATTTCATTCGTTGCACAAATATAAAATAATTTTTTTTACAAGTGCCTGTGTAGCGAGAAATTATTTCCAGAACATAACACAAAAATGGACACTATCGAAGCCACAGGTGATTATGTCGGAAACTTTTATTATACAGAGGTGTATGAAGTTTAATAATTATATTCTTAAAAGGTAAGATCAGCAGCAGCAATTTGGTCATTCGAACGAGATAGTTGTTTCACAGTTGGTGTTGATCGAAACTTTTTGCTTGTTTCCGATCTCTGCTTGCCAGAAGATTATAAGAATTTCCCCGAAATCCGTATATGTATAATTTAGTTCTCTCAGATCCCTCTAATACAACAACTGCTGAGAGAGCGTTTACCGATAAGTCTGGTTCACAAACAGCAGTAATAAAGAAGGATATAAGCTCGCTTAAAGCGAGACCCTCTAACTCTTTGGGAAGGAACAAAAGTTCTAACAAAACTGGTCCCAGAGTACCAAATTAATAGGCCCGTAGGACTGTATGGAAGGCTTTTACGAAGTTGAAGGGAATACCGTTAGCAGAAGGAGGTTAAAGAGGACAGTTAAAGAGAAGGAAACGTTTGCTTTGGCTGTGATAGTTACTGGCAATAAACAGGGTGATTCCTCTGGGAGCTCTCAGCCCAAAAGGCAGTGATCGCAGGAGGAATCACCTAAAGATGCAAGAAGGTCATGGTTGGAGGAAACTGTAACAAAGCCTTTCAGCGAGGTTCTTAAAGACCAGCTGATTGTTGCGGTGATAGATATGGCGCAAGAGGATGAAAGTTTGTGCATCTAGAGATGGAGGATGGCACCACCAAAGCCTGTGCCGACCAAAGGTCGCTCTATCTCTATAGGAAAGCGGTAGGGAGCCTGGGTGAAGTTTGGCCTGGAGCCAGATTAGAGGCCAGATTAGATTTTAGCGAGGGAGAATATCCTGAGCAGGCCAAAATCCGAAGGTTTGGAAATGCTTAAATTCACAATGGAAGTGTATTTTCCATTGAAAATATTTGTGTTTCAAATATTTTGTGGAAAATCATTTCATGTATACGGGATATGCATGCATTTTATTTGTAATATAGCTGTGCATGCAAAAGCAAGTAAACAAGTCAGATAAGTATTAAGATTTGTTTTAAATTTTACGCATACGGTAAAGTTGAATTTTAAGTGAAGCATTTAAAACTGCTGGTAAGGTGACCAGACATCCTATTTTATTTAACCGTAGCAATGTTGAAGAGCTGTTCTGTGTTTTATACATATCAGCGCTGACATATTGCAGCCATCACTTTATTTTTCGCTTCGATGCATTTTCGATGAAAAAACGGTATTGTAGTGCTCTGCTACATAGGTTGTTGCAAACTGAATATTTTACCAATGGAGAACATTTATTTTATCTAAGGGAAAATTAGAGCTCATTTACCTAACTCTAATTTTTTATGTTTATTTTTTGGTCTGAGTCATTTTAAGTTATTTATTTATATATTATTACCATAAATTTAAATTGAGACCAATCTTCTAATTTTCCCTGAACTGTTTTCATCCCGAGCTTATACCCAACATAATTTGAGCAAGAATGCTCATTCACAGTAGGTCAACTGTCATTTAAATCTGGTAATAAGGCACCTTTGCTGTCTTGTCACCCTATTCCTAGAACATTTCTTGCGATTAAAGAATTTTTATCATTCTTTGATCGAGTCCTTTCTGGTTTCTTCCGCATCACCATGGGTCCCCATGATTTTACCATTGTACACATTTCAGGTAAATATTTCGAAAATGAAATTACAAAATTTAAAATATACAAGAAAATAAATACGTCCAGCTAAAGCGCAGCGAGTCATTTTTATTTTTATTTATTCAAGTGTCGTAAATTTATGAAGGCACTTAAGGTTTAACAAATAGTTTGTTGTGTTAATTTGTTACATTGAGAGCAGAAGTGGGTGGTGTGTGCAAATATGCAAACCACAGTAACAATTCGTTCTTAAGCCTTGTCCATGTGATGTCTGGATGACGCCCGATGGTAGTCCAAAACTAGTCTAATGCTTCTTCGTCTAGACAAAGATTCAGAGCACCCACGTCTGACGATATTTGGGACCGTGCTGCTTGCCACTGTATTCAATCCAAAAATCTTTCTATTGTAAGGTCCCAAAAATCTTTGTATTGTAAGGTAAGCGTACTCTCCAGCTACTCACTTCCCGTCGCAGTTGAGTCTCTTTCATATTACCGCCTTTCCGTTTAGAACTCTGTCCTTCTTGATCTGACGTAGATTTTAGGTTATCATGACTCTTACTGGAACCAGGCTGTGATGGCTTATGACTATCCGTTAAAAGTACAGCTGCCTTAGCTGCCGCAAAGTTTGCTCCAGTTAGATTTGCATATACTTCTGCTGGAGTTGGCGCCCAGGTTTGTCTTTTGCTAGTTCCTGTAACACTAGCTGATGAAATTCAGTCAGCTTCTTTAAACAAAGATCATACTCTATTCGAGGTTGCTTGCTTGCGGCCTCATGCTTTCAGGAACCATACAGGAATTATTCCGTTCCTCTTCAAACTTCCTCTCTAGTGCTTCTTTCAACGTGGTGGTCACCTCTCGGGTAGACTTATCCGCAAGTTCCGCACTTCAAACTCAATGAGAAATTCGGCATGATCTAGCAGATGGCAATCTAGTTCTAATATAACTACAATTAGATTTTCTCCAACAAAACGAAAAACTTTACTTTAAATAATTTAATTAATTCTATTATCTATCTACTATGAAAATTACAGAATTGTTTTTTATCTTTTTACAGCAAAAATGACTACGGTCTTTTCATACCATAAAGAAAATATCTATGGGTCAAATAAGGAAACGAAAATGTTTTGACATGAAGTTAAAATTTAGACGAACTTCTTTTATTATTCCCAATGTTGCCATGGATTCAAAACTACTTGAGCGACCATCATTGCTATGATGAACAACGTAACAAGTTCATAAATACACCCAATGATCATGATCTGCACGCTTGCCATCTTGGCCACAGTTAGTAATCCACTCCTCAATGGAGGCACTCGACTGTGAGAATGACAATGACATATCAGCTCATCTCCATGGGAACGATAATACGTCGATTATCGCTAAGAATTTCCATAATATGTAATATCTAACGTAACCGGTTTATGTTTATACTTGGAATCATACACCCGTCCACTGGTGGAACCTAAGTTGAACAACCAGATAGTCAATATCCTGGACGGCTTAAAATTAATTTTAGCGGACTTGTTAAACCCATCCCGGGGATGAAAATTTTCAAAAGTACGTTAAGTGGATTTTACGTAACATTTAACTAAATATTGTGACACCTAAGGTAAGGTGATATCGGACAAAAACGGTACCCTTATGTAAAAAATATCAATAAAACGTTAAGAATCACGAGTACGCCAGAAAAATCTCATATCTTCCCGTGAAGGGGATAGATACCACTTTAAAATGGATCTAAACGGTTAATTCGGAGAAAGATGTTTGTCCCGAGTTTTGGGCGCCATTGTCACCAGCATACTTAGTTACCTCAGCTTAATGTATAAACATTTTGTTTCTCAACCGCTTATTGTCACCCCGTGCGGCATTTACCTGAGCTCAAAGCCGGTAAAATTAAATTTGGCGTGGGATTGGGGTGACACGATCAGAGGGAAGTTTCAAGGAAAAAAATAGATTTTTAGACTCATAGACAGAATCCTTTAGGTAGAAATTTGTTGACCTTAGTCAAAAGATGGCGAGCTTAGCTGCTGAGCCATTGTTTAAAAAAAATTTGATTAACATGAAGAAAAATTTAGAGTGATTAGTAAGTATTTATATTGGTGGCAAGTTGCTATCTTGGTTCGACTATCAGGGATCGATCCTCCCCACTCAATGATTTTCGGCCTTTTTTATATCGAATTTGGTGCCTTAAAATCACTCAATTTCCCCCACCATTATACATTCATGCAATTAATTTGAATTTGCTTTATATATTTTAATCTAATTTGAAAATTTTATTCTGCAAAAAAAATTCACTTTTTATAATTGACAAAAACAAATATAATATAAATATTTACAACTTGAATATAATATGTTATTTTTGATATGCCGGTGTCAGCAATCTCAAGTAGTACCAATTTGTTTTTAGGGGTACCGCTTGTATTCGCCCAAGCAGACATTTACATATATGTATATAAGATTGTTTGAGCGCCTGAAAGGCAACTATGGAAAATTATTAAACAAGAAATGGTATTGAAGATTGTGAATTGAACTTTAATTTGGAAACAGGGTTTATAAACTTAATTATCTTATTAAATATAGGAAAAAAATGAATGCCAATTGGCGTTCGTTACACATTACAGAAGTAAAAGTAATAAAATAAAATAAAAGACAAAAGATGCTCAATTTCTTTGTTTAGTTTCAACCATATTTTAAGAGCTTTGAAGAAAGCGGAGAAGCTATTGCACTCTCGTATTTCAAACGGTAAGTAGTTAAAGATAATAATTGAAGCCACACAGAAAACACGTTTACGAAACTCTAAATTAACATTGGGGACATACTATTTATTAAAATTTAAACGAAGATTATAAACAGCATAATTGACAAAGTGACTGGTACCTGGTGATTATAAAACAAAACTCTGAGACCTTGTAAAGGCATTATATCCAGCTCCTGAAATAAAGGCCATGATGGTGTTTGGAATGATTTAAAAGTCATTAGTCTCAAAACATGCTTCTGTCACACGTATAGAGGATGTAAGAGAGTTTTACGAAATCGAACCTTAAGTAACTCCAACCCTAATATACAAACAGCTCCTTGCTCAATTGATTATTGTCGCGAACTATCAAACCCTTTCGTTAAGTCAACAAACATTGCTGAAGCCTTAAGTCCTCGATCAATGCTATCACTTATCTTGTTAGGTGAGTATTTTTATTGTTTTGAAATTCAAATTGTTTCGGATGTTTGATTTGAATTTTATGAAATATTTGAAAAACCTGAATCACTTGCCATTAACTTAAGCATTAAATATCCTTGTTGTTAGAAATGGTCTTGTCTTGTGCCAATTAATTTTAATTTAAATATATTACTAATAAAAACAAGCTAACTATCGACTACCTAAGTATCTGGAACCGGCTCGTGTTTTTATTACTAATATACCTTTCCTTTCCTTCGGTTTTGTTATGTATACAAGGGTGTACAATGAACCCGGTCTATTTCAGGAAACTTGCCTTTGGCTTGGTTGTACATCTCAATCAATCAATCAGAACGGTTTTCACGACCACATGCAAAACAGACATTAGAAGAAAAACAAATGCCCGAGCAGAACCGTTATCAACATTTTGGGCATGATTAATCAATTAAATGATTTTTAATATGTTTCGAAGATTGTAAGAGAATTCAATCCAGTTTCGAACTGATGAGCTTATGATTATGAAAAAATCAATCGTCTCATCAGGCCGCGGCGACTGGACTGATTATACCAAAATTTACATTCTATATATACAGAATGTGCTGTGATTTAAGTACTAGCGAATCGTACTAATACAGATGAAATCTCTTACAATTTTTTCTTCTACACGATATTCACACTGCTCTGTGTGTAAGCTAATTTTTACTTTTTATTAATTTTTTGTTGAATGTTAATCCTGTATCGTGTACAAATACTACACAGAGAATAATCCCTAAACTTTATTTCCATCCATTATAAAATAAATATTTGATTTGTAATTCACTATTTATTTAGTACTAATGCATTTACATGAAAATAACAACACACAATACAAACACTTTATAATACAATTTATGTAGATAACAGATATTTTAAAATTCAAAATATTTTTTATAAACAAAAATTTGAAACGTGTTATCTCCTATTTTCGCTTATATTGAATTAGAAAAATTATTTGATGTAAAATTACCTATGCTAGTTAAACAACCAACATTCATTTATAAGTATACGTAGACGTCATTAATTTGGCTACTTCAGACTCAAATATTGATAAAATTAAAAATCGATTCAATTCATTTGATAATAAACTAAAAGTCACTGTTGACAAAGAAGATATGAATAACTCCTTGGCATTTTTAAACAAAATTATAAAAACGGTTTAGAAAAGACATTGCTTCGAATAAGTTACTTAGTTTCGTTTCGACTCAGCCAAACAAAATGAAAAGAAATGTAAGCTGTTTTCGAAAAAATACTTATTTGTAGAACCGAACGTATTTAGTTAGGTAACCGGCGATAGGGAGGCGACTAAAATTTCGTTTAATTTTTCCTAAGAAAATCTCGTTAAGGTAAACAGGAAAATGTAAAATTGTCTAGGCCTAATTAAAAAATGTATTCTTTCATATATTTAATATTTATTTTAAATAATTCATTAGGTCATAATAATTCATTAGGCTCATTATTACATCAAGAGACTTACTAAATATTGTATATACCATATATATATATTGTAAAGTATATTATTCTCGATCAGGGTAATATTCAGCGTTTCCAACCTCTTAATGAAAGCATTACTAACCCGTGGGGGCGCTACTATCATAAATAGTATATTATTCAACGAGCATATAATGATAGCTGTTATTCACGAAAAAATTGTATTTTATTATCAAATCCTTTAAATAAACCTAAAATAATTTTCATCGATATTTTGACGTATCAATTTAATAATAATGAAAATAGCAAGAGACTACTAGATACAATTTCAAAACTGAAATTTTTATTTGGTAATAGTGAATAATGGAAGAAGGGACTACTAAATAAACTAGCAGTGAATAATGGATATCATTATAATGGGGCATGCTTATAGTTAAAATGTTTGCCGTTCTTTTTTAAGGCAGTACCATTTGTGAAGGATAGAATAACAATTGTCATTTAAGTTTTGTGTAGAAATGTATGGCGAAATAAATAACATGAAACTATTTTCATATTTTAAAATATATTTAAGTGATTTCACTAATAACAGAAATTGTAAACATGGAATCCTTAGCGCGTTTAGTTGTTTTAAATAGATAAACAAATGTTTCTTTTTAATAAAATCGATTTAAATGTTTGATTTGTGTTAACCTTAAAAATGTTATGTGAACTAAGCGACCGAAATAAATATTTAAAAATATTGATTCAATCTGATTTTATATAAGTTGACACTACTTTTACGTATTTTAAAAGATGGTTTCATGTTGCGTTTTGCCATCGCATATCGTTTCCTTCTTAGTTTATCAACTATGTAATAATGTCATTTTTAAATTAATTTTAGTATTTAGGTTTTATAACAAAATGTCAACTCAAGATTTAACAAAAAATTTAAGTTATTAGGTGCAAAAACTGCATTATTAGGTGCAAAAATAAACGTGGAACCATTTTGATGATATTTTTTCCAGTCCAGTTTTAATAGTAACATTTTTTTTTTAATGATGGTTGGCTAGGAAACCGATGAAATTTTAAAGAATCATTTCTTGTAAATTTATTATTACAGTTTGGCACACAGCAAGTTCACCATTTCGGTTGGTATAAATATTAACTATTAAAATATTCACCCAAAAGTTTGACAAAGTTGTATGTTTTTTGTTTATATTAAAAAGCAAAATTCGTTTTTTTTATTTCGCCCTAGTACGAGCACTTTACTTTTTATATCCTTTATATTAACTTCACCTGCTTGATTGCTTGCTTGAGTGTCCTTACGATCTTTCACCTGCACATCGACTTTTGTCACCTAACAATACTTTTTGGCAAAATTTCAGTTCGATCAACATACTATAACTAGGTTTTTGCTTTAATTTTCAATTTAAAAAATTCAATCTAGTAGTGTTCCAAATGTTTCTTCAAGTAAGTTTAAAATTCAAATTTGTTTTTTGAATGACCCTTACTCATTGAATTTTAAATTTTAGTCATGGTGAAGAAGGTGGAAATTGAATTGCAATCGACCGAGTCTTATATATAAAGGATATAAAGTCAACAACTTTGTTTTTACGGGTTATGTGTTTTTTACTATTTTAAAATGGAAATAATTTACTAGACTATTTTATTTTACTATACGTTTCAGTATAATTCTCTTATGTCAAATTTCATTCTATCCTTGACCTATGGTATTGCCATCTGGTAGATGAAAATAGAAATAATTGCATTTTGCATGCCTCATTGAAGAGACAAACGAATAATGAGTATATTATACGTTAGTCGTGGACAAATGTCATTATAACGCTACATTATAAAATGTCAATTGTGCAGCGCCTTCGATGTGTTAATATTTTGCCAAAATAAACTAAAATATTAAAGAGGTACGTTTTTATATATTTATGTTATAATGTTGCTTGTTTTATTACATGCCTCTGATTGTGAATAAAATTGTATACAAACCTCGGCGAAAAGTACCATTCCCGTCTCGAAAACTAGTTCACCTCGAGGCTAAGTAAGCCTCTCGGTAAACTAAAGTTCTCTCGACAGGAATGGAATATTTTTAAGAGAAATTACCGAATAATTGTGGTGGAACACTTACATTATAACCTTGGTAGTAAAATTTACAAACAAATATATATATGTATATTTTCACTAAAAACTACATAATTGTGTGTTTCATTGTACGATTTGACGATTTTGTCGCCCATCCTATACGAAAAAATAAAAATCCGTATTTTTTAATTAAACATTTTGTTAATTTATAAATTAAACCGCCAAAATTGAATAGTACTCGTAAGTAGCTCACTTCAATTATTCGATAATTTCTATTAAAAATATTTGATAATTTATCAAAACAAAGAAAAACATGTTTTAACGAAATTTTTGTATCGCTTGCCGCATGTGGCCATGCCTTAAGTGTCCAACTTTCTAGATATTTTTTCATTTTAATTGTTTTAGATTTTAGGTACACCAGACAGGGTTACATTTATTATAGTATTTAAAGTTGGTTTTACGTTAATTTAATAACGGCGGCTAACAGAATTCCGCGAATTCAAAACTGTCGATAGTTTCCGATAGTACCATCGGAAACTATCGGTAGTACAGGCTATTGATATTTCTCCACCAATACCGCAAACGAGATTTAATTATCGTTAAAACGGAACATGCTCTTATAATATGGATATAATGTATTGCTTTGAGCACAAATATTTTTAAACAAAAAGCACTCAGAATTTACACACATTTAGGGACAGATGAAGTTTCTTTTAAAGATCAACCAAACTTATCATTTTTGGCAAGTAAAGAGTGGTTTGGAATATCACAAATTATTGAAGAGGGAGAATATTCAACATATCAAATTTTCAACGGCGATGAGACAGCTTTATACTGGAAGAAGCTCGCGTCTCGAACTTTTATTTCAAAAATTGAGAAGCAAGCACCAGGTTATGAACATTGCAAAATATCGTGTTACCCTTCACAAGTGACCTATCAAGAAATTTTGTAGTAAAACCAATGATAATAAATTGTACCTTGAATCGCAGAGCAATGAATAATCGCGATAATGGCGATTGAAAATTTGTTTGAAGACCGGTTTAAAAATTGTTTTATTCGAGAAGTAGAAAAGTTTTTGAAGAAAAAAATTTTTAACTTTAAATTTTATTGCTCATTGATAATGCAGTAGCCACAGTAGAGAGTTGAACCATCCTAACGTAAAAATTGTACTTTATTAATTTTTTTTTTTTTTTTGTTGGCTGAATATTAATTCATGTAATTTCTAATATGCTACCGGCGATAAGACCATTTTAAATTAATTAAAATTAAAAAAAAATTAATAAAGTAAAATTAGCTTACACACAGAGCTGTGTGAATATCGTGAAGAAGAAAAATTGTAAGAGAATTCATCTGTATTAGTATGATTCGCTAGTACTTAACGCACAGCACATTCTGTATATATAGAATGTAAATTGTGGTATAATCAGTCCAGTCGCCGCGGCCTAATGAGAAGATTGATTTTTTCATAATCATAAGCTCATCAGTTCGAAACTGGATTGAATTCTCTTACAGTCTTCGGAACATATTAAAATCATGTAAAAATTGTGTTTTTTCCTCCAAATTGTACAAATACTACATACGACTAGCATACCACAAAATTTTCGAAAAACTGAAAAACGGTAAAAATGTAACGCTTACTCAGGCTTGGGAAGAGTTTTTTTGCAAGTGGTCTAGAGAGGAAACTTGGTCCCATTTGAGAAAGCAGAATATACCAGAATAATATCGGTTGCTTTTAATTTAGAATGTGATGGATTTTCAAATATGAACATTGATGATGTTCGGTAACTATTTGAAGAACAAACTTTAAACGAGGAAGAATAACCCCCATTTCCAATTACACCTATGATTCTGAAAACATTTGTAATATTACATCGGTTCCTTATTTAAATTTAATTGACCTACAAGAGGGAATAGCTTTAGCTAAAAAATTAGAAAATTTTTTCGTTGAAAAAGATCCTGCAGTAGTACGTAGCGGAAAATTTAAAAGAGAATTCTAAAGTTATTTAGCTCCTTATAGAGAAATTCAGACAGAATTGCAAAAACTAACTATAAATATAATTGGTAATTGTAACTATGTCAGATAACTTTTGTGATGAAAAAATAGTTTTGCTGTAATTTTTCATAAGAGTGATGATGAAAATTAATTTTGTGATCGTAATAAGCTGTTTCTATTTATTTTATAATAATTATAATTATTATTTTTTGTTGTATTTTTAATTTTTGTATTTCATCATAACGAAATTTAATTTCATATTTTTCTTAAATAAAAACTTGAAGTTGACTTAATTTTTCATTTATATGTACATTTGGAACGAAATTTCAGCTATCACAAAATTTTACATCTTAAGACTCGGTTTCGATATAAAAACTGTAATGGCCGTCCTGCGAAGGCATGCTTGCTTAACCCTAAACGCAGAGAAAAAATATGGTTTCCACAATTATGTTTCAAAGTTATCATATTATGATTGGATTTTTGATTGTGGTAATTATGTAAACAAACATATTATAATTGTGGTAGTTAAACATTTTGTTGGAAAGAACATTAAATGATTACTGCCAAAATATTATTTTGAATAATTATATATTTAAGATTGGATTTTAAGATTGGATTTTAAGATTTATTTATTTATTTATTTACAAATTAATTTATATAGCCTTTGACAAACTCTATTTTGAGCAGGAGCTCATTTATAATAGGGTATGCCAAAAGAAATAAACAAGAAAACATAATACAAAATCGTGAATTATCTAATATGATTCCGTTCAAGCGAAAGTCTTCCTTTCAGTACCAGTAACTTTTCCATCGAAAGGGTAGGGTCATGTGAGGGATATAATAACATCATATTTTGGAAGTTTTTACCCTATTTGCAGCCAATATGAAAGCATAATCATCCAACTCCGGTAGTCCTTAACTTGGGTTAAATAGCCCGCTATTCCAGCCTCTGGATATACGTTAATATAAGCAGACATATTTTAGCTTTATGACCGTTTTGCGCAATAACAAAAAAATGCAATTTTATTAAAATAATTATTTTTAAAGCAAAATAAAAAATAAACACGACCATCTGACTCAAAACTCAGAGCCTATCTCTGAGCCTATATTTGTCGAGATCATTGGATAATAGTTACAATCATATTAATAATCACCGAACAAATTATATTTTTGTTGTAATACTACGTATGTACATATTGCCCTTACAAAGCCCAACTGTAATACATATATGTTACCGATATGTTTACTTCAATTTAAATTAATTATTAATTCATTTTATACTAAATAATATGCACAACAATTATTCAACACAAACCAAATACCAATTATACCAACACAACCTACCTTATATTATATTGAATTTTTACATTCTATATATAGGATGTATCGTGTAAAGGTTGTATTAGCGAATTATTATAATATGATCATAAACATAATTCGTATAACCATTAGTACGGTTGGCACAATCATCAACGTAATTATCGATATTATTGAAGTTTATTCTAGAGCTTATCGATTTTACGTAGCATGCGTAAATTGTGAAAAAATATTGCAATTCACAAGTCTGAGCATTAAAATGGTCGCAAGTCTTAGCAGTAAAGTTTTGTTTTGATAAAACGTAGGTAAACGAAATTACAACATTATTGTCACATCTGAAAATAAACTTCTGTGCTAGAAATTTTTCGATTTATTCGTATACATTAGCGTTAATAATACTATTATCAAGGCAATTATAAACAAAAAATATATAATTGATTCAACCAGTAAAACCCATTTACAACAATCATAATAGTTGTTGCAATCATTTTGAGAATATAATATTTTTACGGTTAAAATATTTTTTCGAGGCAATTATACTGTTGTTAGGAGGAAAATAATTTAGTTGCAGTGATCATGTAGTAATCATATTTTTTTCTGCGTGTAGATTAGGGAGAGGGGAGGGTTCATAAAAATGCAATCACACTGCCCAAAATCACAAAAAATAAATAAATAAATATTATTCATGTGCCTGATTTACCTCACGCTGCCTGCCATCGCGACATCCCACATTCCCCAAATCACACAATACTTTCAATTAGTAACGACTCATCGCGATAAAAAAAAAACTAAATAAAGCACGATCAAAAATTATGATGGTCTTTTCTGTCTTTTCGGTAATCTGACTCCAAATTCACAAATTATTATTAAATTGATGTAACATAGGTATGTAAACCAAAACAAAAAAAACTCAAAAAGAACTTTCATTTGCACCAGAAGGGCGCAAGAGGGACAAGAAATTTGTATAAAAAAAATTAACGATTTTTTATAAACAGAAAAAAACGAACGATAAATGAATGTTGGTATAAAAAATAAACTTAGCTCGTTGTGGTAGCTCCACTGCGGCTCCAGGAAGCTCACTTGTGCTGCTGCGATTATCATCCAATTCCGACGATGAAATATTTCGAATCATAAGTAACGCACGAATATGGTGGATTAAGCGTAAGCGAATCAATTAGCGTGTTCGCACTGGTATAGTATGCCACCCTGCAATACCTCAATAAACAGTCAATGCTCGATTTCACCACAGACAGGGCTCTCCGGTTATGACGTGATCGCTGTGTATACGGATGTATAACCCGAAATGGATGTGAACTTAATATCAACAATCCGTAATGCTTGCCGGTGTTGTACGCACGCAAAAACAAATTAAATTATGCGTCATGTATCGAAAATCGACCAAACAAAAAAAAAACGGCGGCACACGTGGTTTTCGTTTTATTTCTTAAATGCAGAAAAATGAAAGCTAACACTTTGTTCTACCTACAATATATTTTTGTGGCGTTTTGTGTTTCACAAAATATTAACAATGTTTAATTATATCTGTGCATTCATTATTGTTTACATACTATATGTGTATGTTCCACGAAATATATTAATTATTATTATTATTTTGTCCCAATTTTAATATTTTTCGCCACTCACTAGAGACTGAAATTTTAATATTTTCTTTTTGTATTTTTGTACTTTATCTCTCGACGTGATGAAAACGGAACTTTGTCAACGACTCCCCCTCCCTCCCCCAAAACAAAAATGCTTTTCCTTTTCTTTCCTTTTCGCACTTTTCGAACGTGGGTTCCATTCTTCCGAAAAACAGTTCGAAAACAAAACGTAAATTTGATTCGAAAATGTAATCGACGACGATCATTATTGTTATGCGTCGCGTTATCAAAAGTTTTCATTTTTTTTTTTATTTTCTTTTCCATCCCCTGTTTTTTTTTTTTTGCTTTAAAATGGGTCAACCATTACATACGGTACACATTACCTTGATTTGTTTACGTATTATACGAGGGACGCTTGTATCTAAGAGTTCAAATATAAAACTTTATTTCAGTGGACATTTAATCGAGGGTCGCAGAAGAAGCATTACAATTTCCAATTCTCCTCATATATCGCGCAAAGTAAAACTTGACATCTACAAGGCGCTGATTTAGACCACTTGTAACAAAACGGTAGTACTGTTAAAAAAAATTTTACTTATTCAGAGGCTTTGGAGCGGCCACTTTATATCCGGAAACTTGAATTTGAAACTGCCAACTTGCAGCATGAATGACAAAAAGATAATTCAACTTTTTCTCGAGCAGTAAAAAAAAATTCGGGATCTTTCAGGCAATATGTTCATTTTAATGGTATATCATTCTATACAATAGAAAACCCCACCCAATAGATTATTCTCGTGGTTGAACGGCACTATCCTGTTTGATTTCTCCAACAAAATATTATTTTTATTTTTGTTTTGTTTTATTATTTACTATGAAACTAATAAATTTTTTTGATCTAACTTTTAGATATAGCTAGATATTAAAAATCTGAAAGAATTCATTTTTTACTTCAGTGTTCATCACTGTCTGTAGCGTACTACATTAGAGATATTTTCAAAGGCAAAATGATAAGCAATTTAGATTTTTTTGTTAAAAGAGATCATCTAGAGCTGCTTTCTCGCTAGCTTAAGTTGCGTAGAAGAAACTTGTTGGAGTGACTTTTCCTTTAGTGAAGCTAGGTTGTGTCTTGGGCCTTTAGGTATTCTAAATAAACTACAAAAAAAATCTAAAAGTCATACCTATGTATTAAATAAAAATCTACAGTTCCCGCCGAAACGCTACAAAACAAAGATCTTATTCTTATTTTGGAACTAAGGAAGTTTCGAAGGCACTAGTCACTAAGCCACTTTTTCAGTTTTAGTAAGTCTTCTTTTCACTAAGCTTGATAGAAATCTTTTGCGTTTGAGACCGTTCCTTTTTATTTTTACTGCCCGTATCTAAGAATTGTTTTAATATACCATTTGGTGTATTTGTACTACTGACTTCATATTGTAAAATTCGCATTTTTTTTTTTAAGACAATAGATGGTCATTTTATATTAAATATGACAATAATAAATATAAACTTTAAATACTGGCAAGATATTTTATAAAAAGAAGGTAATTTTTAATATAATACTTTAATATATCTATCAAAGTAAAGAAAACGATTTGAATATTTCTTTGCACGTCACTGAATCTTTTTATAAAAACAAGCTAATTCTCGATATTTTTTCCACAGCGACATATATTTTAGGGTTAGTTTCTCGGGTTTCAAATGTCATATATTTTCATTTTGTTTAGCTAATGAACTTATTTTTTCAATTTCTACTAAATAAATTACCCAACAGTATGTAGTAGGGCATGTAGAAATCTAAAATATCTAACACAAATAGATTTTTTTTTGTCACAATTTATATTATTTAGATAGAAATGCTTAACTGGAATTTTTTGCGATAAACAGTAAAATTTAAACAATACCATATCGCCCAATTCGTGATAATAACTTCCTCGAAATTAATTTTTCAGGAAACTAGAGAAACTTTCATTCCTTTTTGGAGGTAATTGTTTGATCTCTCAATTATTTTATTTTATCAGTTTTTTTTGTTACATCTCACACGTACAGGTGCGAATTCCGTATTGCCTCATTTCTACATCAAAATCTCATTTGTGCAAATATTACAGATAAGAGTCATTGTCACGAAACGGGCTCTATAACGTAAATCAACAAAAAACACTAGGAGATAAGTAAGTTAGTTGCTTTGTTGGTATGTTGATATATAAAATATTGAAATATTGATATATTGATTATATCACGAATTTTACGTTTGAATTATTTGTCATTTAAGTGTATTTGTGAGATTCTAACATTTTCCTTTTACCTTAAATGGTAAAATTGCAAACTAAAACGCGTAAGATAATCTAAGCAAACGTTAAGGAGCATAAAAACATGTAGACGTCAAAATTTTAATAATTTTGCAATCCTCCCCAGTAACATGGTTAAAAACTTAGGTGTCTTTAATATTTCTACCGCAGTTAAAATATTTAACATTTATAATACTAACGAAGTAGCCGTCGACTATGATAAAAGTTAGTACAATTTCTTCTAATTTTACAGTAAAATGTATAACACATCAGCTCCTCCGAAGTATTACTTCACATTTTGAAATGAAGTTACTTGAATATCATTGACTTTCTTTATTAAATTGGCATAAACTGAGCAACTATCTCAAAATAAACTAGGTTTATAGGTCATTTTGTGTTATTGTACATCATTCGTGGTAATATTGAATTGTTAACTGAGTCTCGAAAGAATTGTTTTTGTATCAATTTTATTGATGTTATCTCGTGCTTGCGAAAAAATATCCACCATTATATTTCGATTCCCATTCGAAATTATGTATTTAATTACAAATCAGTCTCTGCCAAAATTTATTTGTGGCTTGTTTTTATTTTAAATAATTTACGAAATAAATTTAAAAAAAATTTATTAATACAATATTTTGTTGTTATTGTAAAATGGCAAACAATCAAAATTAGCAAAACGCAATTGAGCCAATATACATAATGCGCACCAATAATTTCTAAATTTGTTGTTTTGAGGTTGCAATCTTGGAGAGTATTACGATGCGAAATGATAATTTTTCAATCCCCAGGGGAAGTTTGTTTACCAAATGAAAATATTTGTATATGAAGATTTCCTCTCTTTGATACCCTCAATAGTAAGACTTCGGAGTTTTACGGCACAGAAGGTAATAAAATTCGGCTTAAAGAAATGAGGAAGTGATTTGCTGTACTTCGTACTAAAAACAGACAAAAGAAAATTGTACTTTATATAAAAAACATATGGACTATGTGAATAAACTCTACATTGTAACAATAGCTGCATTTTTTGACGCATAGTGATTCGGATCAGATCAAAATTTATTTGTGAAGCAACAACAACATTTGATCAGAAATGGTGATCTAAAAATAGTTGAACAACATTTTGTAAAACAACAAAGAACATGATGAATACAGTACGAGTACGAAGAGGCAGATTCAAAACGAAACGAGACAGAAAATTAAATTTTGGTGTTTGTTTGTTTAGCGGCGATCCATTTTCAATTTAAATTTTTTATTTGTATTTAACAATCGTGAGTTGAATTGGCATATTTTTGAATAAATAATTTGAAGTATAGGTGTGCATCTCTTTATTTCTGTAGTACGAACACCGGAATGCAGGTGGATCAGTAGTGATATAGAAAGAAAGAGATGCACCAAAATTTTTAGATATATTAAGAAAAAAGAACTTGCACAGACAAGACATAAAACGTAATGTATAAATTTAATCCAAAAGAATAAATAAAACAATTAATATATATTACTACTTATTTTGGGTAACTTCCATTTTAATAAATTAATTGTATAATTATTATAAGACTAAATGTGTAATTTCGATAATTAAATAACAGAAAAGTGAAATTTTATTAAGTATCTAAATTGATGTCCTGTAACATCGAACAACACAAAGTATCGCCAAACTACACCGAAGTGAAAATAATCATTACCTTGTGCATAGGGATAAAGTATAGACATAATCACCATACCATCTCCACAGTTTTACGCATTTTTGTGTTATTTCATGAGATATGATCTGATCTGGATCAGATCAAACGTCAAGAAAATCGATTCAAGGTTCGAATCACTGGATTGTGAATAAAACAACATCAATTTAATTTATCACGAACGAATTTATTTATTTAGCACAAAAATTAATTTATTAACAAAAATTCACAAAATTACTTTTTATAATTTTCTCACAATTCTACTGATCACTTATACTTTCTTTATCGCACCAAAACGCTTTTTAAATCACTTTTTAATTCACAAAGATTAAAACTTTACAGTGTCGCTTTCCAAATACCAATGATCTAATTCGATCTCGTTTGCTTTTATATACTCAAACCAAAACTTCTCGAAATTTCATGAATATTACAGTAAGAATAGTCTAGAAACATTAAGAATAGTTTTATCATGGAAAATTCCATTTTAGTAGAATAACCTTTTCGCTTTTAAGTAACTTATTCTATTCCACCCTAGGTGTCACCATAACAATATTGTTGATAATGAAAGTTCTAATCGAAAAATCTAAACCTCCATTTTTACAACTGGCACGTGCGATTTATCGTTCACAAACACTTTATACATTGTGAGAAATACCATTCTTAATTCTACTCAATACTGCCTTTCTAGCTGTCAAATATACAAAATAACCAAAATTCAATTGAATTAACGAAATAAGAAAATGTATTCATTTGCTTTGGATGAGCAAAATAATTTTATTAATGAAAATAATGAAAGTTTGTATGTTGATAACGAAACAGGTAAATAAATATTATACAGCATGTGCAATTATTTTGTTGTTTTTTGTTTTGAGATTAATATAAGTATATACGTATATGCACATGTTGTTTAAAATAAGCAAAACAGAACAAAAAACACCGATTTAGCACAACACCAGTGAAAAATCTTAATAAAAGCTGTTTATATTAATAACATTGATTTCTATTATTATTGAATAGGTGAATATTTTTACGTCGAACTAAATGACGGTATTAATAAATTAATGAATGGCATTGATGATCCTCAGCCTAGTGATCTACTAGCGCTTGTCGTTCAGAATGAAAATGAACTGTGTTGTTCCAAAACTTTATCGGAAAGAGCAACGTTTATTTCATGCAAAATGCGATAATCATCGTTGCACCGGTGCCAAACTAATCGAATTTGAATATTTTGAAGAACTTTTTGCTAAAGAACATAAGTCGAATCCAATTTGCATATCCTCTTGGTTATTATTATTATTACCTACAATCAAAATAAAAAAAAAAAATAAAAAAAAGATCAAATGATTTCAGCAGAGTTGAAAAAACTAAAAAAAATCGGAACCAGAAACAAAAAGACAACAAGGTTTTTCAAGACAAAATAATTCAGTTATGTTAATCTGCAGATGAACAAATTAAAAATTTAACTTCAATAATTCAAAATAAACAAAATTAAACATACATACATATTTATTAATTTAATTTTATAGATAATTCATTTTTTTAATAAACCGTTATTGGTAATATTTTCATTAAAATGACTAATACCAGTAAACTGATTTTCATTGGTATCGTTGGCTGCCTGAACAGAGAGTGCTTCTCCTGTATTTTCCTTCAACATATCGCCGTCGAACTTTAAAAAAATGTTATGTAACTGTCGGTGCAAATCTAAGTGCTTCAGCCTGCGAAACCTACCAAATAACAAAGCAAAGCTTCGTTCTATAACCTGCCTGCACAATTAATGGTTTTTATTAAATCGAATATATTCATGACTCCTATTTCCTCTATTTATATAAGATGTTACGCACCACTCCAAAATAGGGTAGGCTTACCACCTAAAATGTATTCTTCGTTTGGGAAGATATATCAGAATTTTTGAGTATTCTGACATCCGGTACAGAACTTGGCCAGCCAGAGTTGACGTCTATGAACCGCATATCAGCATCACAAATTGCGTGTGATGTCGTGGAAGTGAAGCATTTTCTATTTGTGTAAGCTTTATTCGTGTGTTTGGATACCGATAGCGCAACGTATGTTGCATTTAAACCTGCTAAATTTTTGCTGTACAATCTCAAGCTCTCTTCCCGTTGGCCACTTTATAAATTTGCCCATTATTCCAGTAAGGGCATTTACTATTCGCACGAAACCATATAACAACACACTTTTTGATATATTAAAATGTTTACTAACTGATCTATAGTAAAAAATAACACAATAATATTAGTTTGTAAATTTGTACTTATTGAAACATAAAATAATTTTAGAAATACTAATATTAAATAATATTTAATTAAATCAAGTTGTGGCCTTCTCCCAACAGACTTATCAGAAACGACATTTTCTTCTAAAATTTTAAGGAGTTCCTCCAAAGCAATTCGTTTGAGGCGGAAATTTTGTGGGAACTGAATTTCGTCGTAGAAGTTAACAACGTCATTGATGTAGCCCGTAATTCTTCGTGGACTTCACTTTTGGTGCTTCATTTTAACTAAAATCAATTCTTCTTCATCTTCGTCTTCTGAAAGGCCATTAATGTCTATTGCAATGACCACCTACAAAAAACAATTATCATTTATGTCCTGTTTCGTTGTTAACACATTCGCCATTACACTTATGAGGACTTTTCTGTATTTTTCAAAAAAAGCAAAAGAAATTAAATTATTTTCAAATTTTTTATTTTGACGTTTTTACTTTGACGTTTGTAAGTGCGAATGTCATTTGTACAATGACCGTTGTAAAATTATTCTACAATGTTGAGTTTATGAGTCGAATTTGTGGTAAATAAATGAAACAGAAATCAAGTTTTTAAATTGTTTACGATATCAGTGCCTTGATATTGATACCGAAAAATGTATTTGAAATACAACATTTTATTTTAGTTCTTCGCGGTAGAGTATTGCAAGAGGCACTACGATTACTACTTGCTAAAGATGGTCAATATAAGTATTATATTTATGTATCACACGTAATATTTATTTTTTTATATGTAAGAAAGTATGTATTATTGTTGATAAATTAATGCTCTTTTAAATAAATTTAATTTTCTAAAGTATTTTGAAAGCTTGATTTCAAAACGAAAAATTAAAAGAAATTTATTCACAAATTAATTGATGAATACTTAAAAACGTTCAGGAATTTTTCATGCAATGTTTCCTTTGAATTTGAATCGATATTTCGCCCAATTTTGTTAAATTAGGTCTTATTATGTATGTACATGATGTAGTACACTTAGTGGCAGTGCTGTACATGCCAAATGAGGAGTTTTTTACAAATTTTCAAAACAAATAGAGCAATAAAACTTCAATTAAAATAAAGTCAACCGAGCAATGTAGTAATTAATATCGTATCCAAGGCGATCAAGCGACCCTCATACTCATTCCAGAGTGATTAATTCTATCGCCTTTGTTACATACATATATAATTACCGTGTTGTCCAGTTGGCTTTTTTTAATCGAAGTTTTATTGCTTTATTTATTTTGATAATTTGTTAAAAATACTTATTTCACTTGGACACGTCCGATTTGGCGCAAGTAGAGAATATTAAAAAATATATTTTGAAGAGCTAATTACAAAATAACTCAGTGAGAAATGTATTCTACGCGTTTTAGTGAGGCAAACAATTCTTTTTGGTTTTAATAAAATATTGTACATTTTAAAGTGCCTGAATAGTAGAAGATCACACCTCTTTCCCAAAATTACCATATAAAAACTTAAGAACGAAAATCAACGAAAAGTTTTCTTGTTTGAAAAGTAGCAGTTCAAAATAAAATAAATTTTTATGTATTTCTTGCAGCTAATTTTCAGAATTTTTTTTCGAGAAATAACCGGATCAATCAATTAATTAGGAGTTAATCAATTAATCATATAATTAATTCAAATTAGAGTAATACTTTTTTCACTACCCATGTGTAGAAAGCCACTTTCCGCGCTCGGTCTGTGATATAGAATTAAATTATTTGCATGCCAACGTTATTTAGGTTTTTCGGATTTATGTTATTTATGTCAATTGTCGTTATTGATCGATCTTTAATGATCGATAATGAAACACAATGTCGTAATTTTCTGTGTAGGTAAATTTTTCCCTTTTTTCAGAGTCAGCTCACGGCTTCGCCTCGGACCGCAAACTTCATCTTGAAAAGCAATAAATACTTACCGCCACTTGGTAAGAAAATACCTATTGTAATATATACTTAAAAAAATAAAGATAGAAGATTTATCGGTAATATAAAAGTTGCTGATAGGGAAAGTTGCTATAATTCCTAAAATATATTTTATGCAGTAATACTTATAATAAGAGAAAAAACTGATAACCTAAATTTAAAACAGTAAAAGTTTATAAAAACTCAATTTCATACGCATATCGCACATGTAATTTTTAAATTGACATAAACGTGAAGTGAAGGTTCAGATTTAATTGTTCTAAAATGGTTCTACAAGTAAATTATATTTGCCAATCTTACTTAATTATCAATAAACTTCCATAACATTTTTCGCTTCTCTTAAAAGATGTACATAGTTTTTTGAGTTGTGCCACTTTTCAAAATAAATGTGCGATATGTACATTGTTTGTGATTTTAAATCAAATTAGTTTTACCTCTCTACTGCCACTAACAAATAAATAGTTTATACGTACATAAGCAATTGTGCTTCAATTGTTTTTTTTTATAATACAAGCATTAATTTAGCATTACATATTTTGTTTAGTTTAGAAAACAACTGGCTTATTATCGCTTGTAATTGTCGGTGAAGTGCAAATACATAAATATATTATAGTAGCGTGGATTTAACAACACTGTTGAACAGAAAATAAATAAAATGAAAACAATGATTTTATAAAATTTGCGAATAAATATTTACAAGATGACTAATAAGCTCAAACGTGAATAACGCTCGTTGCTTGGCTGGCTCACAAGCCGCGTGTTTGATCATTTATGTATATATTTGTTCGCTCAAAATCAAACCGTGATTATTAATTTTTTGATTATATCTGTACGTAGAAATTACTCATCATATTCGCGAGATTACCATATTATTATAAAGGTTGTCCCGAGTTTATTTTTTATTTTTGTTTTTTAGTTTTATTTTGTGTTCTGCTCGTTCAGTTGTTTAACAGTTTAAGGTGAAATCTCAAAGAAATCGGTTTTAAAAATTTCTTTTGTTGTTGTTCGCTGGTGCTCCATAAAATGTCGTAAAAATACATTGTTGAATAAAAAATTTGTGTTCGAAAAGATTTTAATAATAATAAATCAGTGAAAAGTGTAGTATTACTTACAAGTACCTAGAAAAGTAATTTAATTCGTATCATCGAGATAAAATAAGTGCATTAATAAAGTGTAAATAAATGAAGCAAGTTCCAAAATCAATAAAAATGAATAAATCCGTTTATACGATTTCATACAACAATAACTCATCAAATGACCAGGTAATCAAGAATTTACATACATCATAGTAATTTGTGCTTTTCTCAATATGCAAAATATTTATTTGGCAACAAGTAGCTTACAGTACACCGGATATAAATTAAATATTATCCCCAAACAAATAATTCTCAATTATGCACGAGTATATACTTAACAAATATTGATGCGGTTTTAGTTTTATACAGAAGCTATAAAAATATAAAATGGAAGGTGATCATGTACCATGTATGTAAAAAACCAACATATTGGAATGTGTAATTGTGTTTTGTCTACTTGTTTGTAATGCTTTTCTTTATCACATTTTTACGCAACCGAGAGCGCGAGATTAAACTGTAATTTGTATTTGTGCACTTGTGAAGTTTTGTTTTTTGTATGCATACACACAAAGGCAAACATGCGAGTACGAGTACACATCTGTACGTATTAAATAAATAAATAAATAAGTTTAATTCGCCTGAATGTTAGTAATTTATGAATAAATTTTTTACTTTGAATGTACAAATTGGATTATATTTGAAGAAATTTCCGAGAAGTGTTAAAAAAAAAATAACCCAAAAACTTAATGATGATAAATAAAGTTCGGAAAAAATTCGTATAAGTACAGGTTTGATTTTTCTACAGATTTCAACTTCCACTTATGAATCACACCATCAGCTTCTTGAAATGAGCATTTGTAATACGATTACATCTAAGGAGCCAAATAAAACATGTTCAATTTAAATTTTTTATGGTTTAGCTGAAGAAGTTGAACCTCAAAGTGCTCTTAGAGCAAAAATAATACATATAGAGACATACCAAACATATTACAATAAGGTGAAAGGTAAAAGTTTAACAAAATTATTTGTCCATGAGTATCTTTTAATATATTTACTCATTTTACTTTTGTTCTTCAATTATATTGATATACATTATTCACTATTAACAAGTAAAACATTCGTTTTAATTTCATTTTGTCTAGTAGTCTTTTCTTAAATATTATTTATCCATTTTTGATAAATAATAACTCTATAACTACGCTGATTTCAAATAAAGAAAATGTAAAATAAGCCATTGTTATTGTGTAACCCACGTTGCTAGGGGCAACGTGAGTTATATTTGGTATAACAAAATGTTGAGTAGTCATTGGAAAATTATTCGTAGTCAAATTGAATGAAAAACTATATTCCAAAAAGTTGTTAAATTAAAGTACACTATGCCAATTTAAAGAACGGTCACTATGATAAAATTTATACCATATTTCAAAATTCAATGCTCCAGCGTGAAAACACAAAATGGAACTATTTCTTAGAAATTTATTTCAACAAAAGTGGATAAAACGTTATATGCCACTCGGCTATCGCCTCGTGGGACAAACTTATCAATCATGGATAATATCTCGTTCTGCTCACTGGTACCATAAATAACTATTAAAAGTCCGAAATATGCCATTTTCTTTCCTTACCTTCTCGGAATTGCTTTAAAACCCTCGACAATCATGTGAAATTGCGAGCATTGTAAAAACTAAAATCTGAAGGCTTAAACAGCTAAAAAATCAAAAATATTTAATAGTCGTAGATCATCAGATGATTTACTACACTCGCCTAACGGCTTCATCAATATACGCTCGCGAAATAATATATATTAAAGACATAATTAAACAAATAAAAATTAATGTTGTAGACGCAATAATATACGAATTATTCTTTGAGAAACAGTAGCCGCATTTCTTGACGTTTGATCTGATCTGACAAGCAGTAAAATCAACTACTCGGATCAAAATTTTGATCCAAAAATAAAAATTTGTTAAATTTTTGTTGTTGTTGATCTGATCCGGACCACTATGCGTCAAGAAATGCAGCTAATATCACATTATGTGAAAAGCTTTTCTAAAGTTAACAAATTCGATGTAATAATTAAATTCATATGTTTTAAACACAGAAAACAAGATGTTTTGACAATTCCCTACATTTAACACGTCAGGAAAAAGTAAATTGTTTTTTGTAAAAAAGTTTATTAATACCCACTGATACTATGTTCTTTTTGTTTTTTTTTGTTCTCGGAATCAAATCAAAAAATATTGTATGCAATAGAGTACAGCCTCGGGAAATTAATAATGATAACTGTACGATATCAAAATTTTATTGTATATGAATGAAAATTAAAGAAAGCCGTTTTGGTTTTGACTATATGAACATTTTAACAACCAGCTTTTGTCTTGAATCGAAAACACTATAATGTATTATTATTTTAAATTAAAAGATGAAGCTACAAAGGAAATTTTGAGATGTTTTCAAAAAAAAGGATCAATATTTAGTGACAGAAATTTATGCTAATGAAAAAAAACTATGTATACCATATATGGAAACAGATGTGCAGAATTCTGTATATGGAAACAGATGTGCAGAATTCTGCATGCATCGAAATTAGAGTACGCAATTTTTTATGTTATGAAATACATGTACTCTGCAAACCATGCAGAATTCTGCATGTTGTCTCTATTTCTAATTTTGATGCGCTTCGGTAGGCTACATTACGTAAAAGTAAATAAACCTAGTACAATTTGTGTAATTTTTCAATCAATTTTTTAAATTTGTTGACAGAAAATATGTTTTATGTGAAAAGTGCCAAATGGAGGATAAAAATTTATTTTTTGGTTCTGCTGCATCCTGTACCCCGATGTCTTTTTTTTTTGTTTTTTTAAATTTTTTTTTTGACTGTTCGGTGTGCTCTGGATATGTATCTGTTGTGTCTGTAGCACCTTGGCCCCGATACTGCTGCTGTGGTCCTCGAATCTTCCTCCATAAATGCTTTAAAGGACTCCTTGATCCTAGTCTGAATTTGACTCACGTCTGCAGCTTAAGAGCTTTAGTCGTTGTCCGGAAATGTAACTTCAGCGTGTCATTTCGTGCCATATTGATGAATGCATACACAGCCAAACTGTGAACAATAACTACCAATTTTTAGGCAACTTAAATTTTCGTTTTATTTTCATTCAGCGCACTACCTCGTCACAAGCAAAACTTGTAAGTATGTAGTCGCTGTTTAAATGCAGAAAAAGCCATTTAAATTGAGCATGCAAGTGAAACAATAACATAAAAGGAAATGACGTTGTTTTGGTAACCCCAACCAAAACCTTGTATAGTAGCAATGTTTAGCGCACATAAGCTTTCTTTGAGTCTACTGATTTAAACGACCGCAAATCGTCAAAAACTATTTGTTCCAATAACAAGTTTGCTTCTCTTAATTATTTTCTTTTGGGAACTTTGAATAATTTTCAGTAGAAACCAAATCTCTCGAATAATTTGGAAAATCTGGAAAATTTGAAATATTCCCAAAAACTGTCATCTACATATATGTAACTCAACATCCTTCAAGTTTATTAGTACATAGCTCAACTGCTCAATGCCATGAAAGTTTCGGAAAAAATCACTAATTCTATAACAAGACCCAATGCAAACCCTTAAAATTTCGAGGAATATCGAGAATCCCGCTAAATTTCAAAATGATCGAATAATCTTGAAATATTCGAATAGTCTTACACTTCTAGAATACTCTAGCTCAGATATTCACTAAAATCGAATAATCACAAAGTTCTCCAGAAATTTCTAATATTCCAAAAATCTCGAATAAAATTGGAATTCTAGAATAACCTTGAAAAATCAAAATATCAGTAACAATGTAACGATATGTAATAAATATTATAAGCAAATAAAAAGCAACAAGAGAGGACGTCGAATAATTTCGGAAATATTGAATAATATTGATAATTTTGAATAACTATGGCAATCAAACGAAACTTAAAGTTAAACAAACCCGGAAATCATGTAGGTTAATTAAAAAATCTGAAAATATCTAATTTCAACAATCTAACCCAACGCTGCGCATAATTCAATCAAACCCAACTCCGAACAATATCGAAAATATATAAAATTTCGTTTTATCTCATATACTGTACATAAATATATAACGCTCCAAACAAATCCCGAATAAGGTTATAAACCTCAAAGAATCTCAAATGTGGATGCATACAATAACTTACAATTGACTTATTGATTCAAATTCTTTTGAGAAATTATTTTTTTCACAAAATTTAATAAATAATTCAAAATACATTTTATTCTCGGTACAGAACGGTTATTATTGGATCGATTAAAGGAAAAGTTTATATTAATTGGTTACTTCAAATTAGATGCCAAATAAAAAATCAAATCATTTCTGCAGGAATATTTGCCGCCATTACAAAACAAAATCAAAAGATGCCAATATTTGCGATTTGACGATTCAGAAGACTGATCAGTCCGAAAAACTCATGAAATTTCCTTACTTATGATGAGGAAGACTTTCCGGCACTACATTTCATCTAAAGCTGACAAATATGGAATGAAAATTTGGTAGATTTGCGATAGTTCAACAATAAATCCATTGAATTCTCGAGGAATTTCTTATTTTGCAAATGAGCGTCCTTAAAAATGGGGGAACTAGCTGTGTACTTCGTATTACAATAGTCATTGCAACGTCACATTGGAGTAGGTTTAGTAGCATCGAATTAGTAGAGAGACTGCTGTATATCGGATTTCACATATCTTAGTAGATTTCAACAAATTAACAGGTCTAGAAGATTTACTTCTCAAGCGTGAAATCCTAATGAATGAAATGTTTTCGGTTCTCCAAAAATTTAAGCTTGCTCAAGAACAAAATCGAGCCAACATTTTATTTCGTCGGTATTTTTGGTGACAATATTTTTTGTTTTAAACAAACCCTAATCAATGAGCCCTGGCCTTACTTTATAAAATATAGACGAGAGTATAGCCGTAATTGTAATGCTACAGCAAGCCAATTAGCAAAAGATAAAAGACAATTACCAAAATATTTTTTGTAAATTTAGAACAGGAATTCGTTCAACCAAATATTAATAAACGCAGGTTTCTCAGTCCTTCACGTCTACCTCACCAACAAAGGTATTAATGCAACAACTTACAGAAGGCTCTACTGGCAATTAGCATAACTCGTCCACCCAACTCCCATACTAAATTTTTTAAAATACATATTAGTCCGAGAGACTCATCGCATGTGTTTACCCAAGTAAAATGACCCATGCTGATTAGGGTTAATACCGTTAACATTTTATAATATCAACTGAGTTCTTTAAATTTTTAAAAAACATATTAGCATTTACATGACTGGCGTGCTTAATTTTTTAAATGTAAATAAAGTAGGTAACAATTTATTTACGATCGCATCGTGCCCTTTTCGTTTATACTATGGGTACTGAGATGCCCTGTATAAAGCTAAAAGTCAATGAAGTGCTTGCTCTGTAACTAAAATTTAAAAAAAATCTTAAAGTGGAGTTAATAGGTTTGACTTGTGAACGTCGTGGTTTTGTCACTTTCTTAATGTGATATTTATTTTTGTTTGAATTTGAAATTACGATCGTTTTCGATGTTACTCCTTTATCAAATTTCTAACAAGCATTAACTTTGAGTTAGATTTTGTTAGAGATCAAGGAGTAACATTCGAAACGATCGTAATATCATATTAAGAATGTGTCAAAAACAAAATAATTGTGTTTTATTATATGAAATGTATTATATAAAATTATTATGTTGGATGTAATAAATTATCTTGAGATACTAGCATTTATGAGTAATTTTCAATTGGCGGTAATTATCTAGTATCTCCGATTTTGCTGTGCTATCGCATAAACAAACAAATAGGTAGTTTACAAATTAATTTACGGGACAATTTAAATGAGCAGCCAAGAAAATGTTTTTGGCGACAAACATTGACATCAAAATTAATAAATTGGCAAATGTATTATTTTAGAACGTGCATACCAAAACAAAAATTGTTTTTTATAACATAATAAAAAGATATTACGAGAAAACAACAAATTTAATAAATTTTATCTGTAATGTAACTCACACATTAAATAATAAAATTTATTAAATGTGAAATCATACATTAAGGGGGTTTCGCATACCCTATGATATAAAACGAATTAAAATCATATTGAAGAATTGTTAAATTTTAACTAAAATATGTTAACATTTGTTAGTTGAAATTTGAAACAGGTCCAAGCAATTTCTTAAAACTTAGCTCTTTTGCATTTTCTGCAATCAGCAAATATTTAGCAGCCTTTTCTTTAAATGAGTTCAAAACAACTGTAAATAATTTTCGATTCTTTTCTAGAAACCCTCCAATTACCTATTAATGTCTCTCACCTCTCACCATACCCACTTTCTTGATGTTTTAAGTAAAAAGTTTTTTGATTGTGAATGCTCTGTAAATCAACAGTTCTTTTCCAAAAAGTCAAGCGATAAATTTGTTTTATACAAAAACCAAGCGGACATTTACGAAGAGTACCTCTCATTGGCCATCAAAGCCTAAACTTGTAGCATGCCCATCCCAAAAAAAAAAAAAAAAAACAAACCCTGCGCCTGAATTCCGGTTCGATGACAAATGATAATGAGAAATGACTTGATTTTTTATTTCAACTAGTCGGTTGCATTTTGATTTAGAGTAGGCGAAATAAAACATAAAGTCATTTCTCATTCTCATTTGTCATTGATCCGGAATTCGGGCCCTGGACTAGTGAAATGTTTAGGGGAGAAGAAACCATGGAATCACTACTCCAAAAATTAAATAACAAAGAAATATATAAGAATTATCTTTTGTAGAAAGTTATAAACCAATAACCAAACCTATTGTTTAACTGCAGTTTTCCAGTTTCTTTGTAATTAATTATTAAGAAAAAAAAAATGAATTTAACAGTTATATAAAAAAACCAATTGTCAAATCAAAATGTTAATAAAGAACAATCAAATAAAAAGAAATTAACAAAAAAATATTTAAATTCTTTTAACACCGATTACGCAACACAAAAAAAAATAAACAATTGTCTTCATTTTTTTCCCAACCCTTCTAAATGTCAAACATTTATTTATGTAAGAGAACCTTGCGGAAAAATGCAAAATAGGTACATAGTTCCAAATTACGCTACATGGATATTGTTTGAAAAAATTTAAGAGGCTTTTTGCCTAATGGAAGCTGAGTTGAACCTTATATGCCTCAGTGTTCCGTAATAAAAAAACTTAAACATATTTTTCATAATAAAATTGGAACGGATCCCAAACAATAAGTTTATATTATCCTATTTAAAATAAATTAGTGATTTTCTGTTCATGCCAATTTTAAAAAGTTAGTATTATAGCCCAAATTCCCTTGTCCGATCGTAACCAAAATTAGGTCCACATTTCCAAAAACATAAGAACAAAACTTAAAATTTTGTAATTCTAAACGTGTTAGGTTTGGAGTTAGTGAAAACACAGTCATCCAAACATACACATACAAGGTGACCATTTCCGTTAAAATCTTGAGTTGTAAAATTTTTATAATTCCTACAATTTCTTTATGCTATATTGAACAGAAAGAAAAAATATTATGACAACTGTCTATAAAAATATTTAAACCATTTTTTGGTGTTTTTAAATTATGTTTCATTTTATTTTGTGGTTAAATTGATTAACTAAATTAAGTAAGATTGCCTAATGTAATGTAATAAGTAACAGGTGAGACTAATGTAAAATTCATTATCTGTGGCTACAAGTAGTTTGAACGAAAACTAAAAAATGAAAAGTCGCACAAAAGTAACATCCAAAATTGATTTTTCGGTTGCCATCTATAAGACAGTAACAGATGTTAGAATTAATTCAGATTGCCTAAAATTAAGATTTCTATATGTACGAGTATTAACGAAACACAGCGGTTGTAATAAGGAAATACCCTTTCAGTCTAGATGGATTAACAATTTCGTTTTTTAACAGTCATCTTTATTAGGCTTCTGAGGTTATTTTTAGGGCAATGCCTTCAATTTAATTTAAAAACTAAAAAGCTGTTATAAAAATTCCGCCCAAATTATTTATTACCAAATAAGAATAAAAATTAATATAAATTAATATTTTGTCCAAAATTCTTCATTTTCTTCTCAGTGCCTCCCACTTATCAAAAATTTGTCACAATAAACTGTCTTTTGTTCCAACGAGCAAAGGGGATCCCAAATTCTCAATATTTTAGCCCACACATGGTTAACGGCGTTGAGGCTGTTGTGCGACTACTCCAAGAGTTAATTTCCGGGATGATCAGCGAACCAATTCATTATACACGCAGACGTGTGCACTGTCGAGTGATCCTGCGTGAATTCGGATATCCCATCTGGATAAATTAGTATTGTTGCGCTCGGTAACTAGTCATGAGTGTTTGGGTCGGTGTAAATGAGGTTTTTGGTCGAGATCCGTCTCGTTTTCTTTAAAAATAATCAATTAAATTTTGAAAATCAAAATAATAAAAAAGTTACCCATATATGATAAATGTAACTGATTTTCCCCGAGCAATTACGGCGCCACGAAGCTCTTTGTATAAGTGATTTCTATTATTTTCTCGTTGCATTTTGACAGACAAATAGAAAATCATCGGAAATTATAGTACCTCCTACTAGAAATGATTCGAAAACAGTTTCACAAAACATTATTGAGTTTTATTAATATTACTTAAATTACAGTAAAGCTTCAAAAAGTTTTCAAATCATCAATAACGGAGCCATCCTTCGGTGATTTCACGAACACTAACGTTAAAAATATACTTATAAAACTCGCCGTCGCGGTGCATCGTTATACTCGTCGTAATATAATTTTTAATCGAATTGTCAGTTTCCTGTTTTTTTTTTTTTTTTTTTTAATACATAGGTCATTCATCAAAAAGCTTTGTCGAGTTAAATTTTACTCAAACCGTTTACAAGATTTATTTTTTTCACCGCGAATTTTGGTTTTGCGAATAATATTATGGAACTAAGAGACATCAAGAGGTGGTTTTGGAAATATACAATATATAATAAATTGGTAATTTTTGATTGTATATTTGTTGTGTATTAATCATTTAAATCGAAATATTACGCTTTCTTATGTAATTTAAGTTTCATCTAAATAAATTTTTTATGTATGAATGACAGCAGAGCCTTCGTTTTTTAGCTGCAAGTTTTTCAATGAAAAAAGCAAAAATATTATAAAATGTTTATATAAATGTTTTCTACATATCTTCAACAACAATTTACAAGAGGGCTGGCTATATTGGTATTAAGTAAACATTAGTTGCAGAAATATTAAAATTAAATTATTTCTAAAATATATTTTTCGAACTTTCGTTTTGAAAAATACCTCAATGTTGGCTCTAACGAATTAAAATAATACTTGCTAAATTTATCTTTAGTTTTACTATTGTACGTAAGATGTCTAAATGTTTACAAAAAAATACGAAAAAAAAAGTTATTTAATCACAAAATGAACAAACGTTCCTATATTTTGTGAATTTTTTTTGCTTTTCCTACAATTTTTGAACTTGAATTTTCCCTGGGTGGTAATTTTTGGTACAATTTTACCAAATGTTTACAGCCATCACTGCCATCTATGTAATGTATATTGACTTAATGATCAAACGAATTGTAGTAAGCCTTTATTTCAATTTGACCAGAATACTATTGTTATGAATTTTTTTTATATTTTGGTTTAAATAAATCAATTATTATTAGAAAATGAAACCGATTTACTTAAACGACATTCATATGTGTTGAAATTCAAACATTTATGAAAGTATTTCAGAATACATAATTAAGAATTTATAACGCTTTCATTTAAAAATTTGTCTTAGGAAAAAAAGTGATTTCCCATATGTTTTGTGTATTTTACTATGAAAAGTTTGGTTTTTTCCTCATTTCTAATTCCCTTATAAAAGCTTCGTTTTTTTAGATTATGGCTTTGTATAATCAAAGCCTACTTAATAAATACAGCCTCCATGATGAAAACAAGCTTTTTTTAAGGTATCAAAAAATCCAAAAAAAATGTTTATTCCATAGTTTTTATATGGAGAGATATGACCTCAGTTTATTCAAAATATATTAATGAAAATTGACTCGATATTAATTTTATTTTGATTCAATTGAAACTATAAACTTTATTTTCCACCTGACTTGGACGATTTTTTCGTGAGCTTTTCCAATTTACGGTAATAATGATAACAAAATAAGATATTTTATATCTGAAAAAGCTTAAAAATAGAGTACATGCATGTAAAAAAGAGATATAAATACAAAGGAAAAGGCGCGACGTTTACAATAATAAACATGACAAACAATATAGAAACAAGGTAAACATAAGAGAAATGAAGCAAATACATAATATGAAGCATATTATCAGATGACAGCTAATAAAAAGCAAAGCCTACTTAATAAATAATTTTTTTTAAGAGTTTAATTTGTCTGTCTGTAATCAGTTGATTTTTCGGCATTTTTTATAGACAAATATATTAATTGTCTATAAAAAATGTCGAAAAATGAACTGATTACAGACAGACAAATTAATTTCTTAAAAAAAAATTATTTATTAAGTAGGCTTTGCTTTTTATTAGCTGTAATATGCTTCATATTATAATATGCTTCATATTATGTATTTGCTTCATTTCTCTTATGTTTACCTTGTTTCTATATTGTTTGTCATGTTTATTATTGTAAACGTCGCGCCTTTTCCTTTATATTTATATCACTTTTTTACATGCATGTACTCTATTTTTAAGCTTTTTCAGATATAAAATATCTTATTTTGTTATCATTATTACCGTAAATTGGAAAAGCTCACGAAAAAATCGTCCAAGTCAGGTGGAAAATAAAGTTTATAGTTTCAATTGAATCAAAATAAAATTAATATCGAGTCAATTTTCATTAATATATTTTGAATAAACTGAGGTCATATCTCTCCATATAAAAACTATGGAATAAACATTTTCTTTTGAATTTTTTGATACCTTCAAAAAAAGCTTTTAAAAAAATATCGTCAACATGGAGGCTTTATTTATTAAGTTGGCTTTGGTATAATCAAGGTTACTTTGATGGCAGTCGTTATTTTGTTTGCTGTATTTTTAGTTATGTCTCCCAATAAACTCGGCAAGCTTTCTTCTTTTAGTTAAATGCAAACTAATAGAAAAATCATCTTTTCATATTCAAATAAAATTTACATTTGTATTTAAAAAACGGCAAAATAATAACAGTACATACATACATTTGGCGAAGTTTTGCATGACTATTTTCATAATTAACAAATCTTGGAGCTCTGCTTTCACCACTCTATTTTTATTTATTTGAACTAAACTTTATTCACCTATGAACATAGAAACAAATTTAAGCTTTCATAAATTTGTTAAATTCACATTTAGCTTTAAGTTTTGATTTGTTTTTTAGATATGGTTTTCTTGAATATTGTTTTTATCGATTAAACTGTAAGTCGAAATGAAACATTTATATTTTTATTCATAGAACTTAGTTTAAAAATTATCAAATTTACACAGATTCTTACGGGACTGTTTAAAAAGTATACAACGTTATCTTGCGGCTCTGGATATGAAGCTGGTTCTACTTCTGTATGTGTATTCTGTATGTGTATGGACCACCCGGTAAAGTACACGGCATTGTGGATCATAATAAATTCTCTTACGTTTTGTTTTCTTATACTCAATTGTACTTCAACTTGGTCACTTAATTCAAGACGCGACTTGGTCATAATTTTGATAAAAATAAAAAGAACTACTATTTTGCACATACTTTCACGTAACATTGTTAATATTATGCAAATATTAATATGATGTTTAGTTCATTTTATACAATGTGAAATTATTTGGATATTCCAATTGTAATCGAATAAAATTTTATTTTTGGCGCCACATGTTTCGGGCGTAGTGATAAGAAAATTCAACACCGGTGTACCGAAATCTATTTTAGTCAAATTAATTTACATTTCACAGTCACATTCCTTTGATGAAAACTACTTTAAATTTAAGAGAAAAAAGTAACCTGTTTCGGCAACCATATTTCGATACGGTATGGATACTCTAACAAGCATACATTACTAATTTCTGGTCATAGCTTTAATGCAAATACAAAATTTTCTTGTATATAAATGGAAACTATGTAGTTGCATGGTTAAATTCTTAATTAACAAAATAGAACAATTTTTTTAATACTATAATTTGTAAATTAAATAAAATAAATTATCTATAATTAAATATTATTATTAGTTAGACGTAATGCGGAATTAAAATGTTCTTTATCAGAACATTACAAATATTTTGTCATTCTAATATAAGACAGCCAATAAAAATAACTCATTACATCAACTGAGACAAACAATAAGTATAATGTTTATTGACAATGTACTAGTAAATTCTTTGCATTTTTACACCTTCTCAGTACTCAGTAGAGATTGTCACCAGTTTGTTTAGTAATTATAGGTATTTGCAAATATTTTGCGATAATCAGTTGAGCAAATAAATTTGAAAATAAATCAAATATACGAGGTGAAGTGGTTGTAGATCAATGTTTACCATACCGAAGAGGTTTATAAGTTATTTAATTTTGTAAGATTTGACGAATCAAAAATTCTCAAACGATGATTTCAATGTCACCTTTCGTAGAATTTGTAATAAAATCTAACCATTTTAGAATCCAACCATTTTTAGATTTATTTTCTAGAGACAGCCGGTATTTACCGGGAAATATTTGTATTAGTAAAGTCACAGACTTTACAGAATGATAATAAAAAAATGGTTATTCAACAAATTAATTCTATTGCTCTGAGTAAACAACATTTTCCGTTTCTTAATGCATCAACCTAATCTAAAAATCATTATAGATTCCCATTTCCACCGCTTATACTGCGCCGAATTTCAGAACTTCATTAAAATAAAAATTATTTTAGAATTTCATTACTATCAACTTGTTGAATTTCACCAAAATCCTTAAAAAATGCAAATTGTATCCTAATTGAACCTATTTTCCACAACTTCATTTAAAATTTATTTTAGAATCTCATTCCCGAAAGTACGTACACATATGTCGGGATTAATCAAAAACGGTTGAGAAAAATCCATGTTCTATCCTAATTGGCGATATTCCCACAAGTTTAATATCATTAAATTCTGGTAAGAAGTAGCCATGCTTTATCCTAATTGGCGTTGTACATGGCAAATATCGTTTTATCAGTTATAAAAAGAAAGACCACTCGAATTAACCATATTCCAGAACTTCATCTAGAAGCCGTTTTAGAATCCCATTCCCATAGTACATGTACATCTATGTATTGCATTACTTCAAAATCAGTTAAGAAAAGTCCAAGAGCCGCCCTAATTCGTTGTATTCTAGAACTACATTTATACCGACCGTACAAAAAATCCTCAAAACAGTAGCTTCGGCTGCAATTTTAGGTGCATAACTTCTTAAGATCTCAAATAACTAAGACGTTATAGGTGTTGGTCGATTGAGCTTAATTCGATCTAATATTCATTAAAACTAAATTAACCATAGAACCGTCAAGGCTAATAGGGCGAGCCGGATAAAACATGCCCTGAAAAAAGCGTTTCAGTGGCCGTGTTGTATGAAATATTACGGGAAGTCTCAACAAAGAAAAACAATTATGATCTCGAGTAACTTGGAGTCTCATCTTCCAAGAAGATTTCAGAACTTCCAAAATACCTCGAAACTCAAAAGTTGAGAGAATGCAAAAGCCGTGACAAGCTAAACAGCAAAATCAGATACCCAGAATAATATATAGCCCACACTCATCGCTACAGAGTCCAAAAGACGTTAGCGAGAGCCCAATGGGGTGCAAAAAAATGTTACATTAAAATCAATTATAAAATTGAACTTGATTTGCTAACGAATCGAATAGTCATCTTATCTGGATAAAGGTATTCCCTAACCGAAAACAACAGAACAATTCTGGACCGGACTTCACCTTCTCTCTTAATTCATAACGATACTTGAGGTGTCGATTGAACCCGTTGAGACCTACTAAATAAAAGTAAAAAATGGTAAATTGAATCATTAACTTGAAAAAATAGACACGAAGTCCAGAAACGGAAGCTGCCAAACTATTTAATCTTATAACAAAACTAATACAGAGCACAGATTTCACCCATTTTACCTAGAACTGTCGTCGCAGACAAATGTAGTTTTACTTCTACATCTCTCCGAGTCACTGCACTAGAACTTATAGGTTGAATTTTCGTCTAACCAAAAAGCTTTAAAGTGTTATGATCCGTCCTTCCTTTTGACAGTACCATAGCAGCCACTCCTGTCCAAGCACATTGTCCACAGTTACCTTGGATATTTTCAAAGCATGCGATTAACACAGAAAATTAATAAGTTTTCCCGTTTCCGTCGGGTCCATCAATAAAAAATAGATTTTGGTTTTCTGTTCTTTGCGTGCCTACCTTGATATTTCATTTAAGGTTTGGTATGGAAGAATATTGCCCGTTGACATTTTTGTAAAACTTTTCTTCAATTATTAAGAATTCCAGGTTTTCGGATAAAATGATATCTCGATTATTCCCAAAAAATCTTAAATCATGTCAATTTTAAATTCCATCCACAACTTTGGCTGTGGCGGATTCTATGGATTGTAATATCAATGTATTGAAACGCGCAAGGATAGGAGAATTAGCTGAACTTTTACTGCAACTCTCTTACTCACGCTAGCTCAACAGAATAGCGCACAGTTTGTAAGAGGCTGCGAGACTTTGCTGTAACCAATGGGGACAAAAATAATCCCATATGAGATTAAAAATTTCGGGACTTTAACACAAAGGTCTAAACTAGAAGACTAAAGGAACCACCAAACAGATAAAGAAATGTTTACCTATCCTGCTGAGTCAAACAAGTTCAATTCATAGAACAGGACTGCGTCAGTCAGCTTTGTTGGAGAAACATAAACTTCACCTAACATTTTTATGATACATAAAAAAATTAACCCATGTACTTCCCATCTTCTTCCGAGAACCGAGGTCACGTACCAGACTCTCAATTTTCTTTCCTCAAGAGCAAAAAAACTAAATCTTTTCAATCTGAAACGCGAACACTGACTCATTTGGGTCTAAAGAATGATGAAACATTTAATTTTATGTTGGGACGATCATTCCCATAAAAAAAATTAAACAGCAATAAACAGTCCATTACTCTTTTCTCTCCCTCTTTTTGTGCGTATTATGGGAACATATTATTGATGTGTTCAATACAGATATTTTGCTAAATTTTTCCCCTAAGCAAAATTTTAAATGTCAATTATGATAATCATAACAACAATAAACGAGACGCCAGTTTTATAATTTGTTATTCGTGAATGAAAGCTACTACTTCGTATTCACAAAAGTTTATATGTAGCTAGTTTCTATTTTATATTATATTCTTGTTTAGCAAGACAAAACAAAATTCTTCTGAAAGCTAACCTAACATCTAACAAATCTATTGTTTTGTTTCCATCACAATAACATACATAAGTCAAATTACATTAATATGGACAATACTCTGCACAACGGATTGAATCTGGTCAAAACCGACTAAAGCTACCAAAAACACAAGAATCGACTATCCAGAAAAAGTAAAAACATCAAGGCAGAATGAACACCTTTGGCGAGGGAAAAAATTCTCTTTCTTCTCTCGGCTATGTATCTAGCGACTATTTTTCTTTCCAAAATTAATAAGATGGCTGCGGGAAAAGAGATTTTCGTAGCCTAAACCAACGCATATTTTGAAGAAATTGAAAAATAGCTTTACGACAAGTATTAAAATGTTGGAAAATCGTTAAATGAAGCACAAACTTCTATGTTAAAATGACATTCCAAAATTAATTATAATCCTTCAAAAAATAATTTATTTATTTATTTATTTATTTAAATTATTTAAACATTTATATAACAAATTAAAAGAGCCTTTTGGAATAAAACTATCCAGTGACAGGCATCTTATTGATAAGTAATAATAATTAATAATAAATTGCAAATTATCGTATACAATACTATAATACTACAATATAAAATCAAAATAAAATAATGATAAAATTGTCCTAACAATGATGACAATTTTATACAGTACGAATATACACTTAAAATAGTTGAAAGCTTAATTAAATTAGATTAAAGTTAAGATAAGTTTACATACAGTGATCTTTACTAAAAATATTCAGAAGGTTAACTATACTTTAAAATTTCGTAGAAAAGCACATTAAACAATCCGCCCAAACACAAAATCAATCGATGGGAACTGGAACAGCCAACTTTTCAATGAAGACAAAAATTTGGATTTTGAATTTAAACAACGGATATCATATGGAAGTTTATTAAAAATTGTAGGTGCTGTGACTAAAAAATAATTAAAAAAATGAGTTTTAATAAACTTTGGAACAACGTGAAAATACATCTTGTTTTTACGCAACATATAACTTCGACAGCTTAAATAACGATTACCACTCCTTTCAAAATGTATATTCATGACCTTATAGACATAAAGGTGTTTCAACAGGCTGTTATCAATATGCATATTATTATATTGATATTGAATTCAGTAATCTATTTTAATGGTTTTGGGAATGATATATAGTACATGAACCATTTTCCTTCCAAGATGGTGAATTTCAAAGGTCAGTATCAAAAAGAAATTTACTACTGATTTTGTCTGGTATTTCTGAACTAATTAATTGATTGGATTGTTACATAGACGATTTCTTGTAGCCAATTCTCGTTATTTACATTATTCATGCGGATGTTGTTGGCAACGCAGCCGTCATATATCTAAATTTACCCATATTTTGCAAGCTGACCGGTATTCGGTTTTAATGATGTGGTAGCAATATGATTAACTTGGCCGTGGAGCCTAAAAACTGGAGGTCTTAATGCTAATGTTTTATTTATTTGCATTACAAACGAAACAAATGCCAATGCTGAAATGTAGCACAGAGTATATTTTCGAATTCGAACTTTACCTCCACGACAACAACTATGTAACACCGTCCCATTTTCAGTTACAAGGTTACAAATTCACACTGAATTGTTAAACTTCCGTTTCAAATATTCCTTAAGTTACTCGACCTATTAAATTAGAGATATTGATTTAACACAGGTAAAAATTTTGCATAATTTGTATGCCTTCGGTAAATTGTTAACTTTCAACCCCGAGCACAAGGCGTACAATTTTTGCCCTTAACATATATGTAGCTTGTAGTTATGGTCATTATTTCTGTATAGTTTCTGCAATGATTGAGCTTGCACTTTAATTCTATAAAATAAGAAAATATATATTATTATTATTATATATATTGTACTAAGCTTTATGATATCATTTGCTCACCTGAAATTATAATTAATAATTAACTCGCATATAAATTTAGATTATAAAATATTATTATTAATTACCAAACGAAAACGAATGCATCAGCTGATTCATGGTTATATAAAGTTGTAGCGGGCGAAATGACGACATTTTCCCGATTTTGTTTTTCTACAGCATAATTAATATTTATTTAAAAACTGTTAACAAAAACGATTTAAAATTTGTTTAAAAAAAATTTTTTACAGCAAAAAATCGAAAATTTATCATCTTGAAAAGAAACTCTTTGTTAAAACCGTCGCCATTTTTAAAAAAAATTAATATTTTGGCAAATTCTTCGTTCAGCGACTAGACAATAACAATATACCAACGAAGTTTTTTGGAAATTTTGATTTCAGATGAACCGTTCTCGAGTTATCATCTTCACTGCAAGTGATGCCCAAACAAAGGTGCTCCTGGAATACAGCTGTATAGTTCCGCTATTTATAAATGTTTTTCTATGAAAACAATTTCGTAGAAACCCCAAAACATGTGCTAATCGATGTTGTTAACAGTTTTTAAATAAATATCTATTAAGCTGTCGACAGAAAATCGAGAAAATGTCGTCATTTCGCCCGCTACAACTTTATAGAACCCCTTACCACTGCCGTCTCGCATAATTCAAATGAACGAAATCAAATGAAGATGTGATATAGTTCATAAAACTGTTATAATTTAGTCAAATTGAACTTACTTTAGAATTTATTTGTCGAGAAAAAAATGAGTTGTGTTCTAGAAATTGCGAGAAACACTCGTACGTGCTTAATGAATCTTTGTGAAATAAAATCAAATAAAACTTCACTGGAGATTATAGTTTATAGTTTGTGTTTTTTCTTTAATATTTACCACACAATTTCTACACATTGTTATCATCGTGTCTAATGGACATGTACTTTATTATAAAACACCAGAATGCGTATACGCATCGCTCGAACTTGGACATTCCCGAGCGGTTTCTGTATAAATTTGTAATGGTACTTAGCTAATCGAATGCTTGAATTAATTAACTAAGTATGCAGTCTGTTTTTTGTTGTGCAAGTTTTTCATTGATTTAGCTTAAAGCAGAGAACCCATCATTTTATTCCCAACGAAGTGAAATTAAAAGGCATTTTTTGAGTACATATCCCACATCTTTCAAATTCGTTCTATCTCTATCAGGAAACTACAAATTTCGCAATGTTTTGGTGAAACAATTATTTTTTATTAATTTACAATACAAAGAAACATTTTCAAGGAACAAATAAAACCGCGAAATTGGTTTCAATGCGGTTTGCGGTTACGTTTTTTATTCACATTTTCCGTCTCTTGGTTCAATTTTTGGTTCGGGTTCGAAATCGGTTCAAACCTGGTTTGCCGATAAAAATATCATTACATTAATACATTTTCCATGCAATTTTCTGACAAATTATAATGTCATTGGTGGATATTGCACTTTATGCTATTACCACTCGTGTTCCTAATTGCAACGCATAGAACAGTGGCACTATAATTTTATCAATTTCGTTTACTAAAATTGTTTCCATCCCAGGCAAAAAAAGTCTAAACTTCATAAATTATTTTCTGTTCCATTGTATTTATTGAATGGCGACATAGACGTCTTTCATTCAAATTTGACGAGTTTGCATTGCAACATAAGTTCTCAGGTGGTAAAGCGCTGAAGATTAACCTCTAATATAATACGTCCGCCATTTCATTACTTCATAAGTAAACATGAACATTAATGATGCATAGAAATCCATGATTAATGTTAATGTTTCTTTTTTAACAACGGGATTAACGTTGGAGGTGCTTTTTATTCTAAATTAAAAAAAATTAAAAATATTTTAGGTTAAAACTAATTAAATAATTATTTCGTTAAAATTAAAGTTAATTCAAATGGTCAAATGGTCGTGTACCCGCCTGCCTGTATATCCTAGCCAGCTAGCATCAATATCAAAAATTTTAACTTGTGAAATTTACTACATTTTTTGCCAACGATTTGCTACCTACCTAAAAAAATTTTAATTTTACTAACAAATATTTGTATTATTTGATATCCAAAACTACTTGCTATACATGCTGTATTCTGATCAGATATTTTGGACCCAAAATTTCGATTATTTTACCTTACATTTTGAATATATTGGGGTTAGATGCTTATGTGTTTGGAATTTAGGAGTACTTCGTGTAATTTGGATAATTTTCTTTTAGTTTATTACTCGTAGCTGCCAAAAATCTACAATTAAATATTCACAGAGACTACAGGTGCTAACAATGCGGGAAGGAATTAGCGATTCGAGTGCCACGTATCACTTAAGATTGACAATTCATTCACATGAACTATGGTGAACAAACTTCTCATTACCACAACGAGGGAAAAATTTAAAAGTTACAAAATTCTTGGTTTGTCGAATATGTCGAAAATAAAAAATGAATCGAATCAATATTAGTGAATAATAGTTAAATTTACGTGTTGTATCAATTTATGAAAATTAAAACGTAAGTGAGATTTTATCAATGTATAAAATACTCCGATCATGACAATATAAAATAACAAAAAGTTTACTGAATGTTTCTTACGGATGTGTCATCATTACTCTAATAAGTCTAGCAACTTCCCGACTAATTCCTAACAAATCTATAGCTTCAATTACATGTGGCTTTATTTGGCCGCTCGCAAATCTAGAATATTAATCTACAGGGACTAGCTAGCCACAATACTAAATAAAAGCCTTGTTCAAGTTAACTTCTATGGGCTATGAAATTAAGGAAATATAATAAATTCCAAAAATATTCATTGACAATATTTACTACAGATTTCGAATACAGACAATTTGTGGTAATCATTAGAAACATTTGTTATAGAATGGCAAAAGAAAAAGATTATTATTTCGGTTGTCATTTTGCCTGTCAAAAAATTGGTTACCACGAAACTTTTTAACCTGATCACTCCTTTCTGCAGCATTCAAAACATCGTAAAACATCGGTAGTGCAATTTATCGATACTTTTTCTTAAAAAAAGAAATGTTTCAACCAGGATATGGTATAACGAGGAGGGGTTATATCGTATTATAGTTCAAAAATAAATACTATGATGTTTGTTTCCGATATGCATGTAGCTTTACACAGCAGTGGAGTAGTGTTTTAGCGTGGAGTATAAAGAAATAATTATTATCTGTTATTGAACTTGAAACTTGCCAAATAGATTAAATGATAGTCACTAATCAGTATAAATCAAATATTCATACAAATTGATAGACGTTTCAATAAACAACCTGCCCTAAATTTTTATCTAAGTTTAATTACAAAAAAATGTTTAAAATAAACGATCAATTAAATAAAACGGTCAATGTTTATTTATAAGTGTTTATATTTTAACCTTACCCACAAGTTCCTGTTTAGACAAATAAAAATTTAAAGGGAACCAAATGTCTTCCTAACAATAACATTTCGTTTATACCCTCAATAATTTTGACAACCATTTTTTTTATTACGTTAATACAATATTAACAAACAAAACATCTCAGTACATATTCCCCTCGCAATAATCTTTTAATCTTATATAATTGTAATATGAACGCATGTGTTACCACTTCCTTTGCTGTTATATATTATTGATGTATTTTTCGTTTACGCTACGAGACTACTAAAAGATCTCAATGAACCTTCTGCTTGCAATGAACTGCGAATGAAATTGAGGGTTTGTACCGCGATTGATTGTACTTTGTACATGTAAGATACAACACAAAGAGCGAAGAATAAATTAAAAGGTCGTTCACATGATGTTGGACAATACATAAATCTAGCGTCAGGAGCAATTGTGTTTGAACTCAAAATGCTTTGTGACGTAATAGAATGACGGTCTAATCAAAGAGTATAGAATACCAAGAGTGCCGAATCCGAATAAAAAATGTTATCACATATATCAGCAACAAATAGTCATTTTTTGTTTTACTACCGTACAATAAAATAAAATTTTAATCAATCGTTTCTGCTTAAATGGTCCATTCATCCATAGTTTTATTTTTAAAATTGGATACATACAAATAGAGGTCTGTGGTTATTTAACCCATTCCATAACCCGTTTTTCTTCACATAAATAAACTCTTTGGTGTAATGTTAGAAAAAAAGGTATACGTTACAGAGATTTAATACAAATAAAATTTTATATTATTTGATGTTATTTTGAAAATTATTTGGTTTGTATTCAATTTAAAAAAAATCAGAGGATTTTATTTCATATCCAATTACATAATCTTAATTGTACATAGAATATAATATCATTCGCTATATAAAATGTGATATGTTATTACGAGGTACAGAGAAAAATTAGAGGTTTTTATGGTATTTTAGAAATTGAGATATGTAACCAAGCAAGTTATAAATATCATTATTTACGCGTTTAACCGCAAGCTACCTATGAATATTATGACATAAATTAATGTTACTTTTTATTTGTTCTATATTCCAAATAAAATATTCCAACTTGATATTTATGGAAATGTTACGAATTTTCGAAACTTATCTTACTTGTCTTACTTGCGTGCGCTTTATGGACGAAGCACTTCTTTGCTTTAAGGTATCGATTTTTAACACTATTTTGCGATATTTCTGTTTAGCAACCCCTAAAGGTAAATTCAAATCTAAATAGGTTATATTTACTATCAACAAGAATAATATAAATTATTTTAATAGTCTAGAATTACCATAGCCGCAAATTGACCGTTATCATTACGAACATAAAGTTGGAAAATTCCCATCAAATGGAATGGGAAATGCGAGATATTTTAAATGTTATGTATATGTTACGTTATATAAAAGAGGGAACGCATCTGAGTCATCATGAATTTTCTTGAAAATCATACTGAAGAAAACAAATACATTTTTCACAATAAGTTGTTATTGTGCGTCAGTTCTTTCTACATTTCAGTTTTTCAGTCAAACAACCCCTCTCTTATGTATTTTATTCCTCATAAATAATTCTAATGTAAGATTATTATGATTATTGTATAGCCCATTACTATGTTATAGCGTAAAAGCTTTAGTCTAAGTATATACTCGTACAAATATATATTTTTAATAGGCATACGTAGTTTATGGGGTAGATGCTCGTTTGACTATTCGATTAACAAACACTATACCACATAGATTTATTTTTGAAAGTACATTTTTATCAATATTTTATTTACATTTGCGATTTTACCGTAGAATAAAGTAAACAAAACTTAAAGAAATTTTGATTTAAGGCAATATGGGCATTTAAGCTGCTTTATAAATGATTGTGAATATTATGACTTCGCCGTAATGATTCTTTTTGAACAAAATATGTAAATTAGTTTGTAAAAATAAACAAGATGGCCTAGAAATTACACTAATTGGTTTTTCTAGAACGCTAAAAAAATTAAAATCTATTAAACACTTGACTTGCCGGAAGAAAAGTTTATAAAATGAATTTTTAAATAAAAAAAAATTAAAAAAAAAAATTTTAAATAATTTTTTAAAATAGCATTAAGCCGAAAACACCAAAGAAACTGTACAAAATGACATATTTAAAGACATTAAAATTCGCTTTCAAAATGGTTGACAATGATCACATTTTCAAACCGAAATATAAAATAATACAATATATATTAGCGTGATACGTGTCTATGCATTTTTTGTATCCATTAAAAATCTTAACGCCCCCTGCCTCTAAAAGTGACACTATTTCAAATAAGACTGTGTGCGAAACCTATGATAAATATTTTTAGTACTAATTTTGGACATTTACTTGAAAAACAGCACACACCCACATTATCACAGTCAAACCCTATGTTAATTTTTGTCATATACAAAATAATTTCTTTGTGGTTGCCTTAGCGTTTTATTTCAAAATAATTTATTTTCCTCTTTCGCTGTTATAAAATGCATTTTTTCAACTGGCGCGTGGGCTTAATCGTGTGTTATACTAAATGGAAGATTGTCGTGAACGGGTTAGTTCCGAAATTCTGTTTTATATAATTCTGTTTTACAAAATTCTGTTTTACATAATCCGGTTCTACAAAATTCTGTTTTACAAAATTCTGTTTTATATAACTCTGTTTCACAAAATTCTGTTTCACATAATTCTACAAAAAATTAAATCTGCAATTAATTTTTTGGCGGCAAAAAAATTAATTGCAGATTTAATTTTTAGAAGAATTATACAATTTTAGGTTTCATGACGTGAATGAGTGTGTATATTTTATAACTGTCACGAATGTATATTTGTGTGTGTGTGTGTGTGTGTGTGTGTGTGTGTGTGTGTGTGTGTGTGTGTGTGTGTGTGTATGTGTATGTGTATGTGAGTTTGTGTGTGTGTGTGTGTGTGTGTGTGTGTGTGTGTGTGTGTGTGTGTGTGTGTGTGTGTGTGTGTGTGTGTGTGTGTGTGTGTGTGTGTGTGTGTGTGTGTGTGTGTGTGTGTGTGTGTGTGTGTGTGTGTGTGTGTGTGTGTGTGTGTGTGTGTGTGTGTGTGTGTGTGTGTGTGTGTGTGTGTGTGTGTGTGTGTGTGTGTGTGTGTGTGTGTGTGTGTGTGTGTGTGTTTATAGAGGTGTGTGCTTGTAAGTTTGTGTGTGTGTGTGTTTGTGTGTCTGTGTGTGTATGTGTGTTTGTGTAAGTGAGCATATGATAGTTTGTAAGTGTGTGTGCGTTTTTACCGCTATGTGGTTGAAAATATTCGTAATATACGGCTAAAAAACATCTTCGTTTCATTAGCCATTTGTCCCCCGAGAACGCCGTTTGTGTTACTTCGGGAGGTGGGGTTTGATTGGGCCTTCTTTAATTTATTTTATTTATCTATACAATCCTTCATCCAGTTATAATGTTATGAACCACTCTTAGTTTTTCCTCACGCGCTTAAGGCACCGTAATTACGTTAGTTGATGTTATCCGGAGTCGTGGCTGCCTATGCCTGCTTGAGATTTTTTGTCTAGCTTACTGGAATCTAGGACAGAAGAAAAACACACGTTCTGCATATTCTCCCTTACAGTCCGGGCACTAAGGCACATCGGGATGTCCGAACCCATACAGGTGTGACCGGAAACATCGATGTTCGGTCAGCAGCTGGGTCGGATAGAAGTCAATTTCGTCTTATTATTGGTAGCATTACCGCTACTACATATGCCGCATCATCTGATACCGAGCGAAATACACAGATCACTATTAGCGCACACCGTCGGTATACTACATTCACATTTCTTCTATACCTGATCTTAGAATTACCTTAGAATTACTCGCACCTAATGTTCGGCTAACAGCAGTCCTATCTTAGATAACCACTGCTGGGGTAAGGCCCCGGTACAGATATTTTCTGATTAGCTCTTAAATTTGACCAACAAAAAACGCAAAGCTCCCCGCTGGTGCTTCCTCAGGTATGCGAAGTCTAAGCAGACCATTGTTCATAATATTCCATAGCAATGGACCCAACACCGAACAGCAATTATTTTATCTGAGTAGACAATAGATGGATAAGTTGATGACAAAAATTATTTTTAAAAATACAGAATTTTGTAAAACAGAATTTTATAAAACAGAATTTTGTAATACGGAATTTTTCAAAGCAGAATTTTCCGAAGGAGACATTCTCTTACTTACTCAAAACCACAGCCCTTTTTTCAAAAATATTACCTTCTTTTGCCGAGTATTGCTCTGGCAACGCAATTATATATTAATAGTGGGCCAAAATGTCTTTTTTGACTAGTTTCTGACAACTCAAAAATAACGAACAACAACCCTTATTATTCTGAAAATATGACACTGCCTAGCCACAATACAAAATAGCTATCATCTCCCCATTTCTCGGAAATTATTTTATTTAAAGTGAGACAAATAGAACAGGCGGCATAATAAAAAATTGTGATTGTAGGTAAAAAACAATACTTACAGATTTCGGCAACAGTCTAAGGGCGGCCCTAGAGATAACGTTTAATAAAACTGTGCAGATTATCGTTCAAGTCTAGACTTGTGCAACTCAGCGCCTAGACAATACAACTGTTGTTGCAATTTTAGCTCAGTTTTGTTAATATATCATTGTTGAAGTATGACCTCTGAAGATGAGGGTGGTAATACCAGAAGCTTGTAAAGCAATTTACAGGGTGCTAACAAAAGGTTATTTGCATGTCAATGAAATGACTAAGAATTCCGCCATTTTTTTTCGCTACGCCATTATTTAAAATGTAAAAAAACAACTGCACAATAACTGCGTCGGATGTCACTAAGCTCGTTTACGTACTAAGACAGAACTCGAAAAATACACTAAATCTTGTAATCTCCAATTTTTGGTTGCAAAAACTATAACAGTAATGAAAACACTAACGAAATCATTGATGATATATCGTCATGTGAATATTATAGTGTCCTATACGCCATTTTGAATATTTTCGAAAAGTCGAATTTTAAACTTAGGACTAAAATTTGTTCACCATTCAATCCAAATTTTGATGTTTTGTTAACTTTAGTTTAAAGTTCTAACATTTCTAAATATTTTACAAGAAAGACAAATTGAAATTCTTTTCTATTAAAACCGGGAAACCAATTTTCACCCAAAAAGTCAAAAATGAATATAATAAAATGGATTCCATATAAATTCTTAATAGGTTTTTTTTTGGTTTACAATAATGCTAAAATGCATTAGATATAGTACAGACAAAAAACATAAAATAAAAATACAAACTCAAAAATCAAAATAAAATGCCAAAAATATTATTTTATATGAAAACTTCCTCATACAATAAGATAACTCTAATATGGCCTAGAGAACAAAAGAAAAATGAATTATTTCAGAATCTGTAAGAGATAGGACAATTTGGATTAAATAATCTGAAAGAACATGGCCGATTATATAAGAATCGATTAATAAGTAATTTTTTGGGAAAATGGTCTATAGTACTCACATGACGAAAATTTGTTGACTTTTAAAAGCATTTTCGTTAGTTTTATTAAAAATCAACTAAAGCGAAATAAAGTGTACATTGAAGTTACCTCCATCAAATAACTTTATTATATAAACCAATAAATTTTTACTTAAGCGGATTTCAAAAATACGAATTTTGTCAGAAATGCATGTTTCTGGTCAACCACAAAGTGGATTTTGGTATGCGAAGGAGTTTTTAACTCACATTTTGTGTATTCAATAATTCAATAAATAAAAATGATTTTTAAACCAAAGAATTAGTTTCTTTTAACTTTCAAAATCACACTACGGTTCCCCCTCGGTAGTCGTTTAATTACAACCAATTGTGACTAAACCACTGACTAATACATTCTACCGACTTTAGTGGTGACACAGGTATTCATACAACATTGGCAAGTTAATATACCTTTCATGATTGTATATCGTAATAGAAAGTCAAAAAGGAAAGGGGTAAAGAAAAACAAAATAATAATATCGATTATGTATTAAAAAACACAAAAATAACAGCAAAGCATTACAATGAGCGATTTAGATATTAAGGAAAATTCATTTCCCCGTTATACCACAAATTTTTGAATTGCAACTCACACATTTTTTTACCCCCACCACCATTTGCTAATAAATAAAAATAAATTAGATTTACTTTTTCAAAAATACTAAAATACTATGTTTGTACACGTTTTAGAAAAATACACAATACTAACTACTCGTCATAAAATCCCCAAAAATGTCTGTCTATGTATTTACGTTTTGTATGATTGTATGAGTCGAGTTAATTAAAGAAAAAAAAAAATGTAGAATCTAAAAAATAAATTTTCATTCACAGTCGTCAGTACACATTATTTTATTGAGGCGCAGGCACGATTATAATGTAGCTCTCTATAATAACAATTAAATCGTTAGTTTAGTTGGTGATATTATTTGTTGTATATAATATACAAATATAGTGTCTACATAAGTATAGTAATAATAAAATAATTCATCATTACTTAAATATTTAATTGATAAAATAGAATAATTCAATTAAAGTGAAATTATTAAAATATGTATGTAGAGTTAAATAGTTGATGAATAATAAAAAAATATTTAATTTAGTTTAATTTCTGTGTTTTTGTTGTTGTTTTATTTCCTTAAAGTTAATTAGTGCGAATTATGGTCGTAATTCTGCGAATTCTTAAGTGAGAATTAAAATAAAATTCTTTAGTTTAGTTGTAGTAAGCTTTGAATTTTTAATGATTTTCATTTATTTTGGTGGTTTTTCATAAACAAAAGTTTAATACAAGTTTTATACCATTTATAAAATGTTAGTTTAAGATTATATACAAATCAAAACAAAAAATTAATAATAACCAACGTTGAATATTGATTTATTTAAATCAACAGAAAATAAGTGTTTTTTGTACTTTTATCAAAAAGATATTAATTATAATTGTGCGCGTATCAAGTCTATTAAGCTTCTATTTTGCATTTCATACTCGCTTATAATTTTACAATCAAAGCAACAAATTTAAAAGCAGACATAATTGGCAAAGCGATCTACATTTTTGTTTTATCAATAACACATATTTAAGGTATGTTTGATTACACATTTTTTTAAATTCATTATGACCTCGTATCATGAATTGATAAGAATATTACTAGATATTAAATTAATTGAATAAAATTGTGAACGTTCAGATATAATATTATAAGAATATACATTTACACCTACTTCAATTTTTTTTTTTTTTTTTTTGTTGAGAAAATGTACTTAAGTACAAACACAAATTGATTAATTTGAATCAAATGAAATGACCGTTTATGTTGTTTTTTTTTTATATTTGTGGTCAGTTGGTCACTGATTATTTTATAAAGTACTGTTACACATTTATGTTTACTTATATATATATTGTATATTCCTACATAATAATAAATAAGGTAGGGCCATGTGGGTTATTTTAATATAAATGCAAAATATGAAGATGTTTTATACCGCATCGTAAGCAACAAATAAAATCGAAATTATTTAAACTATTACTGGATTTGGATTTAAATAACCCTTACATTGAACTGTACAAATAAAAATATTTACAAACGTTATTGTTAGTATATTTTGACTTGATCGTTTTAAATGAGTGATAAGAACAAAACTTTGTTAGCAATTATACTGTATGTTTTGCATTGAATTGGTGTGATCGGTTTGGTTATCCTGTCAATATCAACCATGTTTAACAACCTGGGAAGTTCAAGGTTTTTATTGTTAGTTCAATTCTTTATCAGTTCGCTTAATTCAAAATTCAAGTTACGGTCTACACTTTTAAAATGGCCATAATTCTAAGTACAATAGTAATGTTCGAACTGAGTCGAACCGAATACTTTTAACCTGATACTCAAAAGGTTCGAAGTATCAGGTAAAAAGTATCAACTCATACATTCGACGCTCGAACGAAATACAACCAAACAGTTGCTTTGGTATGGTTTACTTCCTCATATAATTTGTTATACGAGAAAGAATGAATTGTATATCAACTTATGATATTTTGGGATGTTTGCTACTGAAAAATAGAGACAAATAGCTATGCATATATCAACATAATATGTATACCTATATTAGTCATGTTTTCCATGAGAACTGCACTAGAACTCGATAAATTTTAAATTCCTTTTATTCTATGTAAACAGTGAAAAAAATTAAATTCATGAAGTGCTAATGTATATTGCATTTCACATAAATACACATTTTAAGTTGTAGCTTTGTGTAGCTTCTTTTTTAGTTACACTTGATAAACCCATGAATTTATCGAGTGTAGTTGGGTGTAATGACGTCAGCAAGAAATAAGAAAATATTGATGAAATAACTGAAGGGGGAAATTTTTAAACTTAAAATTTGTATTTATGTCAAATACACTTCACATTCGCGCTTTATGAATTTTTTTTTTTCGGTTTACATAGAGAATAAAAGGAATTTAAAGTTTATCGAGTTCTAGTGCAGTTCTCATGGAAAACACGGCTATTAATGTATTCATCTCTCAATTTTATTATATACGTAAATGATTCTCGTTCTCACAATTGATATTATCAATGCACCAAAACAGATCAAACATATATGAGTTTACGTTTTCCTTTCACATTGAACTGATACTTGTACCGAGTTGATACTTTTGAGCGAATTGATACTTTGTACCGAATTGATACTTTCAATCAATTGATCCTTCAAATCTTCTCGATTCTTATTTGTTTAAATTATTTATTGGACTTAAATCCTTTTTTTCTAAATAAAGATTTATTTACTAAAATAAAATGTATCTGAAAAATATTCACCGATAAACATTTTATTTGAAAATTAATTTCATTAAATGATTTAAGCAAATAGAGATACAGAATTTTGGTTAAATTTATAAAAAATTACAATACATCATAAAAATTATCTAAAAGTATCAAGCAAATAACTCAAAAGAATCAATTTATTAAAAAGTATCAATTCGACCAAAGTATCTATTCGGTACAAGTATATCCAATTCAAGTGGATCAAAGAACAATAATAATTAACCTGTAGTTTGTATTCTCCTAAAATGTATGTGAATTTTCACTACTTATTTACGTTTTTTATTGTAAAAGATACAAAACTACTGAAATGATCGAATTAATAAGGGCCTTAACATTTAACCCTAGCAAAATGTTTACAATCAATGTTGAACATGCAACTATTATATCATCCAAAACTATTAATTCCATTATTATCAGAATATTTATGAATGAGAACCACAAAAAATAACTTTATTAATCATTTGTGTGATTCTTATTAGATTTTTTTTTTAAAATAATTTTGTATATAAATAAATCTAACCATTATATCGTTAATAAATTTTAACTAATAAAGTTGTACATATACATATGTTTGTATATAGTGATATCAACTTCCCAAACAATTTTTAATTAATTATTAGTTAAGCCTTGAAAATGATAATATTCTTTGGTTATCGTAGAAAAAATTTCTATTGCAGGAGTAATAGCATTATTTGTTCTAAAATATACATACATAGAACATAATAAATGTTGCAAACTTATTTTAAAATTAAATTAGGGTGTAATGTTATATTGAACTTATTTATATCAAATATTTGGTAGGTGTCATGGTCTGTAAAAAACATTCCGATTTTGATTGGGTTATTTATGTGATAACAACTAAAATTTATTTCCAGAAGATATAAATTATGAAGGATTCTACAGTAAGTCTACAAACCATACTACATATTGACTCAAGAAACAAATAAACATTGTGTCAAATTTAACACAAAAAACTATAGGTTTACCACTGTTCAAAGAGGTGTGAAATTCTTTTTAAAAATACTGCACTTGTCACATCGCGCCCTTGAAATAAATTGCGGCAAGTGCTGAAACTGAGGCATAATAACACTTTTATTTATATTAGAATATATAAATCGAAAATCGAGCATCTTAACTAAATAATTAGAATGTTTTTTCTTCATACGTGAGTTTTAATTATCTACTTCATACATATTTACAATACCCGTCTGTAATGAACACTCTTATGTGTGTATATGCAAATTTTTAACAATAGAAAATATTATTTTCTATTTTAATTGAAATATGATCGCATTTTTTTTATGAGATTTACGGATGTGGAAAATCTGAATGTGAATTTTATGCGCATTGTTGGGTTTATTATACGTATTTTATTTCATTGTTTGAATGAATAACACCGCATAGTAAACTTATGTGAAATACTAATTTATGCCCTTGAAAATTTTTGGCGGGCTAACGGTGCAAACAAATTTATAAAATACATGTATGTAACATGACCTAAAAATATCTGTAAAACTTAGTGTTTAGTATCAAGTGCTTACTATTGATAAGGCTGTTCAGATAAGAAACTAGCTATGATTTTTGCTATGTACGTGTATATTTACAATTCGTTCATGAATTTAATTATCAAAGGTCTGCAGTATATCTTTTAAGATGATAGGCCTTGCTTAGAGTCATATTTGTAAGTCTAGAGTCATAGTTGTAATTTCATCGTATTTATGTCTATTGAAAATTTCCCTTTAAACCTGAAATTATGAGACAAAGGTGTTTTGAAATGTTTACCGTTATTTATCAATTAAATTTTATCAGTATTTTCCGCACCCCTATGTCTACACCAATTTGTATTCATATTAAAGCTTTACGAATATTTTAAGTCTACATAGCCATGTTCTTCTAACTTTTAATAGATACTAGTAAGTTGTGACTAAAAGCGACTTATTTAATTTCCATTTTTTTAAGCTGAATTTTTCATTTTTCATCCTCTTGTGGTGTTTTGCTTGCTTGTATCGAGCCGACTAATAATAATTTAAAAAGGCTTTGTTGTATAAACAAAGAAGCAGTAAAGTTATTTTTGGCAAAGATATTGGATATTTATATTACATTTACCCTTTGATTTCGGCAGAGGCGATAATTTGAAAATGTTTTCCGAAAGGAACAGCGACGTAAGTTCAAATTAATTAATGTACAAATTAATGTAATCTTCTTAAGTAATTAATCACTTCTTAGTAAAAAATTGTTAAAATGCCGAACTTTATTCATTTTTTTGATTTAAATAAATTTTGGTAAAATACATATGTGTATGTTAGCTCCCTTATGTATTAAAAATCTACTTTGATAAACAATCATTTTACATATACATACATGTGTACATATGTATGTAATTACTAATTATCAAATTGGTATTTAATTTTTTTTGTATCCTTAACTTAAATAATAACAAAAATCCTTTCTTTGAGATAACGAATAACTCATTACTTTATCAGGCGGCTCGTTTGTTCTCACATTTTCTCGGAGTACACATGCATATTTATAAAGAGATGAAATTTGAGGTTATCAAACATCGATATTAATTTATATAAACTAATACTAGACACCTACAACCGTATTTGTTAACCATTCGGTATTTTGAAAAACGTTTCTTTGTTCAAAAAGCCTCTTTTGTTTGGTCATCGTTTAGTTTGCTGCTTGTCAAATTGTTGTATTTGACCATTATATTTGAAAATTTTATTTTTTCAGGTGCGAACTAAATTTAGAAAGGGCTAAAACAGCTTGGTCATAGTTATAATTCCATTTTAAAAAATAACCGTAAATTATAGTAAATTTGGAATTTAATTTTGACGATTTTATATTATGTAGATTGCTATTGCAATTGGATTTAAATTCTTCTGTACTAGAATAGGTTAATGTTTTGTTTGGAAGTTGGATAAATAATTCAATCAGTCAGAAATTGCTAATATAAATGGATTGATTTAGTTAATCTTCAACATCATTTATTACAACATCATGCTCTACTGGAGAGGGCTCCTTGGCATGCATCATCTTTCATGAGGGTTTTCAACCTAATGTAAAATTAATAGTTGTTGCCCTTGTGTTTTTGATCTCATATTTTATATACAGTAAAATTTGGCGTGATATAACAAGTTTTGATATGGGCAAGTGAAGCAAAAAATAAATGAGGGTCAATTTAAGGGTGGCTTTAAAAATATACAACGGCCTTTTTGCTATATCTACTCACACAACAAACAATTCATGTACTATTTTTATATGTATATATTTTGACTGGAATATTATAATTTATTTTTTATTTTTACGCTTATCTATGACCTTTATCATTATTTAAATAACATAGATTTTTTTGAGAATAATCATTATCAGTGTTCTGACATTTTTTGTATTGTATTTGTATTTATTTATAAATTATATTGAAAAGAAGAGCAAACGGATTATCTGCTTGTATAATTTTCATTAAAAATAAATTGATTTTATATTTATATTTTCAGGGGCACTATAATCTTGGACATACAATCACAGATGCAACAGAGATACAATACCGTGGTCCAAATGTACCTAGTATACCGCAACAACCAAGAATTTCTTCGATAAACTCCAACAATTCTAACAGAGAAATGGCAATGTCATCGGAAAAAATGAGAATATCACGACGCTCTGGGATTGGATTAGATGCTGGAATATGTTTATTATGTAAATATTAAATATTTTTTTATTAAATGTACCATTTAAGCGGGAAATTTTTACGTTAGTAGATTGTATTGTATTTTTGGTTTAAATATATATGTACGTTGTTAAACTCAATAATTCAGGGTTAAATTAAAAATTTAGTTTAAAGTTATAAGATCATGTGGGGGACTTGATTTTTATTTAGTGTGATTGTTTCTGTCAATTTGAATGACTAGTAAAATTGTATGCCTTGCCATACAATATTAAAATAAGTTTACAATTGCTCATGTTTTTAAATGAATAACCCTTAGGGATTTTAAGTTCATTTGGTGAAATATAAATTTATTTAAACTCAGCAGTATGTTAATGAATTTTGACTACAGGATGATCAATTCAATTAGATTCTCCCTTAAGATAATTTATAGATAATATGTGAGTCGAACAGTTTAACCAACATTTTTTTAATTGTAAAAGAAGATCATAAAATGCTAACCTATTTTCTTAATTATTTTTTTAATAATGTTACTTGTAAATATACTCGTATATCGTGGCGATTATCTACTGATGTACATTAAACCTATAATTATACTGGTAATTATGAAAATGTTCACATATGATTCAAATTACGTTATTACCTAGTAAGGATAAAAACAAACTTTTTTCGTAGCCGGCCACTTGTAGGGCAAGATCAGTTCCACAGAAAGTAAATTATATTTGCAGGCAAATGAGAAAGAAAATCGAATTTATTTTAACAAATGAAACATTCAGATCGGCTTTACTTTCAGATCGGAATACCAAGTAGACCTACTGGAAAGCTCTTGGTAACAAATAACTTTTGTTCATTCGAGTAGCATGAATTCTTCCTCTCAGCTGAATTCTGAAAAACGTAAACTTGATTATCCTTTTATACAGATGAAATTGAAATTAACGTTACAGATTTTCTATTTCTATGTTTTTGTTAAAAATATGAATTGGGGCACTCAGAAATACCAAAATTAAGAAATTAAGAATTAAAATATATATTTTGTTATAAATGGGTGCAATTGAGTAATGTAGGTACACATAATTTAGCACTTTAAAATAATTGTTTGTGAATAATATATTTAGTGGAGAGGGAACGAAAAATTACAAACATTTATACGTATGTTGTACTTGCCGGTAATATATAAGTAACCCTTAATTTAAACTGCTACACACAACGTAAATTAAGTGGAAATATTTTTTGTTAGTTACCGATACTACCGACACACCATGGGTTTTGTAACCAAAGTTTCGAAATCTTACGTTTTCCGAATGAAAATAGGTGACTTGGTTTAATCGTAATATAAAATAACAATTTACCGATTTTTGGTTTGCTTTTTTACATCATTTTCATTATCTATTTTTAATTTTAAACTTTAAAAAGCATAACAAACATGTTATACGACGAATTAAGATAAATCCCTTTTTTATTTTTTAATTGACATGAAGAAATATTATACAAAATGTAATTTGTATTTCAGAACATTCGTTTTATGCGCTCTTCGGCACTATGTAATGGAATTGGAAAAATTATGTCACTTGAAAACTGAATTGAAATTGCTTAGAAATTATAATCACATAAGAGCCGTGTTTTCCATGAGAACTGCACTAGAACTCGATAAACTTTAAATTCCTTTTATTCTATGTAAAACGAAAAAAAGTAAATTCATAAAGCGCGAATGTGTAGTGTATTTGATATAATTACATATTTTAAGTTTAAAAATTTCCCCCTTCAGTTATTTCATCAATATTTCCTTATTTCTTGCTGACGTCATTACACGCAACTACACTCGATAAATTCATGGTTTTATCCAGTGTAATTAAAAAATATGATATAATTGTCATTATTTATTGCTGTAACAACTTAAAATGTGTATTTATGTGAAATGCACTACACATTATCACTTTATGAATTTAATTTATTTTTCTGTTTACTTAGAATAAATGGAATTTAAAATTTATCGAGTTCTAGTGCAGTTCTCATGGAAAACACGACTAAGGCCTACTACATATGTTGAAACTAAAGATAGCTCGAAAGTTTAGTTGTGGAACCATGATTTGTCAGTAATATTAATTTACAAGTAGTTATAAATAAATTACAGCAATTCGGAGTTTGATAGAAATTCGGATTTCGATGTCCAGCTATAAAATGTTTTTAAACCGCTGATTGTAACCCCAGATGCGTTAAGAAATTAAAATATTGACATACCCAAAACTGAAGCGACTTCAGCATTATTGTTTACATATATAATTTTAAAAGAAGAGGTAACTATTGTTGATCACAGTCATTAAAACTTCTAATCGAAAAGTTAGCTATTAGAAGAAATAGAAATGTTGCCTCTTTTAAAATTACTCCAAGATCGAGAGTTGGGGGCATAAAAAGTTATAGTTGATGCATTTGGGACGGGCTCAAAATCCGAAATGGCTTATTTTGGAAAATAATGTTGCAGATTTTATATGTGGTCAGACCAGACAATGAAATAAAATTGAGTCAAAAGATGAGCTAGACGAGCGTAGTCTATCTACAGAATTAAACCCAACTATCGCACTGTGTGCATACCCAAAACACAGGTATATGGTGTTAAATTTAAGTCAGAAATGGAAAACAACCAATTTAAAAACGACCAACTATGAAGCCGAAATGAGAGGAATTTTCCATTAGCGAGTGAGTTTCTAACGAAAATTAAATCGCCATTGGATGTATTCAGCTTCGCCAACTGTTGGCAATATGTTGAGTAAAATCAACGCTGATAGTTTCTGATAGTTTAAATTTAATTTTCTCCGGTGGTAGATTTCCCACGGTGGGAAAACGGAATACGCCGATTGAGCGATTAAATCTTTTAATTTTATTTTTTTTTCCTTTCCATTTCTCGACCTAAAATTTAAAATTGCTTGAATTTGAATATTACATACATAATGAGGTAATGGATTAAAAACTTTTCGAGTTTCGAATCGCGGTAATTCCCAGGAATCAGAAAACCACAATCCCGTTTCCAGGAAAAATAAAAGGTCCGAGAATGGGCAAGCCAATTTTGTATGGCCTCCCAATAGTTTACTGATGAGAACCGTTGTAACAATCAGTGAATTTCTTGATCCGGAGTTTTTTTATTGGTAAGATTTAAGAAGAGAATCCTATCATTTCCTTGTCTACCAATCAACTCGTTAAAAAAAACTAAGACATTTATGGTGTAAAAAATTCTAATTTTAGTGACGATTTTTTTTTTTTCGACAATTTTCCCTATTTTATGAATAATCGTTGACAACTTTTGCATTTTTACTTACTTGAATATCTCTCTTGCTCAAATGCTCTATTTTTCAATTCTTTCCAATTTACAGATTTTTTACACGTCCATGAAAGAGGGCCGTAAAATAAGCTCACAGAAATCAAACTCGTAAAAAATGGGGTTAAACTCGTACAATTTGTATGGAGTTTCCGACATTAATTCGCAGAACAAGTGGAAATAAACTCGCAAAAAAATAGTCTTTGAGTATAATTCCATAATTGTACCGAGCTTAGCTCCATTTTTTTGCGTAATATACTCTGAAATAAATAATGTACTGACTTAAATTTTCATGCCCTTGTGAAACTCTGGAAAAGAAGAAACTGAATATTGAATATAAAAACAATAAACCGCAGAATAAGTCGCGGAACCTTAGAATCCGAATTTTCTAGTTTAATTTCACTTTTTTGGAATTAAACTAGCAAGTTTTTGCGAGTTTAATTCCAATTCTTCCCAGTCCGCTTCCATTTCTTACGATATAGAGTGGCCTATATACGCTTTATTAAATTTGAAAAAAGAGAGTAACGTATGCATCCGAATCCTCCAAGGCCGGCATTTCAATGCTCTTTAATCAAAGGTTAAACTCTTAACTAGAGCTTATCTTTCGATTCTGGTTTTTCAATTAAAATAAATTTGTTAAATTTAACCACCCATTCATTGGGCGCTTTCAGTTCCTACAACATGTTGGCATTGAAAACTTACTGATGGAAAAATTGACATTCGATCTATCACATTGCCATGTATTTCCGACAAATCGGTTGCATTCAGAAAACAACATGTTGATTTTGTCAACATGTTGCCAACAGTTGGTGAACATGAAAGCGCCCATTGTGTGCTGGTTAAATATTTATGTATAGTTAAACTGATGTTTTCGACGAATTGTTTGCTACACCAACCGGTTTGTTGCAGTAAATTTTTTTAAATAATTTAGTTAACCCTCGAGAAAATAAAATTTGTGAAACCAAAGAAATTGGTTGAGAGTTCCTTGTTAAACCAAAACAAGACAAAATATTGAAAAACAAAAACATACAAATTTAACATTAAGTTTAAGACAAAATTTCCATCGGTTTAGCTGAACTTAATTTAACCACTCAAGGATTTTGGTTGTAGAGGCCTGAAGTCGAACATATCTTGTCGTCGGGCAGTATATGTACGTAATTATTTTCAGTTTTTGACTGTGGGTATTAAGATAAATTAATAATACCACTAGCAAATTCAAACAATCAACTATAAATACAAAATAATGGTAAAATAGTTTTTAAAACGATAGTGATTTGACGTAATTTACTACGAGTAAGCCAGGCTTTTCGTTTTTCTTAAACATTTCTTTTAACGGAAAAAAAATTTGTCAAAAAATAAGTGTTCACGTTAAAAAAAATTGATTTCGTGAACATCATTTTTCCCCTAAGGTTTTCAAAAATACAGTTGCTGGTTATAGCGTCCGCAACCTTAATTATAAATTAAAATAGAAAAGCACAGCTCTTTTTATCACAATTGTTCATTCTTAATAAATTTTCTAAACCAGGCAAATCTTAGTCATTCATCATCATCTTTTTTAAACTCGAATAAGTATTTCATATTTTCTGAAACCACTCATCAGTCTGAATCCTCTTCATCAGCTTACACTTAAAAAAAAAATACGTAATTTTATTTAGAAAACGATTATAAGCTTAGGTCAAATATTCCAGTTAGTTAATCCGAAGAATTTTATTGTAAGAAAATAATGTTATGTAGAAGCTTTTTTATCTTCGATATAAATGAAATATGCTTCAAAATAAATTCTAAAAAGAACAAAAACAAAAAATATCCATTAGAATTTTGGAAACCGAATTAAACTAATCCATTTGTCTTATTGATATTGAACCATCATCATAAAGTATACAATATATACGATTAAAGACTAATTTTCATTTTTAAATAATTGACATGACTTTTTATCAAGATTTTAGTTTTTTTTATTGCGTTTTGCTTTTAAAATACATGTCTGTATTACTCTGATAGTACATAACATAATATATATTTCAATAATTATAATTTTACATTTTTCCAATTTTTTTTTTTTTTTTTTTTTTTTGATTTAGTCGAGGGAACCATTAATTTTATCGTTGATAATGCGTAACATTAAATACATGATCCAATTAACATCCCAGTTTATGTTTAAATTTAACTTGGTGTGGTATATCTGAATTTATTATAATGAGACAAAATTTCGTTGTTAATTTTTTCTTTTTTTTGATATTTTCTTTACACGTTCACACCCATGTGTAAAATAAAATTTGGTTTTGGTAAATCATCACAAATATGAATGGAAATAAGTCAGTTAATAAAAAAAAATATTTGTTTTATTCAATATAATGAAGAAAAAAGCAGATGGTTCGTCTAATTATCTTTTTCACACCACACGTTCTGTAACAATGATATGGGACTTTTTATTGGTTATTGACTTTTATTTGAATTAATATAAGCATGATGCAATTAAAACTATTTTATTTATCAGTACAATGTAGATTATAGATATTAAACAAAAATAAGTAAAGAAAGTAAAAAGGAATTAGAATACATTTGGCTCCAACGCCATGTCCGTCTGCAGACAGATTACCCCGATAAACGCATTAAATAAGAACATAATAAAATCTTTACGATTATGTTATAAAAACCTTTTGTTTTATAATAAAATTTAATTTTAAAGTCTCTCATAAAATTTTAAGGGGTTCTTTCATCACAGAACCTGTATTTATCTTAGACTATTTCCGGAACCAACACTTATTTGTATAGACTAACGTACACATTTTTTATTTTTGCTTGATATTTTACCTATTAGAAAATTCTAAGGCAATGTGATAAAGAAAATTTAAAATTTGCGTTGGCTGGGTTTCGATTCCGGTTCAGAGATATAATCAGTTGATAAATTTGATTCGGTGAAAGCAACGCAGAACTCATTTAGCCAGTTCACGTTATGTGTACAGCACATCGCAACACTTCCTTGTTTCATACCTCTTTGCCTACAAACTTTGACAAATAAATCAAAGTGTGTGGGCAAACAGGTATGAAACAAGGAAGTGTTGCGATGCGGTGTATACATATTGTGAACATGCTAATTGTTTTTTGAATTATGCCAACTTTGAAATTTAAATGTTTCAATTTTATCAAGAAGTAAAGCAAAGGCAAAGTAATTATTCATTATGCTAGGTTTAGAACGGCACACAACACTACTAGTGAGTGAAGTATTCTACAAGAATTTTGCACTAAAAGCTGCGGTTGCTGTATATACCATTCAATAGTTGAGCGGTAATTTCAGACACTGCTTCTAGAAATCTATTTACGATACATTACCTCCTTACTAATATTATACCAAAAATAATACATAAAGAAACATACAAAGCATGAGTAACATAAAGTTGATAAAAGCTTAATAAAGTTATTTATACTGAAAAACACTTACTTATTGAGCTGATGCGAATACACACGCAGTATGGTCTCTTTGCTTCTCTCAATACAAACATTGTAAAATATTTTGTATAGTTTGCGAGAAATTAGTGATGTAGTATCAAAATGTTTTTGAAGTTTGGCCACCGAGGGTGATTTTTACCCTTGGTATTTACATCTGAGCTCTGTCAAAACCAACCTAATCAGCCAAATAACCACAAGTTTGATTTGATTGGATTAGAGCACGAATGCAAATATAACCAGGGTAACAAAACCTTTCTCGTAACCAACCTTAACTATGCGTAAGTTTTAACTAATCATATTTTTTTCTTGTGTTGTTGTTAGATTTGTAGTGGACATTAAATTCGATCTAAACTAGATAATCCGATACTTCGACATCGCGCCGGCCAAAACATTTTTGCCCTTACATTTCATTCTACCTGTCGAACGAGAATTATTTTTGTAATTTGCGTCCAAATCTTACTTTTGCCAACTCAACGTGAAAAAATTAAGTCGACATTTTTTCAAACAAAATTCGCATTGTTTACTGAGCCAAATAAACATAAGTTTAATTCTCCTAAACAATTCTTAAATATTCACACCGCACCACAAGCTAAATTAATTAGAGGTTTTATTATTTTCATTTTGCAAAATCTATCTTTATAGTAGGTATTTCAGGGTCACTTTTCACTTATTTATTTTTAATTGTTGAAATATTTTAAGAATTTTTAAATTTCCTAGAGTAGATTTTCCGATGATCTTGAATTTGCAGTTGCCCAATTACACAAATTATTTAGATTCTAGAAAGAAAAGAGAGATTTAACGTGAAACAATCAAACGGGTTAAAATTTAAAGTCTTAAAACTTAACATTTGTATGTATACATATATCCCAATGCAAATACATATTTGGTACAACACCTTTCTTAAAAAGAACATACTTCAGTAATCATTCTTGTACACGTACAAATTTTATCATCGACGACAAACATTTTCATCGGCAAAAACCAGTCTGACAAAATTACTGAATTTCTTTCAAACTCGTTATAAATTTATCATTCGTCGCTTACTTGAAATCGCAAAACACAGTGAATAACAATGATACTTTTATCAGATTTCATTATCATCGAACCAGAATCGCATCCTAGTGCAATAAGGATGTATAATTTTATTTTCGAATACTGTGGTAATAATTTTCTCGTTGTAGTTTTTGACATTTTAAATTTAAAACATACGCTCTTTTTGCTGCCCGAATACTGTTTTAGTTTGAAGTTTATTGTGTAAATGTGAATTGAATAATTTAACAGTTTGGGATTGTTGAATTGCATATTTAAATTTGATTTGTCTTATTTTGATTAATAAAAAGAATGATGATGAAATAATTATACTTCTATAGTTTTGAAAGACGCAATCAAGACGGTTGATTTCCAGTTACATAAATTCGAGATACATTTCGAGATACATTTCGAGATAGGTTACGTTAGGTTTAGGTGGCGGTCCACTAGGACCAGGCATAGGCACAAAAATGGTCCGTAGCCATACCACGAATAATTGTTTCCTCCAACTCATTGTAACCATTTTGAGCTGTTAACAAAGCACTGGATATTCCTGAAGTCCATCCTACAGAGGTCCGTCAGGTCCTTGAAGAGTGGTGCTCCTAAAAACTTTACTCTGTTTCGTGCCAGACGAGGGCAGGTGGAAAGAAGATGAAGTACTGTCTCTTCCCCCTCTTCGTTCTCGCAACTACGACAGTAGTCATGTGAGAAGACACCAAGTCTACTCGCGTGCCTCACTATGAAACAGTGGCCCGTAATCATTCCAACAACCAGACAAATTTCGAGATAACATTAATTAACATGAAACTTTAAATTCCCTAAACGACTAGGTTTATATTTCTCTTTTCGATTCTCGATTCTCTTTCGAAATAATCAACATAATTAAAAACGTTGGCTAGCCTGTAGTGGTACTTATGTATAGTCGTAGAATAGCACGAATGCGAAAGATTAGAATAACTGTCAAGGAAATTGTACCTAAACTCATTTAATAGCGGATCACTAAATAATAGAAACGAACGTTTCTTTCCTTTCTGTCAAATTCTACCTTGGTGTAAGGCTGTGGTAATTCAAATGAGTGTGTTTTAGGTCAAAAACTACAACGAGAAAATTATTACCAGAGTATTCGAGCAGACCCTAAGTATTACAAATTGAAAAATTATTTTACTTCAATGTACAAGGGTGCGATTCTGGTTCATTGATAATTTGAAATGATAAACAACTTTACATTCCCATATAGTCATCCGTTTAAATTTTTGGCAGCAACTTGAAAAATGCGAAAAAAATAAAAATCCAAATTTCCTCAATATTTTTTTAAATCAGGGTTTGCTCTTGGTGTCAAAATAACCAAGTGCAATCAACTGGTAGGAGTTTGCCTAGTTAAATGAAATGGATAATATTGCTTAATAAAAAAGGCTCTTAAATCTCTTCGTGCGATGTAGCGCCGGTGGAAGAAGAACGCGAATTTGATATTCTGTCGTACGGTTTTACAACATAGCCAAAGGCGGGCGGCCAACCAATAAATAAATACAAAATTTACACAAAAACTTATTTTGCTGTGTGAATTGGTTAACATTTTGACAATCATAAATTGTACAAAATTCATTGCGACAACAAAAAAATTTTCAATAATTTAATTAATAATAATTATTTGCATTTCTGAGAGATTTAATAATATGTAGAAGCCACAGTGAATGATGGATTCTACAAATATTGATATACATATTTTATTTATTTATATATGTACATACAATGGAACTTCTAGTACAGAAAACGCAATACGTTTACGTTTTAAACATTTTAACATGTACATAATATGTTAACATTTGGCCCGTTTCTATTAAACCTGTCTGTCCAAATAAATTTTATAAAATGTTAGATTCATAATTCGACTCATAAACCAAAGACAATAATTAACATAAATACATATATGCACCATTTTTACCTCGAAGAAATCTCTTGGCTTCTGTTGTGGCGCTCTAAAGTCAAATACAGAAATATAAATGTTTAAAGCAAAAAGTATGAGCATTACAAAATATAAACAATTTGCGACGCCAATTTAAACATAAATTTCTGTTTATTTTAGAAGAATATGTAATTAAAAATGTTCATAGTTTTAATCGACTTCATCCGCGTATGATGTGTTCTTACATGAACGTTTTTACAAATGCTCCAACATTTTGGCAATTGTTGATATTGACTTAAATATAACCATAAACATTATGATGAAACACAAACCTAATTTATAAATTATCTTTAAGTAATTTTCGTTTATTTTTACAAATGAGTAAAACATAAAAGACAACTTTAAAAACGATTGTTTCTTTTGTGAATTACCTAATTGTGTTTAAATAGTTACATGTTGGAACAAAAGTTCGATGAACGTCCAGGGGAAGAATTTACTATAATTTACTTTTACTCCAAAGGAATTGTGTAAAGCATTTAGGGGAATCCAAAATTTGTGCATCACCTATTGCAAATCTGAATTATTCTTTTTAATGGTTGACCATGGAAAATTCTCTTGACGTATGCATACAGCTTGATGAATAAACAAAAAAACATCTGCGGTTTTTAATACACTAATCATTTTTTTAAAGCAATGAAACAAACACGATTCGGATATTAAATATTATGGAAATACCGGAAACAGTACAGTAAGTGTAAGATTACCTTAATCACATTACAATGAAATTGAAAAAGCGTTGGAGATTTAAAATAAATTTGTTACATAACACACGTACTCGTAGTTCATCTTATATGCAGTACCATTATTAAATATTACTTTTTTAACAAGATTAATTGTTTTGGCAAAAGACGAAAAGGACCGTTAGTAATAACATAGAAAGAAAATGTAGTACCGGGAATTTTAATTTGTCATATAATATCGAAAATCTGTCTATACACTACAACCGCCCATTAACGTATTAGTATTCGAATATAAATATGTTACCGCAGAAACCTTTATTTCAGATATAGAGGTTTATTCGACGATTTTAGGCCTTCGATTATGCCGATTATTGATAGTTAAGCATTGAAACATGCAAATCATCTATTTTCTGAGATTTGAATTACCGACGCAGTTGAGACGCCATTATTAATAATTAAATTAAACTTAAATATTTTTTGTAATCTAATTTTAATTACGTGAAATAAATATTGTTTGTGGCAATTGTTAGCCTTAATTTGAAGTCAAATAAATTGTTTTATGTGAGACTTGGAGTGAGTGTATTGTGTGGGGACATCACACGTGGCAGGCTGAAGCAGCAATTAACTGGCCTAGCATTTAATAATCAATAAGTCGTTCACGCAGGCAGTGATCGGCGGCAACACACCACATTACAGCATTAATTATACCGGAAGGGCAGTAGTTGTAACCGCGCGTTTTCGTTAAATACGTATATCGTATATCGTTCGATCTCTCACTGGGAAGGGAGTACTGTGGTGTCGCTATGTTCTGTGCATTCGGTTTGCATTGTTTGTAGGGCGCGACCAATGACAGTTGGTTTGCATGGAGAGAAACAAAAGAAAACCGTGATTTACTTTAAGATTTAGCGTTTTGTTTAAGTCAGTACTTCAATACTAATCTAGATCGTGCTCTCAGCATTTCATTAAATATAAATATTGATTGTTTACCCATCTATAAAAGTTCGATGATATAGTTTTGGCCCAATCTTTTTTCAATAAATGAAATTAAATTTTTCAATCCTATGATGATAAACATCTATTGCGGGAACGGAAAGCCGATAAGCCTTAATAATTATTTAAAACAGTCTGTGAACGAATGTGAGGAACTTCTGAAAAACGGTATAATAATTCAAATCAAATTTAGTATTAGAAATTCTCTTGCTAGCGAATCACAAATAAAGTATTTGTGATTCGCCGGCAAAAGCATGTATTAAAAGTATATGTATAATGTTTAAGAATCATCTCAGTTTTGGCAATAAACTTTTTTCACAGGTCTTACATATTTGAATTAAAATACGGATGTTTGAAATGCACCTTGGTAGGAGAATACATTTCCTATCGTACAGTTTTCTTAAGAATTAATTAGATTTAATATGTTCCGAAGATTGTAAGAGAATTCAATCCAGTTTCGAACTGATGAGCTTATGATTATGAAAAAATCAATCCTCTCATCAGGCCGCGGCGACTGGACTGACTATACCACAATTTACATTCTATATATACAGAATGTCCTGTGCTTTATATACTAGCGAATCGTACTAATACAGATAAATTCAATTACAATTTTTTCTTCTTCACGACAATCACATAAGCTGTGAACGCTAATTTTACTTTTTAATTTTTGTTGATTGTTAATTAGTTAATTAGAAATTACAAGAATTAATTAACATTCAACAAAAATTAAAAAGTAAAATTAGCGTTCACAGCTTATGTGATTGTCGTGAAGAAGAAAAAATTGTAATTGAATTTATCTGTATTAGTACGATTCGCTAGTATATAAAGCACAGGACATTCTGTATATATAGAATGTAAATTGTGGTATAGTCAGTCCAGTCGCCGCGGCCTGATGAGAGGATTGATTTTTTCATAATCATAAGCTCATCAGTTCGAAACTGGATTGAATTCTCTTACAATCTTCGGAACATATTAAATTAAAAATTAAATAAATAGAATTCTGTCTATTAGCCGGTTTTCGTTGAACTACCGTTCGTAAATACTAAAATGTTTCTACGTGTTAATAAAAAACACATTTAAAAGTGTCGTAAGACCGGTAGCATATTTAGAAATTACAAGAATTAATTAACATTCAACAAAAATTAAAAATTAATTAGAGTAAGAGAACAGATTAAGGTTTTCGTAACAAAATTTATTGTGCGCATCACAAGCTATGTTCATCTTTAGAACACTTACCAATATGTATGATTGAGCAATTTCCTGTTAGCGATAAAATGCCACTAGAAATATATAGGGATGTAAGAGGATTGGATAGTTTACCACACTGGAAAGTCACACAATATCGTAAATTTTTGTTATATTTGGGTATTGTGGTTTTAAAGGATTTATTGATATGTGACACAAATGAGCTTAAACAGGGCTCAATTACAAGCAACGTCCATAATTTGTGTCACCTAGTTGACGAAGTTTCTAGATTTGGAAATTTAAACATACTCAATTCCTACCCATTTGAAAATAAATTATTTTTATTAAAACGAATGCTACGAACTTGAACTTATCGACTTGAGATTCTACCGAACCCTATTTAGACAAATTACCAATTTGTGTACATATTTTTGAAAATTCGTGAATCATTTTAGTTTTGATATCCTTTAATTCTTCCATCAATATCTGTTGATTTTAGTTTTATCACTCTGATTTTTTAAAATCCGGTGGTATGTACTGTAAGAATTCGAATTGTCGAATATACCGTTCACGATATAAACATTTTCCGCACCCTGTGAAATTTCAACATTATTGTTGGTAATATTCAAAATACTTGTTTAACAATTTCTGTAGATGAATTATTAGGAATTGATGTTTCTAAGTTAATTACGTTACTTAATTACGTTAATTACGATAAATTAGTACTACGTTGGATAAATACTCAATTGTGATTTGTTCAAAACTGTGCTGAGGTGATTTTGAAACATGTCAATTTTTAAATTTTTTGGATGGGACTTCAGCATTGTCATTTTCATATAGTTGGGTCGCTGTCGTTACAGTTTTTCCAATTGGTCCTTTTCAATTTGCTCTGCAATTTTGTAAGATTCAACATTTTTTTTTTTGCACAACGCATGGTTGAGCAATCCAATTAAATTTGTCTGGTTGAGCATAAGCTTTTTTGAAAACGGAATTCCGCCTTTTAGTACTCCAATCTGGGAGTGGACACTAAAATATATTGTTGTCCTCAAAGAATTCCGGAATGATAACTAGCACAAATCAATGATTTTGCAGTTCTTGCACAATTTTAAAACACCTTAATTGTTTACTATGAAGTATCAAATAAAATTAACAAATTAATTTTAATATTTAAACTCTATAATTTATAAAATACTTACCCACGAACGTTCACCCGAAAATATAAACACAACCGCTATAATTGACGCTAGCAATTTCACACGAGTATTTTTTACGATGATTTTAGAGGTTATATGATTTAAGTAGATAATAACTCTATTAAAGAGATCACAAACATTTTAAACAACAAACATATGGTATAGAGGTAACCACTTCAAATAAGAGAAACATACAAGGTACAAAACTGTACAGCAATATACATACATAAAGTGAAATAAAATGCTTTTAAACGTCATAATTAATAACTTTTGTGAAAATAGTCCATATAAAGTAATTAGTAAGATTAGTAAAATATAACGATTTTATTTAATTGAAATTTTTCACTTTTACCAATACAAAATCATGTTTAGATTTAAACAATATTATTTTCATTTTTAATACTCATCCAAGTCAGTAATCGGAAACATTCGTTTCATACGAAATATCTTTTTAATTTAAAATAGTCGGCATTTATAGCTTTTAGGAGTAAGCGATTCAGTCTTAGAGCAAGATGCTCAAAAACACAAAATTTAATTAGTCTATAAACTTCTATTTTGGACATTTTGAATGCTTCCGTTAAAGTTCTTAACAAAATAGAACCCAACAAAGTTTAAGAGTCAAAGAGTTTTTAGAAAAAAATCTCTATCTCGCTTGAAAGGTTCCTGGCCTCGGTACCTCTCAGCCAGCGCGTTAAAATACCACTTTGCTCTCTTGAAACACAAATAACTAATATATAGTATATCAAATAACTAGTATATCAAATACTTTTTAAAGTCGCCCAGATTATTATTTTATTGATACATGCGTGGCATTGTTCAAACGCTAGTAGTGCGATTAAATCCTAAAATGGGGTTTCCCACTTTTTTATGTATGGCCAAAATTAGAAAATGAAAAGACCGTTTGCATTCGAAACAGCTATATTCAGAACAGCCATTTTTTGGTTTTTCACGATATTTTCGGTTAGAGTGTGTTGCATAGGAAGCGCTGGTTGCGTAAACAATGAAAATAATTTCGCTAACAGTAGGTTAATAAAATCATTTAATTTTAATTGTTATTATGCAATGGTACTCATTTAAATAAAAATCAATGTTTGTCTCCTTCATTGGCGCCTTAATGTCAAACACAAAATAATGTGCGCTGTCGGATAAATATGTTGGTCTATTCTAGTCAATGATAGTCTATTCTAGTCCAATATTTTAAAAATACTTTAATTTTCACCAATTATAATTGCACAACTTAATGTTTACCATATTTATTATAAATTCACTTGTTTAACAATAAATTTACAGATAAACCAAATGTTTACGTTAGCTGATTGAACAAAAAGGGTTTAAATTAAGCATTATAAAGTATTTCCGCAAACAAACCATTAAAAACAGTCGGAGTGTTTCATTATTTAAATAAATTTCAATTACTTTTTATTAGAACTTAAATATTGTATAGTATATCTCGACTATAAATAATGTTTATTTTGTTTTTCATTTCAGCAATTTTATGGATTGGATTAATAGAATTAGGATTTTTCCCACAAAGGCATCAAGGTTTTACGTGTGGCGATCCGACAATTAGTAAAGAATTTAATGGTGACACAATCAGAGCGTCTACACTGTTGATCAGTGTAATATGCGTTTTTTTTATATTATGGGCAACCGAGAGTATATTTTATTCTCCAAGAGGTTTGAAAGATTCGCGCATGAAGAAATCAGCCAGAATAGCGATAAAATGGTATTGGAAATTTACATGCGGTATTTTCTTCGGTTTTATACTAATCGATGCGATAAAAATATTTGTGGGCGAGAAGCGACCACATTTTTTGCACACTTGCCTGCCAAACACTGCAATTAATTGCACTATTGGGTAACATATAAAAGATAATTTTATTTTGAAAACGATTTTTACAAATTACGCAATTTCATCTATTTTTTAGGGAATTTGTTCGAGAGTACGTGTGTACAAGAACTGGAGAAACGTTCATTGAGATGAATGAATTAACTAAATCTTTTCCATCCGGACATGCTTCTATATCAGTTTATTCGGGTGTTTTTCTAGCTTGGTATTTTCAATGTCGATTGCCCAGGCTACAAAGTAAATTGATGCAACTATTTTTGCAAACCATGGCACTTTTTTGGTCTGTATTTTGTTCTATTTCGAGAATCACCGATTTTCGGCATCATTGGTGGGATGTAATTGCTGGATCAATATTTGGAATATTTTTTGCTGTCTTTACCGTACGTAATATAAATTATAATTGGTTATTAAAAATATTAATGAAACATTCTATTTGCAGTGCACAATTCTTTGCCACAATTTTAAACCACGGCGTAAATTAATAACACCAATTACAAGTGATGACTATGACAATGCACCTGTTATATGTGTAAAAGGACTTCTTTCCGATTCGACTGGTAAAGATGAGGTGTCCCTACAAAGTGGAGCACCATCGCCATCATAATGTTAGTTTAGATAAAATTAGTTTAGCTTAAATTATAATTTATTTACTAGTTGCTTTAGCAATACTGAAACGATACAAAAATTTTAAACGTTAGTTTTAACGGGGTTTATTGTACCGAAAAATTTGATATTGCCACTTTTATGTTATGAACATTTTTTAGCTTTAATTTATTCAATAATACTAGTAGTTATTACATTAATCAGTACAAGCGTAATAATTAATTTCCAATCATAATATCTAAACAGAGGAACATTAAGTTGAATGTTATTCTTATATTTTATGATTTTGATGATTTGTGTATGTTAAAATAAACAGTATTATGTTTTTGAAAAATGTGTGTGTATGAAATATCATTCGTATGAAAGTAGTAAATAATAAATTGAATAAAACAGATTTTATAAAATATGAATATTTTGGGTGTTTAACTATTCTCTCACAATCGACGATCACAATTTATTATTTTATTAGGTAGATATTAATTTGAAAGATAGGTTTATTAGTTTTAAAAAATTGACCCGATTCCAGACTAATTCCGATTTCCAGTTAATAGTTTATATGGTCTATGGTCAATAATTAAGGGGATTTAGTTGTTAAATTCGAAGTTTCCAAGAAAGCAAAATAAAATTCAAACTTCTCTGCCAATCTCCAAATTCAAAATTCGCTTAATTATTGATATTATGTTATTAACAATTCTGTGCTATATTGCGTAAGGGAGTAACTCGAATTATTCCGAATTATTTTAATTTCGAAAACTCTGAATTCGGAGTTATATTAGAAAAGTCTTTGTAATATTCCGAAAACTAAAAACAACCGTAACAACCGATTACAAAAGAAAGAATTGTAAAAACTCTTACGGCTTTGAGAGACTCTTAATTTCAAAAACGTCTTTTTAAAAAATGCGAATCTTGGACTAATTCCCTTAGGTAATATTGCCACAGAATTGTTAACAATTTCTGAAAATTTAGCCATTCCATATCGGAAATATTTTTAGTTATTGGTGAAACATTGAGTTAACCCTTTTAAACTCTTTTAAAAAACAGTAAAATTGTTTTCTGCTCAATATATAAGTAAGTCATGTTACGTTTTTTTAATTCAACAACAATGATTAATATGTGTAAATAAACGAAGAAAACATTTACGTATATTTATTAATTTAAAATTCAGAGTAGTGCTTTAACTACTGTGTGTATACCCGCGGTCTCAAATCAGTACTTCATACCAGACAATCAAAGCTTTATGTTTTATTCCTCTGGGTACGTATAATTACGCGCTTTGCTATTATTACATGTACTATGTGAAAATTTTGCGAGAGGAATAGGCTGTTGCATTAAAATATGCGTTTTAAAGAAATTTAGAAAAATAATAAATGTACAGGGCTTAACTCTCACCTTAACTTGCACCTTTTTAATTATTCACAACACAGTATAAAACAAGACAATTTATAAAGTACAAGTTCATTGGATGCATGCAATTTCTGGAACCGACTCAGCTTCTCAGGTATTCCTGAAAATTGGAGCCGAAATTAATCAGTAATTAATAAAAACACTACTTATCAAACCAAACTGAAAAATTATTTAAATTTTAATCTGCAACACTACAAAGCAGCAAAAGTTTTTCAGGAGAGTATTACCACTGTTCAAGTGTGGGTAAAAAATGGCAAATTAAAGTTAATGAAGCTAAATCTAATCATGTAACCTTTACAATGCGAAGAGTCACTTGTCCACTAATACAAATGAATAAACAGGGGTGATCTGTTCTACCATCACTATTTCCAATAGGCTTTTGCATCTCATTTTATCAAAATTAGACGCTATTTCGCTTATTTAATTACGTTTTTTTATTATGCTCTCGATTTGTCCGATTCATCAAACTATTTCTTCTTCACTTTATCACCAAATTTTTTCTTTTTGATGCTTTACCGATTGCGATGGAATTGGATAGTAAAGAAATTTATACTAATACATGGAGATCGTAATTGATAAAACGCATATATGTATAATCTTATTCTTAAAAAAATATATACAAAGCCTATCGAACATCAACAAATCACCGCAGGATAGACCTCAATCGCTCAATCGATACCTCGACAAACGTTTTATATGGTGCAAACATATTAAGTGGGGAAAAAGAAAACTTTTGTGAATGAAACTAACAAAAGCGTTGTAGCGGTTTACCCAATTTATTCGGTCAAATATATTTCTTGGCGCCATCTCTGTACAACACAAATATGTACATTATTAATCGGTACAGTTTCCAGATTCACTGGTTCATTGGGCTAAAACAACACAAACACACAAAATAAAATAAAAACTAAATTATTTTCAGTCTGCTCTCAAACGTCAAAAGGACAATATGGCGTTTTTGGGTGTGATGAACAGTCTATTATTTTCTACTTTTATAAGCGTCGTTACAATATACATATTATACTAAAATAAAAATGAACATCGATAGCATTTTAGAAGATGTGCAGAAAAGCAAGTTTATCGATTGAAAATAAAATACTGCTCTATAAACTGATAGTAAAATCTATCTGTACGTAAGTTCAGCTGTACGGAATGGCCGGTAACTCGAGTTTGAACATTATTCAATGGCTAAAGTTTAAGAGTGTAGGAATCATAGTAGATCATCATGGTTCGTGTGAAACGAGTTAATTCATCGCGGCCATTTGTTCAGTGCCAGCCAGGTATCACTCAAGATTGGCAATTCATCCAAACGAGCTGGAGAACAAACTTTTGACATTTCATCAATGGAGAAAAGTCGTCCGATCATGACAACGTAAAAACGCAAAAAATTTACTGAATGTATCTTATGCAGACAGAGTACATGGCGTAGGAAACATAAACCATAGCAGTGCGATATATCGATACTTTTGCTTGAAGTAAGAATTTTTTCAACTCGAGTATAAAGTTAATAGGAGGGTCTGATATTTTTTGAGGTAACATCATTGGAAAAGAGTTCGCAAATAAAAACTATGGTATTTTTCGAATGCACACAGCTTTATGAGATTCCTTTACTAAAATTAAATTTCGTTTCGAAACTAGCTCAAAAATTTAAGTTGTTATCACCACCTATGTATACATTTTTACATATACCAACCGTCCATCGTATATTACACGATTAGTATGTGTGTGTACCAAACGACAAGTACGCTAATGGTAATTTGCTGAATTTATTTACACGAAAAATTTGGTTTTTATGAGTAAATTGTTATTATTTTATTTATTTCTATAATTAAAATAATAACAATTACACCCCCGGAAACAATAACACGCCGGCTATTGCTTATTTTTGATTTTATTTCTTCTTCATAGTGTGTCGGAACTAACTGATGGGTCAAAAACGTATTCATGCTCGTCCTAAAAACAGAGACACTTTTGCCGATAGACCCGATCTACACTCAGGACGAACTTAAAACTAGAAAGATATAATTGAAACCAAAGTGAAACTAAGCACAAACTTAATGAGAAATCACAGAGAAAATCTTATATATCTAGTTAGGCTAATTTGTCGTAAATCTTACAATCAAATTAACACTAAGGAAGGAAATGATCCTTTTGAAGAATGAATCCAAGCTATGCTAATACTCTCACTTGATTCACATCCCCAAAAGGTCTAGTAACACTGGACGAAAAAATACACTAGGTGCGGATAGGAATTTTTAAAAAGTTTAAGAGAACTCGACCAAGTCATGTATGTGAAGTTAGCCCGAAATTCAGCCCGAAATACTTTTTGGGATTGTGTCTCAGCTAAATTTAATATAAATTTCGGGCTGGCCCGAAAAATTTTTAATATAAACAAATTTTCTAGTCTCATTCCGAAAAAAATTAAAATAATCTAAACTGAGCTTGATTATTCACTTAAATCTTAAAAGCATTGAATTTAAAATTATTTGACAAGAAATTATTCGCAATCAAAAAACAATTTGATATTGTAGTACAAAATTATAATAAAAAAAGATTTACAAACATATCTGCTGATGCCAAATGGTAGATATGTTTATCGTGAGTGCAACCTATATACCGCCATTGTAATATGAGTTGGCTACAAGGTCCTTAGGAATTATTCAAGAAATTACGATTCATATAAAATTGTACTGAGATACGAATGGGAATATTTTCGTACGTGGTCTTGGCCAAAAGGTAGTTTTGTCTATCCTGAGTGCAACCTATATACCGCCATTGTAATATGTGATGGCTACAAGGTCCTTAGGAATCATCCAAGAAAGTAAGATTCTTATAAAATTCACTTGAAAAGGACCAGTGAAAATTTCTGCACCGGCACCACCATGAACCATTGGTTCTTGCCCCAGAGTGTGGTTTGGGTCATGCCACAAACGAAACGAGTAATTACGGATCCAGAATCTGTATCCATAAATTGTAAGCTTCTTCAACATGAATATGACCCACGATGTATTTGGTCAGGCTAAGCCGCAGCCATATTAACGTCGATAAACTTCTTGTCAAAAAATATCCACTAAACAAAAATTGTCTTTAAAAACCGAATTAGAAAATTGGATCGGATGTTTTTCGACCTGTTTGGGCGCCATTTATCACGTTAGAGGAAGATTCAGGTTAGATCTGAATCTTGCAATTACAAAAATTATCCTAAGAGGGAGGATGATACCACGACTTTAACCTGGTGCTCAGTTAGGTAGAGGTTAAATTCGTCGTGGGGTTTGGTATCTCCTCTTAAGACCTTGGAAAAAGTCGTTTTTAAAGAGAAAACCTGGTTGAAAACAACCAAAAAAAAATAAAGAATGGGAACATTTTGGAACAAGACCGGCCACCGAATTGGTACTTGACCTATCCAACGGAAATCGAATGGGGATAAAATCAGTCAACAAAAGCATTAGACGCTGTTGACTACAGGGAGGACAGTGCAAACACTTATCGCCTTTCGTCGCTTACGGGACAGTCAACAGCCACATAACGTCCGGTACTCCTTTAATTCTACTTATCTATTTATGTTTTGCTTCGGTGGGATTCCCAAAAAAAGAACGAGACGGGCGCCGTTCAGGTAAGTAAACAATTTTCTGATCTTCAACAGAAAATTGTCGGCGGCTTTTATATTTTTTGGTTGATTAATTCAAGCAAAAATTACAATATTACCCCTTCCAATTTTTCTGTTGGTAAAAAAACAAATGCATTATTGCAAGTAAAAAATATATGCCACATTAAGATTATCTGTATAACCCTCATTGTATTAAACAAAAAATTTGTTTCTTTCCGCTTACGCAATGTTCGCAATGTTTACGCAATGTTCCGCTTACGCAATGTGTACCTTCGTAGTTTGAGAATTTGGGTCGAGTAAATTCAAAAAGAAATAGAAATAAAAATGATTGAAATAAATGAAATTGGAAATTGCCATGTCTCGTGCCGGTAAGAGTATGATGATTTACATTAATTCGTTTGGTATTCTTCAAATTTATTTAGATATATGTTTGTATCATTTAGAAACAATAAACAAATCTGATACACACTGAAAAACGCGAATATAATTATAAACGTACTCGGACAGTGTCATTAGCGTTTTTTTCTGTGAAGCTGCGTACATGCTATACATTTCTGGTGAAAAAATGTACACCAAGAAGTTAGCTGTTTGAGTTTAATTATTTCCAACTAGAACAAAAAGTTGAGCAGGATAACCATTTTTAACTAAAAATTATACTATTTTGCTAACTTCGTGGTGTACATTTTTTCACCAGATTTTAAATTGTAACCCGCAATTGAATCACCCTTTATTTCTGATTTACAAATCAAGCTGCTGTGACTAGACATTCCAATTATTCGAGAAAGTCAACTATTCGAATATCGAATAATAAAATTCAAACTATTCGAATATTCGAAAATATTCGTCAAAATAAAAGACAAAATTTATTGGTAACAAAAAATAATCATTTTATTTCAAAACTTAACGAAAAATAAAGGTAATTATTAATAAATAAGTAATATTAAATGGTGTATTAAATAGTTTACGAAACTATTTCATTTTTAAAAACGTATATTTTTAAAATACTAAAGAGTTAAACGTTTCCAAATTCGGACGAGTTTTCTTTTTTGTTTTTAAGGCACCTGCGGTAGAAAAACACGTTCAGTGGCGGTTGACGTTGGCCTAACCGTTATTAAGGCGTTGAATAACACATCCAACGAACTAGTTCTTTTTTTAAATGAATCTAGTTGACGAAACTCTTTTTTAAGCCCGCTATATCTGTCGATCTCTTTATTGGGCTTTGAGTTCTTTGGTTGCATTATTCCTGTAATGGTGTTCTGCAATTCTTGTTGTAGTCTAACTGTGGCCGTTGGAGGTGTTCCACTTTCCAGCAAAATATCGGAATTGAACTCTTCCGATAAGCTATAGTTATTTATGGTACTAATGAGCAAAACGAGATATTATCTCTTTGCTCACGAGTGGCATACAACGTTTTATCCACTTTTGTTGAAATTATTCGTAAACTAATAAGAAATAGTTCCATTTCGTGTTTTCACAGTGGAGCATTAAATTTTGAAATGTATTTTGTCATAGTGGCCGTTCTTTAAATTGTCATGGTGTACTTTAATTTAACTAATTTTTGGAATATAGTTTTTCATTCAATTTGACTACGGATAATTTTCCAATGACTACTCAACATTTTGTTATACCAAATATAACTCACGTTGCCCCTAGTAGCGTGGGTTATACAATAACAATGGGTTATTTTACATTTTCTTTATTTGAAATCAGCATAGTTATCGGGCTATTATATATCAAAAGTGGATAAAAACTGTTATTGTTTGCATCGTTAAACAATTGTGGATGAATTTTTTCCATTATTTTCTCCGCTAAGGAAATCGCGGTACATTTTGTTGAACATCTGAAATATTCGTTTGAGCGTGGAATATTTCCTGTTTGAAGGTAAATAATCAAAGTCAGTAATATCTCATTCCTTCGTTCATTCATTCTTTTTTTTAATTCAACCAGCAACGTTTTACTAATATCTGATTCCATTTCATAAAGTTTATTGAATAGAAATTGATATACACCTTCTGCTGTGATGGGAGTCGCACTATTTTTGCTCAATTCCAAAACAGCAGTTTCTACTGGCAAGAGAACATCAAGTAGGTTTTGTAATATCAATATTTCACTTTCAGATACTGTTTCCATATTAAAATCATTTAAAGATTTGTTTACGCTCACAGCTAATTTCAAAAATCGCTTAAGCATAATACTCAACGAATTCCAGCGCGTTTTTATGTGAAATTTAAGTTAAATTTTTTTCTTAAACTGTTGTAGAACGTTTCTTTGTAAAATTGAATGTTTTGCAGGGGATGTCTTAAACATTCTTATAATAGTTCTTATTTTTTTTGTAATTTCTTCGAAATTATCATCCATACCCATAGGCAAAACCAGCTCAGTTTCATTGTTGTCGTCAAAATCTAAATCAATATTAGAAAATAAATTGCGTTCCACAGCTTCTTCGTCAGGTTCTTCTTCTTCGATATATCTTCATCGATGAAACTACCAGGATCATTGTCTTCAACAGCTTCTCATTGGTTCCTGTCGGGCTGCTTTTTATAAAAACAACTTATTACGGCCAAATGTAAGGCGTGATTATGGCAAAGCTGATTAATTGCATCTAAGTTAGCTCCATATTTTTTCATGACGGACGCCCTGTCGTGGGTTGATGCAATAACGTCACTTTTTATATTAATACCGAATTCTGCCAACTTAGTTTCTACCAAAAGTTAGATTTTCTCAGCATTCCCTTTCCCCTCGATTTCCGATAAACCTAATACATGATAATCAAAAGTTGTTGAATCTGTACCTAAAACATGGGCCGTGACATTTAAATATCGCGTCAAACCTCAATCGGTCCACTCATCAACAGTGATTGAAAATTTTCGATTTGTTTGTTTCAAATTTGTAAATAAAGCACGGCGTTCGAAACGCTTGGTTTCGAAAAAGCTGTTGACATGTTTTGACACCGTCGAATGACTTTTGGGAATTTTATAACCTTTGAATTTTACGTAGCCAATGATAGCTTCTGACCTACATATAGCTTTTTGACAAAATTTCTTCCAAGGATTCCTTTTCAATATAATTTAACATGTTATTCTCGTATTTTGATTTCTTATTTTCGCCATTATCAAAATTTGTTGTATCACTTCCAGGTTTATTTATATAAATGTTGTGCGTCTTTAAATGGTTAATTAATGCGGAAGTCGTTGATCCCTTACATCCTAAGATTTTTGGACAACTTTTATAGACAGCTTCGTTAGTGGACCTCTTTTCAAAATATTTCCAAACCTCTGAGTTTTTTGACATTGCTGAAATCGAATAAATCAACTAAAATCGTATAACGAACCAATTCTAACTGTTAAAATTTACGCAAACTCTTTATTTCTAATCCACGTAATTATCAAAAATTACTGTTTGCAAAATTACAAAATCAAACAATTGGACACGATTGGAAATTTAAGAAAATTACTAACACAATCCTTTTACGTCAACACTCAACACTCAACACAGTAATAATAAACAATGAGAGCACGAGTTTTGCAAAACAAATGAAACATTAATATCATAACCTGCTAAAATTCTCTCTTTAGAAAGCCCAATCAAATGTATACTAATGCTGTAGAAGTATCTATACTGATGAATATATTTGTGAAATGACAGCGTATATATATATGGTTGTGAATACAGTGTAGAAAACATAAACATTCGCATACTATGAAACTAAAAGAGAGTAAAATCTAAACCAATAAAAACGAATCATGTGCAACAGTCATTTTATTTAAATATTTTAATTTCCGCTTATTTTAAATAAAACCCAATATTTAATTAAAAAAAACTTAACAGTTTTTAACCTTATATTTCAAATTATTGGTCAACTTCTGAGGCATTAAAAAACTATTTTTGTAATTAAAAAATCTTAGAAATTATTTTTGACATAATTATTTAATTTTTAAACTATAAACAATGTATACAGAAAGAATTTTTCTTTTTAATTTTTTTGTAACGATTTTTTTTTATCATACTCATATTATTTTATTGCTGTCTTACTTTGGTAACTGGAATATTAATTGGTATATAAATCAAAATGCAAAATAAAAACCGAAAATAATTTGCCATTTTTTCGGCACGAAATTTTTCCAACTCGTGCGGTTTTAATTTCCTTCTCCGTTTATATTTTCGTGGCTCCGTCTATAAATATAAAATAGAATACACATTGATATGACAAATATTATAATTAATTCTCCACCGTTCTACATTTACTTGCAATCGATTGTCTCTTCACGGCCGTATTCATGTCACTGTGTTGAATTAAATCTAGTGACATTACAAATAACTCGTGACAAACTTGGCAGTATTAAGGTGTATTGGAATTTCCCCTTTTTGTGTCAGGGCTCGAATGATGTGATCGTAATGTTCTGAACAATCGTAAGGTTTTTCACGTGTATGAATCCTTTCATATTTTCGTAATGTCCCACAATCAGCAAAAGCTTTCCAACAATAACGGCACCAGTAAGGTTTCTCACCCGTATGAACACGTATATGAATTTGTTGTGAACTACGCGAACCAAATATTTTGCCACACTCGCGACAAGGGAATTGTTGCCCTGTAACATTTGTATGCGAATGACGATGATTCATGAGGGAGCGTCCATCGGGAAATTCTTGTCCGCACATATCACACGTAACAGTTCTATTTCGATGCGAAACCATATGCCGAACAGGAATGATTTTTTTCGCTGAAACGTTCCCATAAATGTTACGATAGGGTTCGACTATCGCGACACAATTTACCATAAAGGTGGCACGAATTTTGAGTTAATTCGTTTGCGTGCACGATACGTATATGAGATTTAATAATTGATTCCTCTAGAAATGACTCACCGTGGGTCACCGCTTAACATACATTTCAATGGTTGTCATCGTGCATGCACTTCGGCATGGGCTAACAAATTTAAAGCTTCGGCAAATGATTCACCACATACATTGCAATTATGACCACCACCACCGGCCAATTCACCATCAGTCGTTTCCTTTTTAACATGCTCCCGCGAATCTCCGCTATGGACCTAAAACAAACAAAGTAAAACGTAAGTTAAATTGCATAGTCGTTTTGGGATTCAGCCGCACTATCATTCTCCGCATCATTATCGTCCGAAGTTAGAAGTTTTATGTCCTGCACATACTCATATTTGATTGTTGTGGCAGCTTCTACATATTGTTGCTCCATTTTTAGTTTTTTTTTTGGTGAAAAACGATTTTCCGATTTGTAACGTTTTGATTCGTACTTTCGTTTTCACTTAACAGTAATTTCTTTTTCTAATTGATCGAAAGAAAAACATAAGATATTAATATGTTTCGCTGTTTTTAAACTGTGAATTAATCCGAAATAGTTACACAGATTACTATTTACAAGTTGTGTTGATACCTAAAAATTAAAAAAGGAAATTATAACAGCACATATAAAATTTTAAATCACGTAAACTAATATAAATTACTTTAAAAATCATTTAAACTTACCTTAATTTCTTGTAATTAATTAATTAATTGTGTTTCAACTTCACGGTTTTTGAGTTTTGATCATAACCTCCTGAATTTTGGCAGGTTATGGTTTTGATTTTGACATTTCGTAAAATTTTAGCAGGTTATGATTAATATTGATGTACTTGTCTATCCGACGCATACATCTCAACATCCACCTCAGTGCTGTCGTTCTGAAAACTTTAAAGGGAGTACTTTTTAAATTTTCATAGGAGTATTTCTAGTCAGAAGGAAGTACATATGAAATACAATAATCACACCTTAAGAATAAATAATTATTGGTATTTTGTGTTAAAAAAAACATAATCCTAGGTTAGAGCTCTTTACCTATTTTACTATTAAAGTGCTAAGCTCTGTATGCTGCTCGAGATAAACAGTTTTTTTAAACACCGCCTCAATTCTTGAAAAAATCACAGGCATTTTTAGATTTTTGTTTTGAGATTTTTAAGTGTTTTTTGTAGAGAAGAGTACCAATCAGGGAAACCGCAAGCGAAATTTTAATTTTTAGCTGTGTTTAGCTAAATTGTACGTGGTAAATGGAAAATTTATCTTAAAGCCACTTTAGCTTCGAACCCTTTTTATTTTTAAAAGCGTTATTTTGCAGATATGCGAATTCAGACATATCAAATATGCGAACATGTTTGTCATTTTCACAAAGCTAATTTTTGAGAATTGGAAGTTATTTTGGTGTAATTTAAAGAAATGTTATTGCCAGACGATACCACAGTAGGTACCTAGGGTGAAAATATGTTATGTATTTGATTAAAAAAAAAATACTATATAAAATTGGTTTGGTAGGGATGACTGGTCACAAAACAATCAAGTGGCGAAATCTCTTCTAGAAAAGTTTTAAACCCGCTAGCTTCATTCATATTCGTTAAGTCCGATAATAAATTTCAATGGAGTTTGTGATAATCACAACAGATCCATTTGGGGCAGGGATGGAGTTTCTTAAATAAAATATGGCCAGAATTCAACAAATTTCAGTATCTTCAACAAGACACTATAAAGACAATTTGCTTATTGGAAAAAATTTGGGAAAACTAAATTAGCCACAGAAAAATTTGTTTTTTACTTTCATAACCACTTCAGCCCTTTACTGAATTTCCAGGTGCCAGCACCAAATGGAGTACGTTTGTCAATGGATTTTAGTAAAATTTTATTTATGAGTTATTAGGCCGATTCTATGAGTAGTTCCTAATACAAAACCAAATTATTCACGCTCTGAAAATTTCTTCACTCACCTTTTGGGGTCGGATTTGTTCAATAAAATAACAACCTAATCCAAGAAATGTTGCGGAACACCACTAATGATATTTGGGTTGATGCCATTTATTAAACATTGTTTCACCAAATTTTCGTTATTTTACATAGACAACATTCTTAATTAAACCATGGTTCAAATTAATTCAGGATATTTTTGGGTTGAGATCACAAATGATATTCGCCAAATTTATTTGTATATACTTAGCTAATTCAGACTATCTTCTCAGTTTCCAGCATCAAATTTATAAATATTACTTACTATTATAAAACCTATTTTTTCATGGCTAGAAAAAGATTTCTGCCATAAGGTAGGGCTGGGATCAGAATTTTTAAAATAAAACATGTCCCGGCGGCAAGAAATATTTTGGAATGCTATTCATACTAATGATTTTATGATCGAGGCCATAACTCAAAAATTAGATTTGGCAGTCTTGGTTTTCCTTACACAGTCAACCCAGACAATTTTCTTCGACTCCAGCACCGAATAGAATACAAATACATATTTATCGAAGTATTGTATTTTAGTGCAATTTTATTTCGGAGATATTATGCCGATTCGATATAAAGAGTTCCTAACCTTAAACATATTAAATCACGTCGTGAAGAATTTTTTTGGCCAAATTTTGTTGAAATTATTATTTTTCTGATCACTCCTGAATTTTGTATTGGCGCTAATAAATTTAGGGATTTGAACGAATATCATCTAAAAACCAGCACAATGTAAGACATTTTCCTGGATGCCCACAGAAGTTTGAGAAAACAGAACAGATCCAAAGTAACCATGTTATCTGGTCACCCTATTTCTACCTAGCCCTACCAAGGCGAGAAGGAAAATGTCAAAATAAAACTGAAAGACCATTTCTGCTGTCAACATTTAACCTTGCCAGACAAGAAAGATGTATGGGAGTCTGTATTTTATTCAAATGAAAACAAAGGATTTGAGAATATTGATGTCAAGGCGAAATTGGACGAAAAAATTTTCCTGATGTCAAGGAGAAATTGGACGAATAAAATTTCCCATATCACAGTGCATAAATGCATACTTCCATACAACTTTCTAGTCTGGAATGGTTAAATGACTGCATAAATTACCTTACAGTATTATTTCTATATAGTGATCCTATAGTCAAATCTTAAGGAAGGATTTGAGAGTGTTGTAAATCTAGATTTCCATACATCGTTTTTGTCCATACATCGTCCATACACCGCATAATTTATATTCAGGTGATCCTATTTTAAATATTTAACCAAAGCAGATAAAAGTTTTTTGTTAAAATGAGGTAATCTTTATCATGTTTGAGTTTATCTGGTGCCAGCTTTTATAAGTTGAGTGCCTTGATATTTTCAATTGTAATAAGCTCGGAACTATCTTTTTATAAGTTTTACCAACAAATCTTCAGATTCTGAAGAAAAAGCATTGTGAAGTTGAAGTAATTTAGTTCGCAAATATCACGTGTTTGAATTGATATTCTCTATACTAAAGTGATTGACATATTACTGCAAGAAAAATTTTGGTCGAAGAATGATCATTATAAATGAGATTTGATAAAATGCTTTAAGAAAATGACAGCTAACTCCCAGAATATGTTTGGTTATGTTTTGTTAGTCAGTACAGTTAGGGTTCTTTCAAGAAACTATCACAGTTGGAGTGCCTCTTTACGTTAACTTTTTAAAAAGTGGGATAATTCAACTATGCGTTAGGGCTGAGAATGCTGTCGAAAGTATATTCCATTTATTCCAATTCGTACTTTTACAGTAGTATATGCAGAATATTTTGAGGTCGCGTATAAACGATGGCATTGTAAGATTCCTTCATACCGAAGTTTAAAACCCGAACCAACCGAGAAGAAAATTTAAAAAAACTTGATTTCTAATAAAATGCACAAGCAATACTAATAAAACTGTATTGATTAATTTCTGCTCTAATGTAATCAAACGTTCTGAATTTTTTTTTTAAAATTTTCCGATAATCATTGGACTAACAATGCATCAAAAAACTTGGTCTTGTGTATACATATTTTAAGCAATGTAGGTACATCAGTTATTAGAACAGGGGAGTACAAAATGAAAGTGCGTAGTACAGGAGTAAGCACTAAGTAGGCGAAAGTAGTACAAATACTCCGATCGAACTCACTTCGACAGCATTGTTCCGAACCCTAAACTGATGTTTCCTTATTTTTTTGTTTTTGTTTCAGATATCATTAAGCAGGTATATGCTGAACTTTTGAATATTATAGAGCTGTTGTGCAACGTGCAGAACGATCAATTCAACCGTGTAGGAATTTCTGCGAACTAATTTTCACCACAAAAATAGTTACAATTAAATTTACTTTAATTGAAGTATTATTTAGTTATTAAATTTAAGTAAGATGAGTAATTAAATTTAATTTAGTACTAAGTAAAAGTTTGAAAGTTAATGAATTTATTGATTTTGATAGTTAATTTGAAAGTATATTACGCACCCGCTTCGATAGTGACGCAACTAAAACACGATAGTTTTTTGAGGAAAACGCTTTAAAACGTAGCATTTTGTTTCAACAAGAGTTGTGACGTTACATATGACGTCAATAGCTTTCGTTGTTTCATGCAGAAGTTTATAGAGTACATACAGGTCATGCACTACACAAAAGTAATATGTAAGTTTACTTTTCCGACTATTAATCGCAGTGTTGCAAACGACAATTAACAGTCGGAAAAGTAAACTTACATATTACCGGCAATTGGACTGTAACACTAAATGGCGAATTACACACAAACCGGCGGTTAAAAGCCAATAAACGTAACTAACATTTTACCGGCAATTGGACGGTAAAACTAAACGACTATTAATAGACACACAACGGCGGTTTATAGTTGTTCGTCAGGAACATAACCAATAGTATTTAATTTTTGTACACGTACCTTGGTACCGGAAATTGAATTATTAGAAAATAAAACCCCCGAAATTACTTATAATGGTAACACCGAGCCTTGTCTCATATCAATGTTGTTACACTACTAAAAACGAATTCGGTGGAAAGAAAAAAGCAAAAGTGATAAAGGGGAAGACCCTTTAAATATGAATCACGATTTAATTTTATATAAAATGGAAGTTTTAAAAAGTTAAACGCTAAAAACAGCAACAATTCTAATATAAATCATTGCGCACTGTAGGGTTAAGGAATAAGGGTGTTAGCAGAAATCATCAACATCACTTTTTCAGGAAATTTAACTTTAATAAAAAAAAAGTATTTACAACTATAGAACAAAACAAGTTAAATTTAACAAGGTTGAACTTTTTCAGGTCATTTCAGAATTTACAGGTAATTTGATAAAAAATCCAATTCTTATCACTCGCTTGAAAAAATCGAATTTTATTTAGGATTTCCCTAATTCACAGGATAAACTGTTAAAGCGTCATATAAAGTTTGTAGAATACAATTTTCAGAATTCTTTTAAATCGAAATGTTACAAGTCCTGTCAAGAGAAAATGCGCATGTATGTACAAAATATTTCGGTTAAAAAAGTTTCACAATTCTTTTATCAGTAGTAGAAGTAACTATCAGCAAAAAAGTTTAACAAGGCGATTTCGGTAATTTTCTAATGGAATCACCTCTATTGATGAAGAAAACACGAATAAAATTAAAAATAGTCAGAATAAATAGCCCGTGAATCTCAGAAGTAAAATGTTGTATGAAACGATGAAAATCAACTTACATTTGTAATGAATCAATGGGTTTTTAGACTCCACCTTATTCCCGTTGTGTTTTATGTTTTATCGAGTCGGATATTATCTTGTACGATTCCAAGTACGTTTCTGTTGACTGTTAAAGTTTTATTGCGTGAGAGCATTTTAATATTTATATAGATCTCGTACACAACACGGGTTTAGGTTGATAAAAAGGTAAAGGAGCAACGCAGCTCTAGAAAGGAGAAATTAATTGCTAAATACTAAATATTTCTAGAACCAAATCGTTTGAAAATTTTGTATTAAATAACATGTTTAAATTGAAAAATTAAAAATTTTCATAATAGCCTCCATCAAACGTTTACTAAAATTATCAGCAGCGGTTCGACGCATTTCTAGAGACACTGCATCCCAGACTTTGACAGTGGCAGTAGGTAACTACTAGAATTTATATGTGGTATGGCACAGGCTTTAGTGTCCAAGTATACCTAAACAAAATAGTCAACAGGACTTTAGTCCAGAGGATACGCCGCATAACGTCGATAAAGTCCGGAAATTTCTCTATTTGAGCGGTAGCTTTTTTACAGCGGTAAATCCTGCCCAAACCGTAACAGATTAAGTTTATTGGCTTTTCACAACAAGCTTAGTACTTTTACCAAGTACGAATATGTGTATTTTAACACTTGTATGCTATTTTCTCAAATGCATGGTTTTATTTCGAGAAAAAAATCCGTCCGTCTTTAAGGGACCGAAGAACAACACTTAATTAATTGATAATTCGTAGATCAACTGACATAACCAATGAACGAGCGCGATAATATTTTGATTCACAGATTGTATTGATGGGTTAAAGGAATCCCACTTGCCAATAATTTTCATAACTTGAAAAATAACCAAGTTCAGTTGATGGATTGGCGATTTTTCACAAAATGGTCTTTGGTAATGGGAAATTTGAAGACTAAAGGTTGATCTTATTACAATTTCGGTTACTGTAGGTCCTTCGTAAAAATTATTTAGGTGATTAAAAATGATTAAGACCTTTATGAGAAACAAGATGACACAAGACCGATTGAAAATCAGTATAAATCATTGAATGTCTTTAAGGGACCGAAGAACAACACTTAATTAATTGATAATTCGTAGATCAACTGACATAACCAATGAACGAGCGCGATAATATTTTGATTCACAGATTGTATTGATGGGTTAAAGGAATCCCACTTGCCAATAATTTTCATAACTTGAAAAATAACCAAGTTCAGTTGATGGATTGGCGATTTTTCACAAAATGGTCTTTGGTAATGGGAAATTTGAAGACTAAAGGTTGATCTTATTACAATTTCGGTTACTGTAGGTCCTTCGTAAAAATTATTTAGGTGATTAAAAATGATTAAGACCTTTATGAGAAACAAGATGACACAAGACCGATTGAAAATCAGTATAAATCATTGAATGTTATTTTCCGTTTCAAAAGGTAAATAAAACTTCTATTATTCGCACATGCCACATCAATTATTTGCGTATGCCACTTCATAATTGTGCAATTATGCATTTTCCAACATTGTTTAATTAAATTATTAATTTCAATCCTGCATGGAGATAAAGATATTGAAAATTACATAGGCCGAAAGAATGGTTAAAAATGAACTGGATTTGGACAATTATTACAATTGGTTCTAGAAGTATTCCTTTCGATCTTTTTGTTTTTTAGTAAGCATAGTTATTACGAACTTTGGCATCTTTCATTAAATGATCGAAGCAATTATACCATACAAAACTTAATCTTGATTACACAAATAAGAAAGCTTTCAATTCATATTTCGATCTCGGTTTTTACCGTTAGACAGGACCTATTACGTTCTTTTAAACAACCTTTGAAGTTTTAAAAAATTCTCTCTACCTCGATAATTTTCCACCTCGACGACCTCTTCAAAATCAAAAAAACATTTACTCAAAATCAAAAAAAACATTTACTGTTTGAATACATATTTAAAACAAAATTTGATTTTAGAAATATCTCCATGTAATCCCTTTAGTCATCTTCGTTACTCTTTTCTTTTATGGCTAACTAGTGTTGTAATACGATATTTAACAAATTTTTTGATCTTTCTCAAATGAACTGTGTAGTTTATTTTTTAAAATTTCGAATTCGCTCGTTGTTCTCCTGCCATTAATGCCAGTTCGAAAGACATCCTTATAATGCCGCGAAAGATTGTACAATTATCTATTCGCGAAATATCATCGTTATATTGAGGAAATAATTAAAAGTGGTTGTTATTTTAATTTACGGTGATAAGACATAAATTTAAGAAGTTCAACTGTACTCGTATCTATTTTGAAGTTCATTATACTATCTATAGTTTCTTGTTTGTAAACAAACGATTACCCGATGTTATATTTTCTGTAAAATCAAAATATAACCCTATAAAATACAAAACCGAAATTACTCGAGTTAATTTTGGCGCCTTAATTTAACTTGGGTCGCACATGACATTTGTCTGTTACATATAGCACATTTTTGGCAAACAAAATTGCATTTCTACGGAGAATCTTTTGATGCAATATTTTATATAGTGTATTAGTAAATTGGTCATAATAAGTAAACATATTTAAATTTGTATTCCTCGATACACACAGTGATAGCGATAGAGATAATATAAAACAAACTGTCTGTTCAACTTATAAAAATGATAACAAAATTTTTCTCAGTGTTTAGTGAATTAATTGTCGCCCGCCGTTTAATCGAAGGTTCAATTATTACTAGCTCGACTTGATCCGATTGAATGAATACTTCGTATTTTTCTAGTATTTCGTTGTTTTTGCTTGTTGATAAAAAAAAAAGTTGAATGTCAGTTGTTGTTTCGTACAGTAGAGTAACGTTTTCGGAAGTAATTTTAAAATAATAAGAGCTAGTAGTATTGGTAGTAGAATTGATTTCACGTGTACAGTTTATAAGTGTTCTTTAAGCTAAAATTGTTCTATGAATAATATTTATTTTTTATAGTGTTTAGTGACGGTTTTTACATAAAATAAAATAAATTATTTTAATAGGTTTTAATCTCTTTGTGACAATACACCTAATTTATTAAGCGTATAGAAATTGTGTATGTGTTGAAGTTTTAAAAATATTTTCTAAAAACCTAATTAAAAAGTATGTATAACAAAAAATAAAAACTATGTAATTTATTATCACCAAACTGCTATTATTACTTCTCGAATTTGATTTTACTTTCATTGTACGATACATAGCTATGTATGTATGTTGTTTAAATATCACAAGTAAAATTTATGTTTCAAAATGTCGTTTATTTGGATTAACACGTTTATGTTATAGTAACCGCTTGTGTTAACAATTTGGACTTTATTCGCTCACAGCTTTATATTTGGCTTATTGATATTCGCAAAAATCTTTATTGTTTCTAAAAATGTATTTAAATTAGTATTTAAGCTTCTAATATTTTAACAATTTTTTTATTAATTTTTTAGTAAAATTATTTAATAAACACCAGTCATTCTCAAAATTTTTTTTGTTTCTAAAAATGTTAATATCATTTTCTAAATTTAGTGTCGTAGCAGTTTCTTGATAATAACATTCAAAATAATATTCGGACTGAATCCAGTTTGTTTATAAATCAAAAAATTTATTTTGACTTCTGCCGTAATAGATAGTTAAAAACAGATCGCATTTATCTATCTGTTGGTCGAGAATACTACTTGTTTTGATGACACTAGAAATTTGAAAGTCAAGGATAAATAGATACACGCTTGTGTTTATAGTGGAATAGTTAGTTTTGGTATTAACTGACAAAAACCAATGTTTGTGCATAAAAAAGATAGTTTCAAGGTTTAATCTAAACAACAAAAAATTGATAAAATTATGTTTAGTGTGTAGTGTATTGATAAAATAAATACTACATGATGCTGGTGTCTACGTACGCATAATTTCACTGTTGCCGACTTGTCGATGTAGTAAAATAGGAAGAAGCCGATTGCACCACCCAATAAAAAATTTTTTTTTTGTCGCAACATAAAACTGAGTAGCTTATTGTAATAGAATGAACCTATCTAAATACGAAAATGGCCAAAAAAAAAAAGTTGTAACGCGTAAGGTTCTCTTGTTACATTAAACAAACCACATGTCAGGGTCTAATGAGCCCATTGAAAAATGGTGGTATTAGGGCTTTATGAATATTATTAGAAAGGTATAAGCATTATGAAAATAATGGGCTGAACTGTGTTACAAAAATTGTTTCGGCCAGTGTTATCAATTAAATTTATTGGGTATTTTCCGCCAACTAGAAGTGCGTTAGACAACATTTTATCTCGCCCCTTCGGCTTTAGTGTTGGCTTCTGATCTACCATCAAAATTGAATACTGTAACAAATGAAAAGAACCAGAGTGTTACAAAAATAAAAAATAGATCAAAATGTATAAACCTAACACTTTAGGGACTATTCAAAACAATCAAATTTATATACATAAAGCTTGGATGGACTACTTCAGCGTAACATTAACGCTAAATTACGCAAACTTTAGTTACGGCGCATTGTATAATAAAAGGCTTTCCAAATGGAATCAAAAAAGTGAATAAATTACAAGAAAAATCGTAAAAAAATACCTTAATTCTAACTTATAACTAACTAATTTATACATACTATATACTCCTACAACCCATAATGCAACAATTGCAATAAATGTACAATGTTTATTCAGGGTGTTCGCGTTCTACCAAGATCATTGAAATGATAGATCTTTTAGATTAAATTGGTTTTAGTTCGTGAATGCAATCTTGTAGTTCGGTATCTCCTCGGGACATTTATTATTAATTTTAAAAATTTATTTTGTAAGATTTGAATTTTTTGTTTGTGGATATTAGCCGCATTCCACCATAGAGGAGATCCATACAAGATTACAGCCAGTATACAACCGTCTTATAAACTAACATTTTGTTTTCAAACGATTGATAACTTCTTTTCTAAAATTTAAGTGATTTTGGTATGTCACTTTTGGATCCAGGAGAGTATCAAGATATTTGACCTGTTTTCCCCAGGTTAATTGCTGACCGTTTGAAAACAGATTTGTTTGTGGTAGTGTAGTTGTCATTATATACCGTGACAAAAATATAGCCTGTGATTTGTTACAGTTCAGTTTAAGACGCCATTTTTTAAAGTAAGCGACCAATATGTTGATATAATCAGTGAGTCTTTTTATTAGGACTTGAAAGTAAATGTCTGAGGTGTAGATTGATGTATTATTAGCGAATAAAATAGGGCTTATTACAGATCCTTGAGGAACCCCCGAGTTAATATTCATTAGATTGGAATTGGAGTTTCGGAACTGAACAAAATATTTTCGAGTTTCGAAGTATGATTTCAATAGTTTAATTATGTGCATCGGGATCGGGAAGCAATAACTACGAAATTTATGCAAAATATCATTACTCCAGACTGAATCAAATGCCTTTACTAGGTAAAGAAGGACCATGCCAGTAGATTTTTTCAAGTCGGGTTATACGATCGACTTGGTGGATAGTAGAATGTCTGTAACGGAAACCGAATTGTTGCGGTATTAACAAATTGTTTTCTTCAATAAAATCAATTCAATACTTTTCTAACCGAGCTAAGCAAGCTTATTGGTCGGTAGCTGTCTACGTCACACGGGTTACTACCTTGGTTCACTATTGCAATCACCTTTGCTATTTTCCAACAAGAGGGAAAATATGAAAATCTGATACAATGCGAAATTAAATTTGTTAAAACTCTAAGTCCAGATTCTGGAAGATGTTTCAAGAAAATATTGAAGATTAAATCTTGACCAGGTGCTTTGAGAGGACGGCTGTTATTTATAATTAATTCCTTTTACCTCTTCTATTGATACATGGAATAACGAAGCGTCAGCTATCACATAGTTATTTATAAGTTCCATACTATTTTTAATATCGTATGATTCTGGGATGTCGACCGCAGTTCCGAAAGCTTTATGAAAATGTTGGGCAAATACTTGGCATTTTTCAAATGAATCAATAATTTTACTACTATACCATGGGGATGGTTTATTGGTGGTATGCAAGAGTATTTTTTTTAGTTATCTCGCCGTATGCCAGTATGGTTTAGATCCTTTGTCCAAAGCTTTGAATTTATCCTGCCATTTAGCGTTAACAACATCATAAATTTTCTGCCTAATTACAGTGTTAAGGAAGTTTAACAATATTTTTAAGATAACGATCTTGACTCCTTATCCATTGTCTGCTGCTTCCTTAATAGTATCCACAAGCTCCTTGGTCATCAAGTCAATTTGGCTAGTGTCTGTAATAATTTGGTTGCTAGCACATGACTTTAATTTGTTATCAATAAAATGAATTTATGCGACAGTTTTGTAAGCGGATAGAACATAAAACTGGAAAGTGGTCCGAATTAAGTTCATTTCTGGAGCCAATGTTGTTTACAGGAACTTCGTTACTTGCTAAATAGAAATCAAGGGTATTATTGGTTCTAGTATTATGATGGTAGGTAGGCGTGCTTGGAGAGTGTAAGACGACATTAGCATGACTATTATGCGACAATTAAAATCCCCACCAAGAACAAATGGGCTAATGTAATTGCTTAAGTGGTTAAGATCCCCTCTAAAATTGCAATGGCTAGATTTGGGCACGTAACGTGAAAGTTATTTTTAAGTAGGAATCAGACAGTTCTAACTAAATAGAGATATTTTCAATACTTTGAAGAAGTAAGTTGGGAAGTAGAGTGTGTGGAATGGAATTTTTGATGATGATGGCTACACCTCCGCCAGGTTGATTATCACGATCAGTTCTATAGATGAGGTAATGTGGAATTTAGAAAACTGTGTCTGTGAGTGTTCCAGATGCAGATATGCAAATAGTTATTTAGAGACATATTGAATAGCTGTTGCTAGAATGACCTGGACCTGTTCCGCTAGCGTACCAATAGACGTAGGGAGGTAATTTGTATTGTTGTTGTTGTTCACTCGGTTGTGTCAGAAGTGTTGTTAATCGGAATTGTATAAGAAAATGGGTATCCAGTACCATTGTCTTTTGCTTGATTATTAGGCATGACTGATATCGAGGTCACTATTCACATAATCACATGATCGTCTTTTGTACATATATTACATAAATCTAACTTATGAATTTATTGACTCACTTCCACTAACTATGTCTATAAATTATAAATTCAAACTGAAATATTGTATAATTTGGTTCTAATTATTTTTAACACAAGATTTACCTTTAATTTTATTTAAATAAAGCACATCTATACAGGTTGGATATCGATAACGAACTCCCTAATCATAATTTATTTAACTTAAAGTTTATAAACCAGTAGCTCAGAGGCGATCTAAAATAACAAATATAATTAGTATCGGTTAGTTTTGAATGCCGAAACTTAGAACTATAGAATTTCGGCAAACCTGCCTCTATAAGATTATACAAGATTGATCTACGATGGACGCTGTCTTGTAATGAATTATAGTTAGTGTTATCAGTAACTAAAATTAAAATGATAAAAAATCAAAATTAGAATAGACGCTAATTAGTCTCTAAGGTAAGAAGTTCGAGCTGTTGTGCTTGTAAATTAAGAAGATAAAAGAATCAAGGGGCAAAACAATTTCTAAACTACATTTCTCTTGGTTATTTGAAATTTCTAGAAGATAAATCAGATTTCTTAGGTATTTGGTATCTCCGTCATTGGATGCCTGAAGTTTCTGGAAATCCGATTCAGGTTTCTCGGGTATTTCTAAACTAAAAACAAATTAATCAATTATTTTATTACTGAATACTCCCAAATAAGGAACTGATTCGTTTTTTCCACAATGAAACTCAATTCCTAATTAACATCAAAATTAATTATTTATTTAAAAATCAACCTCTGATCCCGTAAAAATAAATTAAATTAGGCATCTAAAGTACAAGAATAGCCGAAGCAAGTTCTTGTAGAGACATTTGGCAATCCAAATTAATCACTAAATTTAACAAGCCATTGTATCATAGGTAACTCAGGATAAAAATAACAATAAAGCTGCTTCAATTTTGTGCGCATCCTATGAAGCAGAATGAACTACATTAATTAACAAATAGCAATATTTTATTTATGAAAACGCCCTCTTCACCCGAAATCACGATCGCCCCGGATGCCACTTTCCGTCAAACTTCCAACAACCTCAAAAATAGAGTGCCCAGAAAGCATGCAACATAAACGCTCAGAAATACAAATCACCAGATAAATAATATAATATTGTTGCTTTCCGAAATCAACCAGTAGATCTAGATTCACTAACCGTCCTATTTTCGACGGGACAGTCGAAATCGAAAGTCAAGTTCTTGAATCGAACGTCCCGGCATTACTATGAGTGGGACGTTAAATATATCGAATAGCAAATTTTACAAAACGTTATTGCCATTTTCAGTTTTCCATATCCTATTGGATTTTCTGATTTCGTGAGTTGAATAAGAAATTGGTCACAAACGAACTAATCTGTGTATTTTTTAAAATGAATGAAGGTTTTGGAGGAGAGACTTAGAAATTGTTTGAATGGAACCCACACTATTTCTAAATGAATCCTTTTAGAGAACAATACTATCGAATTATTTTACTAGTTTGACAAGGTGCAAAGAATCCAAACTGTATGATTTCAAGTGACTCGTCACATCGAGCTTGCTACATACGTGAAATGTACCAAACAACAATACCAACATTTAATTGGGATTTTTTTTTCAGTATAAATTGACAAGAAATCATAATCGGGCCCAATTAATATATTAATTAGAATTTATTCCAATTAATTTATTACCGTAAGTTAGATAGATACGGTAAGAACTAAATAATTAATTATTGAAAGACAAACAGATGATGATTGATTGAAATAATGCTAATTTCTCAAATTCCTGAAATATAAAGACTACCCATTTTTATGGCCTATCCTTGTTATAGTAGATTTTAATTTTTCTATAAATTCATACATCTGTAACGTAAATTTTCATTTCATTTCCATATCACACATCAAGATCAACGTGATTAAATTTGACACTTGATGTAAGTCATTCACCTAGTAAAAAACTATATGATACATTCACCTTGAGTTGGCTTAGTTGGTCATCGAAATTGTTATTATTTGATGTTGAAAGTTTTTTTTTTCAAACGGGTTTCGGTAAGAAATCGTTTTAATGGGTTAAAAAATACTTGGATCTTTATAATTCCCAGCTGGCTTTTTCAGCCTCTAGAATTTCTCTAAACTTTTTCGAACTGGTGGACATTTCTTTAACAAAATTATCAAATTATATATTTGCCACCAACGAAAATTTCAATGATCTATATAATATTTTCGAAAATTGTAATTCTGAGTTATCAGTTTATGACGTATATACCAAAACAACAAACCAACATTGTTCACTGAGAGGTTCAATTATGAATATGTATTTTACCTATTATGATTATACTAGTAAATAAAAAGTCATTTCTTGTTCCTTCCCATTGAACCGTACTAATAATACACGCCTTGTTTACACATCACCCACCTTGAGAGTACTAATTGAACCGACCCTTCCTTTTTTAAATATTTTGAATTATTGTACGTATTGCATACTGTTAAAATTTTTAATTATATTGAATTTGATTAATTAAAACAGAAAACAACACAAAATAAAGCTTTACAAAGATCATGAATCGCTTCAAAAGACGAGGAATTTTTTCGACACAGAATCCGTATGCTGCCTGAAAGATGGGAAAAAGTCGTAGCTAACGATGGACAATACTTTGAATAAAATACATTGTACCAATTTCTCTGAATAAAGGCTTCGAAGTTATACAAAAATACCTCCAAATTTATTTCTACCCCCAATAAATGATAAGAAAACATAAAATAGATGGGAAAGGAGGTTCACAAGTCACTTAGGCACAAGAAATAGGATGTAGAAGCAGTTTTTAATATAATTTTAATTAGTGTTTGTTAGAAATTTGATAATAGAGTAGTGACAAAACCAAAATAATTGTGTTTTATTATATAAAAACTTTTGTCAGTGACGAATAAACCACAAAAACGACTTTAGTTATTTTAGACATTCAACATTAAATATTAATTTATTTTTATGCTGTTCAGACAGTTCAAAATAGTTTTCGCCCAAAATTTCTTCTTTGAATTTATTGCCCTGTAATCCTTATTATCAGTCTCGTATAACTCGCGGAGTCTTGGTGCATGAATACTGCGAGGGGGACTACCAGGTGTGAATTAATTATTTGCTTTATGTCAATACGATGTTTTTTCGGTACAACTTAATAATAGTATTATAATATTGTAACACTGTGATCAAAAAGTAGTAATACTTTTTAAATAAAACCTAACGGCTTATTATTCTTTTAAATTTATTTCATTCCCTTCGGATAGAATACACTATGGGGGGCGAGTAGCAGGGCAGCAGAGACGCAACGATTTCAACAACAACGTCAAGCAACACTAGCTACAGTTAGTACAAATTTGGGTGACCGCATGGCAACATAATGATGGAACGAAATCTCGCCCCCTCACAACCGCCGATGGAAAAAATGCTAGAGGGAATAATAATAGTTGTTATCAGCTTTTCAGAAAAAAGAACTTACGGCACCGGGAAATTGTGTTGTCATTGTGCTGTCATAAAAAAAAAACACTAATTATCCGATCGCTTTGCTTTGGTGTCTGTAACCGGGTCGACTAATAATTCCTATCCAATTCTTCGGTCTTGTTATATGTAAAAAGGGTGTACGATGGCGGGGCGGATATCACACTATTAGACTTATCTGGTTATCGATTGAATCAGCCTTTCTTTACGGGGTTCATGAAGAATGGTGTCGTGTTTGTAACATGGGTATGTATAGTGGTGTTGGTATTCGCATTTATAATACGGGAGGAGACTTGCGTAATACTTGATCGTACATTTGAAATCAATCAATCAAATCATTCCCTTCGGATAGAAAACACTAATGCCACGTTTCAGTCCTCGAAACAATTGTTTAAGTCGATCTCCGGAATAGCTTTCAAAATCATCTTCGATTCAGCCATGTCAAAACCATGTCCTCGAGCGGTTTTATGAGTTTCGGGAAGAGCCAGAAATCGGACGGAGCTAAACCAGGTGAAAAGAGAATGGTTGCGAATAACGATATGTGTCAAATTATTGGCCAAACAATGCAGTATCCTAATCGACCATTTTCGAGCAACAAATCCTATACTTCTTGACGTTCCTTCCATGGATAGACATCGAAGGACGGCGAGGACGGTTATTCTCTTCAACGCGTTCTCTGCCTTCTTTGAACAACTTATCAAACATCAACAATCAAAAACACTCACACTGAACAGTGCAACCAAAAGCCTTTTCCAACTTTCCCAACATTTTGGAAATTTCATTTTTGATGCAAAATTTGATGCAACTTCTTGGTTAAACTTTTTTAATAAGCGTATAAGCGTAAAAGTAAACAACCGTTTCTCATTAACTATTATAGATATTAAAACGAAATTTAGCACAGATGTTAGAGTATTACCAACCTAAGAAACAAAAAACTATTTGCACTTACCGGTACACATGACACAATAATTACTTTCGTTTTACAACGTACACATACGATTTGATGCAACAATATATAAATTTCATATTTTAATTACTTATTATTAAAATTTAAAAAAAAAAAATAATAGAACACATTTTTCCGCCTTTATTGGAAATAAATGTGATTCCCTACAATATTTTGACAGAATACCATGCGTCGTAACTTAAATATGCGCCAATGATAGGTTATATGAAGACATTAATGTACGTGTGAGCGATGTAATTAGCTCAAATGTGCAACAGCACGAACTGAGCAAACTAAACGTAACTAACATAAACTAAGTTTCTCGCTTAGCTTAGCGGAAATATGTAACGGCCCTTAGGCCCGTTGTACATTTCAGCTAAGCTAAGCGAGAAACGCAGTTTATATTAGCATAGTTTAGGCGGCTTAGCTCACTCCGTTGCACATTTCAGCTAGTTACATGGCTCACACATACATTGATTTTTCTGCATAATTCATTTATTATGATTTATGACACGATACCTAATATAACTAAGTAGCCTACGAGTTAATAATAAAATATACAAAAACATCAGTGTATATGTGAGCGATGTTAGCTGGCATAGCAAGGCGAAGCCAACTCGAGCTAAGATAGTTTGCATCGCTCTAAACAAAAAACATAGCTCGTATAGTTTAGCTCAAGTGTGCAATGTTCCATTAAATCTCTTTATTTACAACCGAAAGCTATGCACATAGCCCACGTCGCGTAGCTTAGCTTAGCTGAAATGTGCAGCGGGCCTTATGATTGGCTGATAGTTGTTATGTATTATCTGTAAGGCCTACTATGTATGCCAAATTGATTATCTGTAAGGCCTGCTATGTATTTTAATTTTATTTTTTTTTATTTTTTAATATTTATATAGGAAAAGTACTTTCAGCCGGAATACGAAGTAGGAGGTAGTTCTTTTTTACATATCGATTGTGACGATAAATTATGCCTCAATTCCACTGTGAATCAAAGTTTGTCAGTAAAAATAACTTGAGATAAAAATATAAAATCGGTGGTTGTGTGAACGAGACACACAACGGAGTCAGCCAAGTTTTTACTTACAAAAAATGTGTATCTGTGTTAGTGCACTGAGGTCGAAATTAAAAACAAGTATCAAATCGAGAACATTTTATGGCAGTTCAACTAATACATGTACACAAATATTGTGTATCGATGAAAAATATTTCTCGCACACGCTGATAATTTTAATTGTTTGGTATGTTTATGGGAAAGATTTTTTTTAATTTTGTATTTTATGACGGAAATAATTTGAATAAAATAATTCTGATATGAGTATTAATAATAATTAAATTTTTAGATTATTTTGAAACGTGAAAATAATCGAATTAACAGTAATACTTCATTTTTCTAATAATTTTTGGTTATTCAAGGTTATGGTTTTGTTTGCTGTCAAAACACTAAATCAATTTTAAAGTTTGCAGTTTTTATGGTAAAGTCTAATGTGTGATCGAAAATATTCGAAAAAATTATTCTGATATGATTATTAGTAATAATTAATTTTTTAGATTATTTTGAATCGTAAAAATACTCGAATTAACACTAATTCATAATTTTTTTAAATAATTCTTGGTTATGTTTTTGTTTGCTGTCAAGATGTATCCATAAAATTTGCTATAAAAAAAACAATAACAAAATACTTTGTCTTTGTCTCTCTGATGGATTATTTTTTTTTTGTCTTTTTCCAACTTCAAGTCAGCTCAGTCAATTTTTCACAGTGGAATTGGGGCTTTAGTGTGTTGGACGCATATTATTTAATTTGATTTTTCAGAATCGTTTAAAAATAATAATCTATGCAATTAAAAAATTTGAAATACATTAGGATGTATCTGCATCATAATAAAGGTAGAACCAAACATTTCTTTTTATATTTTTTTTGTCATAATTACTAGTCAATTTGACTAAATAAATCATTATTTCACTGAAGTTTGGTGCTTAATACATTAAATGCACTATTATTTTTCTTAAAAATGTTAAACAAAATGAAAACAACAAATAATTAGCTAGTTTAACAAAAGTAACAATTAATTTATAATCCAGTCTTAGCGTAATACAACGTCTTAGTAAATTATCATAAAATTCCTAATTATGTTGGTGAAAGTGAGTTTTCATGTTGCATGTTAGATATTTTTATGTGAACTGGAAATAATTGAGAAAAATCTGTAAATTTTATGATCCTGCTGGCAGATCAGCTATTTAATAAATTGTTGAACTTAGTTTTGTGTGATAATATTCCATTTTATGTGCATTGCAACTGCCGTAAACCAGTAACGGATACATTTGATTAAATGAAAACAAATTAAATTTTTGTGGAAAAATTTGGTAGGGAAACCGTTTTCTTTCTTGCTTTGCTAGTAAGTTGTGCAAATCGTTAGGAGCATCAATAGTTTTGCTTTAGAGTTTCTGCTCAATTTTGGCATGAACACACGCTCCATTTGGGTATGGCCTTTAGCTAAATATTTTTGAATAATTGTCACGATATTGGATACATGAATTGGACTGGCAGAGTCAACAACACATTTGATAGAATTACATTCCTATTTTGGTTAGTAGGTACTCCTATCCGAATGAACCAATATTCATTATTTCTCAGCAGTTAGGAAACTACTTTTTAAATAATATACCAAAAATGAAGCAAAAACTGATACTTGAAGACCGGTTTCGGTTTCATGAAACCAACATCTTTGTCACTGTGATGAAAATTGCTGTTGGCGTTAATAATGTGGCAAATTTTAACAGCCGGTAAGTTCATAAACATAAGGTGGCCGTGACATAATGATTATTCCATTTTTACTATCGTTGGATTTTTCTCATTGATATGAGTTGGCCAATCGTGTTTTGAAAAATTTCGTGAAAACAAAATTTTGACGTGGAACTGTGTCTTCTTATTTGATTGGTATGGGTTTAGTTTATAACAAAAAAGTTATAAACTGATCGCTAGCAACTTTTAAACAAATAAATGTAGCGATAAAACGCATCTCGAAAATTGTGTTTGGCCATTGATTTTAGGAACTTCGTGAGATCTTAACTAATTCGGACGTTACTGGTGTCGACCGAACTAGTTCAATGCGATCTAATGAATAAAGATGAAAATAAATAAACCATTGTAAATTGGACCACTAGCATCAACTCTTAAAAAAATAGACTAAATAGAGAATTTTTCTTCAACTTTTATTTAATTAGTTTGTGGATTTTGTAGCTAAATTTTGTTTGTTTTTATTAATTCTTTAATAAAAAAATGCGACGTTTCGACGGGATTTTTCGCCATTTTCATAAGTATAATTTTTACAATATTTTAGGTGAACAATTTTTTCACTAGTAACTATGGTAGAGTGTGAAAAATGTAAAATACTCAGTTAAACCGAAATAATTTAAGTTATACAATTACAAAGTGAGATTAATTTAAAATGTAAAAACAAAAAATTTAAAAGACATTTACAATAGGTTCCTGGACATTTAATAAATTTTGAGATGAATTTTGATCTTTCTTTAATAAGTAAGATGTTGCCCCTTATCATGATACATAATGAATGACTATTCCACGCAAATGCTTTAGCAATGCGCTGTATGCTGGTTTAAACTCATATCGTTGTGTCCAAATAAGAGTATTACATCTACAAATCGCTAATTTTTTGGAGAGGCTTTAAAGTTGTTTATGCTAATTTCGTCTTAATTTTTTTTTAAATAAAGTCTTTTCCAGAAAGTGTGGCAAGAATTTTATTTAAAAAAAATTAAGCCAAATTTAACATTAAAAACTTGACACGCCCCTCTAAAAAATTAATGGTTTGCAGATGTAATACTCTTATTTGGACACGACGATATGTGAAATCATAAATATATGTACAGTGAAATCTCGTTGTAACGAACTCAAAGGGACCGGAAAAATTATTATTATTTTTTTTTTGGTTCAAATCACATTTTTATTTCAATTTATATATATGTACATAATTATTATGTATACTACATATGGTGGTAGTACATATCACAGATTTCATTAAAAAGAACAATTCAATTAATTATTTAAAGTTATAGTAAAATACAAATTCATAAATTTGTACACGTTTTTAAAATTTGTATATATGCACATACATATATGTATGTATGTAATGTATATACATATGTATTTCACGTATTCAGACTTATTTGTGAGTAAAAAAATCGGTAACTTTGGATTGTACGAGTAGCATATTCTTTGTGGCAGTTTTCATTATAAAATTTTCGATGGCCTGAATGTTTTGAAATGCTTCATCGGGAACATTATTAACTGTTGACAAATAAAACTTGACATCGCTTAAACAATCCAGAGCTGTAGAAAAACACATTTTGGTTTTATTTATGGATTCCTCCGTAGAATCGCTGTCACTATCGTCGCTTTCAATTGTTAATTCCACTGTATTAGACGTATCTTTAACGCTCTTCATAAATTCGTCATTAGTTAACTCATGTGAAATTAGAAGGTGATTATCGACATCCACATAATCCTGAAAGGTAATACCAGGCGCATCGGCCGATCTCCACAAATCTTCCAATTCAGTATTAATCTCATTTTGCTCTGATTCATCATCAATGAATTCAATTTCGATGTGGTCAGCTTCTGATTCAAAAAGCTGGGTTTTAAGGAAACATTTTAGAATGGTTGACTCCCGAGCATCCCACCAAGCCGCTGTTAATAACTCAGAACCTTCTTTTACATTGAGTTTGGTATCACTCAATAAATTTAGGAGTACTTTTTTAACTAACTTCTTTCGAAAATTAATTTTAACTGCCTGGATTATTCCCAAGTCAAGGGGTTGCAAAACTGCTGTGCAGTGAGGTGGGAAATATTTAACATTAACATTTGTCAATTGACAATTTAAGTTATGAGCCGTACAATTGTCTATGAGCAGCAAAATTTTACGATTATTTTTTTCCATTTTCTTGTCAAGTTCGACAAGCCACTCGTTGAAAAGGTTTTGTGTCATCCAAGCCCTTTTATTGGCACGGTATTCACAAGGCAATGACTGGATATTTTTAAAATATCTTGGTTTCAGTGATTTTCCAATTACTAGTGGCTTCAATTTTTCCGTTACGGTGGCATTACAACAAAAGAACACGGTAAGCCGTTGTTTAGATTTTGTTCCACCTTTACAAGAATCGCCTTGTAATGTGAGAGTTTTATTAGGCAAAAGCTGATAAAATACACCTGTTTCGTCCGCGTTAAAAATGTCCTTATTGTCATAATTTTTTAAAATTGTTTGAATTTCACTTTAAAAGAGTACACATGGTTTTTAATTATCTTAAATATAAAAGTCAATTTGTATTTACCTGCACGCCATTCATTCACTTTATCCAGTGGTACACTTTTTTCTTCACCGCAAATTATCTTAAAAGAAATGCCAAATCTCTCACGAAAACGATTTAACCAACCAACACTAGCCTGAAAATTTCCATGGCCAAACAATTTGGATAATTCTAAGGCCTTTTCACGAATTAGAGGGCCATTGATAGGAATGTTTCTGAATCGCACTTCTTGAAACCACATAAAAACAGCCTTATCGACGTCTTCATATTTAGCTGCTCTAATTTTCTTTCATTTTGGACCAATATCGCTGTCTTTAATTTGGTTTTCAATTTTATGTCGATCTTTAATAAACGTAGACAACGTTGACGGAGCGATATTAAATTCTTTCGCCACACTGTGTTTTGCTTGACCAGAATCAATTTTTTCCAAAATTTTTAATTTCTGTTCCAACGAAAATTGTTTTCGTTTAAAATTATTCATTTTACATAAACTGTGTGATTTCCCTTATTAAACAAAAGCCTCAGGCAAAGAACAACTACCACAACATGTACTAAAATTTTGATTGTCAAAAATATGCCTAAAGAAATTGTACTAGTTGAGGGAATTACATGTATTTACATAGAAAAACTGCATGTAAACTGATTTTATCTTGTTTGTTTTTTCTTCGTTATACTGAATTTATAGTTCGTTAAAACGGAAACTTTTCATTAAGTAGATGCCCTACGGCCAACCAAACAAGTTAAAAAGGTTCGTTATACTGGAAATTTCGTTAAAATGGTATTCGTTATAAGGAGATTTCACTGTATTGGTAAATTCTTTTTCAATTTTTTGTTTGACCAGCATATACTCTTTGCCACAAGAACCTTTTAATTTAATATATTTATTTGATTGTAACTTTAAAGGAATTTTGTCTTTTAATTTAGTGAATAAAACCATATCCAAACTTTGAAATGCTCTACCAACAATTTGTCTATAAGAAAGGATTATTTTCAAGAACTAATTTCGAATTTCTAATCACCGTTAAGAAATACCAACTTTCCGATTTTGTTTGTATGTAATGTTGTCTGATAAGGATAACCCCAGTTTTTCTGTGTACTCTATTTTTGGCATAATTGCGGTTAAGTTACTTTTGTCATTTTTCAATATGTACAAATACAACCTAACTCTTAAGTTGCATTGAAAAAAGCGTTTCGGCGGGTAGGTTACCATAATAGATTTCAATAACACGGGCCTTTGGAGTATTAATCGAACGACACACAAACATTGTATGTATAATTTTTTTTCGTTTTTGTTTAATTTCCAAGAACTAAAAAAACATTTTACTTCGATCTGCCTTGCTTAAGGCTCCACAATCTTAATAAATTTGGAAATTTTTTGTAGCTTTGAATCATTAATGTGGGACATATTTGACGATTTTGTTTGATCATATCTTGTACTCGACTTTCTCTCGCAGTGTCGTTTGAAACTTTTCGAAAATCTTGGAACCTTTTCCGAGCATTCGCTCAGTCATCGTGTAGTCAATGGTATCCGAATGAAACTGGGAAGGCGGTAAGGTGTCGATTGAGTGCGATGAGATCTATTAATTAAAACTAAAAAGTGGTTAGTTGAATCCTTTTCCTTATCCCTCGCAAACGTTGAGAGAGTGCAGAAATGGAGGTGAGCATAAGGGTAGAAAACATCCCAAAGACCGAACCAAATACGGCCAAGACCGATGCTGTGGAGTAGAAGATACCGCAGAATGTGTAAAAGAGCGGTTGCATACGGGAGTTTCATGAGATCTTTGGCTGTTTCTATCACTATGTTACTCTTCAATCTTATAATAAATAAACAAACAATTTCAACAATTTCACCTAGAACTGTCATCGGCGGCAAATGTTGTTTTATGTCTACTCGGCGCCACAACTTTTTTGTTTAATATTGAATGATAAACATCATCAGATCCACTCATATCTATTGGATACTTTTCGTTGATGTATTTGTTTTCTCCACCTCGTCAAACTATCGTCAGATTCGGCTTCTGGTAAATCATCACTGGGGTCAGTGGCACCTTCACTGTTCTCGCCAGAGAATCAATTCAGTTATTGGTGGTAACTCGATTAGGGGTGGAGGTAAAATATTTTCCATTGTTGATTGAATGATATATTGTTATCATAAATACATAATCATTACATTGGCTTTAGCAAATTTGGTTGTCTGGAGCCATACACAAAAAAGCAGTTTTGATGAATTTTGTAGAATGTATACACTAATCATTAACGACGATATACGAAACAAAAACAACGCTACAACCGAAAAGTTTTATTTTATATTGTAATTGCATGCGTAGCAAGCAGGTGTCATCGGGGGTTGGTGAGCTTAGGAAACAGAGGGCGGAGCCCTCTAGCAGTAACGGTTCATGTGTCTCAATTCGAAGTGGGCCACATTTTAAAACTGGTGGCTAAAATCGAAAAATAAAATATCTTAGTTAGTGTCATGCCCGTTTATTGCAAAACATAAATTTAAAGAATAAATTATACAATAAAATTAAAACTTTTTTAAACTCAGAAGAACTTTGAAAGAAAAATCTTTGTTAAAACTAAGATCTTGAAAATCAAATCTGTTGAGGAGACTGAATCTATTTAATTATTTTATAAGTAAAATCTGCACGCCGTTCCTTCATTGCTGCAATCTTGTCGATTACTTTCTTATTGAAATCATCAATTTTATTGATTACGGACCATTCAATTGATAACACAGCAAAATCGTTTAGTCTCTTTTCCGTCATGGTACTTCTTAGATAAGATTTGACGCGTTTCAAACTGGAGAAACATCGTTCTGATTCAGCGTTTGACATGGGCGTTGCGATAATAATTTCAGCTACTTTTAGAACTTCTTGAAATATTTCTTCTAAATTATTATCGTAAATTGTTTTGACGCGTAAATTGTTTTTGGTTGAAGCGAAAATATTTGTTTTCCGATTGCCTGCAGTTCAGTCTTTAGATGTTCTTTATTTAAGAATAAATATAAATTCATTACAGTATGCAGTTTATCACAAGGAAAATTTTGAGCATAAAACTGAAATTGTGTACAATCTAAAACTTGACTATATATTAAATATTCCGAATTTGTAAATCGATCAGCTATATGTATTCTTATCACATCACAAGCTTCTTTAAGAATTCGCTTCAAATTTACTTTATTTATTGAACATGCTCTGTCGACTTCAAGCTCTTCTTCGACAATGCTGTCAATAATGCATATAGCATTATAGATAGAAATTGAATCACTCGTTCGTTTGGGGAGTACATTATATAAAATGTCGATTTATCGTATTAAACTTGATATTATTTAACAATGAAACAAAACCACTCGCCTGATTCTGAATGGTTTCCATACAGTCTTTTAAATTACCGATTTTTTCATGGATAACGTTGACGGTCCTGCTTTGAAAATTCTATCTAGTGGTATTTGGCCGTGGTAATCTTTTATCACAAATTTCAATTAATTTATCCATAGTGGGCCAGGGGCCTCTAATGATTTAAAATATTCATTTTATTCAACTTCCAAGTCAAATTCTCAATAAATCGCAACACTGCCTTGACACATACGCCAACTTTGATTGATGTTCCTGTATTTTCTACAAACATTTTTTTGATGCTACATAAAATTGACAATAAATTTGGCCGCTTGTTCGGTTTATTTCATAAATATTGAACGGGAGCGAGACTAGAAAGACCTTGCTTGGATTCTAACAATTAAAAATTCTTTAAAAATTTCTTTCAAAAGTAATGTTCTAAACTTATTAAATATAAATAACTAGGGGGAACAGTACGTCCTAGGACTAAAGATATTCACCCTATGGTGATGTCCAACGGCCATTGATATTTTTTATCCGTTATTTCTTAGCCGAGTAAAAGTAGCTCGAGATTAATGGCTTTTAAGGATGATTGTACTTAAAAGAAACCTTAAACCAAGTTAAGTGTTGGGGCATCATACAGAACCTTACAGACCGACAAACAGGCAGAGTCTGGGTTTTAACTAAAAAAAATTGAAAAACAATACTAACACGAGTCGAGCATAATCGAACCTCAGGCCCTAGCCGCTCTACTACTAGCTTACATCCAACGCAACAAAACTTGATTTACCGTGCGATTCTGATGTTAAGACCGTTAACAGTATCACAGCTAAGAGAAATTTTGGTAAGAGGTTTTATTTAAGAGAATCTCTTAATTGATATTCTGTTAGTAGTACTCTTAAAATATCTCTTAAAAAACCCTCTAAATATATCGGAAAATATTTGGAGAGATACATTTTTAGTGGTTGATAAATAAATAAAAGCAATTCTAGTAATTTTTATTTAAATACGTTTATTTTTTATGAAGTACCGTATCTGGAAAATTTACACTATATACAAGCGTCGAACAACACGCCGTTTCTAATAAAACAAAAATAAATCACTGGAAAATAAAGAAAATTTATAATAATATATAATTTATAATTAGGTTTATAATTAAAGGTTTATAAAAATTAATAATTTATAAGAATAAAATATTTCATAATTTTGTTTTAAACAAATTTTAGGTTATGTTTATTTTTAAAACAAACAATAAATAAAATATTTTAGTTTTCGAGTACAATATTAAATATTATTTTGAAACTTCCAACTATACGTTAAAATTGTTTTTCTTTAATAAGTCTACGAGAAACGTCAAAGTTGTGATGCTTATAACCACCTTTTTCGTATGTCTTAGCTAAGAGATTTTTTAAGAGAATCTCTTAGCTAAGAGCATCAACAGAATCGCAAAATAATCTTACGTAAGAGAATTTTCTTAACTAAGACCTCTATGACCTGTACGTTGAAATCGCACGGTTAATTTTCATTGTTATTTTTCAAACATACATAGCATGCTTTATACTTATTCTATGCATTTTATGATAGGAAAAAATGTTTTATTCACGTTTTATATATAATAGCCCGATACCTATGCTGATTTGAAATAAAGAAAATGTAAAATAATCCATTGTTATTGTATAACCCACGCTGCTAGGGGCAACGTGAGTTATATTTGGTAGAAAAAAATGTTGAGTAGTCACTGGAAAATTATTCATAGTCAAATTGAACAAAAAACTATAAAATTAGTTAAAGTACACCATGACAATTTAAAGAACAGTCACTATGATAAAATGTATTTCAAAATTCAATGCTCCACTGTGAAAACACAAAATGGAACTATTTCTTATTAATTTACGAAATTTATTTCAACAAAAGTGGATAAAACGTTGTATGCCACTCGTGAGCAAAGAGATATTATCCACCGGGATAATGTCCCACTCGGCTATCGCCTCGTGGGACAAACTTATCCCTCATGGATAATATCTCGTTTTGCTCACTAGTACCATAAATAACTATTACCGAAAAATATTCACGGCTTACTACAACCAACAATATAAAATTTTTAAAATAATTTGTAATAGTATTTGCATACATTTAGGCGCATCATAAAAGCTTACCATCTATTTTTTGTGAACCTTAATTTAAGGTAAAATATTTAGTTACTATATCAATAATAAAAAAAGAATAATAAAACTTAAAAAAACTAAAAAATTGGAAAGAAAAAACTTTAAGGAGAATCGAATCGAAGACCTTTGTAGTCCTAGTCCAATGCTACACATACCACTAAAATCTAAATCATAAAAGAAATCAAAATTAATTTTCATTGTTATTTTGGTATGTTACAGTCTGAGCAACGAGTCCAAGGTTTCAATCACTTCAGAGAAATCTTTAATCACGTAAATAATTCAAAAAAATTATGTCTAGTTCTCATTTTTATTCGTGTTGCTATAGTTTCAATAGAAAAAAAATGTTAAAAAACCCTAATTGTCTAATGCTGGCATTAATGCTTTTGGCTGTATCAGACTAAATGTTGATGACCCTTTGTACATAATCTTTCAATGTTTTTTATATTCATTGTTTATATACAATACAAAATTTTAAATTTTTCATTTCGTTATGATGCAATGAAATGCCGTTATAAAATAAAAATAAATAATGCAAAACGTGAGAATTGAACCCGAAAGTTTATTTGAAATGATTGAATATCGAATGAAATAATTGGGTTCCGGACTTCCGGTCAGTTGATCGTAAACAATTGATCGAGTTACAATTAAACGTGAACAATATTGATCGTAGACACAATTGATCTTTTATTTATTTATTTACAAAAATTTTGTGTTAAGAGCAACCATACTTAAATAATCTATTTTGTAGGAGAGTTGGCCGTTTAACAAAACAATAAATTAAAAAATTGTGGCTTTAGAATTTCTGGACACCACCCGCAGCACTATTAAATTGATCGTGGATCAATTGATCGTATGGACAATTGATCGTGGATCCAGGGTCAATTCCATGTATTTATTTTACGTAAAATATTTTTTTTTTTTTTTTATTTCGTTAATCCCGCTCCTATAGAGTTGTAAATTCCAATAAACCCTAAATTATTTTCTAAAGCCCCTGGGAGGGTTAAGCGGAGGGAAACATTTGTTTACATTACGCGTATACATATTATATGTATAAATAATCATTTGCGTTTATATATTATATATATAAATAGCCTTATCCATAAAAATATACAGAAAGATTGGCTATGAAGGCCCTACATAATACGAAATGAATAAAAACAAAATTTTTCCGGAACAAATGGATTAACTTTTCATTATCAGTCAATTTGCTCTATAACTTTTTTTTTCTTTTTTTCTTTACCATGTGTTCAATTGGATTTAAAACTTGTTTGGAAACAAATAACTAACGCAATTCACTTCAATTCATTCAACTGATCCACGATCAATTGTATCCACGACCAATTGTTTCTACGGTCAATTGTTGTACGATCAATTGACAGTAAATCAAAATAATTTGCTGTGTCAGCCTAAATGTTGACTACCAGTTTTACAAAATTTATTACATATTTATTGTTTTACAATACAAAATTTTATGCTTTTCAGTTGAACCAATGAAATGCCGTTTCGTTTTTGGTTGAACCAATGAGGTGCTTCAAAATTATTGATACTGCTTAATACCTTCATTGTTTTTTGAGATAATAAACTAAGTCAAAACCAAAACAAACAAATTAATTTCATTTTACGTTACACTTTAACAGTATTTATGAGGTTTTAGTTTACAGCTTTAGATTTTTTCTAGGTGATGTTTTACACTATTTTTTATTATTATGCATGGTAATGCGTGGTAATAATGAGTTGATAAAGCCGGGTTTCTCTTTGGAATTATTTTTAAGTCAATTTGATCGGTCTTAATTTTTTTTTTCTATATTTTATTGGGCCCGATTCTTAGTTCAAACATTTTATGTTATGTTACATTATTTTTGCTTTTTCAATGCAAATTCATATAGGAAGCGAGGAAATAAAATAACATAACATGAATTTTATCGTTTTAGAATCGGGCCCATTTGTAATAACGATAGGGTACTCAATTATGTCTTTGTTTCCAAAGTGATATTATATGTAATTTCCAAATAAATTTGTAATTGCAATTTACATTTAAAATAGAGAACTCATTTCATATAGTGTAAAACTTACTATGGCAGATAGTATAATAGTATAATTGTACTATTATGATGTGTAACGTAGTACCTACGATGTAAAGACAGTATTAGTTAAAAATTTGGAGAAAACAATTACCCTGGTGAAATTTGTGAAAAGGGTACATAACGAAAATCATACAAGCGATCACGCAAAGAATTTTTTCCATTTTAGCGTTTAATTTTATTATTTTAAATAAATTTTATTTTCTAACTTACGAAGGTGTAATTGGAAAATTCCAATGCGTATTTTTGAGTATCACGGCATTATGTCACGACACTAAATTAACACGCTATACATGATTTTAGCAAATTTTTATACGGTCTTTAGCATGTTAAAAGTTTGAATAATTTAATAAAAAAATTGATTTTAATTTTTTTAATTTCACCAGTTTATAATTGAGTTGCACACGACTTACAAACATATTTTGTTAACAGTTTTCAAATCCGAACAAGTAGTTATTTTTATTTATCTATCAAAATGCAATAGGTAAGTTATCAAAATATATATTGTAGATCAACCAGAATATTGATATTTTTCGTTCGGCTTTAACCAAATAAACTAAATTATTCACAAATACATTAAAATTATAACAAAACGATTATTTGGATTTTAGCTTAATATTTTAACAAATTTTTAATAATTTTTTAATATAATATCTGATGTTTCGACGGAATATTCCCTTCATTCTCAAGGCCATAATTTATACAACAACTTAAATGAAAATTTAGTGTAACCGAAATAGTTAAAGTTGTAAATACACGTATGTAAATACAAAAATTTTAAAGAACGTTTACAATGCATTATAGTAATAATTTAACAAAAATTTGGAAATTTTCTGGGCATTTAATAAATTTTGTTAGTGAGCGGCTACTTTCACGCAATAATTGGATAATAAGCGATATGATGGTTTAATATCATATGTGGAATTGTTAATACATACATCTTTACCACGAGACCTCTACATACTCTTTACCGCGAGAATATTTTAATTTGTATATTCAATTTGATTGTAACTCTAAAGGAATTTTGTCTTTTATTTGGTAAATAAAACCATATCCAAACTTTGAAATGCTCGACGAACTTTGCTCTCGAACTTTGACGTAATTTTTCAAAATATTTCCCGTATTACTATGTTTATCGATTGGCTTTCTAAAACCTCTAGTAATTAAACTTCTCGGATAATAACCATTTTGATTTAGAACCTGTTAATATTTTTAGAATGAAAAGTCACATCTGATAATCTCAAAAAAATTTTGGCTAACAAGAATACACTCAAAAAATATGTGGTGTTAATTTGTTTTTTATCCGAAAAAGTATTTTATTTTTGTCCAACCGAATAGTTTCATAAATTTAAGCATGCATCAACGGATAAATATTTTTAACTATAAGAAAAAATAAATTTTTAGAAAAACTTCTTTTGAATTTAATAAAATGCACCCTTTCGGTGTTTCCGTAATAAAATACACCTTTCTGTGTGTTCCTAAATACGAATGTTCCTGGTGGGTTTTTATTTCATTTTTATTATAATATCCGATTGGATTCAAATTTTAACTATCCGATCGGTGGGACACTATGAAACACCGATTCAGTGTTGTGGTAACCCTTTATTTTTTTGTGTGTACAACTAGATATTTTTGTAAGATGATGGAAGCCAAAACTTATAAATTAAATACGAACCTAACCATATTTATGATACAAATCTGTAGTTACATCATTACGTATTACTGTAATCCCCTGGCTTTACATTGGATGAGAATTTTCAATTTCATTTAAATTTTCGACTGAAATGACATAATTTGACGGATAAAAAAAATATCGTTGCATTTTCTCCACTGAAATTCCAGAATAGGACACCGGCACCACCCGATCTGTCCCACTTATTTTAACGTCATAGTTTTAGGAAAGTGTTCAATTTGCTATTTGCTCAATGTTAATCGAATACAGCACATCTCGTTTCACTTAGCGAAAAGGTGGGAGGGCTAATTGAACTAAAAGTATATACAAATGATTAAGCAGTACTGAAAAAAGCGTATTGCAGCCTTCAAAGTCGGTTTTGCTTATAATTTATAAAAAATATTTATCATTTTATAGTCTGTTGTTTTCTACTATCCAATATTTTTTCTTTCCTTTTGGTGTACTATAATTCCAGAATTTTTTACATAAATTGCATGGAGTCGCAAGCGTGAGTTTAATTTTTTGTAAGCGGAAATGAAAATCAATGCCACTCTCATTCATATTTATTCTTAATGTAACCCTCGACTCGTATAGTTTAGAACATTGTTCTGATAAGATTGTCTTTGTCTTTAACAATTCCAATCGAATTAATGAGATTATGATACTCAAATATTTCTTATACGTTTCGCTACAAAGTACTCCACTATATCGAAGTTACGTTTCTGTAAATTATAAATCAGGTTCTTGTTATTTATATGTTAAAGTATTATAATGTGATCAAATTATGTAAATTATATTTGATTTTTATATATCCATATTGACTTCAGAAATTAGAATCTGTTTCAATAAGCTAATGACATGTTTTTGTTTAGAAATTGAGAAGGTATTTGCTATGCGCTGCAAATAATAATTTAAATGTTAACGTTTTAGTTATTTGTGAAAGTTAAATTTGCATAATACTCGTACATATGTAAAAACCACAACATAATTGAGAATACAAACAAATGCTCGAAACAAATACTCAAAGAGGGAATATTTAAAACCTCCTAATAGTCCAGTGTTTGCCGGTTTTTCACTCAGAATTCTTTCGGACAAAACCGATTGACGTGAAATTTGAACAGTAAGTACGGAATGGCTCAAAGAATAAAAGTTATAATAGTGCCGATGTGTACTTTTATCCTGGGGGTGTATGCCACTTCTTCTCGGAGGTGGAAATTTGTACACTCAAAATGACCACAGAAATCGATAGAGGAATGAATTATAAGCAAAAAATGTTCCATGAAGTTCTTTCGACAAATTAATATTTTTCGAATTATTCGATTAAAAGCTTATAAAATAACAAATCGATTGTTTTCTTAATTTCTATAGATGCAACACGAACCGAGTTATGGCTCGCTGAAGGTAATTGTTTGTTGGCCGAAAACTGAATTCGAACCTTTCAACCTTAAATAACGAAAAAACGACGAATTTTTGGAGGAAAACTTGTCAGACCTGACTCTGTACTTGAAAAAACCTTTAAAATGAAGTTTAGTAAAAGTCGTTAGCATAAAAAGTTACGGAGTATGATACAAATAAAATGGTTGTCGCGTTTGTTCATAGAAAAAATCAACAATGAAACCAATGGCTTAACCGCAAGAATTGAAATTAAACGTAATCCATTTACAATGTACTTTATTTAAGTATTAACAATATGTTCCAGAAGTTTGATGGTTTAGAATAAATAAAGTAAGTCTAGAAAAAGTTTGATTCAATTTTGAAATGATTTTTGAAATTTTTGAAAAAAAAAAAATCTTTTTTCACAATAACTCAAAACCTAAACAAGATGTGTACAAAATGCAAGAATACAAAAATTTAGGTTTTTCTTGCAGACAATTTTGTGATTTTTTTATTTCTCTAGGATGAAAATTAATTGAGATTTCACCGTTTTAAGTTCGCATTTGAGTGCGGGGACCACCTTCCCCGATCCCTTCAAACTCAAAAATTTAAAAAACGAATGGTTCAAGGAAGGTTAACTTTACAGGTATTGTAGCCCATGAAATTCCCGGAAAAATGGGTTTTGGAGCGATTAGATATCTTTAAAATTAAGGAGATTAAAAATCAATATTTTCAATCGCTAATAACTCGAAAAATATTGATTTATCGAAAGAACTTAGAATTTATCCCTCTATCGATTTCTGCGGTTATTTTGAGTGTAATAATTTGTGCCCCAGATAAGGGGTGGCATGGCCCTCACGGTAAAAACACACATCGCCACTATATAAGTTTTGATCCTAGAATCATTCCTTACTGATTGTTCAAATTTCACGTCAATCGATTTTATCCGAAAGAATTCTGTGGTAATAACCGATTTATACCGTCAAACACTGGACTTTTAAAAGGGATACAACGGAATCAAAAATCAAGAAAAAAAAATGGAGTTGTGGCCAACACACGACTTACTTTTACGAACAATGAATTTTGAGAAACTTATTATGCAAATTTCTTAAAAATTGATTCATATTTTGTATTATTTTATTTGTTTATTTTTTTTTGGAAATAGTTTTTGTGTAAATCTTATACTTTTTGAGATAATTGCAAAAAAAAAATTCTGTCCGAAAGGGTAGCCACTTCCGAATGGTCGATTTGCACTAAAATTCACTAGGACCTCCCAATATATGAAAAACCCTTAAATATTTAGTTTCTCTTTCGAAACTTACATTTTTGTACTTAGGGAACCTCAAACAAATAAATCTCTAAAAATCTCAAAGTCGAAAATTTTCGTGATTACTATGCATCGCGGCCTGTCGGTGGTACAACGATAGGGAACCTGTTAATTTAAAATTTTGGTTTTTGTTTATATGTATTTATATTTTGTTCTAAACTGTGCGGTTAAATTAAAGAAACCAACCAAAATCTAAATTGCGATCAATTTAGAAAAATCAGCAGCAAAAAGTTTAAAAACGTTTAGTTTTAACCTAGGTTAGTCATCCTATTGCCTGTTCTGATCCATACATGTAAGTTAAAATAAGTAGTACACTACTTCTTTTTTACAACTACTTCGAAATTTTAACAGTCCCTTAGGTCCTAAAGCAATCACGTTTTAAAAAATCCAAGTTTAACAATATAAATACTCACAAAAGAACAATTTACAAATGTATTCACAATGAGTAAACAAAAATACTTTTTATCAACTGTGTTAACAAATCTGAATCTATTTTTAAATAATATTTCCGATCCCACGAGACAATCAAATATAGAAGACAATCATCACTTCAGATCATATTTAATAAGTATTAGACTCAAGATAATTTCACTTGTTTTCGTTTTCGTAAAAATTTCTAGCTAATTCAAAATAGTTCAATATTTTACAAATTACAATAAATAGAAAACGTGTTTGTGATATTACTGAAAACCTCAATAAATAAATAAAAAAATTTACAATCTAATTTATTAAAAATCACTGACAAAATATCTAAATATAATACACCAGCGGTGAATAAACTGTTTCATCTAAGCATTATGTTTCTTTAGTGCACGGATAAGCACATATTGAGATTCAGATCTCCATGAACACACAATGTATTACAACTTGCACCATCTTAATCTTTATTGATGTTTTATAGTCCTGTTGTGCGGTCCAATCCAATTTGTAAATGTCATTAAACTTGATAAATATTAATTTCACGTGTTTGATTACAGTTTACTTCTAGTGATATGAAAAACTGCGCAGAAGATAAATTCTGTTGATTAATCAGCTCGCGCTGATCGCGTGATAGATATGCGATTTAACTAAACTTGTTTTATTATATTAATATATGCAATTTGTATTTATACAAAATGAGTTATATATGAATGTAATTATTGTAGGCACGTTAACAAATGCAAAAATTCTCACCGTTAAGTATCTCATGTTATTTAGTTACGTCAGTAACTCTACAATGAACAGCAAAAAATATATACAGTTATTTAAGATTTTTAATTTATAAAATAAACGAAATATTGTAAATACACATAAAAGGACGATTCATACCAAGTGCGAATTACGAATGCGAGTAACCTATTTTATAAAATTATGAAAACACTTTTATCCGAAATGTTTAAGTCTATTTATAAGAATAAAATGAAGTTTTTAATTAGGTGGTTTCATACACGTGTTTTGCTTTACTGATATAAAATTCGCTAAGTCAAATCGACTAAATAACAAATAAAATAATTGAGTTTTCTGAATTCGAATATATCTATTATGTTAAAGGTAAGATTTTCAGTTCTTAATTTATAATTTATTACCTTAGGCGTTTATAAAGTGAAGTAGCCCGCCTGCCCGCCAATGGAAAGATGAATGTTTGGTTTTTTAAAGTAAAGTCAAGGCACCAAAAACAAGCCAAAGACCAAATGATCAAACCACAGGAAAAAAGGGCTAAACTTACGCAACTTTTAATGCACCTTGCTTTAAAATTTAATACTTCTAAAATATTTTATTAATTCAGTCTTTGATAAATTTTAATGCAGTTGATTAATGGTTCTTCTACAACTTGCTTTACATTCTAATGGAATGTTGCACTAAAATTTAATGTAAGTGCTGTATTACAAATTAATGCAAATTGTATTAAATCCTTTTTAATGCAAGGTTTGTATTATTTTGTAATATAGACTTCCACTGGACCTATATGTAATGCAATTTACATTACATAAGCAATATTTTTTTAAGTGTTTAGTAGAATGTGGAAAGTGATCCTACTGGATCAATTCACCGGTGAATTCTTGATAAGAATCCTATTGCCTATTAGATGAACTTTATTCGGGCTCGGGACTAAACTCATTTATATAATTTTCTCCGTGAACAATTAAATGAGGTTCATTATGAATATTCAAGAGCGATACTCATTGATGGTTTACGCAACAGAATCATTGAATAATTATTAAAGCATTTATTATTGACTTTTAATAAAATGTGAGTTGTAAAATAGTAAGAAATGTATGTTACGATCACTTGGTGATCATGGCTTTTTCTTGGATATTCTATTTTACTGACCCGAAGTCAATTTAGTTATGTAATTTTATATATTAATTTCAATTTAAACTACTAGTAAACTAAACCGTTCGCCTAGTTGTTCATACTATAGTGTGTTGAATATGCCTTTTCAAAGCTTTTCTTTTGTAAAATCTAAATTTGATTTAATCCAAAATACCTTAATCGAAGTTATCGAGGATATTAATATTAATTTTCAAAACTTTTTAAACCGTAAAATGTATGGCGAGGGAGTTTTTAAAAATAAGGAATTTCTGAAAACTTTTGAACAAAAATTTTTAAATATTGAACAAAACGCATCACGTCTATAAAACAGCGACCAACATAAATATTTCACCCCCACTGTAACTGTATTTGATTTTTCTGGAATAAGCGGTCGGAAACATTTGAAAAATAGAGCAAGTCGAGATTTTTTTTACCCCTGTTAAACCGAGGGGTGTTTGAAATAATGATAATGATTCTTTTGAAGTCGGGGAAAATGATTCTATAGTATACACAGAATTCTGTTGAAATTCACGTCAATGTTATCTTGATACATCTGAAATTGATGATTTTGAAACCCCACCTAAAAAACGCACAAAATTTCAGAAAATTTGTGATTTTTGGAGTACCTTAGTGATCCACTTACTAAAAATTTTTACAAAAAAATGTGTCCCAGTATTGTGGCTAAGATTTTAACAGAGAAAACTGGCTATTTAATAAATATTAAATCAGTAGATTATGGTAAAAGTTCTTTGAGCATTCGACCTTATTGTGGGAAAAACAACTGCAAGAAATACAAATTAAAAAATAAAGACCTAACAACCAGTAACTTCGAAATTTCCAGCTCAAGCCACTCAATTTGTCACGAATTTTAAAAAACGCGACAGATTAGAGGATCTGAAAGAGAAGTTTTTAAATCTAAACTTACCTCTACTAAGACAGCAACAAATATACGAGGCAATGTTTAAAAATGAAAATACGGCATTTCTCCATAAATACAAAACCAATAACGTTAAGTCCTTAAGTTCGATCCGTAAAGAGCAATCAGAATCATTAAAAGAAAATGTTAATAATGGCGATGATATACATGACCTAATAGAAGAATTAACTTATCATGATGATACACTTCAATTATTTTCAACTAAACTGTTCTATGTGGTTAATTATATAGATATACAATTCAAATGTTAGGTCGCTTAATACAACAGATCCAAACCAAACAAATTATTGCTTAAATAGATGCCACTGGAGGTTTAGTAAGGAATCCCGTACTTAAAAGTTAATGCTGACGAACCAGATGATCCATTTCCCTTTAGGGAAATGGTTAGTTCTCGCCACAATATGGAATGATTGGTTGTGATCATGTCGGAACGAACAAGTTAGCAAATCAAATTTTGCCCACCAAAGCATTGGAAACCATTGTAGATCTTTCTAAGACTTCTCAGGTTAGTAATTCCGTAGAATGATTTAGAAAACCAAGAGAGTTAAAGTTCAGCGAAACTCTGTACCAACAAAGCAGATTCTATGAAGGTTTTAAAATCGTTTGAGATTCTAGTTTAGAATAAACACCGTTAGATAGCCCAGTTAATATATATTACAATCCGCATTTTATTGGAGTATTTAAAAAAAAATATATAAACATTTTTGCCCTTTTGGTGAAATATTTTCCATGAAAATACTTTAAGCAACGGCTCAGTAGAAAACTATTTTGCCACAATAAAACGGAAAATGGTACGACGCTCGGTTGCTTACTAGCAAAGCCTTTCAGATTTTTTAGAAAATTTCGCTTAGAAATGAATATTTTTTGAAAAGGATATTTATGTAACGATATTCCAACAAAATTTTAAACAATCACAAACAAAACTAGATTAGAGCAAAACACTGCAGATACAACAAATTCAAGCTGTGTATTTAACGAAGAAGAGAAGTGGAGAGGCCAACCAAAAACCAAACATGTTAATTTTAATCTCAGTATGATGTCTAAGATCAGGCAACTAGACCAAAATAACAAAAAAGGTTCACTTATTGAGAGCCTTTTCACGAAAAAAAAGTAAAAATTAGTTCTTTACCCTCAAGGAAAAGTGACTTATTTCAAATTTGCTAATTTTTCAGGAGAGCAACTTAATATTCTTTTAACGATGAGATAAAAGTTAAGCATCTACTTTGCACATTTTTATTAAAGATAGACACATTGGAGTTGGGGTAAAATTTAAATAATTGAAATATAGTGGCAACTGTGGACTAAAATCAGTTTTGACCTAAATCGATTTAAGTCACTTTAACTTGAGAGTAAATAGTTTAAAACACCCACACGATCTTCAGGCAACAAAAAATTAAAAGTCTTCCGAAATCTAGAGACCGATTATTTTAGTTTTTTAAAAAACATTTGATGCTTTTATCTAGTGCGTTCCATTTATTGGAATTGTTACGAACTGGGCTTCTGAGTTCGTCCGGATTTTGCAATTAAAAACACTGTACACTCTTATCTCACTTGACTCGACTTTATTCCATTTTACTTTTAAGGCCAGTACACATTAAGAACGAGTAACGTGAACGATATTCCCTTTTTTACCAAATTATGTAAGAAAATTATTGCAAAATGAAAGCCTTACGATTTTAATGAACGATAGTTAAAATATCGTGCATTTACTAAAAATAAAATTTAAAATTTTAACAGTTTTAATACAACATTTCAATTTATCGTCGTAAATTAAAAATTATCGACGATTAATTGAAATTTTGAATTAAAACTGTTAAAATTTTAAATTTTACTTTTAGTAAATGCACGATATTTTAACTATCGTTACTTAAAATTGTACAGTTTTAACTGTTTTAATAATTTTCTTACATAATTTGGTATAAAAGTGAATATCGTTCTCGTTCTCAATGTGTAATACCAGCCTTTATACACTGTAATATTCGCTTTTACTTTACTTAATTAAATCTCTCCGCTTTCCACTGGTGGGGGCTATGACAACAGATTTATTTCACTTGTTACACGATTTAAAGTAAACCAAAAACTATCTCCTGCTTGCCATCAGTCGTGTTTATATACCAGTTTTATACTTGTGTTATAAATCATCTTCATTTACAGGTTTATGACCCTGTGTGTATGTATTTGTGTGGTTGTTCATTTTTTTTTTTCAATCACTAAACCATGCCTCTTCTTGTTTTTACTAGATCATTATGCATTTGTGCGTTGGTGTATAAAAATGTTTCGATGTCCACAATAAATAATTGTAATAAAAACATGGACTACGACGAGCAACGAACCATCGACCTTTATGTTCGTACTACAGGCCAACCGTCTTAGCTATCGCTGTTCATTTTTCCAAATCGTTATATGATGGCCATGATCGTCACAGTATATACAAAATGCGAGTCGAAATCATAAGAGACATTAATTAAAATATTAAATTCACAAATATTCATTTTCGGCTATACAAATATGTTATATATTTTAGGTTATAGCACAAATCTCAAATTAAAATCTCTCCTAATTAAAAAAAACTGGAATGGAATGGAAATTGTATAGCCTAATGTGCATTTTTATTTTTCCTGGGATAGAATCCTTGGATAAATACATACACTTTCCGCGACCGTTCCTTGGCCGAACGCAGTGTTGTTTTAATTAGCCGTTTCGGCAGCATTAGTTACAAGTATGAAATCGTAAAGAAAAATCTGATGAAAATTGCGTTTTCCCATCGTGCTTTGGCAGCATCAGAAACGTTAAGCTAAAAATAAATAAATAAAAAGCAACTAAGTGGCTTACATAGAGAAAGGTTTGCTGAAAATAATGGTATCTAACAATAACTGGTTATCGCAAAATTGACAGATATAATGATAGATAAAACATTACCATAGAACTACCTAATACAATATTTGTAGGTACACTACATATACAGATGTATTATTTAGTTGAAATACTTTTATTAATGATTATTAATATAGAACCTACTAATAAACGGCTCTGTACACTAGAATTCCGATGGGTGAAATGAAATTTATCGCATGAATGTTGCCATATAAATTTTGACTGAATTCAGGACGTTCAGGCCTCAACATGTTGATTTTACTTTCTCTTACCATATTTCGTTAATCTTAACAAACGTCAATACGCCAATGCCATAGGCAATAAATGTTGTCAAACAACGTCGACGCTTCAAAATTAATGAAGTTCGACATAACATTTAGCTCCCGATTTTATTAGTTTAGTCTTTTTCCGAGCGGCGTACCATCTAGCTTCTACACCAACATAAGTCACAGCAAGTTGGTAGTTTGGTGAATTTGGTTAGCAAATACATATTTCGTTGCAATAGCAGCGCAAAACAATATATATAGGTAAAACGATAATTTTCATTAGAAATAAAATGAATCGCTTATAGCAAAGCAAGCTTGATTTTAAAAAGCCATAGTCTAAAAAACGAAGCTTTTACAAGGGAATTAGAAACGAGGAAAACCCAAACTTTTCATAGTAAAATACACAAAACATATAGGAAATCACTTTTTTTCCTAAGACAAATTTTTAAATGAAAACGTTACAAATTCTTAATTATGATTTCTGAAATACTTTCATAAATGTTTGAATTTCAACACATATTATATGAATGTCATTTAAGTAAATCGTTTTCATTTTCTTTTAATAATTGATTTATTAAAACCAAAATTTAACAAAAATTTCATAACAACAGCATTCTGGTCATATTGAAATAAAAGCTTACTACAATTAGTTTGGTCATTAAGTCAATATAAATACATTACATAGATGGCAGTGATTACCTTAAAAATTTGGTAAAATCGTACAAAAAATTACCACCCGGGGAAATTTCAAGTTCAAAAATTGTAGGAAAAGGAAAACCAAATCACAAAATGTTAAGAACGTGTGATAATTTTGTGATTAAATAATTTTTTTTCGTATTTTTCTGTAAACATCTTAGACATCTGACGTACAGTAGTAAAACTAAACATAAATTTAGCAAGTATAATTTTAACTCGTCGGAGGCAACTTTGATGTATTTTTCAAAATGAAAGTTCGAAAAATATATTTTAGAAATAATTTTATTTTAATATTTCTGCAATTAATATTTACTTAATACCAATATAGCCTTCTTGTAAATTGTTGTTAAGGATATGTAGAAAACTTTTATATATACATTTTATAATATTGTTGCTTTTTTCGTTGAAAAACTTGCAGCTAAAAAACACCATTTTTACTAAGGATTCCTATGGAAATTAGTGAAAAGTTATACCACTAATAAAGCTTCTAAAAAGTACGTCATTATGATTATGGCTCTATTCTCTAGAAGGCTCTGCTTATAGTCGCTCGCAAACAATATTCACGACACATTTTACACTACGTCCATTGCGACCGGTAATAAACGAAAGAACTAACCGCATACCTGTTAATATTCGCGTTTACTTGTAATTCTGAAATTCATATTGGTAGTATTGTATTAACTTAAACAATAAACAATACTTCTCTATCTACCTTCACGTCTTTATAGCATTTTTTTTTTGTCTAACTAAAGCTTCACTTGATCCTCCGAACATTCGTGCACGATGCCATTTCACATGCCTTGGATGTTGTTTCGGCTGAACAATGCACAATCACTCATCTTTACACAATTCATCAATCACTTGAAATTAACAAAACAACCGTTTGACTCGAAAATCATGGCCAATCACTATCAATAGTTGTGTAAAAAATAAAATTAGTTCCTGCATAAAATAAATATAAATGTCTAAAATATTAGTCATAAAAAACACGTGTCAATGCCGTTGTTCTTATTTGTATTTGAGTACAGTACCGTACCTAGTTTAAGCATATTTTACAAAATATTTTAGTACAAGTGAAATTATATAAACTTTCTCAACTATTTTTCAGTTGTTAATCGCTTATCGGGAACCAAAACAACCGGAATACATATTTTTAATTCCATGCTAGTATGGATAAAGAACCGTCCGACTATACCGAAGAACCATTACGTGGTTATCAACGTCAATTTACTCAATCACGTAAACAAGGTAGATTTCATGGTCCAATAAAAGCTCTTCGACTATGTATATTAGCAATCGTAATGCCAGGTTTATTTATAGCTGTTCCAGTGTACATGAAGTAAGTGCTCTAGTATTAACATATTAATTCACTTGAGATTAAAAAAAATAAAAATTTATTGCACTTATTTGAATATAGATTTCGTGTTTATGATTATCAGTTGTATCCAGTTGGAATGGCTGATATGAGATTGATTGACAGTAAAATATCGACGACATGGTGTCAGGTAATATAATTTTCATTAATTATATGATTATGTACCTAAATACAATATACATACTTAAATAAGTTTTGCCTCTAAATAATTCAAAATTATTTTCTAAACACAGAAACAATTAGTGAAATTTAATTCAACATTTAATGCATTTTTAATGCCTAGCACACCGGTAATGTCCACCAAGCATCTTCATCTCAATATGACACGAACATTAGATTTAGTAGATGATATGAAAGAATATTGGGGTTTTTATTTATTAAAAGGTTCTACGGTCACGGTGTCCACGTGCGCCAGGTTAGTATTTTTTTTTTCTATTTACAACCATTTCGTTGTTATATTAAAGCTGTATACCATAAATATATTAAAAAGCTTAAGTAACATTTTATGGAGCAATATTAAGATGACGTAAAATATTTGCTCAGTAATTTATGATTTAGTCGAATCAGTCAGAAGTTATTTAAAATGAGACTCGCACTTCTCTTCTATAAAAATTGCTAAAAAGATAAATCCCATAAACAATTTGTCTAATCAGCTAATTAAGTTTATAGCAGTTAATATGTGTTATTAGCTAGCTTGATATATTCGGTTTCTAATCGAAAGTTTTTATCGTGGGGTAATAAAAAAAACATGACTTGAGGAAATGTATCGCATTTACGGGCGACATACTTAAAAAGAGAAAGCATTATAACTTGATAAAACGTTTTTTGCAGTAAGCTAGTACAAAATTATAATTTTTGGTAAACAAAATACTTAACAATTTAGTTGTAAATCTTAAAACATTGCTACTAATAACTTGAAGTTGAAGCTCATCAAGATTTTTGTGAAACACCGGAAATGTCCCGTAATAAATCAAAATAAAAGGTTTTATGGTCATATAAAACTTGAACTAAAAATTATGTCTTCAAAAGCTCATTAAACAATACACAAATTTTGTCAGCTTTCATTAAAGCTTGTCAGATTTTGTTTTAAGTTAATGTATAATTTGTATCCCAAGTATCAACGTGTGCCATTTACCGATTAACACATTACACGTGCGCACTATCAACAATTATCATTTAATTTTAAATTCGCTGATGGAATTTTATGGGATTCATACATTGTATTTTATTTACAATGGACAAAATACAAATTATTTCCATGTTTAGAATTCTATATGGTCATATCTAATCTCTTCGAATGTGCAGTGATATCATCTTCTACGTACCTGTAAATTTTGGTAATAAATTCGATAACGAGTTTAGATCGCACGGGCCAATAAGTTTAGCTAGACATATGATAATTTATTAGATAAAATTTCGTTACCATTCGCTGAATCATAGACTTACACCATAAGCAAAATCTTGTTAATTCCCCTAAAAGACGATCAATTGTTGCATTCTGAATGGTTTCTTTCCAAGATTTATGCGAATAAATTTCAACGTCAGCTGCATTGCTTTGATGTAGAAATATTTAAAACGACTGCATTGGATAAATCGAAAAACAATTTAGAGTCTAAATTAGATTTAGAAAAATCCAATCCGAGTTTTAGTTGTAACATTACCAGAAATTGATTATAAGAAACATATTAAACAAAAATAAATCTTTGACTGTTCGGCTTCTAAATTAAAATGAATATTGTTCTCAATTGTATTTCCAGGTATCAAGGAGCTTCCCTCATTCTGATTAAAGGCCATCGAAACCTTCACGAATGTGCTTACATAGGAGATGATTCGTCCGAAGAAATTGAAGAAATTCTCGATAAAGCTAAATCAATTGGAATTCATACGCTCGATCATACCGTTGATAATCCATCAAATGATCCAGATCTTCTTCGAAAACACACAGCCGATATTAATTTTCACGATCCAGAAACAAAGATTTTATCCGAAAAGTACCAAAAACAACCGAATAAAAAGAGTTCGAACGATGATAATGATGAAATTAATGCGAAGGAAATGAAAAATTTGTTACATCAGTTGAACACAAAAGTGGACATTTACAATAAAAAGCAGCAAGAAAAAAGCGATGTTAAAAAATCGACAAAGGCTCAGTCTGTTCAGCAAAATATTAAGGAATCATCGCTCAGTGATTGGAATAAAAATAAAACAAAGAAACACCATCCAACGTTTGACAATAAGCATGTACATCGGGAACCAACTTTTGGAAAGGAAGAAGTAGATAATGTTGTATTTGAGGATGCTCAAATGGAAATCATTGCGAAGAGTAAAGTAAAAGAAGTTGACACTAAAAATCAGACTTCTGCAGAAATTTTCAAAGAAGTACTAAATAAACTTCAAGAATTAGGACCACGCGGCCATAAAATGCTAAGCGAAATTAAGGCAGAGATGGAAAATAACGTTGCTAATCAAACAACGGTAGAAAGCAAATTTTCAAATAATTCCGACATCGATGTCAATGGCCTCAGTGAAGAATTTATCAAAAATAATATGAAGCGAGTGAGAAGAGATATTGTCATAGAAAACCAATTAACCGATGAATTAAATAAAGATGATGAGCTTGAGAATTTAGCAATTGAAGAAGGTTTTGTCGGGGATGGGCATGCTCAACACCATGAGCGTATTAATGAAACAACTCTAAATGACCGGTCGAATTCAGAATATTGGTCATCATTCTCGTCGAGTGAGGAAGCATTGTTGAATTGTGCCGGCCTAATATTAAGTCTGCCTTTGATTCCAAAACAAATTTGTGAGCTTAATGCATCCAATTTAGTATTTGAAAAGGCCAGTTTACCAAATAAAGTTTCATATCAGTGAGTAAAATTTCTAAATCAATTTAATACTAAATACTAATGAATTCATTTATTACCTCTACAGCGTTCCATCAAATGGCTATTATTTTTTCGTTTTCAGTAGTGAAAATGAGAAACAGAATAATCCTGTGCGTGTACATTTCGATTTGAAGAAAACTTTGTACGACATCTCACAACCGCTCGATGTATGCAATAATTCAATAAAAGAATGTTCATTCCCACTTAACTTTTTCTCGGATCAAAAAGTTGTATTCGAGATGCCGCTCACCAATAATGATTCGATGTGGAACGGCGATTATGTCGTTGTCTCGGAATGTGAACCAAGAACCATAATTTACCTGGTTTGTGTGATTTCGGTCCCATTAATGATTTTATTGTTTGCTTTTCAATGAGAAACAAAGTAGAAAAAAAGGAGATATAGTGCTAAACATAAGTGTTACATAATTTTGTAATTATTATAAATAATATATTTTGTTATAATTAAAATTTTTTTTTGTTGTAATATGAAAGAACTGATTTTCTATAAATGACTGATTCCACATTTTGTATATAAGTAACTTTACGTTAATAACAGTACTTTGTTTTAAAATATAATAATGATACCTGATAAAATTTTAAAATACGAAAATGAAATTAAATATGAAATAAAATTATTTTTGTGATATTGTAAAATTAAAGAATTGATGAAAACAAAAATTTTGGGAGCCATAAAATAATCATTTTATTCTCAAATGAAACATAAGTTGTAAATATGTATGTACATCTAATTAATAAATATTTTATATTTTGAATGGTTCCCGTTTTTTTTTTGCGATAAGGTAAACTTGAAGAACAGTTTTTTTTTTAAAACAAGAGACAACTTCGATCCGGAAAATTACCTGCTCACGTGAACTCATCTCAAGTCAATTCAATCTAACCTCCAACTCAACTCCAAAATTATACCCTAACTGAACACCTTAGTCCCTTTATTACTTAATCCCCAGCTCACCCTAAAACTCAATAACCAGCTCTATAATGAAAACGCAATCGTCAAAGCAATTAGCAAATCAACCGCTAACCTAATCACCAAATCAACCCCAAAATCAAAGCTTAATTTAACCTCAAACGAAAATGCCTGACTTAATCCATCATTCAACCTCAACGCAAGATAACTCAACTTTAAGTCATCTTTAACCCAACCTAACCTCGAACCAAACTTCAACCCTCTACTCGACGGCCAACCCGTTCCCGAAATTAACACAATTCAAAAACTACATGCTGGTATCAACTCAATTTAACCTCCCTAATGTGTTAAGCGGATTCGGATGAAATTTTTTAATGATGCGCGCAAGGAACAAATCGCAGCGAAGCGCGTCGTAATTTTCCCAGGCGCTAATATATATATATATATATATATATATATATATATATATATATATATATATATATATATATATATATATATATATATATATATGTATATATATATATATATATATATATATATATATATATATATATATATATATATATGATATATTGCTGGAAGCAGCTCAGCAGCGAAAATCAAATGAAATTTCGTTAGCGATTTATAAGCAGTTAAATTGCGACGAAGAACCAACGTGCTCCGAAAAGGAAAAGTAGATTTCATATTATGAAGAAATTATGAATAATTTCAAATACCAGTTCGATGAAGGAGATTATGAAGACAAGAAGAAATTATTAATATTACTACCAAAGCAGATGAAACATCACGAAATTCAAGATTATTTTAAAGTAGGTGCTACCCGTTATTTAATTGATCAGTGCAAGGATCTTCAAAGACATAATTGTACGTTCTCTTCAATAACTAAAAGTAGTATCCCTAAAAATAAGATATCAGATACAGCACGGAGCTTAATAGAATCCTTTTTTGAGGATGATGATATAAGTCGAATGATGCCGGGAAGGCAGGATGTTCTTCAGAATACTCAGAGAAGGGTGTTACTATGTTCTCTAAATGAGCCCTACATCGAGTTTAATCTCGTCACCCTGGAGTTAAAATAGGATTTACAAAGTTCACACAATTACGTCCAAACCACTGTATGAAATTGGGTTCTTCCAGTCAACATAATGTTTGTGTTTGTCTTATGCACCAAAACATGAAGCTGATGATCGAACGAACTATAACAGCAGTTCACCCCCGAGACAATAGATAATTCCCGTTTAAAGATTACAAAGATTTAATTTCATTCGTTATGTGTGGTGATGAACAAAAACAAGAGTGTTACATTAAAAAGTGTAAAGTGTGCTCTAAAATTTGGAAGAACTTAAAGAATTTCTTAAAAAAAAAAAAAAAAGAATCTTCACAAGAAGGGGATATGCTTGTACAATGTGATTTCGTGCAAAATTAGGCTTTTATCGTACAAGATTCAGTGCAAGGTTATCACTGGAATAATGCACAAGCGACCATTCATCCGTTCGTTATTTATTAGAAGGATCCTGAGAGCACTTCAGTGAAACATGCTACTTTCATTGTTATTTCTAATTGTATGGAACACGATAGCATCGCAGTACATCTCTTCAAAACTAAAATGATTCAATTTATAACAAAAGTTATAACATCGAACATCAAAAAGATTTTCTATATGTCTGACCGAGCTATAACACAATATAAAAATAAAATAATTTAATTAATCTAAGCCATCATGAAGAAGATTTTAACATCGCAGCTGAGTGGCATTTTCATGCTACACATTTGAATTTTTAAATGTTTTTGTTAATTGCTCTTGTTTACCAACAAAATATAATATTTTGAACATACATATGTACATTACATATGTACCTATTACAGTGGAGCTTCTATTATCCGGAACCTTCGGGGGATCAAATTTCCGAATAATCGAATTTTCCGGACTTTCGAGGTCTCTTATAAAAACGCAATATTACAGTATAATATTTTTAAAAATAATGTTTTTTATACAAAAATTATGAGAGAGAGAGTAAAATCCAAAAAAAAACAATTAAAAAAATTGTTTTTTTTTATAGTTTTTTCTGATTTTTTTTGTTCTTTTGTTTCGTCCGGATAATAGAAGTTCCGAATAACAGAAGTCCGGATAAACGAAGTTTCACTGTATTAAAAATCAATTTTCTTATTCCTTTATTTTCTGTTTATCTTGCTAGCTACTACATGCATTTTATACATTTTCCCAATGCCATATGGAACGTAAACAAAATCATATGGGATTTTCAAATACATTATTTTACATCGTCTTTATTATCAATTTAAAAGAAAATTTTTGTTTATAAATATAAATAATTTGAAAATAAATATATCGAATTGCAGGTTGTACACAATTTTAATTGAAATTAATAAAATTTTAATACAAAATTGAGGAGTGTCTGATCAAAAGTCGCTATTTACATTTTCCAAAATGATCTTTTTTTTTCTATCAGGGCAGAATTTCTTAAGTGAAATAGACCAAAAGTGGTTATTTCCAGCATGGACCAAAAATTGCCAATTTCTCTTTGAAAAATATTCCTAAAATTCTTGATTTTGGACAAAACAAGCTATTTACTACAAAAAAGTAAATATCGACTTTTGATCAGACACTCCTCAATTTTGCATTTTAGTCAATTGATTTTTTTTTCAAACATCGTCATCTCCGTGTCCCTTTAAAAATTTCATTTCGTATACAAAACCCTAATCTCAACAAAGAACACAAAATAACTATACGAAAAACTAAAAAGAGCAATAACTAATACCATTACGATCCGGTAATTCTCGCCTCACCGACTCATGAGACGACCAAAATTTATGTCCTGCCATCACGTTGCACTATATGGAAAACGCATCGTTGCAAGTCTAACAACAACAACAGCTTATTTGGTTTTAGAAAATAAAATTAAGATTTAGTTTGAAGATCCATCTCATACTGTAATGAACGAATAATAAAGTTTAAAAGAAAAAAAAATTTATGTTTCTATTGAGAAGAAACTTATAGTTATACACTTATACAAACAGGTTTTCACAAAAATCTTTTGCGATTGAGCGTGAACTAGTTCGTTGCTTTTTTTAATAGTTAAAGTGCAACACATTTCAATTGTATAAAATTTTTGATTAAATGAAACACCCGGTGGTGATAATCAAAATATATTTTTGACCAACTGCTACTTAGGAATATTTTTCATAGGGAAATTGGGAATTTTTGGTCCATGCTGGAAATAGCCACTTTTGGTTTATTTCAATTAAAAAATTCTGCCCTGATAGTAAAAAAAAATATCATTTTGGAAAATGTAAATAGCCACTTTTGATCAGACACTCCTCATATAGTAACTTATTTCTGCATATGGTGAAAAATACGTGAAATCACAAATTCACTATATGGACCCATAAGTCATGTTTTAATTTTATGGTTTTTATGTCTTGAATGTGTAGCCTTGATTAAAACAAAAATTTTGAAATACTTTGTTTTTTTTTTGTTGTTGTTGTTGAAGATTTGAAGATACAGGGAGTCAAATTTTGAGAAAAATGATAATCATGATGTTGTATTTATGGCAATAAAGAGAAAACTAATTATCCGACAATTATAATTTTGGGCTTATTTTAAAGGTAAGTTAAAAGTGATCAATAAAAAAATATAAAAATAGTATTTTGTTTAATTTCTTCTTCTTTAAATTTCCCGCCAAAATGTTCTTTTTCAATTTTCTCAAAAACACAGTTTGTTTTTTTTTTTATTTTAAAGAATTCGACAATTACTATTTTACAACATATCAAAAAACTGGAACTCCGTTATTTTTTGTATTCTTGCAAAATACGTTTTAGTAAGAGCAGTATTTCATTTTTATATGGAAAAACTATATTTGAATAGATATTTCTCAGTGTTTTGGAATTATTTACAAAAACAACAGTTCAGTTAAATTATTAGTATTTACTATTCAAATTTCATTACATATATTTAAAATTTTAACCCCAAAGATAATTTTACTTTATTGTTTAAAATTAGATCTTATTCAAATTAAAAATCACAATTAAAATTTAAGATAATCGTCAGAATTAGAATATTTTTTACAATTCAAAAAGCCATCTTCTGTTGGAATGACTGCGTGAAAACCGTGAGTTCCTTTTACTGTTTTTAAATTTTCAAATCTAGTTGCAAGTTTGATTTGCTTGGATTTATGTTCTCCATCTGAACAAAATCCAAAATTGATATCTGTCTTCAACGTTTTAGCCTATTTAAATAATTCATCTGCATTGGTTATTCTACTGTCGTATTCCATTGTGCATAGTATAAATACATATAGTACTACCATCATAGAAAAAAAATATTTAATCGGTGAAATTCCAGATGTCGCGTCGATCGCATATAAAGTTAATATACAAACTTTGGCCATCGCCTAAATGTTTGTATGGTTAATTGAACATACAACAGAAATTCGAATTGTTCACGTGTAGTTTTATCCTACTCTAACACTTAGTAACGAATAAACATATGTTCATAGCCGACTACACATCCTTTTAAATACACATTTTAATTGTGTATTTTTGTTGTACGTACTACTCAAACATAATTTTTTTTTTTTTTTTAAATACTGAAGGTCATTGCCTAAAACTGACCAAAATGGCAATAAAAATCAATGTATCATTTTTTAATTTCAACTCAATTTTTTATTTTATTTAAAATTTTCACTAATTATTTTTATTTTTATATTTTAATAAATAATTGAATATGTAGATATGTAATTTCTTTTGAGCAAAAAATTGTTTAGGAATGAGAAAAGATAATTTTTATTTTTGCGGTTCACACGGTCATTGACCTTTTGTATTTTGTTTTGGTAGCATAAACATTTTAAGTAAATACAATGAAATCCATTTCAAAATAACAAAAAAAAAGTTAAATATTAGTAGAATTTTAGTTTTCGTTTTCTTCTAAATTGAAAAATTTTATTTTGATGCCTTTCCGGTTGCTTGAGTTCATCATTTTGTTTGCTTTAAGCTAAGACGTATAAATTCAGCAATTATATATTTGGTAATACGAGCAGTGTCCGCATCACTTAATCGATGTGGATATTTCCCGTGAATAAACTTCGTAAAAAGTTTGTCCAGAATATTTTCTTCGCAACCCATATTTTAAATATTTTTTTTAAATGTATTTAATATGTTTTCGATGAATTCTTCGAATTCGACGGAGGACACAAATTTCCATATGCATGCAGCTGATTTCGTATTTTCAGTTACATGGGTCTTTATTTTTAAAGAGCGTAATTTTCTCGTTCTTAATTATTTGTATATATTGTATATGTATATAACCGCAAATATTGAGCAATTGTTACAATTAAACTGTTTAGTAACTTTTCTACTGAAAAACCCTGTTAAATATACTAGAGAGCAGATCTACATTGTCAACTTGCAGTACTAATAATAATTTAACATCTAGGAACAAAACATATGTTAGCTTCCTTTAGCTGTTGCATACATTTTTTTGTACCTTTTCTTGTATTATATTCCTTATATAACTATTGTAGTGTTTTTTTATTCGCTCCGGATAGCTGCTATCGAGAGACGTCATTTTTATACGCCTAAACTTAAATTTGACGCGCTATTTATTGGTAAACTAAACTTATTTAACATCAAACTATCATTTTTAATTCAATTGTTTACCAAAATCTTCATATAAAAAATATTTGGCTCTACCTATTTATACGGAGCGCTATCGGGAGCCAATTTTTATATGACATCTCTCGATAGCAGCTATCCGGAGCGAATAAAAAAACGCGACTTATTTAAATTAATTTAAGTTTTTCAAAAATATCGGGGCAAATGTGCTTACGAGTGAGGTCATGTAAAACTCTCACTGATCTATGCTCCATAAAATAAAGTGTTTGTAGTGCCACAATATTGTCTTTTCGCAGTCGTTGGTAAATATGTTATCCGAATATAAACAATTCTGAACACTTTTAAAAAGGTGAGGGATGTCGTAAAAACAAAATATTTTTCGTGGATCAAACCTCGCCCATGGCTCCCTAAACTTGAAAATGCTTTTCTGTTTGTACTACCTTGACCATATTTGATACCAACTATTTGCAAACCGGTTTTGTGAACTTTGTTGACAACTGTTTCTGTTCCGTTGGTCGCCTTTTGGTGAACCCATGTAATAACCGACTACTTGTTTCCAATTGCGGTTGAGTGCACGCAGCATAAATACAAATGCTTTGTCGGAAATCAAATTGCCCCTTCCAAGTCCACCAAGGTCCTGGTATCCATGGATTAAGTCATCTGCTGTATTATATTCCAATTCTTTTTTTATTGATATTTTATCCATCACAGAATGCAACGTTGGTCTATTTCAATCATGCCGTCACATTTATTTTTTAAAAGACTAATTAAATTCTTGGATACTCCACTTTCAAATCTTGTTAGCGAATGCCAACGCAAAATAGTCGATATTCCTAAGTAAAAAAAATATATGACTGAGTATTAAGTATACTATAATTTGGTTTTCATTTTAATATAACGTATGGTTACTGTAGTAGGTTGCGAAACGGCAGATTTTTCATAACTGGGCAAGAAATGAAGAATATATGCAGTGTAATACCACAATAAAACCTATAAAAGTAAAATTTAAATTGATGAAATTCATGAATTGAATATAAATAAAATCGCATGAAATAAAAATCTTTGCACCTACCGCATCAAAAATTTATTTATTTTTTTTATTTATTTCTTACATTTCGACACAAAATCGCTCATTCTTAATTTTTCTTAATTGACAGATCTAATTTAACAAAGCTTTGTTAAATTTCTTAAGTGACGTTAATTTTTCGCTGGGCGAGAATACAGAAATGCTATCTACCGCATTTTTAAGTTTTGTTAATTCTTAATTAGTTTATAATTTTTCGCTGGTTACCACTTAATAAACTTAAAAATTAAGAATTAACAAAACTTAAAAATGGGGTAGATAGCATTTCTGTATTCTCGCCCAGCGAAAAATTAACGTCACTTAACAAATTTAACGAAGCTTCGTAATTTTGCATCCAAACTTAAGGAATATGTAAGTGGCTTTTAGTTTTATTTATTTATTTAAATTTTATTTCTCTAGGCTTAACGGAGGCATCAATTTATTTGTTAATTTGAAAAAATTTGTCTAGTGTATTTTTTCCTAAAAGGTAAAAAATGTCAACATTTTGTGATTGGCGAATAATGTAGCCCCATTTTGCTTTGCACATAAACAATAACAATTTGTAGTTTAATAGTTGTTTATTTTATGCCACAGTAAAATAGTTTAAAATATTCAAGTTTATTTTATTAGAAGTAAAGAAAGTTTGGTTTGAAAACAAATATCGAAAAATAATGGTTCCACTAAAATTCTTAAGTTTATAATTTTTTGTCGTGACGTTTTTGTCAAGTTCTTTTGCTTTGAAATTACCAAGTTACCGTTGGTAGATTTCAAGTATGCGGCATTAAGGCAAAAATTGAACATTGTTAAATTTTGTACACAGAACGTTTTTTTGCTTTTCACGAAAAATACATGATCTTAAAAAAGTAACAGCTATTTCAACAAAACAGCATGGAAACACGTTGCACGTATCACTGCCATATTTCACAACTGGTGATGAAATATTCACCAGTTTGTGTCTACTTGATTTAAAACAAAAAAAAAAACAAAAATTAAATTAATTTGGAATTTTACGACTTTAAGACTTTTTTGCCAAAATTCAATAATTTACTGTTTTTTTTACAAAAATTAGAAAAAATCTTTGTAACGAAACGTTATGAATAATCATTTTGTGTAACTTGTGTAATTTTCGAAATAAGCGAAGCGAGCAATATCCCACTCGTTACACAAAATGAAGTATTTCCTATCTGGTTGCACAGCTATTTAAATAAAAATAAAAAATTAATTTTAAATTAATAAAATAAAATAGCTACTTATGTGAAATATTACAAATCATATTTTTAAAATTTGGTATACAAATCCTTATTCTTAAAAAAGCAGGTGATTTAAAATTAAATCTTAGAAATTAGTTTTGCTCTGTTTGTGTCCATGTCGAATTTTTTTTGTGGAATATTTGTTTAAACACAAACGTTTTCACTTCTGGCCGTTCTTCAAGTAAGTTGCTAATAAAATCTTTTACCACAATATCCACGGATGCGAGCTTCTATTTAGGCGGAGTGTTTAAAAGGAACCTCGACATTTTTTTCAGTTGCTTATTTTCTTGATTGGTTTCGGTCCTCCTTCGGTGATGTGGACTGAGGAACTGAGAGGGCGATATAGGACACGCTAAAGGAACTTGTGGAATATCATAATTCCTTAGATACGTTTTTGGGGGCCCTGCTTCATATTTTAGTTTGAGTGGTGGCGAGTCAGCCCTACTCAGAGTACTGGCTCAACCTCAGAATACTCTGTGTTAAAAGTAATGGTTGGCGGCAAAGGTTTTTTTGAAATAGGAGTTGTATAAAGTTTTAGATTTATTAATCTTTGACAAGCAACGTCGATGTAATTGTCTGTACATTTACAAACAAAACTATTAAATATTTTATTTAGCGCCGTTCTTTTCAAAACTTTTGTATACCCAGTTATTTTAATCTCACTGACACAGAAGTGTTTTTCACAAAATGTAATATATAGTATTTTGAACACTCTTGGAGTTTATCCCACACACAACCATGCTTCAACCAAACTTTACAGCGATTGCCCTGTGGCACAATAAAAAATGTTCTTGTGGCATTGGTGCCGTTTTTGTTTAAATAAGTTTTATAAACACACACTATTTTAATATTAATAATTTAAAAATGTAAATAAAATTTATACATACGAAACTAGTTTCAAAATACCTTTATAGAAATACTTCAAACTATAGCGACAACTTGTTTTGGTTTGTTTTACACGAACATTAATTTAGGCCGTGCCTGAATACCTTGTTAAATATTATACTCATCCAAATTATTACAGTCGTTCCCTATGATACATTTTGACAGATCCATGTGAAATATTTTATTACTGAATGTGATTTGAATATTTTATTAGCAACAGCAATCAACAAGAGCGAGAACATATTATTTTTTACAATATTAAATAAAATATAATTTGGGTATTAACAATAATATAATTTGATATTAACAGCTCCCACCATTCTATGCCTTGTCCCACTTTTAAGCCACAAAAATCCATGAGTTGTAACTAACGTTGCCATCCTTGCGTTTTGCGTGGTAAAAAATCTGTGATTTCGTGAAACGAATCCCCAGAAATCCTTACGTATTTACTCGTTTCCTCATCATTACAGGATAATATTTCACCAATAATCGGGTTGTGGAACCGCGGTGTATAATGTAGTCGTATTTTTTATTATTATTTTCAATTTGATTTTATTAAAAAAAAGTAGGCGAGAAAATTATCACGTACAAATTAGGCTGTGTTTCAATCGGATAAAAAGTTACATTTGTTAACTGTGGTGAAAAATATTAAATTTTCCTTACTTTTTAATCGCTTTGGTGTTTTAAATGGAACTGGTTAAAATTCTAACGTGTACGTTTTTTATTTTTATTTTGCGTAGAGAAAAGTAAAATACAAGCTAGAAATTTTTAACTGGTCCGTGAATAAATTGCCAAAAATTTAACTTTTTAACTTTTTATGCGGATTTTTATTCGTTTGAAACACAGCCTTATTATTAAATTCGGGCAGTAAAAATAAAAAATGTGTGCGAAGGGGAAAATTTCTCAAGTAAATGTCACAAATTAATATTTATTACGGTATTATCACAGTATTCGGGCACGGCCTAGGTAAGAATATTAAAACAATACTAGACATTTTTTATTTTGATTTTTAGTTTTACTTTTTATACCAATACTGAAACAAGAGCTAAGTAGGTCAAAACCTGGGGCCCTATTCTCGAATTCCACATCCATTTTCCACATGTGGACATCTGTCAAAATTTATAAAAATTGAATTTTTTTGGTACTAAGGGAATATTTCCGAATGGGTATAAGCAGGTGGAAGAAATTCTCCAAAAAGAATATGTTCATGCCCCATGTGTTTTATATACGAATTAAAATTTCAGAACGTTTTGATGAATTTTGACAGATGTCCGCATGTGGAAAATGGATGTAGAATTCGAGAATAAGGCCCCCGCACAAGTTTTTTTACAAACCGTCTATAAAAACTAGTTTTCACATCAAATGTTTTTCTCTTTCCATCATAAGGGAAATAAATGCTTTGGTCCCTTGTTCTCTCTAAAGATGAACTAACACGAAAAATCTAACATCAGCTGATTTTGTTTACAAATATTATTGTGTAGAGTTGATATTCATGGTTTTATTAGGATTTTTCATACAAATAGAAATTAAAAAAAACGAACACAAAATTATGTTTTGTATATGGTTTTTATGGGGAATTTGATATTGTACATATTTAATCAAATAGCACTGCCAAGAATTTTCATCAACATTAAAATTTACCATCAGTGCATAAATAAAAATTTTTATAAATAATATTGTTTTAGTGTTGGTTGAACCGAAACGAAATAAACAAATATCTATGGATATGTTTATATTTTACACACTTAACTATTCAATGAACGGTTAGAAAAATATGATGACATTTGTGCGTATTAATTCGAACATATATTTGGGCGGATTTATATACAAAAATATTTTCAAAAATCGAAAACGATATCAGTATCTCCATCTAACACTTCACCGATGAAGTTTGCATGGAAGTACTATTTGTATTTATACTATGCATTGTGAGACTAGCTCTGGATGCCATTCTTTTAATGGTATCCCCTACTCCATCACATGGACCTTTTCCATGAGCTGTTGCATGAAAATGCCATTCACACTCAACTCCAAAATTGTCTTTGTGCTTTAGGATGTTCTTAAAATTTTTCTTATTTTTATAATGCGTGACTGCACCATCGGTAAATAATAAATTTTAGATAAACTGGATATTTTAGTTTTCAAGAAGTTCATCAATTTTTCAATGAATAAGTGAACCGCTACAGTATCGTGGTGAAGACAATCCGATATTATAACGAACGTGTGGTGATGTAATTTGCCTTCTAAATTTTGGTAAATTACAAATGGATGAATACTCGCTTGTTTATTATTCCAATGAAATCCTTGGGCGGCATTTTGCATTATAAATGAATAATTTTCTGCAAAATCACATAAAACTATCACCTCCGTAGGCTTCAGCGCCAGTTTTTTATTTTGAAGCTGGACTGCTGTAGTGACATGAAGCAATGAGGCAACAGATTCTTCATCTTATTTATGAAATAATCCAGAAATACATCTAACGGTTGTGAGAAAGTTTCCAAATTGCATCTGTCGGTAGAAACCCACGGTAGAGTCGCGATATGGTTTACAACACTTTGGAAATGAAAATGTATCCATTATCAAATTTAATGCACTAGTGCTTACTTATCACTCACTTTAACTTACACTCACTTTAACACTGTTTTTTTTTTTTTCAAATTTTAAAAAATTTTGCTCCTTAGGTAAATGTTGTTTACAAATCACAATGTCAACTAATCAAAAAGTTAAATTTTAACTGTTATTTATATCAACAATATTCTCTTTTTTTGTTTTCAAAAGAATTACTCATCGTTTAACAGGTACGCCTGTCAAGTGAAAAAAATCAACCCCCAATAAAAAAGGGAAAAACCACATTTTATTTAGTCTTTTATAAAATAACCTAAGAAATATTGATTTATGGTACCATGACTAACTAATTTTTAAACGATATAAACCAGGGGTGGCACCTTCTAATTCGGTGACTCATATTTAAATGCAACACAAAATTATATATTTAATAATAAACTTAACAAAAAAATTAACTAAACTATCTTTTCTGTAAACAATTCCAAAACACTGAGAAATATCTATTCAAATATAGTTTTTCCATATAAAAATGAAATACTGCTCTTACTAAAACGTATTTTGCAAGAATACAAAAAATAACGGAGTTCCAGTGTTTTGATATGTTGTAAAATATTAATTGTCGAATTCTTTAAAATAAAAAAAAAAAAAAAAAAAAATGTATTTTTAAGAAAATTGAAAAAGAACATTTTGGCGGGAAATTTAAAGAAGAAGAAATTAAACAAAATACTATTTTTATATTTTTTTATTAATCACTATTAACTTACCTTTAAAATAAGCCCAAAATTATAATTATCGGCCAATTAGTTTTCTTTTTATTGCCATAAATACAACATCATGATTATCATTTTTCTCAAAATTTGACACCCTGTATCTTCAACAACAACAAAAAAAAACAAAGTATTTCAAAATTTTTGTTTTAATCAAGGCTACACATTCAAAATATAAAAATTATAAAATTAAAACATGACTTACAAAAATTTGTGATTTCACGTATTTTTCACCATACGAGTATATACATATAATATTATAATTTTATCGAAATTTTGTCGAAATATCGAATCAAATATGAATTATTATTTGTAAATATACTACATATTTAAACAAAATTACTAATGTTACGTAGAAAGTCTGATTTAAAATTGATTGTTGACTGTTTTTACCATGTCTTTTTCTACTTAGTTATTTTGTGTATTAAAATGTACATTACAGTTTACAATCAAATTGGTTTTGAATTTTCATTGAATACACGTTCATTGAAAAGAAATTGTTGAAAAGAAACTATCTGGCAATACTATAGCGTTACATACTGAACTGAAGACAGATATATACATTACGAATAAATTCACTTCAAATGATAAACTAAATGTTTTAAAAACAAAATAAATCAATAAAAAAATTGAGTAGCCTTTGAGATTTTCAAATATTTTGAATTAGAATTTAATTTCCTCTATTTCAAATATAGCTATTTCCATATGGACGTGAATTAAAGTTGGCCATGATTATTTTCCTTCATTTATTTAGACATGTTTGATATCAGTCGGCAATTTAAAATCTCGTAATATCGAAGTACAATACAATATATTATATGCATTGTATAATAAAGTTGTATTAAATGTATTGGACTTAATTTGTGATTTAGTGTAATTAATAAATTTGTGATTACAAAGTAGTGGTTTGATTCAAAATTATTATTTTTTTTTTGTTTAGTATTTAAGTATTTAGTGAACTTTTATTTGTTTTAACGTGGTAATTTAATTTTTTTTTGTCTTTTAATTGCAAGAATAATTATTATTTTCATTGCAATGCCAAAAAAAGGAAAAATTTTTACAATAGGGAGGAAAGAGCTTTATTACAAGCCTTATGTGCGCTAAACTAATAACAACTATTGATGTTACCCAACCTTATTCCCATTTGTAGAGGAGAATAAAAAATTTTTTTAGAGGAGAATAAAAAGTTAGAAGCAGTGTTAGATGATTTCTGGATAAAGACTTACCCTAATAACGAAAATTCAGGAAACCATTCGGCTCTTATTTATGACAATAATAAGGTCTACTGCAACAACCCCGTTAGTGACATGGCAAAACTTTCAGATTCAGACTTACTACGAAATGAAGTAAAATTTGTTGATGAACTAGTGGAACCTGAGCTTGTAATAGCAAATGATCATTTAGATCATAAAGTAGATAAATCGTTAAAACGTTAGGTAACAAAGTATGTTCTACCTACCAAAATTAAAATTGATAGTAGTTGGACCAACACAAGCTTAAGGCATTTCATTCATACTAAAATGACAGCTTTAAAAAATTCGTTTGTTCTATATTTAAAACCATCCATTCAAAAAGTAAATCTATAGAAGTAGTTTTATTGGTCATGCCATATGTAAACACGAATCGCATAAAATAAAATATAAGTTTACTTTTAATGATAAAATGAAAATTACGGTTATGGTGCAAGGATCTGCAGCTTCATGATTGGGAAAAATCAATTTTTAAGGAAATACAAGGTACGGAAAGAAATGCATTAGGCAAAATTTTGTTGCATAGTACAACAAACTGACTTCGAGTTAGCCCCGAAAGGGACCACACAAAATTTAACAAGCAGTGCTGTTCTAAGGCGTTTTCGGTCGGAAAAGCTGAAATTTTACGATTGTGTGTTAGACTGAGACGTTATTGATTTAAATTATGAAAAGTTGCAGCAAACACCAGATAACCAATTGAACTACTATTAGAGCATCCGACAAGTATTGTGTACTTCGATCCTACAGGGAGCGTGGTCAGGAAACCAACCTGTCACAATCATAATTACTCCCGTTTGTTGTATTATGCTTGCGTTATAAAAATAAGCAATATTATAATAAACATTGCAGAAATGATTTTATCACAGCATGACGTGGTAGCCATTTCAATCTATTTACTATGCTTCAAAAAGGAACTGGCCGTAATTCTGAAATCCAAAACTGGTCATTGGCACTCATTAGCTCGTTGCTAAATGTTATTAATGGTATGTCTGTTCAGGATATAAATTTTGGTCGTCTCATGAGTCGGTGAGGCGAGAATTACCGGATCGTAATGGTATTAGTTATTGTGTGTGTGTTCGAATGCTCTTTTATTATTCATGCTCTTCATGCTCTTTATAGGTTTTCGTATAGTTATTTTGTGTTCTTTGTTGAGATTAGGGTTTCGTATACGAAATGAAATTTTTAAAGGGACACGAAAATGACAATGTTTGAAAAAAAAAATCAATTGACTAAAATACAAAATTGTGTATTAAAATTTTATTAATTAAAATTAAAATTGTGTACAACCTGCAATTCGATATATTTAATTTCAAATTATTATATTTATAAACAAAAATTTTCTTTTAAATTGATAATAAAGGCGATGTAAAATAATGTATTTAAAAATCCCAAATGATTTTGTTTACGGTTCCATATGGCATTGGGAAAATGTATAAAATGCATGTAGTAGCTAGCAAGATAAACAGAAAATAAAGGAATAAGAAAATAAATTTTTAATAATAGGTTGTAGCGTTCAAACGAATGTAAATATACAAATTATATTTACTTATTCGTTTCTCCGCCACAATATAGCAAATTACATATATTGGCGTGCACCGCATAAACGTAGTTATTCAGACATTGTGCCCAATATATTAGCGATACATATTTATATTTATAACGCCGGGATGTTAGCTAACGACGAAATTATAAAATTCATTAATTTTAATTTGATTTTGGCAACGCAGCAAGATAAATTCATTTATTAATTTTGTTCATCGTCTCGATAAATTTTTTTTTCATAGACAGTCGTTGTTTTTCCTTTACAATAAAAAGGTCTAATTAATATTTTTTTTTCCAATCGCGAAACTTACCAGTGTCAAGTGGTAGAGAGTATTTTTGTGCATACGAGTGATGCAACATATTACTCCATTTTTTGTAACACTTAATTTTTCAAATAAATAAAATTCAAAATTGTGAAAAGTTTTTTTTAGTCGAAAACTAAAAAACATAATTGAATTAAATTAAAATAAGAATATTGTGAACATTATAAAATTTCAATAAATATTTTTAAAATTAAAATATAAACAATATCAAGGCAGTGTTCTTTTTTTTGTGGGTGATAAGTTTTGTTTTAAAAGAAAACCTTGGTCGCGTGCAGTTTAGGAAGTGCTGCAACCGGGATACTATAAGGTACATCTGTATGTTCAAAATATTACATATATTTTGTTGGTAAACAAGAGCAATTAACAAAAACATTTAAAAATTCTAATGTTTTATGTTATGTACTAATAATTGTTTGTACTTTTTTTTATCTTGATTGATTGATTGATTGTGAGTGTACGGCCAAGCATTATAGCAAGTCTTCCGGACTCCCGGGCACACACCGTACACCCGTTTACACACAACAAAACCGAAGGATAGGATAGGATTATTAGTTGTCACAGATTCGACCCGGTTACAGATACCAATGCGATCAATAGTTAGTAAATTAACAGCACAAAAGACAACACAATCTAACTACATTTTCAGACGATCATTTCTCTGAAATCCAGGGCCGGATACTCAGGTCTCCCTAAACCTAAATTAAAAATTGTTAATGTTGTAATTTCCCCCTGTTCGCCTTTCAATAATTAACCTGATAAAATATTTAAGAAAATCTAAAATTACTCAGCTAAAATTATAATTATAATTACAATAGAATTCGCTTATAGCAAACACTCAAGGGACATAATTTTGTTCACTATAGCTGGCTGTTCATTTTAATCAAATATTCGTTTACGTTTATAAACGTAGTTCTTTGTTTGTAGTGTATAAGAAAAAATAAGTGTTCGTGCAAATTCAAGGCACAAAACTTTATGACAAAACCATATGATCATTATAAGCGTTTGTTCGTTATATGTATACATGGTTTGGTATAAACGGATGCTACTGTATTATAAAAAACATCATTATAACAAAATAAAGATAAAATTAAATAAAATAAAGTTGAAATTAAACTTTTATGATTGATTATGAGTGTACGACCAAGCATAATAGCAGGATCTCCCGGACTCCCGGCCCATGCCGTACACCCGTTCACAATATAACAAAACCGAAGGATTGGATAGGATTATTAGTTGGGACAGACTCGACCCGGTTACAGACACCAATGCGATTGATAGTTAGTAAATTATTAGTACAATATATAATAAATAGGTTAGCATAAGACAGCACAATCTAACTAAATTATTAGATGATCATTTCTCTGGAATCCAGGGCCGGATACTCAGGACTCCCTAAATCTAAAACAGGGCTTAAAAATTATTAATGTTGTAATTTCACCTTTGCCCGTCTTTATTAATTTACCTGATAAAATAATTAAAATAACAGCGCTTATTACCTTATTAATGGCCCTTTTATATTCAATTAAAAATTATTACTTACTGCAACAAGAATTAACATAAACATTAAACCGTTAAGCATAAAATTTTACTTAAAACTAATCATCAATTTCCTACTGATCCAGAAAAGAAAATATATAATTATGAATTCAATTATTTTATAAAATTTATATAAAATGATTTAAATGATAATATTACAGCACCACAATACCTAGATTTATTAAAAATTCAATAATTCAATTAGGTACTATAAGTATATTAAGAATCAACAAATAAAATCAATATATAATTTCCCAGGCAACTCTGAAAACTAATTTTAATTAATAAATCACCATAATATCAAAGTCAAATCTAATTCTGAAATTCAGGATTAATTTAATCCCCATATTAAAGATTGATTCTGGAACTATATTCTGAAAATTGAATTATTTATTAGCAAATTAAGGAAGAGAAACCTTTAAATATTTTTAAACTAAATTAATTAATATATATTAATGAGCAAAACACAATACTATATATTACATACAAATATTACAAAAATTAACATTTTATGAGATTGCCTATGTAAACTCTCCCACTTCTAAGCTAAAATTCTAAAAGAATGTTTAAAAATTTTAAATTGTTAAGTTATAATTTAAATTCACAGCACTTGTTCCATTAGTTACCATTCTCCTGTAAATAGTTAATTAATTGTTTACCTACTGCAACTAGATTTAAAAATAACAAGTTGAAAATATATATTTAACCATACTATTAAATTTAAACTAATCGGAAATTTCCTACAAATCTAGAAAAAAGGAAATTAATAATGATCAAATTAATTATTTATTTATAAAAGTATATAATATAATTTAAATGCCAGAACTCAGGATTTTATAAATCTAAATTAGGACATCAAAAAATTATTATTATTATTGATGTTTTAATTTACTAATCTAGTTGACATAATTAAAATAAAACAAAAAATCAAAAACTACGAAATTTATTATTTATTATAAAACTTTTACTCCGTTTATGGACATATTACCCTGCAAAATAAAGCCTGCAAAATAAGTAAAATAATAAATCCATGAAATACAAGCAAAATTGACGTTTACTTGTGGAAAACTGTAACCTAAAACTTCAATCATATTCTATTAAGTTATTAATTAAGTTCAATACATTTAGACATTCGAAAATGTTTTCACATAATTCCACCTCGTTCACCATCTTTTAATCGAAATTTGGCATGCATAAATGAATACGTCATTATGTGATGCAAACCAAAATCACAACTCAACTCAAATCAATACTTCTAAGTTAGCATTTTATTTATATGGTTTAGTTAATTTATAGCCTTTTCACATTAATTAAATAAATAAATTTAATCATTTAATGCATTTTATAATGCCCTGTAAAAAATAAAATAAGTCATATCTAAAATAAATCCATCCTATATGAATTATATAAGGTGGATTCCAATTCGACTCAAAACTTATTTGATTACACAAAAATATAAAAAACCTATTTGAGTCGAATACGTCTTGGAATTATAGATGTTTTTGGTCGAATACCCTAAAATTTCGTTGTGTTTGTACAGTTCATGTTTTATTAAGAACATTATAGTTGTAATATGAATACAAAAACAAAAAGAGGGGAAATAACAAAATAGAATAAAAACAACAGATTCTTTTATACTAAACCACCAACACACATTAAAAGCAAATTTATCTACAATCTTCCATGTGCGTAGCCAAATTCTTCTATAAATCTTCTATATTATAGAAGATTTTGGCGTAGCAAAAGACTTATCATGTTTTCATTATTTTATATACAGCTAATACCATTACAGCGCACATACAAAACAATCCTGATCTCTATATCAAGATATAGAAAATTATTGGGAACAACTACACCCACAAAAAGTCTCTACTTTTGTTGTTGTTGTTGTTGTTGCTTAGCTAATACATAGCAAAAACAATAATAAATAGTACATTTCCCTAATAGGATTCGCGTAAAGAACGAACGAGGCGGCCCGTACAAACATTTCGTTGGCTTTGTCATGTATCAATTTTCAAGAATGTATTTCTGTCTATTATACTTTGTACATAACATAAAAATCAAAAACCAAAACTATACCGAAACCCACAAAAATGTTTATACGTATGTATGTATAAACACCTTTGTTTGGCTTGCAAGAACGCATTCAATTATGCGTAAATATAAAATCGAATATGAAATTAACTACGGACGTATGTTAATTTACATTAAAAACAATTTTGATACGATCCAATTATTAGGTTTCAGTAATAAAATCAATCACACACACGTTAAAACATGCACCGAATAGAAATCAATAATTTTGATTTCTTTATCTATAAATATAAAACATTGCCTGATAAATGCATCCCGGTGGATTGCATTATCCAAAATTACGCTTTATATTATTTCACTTCCACTTTAATTATTATTTCACTAAAAACTGAATTAAATAGAATTAAAATTATAATTATAATTAAACTTTATATACTACATAAATAAAACAAAATAAAAATTAAATTAAATTTTTGAAGAGGATAGAAAAAACACGTCTATCCTCTTTGAATGTTCGCACTCGCCTCTGTTTCTCCTTTTTTTATCTTGGATATAAAATTAAAAAAAATATAAAGGGCAAAAAAGATTTCGTAAAACATCCTTATCAATTTCAAATACAGTTTGTTAAAAAAATTTGCAATTATTCTCGATTTGTTTAAATTTATCAAATTTTCAACAGAATTTTTTGATGGCTTAAATATGTAAATGAATTAAATCAATCAAATATTGTGAAAGTACAGTTTACATTATGTATTTTGAATATATTTGAGTCTAAGTATTTTTAGTAACCTTTACATAATGTGAACTGTACTTACACAATATTTGATTGATTTAAATAAGTTTTTAATAAAAAATTAATCTTCTTTTTCAACACGAAACCCACAAAATTAATAAACACACATTTTAAGTTAAAACTAAAGAAATACATTTTTTTATTATACAATAATAGAACTTTACTAAAAGTAGAATAATCAAAAAATACTTACAACGAACAACACAGTATTGTTAATTCTCCTGCTTCATAGCAAGTAATATTCTCACACGCGAGCATAAGCATCAAAAATGTTTGCCGATTCAACCGATTGGCTTATTTTTGATACTTACCGTCACAAACGACACTAATACAAACTACCTAAATGACAGCACACAATAACAAAATGTATCTTATACTCCTTGTACGTATACAAAATTCTCATGAGGCAGTGAGGAAGTTTTTGACCAAAATTTACGTACAGGAGTATATACCTTATATTTATGATGTTTTAATTAAAAAAATATGGTCCAACCCGAATAAACATCGAATATCAATTTGCTATTTGTATATAACGAATATTTTCTCTGTTCAAATTAAAAAGAAGATTCCAACTGCTTCGAAAGAGTAAAATAACACACAACCCGTAAAAACAAAGTTTTTGACTATATATCCTTTATATTTAAGGCTCGGTCGATTGCAATTCAGTTTCGACCTTCTTCACCATGACTAAAATTTAAAATTCAATGAGTAAGGGTTATTCAAAAAACAAATTTGAATTTTAAACTTACTTGAAGAACTATTTGGAACACTACTATGTAGATTGAATTTTTAAATTTGAAAATTAAAGAAAAAACTTAGTTTAGTATGTTGATCAAACTGAAATTTTGCCAAAAAGTATTGTTAGGTGAAAGTCGATGTGCAAAATTTCAGCGCGAGAGGATCACGGGAAGTGGGTCAATTTTGAACTTGAAGATCGTAAGGACACTCAAGCAAGCAAACAAGCAGGTGAAGTTAATATAAAGGATATAAAAAAAATCTTATTGGATATATTTGCAGGCAAGGCATAATCAATTGCAAAGTAATTACTGAAGTTGATACGCTTTTCGAATCATTAGTTTATATATTTTGTTCCAAATTTAACTGAAAATGTTCAGAAAAGTTTCGAAACCTTTCAAAATAATATAAATTCATTGTACGGCAACAGTGATAATATTTATTGCCAACAGGAAGAAACGGCGGCCAATAGTTTTAGTGACAAGCGTCCCAAAGTTGCCTGATATATTGCATCAAGGGCGGAAAAGCAGTAGCTGAAAATTGGTTCAATCTAGTTTAAAACCAATATACACAAAAAAAGTTGACGGACGACATAGCAAACGAGGGAGGTTGGAGAAAACAAAAATACATTCGATAAAAGCTCCTAAACATATGGGTAAAAGAGTTCTTGATAGATATGTACATAAAAAAGGAAAACATAAACCATGTTTTTCATGAGAACTGCACTAGAACTCGATAAATTTTAAATTCCTTTTATTCTATGTAAACAGAAAATAAAAACAAAATTCGTAAAGTGCGAATATGTAGTGCATTTAACAAAAATACACATTTTAAGTTGTTACAGCAATAAATGATTACAATTATAGCTTATTTTTTTAGTTACACTTGATAAACCCATGAATTTCACGTCAGCAAGAAATAAGAAAATACTGATGAAATAACTGAAGGGGGAAATTTTTAAACTTAAATCTGTATTTATGTCAAATACACTACATACCATATTCGCGCTTTATGAATTTTTTTTTTTTTTGGTTTACAAAGAAGAAAAGTAGTTTAAAGTTATCGAGTTCTAGTCAGTTCTCATGGAAAACAAGGATGTTTGGTAGAAATTTCCAGAAAACAATTCTGTTTACTGCAAAATAAGTTCTCTAAGTCCTTATATTTTGCATGTGCGTTCGACTCGTTTGCGCAAATTTTTTATATAATGGGATTGGTTTCAGTACGAACCTTTAATGGGTTAAATTCATTTCCCGAAAATGAATTTTTGCATTTTGTAGTAAAGTACATTGAGGATGGTCTTACTGCAAATTTTTATAAAAACCGTACTAATATTTTATTGAAATATTTTAAAATTAACATTTAAGAGATTTGTTATCTTGATCTTGATGCTTCCACAACTGTTGGACAGTTACTTGAATTTGTATTACCAAAGTAAATTATTGTTAAATTTCGTGCAATGAAGCTAATACAAAAGATTTATTACGTTACGTGTCAGACTTGGGGTACAAAGACGTGTAAAAGAATTCATAAATTTGGAACTATTGTGGTTGACGTGCAACCTCTTGATATATAACCTTAAAGTATAGAATTCAATTAAAACAAATTCAAAACAAATTAATTTTAGCAGATCAAGAATATAAATTAAAAGATATAATTCATTTTGAGTTATCAATTAAACACTATAAAAGCTATATACTTAGACCAAATGTATATTGGAAGGTTCATGACTATCTACAGAAACGGATTACAAATTCAACAGAAATAACAATTGTCAATTCATCGCTATTGTTTTATGATTATTTTTGTTTATTCTTTATGTTTTATCTGTATAAATAAAATTTTATATTTCGTGTTTAATATATCTCTGTTTAATTCAAAACTTTGATCTATACAGGAAACCGGATGCACTTACGTTACTTTCTTGAGCAGGGATCGCACATTTGGTAATTCAAAAATTAGAAATAATAATACGAAGAAATCTGTTTCGTTGAAGCTTGGTGCAACAATGTCTCCTCGTTACAACCACTGGTAGCTAAGGCCATTTGGCACATTTTTGCCCATTTGGTACAGGCTAAAGTACGGCGCTAAAGGAGACAACCTTGACAAAAAACCCTAATCTAAGGTGAAACAGCATATACCGATCGATGAATGGCTGATAGGTTATTCAGTCCAAAGTATGCGGACTCTGGATACCAGGCACCCTCCAGTTTTATTTAGCCTTCCTGTAGTAAAGCTGGGTGACCTACAGGTGATTTGCAATTCCCAGCAACTCATAAGAGTAAAATCAAACGGAAGACGGGGCAGGCGTAGGAATACACGGAAGTGGGACAGCCCTCTCGAAGTCCTTGTGCTCCAATGATACCGTCTTTCTAGCGGAATTACATGCTGTAGTAAACATCTAGGAGGGAGAGCAATAAGCCCAGATAGTATGTATCACGTACCGGCTGGCAGTATTATCAAGTTCATTAAGAACCTGGATATTGACTGGACGGATAATTAAGCAGGGTCCAGCACAATAAATCTTTTAGGTCGCAGTGTGAGGTGACTGATCGCCCACATGGCTCTCCAATATTAATAATATATCTCTAACAGATACAACCGATCTTCCAAACGGCTACCTGGGCATGTATTTCATATGGCGTCCAACCAATAAAAACAACAAAGGTGCGCACATTGAGAACGAGCGACAGGAACACATTTTCCGTTTTCACCAAATTATGTAAGTAAATTATTAAAATAGTGAAAATCGTTCGTTTTTAATTAACGATTGACTAAATATTGTGAATTTACTAAAAACAAAATGTAAAATTATAACAGTTTTAATAAAAAATTTCAATTTAGCGTTATAAATTAAAAATTATCGACGATAAATTGAAATTTTCTATTAAAAATAAAAATTTTATATTTTATTTTTAATAAATGCACAAAATTACAATTTTCACAATTTTCTTACATACCTAATTTGAAGACAAAGGAAAATTCGTTCTCGTCGCTCGTTCTCAGTGTATACCGACCTCAAGGTGCAAATAATTTTGAAACAAGTTTTACGACCCTATTTAAAACGCAAATTTATACACTAAACAGAAAATTATTATTTAGAAATTTGATCTACATGATTTTCTGAACAATAACACACAACAAAACTGATTGAATTAGAAAATCAATAGCATTTTATAATTTTGTCATTGTAATTTGACAACTTTGAATGACTTTTAAAAGTTCAACATCGCATCTGATTAAATATTACAATGTTGCAATTTACGAGTAATACTTTGAAACATCTAAATGAAATAAAGGATCTTGGAGTTACATTTAACCTAACTTATCATTTAATCGTCTTTTCGACTTGATCTTATCTAAAGCCAACTCTATGTTACAATTCCTAAAACGTACCATAAGAAAAAGTTTAATGATCGTAGAATTCTGTTTGCCTTACAGCTCGAATATGCACCTTGCATATGGTCTTTCCGTTAAAAGGATCACATGATTGGAATTGAGTCAATACAAAATTCTTTACTCACTTTTTTCCAACGAAAAGAGATGGGTTTGACAACCGATAAGCGTGGTGGGAGGGAAAACATTAGGAATCTACCTACTTTTATTGAAAGACACAAATCCTTGAAAGTTGTGCCTTTTGAAATTCGTATGCCTAATGGGCACATTTCTAGTTCGAACTTGTTGTTGCACTTGAAGTTGTATGCTCCAACTACAAACCTTCGAACTCCTACACTCTTGAAAATAGATTTTCATAGACTAATTATGGTCAGTTCTCATAGAACCAATGAAGGACAACCACTTATGTTTGTTGAACAGATTTCGTCGTTCAAATTTGATACAACATGCCGTATATACACGGCCTATTATTTGTATCGCCAACCCGTAGGATTGATTATGTGATCGACCTATGTTAATATACAATATTTGCTACTTCTGATTTCCAGTTCAACTTTTTTGTGATTTATACGCAACATTTGATGCACGAAATATCGCCTGGCACATATTTTTTATTATTTGGGAAGAATTTCACCTCGGTGTTTAAAATCATTTTTATTTGAAGCCTCAGCTGTGGATGATTTATTGCATTTCCAAGTGTAGTAAGTAACTTGAAAACTTTTTCTTAGTATTGATGTAATTATTGTAAATATGTTATGTTAGTATTAACGTAAATATTCTAAATATACAGTTGTGAACAAAACATTTGCATTTAATGCAATTAAATAATTTAAAGTAATATTGATAATGACCAAACGGCGCAGTGGTTAAAGCTGCGGCGGTTGGATCGTGAGGTACCGGGTTCGAATCCCGATAGGGGCGGGATGCAAAAGGGATTTTTCATCATCTGATTACGATAGGTGATGACGATCTATGACCTCCTGTTGAGAGTGCAGAATCTATGGGCCGACCCACCTTTCATGTCAGCACTATATATAGGGGCTGGCATAAAGCAATTCTTGGTGCAGGTGGTTTAAACAAAAGCGGGTCTATAGCCGTACGTCCTCGATTTGGCTACTACTGCGTAAAGTAGGACGGTAAAATTAACTGCGAAAGAGTTGGGAGTACCTTGAGCCCCAGAAAAGATTGCATAGATAAAAAAAAAAAAAAAAAACTTTTTCAATCGTCACTGGTTCTTTGGATTCACAGATTCAATAAAAATAAATAAATAAATAAATACTTCAACAAATAGTAAAAGTCAACAACCAACAAATATATTTTCGCGGAGAATTAATTGTTAGGAAGAGAAGTTATGCCATTGACGACCTGTCACCACTACAACAACAACATTACGAATAACAACAAGCGATTGTCTCATATAATATTTATACTAATTTTGTGTATTTCATTTTTATAATAAAATAAAACTTAAATATTATTCATTTTTTGATTAAATTTTTCTTTTATTCAAAATGAATTTTATTTAAGTACATATTGGCCATTATTATCTAAGACATTTTGCCATCTTTCGGGAAGTTTCATGATTCCATCGGTGTAGAACTTCTGTGGTTATCGGCGAAAAACTTGACCAAGTGATTTTTTTTAAAACTTCCCAGGCATCAAAGAAGTGTGTAGTCTGGCGTTGTCATGATGGAAGACAACCCCCTTGGAATGGAAGCAAGCAAACCATCTATATGCTCTTGCATTCGATAAAGCATCTTGACCGTAAACACCACAAGTTATTCCCGAGTTTGGGCGGCGTTTTTGCCTTTTTCATAAAACTGCAAACTATAGCGAATTTTTTCAGAAATTTCACTCATTTTCACACAAAATTTGTGTTATATTTACACGATTGATGAAATACAAAATTATCTTTAAGAACATTATATTAAGTATATGTAAAAGTAGTACCGTTTTTTGGTTAAAATTACATGTTTATTTAGCAACTATATAAAAGTGGTACATTATTCAAAGTATGTTCCACAGCCACAGCATGAAGCCACAGCCTTCGGCCATCTTTTAGACAATTCACGGATTCCCTTTCTGAAAAAGTTGTTGTCTTTTGAAGCGATCCATTCGTCAAGCCAATTTTTGATACTTTCATCAGATGTGAATCGTACATCTTGAAGGGCTGACTCCATCGACATAAATAAATAGTAATCTGAAGGAGAAATGTCTAGCGAATATGGCGGATGAGATAGAACTTCCCAGTCCTGCTCTTCCAGGTATAGGTTTTAACGACTCTTGTAGTATGTGGTTTTGCGTTGTCATGCTTCAAAATCAGTTTATTTTGTCTATTCTCCCATTCTGGTCGGTTATCTTGAACAGCTCGCTTCAAACGTATTAATTGCCGTTGGTAGACTTCGCCATTAATATTTTCAGAAGGTTTTAGTAGCTCGTAATATACAACGCCTTTCATATCCAACCAAGTACAGAGTATAACCTTATCACAATGAACATTTCGCTTTGGCTGTGATAAACCTTTTTCAAATTATCTATAAACCACCTTACACGTACTATCAGAAAAAGCATGTTCACCGTAGGCCTCTACAAGTAAACGATGACTTTCAGCAGCGCTTTTCTTTATAGTAAAAAAATACAACAAACCTTCCTCCAAATGACAATTATTTAACAGAAAACGCTCCATTTTAATTCGAATAAAAAACTGTGTTGTTTATATTCTAATCAAATGTCATATATACTACGTTTTGAAGGTTATGAAGAGACTTTTCAAAAACAGGTATTACCAAAATAAGAGCAATTACGCCATCTATTAGAAAAACCGAACTTACTTTTGCATGTACCCAATAGATTGACATGTCACTTTCAAACACGCGCCAGTATGACGCAATCTGATTATTGTTGCCTGATACAAGACACCAAACATCATTTAGTGACAAAAATCGCTCAATACTTTTCCCCAACCAGTATTTTGGTAAACATATATTTTCTTTTGAAAATATGATATTTAGTTTAATGCCAAAAGATAATTATTTTTTAAATAAAATAGTTTTTAGTTTTACACCAAAATATGGTTCAGTAGCGCCAAGATTGCCTTGTCGGATTGTAACCAAATACTACAATACATAACACAATGCAATACAATATAACGTATAAATCCAAAATTTTATCATTTTCGAGGTGTTAGTTTTTAAGTTAAGGGACATACAGACATCCACACAAACATATACTTATAGAAATATATTAGATGAAATAGCGACAAATATAAGGGGATCCAAATAATTTACCTAATTAACCTTCTGTCGGAGGCTGATCCTAGGCGTGTTACAGGTCGAATTAGCAACTTTGTGCCAATGGATAGGGTGATATTCCCGGAATGTTTGTGTTAGAATGTTTTTAAAAGGTTAAAAAAAACGTGTCATAACCGGTTGTATTTAAGGTATTTATTATGGCTCGAAAGTTTTTATTTATTATGTTAACTAGGCCAACATTTTTTCATATATTTTATATGTATTGAACCATACTTATTTATTTCAAGACACATAAGGAATCCTATATGGTCTTAGGAATACTTCCAAAATAAAAGAATCATCAATAAAGTTATTGCCTTTGAGACGAACCGAAAGGTCTTCAGTACTACAGCAGATGTGAAGAAAAATCTACTGATTAGTACGATACGAACAAAATAATTAGGGCAAAATTTATAGGAGACAGCCGTTCGTTGTACGTGGCTGCAATGGAGCAGCTTAGATTGAAGCATTTTTGCGGTTCGATAATTATACCGGACTAGACAGGAAAATTTAAATACTGATAAATTGGCACATTATTTTATGGAAAACAATTGTTTTTCGTACAACCCATGAGTATATTTGATCTCGATGTGTAGCCAGTGCCAACTCCAGGGTGATGTTCATTCCGCCAAAATATTTCATGGAAACGCGAAAAATGTGTGAGTTGTGTGTCTCCATAATAAAATTTTTGCTTTTAAAAAATGTTATAAGGAAAAAACCGAAAACGGAAACATTGTTTTTTATATTTAGTTGAACTATTTTCCATATATGAAATACAAGGAAACACGTTGCGGAAAATACCAGTAATCTAGCGGGAGGAACATATGTTGTCCTCTACAACGCTAAAAATGTCGAAATATAAATGAATGATATACTCATTAAAATGGGGTTTACATTGAATCGGGGAAGTTTCGATTTCGGAGAGGGCCTAAAAATTGCCGAGGACAAAATAAAAGCTATTACGAACATTAACGTGGAAGCAACAGCACCAATAAGAGAAATAATAAAAAATACAACAACAAAGAGCATTCAAAAACGCAATGACAATAACAAAAAAGTGAAATTATCTGTCGATTTAAGTAAACCGGTATTAGGAGTTCTCAGAAGAGGATGAACAGCCATTAAGACCAGTAAGACAGAAACAGGTTATCCTCAAGTAGGAAAGGAAATGATTGGAATTAAATTTGGATGCAAATGTTTCATATTTATATTCACGGTAAAGAGTTGGAAGTGGAAACTAACCACAAACCACTGGAATCAATTTTATAACAAACAAAAGAATCAGTTTCTCGAAGATTGCAAAGAAGCATATTCGAAATCTCAGTACAATCATTCCTACAGTGACATACAAGAAGCGCAAAATACCCATTTCTCACTTTCTGAGTAGAAATGTAAATAGATAATCCATACATAATCGAGTACAGACACAGTCGAATTACTATTATATGATTATCACAAAAAGTTATTCTACCAAACACTAGCATCATATGTAATGCATGGATGGCCCGAAGATTGACGAAAAGTTCCTTGGGAAATTAAACACTTTGCATATAGTATATTAGAATCATAATAAGGATGACCTGAAGGACAATAATCAACGATCGGGTTGATATGATAAAGTTTCTACTGGAAACACAGATAAAAACTTGATAGACTTTATTGAAAAGTATTCAGTTTATGAACAGACACAAAGAAGGAATAACGGCAAAAACTATACCAAAACTACCATTGCAAATAAACGGCATAGATTTATTTACATTTCATTCAAACACTTATCTAGTCAAGGTTCATTAGAAATTATAAACAAATTACACAGATGGTTTTCGGTGCATGGTTGCCCAAAAGTATTAGAGTTGGACAACGGAAATTTAAACAAAGACCAGCATGTGTTATCCAGCTATAAGTGCCTGCAGCTGCAGTATAACAGCTAATTCCTCACCCAAAAGTTAAGTTGAAAATCATCGTTGGAAAAATCGAAGTTTGCTGTAAAATCAAGTTTATTGAATTTTAGTATTAAATAAAAAATTGTACTATTTCAAAATTAGACTTTTAACCTATTGTTTTGTTTTAATGAATAACATAACTTTTCAAAATAGGTTTAACGTAACATTTGCAATATCCACGAAAAAATCGGTTTATCTGTAAACTTAGTTTATGAATCTGGATTTTTGTCATCAAAATAAAAGTCGGAATATTTACTTTACTTTTCATTTACGGATCAGATCATATAAATCTGTTTCATAATTTCCAGAAAAACGCAATTTCGAAAGTCTAATTTAATTATTCTTAAAGCCAAAAAGTTAAAAAAGATTGTATCTTATTTTTCTGTGTAGTTAACTACCAGTGCCATCTTCTAAAAAGTAAACTAAAACAATGAATCTGCGTTACCGACATCGCAGGTGTCTTGGCTACAACTTTTTTGGATATTTTTAATGGACTTAAACCTGACTAAAAATCACCAAATTAAAATTTATTAGAATAACTTATTTCACGGTTGAAGAATACCTGCTAAGTAGACCGGGTTTCTTGTTGTAATTGCAAAACCAATAATACAACAATAAAAGTAAACTAAAACAATGAATCCACGTTACCGACACCACAGGTGTCTTGGCTACAACTTTTTTGGATATTTTTAATTGATTTTTAACACATTTCACGGTTGAACTTGCTAAGTAGACCGGTTTTGTTGTTGTTTAGCTACGTAATTACATATAAATTAAACTAGATACTTTAAATAATAAATACGGTATTACTGTTATAATGTATTATTACTACTAGTAGTTATACTGTTATAGTAACAGTTTTAAACTAAAATGGAACATCGAGTGAACAGGATTAAAATTTGGTTTTTAGGCAATGACAGAATCAAGGTAAATACACCAAATTCGGTAAGCGCACTTACAAAAACAACTTCTTGAACTCCCGACAAATTAAAAAAAATAAAAATTAAAAACTAAGTTCTAATTTTATAAAATTATAATTTGATTTACTTAAAAACAAAACATTTTTGATCTCTTAGTGATCATCATCAGATTATTTATTGAAACTACATAAATAAGTTATTAAATTTTAAGCTATAACATTATATTAACACACTGTATAAAATTGCTGAGAGTAAAGCATCGAAAGTAAAATTATTTGTTACAACTACAACAGAATAAAATTGAAATGAAATAAAATGCAGGTAAACATTTAATTTAAAATCAGAGGTGGTGGCGATTTAAATATGCATATGCGTGAGAAATAATGCAAAATGCAAATGTCAAAGTAATGAGAACAAGTTGACATTTTGTTCACAATTAAATTTGTTCAAAAACAAAAATTTAATTAGTTGTGTTGGTATTGAAGTCTGTTTACAGTGGTGAATAAGTTGAGAATGATTGGACTTACATCTGTGTTCATTAGGTCATGTTTAGGTTTGTCCGTCAGCAGAGACTCATAGGCATTTAGTTTCTACGTGTCGTTAATTGTTTTTTTTTTTATTGAAGGTACCAAAGTAGTTATAGCGTTGGCGATTATTATACGTATTCCTTATTACGAGAGGAGTGTTCTTGGTTCTTGTAATCGCTTATCTTAAAGATCTGGCCGTTGGTCTAACGTATGGATTTTCGCAATTAGTGCATGTGATGGTGTAAATACCTGACTTGAATGATAATGGTGGGACATCTTTGTATTTACCATACATATCATTTGTCCTAAGTTTACATATCATTGATCCTAAGGTACGTTTTGTCCAAAAATCTACTTCGAACGTTTTGTGCAAATTACTCAATTTGTTTGTGATTGCCAAATGGAATGGAAGGCATTTTTTAACAGTCAAATTGGATATTACCAACAAATTGGTATGAGAAATTGTTTGATGCTTGGGGTGTTTAGTCAAAATAAAATAAACACAATTTGCATCATAGCCATTCAACTATGTAGAGTTATACCGGCCAAACGGCGAATTGGTTAAAACTGCGGCGGTTGGATCGGGAGGTACCGGGTTCGAATCCCGATAGGGGCGGGATTGAAAAGGGATTTTTCATCATCTGATTACGATCGGTGATGACGAGGAACACATCTATGACCTCTTGTTGAGAGTGCAGAATCTATGGGCCGACCCACCTTTCATGTCAGCACTATAGGCTGGCATAAAGCAATTCAATGTGCAGGTGGCTTAAACAAAAGCGAGTCTATAGCCATAACCGTTTTATATATTTCAACTCCTTATCAAACTCAGATGTGGCCTTGTAGACGGGTCACATTAAACGTCAAGAAATTATTTACAGCTAATATTTTCATCACTTTTAAAATTTACCCAAATTATTTGTCATTCGTCTGGCCACCGTTTTTTATTCAGGTGTAAGGGTTCTAATTCACCGTAAACAGATGACCATACACGATTTTAAGTATAAACTTGATATTCATTATTTTGTAAAATTGCCTTAATGTTTTGCCATTATTACATTATATCACTGTAAACAGTGAAATTAACCTTTATCCCTCACCGTTATCACTATAAACATATTAGTTTATCTGGCAGTGGTAGTTGGTAGTCTTTCATTGTTATACTCAAGTAACTCCGTCACGTATTAAGCATCTCAACTATTTAGTTAACGGAAGTATAAAGACGGCGTGCTACTATAAAGGAAGCAGACGACAAAGATGCTCAGGTATGCCGAATCTCTTCAACCTAATACCAACAACGAGTAAATCAAAGCACGTTTAGATAAGACCAACCCACCTATGTTTTCAAAAATCTTTGGTCAAATGTTTGAAATAGACTCGTAAGTTGAGTCTCAAACTGACGTCTTGTTGACATGAACCACCATACTGTTACTTTAATCAACGGGTTCATACGGCTTTTCCATCCTTTCAGTCAACCGTGGTAGAAACCAAACTACCGAGCCTACATATCCCAGTTTTTCAAGGGACTACCAAGGTTGGCAAAGTTTCTTCGATCTGTTTAATAATTGCGTCCAAGAGAAGACTTTTCTTTCCGCCACCCAAAAGTTATAATACTTAAAAACAGTTTGTTGAAAGGGGATCCACTGGGTCTAATTATGCACCTAACTGTAACGGATGTCAACTATATTGAGGCGTACCAGATACCCAGTAAGAGATACAACAGAAAAAAGACTACGATCAACAGCTACATTGATACATTCTTTCATATTCCAGCAACAGCAGCTGTTAACTCATCCAATATACGAAAGTTAGACAACACAACGGGAGAAATCATAAGGAGGCGCAAAACTGTCGTACCACAAGGTGAATTATGAGACCTTTGGCTCATCTACATTAAGCAAATAAGATGATGAAAGTCGGCAGTTTTTGCAACAACAAGCGTCCAGGATATTGTTTATAGGACATATATGATATCGTGCGCAGGCCGGTCTGGAGATTTTGAAGTTAAATATGTACCACGTTCAGGAAGGCCAACTAAAGTTGATGACGACAAAATAAGTGCATTGATCGAATCCAATCGGCATTTAACGATACGAGAGATTGCTGAGAATCTTGACATCCGTGATTTTCTCTAGAAACCCGAAGAAAACGATCCTTTTTTGAAACGAATAACAAAGGGTTCGTCTATAACAACGTCTAAAGGAAAACATCGTGGAGCAAGCATGATGAATATGCTCAAAACACTTCAAAATCAGATATTTACCAAAGGAAGACTATGCTGTCAGTCTGGATGTGATTTTCTTATTAAACTATTTAACAGAACTTTTCGCAAACACTTCACGTTGCGGTTGGGCAACGAGAAAATATTACTAATGAATTTACAAAACATTTTTTATTGTAGACAAACACTAATTAGTATTACCTGTGTAAGACGAGAACTATTATGTCAGGAATTGATTCGAGATTTTACATATTGTAATACATAAAAGGTCATAAATAGACGCTACCGCAGCATTAAAAACACTTTGCTTATTTTTGCGGATCGCCACAAGCGTATAACTTCGTTTGCTGTCATATCATTCTCAACCAAATTTAGATTAATGAAAAATCCTGCGCCAAAGCTAACCATTTTTTACCCAGATCCTTACGAATATACATTTTATAACTTCGAATCAATATGGTGAGTGCGTTTGATTAATCGATTAATTCCGTTAATACGTACGAGTCAAATAATTAACGGCCAAACCGGCAGACCATAAATAATTCGCGTATACAACTAAATTATCTCTTTTCGTATTTTTAAACCTCAATAAATTCACAGATCAAAGTGTAGATAATTGAAGTTGCAGTTTTGGATATCGGCGACTAAAATCAATGAATACAATTTGCGTTTAAAATTGAATTTGTCATATCTGATTTCGATGTAAATTTATTTATATTAGGTATAATAATATTAAACAAACTATACTCATAATAGGTCAAGGAAAAAGTTTATAGCGTTTTTTCCAATAGATGGCTTTAGAGTCGCATGACTTTTTTAATACTAATCCTATCCGGCCGTACTACAGAGGGTTTAAAAGGTGACAGCACATAGATTATTAAAATAAAAACATTGTGATTTTGATGGGTCGACCAATTGTTAAAAAAGTCGATGAAATTCTCAAAAAAATTTAGGATGACCGGCACATTTCATCTTATGAAATCGTTGCGGAACTAAACATTAAGATGAAACTCAGTTCTCAGATGGTTGAGTAGAAACGATTACAGGATAACGTAACATACACTCTGTTCTCGATTTAATGGCAAATAGGCTATAATTTTTAGATTTTTCTACAATCTTCAATAGCCGGTATGAGCAATTGCTTGCCTAGATCCTGCTGAAAGATGCGTCGTTTTTGTGTAGGTTTTGCACTTTGGGGTTGTGTTGATTGTAGAATATAAATTCAGCGAGAGCGGCGACTTACACTATATTGTAGAACGTTGCCTGCCGCCACCGGGGCGACTTACGTTTTGTTGTATAATGAGTCAAATCTTATCTTTGTTATCGATCCCTCCTTTGGTATTATTTGTAGTGTGCATCGACAACAATCTTACAATGCGATAACAGCAAACGCTCAATTTCCCATTGCCGCTAAACCTAAACTGGGATGAATATTCTTCCTTACATATTTCTTGAATTCTCGTTTATATGAGTTCTTTGCGCTATAAACCCAAAATATTTTTAAACCATATTTGGATGGATTGGATGGTATATATTGTGTGAACCGTGTCCTGCCTCGATAGAGAAATAGTGGTTCATCCACGGTCACACAATCCGATTCCGTGTAATGTGATGATAAATTAGCATTTAACACCAGCCAGATATCACTGATAACAGCTGGTTTATAGCTTCCAAGCGTTGAGCACGGCTGACATCGTTGTCAAACCGAATAAATCGTCATATGCCAAGAAATCGATCAGTCGACATGGTCGCTTTGTATGGTGGATAAAAATCCACTTGCCATAAAACGCTGTGGTGCTCCGAATTGGTATGATGTACACCCACTGTAATCAGCATTCCAATATAGGCAAAACAACTTCTTGGAGGTCAAACACTTCCAGGTTTTAGCAGATGTTTTGAGAGCTATCCGATTCGATTCGCTTACAATAATGTACACCATCACCTCCGAAAATATACACTTAAATGTACCTGAAACAGACAAAAAATTTTTTTGAAGCGACTGGTCCTGGTTTACGACGGAAAATATTATGTTTTTGTATAAAAGTTACAGCTGGGTTACTTTTAACCTGTTCACAATTCGCAAGTGTACGTGTTGCCTCCTCGTGGCAACCACTAGTAACTAAGGCCATTTGGCACATTTTTGGCCATTTGGCACAGGCTAAAGTACGGCGCTAAAGGAGAAAACCTTGACAAAAATTCCTAATCTAAGGTGGGACAGCAATGCTGATGGATGAATGGCTGATAGGTTAATCAGTCCAAAGTATGCGGACTCTGGATACCAGGCACCCTCCAGTTTTATTTAGCCTTCCTGTAGTAAAGCTGGGTGACCTACAGGTGATTTCGCAATTCCCAGCAACTCGTAAGAGTAAAATCAAACGGAAGACGGGGCAGGGGTAGGACTATACGGGAGTGGGACAGCCTTTCGAAGTTCTTGGGTTCCAATGCTGCCGCCTTTCTAGCAGAACTACATGCTGTAGTAAAGTTTATATAGAAAATTAGTGTCCTAATTGTGTGATTATATTGTTTTTTTTAGTTACTGATGATGGCTAACAAGCCGAAATATCTAACAGATTTTTTTAAATAAATAGAAATTTAAGTATTGTCTATAAAAAGATGATTTGCTAAACTTTTATAGAATGTTGTTGTTGTAAAATACGTCATATTATAAAATTTATAAACAATTATAACCATCTCTTTTTAGTTTCCTTCTATAAGCATTGCCACATGACAAAAATCTGTCCGAATACAGATGTGGCAATGCTTTATTAACGACATTTTGTTTAAACCATAGATGTCGCATACAATGAAAAAGAATCAAATAGGTGATCGAACCGGTCGGATTCTAAAATCGGTCTGATTTTTGATTTGGTTAAACATATTTTTGGTGGCTTCCCTCTATAGTAATAATTAAATTGTAATAATAATTAATTTAATATAATTTTTTTATAAATTTACTAAAATTAAACCATTGCCTTGAAAGAAATTATGGTAATTTTACGTAAAAAGTTTTCTTTCAAATCGTTTACTCAGCCCGAATCCCTGTTGTTTTTAATTGTGTGTTAAGTGACATCTAGGAATGGGAATAATAAGCAAGCTATTTTATTTTATACACCGCTCTCAAATGTTATGACAATTCAAGTATTCTAAACAAAAACTTATTTTGAATGGGTCATTAATTTTTGGGAATAAAATTCGATGCCAAATATTAATCATGTTGTATTTATTTTCAGCTGTGTCTTAATTTAAATACAATAATATTTTTAATACTTGAGAAATAAATAAGGCATTTATATTACAGTTAATGTTTGTTGGTTATGTCGTTTATTTGTGATGCATCTGGGTTGATTTGATTTTTTTGATTTCTTCGCGCTCAATGCTTATTATTATAATTTTTTCTCTTTGACTCTCTTTGATTTATTTCAATTTTGGCTGTTCAACGTATTGTCTTTTTTTTACCATTGATTTTAGTTAGATTTTAGTAAATACTTCTATTCATATTGTTTTGTGCTTTATTGTTTTATGCAACTTCTATCTTTAATAGTGCTGCGCAAGTGCTGTGGAAAAACATCGGTTGAACAATTAGTTTACTTTTACGCCTACTGTCATAGGACGTAAGTGGGAATCTTAAACAAGCAACGGACAAGCAAATATTATCCTGAGAAGAAGACTGGTTATAGCTGGCTTGCGAGCACTTGAAACAGTTGGGAAGTCAGAGTTCGCAATTCGAGTCAAACAAATAGTTAAAAACAATTTACTGTGGGCCTAGGAGCACGCTTATTAGACTTAAGTGATGTAGAATAACTTTATTTCCTCTGATAAATCCAAATTCAAGCTGCATGTTTGAGATTGTAGAATCGTTGCCGGAAGAAGGCGCTTAGCAACGAATGTATTTTAAGACTTCCACCAAAAACTGGAAGAGTTGTGGTCTGGTGAGTTTTTTCTGGATAAGAAACAGGTCGAATGTGTTTCCTTAGTTCCATTACCACAGCAGCTCTTTATCTGGAAGTGCTACATAACGAATTTGAGCTCTTTGTGTTAGAGCGTTTCGACGATACTTTCAGATTTATTTTTAAACTCCATGCAATACTGCCAAAGTTGTGAGTAACTACCATATATTAATTTTGAATTGTAGATAGTAAAATGGAGTTTTATAAAAACAACAGTAATTTATTAAAATCCAATTTTTTTTTCTTATCACTTCACTTAAACATAAAAAAGTCCTTCGCAGAAAAAATATCGATGTGTTGGACTGGCTCCCCCGTAAGGCCCAGGCCTAAACCCAATAGAAAATTTTTGGTTTATAATGAAGCTAGACGTAGCAAGAAAGCGCCCAGAATTAATTCAAGCTTTAAAAAGTTTGTTGATAAACATCTGGGAATACATAACTTCTGCAACTTTGAAAAATTTATAAAACTCAATGAATCGGAGGTGTACCGCCGTAATAAAAGCAAAACGCGGGCAAACAAAATATTAATATTTAAAATAGAGTTTCTATAAACCAATAGAAAATAAAAAAAAAATTATAAAATAAGTGTTTACTTTATTCGATTACTGTAGCTTTAATCAACGTATTTTGAATATTTTGGCACCTTTTCGGTTTTCCCCCTAAATTTAACATGCATATGTTTTTTTTTTGTTTTTTTTTCAAAAAATGGGTCATAAATATATTTATAATGAAACAATAAGCCAATCGCTTTCAAAAGTTTTGTAATTTTAGCAAAAAAAAGATTCTAATTAGTAATAAAATACCTTTGACCAATTTTTTATCCCAGCACTGTATTTTCAGTTTTATTCTGGTTTAAAAATATGACATTCGAGCAGCAATTTCGAGTGATTTCAACTAAAAGTTGTAGTTATGTCTGTCGATTTGGGTCTAAATATATAATTTTTGCATTTATTGTAATTTGTATTTATTTTAACCCACAAATTTATTTTTAATTTAATTTAATTTTTACTTTAAATAAATCGTTACATATTTTATTTAAATTTATCAAGAGACATTTTACTTTCATCAGATAAATTTTGTAAAATTAATCTCGTAGTTTCCATGATGTAAACGTCATCATTTTTGTAACACATCGAAATTTAGTTTTCTCCCCCATATATAATGACAACAACGGCGTAGTACGATTTCAAAACAATAAATTAAAACATTTAATTTAAAATTGTTTATAAGAAATAATAATTGATATATCTTAAACATTTTAAAATGTATTTTATCCTTAACGAATATTTATAGATAAATTGAACAGAAAAGCTAATTACGTAGCTACATGTTCAATTGAAAATAAAATTGTTGAAAAATTTGAAATTTTACTTAATTAGCTACCTATTGAAAATGGATTCGAATTTTCAATCTAATAACACAAAATTATTTTTGTAAATTACAAAGTCCCAGATTATAGTAACACCCATACAGAATAGATCACTCGTTGCACTAATACCAACTGAAATATTTTTTTTCTCCAAACGTCTTAAAAGTAGCTTGTACTATTAAGTGTATTGCTTTCAACCATAATTAATTAGGTATTTTTTTTTGTTTAACGGCTGATCGAAGCAAAAGAAAAAATTAAACTAATGCGGTCTAATTTTTATTCGTGTGTTTTCTTATGGCGGTAAATCCGAGACTTTCTTTTCCCGAAAGAGGACTGAGAGAGATGTAGTACGTAATCTTTTGGAAATTGTCGAAAAGCCGGAGAACCATCGCGTATATTTTGACAATTCAGTCAGCTCGCAAAAACTGATGGTGAGTTTGAACAATGATGGCTATTTTGCCACGGGCACTGTTCGCGATAACCGAACTGGAAGATTCTCATTGCTAGGCTTAAAAGATTTCCAAAAAACTAGAAAGGATTTTACCAAGGAGGTTTTTGTGATTATAAGCAATGTATTGGACTAAGATTGAACGATTGTTGTAACATTTCTTTCAAACTATGATACGAGCGAACCTGTTGCCCATGCTAAAAGGTTTTCATAGAAACAAAAACTTTGCTCTGAAATTGTTAAAGCTTACAATAAAGGAATGGGTGGAGTCGATTTATTCGACAGATTTATTTCCCAATATCGCATCAAAAGTAAAGGGAAGCAGTGGTGATGTCCTTTATTTGTGAATTGTTTCGATGCTGCAGTTTACAATGCTTTGTGCTTACATAAGCTGGTGCCTGAAAAACCTATGCCGCTGAATTCTGAATTAATTTGGCGTACGACGGGAACATCGTTACATATAACTCTTAGACTATCGAATCAGCGTCATGACATAATAAAGATAGCGAACAGTAAGCAATAGCGCTGCCATATCTGCAAAAAGAACACAACATTTAAATGTTCCCGATGCTCAAGTCATGGTATTGATATTCCTCTGCATTTGAAATGTTCACTGCAGTTTCACGGCAAAAAATAATCAGCTGTATTTACATGAATACTGAATTTATTTACTAATAAAAAAAATAATAGTGTTTTTCTACGATAGTGCAGTAACCTATGCTTTCTATGATGATTTTTAAATTTAAATTATTTAAGAAAAGGGTGCTTTGCACAAATCGTATGTCATGGCGCATACTCGAAAATTCATTTCAGTAACTTTTATGGTAATTTCGCAACAAGCGAACTTGACGGAGATAAACTTTTCTCAATATTTTGGTAATTTTTTCCCCTCCATACATAAGTTGGTATGGAGGGGAAAAAAATTACCAAAATATTGAGAAAAGTTTATCTCCGTCAAGTTCGCTTGTTGCGAAATTACCATAAAAGTTACTGAAATGAATTTTCGAGTATGCGCCATTAATTTTCATTGTACAACGATTTCTGATCAAAACCCAAATGTTTTAATAATGTTGTGATCTTTTATAAGTTTTGTTGACCGTACAAGTTTGTTATTTTTTTGTTGATAATTATTTATAAATTTTAAATATTACAGGACTATTGTATCATAGCAAAAATAACGTGTATAACCAGAGCACCTTGTATTTTATAGAGCCATAATCAAAAAATCTGAGCTTTTCTAAGGGAATTAGAAACGAGGAAAAAACGAAAATTTTCATAGTAAAACACACAAAACATATGGGAAATCACTTTTTTTCCTAAGACAAATTTTTAAATGAAAACGTTACAAATTCTTAATTATGATTTCTGAAATACTTTCATAAATGTTTGAATTTCAACATATATGAATATCGTTTAAGTAAAACGTTTTCATTTACTTGTAATAATTGATTCATTTAAACCAAAATATTAAAAAAAATTCATGACAACAGCTTTCTGGTCAAATTGAAATGAAGGCTTACTACGATTCGTTTGGTCATTAAGTCAATATACATTACATAGATGGCAGTGATGGCCATAAAAATTTGGAAAGATCGTACCAAAAATTACCACCTGGGAAAATTTCAAGTTCAAAAATTGTAGGAAAAGCAAAACAAATTCACAAAATATAGGAACGTGTGATAATTTTGAGATTAAATAATTTTTTTCTTATTTTTCTGTAACCATTTTAGACATCTTACGTACACTAGTAAAACTAAAGATAAAATTAGCAAGTGTTATTTAAATTTGTCAGAGCCAACTTTGAAGTATTTTTCAAAATGAAAGTTCGAAAAAATATATTTTAGAAATAATTTAATTTTAATATTTCTGCAATTAATATTTATTATAATTTATTTATAATTTCTTGTATATTGTTCTTAAAGATTTTTTTTTTTTTTTTTTTTTTTATATTTAAATAAATTTTATTTATTTATTTTATGTAATTACAATCTAGTCTCCTGGACTAATGAGCAATTTGTTTCTGACTTAATTTACTAACTTAAATTAATCTATGGATTCTTCCCATTGGCGTTCCATAGTGTTTGGTAAATTGAAGTAAACCACATCTTTGTTGTGGATTTTAGATCAGCATAATGCTGCTTAAACTGACAATCACACCAGCTCAAAAGGTTTGGTTCTTTTAAGTCTGCGAACTAAATTCGTGATGCTTAGGAGCTGAGTTGCCTCAATGTTCACATGTTGGCGGAGCCTTTCTTCGTGTCTCCATGCTTTTTCATGGATTTCATTTAAGATGAGGTTCATTTTAAGGTCCCTATGAAGGTCATTGTTCCTGACATACCAAGGTGCATCAACGATGTTCCTTAATACCATATTCTGAAATCTTTGGATGATATTTACGTTGCTCTGTTTGGTACAACCCCAAAGCTGAATACCATAAGTCCAATTCGGTTTCAATATTTGCTTATAAAGTAGAAGCTTGTTGTATGTTGATAAAGAAGAGTTCCTTCCCATCAGCCAATACATTTTTCTGTATCTATTCTTAATTCTTCACTTTTCTTCTTGACGTGTGCATTCCGTCGTAGTTTAGCATCCAGGGTCATGCCGAGATACTTAGCTGTGTTCGCATGCGGTATTATTTCCCGATTTATGGTAATCGGAATATGTTCGATTCGTCTGTTTGTAAAGTTGATGTGAACTGATTTAGCTTCATTTAGTTTTATTCTCCATCCTTTTATCCATTTATATATTTGAGTTATAGCTGATTGTAACTTCTGTGTTGATTCTTCGTTGCTTTTTCCAACAGCTAAGATCGCCGTATCATCTGCAAAAGTTGCCACCGTGGTGTTTTCTAATGTAGGAAGATCATAAGTGTTTAGTAGGTATAAAACCGGCCCTAATACACTGCCCTGTGGAACTCCTGCATTGATTTCTTTCAATTCAGAAAATGTATCATCTAACTTAATCCTGAAGAACCTATCTTTCAAGTATGATTCCAGTATCTTAGCAAATTGCATTGGTAGAAGATGCCTTAACTTGTGGTTAAGTCCTTCATGCCACACTCTATCAAACGCTTGTGCAACGTCTAGAAATACTGTTGAACAGACTTTTTTCTCCTCTAATGCTTTTCCAATTATAATGGTTATTCTGTTTACTTGATCAATTGTTGAGTGTTGGTTGCGAAAAGCGAACTGATGATTTGGGATCAAGTTTTTACTCTCGATTATCGGATTTAATCTTTTTACCAGAAGCTTCTCAAAGAGTTTGGACACGACTGGCAATAGCGAAATTGGCCTATAAGACGATGTTATGTGCGGTGGTTTCCCAGGTTTAGGGATCATAAGTACTTCTGCAATTTTCCATAAGCTTGGTACACATTTGATTCTAAATGCTGCATTTATAAGATTGGTGAGTTTCACCAGAGCGTTCCTTGGCAGTTCTTTTAAGATTTCTGCAGTAATAAGATCGTACCCAGGAGCTTTTTTCGTATTCATATTAGCTTTTATCTCACGCATGACTTCTTTTGGTGTAGTCGGTAGGATTTCTTTACTTTCTTGCACAGCTTGTTCAGTTATTATCTCGGCTTCCAACGTTTGGTCTTCATGTGGCTGGAATATTTTTTCGAGGTGATCGGCAAATTCTCGAGCTTTGTCTTCATTATTTCTAGCCCATTTCTCACCTGCTATTTTTATTGGGGCAATCTGCATTATTGGTCTTTTGATTCTTTTGGTTGCTTTCCAAAGAGAATAATCAGTACTGTTATCATTAGTTAATTTTCTTAAATAGTTGCTGATTGATTCATCTTTCAATTCTTTGATCTCTCTTCTTAATTGTTGAGTAAGATTGTTCAAATGAGTTTTATCTTGGGGGGCCCTTGTTTGTTGCCATACTCTTCTCGCTCTTCTTTTTTCTGCGATGAGTTCCCTAATTTCTATAGGGTAGTTGTTTCCCTTGATTTTCGTTTTAATTTCAGGAGTATTTTCCCAAGCTGATTGCTGTATATCTTTTACAAATTTGTGAACTTCTTTGTCTAATTGTTCTTCAGTCTTTAACGGAACCATTAAGTTAATTTTTTGTTCTAGCGATAGTCTAGAGAATGCCCAATTAGTGTGATTATTTACTAGGAATAGGTTTTTTTCTTTCTGAATGATTTTTTCACTTAACGTTAGAAGTATTGGTGAATGATCAGAGTTTAAGTCGTGGCTTTCATCTACTTGTACATAATTTACAGATATGTTCTTTATTATAAAGAAATCAATTAGATCTAGTACTTTGTTTGGATCAGTTGGCCAGTAGGTTGGTTTTCCAGTTGAGAGGAATTCACAACTGCATTTTCTGATAGCTTTTAGGAGTTCTTTACCCTTAGTCGTTGTTAATCTGGATCCCCAGTGGACATTTTTTGCATTAAAGTCTCCTCCAAGTACAAATCGTTTTCCTAATTTACTGAGGAACTCGAGATAATCTTTTTCTTTCATTGAGTGCTTCGGTGGGCAGTAAATACTAGCAATACAAATAGAACTACTTTTGGATTTGACAATAACAGCAGTTGCTTGTATTTCTTCCGTTTCATATTTTAACTCCTCATAGTGATGAATACTATTTCTAATTATAACAGCACTACCTCCTTTAGCAGTGTTTCCAGGGTGAATAGTGTGATATATTTGATAATTTTTAAATTTAATGTTTGATTGTCTAGTGAAGTGTGTTTCCGTGATGAGACATACATCGATTTTTTCTGTGTCCAGGACCACTTGCAGTTCTTGTTGATGTTGCATCAGTCCATTGGCATTCCAACATAAGATTCTAAGATCTTGGGCCATTTTTCTGTTTAGGGATGGCTCCCTTAGTGCTGTACTCTAGTTTCTGTAATCGCTCATCAAATGTATTTAGTCTGCTTAAAATTAATTTAAGTGTTTGACTTATATCGTCATTTTGAGCAGTTTTTCCTGGATTTCCGTTGCTCATCATTACTTGAGCATAAGTCATTTTACCAAATTGTCCTTGAGTAGTTCCCGACACTCTGCGATTTACTTCGGGTCGGTTCATCTTAACCGCTTGTTTCCTGAATGAACTTGGATTTTTAGCAATCACGTTCTTATTTTTGATATTTTGCAGTTCAATAGCAACGCTGCATCCTCTGTAGTTAGCCGGATGGTTTTCTCCACAGTGAACACATTTAGGTTGAACATTTTGGGCTTTTACACAATCATTGGTATGATGTTTACCTAAACATTTGACACACCTAGGTTCCCTGTTGCAATATTTTTGTGTATGTCCATAGGCTTGACATTGTTTACATTGTGGTATAAGCTTAGATCTTCTTAGAGGCTGAATAACCACTTTGCACCCCAAGATGTACTTAATTTGATAAATTTTTTCGATATCTTCATCAGTATCGATGGTCAACATAAACATGTTGAGAGGTACTTTGCCTCTCCGTTTTAGCTTAATCGATGCTTCAGTTGCCTTAAATCCTTTTGCTTTCAGGTCATCAATTATTTTATCTGGTTTACACGTAGAGTGTAAGTTTTTAGCCATGACTCTAATTGGTCTGGTTTGTTTATCTTCAAACGTGTGCCAAGCACGTTTTTCTTCATTTAACATTTTTGTCATTTTTCTGTATGTTTCAGCATCTTCTAAGTTTATTTTGATGGTGTTTCCATTCATCACCTTTGCATTAAACTTATCAGTAGCAGTTATTGTTTTTATTTTTTCATAGAGTACATCGTAGTCTTTGACTTCATCTATTACTATTGGTGGTGGTGGAGGTATTTTTTTTAGTTGTTTCTGGATAATATTTGGAACATTATCCTTTAATTGAGGTGGGGAGGGCGTATTATTCCGTCTCCTTTTTTTTCTCCCACCTTTAACTCTAATCCACTCAGTTTCTCGAGCTAGTTCTTCTTCATCCGTATGATACTCTTGTGGAGTTGTATTCTGGTTAGGAGTAGAACCGATGTCCTCCTTTGGCTTAAGAGCTTTAACTTCGTTTTCAAGCGTCTTCATACGCTCCTGCATCCATGCAATTGTAATATTCAGTTGCTTATTTATATTATTGGCTTCAACTAATGCATTATTAGCTTTACACAATTCATTGTGAAGCTTTTCTTCGTTTGTAGAACGAGTGATGTGGCTGCTGGCCCCAATGGAGGGACTACCGCCTCTTATCGGAGAATACGCGACTTTGTTACTCCTCTGGAAGGGATGTGAACTATCCTTTTCTGTTTCACTCAAATGAGCTTGTTTATTCACCAACATGTCTTGGGATTGGTTAAAATAATTGTAGTATAGCAATGGCTGGTCTCCCCCAGAATCCATGAGACCGACCTCCGAAGAGGGTGGATTTACCTGAGCAACAGGTGTACCACCTGGGGTATAAGTTTCCTTATTTGTTCCGCTCATTGCTCATTTATAGTGTACTGCACTCGCCTCTAGTATTTCGCCGATGCTTCACATCGTTGCCCGGGTGTTACCACGTGGAGGTATACTAGACACATTTGGTGGTTTCTACATAGTTGCAGCGTTGGAATATAGACCACGAGATACATGGCTATAGACGGTCAACCCCTACCCTATTGAGACGCACCCAACACCCGTTCTTAAAGATATGTAGAAAACTTTTATATAAACATTTTATAATATTTTTGCTTTTTTCATTGAAAAACTTGAAGCTAAAAAACACCATTTTTACTATGAATTCCTATGGAAATCAGTGAAAAGTTATACCACTAAAAAAGCTTCTAAAAAATACGTCATTAAGATTATGGCCCTATACTCTAGAAGGCTCTGGTATAACTCGTGTGAAAACGTGTAATTGCAATACTCAAGTGATTGCAGCCCTCGCTACCGTTCAGGCTGCAAATTTCAATTTCATATGGCAATGACTCGTTTTCTCCACTTGTTATACAATATACTATTTTATTATTCTTTTTTTTTGCTATTTTAGCCAGATTTGGATAAAATCTGGCAATTACGTTTAGATTCAAAATACGTAAAAATTTTAAAAATCGTTTAAATTGCTCCAGTGATTTATGGGCGGTATGAAATGGCTTGACCACTAATTTTTTGTTGGTTTAGCAATACATATGTTGTTTTGGTCTATGTAGTACGACTGTTGTTGTAATTCTTTTGTTTTTGGGCGAAAGCAATACAACTATTATGGGGTATTGCAGTTGGTTTTTTTGTTGCGATTAATTACACTTTTAATTCTAAACAATAACAAACTTGTACGAATCAACAAAACTAATAACTGAAACGTTCACAATATAATTGAAACATTTGGGTGCAATGAAATATCGTAGAAAAAGTAGTTTTAATACTGTTTTCATTATTAACAGTAATTGACACGTCACAGCTTGATAAAATACACCAACGAAAATTAGTCAAGGCCTCCTTAGCTACACAAAATATGTCAATAAAATTTTACGCAGTGTACACAGTGTTTTTTTAGTGTACGCAATTTTCTTCGTTGGAGAAAAAATAGTTTTTGTTATTTGGATTAAAAGTGACTTTGGATTAAAAGTAAATTGCTTGGCTTCGCTGCACTGCACCTCGCATGCAAACCCAATTGCTCGTCAAACAAAATATCACTTTTAATCCTAATGAGACAATCTACTGTTATTGCATTCAGTAAAAATGTTATGAAATAACCGGAAAAAGAAATAAATTTATTGCAATTATCTTAAAGTTTTTATTATAAAACAGCTGATAAGAATCAAGAGAAAAATCTTAAATATGTAATTAAATGCATATACGAAATAAATATTGTCAATAAACAACGTATTTTGGTTTATAATTGTGTATCAGCATTGTAAAATAATTAAAGGTGCTATTTAATAGTCACGGAAAATTATCAACAACTATCTCAATATAAAATCATTAATTTGTCGAGATTCGGAATTTACTGTCAGCTCATTATAATGATAGATTTATTCTAATTGAAATAAAAGAAACGCATATGGACCTAGACTGTTGGGTCCGAAATTTCCGAAATTCATGAATACAAATGAAAAGTACAAATCTTTGTCAATTTTTTGTTATGCCGTCCAATACCGTAAATAATTTTTTGCCTTATTTCTTATCTCACATATTTGTCGTTTCATTTTAATTTCTGTAATTTCCTATAAATGAGTAGATTTTTGGCACGTTATGGATGGTACCCAGAAGTAAACATTTTATTATTGTGGCTAGACCCACATCAAACAGTGGCTAGACTAACAATCGCGTTTTTTCGATGCTTTTAGATCTGAAGCCCGGTTTTTATTGCTCTCTTTTTAAGGGTTGAAAAAATATATTTCTATGAAAACTGAGTTTTAGAGAGTAATAAAAACCGGGCTTAAAAATATTTAATGTTTATTTTATAGCTGTGCTAATACAACAAAGGGGTTCTCTCGAAAATTCGTATAAAATTCGCATTTTTCAGGAAATCGTTTTTAAAACTAAGAATCATTGAAAATCGTATGAGTTTTTTGAATTTTAATGTTTGTAAACAGTAAATACGGTTGTTTGTAGTTGCCGCAAGATTACAAAAAATTGATACTATATGAAATCGAATATGACGAATTCGAATTTCAAATAATATGTAAAACGCCACAACCCGACTTGTGCCTCTTTGTTTTGTGATCACCAGATATATTTTCGTTAAGTCAGTAACTGAGATTTATTTATTTTTGCAATTTAAAATAACTTTGCAAAAAAACACAAAATATCAATTCAATTATCACTGTAAAATACTGATACGGAATAGAAACTAAAATACGTATCACTTGATGTATTTATTAATAAATAAAAGATTTTAATTCAATATTTAGTTTTATTTTTACAATGTTTTTAATAAACTTATAATTTCACAATGTTATTTGTCGCAAAGATGGATTTTATTCAGTTTTTTCACAAAGATTTTTTTTATATTATAATCACTCACAAAATATTATTATTTTTGTTATATTACCCTTTTGTGTTGATGTGTCCAGTCGCCTCGCCAAAATTTGAATGACCGAGCAAAAGTCCATCAGCATAATTTGTTCGTTATGTTTTTTTTTTTTAGCTGTGTAATATTAAATATTGCCCTCCTTGCTTTACATAGTTCCATCTATGATATATATTTCAATTGAATACATTTTGTTTTTTTATTAATTTGGTTTGAGTTTTAAATAAAAATAATTCAAGGTAATTAACTTAATTCAGGTAATACTTTAAAAAAAAATGAAATACAGTAAAACCTAACACTAAATATCACAATGTCAATAAACTGTCAACTAAATAATGCTATGGTAAGTATAGAATTCAATTAAATTATTATTAATTACATTTTTTAATTAAAATTTTTTGCTTTAAAGATTTGATTATGAAATTCAAATAGCATAATTCAACAGGTAAGCATATAATGTATAAAAAATTTTACGTTCACATCGGATTAACAAGTGTCTTTATTTCTAGGCATTCATCTACTTCAACAATCACCTAATGATGACTTTATTTTGGGAGGTATTTCATCAAAAGCGTAAAACGTTATTTCCGCTTCATTACTACTTGGCGGTATTGTATGTAATATTCTTCTTTTCCATTTCTTAATTTTTATCCTTGCGTTTTTCTATTAGCTCATCAGACGAATTGATAAATTCATTCTTTTAACAAATGTTCGAATTTTAGTTCTTGAAAATTTTGGCATTCAGAACCAACAGTGTCAACCATCTATATTTATTATGTTTATTTCAATATTTATCCCTATAAGACAATATTATTCTTTTGCTATTCATTGCACAATTATTCGAGTATTGTTTGCTTTAAACATGATAACACAACGAGAAATTTATCAAAAAATTACACTTTGGCATTATACAGAAATACTAGTATTTCGTATTCGGTGTTCCGGGATTGCAGGCTCTTGTGATGTGATGTCAATTATCAATTTCACGATAAGTTTATCGGATAATCATTTTCTGTTCGCGATAAAATTACCTAAATCACAACAGTAAATTTCAAAAAAATTGTATCCTCGCATCACCATATTCTACTATTTAGGCAATACATAGTACATAAAAGTAATAGACTCATCATTTATTTAACACTTAACATTAGACAATTTAATTACGTCACTAAACTAAAATCGGCACGAAAAAGCACAGCAAGTCAATCATATAATAAATTTATTCAGTAAATCTATCACAAGATAGCACAGAAATTGACTATGATAATTTGGGTTTTACCCAAGAGAATGTTGCTTTAGGCTAAAATTCTTGATTTAAGTGGATATTTGGTCGTAGAATTTAAAGATTCAATTTTAGAATTCTAAAGCAACATTTTCTTCGGTTTTGCTTTTTTCGGCTAGGTGCCTGCACTATATGTGCGGGGTTTTCAAATAAATAGTAAAAATTTGAACTAGAAAAACTAGTTGGTTTCAGTTCACGCCCAATTCGTGAAAGATTTATATAACAAAAAATAATGCTTGAAGTATAAGGCGTACTTTCCGTACCATAGGCAAGAGGTTGTCAGAAATGTGAACAATGTCTATTTGAGGGCCAAAGTTCTAAATAGATTGTTGACCCAATCTCACCAGTAATGTTGATGAGAAAATGGGTGAAAATCCGATTCAAAACGGCTATTGCAACAAATTGTTTTCTGACTGTATCCGCTTTATAGAAAATTCATGGCAATATGACCTGCATTACATTATCATATTTCTATGTCGCAGAAATGGATCTATATATTTCTGCGATAATGTAATATGGATATATTGCAATATTTCTGTGTTAAGACAGTCAGTCAATGTTAAGGCTCTTAATGCACCTGTTAATACGGCCAATCGAATAATTGCAAATTTCTAATCAATTACATAACAGCAAAATTCATTTCTATACATTTAGTTTAATTTATCCTCAAATTTCACATTTTTTATATTAACTTTTACAATATTTTTAACAATACATATATAATCGAAAATATGAGCATAGATTTACAATAACCATACTTAAAATTACAATTACATAGTATGAAAATGTTGTAACGTTCACACAGCCGGAAATTTATTATTGTTCTTACGAAATTTTATAACACTTTTAGAAATATAATTACATCTATTCAATCAAATTAAAAACAAATACACTTTAAAGTACATATTCCAATTATTTCATATTACAATCAACACAATTTTAATAGATTAAAATAATATTTACCTGTCCAATATTTTCATTCGTTGCTATGAGCGTTGTACTGAATAATTAATTGTCACTTATTTTTATCAAAATGGAGCTGCGGAAATTTTATGAGAGATGGCACTGAAATCACTTTACCACTCGTCAATATTGTTTCGCGCTGTTATCGCGACGAAATAGGTATTTGCTAATCCAAACTCACCAAAGCACCAACTTGTTGTTACTGATGTCGGTGTCGACAGCTAGATGGCACGCCGCTCGGGAAAAAGACGAAAGTAATAAATACGGGAGCTGAATGTTACATCGTACTTCATTAATTTGAAACGACAACGATGTTTGACACATTTATTGCCTGTGGCAATGGCATGTTGACGTTTGTTAAATTATTGAAATATAGTAATTATAAAATACAATATATTTGTTGTTACCCGGTAAGTGGTACGCCACAGTGGGCATATGAACGATATTGTTTTTCATACATAAATGCCATCAATAAGAAATTTTGACTTTTCATTCCAAAATGTGTTTTATTTACAAATAGAAAAAGGACTAACAGATGGCCTACCGTGTGCTACCGGCCGTTAAGTGATACATACTATCTGGAGTCATTGTTCTCCCTCCTAGAAGTTGTACTCTTTGGCGGAAAATGGCTGAGCATTGGCACAGAACATGGTCCGCTTTCGCTTCCAAGTCGCAGAAGCGGCATCTGTCAGTCGCACTTTGGCCCGTTTTCTTAAGGTGATATTTTAAGGGACGTGACCTATGAGGAACCGGGTTATTTGCCCCCACTTAAGTTTCCTAAGTTCAAGATACTCCTTTACCCTGAATGACGAAGGTGGTATAAATTGCTTCGCCTGTCGCAGACCTGCAATTCTGCGCCCATCGGAGTAAGTTTTACCACTGCCTTTATGTACCCCTTAGTGAGGCCGCAGAAGAGCTCTGGTCCAATGAATGGAGAGGGCAAAGCCATCAGCAACTTCATTTCCATCGCTTCTAGTATGACCTGCCTCTCACATTGGTATTACCTTATTTGAGCTTGTCAGAAGTTTAATACATAATCTTCAGAGAGTTCAATACCAGCCTTGACTCAACGGCGCAAGACCTAAGACCCTTTAAGGCCGATTGGCTGTCTGATATAATAAATCTTTGCATCGTTTAGGCCTTTTGCTATGCCTATCCTGGCGCAAAGATCTTTAGCATGTATTTCAGCTTGAAAGATGTTTGTATTGGTGCCCAAGTACTGCGAGGAGCGTTCCACTCGCTTATATTCTTACCGCTGCGCCAAGGGTGGGCAGTAACGAATTACATGTATTTAAATTACGTAATTAAAATACAAATTACAATTTGTAATTTGTATTTTAATTACTCATTTTCCAAGTAACAGTATCTTGAATTTTAATTACTTAAATTCTAAGTAATTGTAATTTGTATATAAATTACCACAGTTTTTAAAATTTCTTATTTAAATTTTTACAAGGCTTACTAAAATCTAGTTCCAAAGCCATCAGTATAAAACCTAATCTTAATATTCGTTGTTCTAATTATACGTTTTTCCACTAAACGAATTTTGTCAAATAAAATTTGTCAATTTACAAATGTAAAGTAATTGTAATTTGTATTTTAATTACAAATTACAATTCAAAGCAATTGTAACTTGTATTTTAATTACTCCACTCGAAAGTAATTGTAATTTGTATTTTAATTACTCAGTTTGCTGTAATTTGTAAAAGTATTTTAGTTACTCAGTGTAATGTAATTTGCCCAACCACCCCATTGACCCTGGCTCAAAGGACGCTTTCCCCGTACTCCACATATCTCGGCCAGGTAACCTAAGGCTGAATGGTTTGTGAAAGTCCAGTTTACTTGGAATACATTCGGAAGGCATTCCTATAGCAGGGTATGTCTGAAATTCCCTTAGGATTCCCAGATGACCCACTGTATTGCCTGGTTTGATAGGTCCATCTGCTGCATCTTCCGGGCCATAATTGAAGCCTCTTTTTTAACATGCAGGTGCAACGAAATCAGTCCTAGAAATACCTCCATCGCAGTAGTCGGACATGTACTCATTGAGCCTGTGACACCGATGCAGGCTATACGCTAAAGCTTCTCAGTCTCTGCTCAGTTTTAGGCCAACATACTACCTATGCGTACGTGAGCCCTAAAATTCGATTTTTGCTTTTTCCCTCTGAAAGTGTTTTTCCTTTACCCATTTTCCTAAAATCTTATTGTTTTATTGATAAATTTAATTAAAAATAACAAATCAAGACTAATTAACAAACTTTTTTTACCGTACCTTTCGTAAGCTTCAACTATTCACTGCTGGCCGTAATTAAGTGACGTATTTAAATTGGTTTGGAAAAGGAAAAACTGCTTAATTCAAAGCAAAATTGTTTAACACACGGCAAAACTGCTTAATACACCGCAGAACCTATAATGTGTACTATATGTAAATTTATAACTAAAACAATGCCGTTAACCCTCTACCCTCTAGAAGGTATTTCCGCTTTTAAACGGAGCACAGAAAACATGAATAAAAAATAGAAAAATAATTATTTGCTCTTGTTTATAATATTATAGGTGTATGTGCGTTAGTGGTTATTATTTGCGTAATTTAAACACTTCAGTTAAATATTGATGTGAACAAAATTGGGCAGACAAAATTTAATTGTCGCGTCACAATGTCCAAGTGTACAAGAAATATTATTTGTCTTGTTTTTCTTGTCAGAAATCAGAGAGTAGAAAGATAGGACATTCATAATATTCTGATCTACAGTGCAGTATATTCTTGGTCTACTTGAGAGGCACCCTTCGAGTATAACATGTTGACAGTACTTGGGAGGAGTACTTCGAGTGCAAAGAGCTAATAATGTAAAAGGTAGAAAACATCGATACGTCATGTGAGCGATGTTAGCTGACATAGCGAGGCAATAGTAAAATAGTTTGCATTGCTCAAAACAGGAAATCGTATCTCGCTTGATTTCACGCAAGTGTGCGTAAGTTTTAAAAGGCTTCGTTTGCAATTGAGAAATATGTATAAATGCATTCGTGAGACCAAATATTATTTGACTGGTGGTTGGTGATTTTACAGTTCAACCGGGAATTAGAATTTCAATTAGTGATGCTTTTGTATTATATAATGTTTGTTAATGTAGTAATATGTTAATAATTTTAACCTGAGACAATTTTAGACCTAATTTTCGATTTTTTCACATTACAATTACCCTACCATAATTTTCCTAGTCAGAAAACATTGCCTGCTAGATGGTTAAAGTAAATAATATTCCATGCAAAATCCAACCGCTAAAACGCTTAACACAAAACAATACTGTTTTATGATCAGTAATTTTCACATTCAAAAGCTAATTAGTTACTTAAAACATTTAATATATTTTGTTCGTAAGACACTTTAACTGTAATAATATTTAATATAGGAGGAATAGTTAAAATGGTTATCTATTATGCTATTTAGCTGTTATATATATTAAAGTCATCTTTTAATTTAGTTTTTCTTCTCATAAAAATGGCTGCATCATTTATTTGGTTAAAAAACTTCGACAAAAACCACTTTATCACATGCAAATATTAAAAAAACGCCAATCTTCAGCTTTTGGTTGATTAGCAGAAGCTTTTTAACAGATTTGGATTTATTTCTCAGGAAAAATAAATTTTTCGAAAAAATTTTTGATTTTAATTTAATTATTAATATATCAAATATTTTTAAGATGCGTTTTCCTTTTCCGATCTACTTTTTCAAACTGGTCGATGAAATTTGTTTTCCGTGTATTTTTAGAATTAAAAATCACAAGCAAAGTTATATTTTCCCTGTCAATATTTCATAAAATATTTATGACATTTATTATTTAAGTATAGAAAACTTAATTAAAATGACATCATTAAAATTGTAGATGCATTTATAGAAATATGTTTTTTACCAATCATTTGCATCATCAGCTCTTTAGTTATTTCTGACTGTTTTGCTATTTTCCAACCGATTCCCTTAACTATGTATGTGTTTGCTGCAAAAACAATTATTTTTCTTACGTAACTATTTTGCGTGAAGCACAGTGAAACTGCAAATATAATTTTTTTGCTATTTGGGAACCTATATTTTTAAATAAATAAAACTGCTGTCTCAAAAGTGATTTACCATTTGCTACCAGTTTGCAGTTTTACGTTGCTATAACATATCGGCAAGCAAACTACGATTACCAGTTTTGCTGCTATTACGTCGACAAACCAAAAAACAGACGTTTTTGGGTATTTTTTAAGAAATTATCATAACTAAATTGCTGTGAATTTTAGATGGCACAACGTTTCGACAACTCCAAATTGTTACTTGGGATGCTTAAAGAATAATTAACGTTTTTTTTTAATTTGCAATTTCTAAATTTTGTTTTTTTTTAAACTGTACAAATAAAGTTTTCTCAATTGTACGTAGTACATATGTGGCTTGCTGTATTAGATAATAAATGGTCCCTTGGTTAACTATAATATAGGTCTTAGCTTGATTTTGAGCTTGACTAATCGAAAAGCAGAATTGGAAGTTTCTCTAAGAATCACGCTCTATTTTGGGCACAAAGGTACAAGTTTCAAAATTTTGGCTCCGATAGCTTTCAAAATTTCTGAGATAGTCATGCCCAATTGTGCTACCTTTGTTACGGCCATTAAAACAATTTTTTTGTGTAAAGCAAAATTTAAAATGATAGTATCCGACACCCTTTAGCAAATAGTATTACGTAGTTATATATAAATGTTTATTAACAATTGTTATCATTACAAAATAAATTAACTTGTTTGAGATTGAAACTGAACAGTGCATCCACCACCGCTGCATCATTTGCAGATAGAATATCCGAAGGGAGTAACCCCAAAGACTCAGTTTCACTATCAACCAACCAATTAATATTACTTAAATTAAAATCACCTAATACAAGTAAAGTATCATTATAATTAATTATATTAGCCAATTCACATATACAATCTACATGACTCAAATAAACATCAGTAGGTGAGCTAGGTGGTATGTACAAAACTATAAAATAAAATAAATTATTACAAATTAAAACTTTGACACATAAAAATTCAATAGAGCCACATCCAGGTACTATAACCAGCTCACTTTGCATAGAAGAATGGGCTGCAAACAGCACACCACCTCCACTTTTTTTAGTGCTGTTAAAAATAGATCTATCACATCTATAAATGACAAAGTCGTCAGAAAAGAACTCATTATTAAAGATCCCCTCATGAAATCCAGTTTCCACAAGAGCAAAAAATTGAAAATCCGTTGAATAAAAGAAATTCAAAAATTCAGCTGACTTAGACGACATACGCCCAACATTACGATAAAATAATCTCGGAGACGTCAAATTATAATGATTAGTTTGTTTATCAAAACGACTGGCATCAGTTAAAGAGTTGGTTGGTTTCGTTGAAGAACGGGAAAATTCGATTTATTGGTTCGTCCCTTATTAAAAATTACAAATTCTTTAATTAATGGCCCAGCAGGCCAAGAAGTAGGTTGTAATAAATTATCAAAATCAGTAATGTCCACATATAATTTAAATGACGAAAAATTACGGTCTGCATCATTAATCCGTCGAGGGCAGTTTACATCCTCAATGTTAAATTTATCTTTAAGATAATTCAAAATTACAGCTTCGGAAACATCTTTATGGAGTCGAGAAACAAATAAAGTTTTACGTGGCTTCACAACCTGGAGCGATGAGACCAGATCACCAGTGCCAATAATAATTGGTCGCTTAGAATGAGGTTTGATATGATGTGCAGCCCCACTATTATGAGCATGATGAGAAGCTTGAAACGACAGTGGCGATTTAGTATTATTCTTATTGTGCGTATTAGTTATTGTGTGTGTGTGTGTTCGAATGCTCTTTTATGATTCATGCTCTTCATGTTCTTTTTAGTTTTTCGTTTAGTTATTTTGTGTTGTTTGTTGATATTAGGGTTTCGTATACGAAATGAAATTTTTAAAGGGACACGAAGCGAAGATGACGATGTTTGAGAAAAAAATCAATCGACAAAAATGCAAAATTATGGACAACCTGCAATTCGATATATTTAATTTCAAATTATTTATATTTATGATAGTTAGTCAATATTATTTCAAAAGATGCACTTTATACACTTTCTCATTGGTCATTTAATTATATATTACAAGTACGAATTATCGTTAATTTACGTTACATTCACAAAATAAAAAATTTAATTTGTTTAGTTTTAACTTAATATTTTTCTTTATTAATTTTTTAATAATTTATAATAAAAAACTGATTTATTATTAAATTATATTTAGTTAAAACTAAAGAAATAAATTGTTTTGTTATACAATAATAGAACTTTACTAAAAGTAGAATATTCAAAAAGTACTTACAACGAACAATGCAGTATTGTAAATTCTCCTGCTTTATAGCAAGTGAGATCACACGTAAGCATAAACACCAAAAAATTTGAACCGATTTCAACCGATTGGCTTACTTTTGTTACTTACCGTCACAAAACGATACACTAATACAAATAACGTATATGACAGCACACAATAACAAAATGTATCTGATACGCCTTGTACGTTTACAAAATTCTCATGAGGCAGTCAGGAATTTTGCGACCAAAATTAATGTACTGTTCAAGTTTAGTAGGATTTGTAAAAATGTGAGTTAGTGAAAATATTGAACAATAAGTCAGGCAAATTACTGATACCATTCTGGTCCTTACTCGATCTGAGAAATTGAATGTAATAACTCAGAGAAAAACAGTTAAAATTTATATATTATGTACTTCTTTCTCCCTTCTACCGATTTTCAATTTGTTTTACATTTTGTTCAGTTTGTTTTGAACCATTGTGCAAATCAGTCACATCTAAACTAAATAATACATTTAGTTTGATACCCAAAAGTCTTTATCATCTGTTCAGCAAAAAATTACATAAATTGTAATTTGATAAATAAATTATAATTAATGTACCATCCTAATGTCATTCAATGAACTGAATGTATGACATTTTGTATTTTACTGCGTATCTTCCCCTCCATATTGTTACAGGTTTAATGATTTTACACACAAATTTCATTTTGGAATTCTTTTCAAATTACTTAGTATTTTACACTGTCACTTTCTATTCAAAGTGTGTTGCGTAAATCAGCAATGAGTACATTGATGAATCGCTCTTGAATATTCTTAATGAACCACATTTAATTGTTCACAGAAGCAATATTTCATTGATAAAGGAAAATTATATAAATGAGTTTAGTCCCGGGCCCTGAATATAATAGTTCACTTATTAGGTCGTTAGGAATTTCATCAAGAATTCATCGGTGATATCATCGATTACCTTCTACTAGGGTTAAACATTTTTTTGAATATATTAAATTAGCATTATGCTAATATGACTAGGACACACGCGCTTCTAATTCAAACGTGTTTCTTATCTATTTACGTTACGCGTAACATTTTTAAAGAATATTACGATTTCGTCCAACAATCTCTACTTCATATTATGTATTTCTATTCATATTTAGTCATAATAAAGAAGACCTTGCTCAATTAAAATTAAACCTCAGCGTGTCATTGACATTATTCTTAAGCAACGAAAATATATTTTTATAAAAAATATGTGAGCAACATATTGGACCAAACTTGTTTAGTTAATGATGTTATTGGTAAAGAACGCATGCAACAATAACAAACAGGGCACCACACAAAGCTAAAAATTCAGAGATAGAATATTAAAAAGTGATTGCAAAGATTAAAACATTTTTAGTACGTCAGTCGTTGATTAAAATACTAAATACCTGGAATTTTTGAATACATTCTCATACAACACAACTTAAACTTACATTAACATATTGAGTCGAGATTGTGCAGGCGTTCTAAAATTAAAACAAATATTTTTTTCTTTACAAACAAACTTCGCCGGTCTAACATTTCAGTTTCCTATAACATATAATATTCTAAAACTTTACACTAACTAATAAGACATCCAATATATTCTTCTTGTATTTAAATAGTAACCATTTAGAGGCTTTTATTTATGTCTGACTACGGACCTATTTGAAATAATATATAGCTCAATTCTTCAATTTCAATTTTTATTATATATTATGTACATAATTTAGAATTTTTACTTTTGTACACTGGCGAGCACAAATGGACGAATAAATAGGGAATTCTTATTTTTTCCGATATGTACTACGGTTTTATAAATCCAAATAAAGAAGAACTACTTTATGCGTTTTAATGTATATTTCACTACAAAATCCTCGAATAACAAAATTAACCGTTATCTATTTAACTTATCTTTCCATGTCAAAATTCAAAATATTATTTTGTATATTCTTCCAATTTTGCTCGTTTTCAAAATTTTAAATTACCGCTATTTATTTTAAATGCAAATTTACAGTTATGTATTATTATTTTCCGACAATCTATTTCGAAATATTATTCATTCGTTATTCAATCGTTGAACAGAACTAGTCGATTTTTTATTAAGTTTTAGTTATGAAAAAAAAAAACGGGACTACAAATTTTATCAAATCAAAAGGGCATTCATAAAGTAAAATTGCTAGTTTGTGTAATGTTATACCTACGACTGTCCGAGTAGTTGGTAAAAGAAATGTTAGTGGGTAACGTAGGGCCAGAAAGGATGACGTAAATTATTGTTCAACCGAGACGCTCGTTTGATGTTATACCTACGACTGTCCGAGTAGTTGGTAAAAGAAATGTTAGTGGGTAACGTAGGGCCAGAAAGGATGACGTAAATTATTGTTCAACCGAGACGCTCGTTTGATGGAACGCCATTTAAATGAGAAAGCCACTACCAGAAGAATTAACAACCGTTAGAGTCAGATAAAACCATAAACAAAACTGTAAGCGAATAGACAGGCCGACGGATACTTAAAAAAAATTGGATTTGCCAGCAGGGTCAGACAGAAAAAATCGGCTCTATCCGATAAAAATGTAACAGCCCGTTTAAAGTTAGCAGAAGAGCATAAAACTTGCAATACGGAAGATTGGAAACGAACTAATGGGTTAGATGAAACCCAAATAAACCGTTTCCAATCAGATGGAAAAAATACTATTGGTGCATACCTGGCAATAAATTACAGAAGTACCAAGCCAAAAAAAACTGTAAAACATGGTGGATGAAGTTTCATGGTTTTGGGGCTGTTTTACTTGGTGAAACTTTGGTCCTTTAGTAAGAATATTTATAATAATAAGCAAGTAAATGTATTTAGCTATTTTAATAGAAACTTTGCCAAATTTTATTGATGAATGTGCCGACTTTATCGATGAAAGAATTTTTCAACAAAACGGTGATCCCAAAATCACTGCCAAAATCGTACAATAATGGTTGAATGAACAAAAATTTACAATGTTAAAATGGCCACCACAGAGCCTGGATTTAAATCCGATAGAGAAATTGCGAGCAATTTTTAAAAGGCGTTTGCGAAATTAAGAATAACCCCAAAATCCATCAAAGAGCTATGAGACCGAATAAGCGCTGAACGGTTAAAAATTCCATCTTCTCTAATTGAGTATTTGGTAGAAAGTATGCCAAGAAGGGTAGCAAGCTTAATTGCGAATAAAGGATTATGGAAAAAATACTAATTAACTGTTGTATTATACCCCAAGCTGGATCAGTGCAAAAGTGGAAGAATGTGCACTATTGAATTTTTTGTCATTCTGAGTAATTCTTCTTTATTTGCCTTTAGAAAAGCGTAGTACTGATAAAATAAAAATTCCCCGTCTATTATGCTCGTCACTGTACATACTCGTGCCAAGTAACTTTGCTTGCTCCCTTTAGCTGTGCTCAATTTGAGGATTAAAGCCGATTTGATATTTTAACGAAACTAATCCTGAAAATCAAGTTTTAAAGAGGTCGACATTTAATAATTAATTGTTATTGTAATTAGTAAGCATGTTTTTTACAATGAGCAATTATACAGTTTTATTATTAATAATAAAAAATAACGGAAAAAATTAGCATACAAAATTTAAAGTAAACGATGTATATGAAGTTATCCCAGGATTTCATCCCAGCAAATAAAAAAATTGAATCAGGCAACCCTCGAAAAATACTTTTGTGAAGTTACCCCAACCCAGAATATAATTATTTTTAACTTTAAAACTTAATAAAAAAATAGCTCAAAATATCTAAATTAAATAATTAAACAATAATTCCTACAAAAAAAAATTATCTAATATGTATCGCTTTCAAAACATCTGTACATAATTATTGAAATATTTATTCGATTTTTGAAATAATATAGATTTTTCGTCTGTAATAATAAAATTTAAAATTTGTCAGATTGAGGCTCAATGGTTTTTAAATGGACATACACATAGCTTACTTTTGGCCAAGTTTAAAGAAAATCGTACCGTTGCAACTTCCGTAATTTGGCCCTGGGCCAGAAAAAACTCCATACAATTTTTGAAGTAAAATTGGATTTTTCGTCTGTAATAATAAAATTTAAAATCTGTCAGATTGAGGCTCAATGGTTTTTAAATGGACATACACATAGCTTACTTTTGGCCAAATTTAAAGAAAATCGTACCGTTGCAACTTGCGTAATTTGGCCCTGATAATGACCCGAAAGTCGAAATATCCCAAAAGCTTAATTATATTAAAGTTTATGTTTTAATATGTTAACTTAAGGAAACCAATTAATAAATAGTCTATAAAAAAGCCATAATTATTAATTAATTATTTTTTTATTAATTTTTTTTCTATATTTATTATATGTATTTCAAATTTAATTCAATTCATATATTTGTTTTTAAGTTAAACAAATTATATAAATTATTTATTTTATTTAAATGTTGAGCATATGAGGAATAACATTTATTGATTTCGATTTTTGTTTTATGACAATTTACGAGACATAATGGGAGTTATTTGAATTATACATATAATTCACAAATGAATTTATTTTATATTTTTGCTCTGCAATAATTATCTCAGTGGAAATTTCGATGATTGTAATTGATGCTGTTGGATTTAAAATTGGCTCAACATATATAAATATTGTGTCATCAATAAGACAATTTCTTCTAATAGCATTACTATCGCAACTTCTACACATTGAAATGACATTCTCTTCGATGCAATTGGCCAAATATTTGATTCCCAACTTTTCTAGCTTAAAATGATCTATTGGTAAATAATGCAACCTGTCTATCACCATGTTGTAACAGGAATCACATTTTGTGTATTTTGTACGCTATAAAAATTTCGTAATTTTAAAACAAAATTTGATACCATTGTGGAATTTAAAGTGCAATCCCGCTTTAGTCCATTAATAACCATTTTTTAAAAAAGACCATTTTTTAAAAAAGACATGGTCGAGTTTTCTTACAGACGAAAAATTTAATTTTACTTCAAAAATTGTATAGAGGTTTTTGGCCCATGGCCAAATTACGCAAGTTGCAACGGTACGATTTTCTTTAAACTTGGCCAAAAGTAAGCTATGTGTCTGTCCATTTCAATACTATTGAGCCTCAATCCGATAAATTTTAACTTTTGTTATTATAGACGAAAAATCCAATTTTACTTCAAAAATTGTATGGAGTTTTTTCTGGCCCAGGGCCAAATTACGGAAGTTGCAACGGTACGATTTTCTTTAAACTTGGCCAAAAGTAAGCTATGTGTATGTCCATTTAAAAACCATTGAGCCTCAATCTGACAAATTTTAACTTTTGTTATTATAGACGAAAAATCCAATTTTACTTCAAAAATTGTATAGAGGTTTTTGGCCCAGGGCCAAATTACGGAAGTTGCAACGGTACGATTTTCTTTAAATTTGGCCAAAAGTAAGCTATGTGTCTGTCCATTTCAATACTATTGAGTCTCAATCCGATAAATTTTAACTTTTGTTATTATAGACGAAAAATCCAATTTTACTTCAAAAATTGTATGGAGTTTTTTCTGGCCCAGGGCCAAATTACGGAAGTTGCAACGGTACGATTTTCTTTAAATTTGGCCAAAAGTAAGCTATGTGTATGTCCATTTAAAAACCATTGAGCCTCAATCCGACAAATTTTAACTTTTGTTATTATAGACGAGAAATCCAATTTTACTTCAAAAATTGTATAAAGGTTTTTAGCCCAGGGCCAAATTGCGGAAGTTGCAACGGTACGATTTTCTTTAAATTTGGCCAAAAGTAAGCTATTTATATGTCCATTTAAAAACCATTGAGCCTCAATACGACAAATTTTAACTTTTGTTATTATAGACGAAAAATCCAATTTTACTTCAAAAATTGTATTGAGTTTTTTCTGGCCCAGGGCCAAATTACGGAAGTTGCAACAGTACGATTTTCTTTAAACTTGGCCAAAAGTAAGCTATGTGTATGTCCATTTAAAAACCATTGAGCCTCAATCTGACAAATTTTAACTTTTGTTATTATAGACGAAAAATCCAATTTTACTTCAAAAATTGTATAGAGGTTTTTGGCCCAGGGCCAAATTACGCAAGTTGCAACGGTACGATTTTCTTTAAATTTGGCCAAAAGTAAGCTATGTGTCTGTCCATTTCAATACTATTGAGTCTCAATCCGATAAATTTTAACTTTTGTTATTATAGACGAAAAATCCAATTTTACTTCAAAAATTGTATGGAGTTTTTTCTGGCCCAGGGCCAAATTACGGAAGTTGCAACGGTACGATTTTCTTTAAACTTGGCCAAAAGTAAGCTATGTGTATGTCCATTTAAAAACCATTGAGCCTCAATCCGACAAATTTTAACTTTTGTTATTATAGACGAGAAATCCAATTTTACTTCAAAAATTGTATAAAGGTTTTTAGCCCAGGGCCAAATTGCGCAAGTTGCAACGGTACGATTTTCTTTAAATTTGGCCAAAAGTAAGCTATTTATATGTCCATTTAAAAACCATTGAGCCTCAATACGACAAATTTTAACTTTTGTTATTATAGACGAAAAATCCAATTTTACTTCAAAAATTTTATAAAGGTTTTTGGCCCAGGGCCAAATTGCGCAAGTTGCAACGGTACGATTTTCTTTAAATTTGGCCAAAAGTAAGCTATGTGTATGTCCATTTGAAAACCATTGAGCCTCAATCTGACAAATTTTAACTTTTGTTATTATAGACGAAAAATCCAATTTTACTTCAAAAATTGTATTGAGTTTTTTCTGGCCCAGGGCCAAATTACGGAAGTTGCAACGGTACGATTTTCTTTAAACTTGGCCAAAAGGAAGCTATGTGTATGTCCATTTGAAAACCATTGAGCCTCAATCTGACAAATTTATTATTACAGACGAAAAATCTATATTATTTCAAAAAGCGAATAAATATTTCAATAATTATGTGGGTGCTATTCTTGAACCATTACGAAAACTTTCGTATTGCGAGTTAGTGTCAAAGTATTACGAAAACCCTAAAATCGTATTCTTGAAATCGAATTACGAAAATTTTCGCAACGGAACGTTACTAAAATTTTCGTAATGGTTTTTTCGTTTCCCATTGCATTTCGTAATGAAATCATTTGGATTTTTGTGATAATTATATTGATAAGGATGTTCATAAAACTCAATATTTTCTATTCTCAATATTTTATAAAAAAGTGAAAACAAAAGCGTACCTTTTTTTTCTTTGTTTCACGTATTCTTAAAAATATGTATTATTTATTTCGAGATAACGATGTACATAATTATATGCATTCGGTTTTGTTTACTACCTATCTAGAACAAAAGGATATTTTCTTCTAAATTTTTGTATTTACATGTCGTATATCTAAATCTTGGGATATTTTTTTAAATGCTTGACCACTTTCTAATTTTAAACAATACGTGTAAGGGTAAGAGATTTTTTCGTAATTGACAATTGGCTATAGCGGACAAAAATGGAATATGTGATTCAATACAACAAAAATATGTTATTTAAAGCTATATTGCCTATTTAACTTTTATATTTATTTGTTAAAATTGGAAATTAATTAATGCAATGTGTAATTTAAAGTGTGATTTTTATCATTCATTAAGTTCATTTGGAACAATTTTGTTTTATCACTTTAAATGCCCTGTCTTCAAACATTACGAAAATTTTCGTAATGCACAATATTTTCGTAATCGTAATGGTGAAATCATAAATTAGTATTCTTGAAGCCATTACGAAAATTACGAAGAGAGGAATAAAAAACTAAGAAGATTTCGAAAGAGATGATTAAAAATGTTAGTTTAGTTTAGTATAACTGAGAATATTAAGCGAAGCGGACGCTTTCTTTACTTAAAATTATAAATTGTTGTGAATTTTTGTCAATAATGGCTTATTTATTTAATATTAAATTAAATATATTAAAAATGATTGTGTATGCTACTTTTTCTTTTAAAGGGAAAATTACTTCGGTCTAAAAAGACCAATGTGTTGAAATCTTGTCAAAAATGGACAAAAATATGTTTGATCCAAAATCATTTATCTCGATGTTTTGAAAGTCCTTGAGTCCGAAAAAGAAAAAAAAAAAAATATGTCTGTCCGTCTTTCTGGACGTCTGGATGTCTGTACCCATGATATCTCGAGAATCGCTTATCCGATTTAGAATTTGTTTTTTCCAAAAATCTGTTTTTATGGTACGGCGGTACATATGATCGTATGATGGTACGATTGAACGATGATATAATGTTATGTCGTGTATGATGGCATGATGGTTTGATGGTATGGTAGTACGATGATATGATCCTATGCAATGCCACTACATAAAAAGCCATGAAAAAAAAACTTGTAGTGGTGTTAAGGCAATAAAGATTTTTATTTTCCAATGGAACGTAAACACAATCATATGGGATTTTGTGTTGCCTTTATTTTCAATTTAAATGAAAATTTTTATTGATAAATAAAAATAATTTTAAATTAAAGACAATTTGTTTCGTCGGCAAGTGACCCCTTGTGTGTTGGTGATAGCTTTTCACATTTTTCATCATATCTCCCAAGTTATGGGCTCGATTTTAATTCTGTTTGCGGTTTTTTAAAGCTTTTGAGTCACTTTATTGGTAAATTTTCACACTAAGCCAGGTTTTGGTAAAGAATGTAACAAATTATGGGAAAATCACATTTTTTTACTTAAACGATTTTTTTATTTAAAAAAACCTCTACTTTTTAAAAAAAATGAACTGTAAGTCGAAAAAGTGTCCCATGGCATGGTTATTTTAGTTATAATTATTAAAACAATGTTACTACCTAACTCATAAAATATTCGAACACCAATTTGTCGAAAAAATGGCGTTTGTAGCCGTTTAGGTATAGTGATGTTATCTAACCAAATCTTTTAAATGATCGAAAACTCAAATTGGTAAGTAATAATAAATAGTTCAGTTGTTCGCTAACCGATCGTGTGACACTGTCACACATGTACTCTCAGTGTTCTGTGTTTTAACAATTTTAAGTTTGTGTGAAAATTAAAAGGACAGTTTGTGTTAAGTAAACGCTTAATCATTACAATGACACATTTGCGTGATCTACCACCTTCTCACGTAGCCGATATGCATTTTGTAAACCTGTTCTGTAATGGAAATGCACGCGTTGCTGTCGAAAAATACAGTCGTCGATATCCAACAGGCCAGTACTTGGGTATAGGACATTCATTGCAATACATCGACGTTTTCCCAAACAAGGATTATTCCAACAACAACACGAGTCCAGCGTGAATATTAACGTACACGTCGGAAGAGGATTTATTACGATTAATACGCGCTGACCTTACGATAAGTATCAGCCGCCTGTCTATTAGATTATGCATATCGAGGTCAAGAAGGCCTTAATCCTTATCCCTTCCGTCGTGCTCAACATCTAATAAATGTGGACCATCGTGCCAGATCAGTTTTTTGTAACTGGATAATTTCACAGCAAAGAAGTGATGTCAATTTTATAAGGAGAATATTGTAGACAGATAAAGCTACTTTCACCAGGGCGGGTATAACAAATGATAGAAACCTCCATGTTTGTGCGGTCGAAAACCCAAACGTCGTAAGGGAGACAGCTTTCCAGAGCCAATTTGCTATAAATGTATGGGCGGGAATGATCCACGATTAACTTATCGGACCTTACGTGGTAATAAACAGGCTTGATCAACATGTATTATTAGAATTTTCAGGAATCACGTTGTAATGGAAAAAGTGCCATTGTTGAGGAGAAGGCGAATGCAGCTGCAATTAGATGGAGCTCCAGCACATTTTGCAAAGATAATAGTGATAATTTGAATGAAAATAACCCACGGTGGATCGGTAGAGGAGGTCCTGTAGCCTGGCCGCCAAGGTCCCCTGATCTTACGCCCCTAGATTTTTATTTCTGACAGCAAGAATTTTCGCTGCTGCAGCAGAAACAAGAGGCAACCCTTAACAATTGCGTTGGACAACAACTAGTGTGATCAGGAGAGCCCTTGTTTGTTTACAAGAGAGTGGAGAGCATTTCGAACATGTCATTTAATTAAAAATGTTTAATAATTTGTAATAAAAATTGTTTTTATTGATTATTAATAAAATAGTATTATTTTATTTCTTTGACTTTAATTTAAACATCTTTTTTGTTTAATTTCCCTACTTTCTCTAGGTGATTTTTGCGCGGTATTTTTAAGAGTTAGCTAGTAACAAAGCTTTGTCAATTTGTAGATATTATGCTGTAATTAATAATAATAATTAAAATAATTAACTTAATGGGACATTTTCACGGTTTACAGTTCAGTTTTTTAAAAAGTAGAGGTTTTCTTTACTAAAAAAAATGTTTTTTTCCCGAAATTTTTTACATTCTTTAAAAAAACCTAGCTAAGTGCGCAAACTATCAAATAAAGTGACTCATAAACTTCATCTTTTCAAAAACCGCAAACAGAATTATAATCGAGCCCATAACTTGAAAATGAGACACCCACTTTAAAGGATTTTTTGCGATAATTTTACTTAAATATTCCGAATTTTCTGGCCGGTCACTTGACGACCAAACACATTGTTTATCTTGCAGCTTTTACAGAATTTTAATTGAAATTAATAAAATTTTAATTAACAATTTTGCATTTTAGTAAATTGATTTTTAGAGAAATTTAGGGAAATCGTTAGGCTTCCTGTTTTTTTTTAAATTTCTTTTCGTAGATTACTAGATTAGTTTTATTATAAATCATGGCTGTTTATGTAGTAGCATTGGTAAAGTAATAAAACTAATCTAGTAATCTACGAAATGAAATTTTTAAGAAAAGCACGGAGCCTGACGATGTTTGAGAATAAAAATCAATTTACTAAAACGCAAAATTGTGAATTAAAATTTTATTAATTTTAATTAAAATTGTGGACAAGCTGCAATTCGATATATTTAATTTAAAATTGTTTATATTTATCAATAAAAATGTTCATTCAAATTGAAAATAAAGACAACACAAAATAATTCCAATATGATTTTGTTTATGTTTCATAGGAAAATAAAAATCTTTATTCGCCTGGGGATTTGACTTTTTAGACTGATGCCACGGCTGTTTATGTAGTGGCATTGTCCTATGATTCTATGGCGATATGATTTTAGATCGTACTGTCGTACGATACTATTATGGTATGATGGTATGATTGTATGACTTTACGTACCATTAGTATTAGCCGCCTGTGACGGTATATCAATCCAATTCCAATTACAACACGCGACATTTAAAAATACATCCCAAATTGTCAATTAGTATTGTAGATATTACCCTTATTTTTAAGAAAATAATAAACATACCACAAGCAAATAGGTACCCTTTTTTTGTGGTAATAAAATAATAAATATTTAGCGAAATGTAAATACATATTATTTTTAACCATCAACAGAAATTATTGAGTTTTATGAACGTCTTTGTATGAATATAATTAAAACAAAAATCTAAATGATTTCATTACGAAATGCAATAAGAAACAAAAAAACCATCCGAAAATTTTAGTAACGTTCCGTTGCGAAAATTTTCGTAATCCGGATTTCAAGAATACCATTTTAAGAACTTACATTTTCATCTTCTCTCTCGAAATTTTATTATTTCTTTTTGCCTCTCTTCGTTATATTCGTAATGGTTTCAAGAATACTAAATTATGATTTCACCATTCCTATTACGAAAATAGCATTACGAAAATTTTCGTAATGTTTCAAGAATAGCACCCCAGATGGTTTGAAAGCGATACATATTTTTTAGATAATTTTTTTTTGTAGGAATTATTGTTTAATTATTTAATTTAGATATTTTGAGCTATTTTTTTTATTAAGTTTTAAAGTTAAAAATAATTAAATTCTGGGCTGGGGTAACTTCACAAAAGAATTTTTCGAGGGTTGCCTGGTTCAATTTTTTTATTTGCTGTGATGAAATCCTGGGATAACTTCACATACATATGTAAGTAAACGTTTAGTTTTATGTTTTGTTTGGCTTGAGGTTGTCATTTACGTCACTAAAGATTACTAGGAAAAAAAATAATTCGATTGAAAATATTTGGCTAAAATAGCAAGCCTGTCAAATCAGTCTATTTTGAGTCACGTGTACAAAATAAACTAATCAAAATAACATTAAACTAATAACTTCGCTAGGGAAATTATCAGTTATTAAGGTTTTAATTGGAATATTTCGGACACGTGACTCGAAATTGACCGAAATTGACCTATTTTAGCAAAATATACTCTGGATACTAGATGAAAAGAATTCCTAGTTTTATTTTACAATAAATACTGTTTCAAAATGATACTTTCATAGTACAATTTGCAATCTAGCAGCCTAAACTATTTTATGTAAAAAAAACAGAACAAAATAAAATTGTAAAAAATGTTCTCTTCGAATACCCCTCGAGCATTGACAAATACCTCATAATTTTATTATATTTCCTCAAGCACGTTGCTTTTAGATAATAGCCCTCGGGCTGTTACCAAGCAACGTGCTTTCGAAAAATATAATAAAATTATTTCGGGAAATTATTAATGCCCTTAGGATATTACTGCTGAAAAAAGATTTGATTTGATTTGTATAACATATTAATTACTATTAATTAGGTGTGTAACTAGAAACTCGGCTTTTTTCGGTCAAATTCAACTTTATTGAAAAGATACTTGTTACAGAGATTAATAATTTAAATTTTCGCCATTACTATCTATGGTCTTTTGCCATTTATCGGGCGGATGATGAATGTCTTCGCGGTAGAAACTTGGTGGTTTCGAAGCAAAGTAGTCAGCGAGCCATTTTGGCATATGTTAAACTTTCTTGAACCGCTAGTAGGAAATATGATGAGATCGATCTGAATAAGTGGCAATCAGAGTGAGTCAAGTCTGGAAAATACGCCGCATACTGTACAACTGCCCAGCCTAAGAAGAAGATGAGTTCTTGGGTTGATTTTGCTGTATGTGCACGAACATTGTCATGTAGTAATATCCCCTTCCGCCTTCCTTGGGGCATAAATATTATTTTTTCCTCCAAAGCATCACTTAATTTGATCAATTGGACCTGTGGCCCTATTCTGGTAATTCCCGGGGAACGGGGAATAATTTTTTTTATAGCAGTTATTCCCGAGATATTTTTTCATAATTTTTTATTCCCCATTTCCCAAAAGTGCATTCTGTCAATTGGGGAAACAGAAACGTCAATTTTTAGTTGTCAAAGTTGTCAATATAGAGTTTTTTGTGTCTCGATTTTTAATCATTTTAATTGTTGTGTTTAATTATTTTAATTGATTTAAATAAAGTTGACAATATATGGTTTCTTTCGCCTCGATTTTGAATCATTTTAATTGTTGTGTTTAATTTTAATTGTTCAATAAAGCACTCGACTACAAAAATCGTCAAATGGTTTATATTACCAGTCCAAACACAAAACAACATAAATTTTTGTTTCTTGTACTTTTCACACCAAAAAATTTACATTGAGTTCAATAAAATTCTATACAATTACATAAAAATGAATCGGAAGAGCGATACAACATCGCAAACAGGTCAGCCCGTAATTGCATAGAGAGATACAATGGAGTCTTGAAATCAAGATTTAGATGTTTGGCCAAAGATAGGTGCAATAAATATTCACCTTTCATGGTGGGGCAAATTATTAATAAATGTGCTACATTGCACAATTTTTTAAAAATGCACAATTACACTGACCGACATGGTTTAGTGGAACCATAAGTCAATGAAAACGAGACATATGTAGCGTCGGAACGGCTACTAACAGTGTCTCGAGAAATAAGAGCTTCTATTGTTCAAATATATTTTAATAATCAATAAATTCAAGAAAAAAAAAATTGTAAAAAATTTACCCACTTTGTTAAAAACGTCCCTTAAAATTAAATTTTTTTTCCGTCATTGCTGCAGCAATGCGGTTTAAGGCGGCAACCTTCTCCTTCTCTATTCTGTTGGATTCGTCCAATAGTTTGTCTCTTGTACAAGCAGATCCTAAAAATTCAATAATAAAGAAAATTTAGTGTTACGCATTTCTACAAATAAAATGAACATTTTTAAATTACGAACCTCATTCTTTTAGTTCGTTGGTCACTCTTGGTTCAACGTTACTTGGTGTAGTGTTAATATTGCTTGGACCGGCTGTCAAATTACTTGGATTCACCTACATATAAATACAGTTTATTAGTTTTTATTTACAAACTTTCCCAAACGATTTCCGTTTTACCTGTTGTGATGGTAATTCAATTCCACCTTCTAAATTTCCCGTCCCTTCGCACGCTTCTTTTGTTATTACATTTAAAATCCGCTCATCTAACGAATTTAATATTTTTGCTCTTCTTGACGGTTTCTCCATTCCTAATCCGGTTCTGTTATCATACTCCTACAACTATTTATAAATACACATAAAAGTTATTAATAGTGCTAAATCTGTACTTCATGTCGATCCAGGTCCGTCGCCATTTGTTACCATCTTTCTTTGCTCCAGCAAGGGAATTAAGTTGGGCTGAAATTTCATCCAATTTTAATTTATTGGCCTCCTTGCCATTAATATCATCGAACCTGCAAATTTATATTAAGAACAAAAATATAATTATTAAGAAGTTCTGAAAATGATGCACATAAATTTGAGAACTTACCGATCATTTGCCAGATTTAAATTTTTCTCCATCAAAGTGACCATTAATAACATTTGGTTTTTAGTGACATTTTTCCCCTAAACGATAAAAATACAAATAAAATTCAAAGAAATTTTTTAAAGTGCAAATTTCTAAACTTACTCGCGACGTAGATGTAGCCATATTTAACATAATATTTTATATTTATATAATAAATTATGAAATGTAAATTTTATTTATTTAAGTTTATTTCCAGTATATATTTTTGTTGTTGCCGATAAACTGAATTTTACCATTGACAAAAATCACACAACGCTGTTAATTAACAATTCGCCAACAATTCTTTCTTAAATTAGGTAAGGAAAAATAAACGTCAAAACTGCAATAATTGGGAATAATATTTTCCCAACAAACAATTTTTCCCAAACACCAGAATACACTTTGGGGAATAGGGAATAAAACTGCTACAAAATTTAAAATTTTTATTCCCAGGGAATTACTAGAATAGGGCCACTGGTAACATTCAGCAGTAACAATAGTTTGACCATGTTCCAGATACTCTTAGTAAATGATTCCTCCCTTATCAACAGGCTAAAGGGTGGGACATAAACGATATGAGAGATTAGGGGAGTGACAATGAGGCTAGGAATGCAAACAATATTAAGGAAATAATCGTTCAGCACATTACCTTCCTTGTGTTGCCCATTCCTTGAACCTAATTGGAGTATACGCTTCTGGTAATAATATAAAAATAGTCAATTTTTCGGTATTATATTGAAACTGTATAATACCATATCTTCGCATTTTCTTCTCTTGGGCTGCGGACCAATTCTCAGGTAAATCAATGACTACGGTAAAATTCGTCTTTAAGCATCTATATTGTTTTTAAATAGCCATTTTGTCTACTCAATTTGTAATAATCGAAACAAAAAACATTAACAGTTTTTTATTCCATTCCCTCTCCTTTTAAGAAAGGTAAATATATTTACCATATTATTGTATTTACTGCAGCCTTGATGGGCAAAATTATCAAATTTAATGAAAATTACACTAAAAGTACACAGCGACTCTACACATTTTCCAATTGTAATTCAGAAAGTGTCAACTGTAATTCAGATAAGTCAACTGTTTAGTCAATTATAATTCAGATAGCGTCAATTGTAATTTAGATAGCGACAACTGCAATTCAGATAAGTGAATTGTTTGTTAGTCAGTTGTAATCAGATAAATCAACTGTTTTTCATTTAACATTAATAGTAATTCAGGTTATTCAACTGTAATTCAGAAAGCATCAATGGAAACTCAGAAAGCATCAATTTTCAAGCCTAAAAAATTTTATTTTGAAGAAAAGTAATATGTAGTAGTAGGTAGGTTTGAAATATTTATAATGAGCGTGTTTTTTTTTATGTCGAAGTAACCAGAGAAATAATTTAACTGTCAAAGTTCAGAAATCATTTATCTGTTGATTTAAATCAATTTTGACAAATCGAGATTTTTTGCAAGATTTACCAATTCCAACAAAAAAGAAATGTCAATCACAATTGCGACAATTCAAGACGTCAAAAAATTCGTCGTTTTTAATCACTCCGGAATTTTTACGAGTTCGTTATTTATTAATACATAAGTTGTGTTATTAAAATAATTTTTGCGATAAAATCTGTGGAATTTTGTGCATAATCAAACAAAAGATTTACTGACGGATAACATAACCTCAAAAAGAAATTACATACATGCTGCTTGTGCGTATGATTGGGCATCAAAAACTTATTTGTTTTTTTGACAGCCCAATCGAACTCGACATTAGTATCCGAGACAAAATTTATTTCTCTCCCACTAAACAAAGCGATTCATTTACGATACGAAAATGATGTTTGTTGTTCATACAAAATATCGTTTACGAATCGATTTTGCAATTCGAAATCGATATGTTTACGAATCCAACGTCACATGATAATTAGAATTTTTTACGTAACGTAAATAGAAAGATTTTTACGATAGTGTTGGTTACGATAGTATTTATTTTAGATTAGCAAAAATAAAAAGCCAGTTTTATAATATGATTAATTTTTTTTTTATTACACTTCAAGTGTTATATTATAATAATTATTATATTATATATAATATATAAAATTTACCTTTTTATATGACGGTTTAATTACATCGGGTTTCATAATACTTCGCTCCTCAATTCAATCGGCAGTAGTAAAATTTGCTCACATCTTAAAAATAAACAATTAATATAAAAGGATTAAATTAATAAACAAAAATGATTTAAACAAATTGTAAAAGAAATATATAATTACTTTGTGAAACTCACAACACTAAATATTTCCTAATGATTTTAGTTTCTTTTACACAAATATCACCGCCCGCTTTTGTTTTAGGTTAAACTTGAATTGAAATGGCGAATAAGAGAATGCGCAATATGGAATTTTTATTTTCGTTATTTCTGTGATATAAAAAAATAATGCATCGTTCACATATCGCAATCGTATCGTTTTTTCCGAATCGCTTTTTTTGTTTAGAGGGCTGTGTCGCTTTTTTACGCTCGAATAATTTTCGAATACAATCTTTTTTCTATGAAAAAAAGTCGGATTATTGTTTGACAGCAGCGTTTGTTGTTAAATTCAAACATGATGAGTGTTGTGCATTTAGGTAAAACAAACTTTTTTTATTAAATAACACGAGTAGCTAATTAATCTGTCATTTATTTTTCTCGGATACATCAGAGAAAATATTTATCGGATTTCTCCGATATATTATCTATCTGGCCTCTTTTATTTCTCCAACATAAAAAGAAACACGTCCAATATCTCCACCAAGTCAATTAGGTTGTTTAAACCATATTTGCAGTGCATTGTAACACTTCCTCGTTTCATACGTCTTTGCCAACAAAATTTCTTACAGGAGTGATATTTGTGTTGCATCGTTTGAGCAAAAATTTTATGTGGTGGACGAATTGGAACTCACTAATATAAACAAAAAAAAAACCAATCAAAATAGTTAAAATTTTGTTCATCTAGTATGCTTATAAAATGTTATTTATACATACAACAGTTTATACATCATAAGCTGTCTTCAATTCACGGTATTAAAGTACTTGCAAGTATCACCATGTATTTCACTTAATATGCGCAAATCCTCACTCAATATGCGCGCAAACTTTGGCTGCAACGTTAGACATTAAATACAAGACCGCATTTCACTGGGTTCAATCTGGACATGACATAATGTCTCCAAAAGGGGACTCCTGGGTTGAGGCTGATTGTAGTATAACTTTAAAGCAATTATTAGGTTAAGTCATAAATAATTTCCGATGCAATTAGGTAGAATCTATTGTTTGTATCTAACCACTATGAGTCACCGGTACAAATGAGTTTTTGCTTTTATTAAATAGATAAGGGTTCTGTTAGTCACCACACCCAGCAAGGGTACAGCAACAAAGTTTTTGAGCTTGAATGGTCTGTTTTATTACACTCACCCTACTCCCCGAACCTTTCCTCGACAGACTGTCATATTTACTGTGCCTTACAAAATTTGTTGAATAAGAAAGTTTCAATTCTGAAGAGCAACTCAGTCAGGCTGACGAAAATGTCTTCCAGTCCAAACCTATCAAATTTTTTAAGGAAGGAATTTATAAGCTGCCAGAAAGATGGGGAGGGCCATAGATAATGGTGAATATATGTTGACTCATCATTTTAACTCATCAACATTACAACGTTTAATTTCCACCAAAGTATAAAGTTTTGGTGTTTGTTGTTTTTTGTATCTATTGTGCTGACACTTAACTTAATTTGTAATAATATGCGTACTATAAATGTTTTTGATTTATACTTTACATTTTTGTGCTGACATTGAAAATTTAAAATTATATATAAAGCGTAGCATTGAATAAAATAAGGCAGAATTTAAAATTGACACTAACTGATTTTGTTCTCATTAATTAAACGACCCCACCAGCGGTAACCTTTTAATTAATTAAATTTACATAAATCCGATACAACGGATAACATTGTAAACAATATATTGGGTGTGTGAATATGACTCCGCCCTTTCTCAATTGGTGTCGTTATTTTTACTGCTTACGCAAACTATAAATGCGCAATACTTGTATTCTGTAGTAATTGATGTCAGCTATCAAACGTAATATACGACATTTGGTTGAAGTGTAAACAAATAGTATTTTTAACTCTTTCAAAATGTCGAATTTTATTCCAAATAAACATCATTTGCGGGAAAAGTGAATCGGAAACTTATCGTTTGCTTATGGAAATTTACGGTGAGCATGCTCCATAGAATAAAACGTGCAAAGAATGGTTTCGACGATTTAAAAATGATGATTTTGACATTGAAGATAAAGAGCATGGAAAACCACCCAAAAAATTTGAAGATGCTGAAATGGAAACGTTATTGGCTGAAGATCCTTCCAAACACAATCAGAATTGGCTGTAGCATTAAATGTTGATCGATCAACTGTTGCAAAACGTTTACAAACAATCGGAATGGTTCAAAAAGCTAACAACTGGGTTCCACATGAATTAAAAGAAAGAGACCTCGAACGTCGAAAAACCATTTGTGAAATACTGATTCAAAGACAACAAAGAAAAGGTTTTCTGCATCGGATAGTTACTGGAGATGAATAATGGATTTATTATGAGAATCCCAAACGCCAAAAATCTTGGGTGAAGCGTGGTGAAGCTGGTCCATCGCAACCAAAGCGAGATATCCATTGCAATAAGGTTATGCTCTGTATCTGGTGGGATCAGAAAGGTGTGGTATATTATGAACTGCTGGAATCAGGTCAAAGTATCAATGGCGATACGTACTGACGACAATTAATATGTTTGAAGCGAGCTATAGAGGAAAAACGACCAGAATAGGTGAATAGACACAACAAATTAATTTTTCAGCATGACAATGCAAAACCACATGTTGCAAACGATGTGAAAAATTATTTACAAGGACAGGACTGGGAAGTTCTACCCCAACCGCCGTATTTACCAGACATAGCGCCTTCAGATTACTACTTATTCCGGTCGATGCAGTCGTCTCTTTCTGAACAGCGGTTTAGTTGTCGCGCAGAGATCGAAAATTGGTTTAATGATTGGATCGCCTCCAAAGACAAAGATTTTTTCAGAGAGGGAATCCGTAAACTGCCTGAAAAATGGGGGAAGGTTGTAGCTGCAAATGGAGCATACTTTTAATAAATAATTATTTCGTTTTCTAAACAAGCAAATGTGTTTTATTTTAACAAAAAAGGGCGGAGTCATATTCACACACCCATATAATAAATTAATATAATTTTGTTATTTAATGAAAGCAAAATAAATTGTTGATATCAAAACGGAAATTATTTGTGACCCTACCTAATAAAAGAAAAAATTATGCACAACTTCCACTAACTGATATTGGTGTCAACCATAAGTAGTTACCTAGAAGGCAGGCTTTTTCATCAAGAAAGCTCACTGTGAACCTTTTGCAATGAATTCTGAAGTGAACAAATTAAAACGAACTGAATATGTCCAAACTTTGAACGATTACATTCAAGAAAGAAAACAACTACGGTGGACCGATAAAACTAATTTTAATTTGTTTTGTCGCCGAACAAAAGGAGCAAGAGCTTGGTTCAAGAGCTGGTTCGAGAGCTGTTTTCAACCTCAAGAGGCCCCAAAGTTCATTTAATTGGAGCAATTTTCGTGGCTGGCGTTAAAATGATGGACCGAAGGATAGGTTCGCACAGTTGGCAAATGTTTGGGTAACATTATTAATGCAGCAGTGGCGAGAAAAGGGTAACCAACTAGCAGATTTGGTGATTGTTGCTGACAAAATAATAAAAATATTTGAGATTCACTATTGGTCAAGAAAGGTTAACTAAGGCTAACTCATTATCCGTAGACAAATGTATTTATTGATACAGATTTTGAAGAAATAATTGAGAAATTTCCAAACAAAAAGGCAAGAAAAAGAAAATTAAACCAATAAGTAAATAAACATTACTTTATAAATGAAAAAATAAATGAATTAGCTGAGTCTCTGTTTTCTTTCTCGAATATAAATTTATTGTATTCACGTTATCCCTTATGTCTATGCATCATTTTGCTTACGTTAATTAATTAAGGGTTACCCAGTAACCTTATCAGATTTACTCGAATATCACTTAAAAATGTAACTATTATTAAATTATTTTGGCATTCCTAGGCCCCAGAGCCAAAATTCCATTGATAAAATAGAAATTTTATATACCATAAATATACTTTAAAATTCAATGGACAAAAGGTAAGAATCACGAAAAAATTCTTTAATTCGTAAAACAAACATTAAGACTTATCATTCCTAGCTGCTCTCTTAAAAGGCCTTGTTTTTATAACTGGCCATATGCTAAGATCATTAGATTTAGATACAAATGTATTGCTCCATGAAGACATTTCGATCTGGCATTCTAAACCGATATCCCCAATTTTTGGTTAGATCTAGAATACAGAAATTATTTAAGAAAAAAAAATAGTTGGGATTTATCAAAGCCATGATAGTAAGAAAATAATTTGTTAACGACATCTTGAAATTCGGCCTACAAAACATAAAAATATTTTTTCTTTAACGAAAATTTTCTAATTCTAGAAAAATTTTTATTGTAGGTTTTAGTGTGTATTTCGTTATTGTTTGGTGGTGGTGTTGTGTTGTGGGCTTCTAAATATAAATAAGTTTACTTACGTATTAATTTTATTTGCGGGTCTCTAAATTTTATTAAGATTAGCTCCTGTTGGCTTTATACCACATACTCCAAAATTAGTGTTAGTTACTTTTATGGTATTTTCGAAGAAAAAAAAAAAATTCTCATACGAAAAAACATTATGTTTTTTCAAGTTGAAGGGGGAAAAAATTACTAAAAAGATGAGAAAATTCTATGTGCGTCAAGTTGTTCTGTTGCGAAATTACCATAAAAGTTACTGACACTATTTTTCTTCTTTAAAGAAAATATTTATTTCTCTTTTGGAATTTGTTTCCTTTATAAAACGTATTGCGTTCCGGGAAAAATTTCTTCCATAATTAATGAAGTTCGTTGCTCTTCAATAACAAATTTTAACCCTTCTCTTCCCTTCAAAGTAATCTCCTTCCCCAACGTTTTTTCTAGTCTTTGAAATAGTTGTTAAAGTCGATTTCCGGAATGCCTTTCAACACCTTTTTTGAATTTCGGGAATAGCCAGAAGTGAGACGGAGTTTAATTAGATGAAAAGGGCGGTTGCGGGACGATATGGGTTGAATTTTTGGCCAAATAGTCACGTACCGAGTGCACTTTGCAGTGTGAGACCGCACATTTTAGTGAGGCAAAAACCAACAGTTGTCTGCCCAAAATTCTGACCCAAACGATATTTGCATAATGTCAACAAGCTCTATAATTGTCAATCGACGATTTTTCACCAAATCCTTGACTTCCTTGACGTGGTGTTCGGTGGTAAAACAAATTGAAATTGATTACATCTATCCAAGCGATTTGTTCCTTTGATGTATGTAGTTATTTAAACTTTAAACATGTTCTGCTCTTTTTCTTTTATTTATATCAAAGTTCATAATGAACTTTCTTCATAATGAAGGGCCTGCTGTCTTTGAAATAGTGTTACGAATCACATGACTCGTTCCCTTTTTCCCACCTTTACTCTTGTGAGTTGAAAAAAGAAAAAGAAAAGAATAAGCTTAATTTGTTGCGTTTTATTAAGCTTACGTGCGCCAACGTTCGCATTGTTGTGTTATTGTTTCTTTTTGTTGAGCAGAGGAAATTTTTAAATTTCTTTGGTGTTGTTTTGACTGTGAAGAGGAATAATTGATAACAAAGATCAAAAAGAAAAAGAAAAATAAATTTTTTTTGGGTTGACGATCCGAGAGTCGAATTTTGTAATTGAGAGATAGAGGACGACAAAAAAAAAATAATTAATTAAAAACGAAAATGGATACTGAAAAAAAAAAAAAATCAAAAGCCAACTTTGAAAGTGATTTTTTTTTATTCAATAATTAAAATATTTATCGGGTTTCAAAATAAAAATAAAATATAAATAATTAAGTTTAGTATTGTTAGTATAAGTATATATGTATATATAAAAGACAAATTAATTTAAAAATGAATTAAAAGTGAACAAAAATGGTGGAAAGATCTTGTGTGCACCTACATGTGGTATTTTTTTTGGTAGAATAATATAAATTGTGCGAACATTGTGAAAAAAAATGAACTCTATTTTCTATGTACAATATTATGTACTACAAAGAGTTTCAATTTGTACGTACATAGAAATTACAAGATAAATGAAAAGTAAAATTCACGGCACAAATTTGGAATTATCGTACGCATTTTTTTTTGTTCTTTGCATTGATGGAAATTCCATAAAGAACTTAAGGATTGCAAATCCTAGTATGGCGCATCATTGGTTAAACTAAATTAAAATAAATAACTAGAAAATAAATGAATAATAACTTAGTAAATATAATAAATTAAAAATAATAATTTAGTAAATATAATATAATTAAATAATTTAATAAATATAATAAATAAATATATAATTTTTTTTTATAAATTAAATAACGAGAAAACATTAATTAAATTGTTAAATAATAATTTATAATAAATAATAATAATAATATTAAATATAATAATAATAAATTTATACAAATAAGCATAAAAATTAAATAAATATAAAAATAATTAAATTAACGAAATAAAAAAATAATATTACCTGGTGTTGGACTATATTGGTGTTAATATTTAATTAAAGACAAGCAAATTGGTGAATAAACAATTTATGTGAATCAGAAAGAAAAAATAAATAGAAGTAGCTAAAACTGGTGTGTATTAAAATATCGAAAAAAAAAAAAAATGGGATAAAATTTGGACAATCCCAATTAAATTTAGTGTACATTTTTTTTTTTATTTTTTTTATTAAATCCGTAGTTATACAATATTTATTATTATTATATTTTTAATATTAATAATTTTAAGTTTATATGATGGGGGTAGTGTTAAGTTCGTCTTTTAGACATATAAAAGAAATATTGTTATTATATATATATTTTTTTTAATATTACTTTGTAACAAAAATTGTATTTTTTTTTTTGTTTGTTTTCTGCTAATCACAAATAATTGATTCAAAATTAATTAAATTCAAATTTCATATTAATTTACTTTTATTTTTTTTATATTTTTTTTATATTTTTTTTACAATGAGATAAATTAATATTCAACTGGGGAGGTGCAGTGCGGTAGGTATATCATCAGACGAGGATCGATTATGTGACCACATGAAAGAATAAAACTGTTTTTTTTAGATTGCTTTATCCTATACGGTCTAGCAAGATTGAGTGATGTTCTGGGAAACCCCACCCCAATCCGATGAGCTCTAGCCGGCTTCAGATGACCGTACCAGAACCTCTGACTCAATAAAAATTTTTCTGCTAACAATACCCTCTCAGGGGGGTCTAATTGTTACAATAGACATCGATATGTTGAAATTGATCAATATTTTTGCTTTAATTGCTGCAGTGTACAGCTGCAATCCTCTTCTACAATCCATTCAAAATTTTATGTTTTATGCCTTCCTTTGCCAACATTTTGTCACGCGCTGATCAGATCCAATGAAACGCAGTCTTGTATTTGATATCCAACGTCACAGTCAAAGACACCCAGTCATCACCTTTATTGGCGCAATTTACGATTCTTTTGCGATCTCGATTAGTATTTTTTTGTAATTTTTTCTTACTGTGGTTTCAGTTCTAGTCATAATAGTTCTGCAAACAGGGCAAGTGGCATCCGGCACATTATTCATATTTTGTTGACACTTTGTGTGCAATAGATGTCTGTAGGGGGCGAGTAGCAGGGACAGCAGAGACGCAACTATTTCAACAACAACGTCAAGCAACACTACCTACAGTTAGTACAAATTTGGGTGACCGCATGGGAACATGATGATGAAACGAAATCTCCCCACCCTCACAACCGCCGATGGAAAAAATGGTGGGGGGAATAATAATAGTTGTTTACAGCTTTTCAGAAAAAAGAGTTTGCGGCACCAGGAAATTTGTGTTGTCATTGTGTCTTCTTGCAGCTTGGAGCAGTAGATGAACTTTAAATTGTTATTGGTCTTGTGCCTAAATAAATTACTAAAACATAAATTACTAACAAATTTACTAACTATCAACTACTTAGGTGTCTGGAACCCGGGTTGAGTGTCTGTCATTCCTTTCCCATAAAAAAGGTGTGTACGATGGCTGCCTGGCCAGGGGCCGGATATATCACACTATTTTAGACTTATGTGGTTATCGATGTGGCGCCTTCCTTTACGGGGTGAAATATTGCTATGTGCTTCAAGAAAATGCTAATATGAGATGCCATATTTCCTTGGTAAGCGAGAGAGTTATGGTGTCGTGTTGTGCAACATGGGTATAGTGATGGTGTGTGCTATTCGCATTTATAATACGGGAGACTTGCTTAATGCTTGACCGTACATCGCAATCAATCAATCAACTTTGTGTGCAAAATAGATGTCTCTGCATGGTAAATAATCTTTATTACTATATTTCTGGTCATAGGAATACGGCAAATAACGAACGCAATTGTCTTTAAACTCTATTAAAGAAATGTGTGATTAAACGATTTAAGTTTAGAAGAAATAATAACAATTTTACTAACAATATAATGCAGTAAAACTAAAGTACATAATTGTAATTCAAATAATTGCCTCAATGAGAAGAATGTTAACATTTTCCGAATTTCAATCAATACTTTCTGAATTTCAGTTGGAAAAACTGAATTACAATTTAACTAATCTGAATTACAATTATTGATGTTTTCTGAATTACAATTGGAAAAGATGTATGTAGATATGTATGTTAGGCTGCTACCAACCTAATACAAAAAACTAGTCGGTTGGCCCGGGGGCGACTTAAATAGTAAAGTCTTACAACTTTTGTGCCACTTCTGCAAATACTTCTACGTTTGCTGGGATGCTAAATAATTTGGCGTTTGTATCACGATGGTTTCCACAACAATAATTTCCACAACAATAATTTACGTTAAAACTTTTGATTTCGATTGTTGTTGGTGTTGTTTTCTTTCTGCATGTTGAGAGATTTGATAAGTTGGAAAAGTATTATCGGGTAACACTATTTTTTCTCTAGCAACCCAAATGTGGTCAACAGGAAAAGTGAAAATTTATTTTCGTTAGCTGTCAAAACATCGAACGGTGTGTTTTTTGTGTTTTTTTTTAAAATAAAAAAATCTGTTTGCATTGTGGGCATCTGACCTAGGTGTATTAATTAGTTAGGCAGTTAAAGAACAAGCTATTGACCAGAGATAATTTTCAATTTGTTTTGGTAATTTAAAAAATAAAACAAGTTTGCAAGGTTGGGCTGACTTTGCACCTACTTGTTAATTAATTACCAATTAATTTTGTTTCGACTTCTATTTAGATTGTCATGCTCGCAGGAAACATATGAGAGGAGTGGATGCGTGGCAATATAAATACTACACTGACGAGAAGTTGAAAGCATGCCTCCTGGCCGTTAAAACCAAAGTTTTAACATTACGAAAAGCGTCAAAAAATATAAAAAATACCTAGAAAGACAATTATAGTTAATCGAATAAAAGCTAGAAAAGCACATCACAAAGCGGGGTCACAAGGATGTCCGCCTATATTTAATGAGGAAGAAAAATCGCGGTTTTCGAATTGCAATGAATCAATGGGAGGGTAAGGCTTTCCACTAAATGAGTTTGACCTGCACATCATCGTTAAAGCGTACCTATACCTCGATAAATTGGCCGAAAAGTTTCGAGATCTAAAAATAATTTACCACGTAAGGAATGGGTTACATCATTTCTTAGTCGCCAACGAAACTGGTCTGGAAGGTTTGCTGCAAATATTAAATGAGCAAGAGCTGCTTACGACGACGAAACATTAACGTAATTCATTGATAATATCAAAGAAGTTAAGTTTCACACATTGATTCCAGCCTTTATTTCTGCTCAAATTGAAAAAACAACCAAGGAAGAAGATAATAATAGGTGACAATGTGTCTTCCCATTCTATATTTGCCACCAAACAACACACACCTTACATAACCTTTGAATGTAGCTTTTTTCATCCAGAGTGATTGGAAGACTAGTGTTTCTCGTTATTAACAATTATTTGCTGCTACTTCCTTCACTGTATGTAGAGCCGCACAGCTAAAAATAAACAAAACCACCTTTTCAATACAAATAAGAAATAACTCATACTTACCAAAGCTGTTTACTCGATTCCAACAATATATTGGTTAAGATTACTTATCCTAAGAATAGTAACTATTAAGATTACACTTATTATTTTATCAATTATAATTAATACTTATCTTTGTATTGTAATTTAAAATCAATTCATTTACAAAACAATTACTTAATCCAAAATTCGTAAACATAAAACAACACTATTGTAAAGACAAATCAAAACCAATCACAATTTTCAATTGTAATAGGTTGGTAGTAAGAAGAGTGCGATCGATGCAGATTTAGTAACAATAACATAATTGCGCAACCTTTAAATGTTGCCGCACAAATTTCCTCTGCTAAATTTAGCAAAATTGAATCGAGCTTAGTTTGCGATGAGACAACAAACATCAAACTACAAATTATTTGTGAAATCTTAAATTTAAATAAAATTTGTATTGAACTTTGTTTGAGTTGGATTGTTTTATTTTTTTATTCATCAACGTACTGAAATCTATTAAGGAATAAATTCACCTAAATCATTTACTGCAGCAATCGCCATTTCATAAACAACTAGCAAGTCAGATTTAAAAACGTTACTTTTCAAAAGATTAAGTTTCCCTATATTTTGAAACGTTTAAGAGAGATATTGTCACCCAATAGTTCAAGCAATTTAAAAGCGGGTTTCAAAAAAAGCGAAATTTATCCCACAGAAGATCAGCCGCTTATGGTAAGACTTTCGCGTGCCGTCGATAAAGAGGCTATCAACAATTGTTATACTGAGAGCGTCGATAATAAAAGAGTCAAATGGACAAAGGGTATCAGCAAATTGTCATCATGTAATAACAGCGACTAGCGACAGTGGAGCTAGTGTCAAAATTTCATTGTGAGATTCTACTGACTCTGAAAGACTGCTTAGTGATTTGCTAAATGAAGACCTAAATGAAAACTTAAATGCCCAAGAAGGTCCACATCGATCAGATTTTCAACCTATATTTAGAGAGACGGGTCGATTTATAGTTTTCCAAACAATTATAGTGCCGTCGCATCGCACATAGGCGAAATTTCAAGAAATTGTGGTCAACATCAAAATATATAAAGTTTGGGTTTTCTCTAAATTTGTATGTCTAATTCAAAGCATTCCTAAATAAACAAGCCGTCAGCATCAGACCAATTTTAAAAGAAGCTTAATTTAAGGCAGATACATTTTACGATTTTCCATAAGAACTCATGCAAAATTGAACATTTTTGATTAAAATTTTATGAATGAAAAATACACGTAACAGAAAATATTTTTAGGTTTATATTTAAATCAAACCTTTTAGTATAACATATTTTAAAACCAATAACATAAAATTAGTAATTTGATTAATATAATTAAAATAAAATTGTACAAATATACTTTTTCTTTGTATGCCTATATGAAAAATACAGTATAAAATTTTAAAAACGAAATCATTGACGTAAGATCTTGTTTGTTTATTTGTTTGTTTTTTAAATTTGCTCAGGTCAGATCTTTCAATCCATAAGACCAGTGAGTTGAGAAACAGCCCAAAATTTCCAGAGACCACTCAGGGGAGGTTCTGGAGGGTTGAATAAAGTGTACAAAATCAAATTAGATTAAAAATTAAATAATAAAATAAAAGCATAATTATATAAAACAAAGTTTGATAATTAAATTAGATTAAATGAAAGTTAATAAATAAAGAATATTAGAAAGAAGATGAAGGATACATATAAAAATAAAAGTTTTAAAATTAAAATATAAATTTATAATTCATTTTTTCATAATTTTTTTTTTTTTTTTTTTTTTTTTTTAAATTTTTTATTTTTTTTTTTTTTTTTTTTTTTGTTAATTTAGAAATAAATTATATAATATTCATAAATCTATCTTAATATTATAATAAAATAAAATAAAATGAAATGATTCCAAAAGAAAAATCATTGTGTGAAAAAGTCAATAAAAATTAAATGTAGTCTTAATTCATAGTTTATAATTTATTGTATCCACAAAATCACACAATATTTTATATTCTTCCATTTTTTGGTCCTTTAAGATATCTAATAAGGATTTTCTGTATAAAAGTGGGAAATTATTTCTTATATTATTATATATGACACAATCGTTAATAATATGTTCGTTATCTTCAACGGTGTTGCAAATCTCACAATTAGATGTAGATTAACGTCCCAAAAGGAATTTAAATTTCTTGTTAACTGTATGACCAGAGATTAATCTGTAAATTAGCCTGGTTTGGCAGGATGTAAAATTAGAGTCTTTAAATAGGAAAGATGATCTTGGAGAAGGGCAAATTTGTTTATAAAAGTGGCCGGATGAATTACACATTAAAGTGTAGTTTTCCTTCCACTTATTATTTATAGATCTGGAGATATCGTTAAATAGGTCTGTGAGAGTTGGTTCATTATCAAGAAAGTGAGTAGGAGAAAAAACTGCTTTTTTTGCTAAGCTATCTGCTATAGTATTTCCTTTTAAGCCACAATGACCCGGGAACCAATGAATGACAAAATTTTTAATTTGGTTAAGGCCGATAGTATCAATAATTTGATTTTCATAGTGTCTATTTGTAAAGTGTAATAGAGCCGTTTTTAATGAAATACAAGAACTTCGAGAGTCAGTAATAATGATAATATTATTGTTTTTGATGATTAGAGATATAGTAATTCCAATTTTAATAGCAATGGTTTCAATATTTTTAATATAAGTAGGGTTTTTTAGTTGAATGGCAAATTTCCAATTTTTATCCTCAACAAAAATTCCAATTCCTGCTTTATTGTTAATTATAGCCATCTGTGTAAATTTTTGCGAAATTATTATATTTATTAATTTCAGCCATAGATAATGCATATTGTTCAGAATGGTTTATAAAATTTTTGTTTGTGATTCCTTCAATATTTGTTATGATGCTAAAATTAGTGGGAGAAGTTTTTTTTATATGAAAAGGTTTAATTTTGGAAAGAAAAGTATAATTAGAATATAAGTCGTTAAGTTTATGAAGAGATCTATTGTTTTAAATGTCGTTACCGATTTTGGAATTATTATATAGATTTTTTGAAATATAAATTAGTGATTTTTTAATAAAATCTAGATCTGAAGATGTTTCTAGGGATTCAGATAAAATAGCTGGAATTGGAGTAGTTCTTAAGAAGCCTAGACAAGCTCTCAGACAAGCATTTTTAATAGATTGACAGATATTAATATCTTTTTTATATTTAGTGTCTGTAAAAACATATGTGTATTCAAGTTTAGATTTAACTATTGCTTTAAAAATATTGATCATTGTTTCAGGATTTACACCTCCATTAAAATGGGTGTGAGTTTTAAGTAAATTAATGGAGTTGGAAATATTTGCTTTTAAGTTTGTGTAATGAATTGATAATGAAAGTCTATTTGTTAAAGTTGTACCCAGTATCTTAGTAGTCACTCTTTCTTTTATGTGGATATTATTAATTTTTAAATTTAGAGATTTGGAATTATTTTTATTAGTGAATAGTCTTAAAAAATGAGATTTATCAGTGTTAATTTGTAGTTTTAAAGATTGTAATTTATTAGTTAATGAGAGTAAAGTAGAATCTGTTATTAATTGTAAGTTATCATGATTATCGGCAGAAATTACAATGCAAATATCATCGGCATATTGGAAAATTTTTGTATCGGGGTTATTGATGTCGTGTAAAGAAGTGGTATAGATATTAAAAAGGGTAGGGCTCAAACAGCTACCCTGAGGAATGCCTTTATTAGTGTAATGAATGGAAGTTTGATTGATATTTTGAATAGATATAATTCTATTTGTAAGAAATTGAGAAATCCAATGTGTAATGTTAATAGGGAAATTGAAGTTTTTAAAGGTGTTTAATAAAATATTTTTATCTACATTATCAAAAGCTTTGGAAATGTCAATGTTAACTAAAACAATTTTTTTTTTGTTGTTGTTTGAGGGAGATGATGAAATTAAACATTTCTACAAAATAGTCAGTAATATTTTTATTTTTTCTAAAACCAAAATTGTAATAATTAAGAATATTATGGGAGATTAGATGATCATTAATTCGTTTTAAATGAGTTTATTGAAGATTTTTGAAAAAATAGGTAACAGACAAATAGGACGGTAGTTAATAATATTTCTATCATCTCTTCCCTTTTTCAGAATGGCGATTGTGTATGACGTTTTCCATTTTGTAGGGTAAATTTGATTTTGCCAGTTGTTGTTGAAATAATTTGTAATAGTATTGATTATGTTAGGATTAGAGGATACTAATTGTTTGATGATTTTATATGAGACTTTATCATATCCTGGAGCAGTATTATTTGAATTTTTAATGATATCAAGAATTTCAATGTTATTAAATTCCGCAGGATTAATAGTAGGATTGAAGTTATTAGAGAGATTATGAGGGGATTCAAAGGAGAAAGGAAAATTGTAATTTAGAAAATTAGTAGCTAGTGTGGGATCTTCTAGGATTCTGTAGTTGGACTGCTTTTTATTTTTAATTTTATTGATGTTGTTCCAGAGATCAGAATTATTAGTTTTGTGATTGATGCTTATTAAAAAAATATTCCAAGATTTTTTCTTTTCCCTTCTGATTGTTAATTTAAGTTTTTGTATAGATTTTTTTAGTTCAATAGCGGTAAAAAGGTTTTTGTTTAAATTATAAATGAGTTGTTTGTGTTTTTTATGTTCCATAGTCTTTGTATACGATCGTTCCACCAAGGTTTAGGTTTAAAAGTATTTTTACTTGTAATAATAGAAGTATTTTCAGAAATTAATTTTTCTAAGTGTTCTTCAATATTGCATTCATCATTAATAGAATTTAGATCAAAGTCTTTCAATACTTTTGACCAGTTTGTGATTTGTTTTTTTTGATAATAATTTAGTTTAAAGTCAATAAGTATTGGGAGATGGTCACTTCCTAAATTAATGGGATCTACTTTCCATGATAGTTTTTCAATTAGATTGATTGAGCACAAAGTAATGTCTAGTGCTGCAGAATTATTTCTGAAAAAATCTTGCCTTGTATGAGATCCGTCATTTAATAAAAAGACATTATTAGCAGTGATAATATCTGCAATCTTATCACCCACCCTGTCGTAAGTAGGGGTCAATGAACTATCCCAAAGACTATTATGAATATTTATGTCTCCAGCTATTAAACAGTTATCTAGATTCTGAGTTATAAGATGTTCAAATTCATTAACGATTTCCTGAGGTCTAATAACAGAATTATTATAAAAAGATAAGATATTAAAATTAATGTTTTTAAATTTGAGGTTAATTTTGAAAGCTTGAAAACGGATGTAATGAAAATTTAAATCAATAATTCTCCAAGAAATTTTTTTATGTATATTAAAAAGCCTACTCCGCCAAAACCATCTGGTCTATCATCAGTAACAAGATTATAATTGTTAAAAGTCAAATTACTATTTGGATTTGTCCAGGTTTCAGATAGAATAACGATATCAACATGATTGGATTGTATATAATGATATAATAGATCTTTATTACTATTTAATCTACGAATGTTAATTTGTAAAATTTTTAAAGGTAACATAAAGGAAGAATAAAATGAAAATAAAAACTGGAAAAAGAAAAGTTTATGTTTTAATAAATTTATTTAATTTAATTTTAAGTGAGTCTAAATTAGTTGGATTTTTATTAAAGTCATCGGAATTATTTAAAAGTGATTTGACATCATTAAAAATAGATTCTCTTTCATTTAATTGATTTTTTAATTCGTTTACTAATTTATTTAGGATTTGAATTTTTCTAGCATCAGAATTCATTAAGTTATTTTTCCAGGCTTGATTTTCAACACAGATATCATTAGCAAAATCTATTTGTTTAGGGACTTTTTGTTGGCTACCATAAAGGTGGCTTTTGGATTCTCTGAAACTAGTTTTATTTAAAATCATATGTTCCCTAATTTGTTTCTGCCTATATCGTTCATTACATCTGAAAAAATTAGTAACATGACCCATTCCACAAAATTTACAAGAAAATTTCATGTCACAAACGTGTTCTTGTTCGTCCTCTATAGTATTAGCACACGTTAGGCATCTATTGGTTTTAGATTTACATTTAGAAATTGTATGTCCGTAATTTAGACATTTTTTACAAAATAATGGATTAGGTATAAAATATTCTACCTTTAATAAGAGATTATCATATAAAATGACATTGAATGGAATAGTTCCAGACTCAAAAGTAAGTTTAACCAATTCAATTTCCTCAGCTGTTTTAGTGGCACTATTCCATTTAGTCATTCTTTCTACTTTAGAAATAGGGTATTTAGATCTAATATTTTCTTGTATTTCTTCATTAGAAAGCCCAATAGGAATGTTCCTGATTAAACCAATAGAAGATGTGAAATTTTTAGGAATGTATGTCGTATAATTATCAAATTTTTTAAAGATATCTGATTTGACACAATTATTTGCGTCTTCAAAATTATTAAAGATAACCTTAGCAACATTTTTGCTAACGCTAGAGATATCTTTGACATTTTTAAAATTATTTATTTTAAGGGCTTTAGCTAAAAGAACAATATTTAAATTCTCTTTACTGATAAATACAGTAAATGGGCCATTATCTGATCGGTTATATAGATTAATTTTTTCAGCAGTAACTGACGGCATATTTGAGTTATTCGATGAATCAACAGATAAAGTTGAAGTTGATGTTGAAGCTGTTACTGTATTTTTTGAAACTGCGACGTGAATTTTATTATTATTATTATTAATTTTCCTTTTATTTAACATATTGGGACTTTTATCAAATTCACCGTTTACTATTATTTCATTATTAAAAACTATTTTTGATTTTTTAGTATTTATTTCATCTTCGGAATCTGAGAAATCAGTAGAAGTAAATGTTGGAGGTACAAAGTACTGCGTACTTTGTCCCTCCTTGCTTGTGTTACGTGGATTTATTATTTTGTGGATAGAAAAAGACTATGAAAAGACTTACCCGACTGATAAAAAATAAACAAATCAAAATAAACTATAAGATATAATTAAATAAAATACAAATTAATTAAAATTAAAAGAAAATTGTAAAATTTATGACACTTCACTAAAATGAGACGCTCACACAATAAAGTTTCGAGAAAGAATGACGTAAGATCTTACTTACTATTTATCAAAGATTTTAAAATAAAATAGACCAGAAATAAACCAACTACGGACAACCACTCTTTAACAACAATAAAAACTAAATGGTTTTTTTACATGTAAGAAAAAAACGTTTGTTTCTCCTCTTTAGTTTTAACTCTTTGCTAGTTATCGACATTTTTCTATTATAAAAAAAACATGAACGAAATGTATGACGCCATGAGGTATAAAGATGCGTTTGTAAAAAAGGGGTTTTAGTAAAACCACAGAAGAAAGATTAACCAGAATAGACATTGCGTGGATCAAATTTTTTTTTCATCTTACCTTCTTTTTTGGACATTGATGTATAATTATTTTCAAATACTATGAATTTTTTGAATATTTAATACAAATTATGCTGTCAAAACAAAACTTGTCAAATAATTTCACTAACTATACTGTTAAGGATTCTCAATTTTTATTATTTCAAATAAAAACCAGTAAACCAAAGAATACATAACCCAACTTTCTCTTACCTTCGGCAAATCAAGGTCAAAAAAATGAGTCCAAATTTTTCCATACAAAAACAGCGCTATGTCTCTTCTGGTTGTATTCTGTGGTAAAACATTAATTATATATCTATAAACAAGATTTTATTAATTGATTTTCAAATTAAATGATTTTTTGTGTTTCCATACCCCTAATGAGTTTTATCCTGACGGCTTGTAAATATAGGAATGTTTTGGTCTAATTACTTTATTTGTTAACTGTTATATAAACGGACCCTTCTCGTAAATCAGGTAGCATTCGTTTTGATATTTTATCAGTTTAAACTTTATATTTGTGGAAAGTGGATGTTACAAGTTGTACTGTGCTTTGTTAATAATTATTTTTTGAAATTTATTAATATCTGTTGTTGTGAATTATTTAAGTAAATATTATGAAGGCTATTGCTGGAGCTAAGTAGAACATTTTCATGTTATATAGAGAGATGTTTTCAATATGTATTAAATGTTACAGCTGCTGTAAATAGGTGCTTTTTAAAGTTGTGTCTAAAGTTAGATAAAGAGGCGAATTTTTGCTGAAAAATACTTGCGATAATTTGCGATGTTGCCAGAGCTGCTTTATTATACTATAGAATAATAGAACTATATAAAATAATAGATATTATTTCTGCGATTCTACCCAAAAACATTTTCTACAATCTTGTTAGATATAATTATTATATCGAATAAAATGTTAGAAAATATTTTGGGGTAGAATCACTTTGCTTTGGGGTACAATCACACAAAGAATAAACAAATCCAAACCTTTTATCACAGGAGTGATTCCATATGGAATCGTACATGAGTTGGATGCGATGTCTTAAAAACTGTTCAAACTACATGTACTCGTACATACATATTTATTCGATTTATTAGTAAAAAAAAATGTTTTGAAATAATTTTTTTTCTCTCTTTCACTCTTTTTTTTTTCTCTCTATCAGAGTTTACACTCTCTCAAAGTTTTCTTGTTAGGAGTTTTGGGATATCATCATATTTTCGGAACGGTTTAACCGATTTTGGTTTTCTCAACGGTTTTTCAAAGCTAGAAAAATATATAAAATTTTCAAATAATTAGTTTTTAATAATTTTCAATTTTGGTGATTTTTTGAATCTGTATTTCTTAGTATCTCTATAACAAAAAAAGCAATTATTAAATAATTTTGAAATTAACCTTAAACCTTTTGCTAATAATGACACTTTAATCTGTGAAAAATTCAGCTTGGCCGAGTAAAAAAATTTTGAGATACAGTCTTTTAAACTCAAAATTGTATATCCTTCCACAATAGATTTTACATCCTTCAAAATATAAAACCTGTCAGACATGTCAAAATAATATATTATTGATATTTTAATCTTTAAGAATATTATGACTAGTAATGTTTTACCTAAAATTAAAACTTGGTTAATTCGACACCGTAATAAAAGTATAGTAATGAAATTTAGGAATTCAGCCTTCTTTCTCTCTTCTAAAATGGGCGATTTTGTTTAATGAAAGATAAATAGAGGAATTATTATTTTATTGTCACCTATTTTCGCAACTTATGTCTGACCTGTGTGATATATAAGAATCAAGCCATATACGTATGTCAAACACAACACGCCTCTTTATAATATCTGGAAATTTTTTTTTTATTTCATGTACGTCATAAAATCAGAGACCATTTTAAATAAATGCTAGTAGAAGCAGGTGACGCTATTAAAATTATTCCGTTATCTAATATTCATTATAACAATACCGCCCATTTTAAGAACTTGCGGGTACATTTTGGATTTCGTTTTAATTTTAGGTAAAATATTACTAATCATAATACATATTCTTAAACATTAAAATATCAATAATATATTATTTAGTATGGAAGGATATACAATTTTGAGTTTAGAAGACTGTATCTCAAAATTTGACAATGATCCCGAATTAGGATTGAAAGCTGAAGCATAGAATAATAGAACTATATAGAATAATTATATCGACCAAAATGTGAGAAAATGTTTTGGGGTCGAATCGCTTTGCTTTGGGGTACAATTACTTAAAAGAATACACAAATCCAACCTTTAATATAATAAAATTAGAAATATTCTCTCCGTTTGATTCTTAGTTCTCTTTATTTGTTTTTCTCATCACGATCTTATTACATTGTGCAACAAAATTCCAGTATAACTTCATTAGAAAAGCAGCCAAAGAGAATAACAAAAAGCATTACTGCAGCTAAAAAGAAGTGTTATTCTGATAATTTGGTTATTACTGAATCACTCGCAGAAGCACCTTTACAAAGTCTACTGAATCACACGGTTGTCCGTCTATTTCAGGCTCTAAAAGAGGTTGTGGAGGCATTAGACCATAATAAATTATTCAATTTTTATCTAATTACCATGACCCGGCATGAGCGAATACAAATAAAAATTTTCTGACCCCAGCGTTTCTGATGCAAACATTTTTTGACTTCGCTTGTTCCTCGGCAGCTAGTGTCAGGTGAAGTATATTCCAAGGAAAAATGTGTCGTGTGGCAGAACCCCTCGTTCATCGTCTCCAAGATTTTGCAGGCCAATACGAATACAATTGGTTCACGAGACTATAGATGTATCAGTGAAAGAAAAAAAATACATTGAAAATCAAATATCATACTTAACTGCGACCACAGTTAATGTTGAAAATACCAGTATTTTTCAAAATTTTTCACCAGTATTATTTGTCAAACATACCTTAGCATTTACCATGATCGATGGAAAAATTTGTAATGCTGTCTTTAAAAACACATCAACACAGAGATGCTACTTGTGTGGACTTACTTCTAAAGAAGTCCAGGACAAATCGATACTACAGATTGGGTTGTCATCTTTACATACGTGGATAACTGGATACGCTTTGAAGAAAGTGGCAGAACAGAAGAAAAACATTCAAGAAATGTTCAGATGTCAAATGGGTTTATTGTTGGATAAATCGAAACCCGCGTTTAGCAGCACCAATGATGGCAATACCGCTCGCCGATTTTTTTAATGATCCAACAACTTCGTCACAAATTACAAAAGTAAATTAAGAAATAATTAAACGTTTTCACAATATTTTGTTAACAATTTCTAATGGCTACTCTATAAAAACAACCTCTTTCTAAAATTATTGCGGAGTTGTACCCATGGTATAATATGCCAACCACAGTGCATAAAATATTAAATCATGGTGTAGAAATATTGGATCACGCACTTCTTTCAATTGGCCAACGCGGCGAAGAACCCTAGGAAGCCCACAATAAAGATATTAAAAGATACAGGGAAAGTTTTTCAAGGAAGTTTTCAAGGCAACAGAATATGGAAGACATCCCTTCATCAGCAGTAAAAAAAAAATTTATGTTAAAAGTTAAAACAATACCCTACTGAGGTTCTTCAATTGTTTACAAAGCCAGAGGTAGATGAATGTGTTTTGAAATTATCTGACGAAGAATTTAGTGATTCCGATTAAAAAAAGTTTTACTTTGGGATTTTTTGTAATTTTACAATTTATATAAACTTCAAATAAATAATTGTATTTCTTGTTTTCAATGATTTTTTTATGTAGTTTCAAAAATTTATTTTCAAACGATACAAAATGTTGACAAATATTTTATTAAATTTATTTTGGATTCTCACGTGCAAATCGTAGGTGAAATGTATGTCAAATCACATTTTTTTGGAAGTCATGTTTTAATTTTTAGATTTTTATGTTTTGAATGTGTAGCACTAGGTAAACAAAACATTTATGGAAAATAAGTTTGTTGTTGTTATTGTTGTATTTTAAGATACATTGTGTCAAATATTTAAAAATTGCATGCACTTGGTGTTGTATTTATTGCTACAGAAAAAGGAAAACCCATTACAGGATATAATCGCATTACCGGCATCTCAACAATGCCAAATTTCAATATACAGTGAAATTTACTTATAACGCCGTCAGATATAATGACCTTCCGCTTATAACGTCGAAAGTTTGAACTGATTTGTTATGTTACCCATATAATTAAAATTCGTATATTACGACATTCGGTTATAACAACGGATTCTCAATGTCGTTATAAGTGGATTTCACTTTATATACATACATACAAACAAAACCATTTTCATTCAGTCATTTCATAAGCAAAATAAAATTTTGAAAGCATCTAGTATTCTATGACTTTTATTGTTTTAGTTTTTACGTGAATGTATTATGAAGGGAATCTTTACGCATCTATAAGTTTGGAATCCGCCAACCTAGAGATCTTAGCCATACCTTAATTTTCTTATTTGATCAAGGTCTATTAGTCCGTCTTTGTTTCATGTAAATCGGACGAGTACTTTTCGAATTACTATTTGTTAACAGATATCAACAGCGAGGATATAAAGCAACTCTTATTTCTTCTTTTCCAAAATGGCCGTCGAAACTTTCTTTTCCAATTTTCTCAAATTTGTGTCTTTTTTTCTTAATTTTTTCCTCATTTAGTTCTATAAAAATACTAAAAAATCGGAGCAACATCTCGTTTCGTTTTCTTGCGAAATACGTTTAGGTATAAAAAATGTGTAGATTATTAAGGTTGATTCAACAGATTTGTCCATTGAGCTCGTCAAGAAAATGACAACTTAACGGAGTTAAAAACCGAGCTAAAAATATATTATCTCTCTTTTGTGTCCAGCGAGATAACATATTTTTAACTCGGTTTTTAACTCCGTCAGGTTGTCATTTTCTTGACGAGCTCAATGGACAAATCTGGTGAATCAACCTTCATACTTAAACCTATTTTGCAAGAAAGCGAAACGATATGTTGCGCTGAATTTTAAGTATGTTTAATAGAACTAAATGAGAAAAACATAAAATAAAAAAAAAAATGGATTTGAGAGAAAATTTAAAAAGAATGTTTCGGCGGCAATTTTGAAAAATAAAAAAAAAGATGGTACAATTTTTATAATTATTTGATAATCCCTATTCAAGTATCTTTAAAATGAGCCCAATTTTATAATTTTCGGAAAATTAGTTTTTTTTCTATAGCAATAAATACAACACCACCTGCTAGAAATTTTAGAATATTTGACATCTTGTATCATAAAAAATAACAAAACAAAAAAAAATGATGTTTCATAATATAATATTGAATATATTATTCAACAAGGATATAATGATAGCTGTTATTCACGAAGATGAAGTTTACCGACACGAGCCGATAGGCGAGTATGTAGAGTCTACAAGTCTACATGAGTGCTGGATGCAAAAACTCTCAGTAAAAATATGTAGACTCTACGAGTTTTAGTGAGACTAAAAATTTTAGTCTACTTTTATGTAGATTATTTTGGTTTGAGACTTGGATTTTTTTTGACATTTGTATTACTAGTTCATATTTATAAACCAAAAATAAACATGGAGGATGATCAACAGGATTCAGTGCATTTTGAATATTATTATATTTACGATAGTGATGGAGGTAAATATAGATGTTAGTTGTTACGAAGTAAATTTAAATTAAAAAAAAGCAAGTTTGTGAACATTTGAAAACTTACATAGCTATTATAATTTAAAAAAAAAAAAAAATTAATAAAAGAAACTATTATTTTTCTAACCTAATTTTGAGTTTACATAATTTTTGATCTTTCGTGTTTTAAATGTATATATACAATATACATATTTAATAATTCATTAATGGTTTTTTAGATATTCAATTTGAGGAATTCGAAAGGCTCGACTAAGAAGAGAACGATCCGGTTGTGGAGGAAATTGTTGTGAGAGAGATCACAACAGATATAAGATTTTCTCGTGTTAAGTGGACTAATCATCTAATTAAACTTCTGATTGTAGAATACAGAATGAGGAAAAAGGATTTTAGGAATCAAAAAAAAAAAAAATACCGGTTTATGGAAAGAAATGCAAACCAAAATTTTGGAAAGAGGACATAATATCGATTCATTTGCGAATTTTAAAAAAAACGTTTATTAATGTTAAAAATTCCCGAAATAAAACAAGTCGTGGAAGGTCTCACTGGGAACACTTCGACGCTTTTGATGAAATTTTCAAAAGTGACCTCACGGTGAATTTGCCAAATAATTTAGAACCGTCGATCCTGGAGCCGACCACGCCTGAACCAGGTCCGTCTATCTCCAGACAAAGTACAGAAAACGAAGATTCAGGAAGTAATATAGGTAATTCGTCAGGAAGATTGAGCGTGCTACGGAAATATCGCCAGGAACAACTCCAAATTGAACAACGAAAAGTTGACGACGCAACAATTAGCGGACGCCGTTAAAGAGCAAAACAATATCCAGAAAGAAAAAGTCGAAATTTTAAAATTAATTTTAAGTTCACAACCTACTCGTAAATTATACATCATAATGTACTTTTATTTTTTATTTTAATATGAATATATAAATGAATAATAAAAATTTTAATTATAGTTTTTACATTAAGAAATGTTTAATTCTCCTGTTTAAAATAGTGGAGCAAGATATATTTTTTTACTGTTTCGGTTATTTTCGGGAGCTGGCAAATAATCATCATCACTTTCAAATACAAAACTGTCGCCGTCGTTGGTAACGTCTTCTATTAAAATGAAGTTATATAGGATGCATGCTACTACAATACCACGTCCATATATATCAACCTACGAAATTTATCCTTCAACTGGGCATAAGCCCGTTCAATGACAGATCGTATGGAACTTAACTTTATGTTATAACTAACTTGTTGGTTTGATAAATGACCGTTGTCCTTGAACGGAGTGATCATATAATTATTTGCGGGGAATTTTCACTTTCCAGCCTTTTGTATAGAGGGCTACATTTGAATACTTTCGCGTCATGCACCCTTCCGGGCATTCCAACGAAAATATCTATAATACGCATGTTATCGTCGCAGACATCTACAAAAATTAACATTTTTAATTAAATTATAAAATCGGTTTGGTAAATAAACTTGCCTTGTAAAATAATGGAATTGAATCCTTTCCTATTGTAGAAGTCGATGGGATTATGCGGTTGCTGTTTAATCGGGATATGGCAGCCATCTATAGCGCCAACTATACCTCTGATCCGCGATGTTTATTTGAAACTCTGGAAAGCATAATACAATAAAATATTGTTTCTAATGACGTAAATCATAGATATGTGTGTAGGTATTTGCATCAGTAATTATTTTCTGCTCTTCAAAACTAGGGAATTTAATGAACACCTTTTTCAATTTGGCGGTAACTTCAACAATTTGCATAAAAATAAAGTGAGCCGCACCAGCAGATACCGCAAAACGGTCGCCACTGATAAATATGACTCCTGCTTACTTAAAACCCATATGCTAAGCAGAAGCTTTTTCTCTATTGGCACATACTCGTAAGTATTAAGCTTCATGATGGGCACAATAATCCCAAGTAATTTCTAAATAAAAAATCAAATATGTTTACCAATTGTAATCTTTTTTATTCAATATAAAAAATGGTAAGAGACTACTAGATAAAATTTGAAAAATGAAATTTTTACTGGGTAGTAGTGAATAATGGAAGAAGGGACTACAGATACTAGCAGTGAATAATGAATATCATTATAATTGAAGAAACACACTTATAATGAGTATATTATACGTTAGTCGTGGACAAAGTATATTTTGCCCACAATTTCTTGAAATTTCGCCTGTGTAGGGGAAAAAGGCACAAACGCCAAAAATCGAAAAATGCGTTAGGGACATATTTGGATTCAGCAAACAAATACCTATTTTTCTTCTTGGTTAAAAAGTCACATATCCTTTATCAAATGCGATAAAATCAAGTTTTTAATAACGAGTATAATAGACAAGTTTAATACTAAGACCGGCAAACAAAAATACTAAAATTAAAATTACTCAAAACAACAAAAAGGCAAATGGGACTTTTCTTCTTGGTACGGCAGTATAGTTTATGATCGGTCACTAATTTTTATCAAGATTAATTCCTGTTTGCTCTAATGTGTATTTCATTCTGCATTTATTTTACCTTCGAGAAAGCGTTTATTTCTCCTTTGGAATTTGTTTCCTTTTAAGACATGCTGCGTTTAGGGAAAAACTCTTTCATAATTCTTGAAGTTCGAGTAACGAACAATAACAAATTTTATTACATATATCTGTGTTCATTTCGCTATGTTGGCAACCATCCATCAAACGTACAAATCATTTTAATGCTAAATAATTTGGCGTTTGCAATCAAGATGGTTACCACCACAATTGTAGATCTAAACATTTTGTCATCAATTGGAAATATCAGTTAATTGGAATTACCAGTTCCCTCTTTCGCGGTTGCGCTTATTCTAATAAAATTTCACCAAAAAATGTATCGAATTATACGAACTAAATTATTAGTTTACATTTACTTATCTGCTAAGCTCATATAATATACAAATATTATTATTTTACTTAACAGACTTCTTAAACTTACTTATAAATATTTCAGGTTATCCTGCCGCGATAAAAATCTTATCAAATAATTTTAACCCATGTTTATTGGATAAATAATTTATGCACAAATTCCCGCTAAAAAGTATATTAGGTTCTAAATTGCAATAGAACTGAAACAGCTAACAACTTTGCGAAAATTTCACATATTTGCTAAGTTAATTTAAGCTATGATTCTAGTTTTAGATATGTGAAATTTACCTGAACCACCGTTAACTTTACAAATTAACTCAGTCTTATTAGAAAACTAGACTATTTTCCATAATTATAATTTTAATTTTCAATTTTGTATTTTTTCAATTTTCGTCTTTTAATTAATATCTTACACAGTTAAAAAACTTCAGTTTAAATTTAATAGAAGTCTTGTATTAAAAATTATACAATACAATGATCCAGTTATATTACAAATCAATAATGCTCTAGTAGTTGTTACAATGGATTGACCATAATAAAATTCTTTATTTTGCTCTCTGAGAGTGTTTTGGTAGAAAAACAAAAATAAAACATTATTTTTTCTTTTAACCTATTTTGAATATTCTCCTTTCTTTGTGTTCATAAATTATTACTAGTTGAATATTGTTACGTATAAGGCATTGTTGTTAGTTTGGGTAATTTTTTTTATATTAAAGAATAATATTAAACTAAGTAAATACTAATTAATAATTAATTATAACTCGTTTAAGTCTAACAAAGTTAGTTTTTAATTCAAGTGACGCCGCGGTTAAACATGGACGATCTAAACCAATTGGGGTTTGCCTTTATTAAAATTCATGTAGAAAATGATCTACAATTTTTGAAAATAATTAAACATAATGGAACAGAATTTGAATATGAGGATTTCCTAATTTCTGGTAAGTTGAATATCAAATTTATTGGTTACTTTTTTAAATTATGTAATACTAATTAGTTTTTAGTACAATTTGTTTGTTAAACGTTTTTAAATTTAATATTAGCAATATTTGTTTTTTTAAATACTAGTTCTATTAAACTGAATTAATTTTATATTGACGTTTTAATGTTTTCAGCTGCAATAGCTTTAAATATTTCTGCCTTTGACATATGAAGCTCATTTTGCGGATTCTGAAAGAACAGTTATAACGGCAGACATTTTTCTTGATATAATAGAACAACAATATTCCAATCCTCAATTTCATCTAAACGTAATATTAAAGGAATCCAATGTAACTATTCAAAGAAATGGTTTTGCCAAAATATTTCTATAGAATGCTTTTGATTATTTTTATAATGTAATATTTAGTTTTAACTCAAGTTGCAGTAGGGAGGCAAAATGCTCGATTGGGATTAGAAATGTATATTAGTTGTGAGGTAATTGCAAGATTAAATTTTAATCTCAGTGCATTATTATCTTTTGTTTGTTTTTCTTTGAAAGAAATTGAAAATTTTTATATCTAAATCTGAAAACTCACACATTTTAAGGAAAATGAGTACTACTAAATAATTACTTCCTATTAAAGATGTAGAAAGACGAGGAATTCGTGAAGCAGTAAACTTTCTTGTGAAAAGATTTGGTTGGTATCCGGAAAACTACCATAAATGCGCATTAGCAGCAGCGCTTATTAAAAGTTTCCCGCAACTAAAAAGCTCACAAAATGGAATTGTTTTCCATTTTTATACTCAGCTCTAAGTGATCCTCGAAGCGTAAATTGTGAAGCGAAGCGTAAAACAGTTACGTATAAACAAAAATTTTGTCTATTTATAATATCGGTCTGATCCTTTCAATCAAATTACATTTAATTAACACCGAAAATTGTTTCAGAGTTAGAGAAAACCGAAATTCGTTTGTAAATTTCATATTACAATCGAATTTCTTTCGTCTCTAAGTTCGAGATGATATTTTCGATCTTAATTAAATATAAGTAAGTATTTTATATATAATAATTTTATAAAAATTGTTTACTCGTATTCGCAATTCGTACGTGTTTTGAATGGTGTTCCTAATTCCCATTAATTTTAGGAACCTTAATGGTAACAATTATTCGGGTTTTATTTTAACGAGACTCTATAAAGTTCGCAATAAGGCCAGAATGACTGACAACGTTAGGAAACGAAAGAGTAAAATTGAAAAGAATGTATATACAAGCGATCCGAGGAAAACAGTTTGGTTGTGAGCTTAACTATGGAAGAGGAGAAAGACGTTTTAATTTTAAAAAATTGCAACGCTACCCAACCTGACCTTATTAAAAGAAAACTAAAAGACACTCTTCAAGATAGAATTGTAGCTTTTGAAAAAAATGAAATTAATCAAATTTCAAAACAATTCCCTTTTTTTTAACCAGAATTGGTTAGTTATTGTATGATTTCAATCATCGTTTTCCAAATAACTCGGAGGGATTATTAGAAAATTGGGAAACATTTTCATCAATATTCGAAACAATGTTCACAGATTGTTCAAAACGAAATTTAGAAGAGTCTGCTCTCATTTCAGGTAACAAATAATACAAACTTAATACATTTTTATTTTATTCGTAACCTAAAACAAGAATTGTCTCTTTTAATTTTGTTGCAAAGCGGTTTCACGCAATCAAACTAATTTTCTTACTGATCAAATTACTTCCTCAAACTGCTGCTAGAAAATCATCATAATTTTTAAAACGGTAATTATTTTAATATTTAATCTAATGTATTTATGGTAAATCTATCATTTCCAATAACCTTGAATATATGTTAATTATATTGAAATAACTTTCTCTTCTTTAAATTTTTTTTATTGCAGTATTTTTTCAACATCTATATTAACATTTCCAAAGCAAAATACATATTGTTGCTGAACAATGCCCCAATATTATTATTATTCTAATACAACTTTTTCTTCTCTTCAGCTTAATTTAACTACCGAGCTATAATAGCAATTGGTGCAAATAAAAAGGCAATATCCAATTTTTATATTTGCATTGAGCAGGAAATTTTTGCCGTACCCATCGAATACAATTTTCCTAAAGTTCTGGATTGCTTTTTTAAAGCTCATTACGTTTTCAATCAACATTTTCTAGTAAGCTTAACAAATGTTTGGGACTTTATATCATCATATATGTATGTATCATCATAAATAGAACTAAATTATAAATTATCTTTGATTTTAGATAATAATACACAGTCACATCGTGTCAGTCGAACTGAGTTTGAAAAAAAAGGATCTTTCAATAGCAAGCCAAATAACTGATAATTTGGGAAACTTAGAAAATCAAATAAAGCGCTTTTTAAATAAAAATCAATGCACTTGGCTTACTAGAAGATGTTATAACTGGAATCTTGTGTGAGTTTAAAAAATTGCCACCGTGCATAAGCAGAGCACCCTGTATTGTATAGAGCCATAATCAAAAAATCTGAGCTTTTATAAGGGAATTAGAAACGAGAAAATAACGGAACTTTTCATAGTAAAACACATAAAACATATGGGAAATCACTTTTTTTCCTAAGACAAATTTTTAAATGAAAACGTTACAAATTCTTAATTATGATTTCTGAAATACTTTCATAAATGTTTGAATTTCAACATATATGAATATCGTTTAAGTAAATCATTTTCATTTTCTTGTAATAATTGATTTATTTAAACCAAAATATTAAAAAAATTTATAACAACAGCATTCTGGTCAAATTGAAATAAAAGCTTACTACGATTCATTTGGTCATTAAATCAATATACATTACATAGATGGCAGTGATGGCCGTAAAAATTTGGAAAAATCGTACAAAAAATTACCACCTGGGGAAATTTCAAGTTCAAAAATTGTAGGAAAAGCAAAACAAATTCACAAAATATAGGATCGTGTGATAATTTTGCGATTAAATAATTTTATTTCGTATTTTTCTGTAACCATTTTAGACATCTTACGTACACTAGTAAAACTAACGATAAATTTAGCAAGTATTATTTTAATTTGTCAGAGCCAACTTTGATGTATTTTTCAAAATGAAAGTTCGAAAAAATATATTTTAGAAATAATTTAATTTTAATATTTCTGCAGTTAATATTTACTTAATAGCAATATGGCCTTCTTGTATATTGTTCTTAAAGATATGTAGAAAGCTTTTATATAAACATTTTATAATATTTTTGCTTTTTTCATTGAAAAATTTGAAGCTATAAAACACCATTTTTACTATGGATTCCTATAGAAATCAGTGAAAAGTTATACCACTAAAAAAGCTTCTAAAAAATACGTCATTAAGATTATGGCTCTATACTCTAGAAGGCTCTGGCATAAGTCATTTTTTCGAGCCGTTGTCAAGACAAAACCATTTTGAATTAGCTTTTTACCAAATTGATAATAAAATAACTAATACTTTTAACCCATACTGTTCTAAATATTTACGAAACAAAATATTATCATTCAATGTTCACTTTGTTCAACCTATGGAAATACCAATTGGAACCAGGTGGGAAATACGCTTCGTAAAAAAAATTAACTATTATAAATAAAAATTGGTCCAAAACTATTTTCAATTTATCCCAATAACCTCAACAATCCAAGCGGTTTTCAAAAACATAAATTTTACTAAAATTTTCAAAGCATTTAACGATTCTCATATTTGTGATTCTGAATTTTATGAATATTTTTACTGTTGAAAACTTTTTCAATCAATTAAATCCATTTTGCCGGCAGAAATTGCTTGCTTATTCAACTGTACTACGACGATTTTGAAATTGTTAAAGTGGTTGGTAGCAAAACAGTAATACATAAAATAGCAGGTTCCTAGCTTTTTAAAATCTCACCTAGAAAATATATTTCTTGTGGCATTATTTTACGTTAATGATTTGCATGATGATTTTAATTTAAATTCAGTGTTAGATCCCATTGTAAACGTTTAAAACATCTTGAAGAAGGCATACATGTTGATGGCTTGAGATATTTACAAGGAACAATAGCAACATTGTCACATGATAACCTTGCGGCTTAATTATTAATTAATATCTTAATTTCAGCTTATTATAGACAAGACATATTTAAAAATAGTTTCTAAAGTTTTTTTTAAAATATTATACTAATAGTTTTTAATGTCTATGAAGGTAACCGAAAGGTCGAAATATTTTTTTTTTTTTTTTTTTAAAACATCTTTATTGATATGGCTACTACAATCTTAAACATTATTAATTCATTAGTAAGGTTGACATTAGTACTTATGAGATAAGCATAAACTTGTGTGGGTCTGCTGGACCAGTATCCAGTTCCCTTAAGATATAATATTCATACGGTTAGCTCATGTGGTTTGATTCGTTTGAGCCGCCTTATTTCGTTGGTACTGTCCAGTAGTTGAATGGCCTCAACGTTGGTGTGGTTAAGAAGCCTCTTCTCATGTTTAATGGCACATTCGCGGATGACGTCGTCTATCAATTGTACTTTTAGATCATTGTGTATTTCTCTGTTAGTCACAAATCGGTAAGCGTTGGTGACCATTCGAAGAAATTTATTTTGGCTACGTTGTATAATGTCTATTGGATTTATGAGTACAACCCCATAGCTGCGCACCATACATCCATATTAGTTTGAAGATAGTCTGGTAGACTAGTCTTTTGCAATACAGGTTCATTTTGGAATGATGCCCAATTAACCAGTACATTTGACGTTGTTTTAATCGTATCTGTTCAGCTTTTTGTCTCACATGATGTTTCCAGTTGAGCCTTGAATCTAAATGCAGACCAAGGTATTTAGCCGATTCAGCCTGCGGCACTTGCACCCCATTGAGGTATATGTGTAGACTGTTATTTTTGTGTCGGAGCGTAAATGTCACATGGGTTGATTTGAGCTCATTAAGCACTATTTTCCAGTCAATTGTCCATTTAGTAGCGTTGTTCATTGCTCGTTGAAGATTTTCCACTGCCCTTGGTTGTGATTCGTCTACTGACATAATTACAGTGTCGTCAGCGAACGTGCCGATGAATGTTTTATTCGTTGTAGGTATGTCCGCAGTGTAGATAAGGTAGAGGAGGGGTCCCAATACGCTTCCCTGCTGAACTCCCGCTAGAGTTGGATAAAAGTCAGAACATGTTTCTTCATGGATGACTCTGAATTGGCGATCAGAGAGGTATGATTCAAGCAGCTGGCAATAGTTTTGTGGTAGCATTTTGCTCATCTTGAATGTCAATCCCTCGTGCCAAACCCTATCAAAGGCCTGAGATACATCCAGAAATACGGCGGGGCAATATTTCTTTTCTTTTAACGCTTGCTCTATTACCGTAGTTATTCGATGGACTTGATCTATTGTGGAGTGGTTATTCCTGAATCCAAATTGAAAATCAGGAACGTTTACCATTGGCTTTAGACGTTTTAGTAGTAGTTTTTCAAACAGCTTTGATAAGGTCGGAAGCAGTGAAATTGGTCTGTATGATGTTACTTCTTCATCTGGTTTACCTGGTTTCTTCAACATAATTATTTGAGCCGTTTTGAAGCATTTGGGTATATATTTCAATCTCATACAGGCATTAAATAAGTATGTGATCATGATGATTGCTTTGCATGGAAGTTCCTTGAATAGACCCGGTGATATTTCATCAATTCCTGGTGCCTTTTTTTGACTAAGATTTTTGTCGATTTCTTCAGCAATTTCCATTGGCGTGACCCTTTTAAAATCCTGATTTGGTTGATAGACAGGTGTTACGTCAATGTTGGATTGAATGTCATGGGGTTGAAACACTGTTACTAGGTGTTGAGCAAAGAGTTCCGCTTTTTCTTTGTCATGTCGAACCCAATTGCCTTGAGCATTTCTTATAGGTGGTACTCGAACTACAGGTCGTTTAAATTTTCTGGTTGCTTTCCATAACGAGTAGTCCTTATCCATTTCTGGACCTAGCCCGCTTAAGTAGTTGTCGAAGCAATCCTGTTTGAAGCTTTTGATTAGCCTATTGACTTTGTTGCTTATTCGATTGAAGGTGGTTTTGTCAGCGGGATTTCTGGTGCCATATTCTCCTTGCCTTTCTCCTTTCCTTGATTTGTTCCCTGATTTCAGCCTAGTATTTGACTTCAATCTCCGCTTTGTCCTTTAATTCTGGAGTAGCTAGACTGGCGGCCATACGAGTGTATTCAATGAAATTGTTTGTTTGTTGTTCCAATTCTTCATTACTTTTAATACTAACTTTTAATTCAACTAGCTCTTCCAGTTTTTCTCTGAAGAGGTCCCAATCCGTGAATCTATTAGTAAGGTGTTGCTTCTTTTTTTTCTTGATGACTATAGCGCTTACTGACAACAGTACAGGAATGTGATCAGATGTTAAGTCGTTAATTCCTTCGACTCTAGTGGAACTGGATGAAATACCTTTTATGATGAAGAAATCAAGCAAATCTGGTATTTTTCCTGCATCCGTTGGCCAATACGTTGGCCTCCTTGGAGACAGATATTCACATTTGTTTTCATGAATGGCATTGAACAAAGCATTTCCTTTCCCAGGAGAAATTAGCCTGGTACCCCAAGCCGTATGTTTTATGTTATAGTCCCCTCCAATAATAAATCTTGGACCGAGCTTATTAAAGACGTTATTAAATTGTAACTTCGTTGGTGTATGCCGTGGAGGACAGTATGCTGCCGCAATATTTAGATCTGCGCCATTATATTGGATTGAGATAACAGTTGCTTGCATGTAGCTTTCTCGAATATCCTCTTGTTGATTATGTTTGATATTATTTTTAATTAGTACAGCTGAACCACCTCTGGCTCTTTCACTAGGATGGGTTGTCCAGTAGGAATTAAATCCCTTTATTCTAAACAAGCTTTTGTTGGAGAAGTGCGTTTCTGAAATAAGTGCAATATCTATGTTGTTTGTATGGAGAAATATTTCCAGTTCTTGGGCTCGTTGGTTGAGCCCATTAGCGTTCCAAGTTACAATGCTTAGGAACGAGTTAATCATTTGTGTGTATGCTGACTTTTTTTGCTTGGCGGATAGAAATTAATTTCTAGTTTTGCCACCCTTTCTGTTAAGTGACCAAGTGTCTGTTGAATTTGACTAAGCTTTTTAATAATTTCAAAGTTATTAGACTCGTTATTAACTTCCATATGTTTGTTGTTTTGGTTTGATTCATCAGCAGATAACTTGGTGATTTGTGCATAGGATAATCCAACTGTGGATGGTGTGATTGTTGTTTGTGGTTTAGCAGCTTTGGTTTGTAATCGCTGTACTACTCTTGTTCTATTATTCTGTTGACTTTTAATTTTGTTCTGATATACAAAGCATCCTTTATAGTTTGCAGTATGTCCTTGTTGTTGACAAAGAGCACATGAAGGCGCGATATCTGGTTGTTTTTTGCAATTTGTCGTGTGATGATCTCCAGCACATTTAACTCTTGGTATGTCCAAGTTGTTGACAATTCGTACATTGTGGAATGTCCCTTGTGTTGTTGTAGGTGGCTCAATTTTAACTATACAGTACGCAAGTTTCTTGATGTTGTATACTTCTTTATTGTTGTCTTTTTGTTTTAAGTCGATGTAAAACAATGGAAAGTGTTTCCTGTCTTTTACACCATTAGTTGTGACCATTTTGTATATGTTAGTAATACCTGCGACTTCATGTCCCATTTTTTCTAAGTCTGCTTTAATTACATCGTGACTAATGGAAGACGGTAAGCCTCTGATAACCACTCTATAAGCCTTTTCGCTCTTCAGCTGATAGGTGTGATATTCTATATTTTCTGATTGGTTGCTGGGTTCTTTTTTTAATTCTTCCAGTAATTTTTTGACATTTCTGTAATCATTATCATTTTGAAATGTAATTTTAATGTCACTATTTGAAAGCGCCTTAAAATTAGTTGATTCACTGGTTTTCTGTTCAGTGTTATTGATCACAATTTGTGTAGTATTTTTTGGAGGAGTTTTCGTTTTTGTGCGCCTGCGTTTCCTAGCATTTCTGTTATCAGCACCGGAAACTTCTTTTTCCAGTTCTTCCTCATCTGTGCAATAATCCTCTTGACTCAGAGCACTGAATCTATTATTCTGTTGAAAAACTGGAAATTGCCGCAGCAACCAGTTTGAATTATTTAAATGTTCATGTTGACTGGATGATGGCTGAATATGGTTTGAAGAAAGATTGTTAACTCGTGCTGAATCCTTAGCTATGCTATTTTTAACCTTTTCTTTTAGTGTAGAGTTTTCTCTCTTAAGTTCAGCAACTTCATGGCTCAGCTGCGCGATTAGTTTCTCCATTTTTTGAAATTTATTTAAAAGCTCCTCGCAATTTATAATATTTGTTGATGCACTCGGCATTTGTTCTGATAATGAAGTTACTTTTTCAGTGGAGATTGCGTTGTTTGCAAATATTTTTTTTATTGGTGATCTGATTGTAATGGAGCCCTTTCGGAATGAAAGTTCTTCCTCGTTACTCTTTTGAGCGTTGATATCGCTTAGCTTATTTTTGGTATCATTAGAATTATGCAGCAATATTTGGTCCCCCCTAGAATCCATGGGACCGACCTCCGGAGAGATTGGATTTTCCTGAACATCAGGTCTGCCACCTAGGGTATTAGTTTCCTTGTTTGTTTTATCCATTGCGTTTTGTTTTTATAGTGTTATTACACTCGCCTCTAGAAGTTCAGCCGTTGTGATACATTAAAAATGCAAAACAAACGTTGCCCAGGTGCTACCGCGTGGAGGTAAACTAGAGACAGTTGATGGTTTCTACATAGTTGCAACGTTGGAGTATAAACCAATTTATAATTGGCTATAAACGGTCAACGCCTACCCTATTGAATCCCACCCAGCACCCAGGTCGAAATATAAGGTTAAATACTAAAGACGACATGTTAATTTCTCTTTTATTTGTTAGATTGACAAGGTATGCGATAACTTGACTTTTCTTGGATATGTTTATTTAGCTATTTTAAATTTGCTTAGCAATTTGCGAGCAGGTGCAAGAGATTTCTTTTTTGGAGAAGAATATTACCGCCAACAAACAGGTATTTTCTAATATATCATTACAGATTGAACCGATGAAAAACTCAACGATTTTGAACTCTGATAAAACAGGACCCAATTAATTAGTTGATACAATTTTATTTCATAATGCTTATTATACAACAACAGGGACGTTAAACTGAACGTCTGTGTGAAATGCGGAAAATACACATAAAGAAAGAATCCGGCAACAAGTGAAAATTGAGGCAACTCAGCTCTTAAACAACAAGTAAGGTGGTCAATGATTTCTGTTAAAATGAACAACTCGAATAACTTTCTTCGTAATTTATGTATTTTATAAAATCTAGTTTTATTTTATTGATAGTTTAACTTTAAAATCTCTACAGTTATCATTTTTAATTTTAAAAACTAATAGATTTTATGTTGGATCCACGTCCATTTACACATGCTCTACATACATATATGTATGCAAAAAGTTGTTCGTAGCAGATTGAGGAGCTGCACGGGGTAATCCATCAATTGTTATGGTATCCGTGCTTTAGCTCATTAAAATTGTTTGGTTTGGCCCTGTACACCTCTTATTTGCGATATCCTTATAAAAAAGGAAATCTAGTGTAGTAAGGTCAGCCGTTCTTCATAGCCAAAGAAATGCGTGAGATAACCTGACATTAATTTGCATGGAAATTTTCTTGTTGATTGTTACCATTGCGTCTATAGTGCGCTTAATGTGAGCTGTAGCCTGAATTAAATGGTATTCGTTCTTCTACGTAACCCTGTGAAGAAAAATTCATTTACCATCCTTAAACTCTCCATTCACAGTAACCGTGCAATTATTCTCTTCAAACAAATATGTATGGTCCAACAATAGCGTGATGAAATTGTACATCATAGCGTGACACGCTCTGGATGCAGTTTTTGGTTATTTTGTTTGTTGACATAAGGTATCTCTTTTCCCCGAATAAGATTTCTTTCTTCATCTCTCTTGAGCATCCAACAATAGTCTGCTAAAATATTAACATCCCACCTTACCTGATATCTCCTTTCCGTTTCCCTTACGTTCTGGTGGAAGCGCTCCCCTTGCTCTTCACTAATATCGCCTAAATTTTCAGGAAAGGAATAAAGATGGGGATTCAAAAAATGGAGCCTTAAGTTCATAAGACATCCCAACTTAAAAGTTTTCACAAACTTCTCTAAAACTGAGCCAGGCACCGTTTTCATTTTTTTTGCTTGGTTTTAACGAAATTTTTGTCTTGAAATAGTTTTCGTATTTGAGGTCCGTTAAAAATACCTTCTTTAATTTTAGCCTGTGTCAGTTTTGAAAATTGTTGTGTATGTATTGTATGTATTGGAAACATTGACATTTTTTATCTACAACCTCCACATATTGCTTCATCAGCTCAAGTTTTACGAATAGTGAAGGTAAGAGAATTTTGAGGGATCTAATAAAGGTTCTTCAATTAGATTAGGTTTTCCTGGCTGAAGACAGTCTCTTAGCGGCTACTGTTTTTTAACGTAATGATTTTCTCGGTCTCTACTATTCCAGAGACATTTAAAACAAGGGTACTTCACAAAATCAGGCTGCTGCCCTGTCAGTTTTGTTATAATTTTTAAATCGCCAGAAATTTGCCAATTGTGTATTTGATTTTTTGCAAAATATATCCTATATCTTCATAATTCTCTTGCATCATGGCTGAAGTGTTGTTTTTGATTCCGTGTATACAGGTTCTAAAATATTTTCTTCGTTTTCTTTGTTCGGATCATAAGTTGGATCTTCTAAGGAGTCGTCACCGCATAGGCTTAGGTTACAGTTAGAAACAGAATTAATTTCTTTGGAATTATTTTTATATGAATCGAATACGTCTGACAATATTCTAAAGGAAAGTCAAATTAATTACAATAAATAAATTAATTGAATTATTACCTAATTTAAGTATTGTTGGTATATGGTATGTAATTGAAATTTAATGTTCGATTACCTTTCAACACTGGGATCCATAAATCGAACTGGCGAAGAAAATTCAGTTAAATGAATTCAGCATATTTGCAATACTATTTTTTAAGTTTACTTACCACATTAGAGATGTTAGCCGCATTAAAAATGAAAGAGGACTACATTTTTTTACCCGAAAAAATTGTTCTTTTATACTTTTTGTTAAACTCATAAGTTTCCCATACCTATTGGATGTAGGTCACATTAGGTTTCAGTAAAATAAAATTAAAATGTGTTAGTTGTGTCTATTTATTGGATCCATATTTATTGGATATCCATTCCATATTTATTGAATATGGGACATTATAGAGTTAATATTTACCTATTGTAAATTGTTATATATTTAATGTCCTACTCAAATAAATTTCGCCCATATTTATTATAAAATTCTAATTTAGAGATAATAAAAATAAATATTTACGTTTTCCGCGATTACCTTCCGACGACCTTACTCCCTTTTTGACGTAACAATAATTTTCTCGCTATTTTTTTTGTTTATATTTGTCAATAGAAATAATAAGTTTGAATTTTCAAATTTAGATGGCATTAACATTAAGAAAGAAGAAATAATTAAAAATGCAACTAATAACACGCTTCATGTGGTAGAATTTTACTTACACAATTTTCTATATGGACTTAAATGCCGATTTAAATTTAAAAATCATTGGATCTATGAGACTGTCATATTTTACCAGATCCTGGGCGATTTTTTAGCTATCAATGCTTCCCTATGTATGAATCATAATTTTGCTCGAAGTCCATTTAAATTTCCCGTCATTGCAGGCGCTCCATGATTGCAAATCCGGTCGTAGTTTTCCCATGATAACTAATGATTTAGCTTCGGTCCTTATTAAGGCAAAGTACTATACCACACTTTTCACCTTTTAGTTAAGTGTATCCTTTACAATTGGGCAAATTGAAGACGTTTATCTTGCCAGACAGGCCAGTCACGCGCACAATGAGTTCTTATTTCTTTGTGAGGAATATAAGAGTTTGTTGCCTTTTTTTATTTTCTGCTTGAGTCTCTTACTTACATCGTTCGTTTGCAGTTCTTCTTTGCAGATATTTACATAATATCTCGCCCAAAATCAACGTCACCTGGTTGTCTTTCCAAATTACAGTCGGTAGCTCAATGTTATCAACTTCGACGGTGTATTCAACCGAAGTTCCTCTCCTATCCTTTTCATCTCCTTCTTTGTGGGTAGCTTGCAGTTTAGAATCCGATTCTTTCGAATTGTGCCTAGGCATAGAATGCCTCCTTTTGAGAGTTCTACTACCAAAGTATACCCTATAATTTAAACTTCTTGCTACATATCTGAGCATTCCCAACACTATATTGGCACTGGTTCCCAAATCTTTTTCAGAAGGCAATCGTTTACGGAGATGATTTTTTTGTTCTGTATATGAAAAGCCGGAGATTTCTAAGAGCACAAAATGTTTGAATCGCCATTTATGGGGCTTATTCGGCAAATATTATTTTATTGAGCTTTTGCATTTAGTCGAGCATAGCCGTTTACCAACAGATACAGATGATTCCAAAGGCACTTTTCTCAAATTTTTCTGGATCGATTCGATTACTTGCCGAATTTTATAAGTCTTTCAAAATTCAGATGATTCGCTGGAAGCATTTTTTCATTATCATTGAAATGCAATAATGACTTAATCCTTTCGAAATTGGATAACGACATTGTTTCTTTAATTAACTGTATACCTGCAATTGTAGACCAGTAGCGGCGGTAGTTCGGAAATTTTATCACCGACATCAACATACAAATTCCTAAAAATTTTCTTAGTTTCAGCTCAGTTATTCATTTCGCATTATTTATATTCTTTTGGAGAGATTAAATTCACTAAATAAAAAAATGGGAATTTCCGAATTCATCTCTTTTGGATTCTATTGCTATTGTTTTTTGTATACTGAAAGGTAGATGATTTCATCACTAATCAAATGACTAAAAATTTGTTTTCTAGTTAGCTTTGGAAATGTTCCTTTTTTTGTTTTTCATTTAAACACGGTAAAAAAAATTCAATTTTATTGTTACACGTGAATAAATCCAGTTCATTTTCCTTTCTTTTGTTTAATTTTATTAAAATAAAAAATATTAAATAAAAATTAAATTAGTGTTGTAAATTGTTTTTTAAAAAAATGGGAAAAAACAAAAGCGTAAACTATGTTGAAAAGGAACAAATTGATGCTTACCACGATCAAAGACATTCGAGCCGATTCATAGCCGAAAAACTAGGCCAAAGTCACACTGTTGTGCTAAATTATTTAAGAAATCCTGAAAACTATGGAAAAAATATGAAAGGCTGTTCTGTTTCGAAATTAAAATCGATAGATAAGCGTAAAATAATTCGTATTGCCTCCAATTCTGCTCTATCTGCTCGCAGAACCAAGCAGAAAGCCGGTGTTAATGTCTGTGTACAAACCGTTCGTCGCGCCATACAGAAAGCTAAACATCTTAAACGGATGAAAATTAAGAAAAAGCCACCGTTAAACGAAGCTTCAAAAAACAATCGGCTTCAATTTGGGAAAGAGTATATGACATGGAATAACCAGTGGTATAAAGTCGTGTTTTCGGATGAGAAAAAATTCAATTTAGACGGGCCCGATGGTTATAACTATTATTTCCATGACCTACGCAAAGAAGAGCTAGTTCTCAAGTCGTATCTGTCTATTTTGGGTTCAGCATTTCCGAAGTTCCAACAGCTGTTCGGACCACAGAAATGGACTTATCAGCAAGATAACGCTCTTATACATACGGCAAGGATTATAAAAGGCTGGATTTCCAAGAAAAACGTCGATTTACTTAAATGGCCCCCGTACTCTCCTGATTTAAATATTATGGAAAACGTTTGGGGATGGCTTTTTCACAAGGTGGAATGAAGGGGATTAGCAGTATAATGATAAGGAGTCGCTTATTGAAACCATCAAAGCTGCTTGGGCCGACATTTCTTTGAATTATTTGAAGTCGCTATACGATTCAATGCTCAATAGAATATTTAAGCTTATTTCAAAGAATGGAGGCAGCACTCATTATTAAAATAAATAAAAAATTATATTATTATAAATACACTCAGCGACAAAAAACCATCGCACAAAATTTTTTCTAGAAATTTTTACTTTCCAATTAAAAAAACACAATTATATACTGTTATACATAACTGTCTCAGAATTAAAATTGATTATAGAAGAGGTTTGGCATAACAAAATTGATTTAAATTGTTTGGAAAATGTATACGAGTCGATGCCGCGGCGTATTAACGAAGTTATTAAAAAGGAAGGAGGTTGTACTAGTTATCAATAATTTTTAAGAAGTAACGGCAAAATAAAGCAATAAAATGAATTACTATTAATAAAACTGTGATTTTATTTTAAAAATTACAAAATTAAATAATTTCTTGATCTTAATATATTTTTTTTTCCCCTTTATTTAATATTACAACTGATTTACAAATCATTTAGTAATTTATCTTTCTTAAATGAAGATTCACATTTGACGGGCAGTAGCCCAATGGTTACTCCTTTGAATTTACATAGTAATTATTTTTCTCTATCCGAATTAAATACAACTGCCCAATTCCAAAGGTTTCTGCCTTTGAAGTCTTCTTACTGCATTGGTGGTATCCAACAAACTTCGTATGTCTGCATTTTGGTGCCGAGATATCCGCTGAATGTGTTTCTTCGCATGATTTTGTATTTCTTCACTTACATATTCCATATTTAAGTCCCTATGGAGGTTATCATTTCTAATGTACCATGGTGCGTTTACAATGCCACGCAGCACTTTGTTTTGAAAACATTGAATCATTTGTACATTTGTCTTCTTGGTACAACCCCAAAGTTGAATACCGTAGGTCCATACTGGTTTAAGTATTTGCTGATATAATGGCAATTTGTTATGTATTGTAAGCTCAGAGTTTCTACCTATTAGCCAATACATTTTCCTATATTTAATGTTCAATTCTTCTTTTTTCTTTTTAACATGCTCTTTCCATCTAAGCTTGCAATCGAGAGTCATGCCGAGGTATTTGGCTGTATTTGCATTTGGAACCGGCCTTGAATGAAGTTTCACTGGAATCCAGTTAACTTTCTGGTTTGTGAAGTTTACGTGAACCGATTTTGCTTCGTTTAGGCTAATGCGCCATTTCTTTGTCCAACTACTCACTGTGTCGGTTGCTCTTTGAAGTTTGGTCGTTGCTTCTGATATACACTTTCCAGTCGCCAGAATAGCTGTATCGTCTGCAAATGTTGATATGGTGGCACCTTCTGTATTTGGCATATCTCTGGTGTACAGGATGTACAATATAGGACCCAGTACACTACCCTGTGGTATGCCTGCTGATATTCTCTTTAGTTCAGAGTACTCTCGGTTATATTTTACACGGAAATGTCGGTCTGCGATATAAGATTTAAGAATTTGATAGAATTGCTTAGGTAGATCTCGATGCAATTTAAATTCAAGTCCTTGGTGCCAAACTTTGCCGAAAGCTTGTGCTACATCTAAGAAGATGCTGGAGCATATCTTCTTATTCTCAAGTGAGTCTTCGATTATATCCGTTATTCTGTGAACTTGTTCTATCGTAGAGTGATTTTCTCTAAATCCAAATTGGTGTGGTGGAATCAAATTTCTCTCTTCTATTATTGGCTTGAGTCTCTTGAGCAGTAATTTTTCAAATAATTTTGAAATTACAGGAAGTAGTGAAATCGGTCTGTACGACTTTTTATCGTTCGCTGGTTTGCCTGGTTTGGGGGTCATAATTACTTCAGCAACCTTCCATTGCCGTGGGACATATTTTAGTCTGAAGACAGCATTGATAATTTGAACCAATTTTCGTAGTCCCTTCTCGGGAATGGCTTTTACGACTTGTCCAGTAATTAAATCATATCCTGGAGCTTTTTTTGCGTTCAAATTACACTTGATCTCATTTTTTAATTCCTGTAATGTTACACATCGAATATTATATTCATCAATTTTGCTAATTGTTATTATGTTTTCATCTGCTGTTTGCCTAGGTAACGGTTGAAAGGTGTCTTCCAAGTGAGCTGCAAATAAAATAGCTTTTTGCTTGTCGCTTTTGGTCCAGGTTCCTTCCCCATTTTTAATAGGCGGCACATGCGTTTTAGTTCTTTTTAATCCCTTTGTTGCTTTCCAAAGAGAGTATTCAGTATCTTTATGTTCGGTGAGACCATTTAAGTACTTGTTAATAGTTTCATTCTTAATTTCTTTTATAAGTTGTTTTAGTTTATTGCATAGAAAATTGAGGATTTTTTTGTTTTCCGGGGCGCGTGTCCTTTGCCTGGTTTTTCTTGCCTTCCGTTTCTCTCTAACTAACTCCCTGACCTCAATAGGATAATTTTGATTCCTACGGGATTCGGTGTGACAAGCAGGAGAACTTTCCCATGCTGCTTGTTAAATAGTACTGTTAAATACCTCTAGTTCGTCTTCCAACTGTACCGGTGTTTTAATCGGCACTCGTAGATTTGTTTGCATTTCAATTAGTTCTTGGAATAGGTCCCAGTTAGTTCTATTATTTGTTAATTTAGGCAGGTTATCCTTATTAATTATCATTGTGCTGAGTGTCATGATAACAGGTGTATGATCGGAATATATCCCTTCGCTGTTTTCGATGCACATGTAATCCTCGAAGATCCCTTTCGTTACATAAAAATCAATGAGATCTGGTATTTTATTTATGTCAGCAGGCCAGTATGTTGGTTTACCTCCAGAGTGGAACTCGCAGTTATTTATTCGTCCGGCTTCGAATAGCTCTTTTCCTTTATGGGTTGTAAGTCTTGATCCCCAATAGGTGTTTTTTGCATTAAAGTCACCACCAATAATAAAATTGGATCCTAGTGATCTAAAGAGTCTATTATAATCTTCGTTGTTTAGATTATAGCGTGGAGGGCAGTAGATAGAGGAAATACTGTATTCATTATTATTGTTAGTTTCAACTTTTATGGTTTTAACTTGCATACTTTCCTTTTCTATACTAGGTTCTTCATAGTGTTTGAGACTCTTTTTCACTATTACTGTTGATCCTCCTCTGGGTTTTCCTCCTGGGTGAACAGCATGGTAACATTCATAATCACGTATTTTAATAAATGATGTTTTTGTCAAATGGCTCTCCGATATAAGGCAGATATCTATTTTTTCTAAATTTAGAAAAATTTCTAGCTCTGGAACATGTTGCGCTAGTCCGTTCGCGTTCCAGGTGACAATTCTTAATGATCTGCTCATTTTAGTATATGAGGGCTGTTGCCTCGTTCAAGGTTTGATGCATATCTAGACGCTTATATAAAGCTTCTAGACCACGTTCTTGCTTTGCTAGCCTTATATTTATGGCTTCTATGCTTCGACAAATCCTTTCAAGGGGATTATCATTCGTAGCATTAGATGATTGCTGTACAATTTGTGAATAACTTTTCCGCTCTGTACCAATACCTGGTGGTTTTGGCTCCGCTTGGGTTTTAGTTGGTTTCTCTTCTCTGGTAACCCTAGGGTTTTGAGGAAACTGATGCGTTTTGTTTCTTAGTCTTTGAAGTTCTTTGGCTACTTCACAGCCTCTATAATTTGCAGGATGATGCCCTTTACAGTTTATACATTTTGCAGGGGTGTTTCTACTTTCTGTACACTCTTTCGCGTTGTGTTTTCCAGCACATTTTACGCATCTTGGCTCCCGTCTGCAATATTTTTGCGTGTGATTGAAACCTTGGCATTTTTTGCATTGAGGTATTAGCCTCGTGTTTTTCTTAAGCGGATCTTAATATTGAGAATTAATCTTGAGATTTATCTCATAATTTTCAACTATTTTTTGTTTAATTTTCGATTTACAATTTATTTATTATTTAAAATATAATATACTAATTAAATACAAAAGTTTTCTTGAAATTGAACTTTTACGAAGAGTTTCTAAAGAAATTGTTAATGCGAGGGTTTTTTTGTCGCTGAGTGTAAATAAACTTAAATATTAAAAAAAAAATTATAATTTCATAAATATATTTCGCGTATTTTTTCAAATTCTGGCGTGGATTTATTCACATGTAACAATAAAAAAAATGCATTTTTTTGATACTTCCCAACAAAAAAACAAAATGTACGACTTTAAAACTTGAAACAAGAAATCCATAAGTGATTGGATTTTATTCATCATATATATTTGTTTTGTTTTGTTTGTTTCGTTCCGGAATTAGCAGACTAGTCAGGACGTTAGGCGTTTTCCAAGTGGCAGTAGAAATCAGTATAGGTAGACCGCATTTTAGAATTAGCCTGGCTGGATGAGACACTCATGGTATGGGTTTTCCCCACGATGTTACGAAGTTCCATCTGATTCTAACCTAAAAAGAAACAAGATCACCAAAAACTTCTTATTTACGTTTGTCTAATTGACATCACGTTTGTCTAATTGACCTACTACGTTTGTCAATTGACATCAAAAATTAAATGAAAAAAAAACAAAGAAAAGAAGGAAAAAATTCGGAATTGTTGCTAGAATAATTCTATACCGACAAAAACTTGGTTTGAGACTATTCATACCGGAGTGAAAATACACGGCATTGTTGTTGTAAAACTCCCAAAGTAAGACGGCAAATATAATTTTTTTTGGTTGCGTGCTTGTTCGTTAGTATGAGGTGGTGATGGATAGAGGCGCTAAAACCCAACAAAAAGAAGACAAAAAGGCTATATAAACGATGGCCAAGTGTCATTTTGGATGGAAAAAAATAAAAAAAAAATATTAAATTTGAGAAATACATAAATTAAAGAAAATAGTAGACTCAAATCAAAAAAGAAAATAAAAATTTATTGAAATTAAATAAATTAAAAATCAAATAGTGGGTGGACACAAGAAGAAAACAGCAAAAATTTTTGTGCAATCGATATCAACTTTGTACTACTTTGTAGTTTTACATATTTGCAAACTGCGACCGTGGACCATTTGTACGTTAACCATCGTCTTATAGCCAGAGACGGGAGGAGGAGAGTTTCTTGTCCATTTACCGCGTGAGTGCGGATACTTTAGCCTTTTGTTGGTGGCAACATGGGAAAAAGAAACAACAACAAAAAAAATTAAAATAACACGTGTCACTAAGCGGTACCAAATTTACCGTTCACAAGTAATCAGCAGAGAAAGTGACGGTTTCATCAAGATCGAGGCATAATTGCGGGTTCCTGCAACGGCGCAGCAGAAAGTGGGCAACTAACGGGAGGAGGGTTTGTGCGGCAACGGAGCGTGGGAGGCGTAAGTATTGGTCGGGTCGCGGTAAGTCTCCACTAACAGTAGGGCACTTTGTTGTTCTGGGTGGCGTTTTTTTTTTAATAATTCTTTTTGCTGGTTATTTTGCCGGTATTTCAGTGGTCCCAGTAGTAGAGTTCTTCATCCGCAGATCATCTGGACGAGACTCCGTGTACCACCGTATGTTTTTTTTTTGGTTAGTGGTTGCTTCAAACAAAAAGGGGGGAATGACTAATTGTTTTTATTGCGCCTGCTACGCCTCGTTACTCGAAAAAAAATCAAACCATAACAAAAAAAAAATTTTTTTTGTAATCAAACTGAATGAAGGTTTATAATATTTAAAAAAAAAATAAATTTTGTTATGAGTTATTAATCTATTATTTCAGGGAGTGATTTAGTGTTGTAGTGGAAGTGTGTGTGTGTAGGGAAGGTGAGTGTCATGGACCGGTGGATAAATTAAGGACGGAATCCGCGGCTTATTTACAAAAAAAAAAATTCCAGGTCGACATTACCTATCACCACCCCCAGAGACTGTCCTAGTCAGGTACCAAGCCGCATGATGTCGATTTTGGAAAAATTCTGTTAACGGTAGGAGGCTCAACCGAAGGTTAGTTCGTCCATCACTCCTTCAAGGGTGCTGTTCACGGAAACGTGCGGTACGAAGGGTGATCGAATAGGGGTATTACGATGGCCTGGTGCGGACTTGTGCCAGACTGCAACCAGTTCGAGGAGTAGCCTGGGCAACTTGGCTACTGAAGTGAGTTGTAGTTGGGTACAGGTCTTATATCTAGATGCCCCCCAAACTGAATTCGGGCTGAGCTGCTCTAGTGATGATACCAATAACAAAACGTAGTGATGATACCAGTAAAAAAACAAAATGTACGACTTTAAAACTCAAAAAAAACGTGTTCAGCCTTTTATTTTACGGGGGTTAAAATAAAATTATACAATGGTATTTCCTACATTGTTTTCATTGGATTTAATCAACTGTAACGAACTGTAAATTGGCGCCAATTACTGGAAATCTTTGAATAAAAGGGTTTTATGAAAGAATCTCGCAGTTTTTAGCTATAACCGATCAGCGCGATTTGTACTACATATATATGTAGATGTATATGACTTCGTTTTGTGTGAGGAAATTCGATCACTGAGAAACAACATTTATAAGAAATTAGGTGACTAAGTTTTTACTAAGAAATAAGCAATTTATAGGAATATTTATGAGCTTAAACTTCTGGTAGACAAGTTTAAACATTTATTAAAAGAATGTTGTGTTGTTAAAAAAATCATATAAGAGAATTGTGATGTGACAGATACTATCGCACATTCTACATAAATGTGATAAATGGTTCTCAGCTCGAAGTTCAAGAATTTATAATTAATAAACCAAATTTATTTTTATTTATTTCGAAAATCGACACGGCGAGCAGTACATGTATTTCTTTTGTCCCTTCCATGCAAACGCTCCAAGCGAATAGACATTTTTGTTGGTTTTGCAGAAACTCATAGCCTAGTCAATTTATTCACAAAAGAACTTGTATTCTAGTGATTTTTATCCAAAAAGGGTGTACATTTAAAAATAACATTGCATTGCCAATATATGCATAGAACGTTAAAAGAATTTGTACTTACCTTATACTGTACAACATTTACAAAATCGATCGTTTTCTAAAATATTTTTGCTTATCAAAAAATTGGACGTTATCTAAATTGATTAAATGATTCGTATTTATAAATGACGTGTAGGCCCACTAAAGTTTGAATTTATATCTTTATTGTTGCCACTTCTGTGTTAGTAAATTCGTTTTCCTAAAAATTGTTTTGTCTGTCCTATATATGTTGCGTCGTAGTTGCAACGTACTTGTTAAACAATATTAAATTGTTTTTTAACGGTATATTACCTTTCATTTTTGAAAAAAAAAAAAATAAATAAATAATTATCATTTACTATAGACTTGTTGGCTTATCGGCTGCACGTCCAATAAATTTAAAATTGTAATTCCTCAAGAGGTGCTTTATTTTTTCATAAAAATTGTTTATACACGGGATTTCCAAATAACTTGTTTATTATAATAAAATATCTTTGTTTCCAAATTATGTTAGGGATTAATTTTTGAGGGTATTGGTCTTAGATTTTTATGAAGTAATTTAGTAATGGAAAGCTTTAGAATTTTTTGGGTCAAAATTTTGAACTGAAGCAGCACATTATTTGAAAAATACGAATCATTTAATCACTTAGATAACGTCAAAATTCTCGATAGGCAAAAATATTTTAGAAAACGATCGATTTTGTAAATGTTGTAAAATTGTTTCTTTACTGTGTATTTTTTATTTGTTATTAGATTCCTGAATTTCCGAAAAATTTCCTTTTCGAAGTTCAGGGGCCTTATTCTCGAACGTCTATTTTTCATAATATGCTAATAGCTGCCAAAATTCCCTTAACAATTCCGTTGGTATTTGCCTATGTATATTTCACATGCAACCAAATGCCCTATTCATGAATCATTCGGAATTTTATATTCGCCACTCTGAAATTGTATCAGATATCGGAGTGCGTTGAATTTATTTTGACGTGATAACGTCTTACACTGCATGTTCATAAAGTAAGTGACTCGAAATTTTGCCCTTGCTCGTGGGCAATTACTCATCAGCAATTAGCATTACTTTTAATTTAAATAGAAGATTGCTTGGGTTGGCCCTTAAAATACTATGACAGATAGTTTATTTTAAATTAAAATAATTAATCTCCATATAAATTTTAATTAAAATTACAAACTACAATTTAGCGATTTGCAATGATTGAGAAGATTGTAGCGAGAGAACGCCACATTTGATCAGAGCAATTCTGGTGTCAATTTGTGCGTAGAGATTCTGTGGCTGATAGTTTCTTGTAAATTACAAAATGGCGATTTACAATGCTTGAGAGTATTGTAAAGGGAGGAGGAAGCGATGCAGTATCACTAATGCACTATGTCTTGATCTTGGCTAAATAGCAAACCGGAAAATTTTTCAACAACATTTTTGGTGTATACCTCTGCTAATACAACTTATAAAATGACAGAAAATATTTTGGTTCGTCCCTTTGCTAAAATAAATATGAAATCTTAGTAGGCGTAATGTTTCTTAGCAAGACAAGAACCATCTATTATTATAAAAATAAACTATTTTTGACTTTATTACTTTTTTGTTGAATATTAATTAATTCATGTAATATCTAATATGCTACCGGTGGTTAGACCATTTTAATTGTGTTTACAATCTTCGGAACATATTAAAATCATATTTTTTGACATTTGCCTGTAAATATTGATTTAAAATCAAATGCCTACTTCATTAATTTCTATGTCTATAAAATATACTTTGTTAATAAAATAATTTATAAATTATAAAAGTGCATGTGTAGAGCCCAACGAATTGATTTTTTCGTTTAATACGACCGCCAACCAAATGTTTATGTTTATCATAAATATATCGGACGAAGGAGTAGAACAACAATTCAATATTCAAATCAATGGGGAAATATTTTGGAAAAGAGGGGCATATTCTGGAGTAAGTACATACATTGCAAAATACTGGCGCGGAAAGGCCTTATATAACAAAAAAATATAAATTCTGAAAAGAGGGGCTCTTTTCTAGTTACATAATATGGAAAAGAAAAAAATATTCTGGATAAACGAGATTTACTGCTCTTTCTGGTAATATATCCTGGAAAAGAGCCAGGTGATATTCTGGAAAAAACCGAGGAAAATTGTATAAAAATATTTTCGTTTTTTAGAATTAAAGTGATTAAAAAATGGCCTGCAAAAGCAAAAAATACTCCTACTCCTGAACCTACAACTTTGGAAGGATAAATTAAACTTCAAATAAGTTTCTTGACGTAGCATGTCAAACTGAAGGTAATATTTGTTATCCACAGATTTCTATTTTAATTGCGCCAATAAATACAAAATTGATGTTTTAATACTAAAATGAATGAAAGACAATAACATAAAACTAATATTATATAAAATCACAAGTAAATTAATTTAAACGGAAAATGTATTGTATAAAATCACATTTAATTTAGGTTGTGTCAAAAGTAAAATTTTTTAACTGTGGTTAAAAAGTATTAAATTTTCCTCACTTTTTAATCGTTTTGGTGTTTCAAATGAAACTGGTTAAAATTGTGACGTTTACGTTTTTTATTTTTGGTGTTGCGTACCGTGACCAGTTAAAATTTTAGTGGTGAAAAAAATGCCAAAAATTTAATTTTTTAACTTTTCATGCGTTTTTTTATTCGTTTGAAACACAGCCTTAATAACACAAAAAATCACACAGCTCAAAATTAAAAATAAATGAAAAAAATTAAATTTTGGAGTAAAAAGGTCTATTGTTAATAAGGTCAATAAATAATATTTTTCGATGTGAATTTTGCGTTAAGTCCGTCCATTTTTTAGGAATAATTTTAATTTTATTATTAGTTATCCACGAATATATCTATATGTAAATATTCACCTTTTCATATATGGGGAGTTTTTCCACCATATACCAATTTCGGAAATATTAAGTAGCGAAAAGTTTACATTAGTAGGGAAGTTCATGAGTATATGAATTACAATTCCCGAACGTTTTTAAGAAATTTTGACAGATGTCCGCTTGAGAAAAATGAATGTGGAATTCGTCATTCCCCAGAGGCCCTATTCTCGAATTACACATCCATTTTCCATATGATGCGTTCATAAATTGTAATTCCTGTATTCATGAATTCGCCACTAATAGAATTTTTTTTATATCAAAATTCATAATTAAATAAATAGAATTCTTAAAAAAATGGACTGACATATAGCGCCAGATCATATTGACAAAACAAATTTTAGATTTGCGTAAAACAAAACCAATAACGTACAACCCATACATACTCGTACATAAAACAAATAAATAAAATTGTTGCTCTTGCTTCGAATAATTCTAAAACAGCTAAAGCAACTTAAACCAAAAATTTTACTAAAGCAATACAACAAACCATGATCAAAATTTTGTAAATTTTATATCTCGCTAACTTGGTTTGTAATAATTATCAAAAAAAAAATGCAACACACAGTAATTCACGTTCCGAATGATTCAAGAATATCTTATTTGGTTGCATGTGGTAATATAGTATACATAGGGAAATACCAAGAGAATTTTGAAATATGTCCACTAGATGTTAAATTCGAGAATCAAGCCCCAATTATACGAATTTTCTATACACCACCTATAGGAATTCGAAAGTTTTTTATTGCATATGTTAAATTCACATATCAATCAATATCTTTGCAAATGTTGAATAAGGTGATCTACATATATTGTTAGGTTTTTTGTATAGTTATGCGAGACCGGTTTTAATTGATAATAATTAACAAATTATATTTGTAAAGTTGATAATAGTGTTTTGAATTTGTCAACTAGAATATAATCTAGACATAAATTTACGGGGTCGATAATAAGAATAGTAGGAGTAACATGTTTTAGGTTCATAAAAAATATTCTGCGTATAATTTGCCAACGAAATCATTATAATTTATAATATAAGAACAAGGTTTTTTTTGTAGTATTCTCTTACGTCAAATATTATTTATTTTAGAAAATACATTTATTTGTTTATGCAAATAATCAATTAAAAATTTGCTGGAAATTCCAACTAAATTTGAACCGAAATCAGATTCACTTTTATTGTTTGTAACTTAAGTTGAATTAACAATTAACAATTCTTCAACCTAAATACAATACATAGCGAAATAGTTATATCAATTTATAAATCATTAGTGCTTAAACACAAGCAATAATAAGAAGAATCACAAGCCATGCGAGCTAAAAAAAAAGTGTATACGGGTGTACAAAATAAAAACGATGAGCAAAGCAGTTAAATTTGGAATATCATTGGAAACAACTAATACACGATTTGAGATAAACTACAAAGTGCCGCACGCTACCTAAGGTCACTGTTAAGGTGAACAGTCTAAAAATGTAATTAATAAAACGCTTAATAAAAACACTGTTATATATGTACATATGTTTAAACTTGTTCTCAAACGAATATCTATTATAAAATATCAGCAATATCCGGTTAACCTTTGTAGCATACACGTAATTTGTATGACTAAAATTATTTGTTGTAATACAGGAAATTGGAAGCCCGATTAATTTGTTAATAATTATACAATTCATGTATTTCAGAAGTGATGTACCATGACTAAGCAGTAAAGTTCAATGCTAATCTCAAAATCGCTTAATTAACATAATATTTACAAATATTTATTTATGTAGATTGATTCAGCTATGCACCACCGTTGCGGGCTTATTATCGAGTCAACAAATACACCACTTTTTTCATATAAACAGACAGCTGAAATAAACGCCAGCAACTCGAACTTGGACGTCCTTCAGCGGTTCCATAGTTTAAATTTTTAAGAATCATAGTAGATGCAGTATGGTTCGTGTCAAACCAAATAAATAACAGGGACCTGCAGGTTTCAGCAATACAGGAAGAAATTAGGATTCGGTGCCAGGTATCACTCAAACGGTGAACAAACTCATCGCTAGTCAATAACATTAAAATTTACGTATTGTAAATTAATTATACAGTGAAAAAAAGATTGCTCAACATAAGAAATTTGTAATGTACGTGAATATGCCCTATTTTTACCTATTAAATTATTTTAAAAAAATTAACAGATAACATAGCATCATCAACTTTCTGTGTCGAATATAATTCTTTATTATTATTTCTTAATTCTGTATAATTCTTTATTCTTTCTTGACTTGTCACAATTCCAATAAAACCACCAACATTTAGGTAACTTAAATTTTCCATTTTATGCATTAAAACGACTAAACTAACTAACTAAAGTACGATAGTTAATATAATTTACATGAATATGGTACTAGTAAAAAAGTCATTAACTGTTCCTCAAAATTAGTTCTTTTTAACTAAAATAAATGTTAAAAATGTTCGAAAAACTACAACAAAAATATAAAAACCGATACATTTATTTCTTTAATCCAGGGTTGTGGTGTACGAGAAAAAATGTGCGGCTCCGGCCCCGACTCCGCAAATTTATAGATTTATTAACGACTCCGGCTCCAGCTCCGGTTTCGACTCCGAATTAAACTCCGGCTCCAAATCCGGATCCAGCTCCCGCTCCGACATCAAATATATATCTTTCTATGCTTAAAGCAAATCGGCTTTTAATTTCCGTGAAACATGTGCCTAAAAACTTTTCCTGTTTGGCAAGCAGGCAGTAACTGTTCGATCCCAGCAATTTGTTATTTTTTAAATTTTGTTTGTTCCTTTTTTATTGAAAAATACTTACATATATTGATAATTTTCTCATGGCATACCTCCTCCTGCAACTTCTACAATTTTTTTATGGCTAATTTGTAGAAGCGCTTGCTTACATTTTAGCGCAACGAATATCTAAATAAAAATATGCTACTAGGTGAATAATAGTCGATGAAAAGATGGCTTAGGTAACACTGCGAAGTTGGAACTGAAAGGACCCAGTCCAGGCGCAGAGTTGGTGATTTACCTGGAGTTTGAACGGACCCCTTTTGCTTAACAGGCACGACGAGTAACAATAGGTCACCTCTAAACTGTCAAATTTCTACAAATACGGATAATTGCAGTCTAAAGCTGAGGTGATAGCGTGTTTGTGTTTGCTAGACAAAATCATCTGTTCACAGACGGGGCTCGGATCATCCGTGGGATATACCTGTAGTATTTTACACTTTATTTAGTTTCTTGATGTACATTCTAGTTTGAATGAGCTCAAAATACATTGCATCTGTGATGGTGACGTAGATTTTGTTTGAAAAATGTATAAGGGCCTGATGATAGGAACTTTTTTATTTTTTTTTTGTTCAGATTTATTTGCTTCCATTCGTGCTTTTCCTAATTATTACTACAACACAAACAAATCTGGTGTTTTTAAAACAAATCTCGATAATTTTAAAAATTTTCAAAAATATGTTTCAGTTTTTGAATATTTTCGTAAAAGCTATGGTGATATTTTCAGTACCTTGTTTTTAAAAAACAAATATAGAAATAAATAAAAGATTATTGGTGATTCTTCCAGTTGCTCATTAACTTACAATTTTGCCAACGGTTACTACTTAGAGATTTTATTTCATTGATTGTAAGATACATTTAAGGCGCGAATATTGGTTTGAAAAGGTTTAAATACAAATGTTAGTACATATTCTATTTGCTTCTATCAATAAAGCATCCTAGTCGGTCAAAGTTTCTATTGATTTATCACCAATTGCAAAGCCCGCAACAAGTTTGAAATTTTTCAGATTCCATAAGTTCCTGTTAATTTTTCTTGATGTTTTTTTGACGATGTTTACGATGATAAAATAATCAATTAGATTTGCGTGCTTATTAAAAAATTGTAATAAATTAAGATTTCTCGAAAATCTCGACCCAAATTTCTCCCCGAAAATTTTAAAATTACATTTCTCGAGATTTCGAGAGTTACAAAAGACGAGGATTTTCAAGAAGAAACCATAACTTCGACCAATCCGATCTGGAATTCCAATTAGAACTACGCAATCTGTATATAAATAATTGAGCTACGTAGGAGAACAGGAAAATAGGAATAAAAACAATGAAAAATCCACATGGCTCCGAATCCTTTAAAAACACGAAAACAAACATAAACTCCGAGGCTTCGACTCCGGCTAAGTATATAAAAGTGAGTGTTTGTGTGTGTGATATTTTTACAAATCAATATGCCTTGGGATGGGGATCCTAATGAAGATGTTGATGCTGATGATGAAAACTAAAATGATGATGGGAATGGTGATGATGATGGTGATGGTAACTGTGATGGTGACAGGGATGATATGGTACGATGGTAAGATGGTTTGTTTGTTTGATGGAATATTAGTATTAATCATTCAATCATAATAATGATAGTATGATTGTATAATGGTACGATTGTATTATAGTATGATGGTATGGTGGTTTGGTGATATAATGGTGTAATGGTATGATGGTACGGTGTTATCGTAGTTTAATAACATATTAGTATGAATCAATCCATCATAATAATATTGGTATGATGTTATGGTGGTATGATGTTATGATGGTATGTTGGTGTGATGGTGTGAGGCTGAAGTTGATGGTTCACTTGATATTGAAGAATTAGATCAATATACGGTCTATTTTCCACGTCCAAATCAAATTCGGAAACATTTGCTTACTATAATGTTGGAATTCGACGACCACTTCTCAATAATATGAGACATTACCGGGAACTCCGCCCAACTCTTTTTCGTCATCGTTCTCCCTGCTTATGAATCCGTTATTTACTTGCGGCTCAATAAAAACAGTACAAACCTCGTCCATATCGCTATCATCTAAGCTTCTAATTCTTCGAGTTATTCAAGAGCCTCTTTAAACGTAAGATTTCTTGAAAAACACGAAAATAATTGTAATATTTTTAATTAGGATAATTAAATTCAATAAAAACTAGGCCAAAGACAAAACAAAGTGAAAAAATAAAACACTCAAACAGCAACGAATAAGGGCATTTGAGAAAGCGGAGAAAAATCTCAGCGCATGTCTCCATGTGGCCGTATGGCAACAGGCAGAATGAGTAATAATAGGCTATCTTTACCGAGATCCTAAACCAATCAAATTACAATATTTAGAAGAAACCGACCTCGTGAATCACACATGAGTGATTTGAGGGGGTTAAGTAGCTCTTAAATTAGGATTGATTAGTATCACGAAACCTTCAAAATATTTTAGGGAAAAATAATGAAGCTTAAAAATAAAATTTGACTTATATTTTCATTTAGTCCAATTCAACATTTTACAGTTTTTTTTTTAATAAGTTTACAACGTCCTTCCACTAATAGCCGATGCACAACTGAAATAATTTTTCTAGCCACAGTAACATTTGTTGCCTTATAACATGAAACTACCGGCAAAACATTTTTATGCTTGTTGTTTCTTTTTCCAAGTGGATACAAAGTGAGATATAATTATTGTTGCCCTATGGCAAGACGGGGCAATTCGGTAGTAAACTTTTATTTTTAAATTATAATATTTGGTATACTTATTACCGATTTCACAAAAAAAATGTAATCTCCAGTTAAATAATACTTCGTTTTATTCGTATTTTATGAACTTGCGGTTTGTTTCATAATACAAATTCAATGTAAGCCAATTTAATGTCGTCTTTTTTACATAAACATTGTAACTGGAGGGTTAAATATTTGACTAAATTCGTTCAGCTAAATATTTAAGTGAAGGACAAATATTTCTATGTAAACAAAAAATTATCAGTTTGCATTGAATTTAAATTATGAAACAAACCGCAATTTCGTAAAATAAGAAAGAGAGAAAATCTTACTTAACTGGAGATTGGCTCTATTTTCTGACCGGTTTACCAAAAACCCCGGCATTAATGTTTAAATGTTTACATTTATATTTTAATAATGACTAAAACCTATCAATTTAAATTAAATGATGCCTTTTCATTTGGGATTTTAAGAACAACAATAAATTAACGACCAAATCACATTTTGTTGCATTCCAAATAACATTTTTGACAACATTTGAAAATACAAATTTTATCTCTAGTGTTAAAAATAAAATGATTAATTAGCGACCACTTAAATAACAGCCACCATTGAATAGCTTTTACAAGTATTGGTTAATATTAGCAATTATTAGCTAACACAAACAATATCTGTAGCATACAAACATTTTATGTGTTTGGCAAAAATTAAAATTTTATTAGTCAATAAAACAATATTTGCATAGCAGAAATAGGCATACCTTATGTAAAATATAATATTCCAACAGAAACCAGCTTTTGCAAAATCGAAATTTCCAATATAACATTGTTCTATATTCTTGGAACCTGTTTTTTTTTACCGCAAAATCAAGGAACGTTTACAGAACTAAATATAAATATGTAATCTAAATTTTATCTTGAGATGAAGCCACAATACGAATCAAAAATTGGTTATTTTTTAGCTGATAATTTCATATGTCAAAGGTTGAGCTAATACCTTGAAATCAAAATGTCCAATACTTTGTTTTTTTTATGTGGTTATCGTTTGTATATGCCTTTGATTCAACTAAAGAACGTTATTGTTTTTTTGTACGATAGATGTTATGTTTCAATAAATTTGAACTTGAAGATCATTTATCATTAAATTAAAATGTTTAAGAAATTTGGTTGAATTATTATAGTAAAATTCGCTAATAAAACAGTACCATGTAGGTATGGAATGTACAATTTTGATGAGAAGATAATTTTTTCACAATCATTTAATTTTATCATTCGAACTTGATCATAATATTGTGTACTCGTATAGATTATAACTTTCTGAATATTACATATCTTCATAAAATAAATTTGCATTTATTAAAAGGTTTTTAAGATATTTGTCCATCATAATTATGTATGCACAATTTAGTTGATGAGTGTATCTAATTTCATATAAACATCATCGTTTGACATCATAATAACTATAACAAGTTTCCCAGTGAGGAACACCTTAAACACTGAATAATTCCCAAAAGTATGAATATTGAATACCTTGATTGCATATGAATAATTTTTCAAACTATAAAAGTGTGAAGGATGCCAAACACGACAAAGTTAAATTTTATTGATTTTATAATTTTTTCGGTTTTGAACAATAAATTAACAACATTTGAAACAGGTATTCAAAGCTAAATGATTTAGTTGTGTAACAATTAAATTGATTTAGTATATGGCTTATTTAAATTTCAAATAATGATCGTCATCAACCAATTAAATGTCTTTCGTGGTCACATAACAATAGTGTGTATGTAACTATACATATATAATCCTAACACCTATTTAGTACCATTGATTGAATTTTGATGTTTTGAAAGCGATGGCTACATAATTTTTAAAAAATTATCAAACTACGCCAATTCAATTATTTTGTCGAAACTGATTCATTTTTCTCGTAACGGGAAAATCTCAAGAAACAAAAATAATACCAAAAAGTTGATGGCAATTTAGCACTACAAGTTTTTAAAACGGGCCACAGACACAATTTATCGTACTGCAGGTTGTACTGCAAAACTTACAGATAATTGAACTAATTGGTCGTGCAGTATCATACGTTACGATATTCGAAACGACATGTCAAAATCCGAATCGATTATGGTCTTCCTGAGTAATTAAACTGGAGCAAATAGAACCCAACTCAAGCATCAGCTCAACTGCAAACTCAACGCCTAACTCAATCCTCAAATCGGCATATATAAAAAAATGTCCAACTGCTCACTAAACCTCTAACTCAACCTGCAAATTGACCCCTAACTTAACCTTCAACTAAAGTCCAAACTGAACGCATATATAAAAAATTGGTATATATATTTAAATAAACAGGTAATTTTGGGTCAATTCGCATTTCAATTAACCGGGTTGGCCACAGAAACGGATTGGCGAAAAAATTCTAAATTGGACAAGCCGCTCTCAAACATCCAGACAGACGGACGGACATTTTTTTACTTCGGTTCAAAAGGACCAATTTATTGTTGGTTTCTTGGACTCCGGGACTTTTAAAACGCCGAGAAAAGTACTTTTTGGACCAACAAAATCGTTGGTCTTTTTGGATCGAAGTAAATAAACTTGTGAATCCGATTGAACCATTCAAATTAACACGCGAATCTAAACCCAAAATATGTCAAAATCGTAAACACATGCATCATAAACATGCGAATCATAAATTAAAAAATGTCGGAATCAAAACAATTAGTACCCATGCGACAAATTTGCAAAATGTCCAAATCAACATGCGCATTGAAATTAAAATTTAAAAAAACCCACAAAAATGATTCAATCGTATTCAGCGAACCTCCTATAAAAAAAATAAAAGTAAGCAAAATAATTAGATTTTCAATAAAATTTAAGTAAAATCAAAAAATAAATTTGAAGTCTGTGAAGTTTAGTCGACCACAACGGTGATAATTTTAAAAAGAATTAAAATAAAATATACAGTAGCCGCATATGTATACGCTTAACCAAAATAAAGTAAAATAAAAAAAAAATATTTTTATTTATTTATTTATCAGCAGTAACAAATAGTATAGGTTACAATGCTAATAGAATTTGCATCTAAAAAAATGTTACAAATTATTATTATTTCGGATATGAAAAACTACTCGTAAAAAAATCTCTTGAAATGTTAAAATCGAAAAGTTCTGAATTGGTTAAAATAATAAAAAGTACCACCGGTTCATCAAATCCATAATTCGTACGATGAAAATCAATACTCAACATTAACTGTTGTGGTCGAAAAATTCTGGTAGGTACATAAAATGAAAATAAATGAAGCAATACCGGGCATCGGGCAATCAAGCTTGGCACAAATTACGTCCCGAGCTAATACTACATGAATCATCTCCCTTCTAAATTCAAGGCTAAGAAGTTTCAAAAGTTTACAACGACCGGCATAAGGAGGTAAACTAAATCCGGAATGTGGCCTCGGCAGCCTTCGAAGGGCAAATATTAAGAACTTTTTCTGAATCCGTTCACAGATGTTATAACTGGAACTCCACATAAAGAGGCCTAACAAAAGAAATATATAGTATCTTGAGAGTGTATGGGTCAGAAAAGTCGGCCCTAGCTACAATCATTTCTATAGGTTTAGTAAAACTTAGGTTACATGTAAACAAACCACCTAAATCAATAAACTGATTAAAAGCTGATTTACATTTAAACTTTTACACTATTTCAAAAGACAAAAGATGCATTTTAGTATGATTTCCTTCCAATAAAAGAAAAAGGCCTACTCAAAAAGGTTTATTCAATATTATTGCACAACTTTTTTTTTTCTTTTCAGTTTATCTTTTTTCGTAAAAGTGTCTCTGTGTTACAACAAAATTTTTAAAATCATAGTAACATTTTGAAAGAAAAAAATGAGTATATCCATCTCATTTTTACATATGGATAAAATCTATTTGAACTGTTCTTCGTGTCGTTTTGAAATAGAACAAAATGATTGGATGTAAATCAGCTATGACTCTATCAATGTCCACGTCTTTTAAATTGTAACGGAGTTACAATTAAATTCTTAATTCTTGCAAATGACATACTATGTGTTGCATTAATATTTGTGCTCGTGAAAAAAATATTTTAGTAATGTTTACTAGGCCTTGCTGAAATCTGTATAGATAGTGAAAACTTGGGCACCTTTTTCTAAGCAGGATATCGTATCATTAATAAATACCGCAAGATTGGTTGTCGTTGATCTACCAGAAAAAACCGTGTTGTTGACGAACAATTAAGTTTGTGATGTTAAAATTAATACAATTTTTTTAGTTTTTATTTTTTTTAGTTTTTAAAAAAGTTTATGGATAATAGATAAAATAGCAATGCCTTTATAATTTTCAAGAAAATTTGTTGACCCAGGTTTAAATACTGAGATTACGTACGAGGGTCTCCAACACCGGGGAAATATATCTTGCCTAAGGTATACCCAACCTAAGGATGTAATTAAATAAATGAGTTAAATGACCACCTAAGGCGTCGGCGCAATTATTCAAAAGTAATGAGGATATACCATCAGGACCGTAAAAGAATAAATAAAGTGAATATGATTATTGACCACGTCTTGGTCAGTAAGATATTGGAACATTTTAATTAAAATTATAGAGTATTGAATACGTGTTACTATCTAAAATAGATTAAAATAAAGGGAAAATATTAAAATTAATTTGTTACAGTCATAAATATATTAGATTACCTGAGAGACAACAGGTCCAATATTAATTGTATTATAACAAATTTATTCTAAATAAAATTAAAATTTATAACAATGCTCTTATTCTGCTAAGCTCGTCAGCGTTTGCGTTGCGCTTCCCAGACGTATACAGGTTAGGTTAGGTTGGAGTGGCTGCTTAGGGACACTTAGACGGGTAACGGTCTATTGTGATATTACAGGATATATCCCCTTAACGCTTGCTAAACTATTTTGAGCTACTTATGTAGCGTAGAACTCCCGCACTTTACTGTTTTCGAGATGAGACAGATTTCCCATCTTGAATTTACCCTACTGTTTGTGCCTTCTGAATGCCAATGCCGGACATGAGCGAAGGAAGTGAACCAACGTCTCTTCCTAATCCTCATCGAAACAGGTTCTACAGAAGTCATTTTTCTGCAGAACCAGCCTTCCCGCTTGTTCTCCAGAAAGGCAGTGTCCCGTGAGAATTCCTACGATCGTTTTTAACTCATGTCTACGTAGGGTGTTAGTCCATTTTTTATCTGCTAAGGCTAGCGCCTGTTTCCTAAGTGCTAGGTTTAGCGCTGTGATAGGCTTCCTCAGACTTGCCCTTTCCGGTTGCATCTGGAGTGTCGTACCGTGCCTAGCAAACTCAGCCGCCCTGCAGTTCTCCAAGATTTCCGAATGACCAGGGTCCCGATTAACTAAATATTGAAATGTTCACCTACCTCATTAAGAAATGAGTGACAACTCAACGCAACCCGTGGCTATCCACATAGATTACGATATCACCTGAGGAACCACATTATGTGTCAACAATGTCAATACCTCTTCAATCGCTGTCACGTCAGCTTGGTGCACGCTGCAATAATCAGCGAGATGAATAGAAATGTTCACATTTAGCTTATCATAGAATACTCCAGCTCTCGCTTTATCATCTAGCTTGGAGCCGTCTGTGAAGAATTACAAAGTTTTGGTTTCCGATATCGATACATCCCTCCAGGATTCCATAAAAGGGAGCATGTCAGAAATCGCTTCTCGAAGCATATATAGAGTAGGTAATGTAGTCAAAATTTGCCAGCTGAGAAACGACTGCAACTCGTACAACCATATTTACAGCCATCTGTTTGCCAAAAATATCGAACGGAAGAAGGTGCAACATAACATCTAAAACACGTTTCGGCGTTGACCTCAATGTCCCACTTTGTCCAGAGCTGGCCATCACACACTCACCCCATACATGGGTACAGCTCTCTACGGCAGTGTAGAGCCAATATATGTACCATCTCCAGCTTCAGACCCAGCTGGCTATAGAAGCTTTGTTTAATTTTTCCAGAATGTTGGCCCTCCAAATAAGCTTACTCTCCAAGGTAACGCCCAGATATCTTGCTGTGTCAGTAAAAATAACTCGTACCATTTAAGGTAAAAGAGCAACTACCGGGATTTGGATCTTAGTACAGAGTACTAGCTCTGGCTTGGACGGGTTAATTCCCAGTCCACATTTGCCAGCCTATTTCATAACGATTGTAAGTGCATTCTGCATAACGTCTCTAGACGGCTGCTGTTATTGGCTGCAGTATTTTTGGTTTAAAAAGTCAAGAAGTTATTCTATTTTGAATTTGGAGGGTGAACCTTTCCGACATTAATTGTTTAAATAAAATTAACGATACAACGATAAATACAAACATGATTATTTCAGTATAGCCATATCTTGGTGAACTTGATACATTATTACTCGTGTACGAGAATCTTGTTGAAGATTCCATATTTAAACTTTTATGAATGGTAATGGCAAACCCGGTGAACAAAGCAAAATGGCATCGCTGATTTGCTCAGTTCCAACTAATTAAAATAAGGCGGTTCTATTAGAGGCGCTATTTTGTCTGTAAAATCGAAGCAGCTGGAAAGACGGTAGCAGAGCAGCACTAAACATAGCATACTGATTAAATAATTTGAAAATTATTATTTTATTATGTAACGATGGCTATGTGCAATTTTCACAGCTTGCTAAGATGTATAATATTTAATATTTGAAGTATGCGTGATCTTCTCTTGGTTCAAATGTATTTCCATTTCGTTTTTCTGAGTCACTTGCACTCACAGTACACATAATAAAGGTAATATACTGCGTATCTGCCAAAAATTACAAGAACAACAAATTTAAAAAATGGCGGAACATAGAGACCTTTTTATAATAATATGTATACGTATGCATATGTACCTACATGCCTAGTAAAGTTTAAAAAATTGAAGTTATTTTCAAAAAATAAAAAATGTATTTAATTCAAATAAATTTATTTATGTAATTATTTTATTTAGTTTTCGTTGATTTTTCTTAGTATTTTCTTAATTGTTATTAAGATGTTTAATTCTGAAGTGCATCCTGGATCGGAAAAAAATGTTCTTAACTTTTTGTTCACAACATATAGTTGTAGAAAGATTAATTAAATATTTTATGTAATCCTTGGAATACACAATTTCATCTCCGTTGAGTTGTTTAAAAATGAACTCTAATTGCTGCATGTGTCCCATTAGTTGATCCGATGGTTTTTGTAAGCCGCCTTCGGTTAGCTGATTTGTTCAAGTAAATGAACGGTCTTGGGATGTATTTACCAGTTCTCTATCCACCGTTAAATATGGATCTATCACTCTATAGCAAATGTATCCTGCCAAATGCTCCAACCCATCATACTGGAGTGATTCCAGTTCATCTACATTGTTATCGGCCACATCTAAATCGGATGTCAACGTAGTTAATACGTCGCCAATTAGATGGCCGACTTCATCCAAGTCAGGTGTATCGTCCATCATAGTGTTACTATTCATTGAAATGCTGCCCTCATTTCTACCGAGTACATATGATCGCATCCGATACATGAATTCCAATCGATCTGGATGATCGTGGAGCCCGCCTTTTGAACGGATGACCCCAAAACAAATTTTCTAAAACATCCTGATTGAGCCTGTATGTCAATAGGTACTTTATTTTATATTCTGCTTTTAAATTGGTATACAGCATTTTGAGCGCATTATTGGTCATTATTACGCCTGTATAAAATAAAAAAAAACATTAGCAATGGCATGGTAAAATTTTCACATAATTTAGCCACAGACCTTTTTGAAATGGCAGCATGGTCAACTTATTTTAACCCGCATTGTGAACATCGTATTGCTCATCTTCTCAATTAACTCAAACTGGAGTGATTCTTGATTTGGTGTACTACAATCTGTACACTGTACCGCGGCCGGATTTGGTTCATTAAGTGTAGATTTTTCGATTAAATTCATTGCCGATCAAGTTTCATTGCACCCGAAAATAGCACAGCGCATTTTAATTTATTATTATTATAACAATTTTAATATTAAAATTATTATATTATTAGATTTATCGTAAAAACTTAACACTCAAAATTGAATTCACTAGATAAACAAACCATTTAGGTCTCAAACATTCGCCATATTGGCAATTTTTGACAGCTGCACAAATATGAACGAAAATAGAACCAATGAGTATATTACCTCTATTTTGTGTACTGTGACTTGCACTACAGTCACAGTCGGCAGTGTTGCCATTTGTAAAGTTTTAACTTCTTTTTGAAGTTTGTTTACCCCCGAGAAGGATTTGAAGTTAGATCTTAACAAATGAAGTGTTTTTTTTTAAATTATACTTTTTAATGTTTTTTTGTTTTATATTGTAGCAATTAATTTAAATAATTATTTTATATTTATTTATATCTTATTATAAAATGCCAAATTTTTCTAAACCATATAAACGCAGTTAATTTGGTGGCCTTATTATTCATTCTATTATGGTTTTTAGGGTATTTTTTATGTAAGTATGTTCGGTCAAGTCAACTCAACCGTCAATAATTGATCGTTGGTTTTTTCCTTTCTTTTCTATTGTTTTATTACAATCCCATAATTCCTTCCGATAAAACGCAATAGTATGCAATTTTATAGTCAAATTTTCTTAAATAATTGTGTTTTAAAAGTTCATATTGTGGTGATCGAGTTTAGGTTCATTGTATCTGATCATAGTCGACGGTGATATTAATTTTATTGAAGTTTACATCTGGGGGGCTATTATGAATTTATTCGACGCGCGCTTTTTTTTCGGCAACGTCGAAAATTAGCTATTATGAAATTATTCGACGCGGTTTTCTTGCGATCATATCGAAAAATTTTCCTATTATGAAACTTTGTTTTCGATAAAGTCGAATAATATGCGACTGCTCTTGAGGTGACGAATGCATACGCGTGTTCAATAATAAATCGTGAGATAAAAAAATTTCAGTTATTCAGTTCGTAACTTATATTTTAATTTTTATTTTTTTTATATTCCGCCGAATTAATTAATTAATATTAATTTATTTTTTTTTTTAATTTTTTTTCGATATTGTTGAATAATTCAAAATAGCTATTTTCGACCTTGTCGAGTTGGTCGACAACGTCGAAAATTTGTGATGTCGAAAATTTCATAATAGACCCCCTGGTAGTTTTTTATTTAGTTTTAAGTAAATTTGAGAGATTTTACATTGTTGCTGAATTGTTGCTATCATTAATGCTGCGCAAGTGTGTTCCTGATATTGTTTAATATTCACAAATGTAAAAAGAAATGTCAACAATTACAAATTATTTTACTGTGAAAGGTAACTTTAACTAATATTGTCCTTTATTCATTATTTACTAATTTAAATAATGTTTCGACAGCTTCAACTTCCAAAACTGCTGAACAAAGTCGAGAACTTTCGCCGACTCCATCATTCCATTCAGAAATAATTTCAGAGGGTGTTGACGACGAATCATTAATTAATGAAGAATCTTCGCCGGTAGGTTTGATTTTTATCCAATAAATTATTTTTTGTGTAAGATTATCTGTGGCTTTATGATTATAGAAACCAGAAAAAAAGCAGAAACGAAAGAACATATCTTGAAAAAATGGGAAAATGTTGACAGCCTAAAATCGTGGATTCAAAGAAGCGACAATAGTTTGGCTCTTTGTCAAATCTGCAATATAGAATTAAAAGCTAAAGCAGGAACACAGGATTTATATAACCACGTAAAAAGCAAAAAACATGTTGAACGAAGTGCGGCTCTAAAAATACATCAAAATAGTACCTTAAGTTTTAAAAATGTTACCGAGCTTACTATTCATCATAAAAAAGTGTGTTTGGCAGAAATCCAATTAAGTGCCTTTTGTGCAGAGCACAACATATCTTGTTTTACCGTGAACCATTTGATTCCAATGTTGAAAACTAGAATCAACGATTCATTAATAATGAAAGACGTTCAGTATTTGCATCGATGAATCCACCGACGTTTCGACTACAAAGCTTTTGAGCATAGTGGTTTCAATACCTTTTAAAAATATGGTTCAAGATATGTTTTTCGCCCTTACCAAAGTTGAAAACTGTAACGCGACTAGTATTTATAACAAAATCGTGGACACTTTTATAGAAAGAGACATCGATTACAAAAAATTACTAATTGGTGTCGCTGCAGATGGAGCAAACGTAATGAGAAGGGCACAGAGATCAATAGCCACAGTTTTAAAATGTTCGTGCCATTCGTTTGCACTATGTGCCAACCATGCATGTAAATTACTTCCAAAATACGTAGAGGGGACTTGCCGCGATTTATATACTTTATATACATATATATAAACAAAATAGTCCGAAAAGATTAAGCCTTTTCGCTGAGTTACAGATTTTATTAGATTTCAAACCAAGGAAAATGTTACATCCTTCACAAACGCGATGGCTGTCGCTGGCATCAACCGTGAATCAAATATTAGGCCGTTTAAAAGTGTTAAAATTGTTTTTTATTCACGAGGATTTAGAGTAATTTGAATCAATCGAGCGACTTATTGAATGTCTCCATAATCCAGTGTCGAATTATATTTAAAATTCTTGAAATTCATCCTATAGGTAAGCCTGCATTATAATAGTATTGTAATATTATTTTTGGATCTTGCAAAAGTAATATCCTTATTCTAATTTTTTTAAATTTGTTTTTATTATTTTAGGAGATGTAAATAAATTAAACCGGCTATTTCAAAGCAAATCCCCGACAGTTCATCTATTAGTATCGGAAGTTAGCCGTTTATATTTTAAAATATTTGAATATTTTATTCAGGATGACTCAATTTCTAATATAAAAACAAGAGACATAAACGATACAAATAAAATATTTAAAAATTTAGAAGATGTTTATTCGGGATCCCAAGTCATGGAAGCTTTGCAAACAACCTGCGTTTTAAATAAAGAGAACGAAACAGATTTTACAACTACTTGCTTAAAATTTCACGTGGAGCTTTGCAACCTTGACAACCTTGTGGTTCGAAGAAAACATATTACGGTTGCACATTTATGCCAATTGTTTCCTCACATAATTAACCTTGACAATCTGCAAAATTTAGACGATGAATGGCGAGAAATCCGACACGTTTAAATCATTAAAAATTGATGAGAAAACTAGCGTAGACATCGTTTGGGACGCAATTTTAAATATTGAACGCTGTGATGTGTCGAAGGCATTCCCTTTGATTAAAACTATGATAATGGTAGTACTTACTATTCCAGTTGCCACTGCCAACGTTGAGAGAATTTTTTCTCAAATAAATATTAACAAGACTAAAATTAGAAATAGGTTGGAAACCGGAATATTACTAACCAAAGACTTTATGAAAAAATCAAATAACAATTGTATAACATTTCAACATAATTATAAAATGTTGAAAATATTACATCAAAATATATACAAGAAGTGATAAGATTTTGCTGTGTTTAAAAATCGAATAGATTAAAAGTACAGTCAAATTGCAATAGAAAGGCAGATTTTTATAAATTGAATTTATTTATTATTTCTTTATTAAATAAAACATTAAACAACCATGAAGGTTCCTAATAAAAACGTGTTATTATGATGACCAAGAAGGTTTCTGTGTATAATTTATTTACATTTATAGTTGTGTACCACCTTTAAAAAAAAATAAAAGAAGTTTTTTTTGTTTATGAAGTTTTAAAAATTTTTTATGAAGTTTTTATTTTAAAATGTATAGCAACACTATTGGACATGCATAATTTTCGTGCTTTTCCGTCTAAGTTCGGTGCATTTTGTGTTCATTTTTCTCGTATATAATTTGGAATTTTGCTCTAAATTTTGCATATGAAATTTTTGATTTACCCCCGCCAAAGACGTTTTCACATTAAAAATATCGGAGCTCATACGTTTACAAACGGAGCCGAAGGCGTTCAGATATATACAAGGCTGCAAAGTGCTCCAAAATCTCAAAAAGCAATTTTTTTCTAATATTTTATTTATTCAATTCATTCAACTAATCTATAGTTGAAAAATAAATGCTGATTTGTAAGCATTTACAATATTTTCAATTTTATTCATTTATTTGTTTTTATTATAGGCTAGCTTGTAACGAACTGTCCAACCCAGGTTGGTAGCCCGTTAACAGAATCCACCTGGGTCACTGTCTGCAGCTTTGGCCTGGCTACCGCGCAGTCTAGGGGTGGGAATTTTGACAGTGTCCACCAGGGGCTAGATTGCTGCTATGTCGTTATGAATCCGACATTAGAAGATCACACGACCCACCCACCCGTCACACCATGGTCACTTCCTGAAAATGGTACTAGCCAACTACAACATATTAATTCTTATAATAATCCCCATTTTTATTTACAATATATATTTACGGAGCGCCGCATTACGTTAACAAATTACAAACTTTTCTTTATTTTTATTTTTTATTTTTATATAAGCTTGATAACGCGCTTTGGGGTTATACCGTTATTTGATAAAGGTGGTGGTATATCCCTGGGATAATATCGTTACTTGAATTACCGCTGTCGCGCACGAAGAGCTCCACGAACACGCCAGTGATTTCTGAAAATAAAACAAACAAAATATCCCCCACACACCGACACAAAGTAGGTCGATTATATAAAAAGAAACTTAAAAATAACAGTATAAACAAAAGAAAATTAAAGGAAATGGTGATATTACTTCAGCAAAGTTCGTTGTTGGCAGTAAAATCCTTGTTGGATCTGTAATTCGCTACACAAGCCGGTGGGCTGGTGGCAACACAAAACAAAAGTCTACCAGTTTAATATCGATTCGTAAACCGCTAAACAGGCCGGTGGGCTGTTGGCAACACAAAACAAAAGTTTTCCAGTTTAATATCGATGCGTAAACCGCTATGCAAGCCGGTGGGCTGTTGGCAACACAAAACAAAAGTCTTCCAGTTCAATATCGATTCGTAAACCGCTATACAAGCCGGTGGGCTGTTGGCAACACAAAACAAAAGTTTTCCCGTTTAATATCAATCCGTAATCCGCTATACAAGCCGGTCTTATCTCATCCACCAAACAAAATAACAAGATTGATCCAATCTATACAATTTTTCTTAGCCACACACTAAACGACCCGACTGAATCACACGATTTATTTTTCCGAATCTCCAACCTTTTTTGATCTACACTACATATCCTGTAAGATCATGTTTTTTTTTTACTTTTTCTTTTTAAATGGATTTTTCTATTTTTGTTTGGCGTGTGATCTGTTCGCCTGTCCAAATCGATCTCCCCCTTTTTCGTCGCTGTCAAAACGCCACACCTCATTTTTTTTCCTCTTTCTGATGCGAGCGGCTAAAAATGGTTTGGCTAATAGCCGAAGTAATTGATAATTTGTTTTCGGATACAGCTGAACACCGATTTACGCAAAAAATACCTAATTATAGGTGTGCACTGACTTACGCAGTACCACAACCAATTAGGACAGATTTTATTAGATATTTTATAAATATTTAAATACTTTCCCACACAACTGTAACGATCCATTCGTTACAAGTGTTATAACCAAAACATGAATGTAACTTTAAACAAATTATTATTAAATTGTTATTCAAATTATTGGCTTTGAAGCATATAACAAATATGATAAATATGTGAAAAGAGGGATATCCGCATAAGAAAGATAATAACCATCGCGTATATAAATGATTTTTTAATTTTCTTTTAAATGTATCAATAGAGGTTACATTTTTAATTGAAGAAGGTAAACTATTTGTAGTGAAGTTAGTATTAATCTGAAATAAACTAAAGGAATACACCTTAAATACTAAATGAACACACCCTACATATAGATAGTATGAACGCAACCGACAGTCATAAGAAGACTTGTTGTATTTTTATGTAATGAACTAGCGTATATTTTATGTTAATAAATTAACATTATAAAGTTACTTAGTAACATGTTGAGTAATAATAAATACCGCTGGACACAACAATACATGGTGCAGTTGGTAATTAATAACATAAATAAATTAAATTAAATGTTAAAAAGAAAAAAAAAATTACAATACCACGCGGTAAAAAATTAAAAAGTAAGGTTAGGTTAGTGAAAACTAAAGTGAAAAAAAAAAATATAAGAAATGGAAGGTTTAAATAAACCGAGTCTCTTGATAATAAAAGGTGATTTATACAACAATTGGAAAAGCTTTAAAGCGGAGTTCGAAGTATTCCTCATTGCAAGTGGAAAGGAGGATGCCGACGAGAAAATTAAAATTGCAATGTTCAAAAATTTAATCGGACGTGATGCCGCCGACATTTTACAAACATTAGATGTAAAGAAGGTTCCAGAAATTACATTAGCAACCTGTATAAAAGAATTGGACAAATATTGTGAGTCAAAAATCAACGTGTTGTATGAGAAATACAATTTTTTCAACAGAAATCAAAAATTATACGAGCTATTTGAGGACTTTTACCAAAATTTAAGGGCTATGGCGGAACAATGTGAGGAAATAAAAGGTACCAATAATTATAGATATATACAAAATGATTGTAATCGTAAATTAAATAGTAATTTTAATCATAATTATAGTAACAATAAAAGTAATAGTGCAATAAGAATAAAGCAAGGTGTTCAAAATCAGAGCAATGGTGACAAATCCGGGTTTGCACAATCAAGAGACGGGTTTGTTTGTGGAAGATGCGGTGGAAAGCATGAAAAAGGGAAATGCCCTGCATATAACGCTACATGCGCTAGGTGTCATGCAAAGCATCACTACACAAGCCTTGATTGTCAGAATCTTGATTGTGAAAATGAAAATCATTATATAGAAGTAATTGGAATGGAAATTGATGTGGAAATTGATACTATTGCCGATAAAAGAGAGTGGTTCGAAAAATTGTTTATAAAGAATTTTGAATTAAATTTTAAAATAGACACAGGCTCTGAAGTTAATGTTTTACCTTTAAAAATTTAGAATAATTTGAATGTTAATTATCAAATAGAAAAAGCTAATGTGATCTTGTGGGCTTTCGGGTTATCGAGAATTGTGCCATATGGTATGGTTAAATTGGAAATAAGGCGTGCTAATTTAGAAAGTTAAGAAAATTTTATATTGATAGATTCAGATGTTACCCCATAATGGGATTAAAGGCTATAGGACAATTTGTGTTGATACAAAATGTTAATGAAATTCAAAAAGGGAAAGAACAATTTATAAAAGAAAACGAAACGGTATTTACAGGACTAGGTAGATTTCCGGGGAAGTTAAAATTAGTATTGAAGGAAAATTCAAATCCAGTGACAAGAACTTATAGAAAAATTCCAATAGCACTACATGAAAAGGTAAAAGAAGCATTGGACAATTTAGAACGGACAGAAATAATAGAAAAATTATTTGAAGTAGTACAAAAACCGAACGGTAGCTTAAGACTTTGCTTAGATCCAAAATTTTTAAACGAGGCATTAAAGAAAAATTATTATGAAATCCCAAAATTAGAAGACCTAACTACTAAATTAGCGGGTGTCGAGGTGTTTACAGTTTTAGACTTTAAGGATGGGTTCTACCAGATCGAACTGGATAACAACTCGAAAAGTATTTAAGCTTTTAGTACACCTTTTGGTTGCTACAACTTTAGGAGATTACCCTTTGGAATAAATATAGCCCCAGAGATGTTTCAAAAATTAAACGAGAAAAATTTCGGAGATATCTCGGGAATTCACATTTACATAGATGACTTGTTAGTGACTGGGCGAACGGAAGAAGATCACGATCGTAATTTAAATAAAGTAATTTAGAGAGCTAAAAAATTCAATATAAAATTTAATCAAAAAAAACTTCAGTACAGAATACAGCAAGTCAGTTTCTTAGGACATATTTTCAATTGGGAATTGGGACGGTATAAGCGTAGATCCGAGCCGCATAAAGGATATAATGAAAATGAATGATCCAACATCTAAAAAGGAATTACAACGATTCCTAGGTATGGTCAACTATCTACGAAGTTTTGTCCCTAACATGGCAGAATTAACGGAACCTATACGACAATTACTAAGAAAAAACGTAGAATTTAGCTGAATGGAACAACACGTTCAAAGTGTTAAAAAACTAAAAGAGATACTGAAAAGCAATACGCACAAACAGAGAAGGAGTCATAATTTTTTCATGCGTGAAATTTCACCACTTTATTTTTGGAAGACCAGTGGAAGTTCATTCGGATCACAAACCACTGAAGAGCATAATGAAAAACGAATTGCATAAGGTTAATTCTTCTCGTTTACAGAGAATGAAAATGAAATTTTTAAAATATGAGATAAATGTAATATACAGACCAGGTAAAGAGATGCACATAGCCGATCACTTATCTAGGAGCTATTTACTGGGCGAAAATACCGAAGAATTTAAAGAGTATGAAGATGTGATACATACAATAAACATGTCAGATCATAAAAAGGAAATATTCATACATGAAACGGCAAAGGATGAAATTTTAGCCAAGATATTAAAAATATATAAAAAAGGATGGCCAAATTCTAAAGGCCAGCTCGATAATCAAATTAAAGCCTTTTAAATTAAGACGAGAAATGCTAGAGTCACTCCACAAGGCACATATGAGAATTACAAAAACTAAACAGAGAGCAAGAGAAATATTATACTGGACGGGCATGGATTCGGACATCGAGGATTATATAAGCGAATGTAGAACGTGTGAGAAATTTCAGATATCGAATACAAAGGAACCGTTGATCCCGCATGAAATACCAAACTTACCTTTCGAAAAGATTATATGTGATATTATGCAGGTAGGAGTTAGTGAATACTTGGTTGTTACAGATTACTACAGCAAGTGGCTTGAAATTATTCCGTTGAAAAACAAACAGTCAACCGAAATCATTGAGAAAATTAAAAATGTATTTACCACTCAAGGAATTCCAAAAATGATGATCTGTGACAATACACCGTTTGCATCTAAAGAAATGCTGGAATTTAGTGAAAGTTGGGAATTTAAAATTAAAACATCGAGCCCCACGTACCCCAGATCTAATTGTCAAGCAGAAAAAGCTGTTCAAATTGCAAAGAATTTAGTGAACAAGTCGATGGAGAATAATAACGATTTAAATTACAGTTTACCGGAGTATCGAAATCATCCTGTGGCTAAATTAGGTGCTTCGCCCTCACAACTACTCCTTAGTCGTCGAACTCGAACGAAAATTCCAATAAAAAAAGAACTACTTATACCTAGAGTCGAGCTCAACGTAGTAAACAAACTCAAGGAGAACCAGTCAAACGCCAAAAATTATTATGATGATAGAACAAAACAAAGACCAGATTTCGTATTGGGACAGTCAGTAGTGTACAAGAAAAACAAAACGTGGGAACCAGCCCAAATAATAAACAAATATTATAGTCCGCGATCTTATGTAATAAAAAATTAAGAAGGTCGAATTATTAGAAGGAATTCTTTTCATTTAAGAAAGTCAAATAGAAGACCTCAATTTATAAATGAACTGGACGATACAAGAAAGAGTGTACACAGAAGTGACAAAATTTACCTACCAAACTCTTTTCAATTTCAATTTTGTACATCTAATAGAAAAAGCCGCACTGGTGGCACAATGGTTCGAATGCTTGTTTTAAGCTCCGGAGGTTCCGGGTTCGATTCTCGGCAGGTGATGATAAAATCACGGCTGAACAACAGCAATAATCATTGAACTTTTCATTGAGAGGTAGAACAAACGGCTCTGGAAATTAGAAAACCGGACTTGGGGGAAAATACTAATTGTTTCAATTTATGTTCCTATCAGCACTAACTTTTCCCAACTGAAAAACGATCTTGACACGATAAATGAAACAGGGGATAAATTTGATCCATACATCATTGGCGGAGACCCCCACGCTAGATGTAAAGAGTGGCACACTATAGGCAACATAATCTTATCAAACCTCAATAACCATTTATATGGAGAGGCTCTCTCCCGCTCAAATATTCCTGATTGCCAATTTGGTTTTAGAGCTGACCACTCAATAGTAGATGCCTTAAACATTTTCAAAGATAAAACTACCGACTCATTGAACGAACGAAAATTCACGGCCGAACACAGCCTAACTCGCTTCACCAAAAACAGAAAGGGAATGGTCCAAATCAATAACACGAAATCTGCCACATTTACCATAGGTAGGGCATACCACAAAGTGCTAAGCTATCAGCACATCACAACAACAGACAAAATACGACCAATTGCTCTGCGTTTCGATCTTGTTTTGAGAGTTTACTTTTTGTTGTTGCTTTTCTTCACGATATATTAGCAAAGAAATGCTCCTTTAACATATAAAAAACTTATCGTATTGCATGTTCCCATGCAAAAAAATGCAAGTTTTCTACCAATATTAGTTAGTGGCACTAACAAAATATAGTGGCTATGACGGTGAAAACAACATCGAATCCAAAAATTTGAAACTTATCGACACATCGATATTTATTTTAAAAATGAGAACGTCAATCATTTTTTGTTTATTGTTTTGACAAATGGCCAACTTCAAAATGAATGATTAATACCTCAACAGATAACAGACTTCGCTTCTCTTCGCCTTTATGAGTTTTTGCAATCATCTAATCAGACATTTACTTATATGAAAAATGTTTGGGTTTTGAGAACAAATATTTTCATAAAAAAATATTGTATGTAGAAGTTGTATTAAGCATCGGAACGGTAGTGTCATTGGGAAAAGAAAAATGTTCCATATGAAATATATGGATATCCTGGCGCCCGCGCTAAAGGTATCCAAACGTGGCACACATCTTAGTGGGCTTGTTTATGGGTTAGCCCGATCAATTATGTTTTTTGCTTTCGCGGCCTTTATGTACTACGGTGGTTATTTGGTCGCCAATCACGGTGTGTACTATGCTGGCGTATTCAAAGTAGCCCAAGCCTTAATTATGGATACAGTTTCTCAAAGGACAAACGGTTGCATTAGTCGGGTAATCTGGATGCGGCAAATCTAGATGTATTAAAATAAAATAAAATAAAGAAATATCATCTCTATCGTTTAGACAACTGCGATTACAATTGAGTATTGTATCTCAAGAGCCGGCCTTATTCGATCGAACAATTACCGATAATATTGCTTATGGTAGCAGTAAAGCCGAAGTTTCACGATCCGAAGTTATTAAAGCGGCTAAAAATGCAAATATTCATAATTCCATTACGTCGCTTCCGCTTGGTTACGATACCCGGGTTAGCGAAAAAGCTTCCCAAATATCAGGTGGCCAAAAACAACATCGCTATTGCACGTGCGCTAGTTAGTAATCCACAAATTCTACTGCTGGACGAAGCAACATCGGCGCTCGACACAGAAAGTGAAAAAATTGCACAAACTCTTGATGCGGCCAAAGATAAGGACGAACATGTATCACAATCGCTTATCGTTTGTGAAATGATTTATTACGACCAAATTTAAGTTCCATAGATTTTTTTTACAATTGCTATCTTATATGCCCATGAGTTTCCAAGTATGTATTTACTATCAAAACAACAACAACAAATCTAAATGTCATTCGTCGCAAAAAACGATCGGTTTAAAAAACATAAAAATTAAATAATTGTTGTTGTTGTATAACGATAAGTCCAAAACAAAACCGAAACGCAGAGCGAAAACAATCCTGTGAATGCAAGGTTAGGTCTAGTGACATTTTTGTATGCAGGCTATTCTGGTGCTCGCTTCCTGGGATTTTCTCAACGAAATTCGGAAAATGACTTTTACATATATTCGATATATTATATGAGATGTCGTCAAACTTTGTTGTTCTAAATAACCTAATCCCCTACTTTTTCCAAAAACTTGAATATTTTTCGAAAAAAGTTAGGTCCAGTGATAACAGCTTCATCAAACATCCACAGAACTATGGGCAAGTAGAATTTTTTACTCTTATATTCATTAAAAAAAATATGTCGATCTAATATAACAACGCTGCCCATATTCCGGTTGCAAAATTCTACTACGTTTGGCACTTTTTTCTCTAAGCGTAGAAACGGTTTGGTTGTCTTTCCATCTTGTCAGAATAATGTTATTCGCCGTGTCAACAAAATTTCAAAATTTCCTCTCCGTTTCTTATTAAGGATTTTTTTTTCACATGTTGGCAACAGCTGCCTTACCTAAATGCGCCCAATGAAACAATTCTTAATTTGAAAATCACGCTTTGAGGAGAATCTCTAATTGCTACAATTTCTTATTTTACCCCAATTTAAAATTTTAATCAATTTTGAATTTATTAAAGTCTAGAATTTGATAAGTCTTCCAAACCCCAAAATGAATCAACTAATCGACATTTAAAATAAAATTAATTAGGAGTATGCAACCAGCATCTATGTTGCACTGCTGTATTTCAAAAATTAAAAATAATTAAATTGCAATTGGATAACAATTAGAAACAGGGCTGAAACCTCATGATGTGATCAGAACATCGGTCATCTTAAACGCAATCACCAAAGCAACTACAAACCCAATACTCAACTCAATCATCAAATCAACCCCAAATCAACTTTCAAATCAATTCTTAACCTAACTCCAAGTCAACTCTTAAATAATTCCCCAAACAAGCAACTTAACTCGAACCATATCTCAAACCTTTACTCAACTCCACAATGAATGGCCGACCCAACTCCAAAATAAACTGGACTGGAAGCTACATGCGTGTATAAATTCAGCTCTAATCATCGACCCAAAATTAATCCCTAACCGAACCAAACACTCAATCTAAGGGAACTTCAACTCAAAGCATATTTAACCCTAACTCGACCTCAACTCAACCCAACCCTAAATGTAACCATAACTCAACTACAACTCAACCTTTAAATCAACCTCAAATCTACCCACATCTTAAAATAATCTCAGCGTCTAACTCAATCCCTAAATCAGAACGCTTCGAAAATTACATGCGTATATAAATTTAACTTATTCTAATCACCACCGCAACTATCGACTCAACCCCCAAATAAATCCTTAACTGAACTTTAATTCAACGCTCTACACGACTCAATCCTCAACTTAGCTCAATTATCCTTAACTCAATATCAAGTTAACTCCAAACTCAAGGTCCAACTCAATACTCAAATCAACCTGACTTTAAAGGCTACATTCGTATATGAACTTAAGCGCTGACACCTACTCTACACAATCTCAACTCAAATACACCTCAACCCGCAAATGGAACCAAACTTAACCGCAAAGTAGATGTCCTACTCAATCCTTAAGCTGGTATAGGTACACTGTGTTATCAGACAGATGACGTAGCGTGTTGTCATTGAAATTTGATTCACATACCTCAAAAGGCGGTTGTTACGAATGCTACATATCATAAACCATCAGACATCATATACCACCACAATCATATACCATCACTATCATACCATAATAGCACCTTACCATCTTAAAGTTATACCATTATAGAATCCTATGATCATATCATGGTACCACCATACCATCATAACATCATGCCATCATACCATCACGCCATCGTACCGTCGTAGTTTTGAGTTGTGTTGTACTATCAATATGATTTTTCGGCTTTTTATAGACAAAATATATTATTTTTAATAGCATTCCCATTATTTACGACTTGTTAGTCACTAGTCAGTAAACTAAAGAGGGCATCTACTCACAACACATCTACCGCCAAAAGTACAAATTCACTTCCCTCCCCCCTCCCCACTGTTCATTTCCCTAAGGAAAGTTCTCATATTTTTTTAAAGGGTTTATACATCGTTAGGGAAATTATGGGGAATGTGGCAGATCTTTTGTGAGTAGATGGTCTCTTTATTTTACTCTCTAACAAGTCGTAAATAATGGGAATGCTACTAAAAATAATATGTTTTGTCTATAAAAAGCCGAAAAATCATATTCATCATACAATCATACCATAATACATTCATACGATAATATCATCATCACCATCAATATCACCGTCACTATTACCATTACCATGAACACCATCGTTAAAAGAATTATGATACACTATCAATATCCAAAAATCAAGTCAATTGGTAAAGTTTTAGAAATTCCTCCGAAGTAAATTTGGATCTGATTATCATCCCTTAAGAGATTGTTCAACTGCTCACTTAACCCTAATCGAACCCCAACTCAACTCCAACTCAATGCCCAAATCAATCCTCAAACCAGCATATAAGTATAAAAAATTGGTCAACTCATCCTAATTATTAAATCCTAACCCAACCCCAACTCAACCCGCAAATTGATCATTAACTTAACATTCAACTCAACCCCAAACTCAATGCCCAACTCAATTTTCAAACCAGCGTACATAAAAAATGATAAATATTTATATAGCCAGGTGGTTTTGACTCAATTCGTATGGCAGGTATTCGACTCTCATGACGTACCGGTTCCAAAATCTTTTGGATTCTTCGCCTTGACCATAGAAACAGATTGGCGAAAAAAAAATTCTAAATCGGATAAGCCGTTCTCGAGATACCACGGGTACAGACGTCTAGACAGACGGACGGACATTTTCTTTTGTTTTTGCTTTTTCGGGCTCACGGGGCTTTTAAAACGCCGAGAAAAGTGGATCTGGACCAACCAAATGTTTGGTCATTTTTAACAGAATTTCAATACCTTGTTCATTTTAGACCGAAGTAAATCATCCGACATTGCTCTTAAACAGCATTTGCACTTCAAAAATAAAATTCTTTATGTTGATGAGAGAAAAAATTGTGTTACTAAAATTTAATTGTTTTAATTGAGCCCATAATTTTACATGGTTATCCGATATTGATACCAACTATATAACGCTATAACATCTGATATAAAAGTCCAGGTCAACGCAGCGATTGACATAATACAGAAAATACTTTTTTTTAATTTTGATTAAACATAATAAGTGTCATAGGTTTTATTTCCAAACAAATTATTTAATTTCAGTACTATTGTTTAAAATAACAAACCGAATAATATTATTAGGTAATTCTAACATTCTCTTAAATAGTTCAAAAAGTTACAAATATTGAATGTGACATATACTTGTATCGCGTAACATTGAGGTGTCCGTATTTTTTCAAAAATATATGATTATCTAAAGCATCCATAAAATGTATGGATCAAAATAAATGTAGACATACCTAGTATAACGTTACCTTACCGATTTAATCTTGAAGCATTTTTTTTTTCAATATGATTCGTTGATTTCGTTTACGCTAACGCTATTTCTTTCAATAAAATTCAGATTCATGACACACATTTAGCTTACAAGGTATTGATGTTGAATAATTTGTAATTATGTAAACCTAAGGTCAATGTACCAACAATTAAATTTTGATTGGTAAGAACAAACAACCGCAAATAGTAAACCAGCAAAATTAGACAAAGTTCAATGTAAAATTAAAATTGTATGTTACATCAGGACAAAGCACTTAAATTTCATACCACGAAATTACTAACAACAGGTATTCGTGTTGCAAAAAAACTGTGTAATTGCATCTAAACTAGAAATTAAATCTAATGATTTAAACCATTTAAACAATGCACCAATAGAGTCGAATATAGTATGTACGTATTATAATTTTTCAATTTACTCTCACTTTTCTAAGCCTTGTGAACTTTACGAGTTTTACAATAGTGATGACACCCGACAACGCTAATATCAATAATACAATCTGAACAAATTATTTATTTTAATGGTAATTTGAGTATAATCAAGGTGATACGGATGCAACAATATTCCATTAAATAAAGTTACTTTCAATAAAATTTATTTTAGTTTTGATATTTTTAATCAACATTTTCCATAATATTTGTTAAATTTTACTCATTATTCTCAAATAATAAACTTAAATAACTTTTAAATAATTTACGATGCACGCAGATTGAAAAATTTATCATAAGGTAGTTCAGCGGACTTCCTCTAAATAAAATTGATTTAATAGCAGCGACCACTGCATAACAACAATTACATTATACAATATACAATAATAAAACAATAATCTCACCTTGAAAATTTTAAGTGAAAGGCGCTAACTAAATCAAATAACAAAAATTTGCATAATATTCGGTTTAACATAACATAATAAAGGGCTCCAATGTATAGAACGTTTCAGATTTAGGAGGTTTAGCTTTGATTTTATAGGAAAAAGATAATTAAAAATGATTTACATTCTGTAAATTCATTCTGGTTTACATAAATCCCAAATAGCGCAACCGGCTCCAATAAGTGTAAAAAAAACTTTGAAATTTTATTAAATATTTATTTCAAATACATTATTAATTTTAAATCTCAAAATTTGTACATATAATATGCACTTACTGTATTTACACAAAATTTTTGATTGAGAAATAGAACCTCATAAATTGTGGCTCGGAACACCATAAGTTATACTCAAATTCCGCCACGGTTACTGTTGCAAATAACTTTACGCATCATATTGAAATTGTACGGTATTTTTAGGGATTAATAAAATAATTTTCAGAACACAACGCTGTTTATAACAAATAATTATATTTCTAGTTCCAATTCCAAATGTAAATGAAACCCAGTAGTGTGAAATGCTAATAAACCTTGGGATGATGCTTTAAAATGTAAGTGTTAATTTGAATTGTTTTCATAATAAAATTCAACAAATATAAGAATTGAATAACAGCTAAATTATAACGGCTTATAGTTTACACAAAATTTGTATATCTTTGTGATGCTTATACAGAGTGAAAGTTCATCTAACAAACTCGCTCTATGTTATAAGTTTATATAATGTACTAGTATTAGCTATTGGATAGTATATTAACGTTAGTAAAGTATTGTTTTGGTTATCAGCTATTTTCGATTGAACTGGTTTGTTAATGTGTAATACATTTTTGCACTACTTTAGATGCCAAACAGAAGTAACCTTAGCTGAAGTTATTAGACTCATAAGCGTAAAGGCTATCTTGTTGCTTCGATCACGAAGCTATACCTTATTAAATTTATGCATTGTTTTTTAATATTCAAATTAAAATACGACACTATCTTAACAATGTGTCAAAGCCAATCGTAATCATAAGGAGATTAAACTACTTAAATTCAAGGTGAAATATTTGTAGAAAAAATCTTTCAATGTATTTCCCACAAAAAACAGTACTTTATTACCTCTTTGGTGTTTGAGAAATTACTCAGTGTTATACCGTAGGTAAATAAGGCAACTGTTTAAGGTACCCGATTTAGGGGGACACCAAATTTTGTAACAAATATAACGCGACTTCCTTAAAAATAAATTCTGTTTCTTTTCTATTCTACAATTAAACAAGTAAAATTTTATCCAAAATCTGCATTTATTTGTAGGGCCGCAAGCTGCGAAAGAGTTGGGAATGCCTAGAGCCCCTGAAAATATTGCAGGGGGAAACAAATTAAAAAAAAAAAAACACTTAAAATAATACGACAAAAAAGAACTTGGGTAACATTGGCCGTTGAAAGTGAAATTTAAAGATATGTCAATTATATTTGCATAAATGATGCCTTTCCGACAAAAAAATCAAGGAAATTTCATATTTAACCTCGGCATGCTGCGTCAGCTAAAGGCTAGTGCTAAGATAAAAGTGAAACAAATCGTCATACTATTTTAGCAAAACAGAATTAGAAACGAAAAATGTCGTTTTTGTTTTCGCTAAATTGTACTCAGTTCATCAGTGAAAAACCTAAGTACTACATGGTAATTCATTATTACTGGGTGGCCGTGGTTTATATCACAATATAAATTTAATCGTTGATTGAATACATTAAGATAATATCACCGAGATTTTCGCCGCTACGATCGAGTAATGTCTCCACTGTCGTTTATAATAGAGAAAAAAATGTAGAAACTAGTTTAGCTCTTCTAGCACGTTATAAACTGCAAAATTATGTTTTTTATTATAATATTTGTATTAGTATTAGTTAAAATTGGTGTAACTTTTCGTCTTCATTGTTTTGTTTTAATTTTTTTGGTTTTTTTATATTTTTGCTTACGAAATGTTCCACAATTTAATTACTAGATAAAAGTTCATTGACCGACATCAAAACATAAACAAACCTAAATTTATTAATGTACACAATAGTTCAATTGTGTGTGGTTTTGAAAAGAAAATTTGATTGGGAATTTTTTTTTTCAGCTGTCCATTAAGGATTTGATAAAGTGCTAGTTTAAAATGGGAGTAGACTTTATTTTCATTTACTTTTTTGGCTGCTTTTGGGTTTTGTGTGGTTTTGATTGTTAACCAAGGATTTTTACGAGTAAAGTTTATTGACCTATGTCAACCTATGTACATATATAAATAAATATAAAACCAAACATAAATTTTTTACAAATCAATTTTTTAAGGAAATTGAAATTGGTTATAATTTATTTATTTTATCAATGGTAATATATGAACTTTAAAATTGTTATTGAAATTATTAAAATTAATTTAGATTAAAGATGATTTATTATATCGAATTTTTTAAATTTTTTTTTGACATTTTTGACTTTGGCATTAATAATTTTAATTTTTGCTCGGATCAATACTTTCAAGATATGACGGATTATAATATCTCTATGCAGATCATCTGTGCATGCGACTTTAATTGAATTGCACATACCAAATAAATTTTGTAATACTTCTTTTTTGAAACAGAATTTATCGAAATTATCGGTAAAAATGTCCACTATTGTTTTTGTTATTTTAACAAACAACGCATTTGGTACTTTCAAACTACCATTTACAATATTCTCATACCGACGTGAATCTATTAACAAATTGGCGGCTGAAGCTTCTTCAGAATTTTGGCAAATCATTAAATTTTCGCAACATGCACATTGAATTTTTTTTAAACAAGCATGAGCTATATAACCGTTGAAATATGACATTGACATACTGTTAATTGTTTGACTTGGATTTACTTCTGATGCTTTTTGAGAGTGAGAGTCTACGTTATTGTGTTCAATTTCATCCTCGAAATCAGAAACATCATATTCACAATAATTTGTTTCATCGTCGATCTCGCCCTGCTGCCCCGAGTCGAGAAGTAAATTTCCTATAGTTTAAATTTAGAAAGTGATAATTAAATTCAAATAATTTATTGTAAATTGTTTTACATTTACTAACAGTGAAATATGGCGATTTTCACATTTTTTGTAAATTCATATATAAAAATACGCTAGTATTTGTATGTATGCTTAAGCATAATAAAAACTATGGAAACCTGCGTGAGGTTATTATTTTTTTATAAAGATAATATTAATAAAAATATGAAATTGAACATTAAATTACCAGTGTTGTTTACGTCTAAAGGTATAATTTTTAAAGGAATTTTATCTGCTTTTTGGTCTACTGAATTATTGTTGTGTGTAGTGCTGGCTAAGTCTTAAAAATTTGAAAAAATGCATTAAACCAAAATATAAAATGTAGAAAAAGTTTGGGAAATCTACATAATGTGTTATTGTTATGGTTGCCATACTTGAAATGTCTTCCGTGTTTAGAAGTACACGTGCATCGGACTGGCCGTAAGATGAAGTATCGCTGGACATCATGTGGTAAAAACACATTTCTTTTAAATTTTTATGCAAACGAAGTGCTGATGGGTTTCTTTCATAAGATCCTATATTAGTCCTGATAACTGAAATAGTGTTTTCTATACAATCTGAATTTAAATTTGCTGTCAAAATGTATTTTTAATCGGTACATTTGATTAAGTCCCAAAGTTGTAAAATTCCATTAATTGACTGTTGCATTCCAGAAAAACAGTATTCAGCCATTCCATTCGATTTCTTCCAAGTAGCTATCCACTCAACAGATTGTTTTAAATTTTCTAAAATTTCTTCAGATTCTATTGACAAGGCATTATTATTAGGAATATTTGAATATTTTATTTTTTTTTTAAATTAACAAACAATTTATTTAATCGGAAAAAAAATTGGCAGTGGTAAGAGCTATCGATTTTTCATTCGCGGTAAACAAACCTGTGTGTGGTGCCGCGTATGTAGCTGTCGAAACATGATGACTGAAAACTTGAGTCGCAAGTTTTACTCTCATTTTTTGAAACGAATCTGGCTTAATATGGGCTTCTGTCAGTTTGTGCATTGATCTTATTACGCTATTTTTACTATTAAATAGTTTAACTAAAATACTCAATGATACTTCATTCTCACCAATTAAAAAATTTGATTTTAAAAGATTGTTTCGGAAACTTTTAAAAAGATGGACAACATCATATAAACAGAATATTTTTTTGTTCTGTATTGTCACATAAGGCTGAGAAATACTAACACCTAGTTGTTTGTATGCAGTCCTATTTGGCGATCCTTGATCGCAAATTACAGCGTATACGTTTATTTGATTTGTAATCAAAATATTTAGGGTCGATTTTAGAATTTCTGAAAGCTGAATTCCGCGAACACTACCACAATAATATCCAATTACCTAATTGCAAGAAAATAAAAAAAAATTATTGAAACATGTTCCAATATTTTAAATTGTAAATGGAATACCTTTTTCCAAGGTTTATTGAATCCTCTCAACATAAATAAAAGAGCATATTCCGAAAATGATCTTTCGCGTCCTAGCTCACCTAGGTCACTAAAACCATATACACAATCCTCGTTAGTGTTATATTCCAACTCTGTCTTAATGCTCATTTCATCGAACACTAAAACGCAGCGTTTCTCGAGTTCAGGTGTATCTTTAAATTTCTCATTTAACATTTGTAAAATTTTTATAGAAATTACGGTTGAAAATTCAATAGTATTATACCATATCTTACTATGGTACTTGGGCTTGGAAGTGTAAACCCTTCTTTTAATAAAACTTTATAAAAGCTTGGTGACCTGTAGTGAAATTTCAGAAATAGATCTTTTTCTTCTGAAGTCCATTTTGAGTTTACCGTATGCATCGTTTGAGCCTTTACAAATGTTTTTTCCTTCCATTATTTTATTGAGAATACATTCGATGTCGTTTTTTTAAATTTCGTTAGGTTTTAATTTTTTTTTTCGGGGTGAACGTAATAATAGTTCAGTAAGAATTTCATACTGATCGGTTTGTAGAAAGTTGGTAGAAGAAGTAGATATATCTAGAATTTCTGGTATAGGAAACTGAGATTCATGTACGTATGTATGTATGTTATTTGCTGATGATAACTCTTTAAATGGATTTCTATATGTTTTGGGCATATTTTCTTTATAAACTGCAAGCGATTCGTTATTGTCGTTACTAATATGATCACTTACATTTTCATTGTTTTGACATATATTAATTTTACAATGTAAAATTTCCGTTTCACTACTTAAATAATTTTTTGGTACCTATGGCATTAAAACTAAGCCTTGTTTTAAATTCACTTTTATTTATAAATTTTGGTTCGAAATGATCGGCACACAAATAAACTTTTTTTTTTTCGAACATGCATATAGCGACTTGTTACCAAAATTTATTATCGTCTATCATCTTGAGGAATCAAAAACCTTGGAATCCCATATGATTTTTTGTTTAAACAATTCAAATATGAACAATATGCCATTGCCATAATAAAAATAAAATAACGATTAACTTTTAAATTTTATGTATTTCTACTTCCGATAAATGAACTGATGAAAACAAAAATCGATTTAGTAACAATATCAAAAATAATAACTGTGTTTTTGTTAACACTTACAAAGAAAACAGAACACAAGTAAACGAAATCAGCTTGTTCGCAAAGGATAAAACATTTATATCTATTGTGATAGAAAGAGGAAACCATCCGACGACTTATTGAATTTTTATAAAGAATATTGTTTTAGTGTTGGTCGTTAAAAAGCAAATCAAAATAGAAAAATTGTGTGTTCTTTTCTAGCTACATCATTATAATGCAACCCTATCTCAGTTCTTCTTTAACCTTACAAGAATTGTACAAGCTCTTCTTTAACCATGTGAAATACGAAACAAAAAATTGATGTTGTTGTTGTTTATCACAGTAATACTATCTCTATATGTTCAATCAACGATTTAATATAACAAAAAAATGTGTTTATTTAATTTAAAACACACGTAAATAAATAATAGTGTTAGTATTTTTTATTAATATATGTAATATTATTTGAAAATAATTTTGTCCAAGGACCGGTTTCGAGTGCTCACTCTTTGTCAATTTATTTTTAACTACACGTCCTGTGGGTTATTCTTGATTTATTTGAATATTTTGTTCGGTTTTGTGTTTATGTTATCATTCAATAATTGTCGTGTTTTCCATGAGAACTGCACTAGAACTCGATAAATTTTAAATTCCATATATTCTATGTAAACAGAAAAAAAAAATAATTCTTAAAGTGCTAATGTGTAGTACATTTAACATAAATACACATTTTAAGTTGTTACAGCGATAAATAATTACAATTATAGCTAATTTTTTTGTTACGAGTGTAGTTGCGTGTAATGACGTCAGCAAGAAATAAAACTACATATTCTTGCTACATGATTTTTTTTTTTTTCGATTTAAAGTTTATCGAGTTCTAGTCTCTACCCAATCAACATTTTACTCCGAGTTGGAATTTTCGGTGCGATTTTCGCATGGAAAAAAATAATTAAAATCCGAACTTCATTATACTATATACACAAATACATGTCTATATACATGCATATAGGATAACTAAGAGGATTTAGTATCATTTTCAAAACTACGTTTCGGTGATGAAGTTATAATAATACACGTAACTAATAAAACAACTCATAGTGTCAATTGTTTTTATTGTGTGATTATCATAATTTAATTGATTAATTTTCAAGTAAATATACACTTATTTTTAAATTGAATTATATATAAATAGTAAAATATAATAGTGTAGTATAATAATTTTTATTTGTTATTTTACATAATGGAAGTGATTCCCATAGAAAATAAAATATTTAAAAATATTAAGTAATCCTATAATAAAACAATTTTTTGTAATTATACTTACAATTATATTCCAATTAAATATTTTTTGCAATTACAATTGTAATTAAAATTAGAATTACGATCGAATTTCATTACGATTTTGAAATATGTATTTTATTTTCTATGGGAATTACCCATTTACCTAGTGTTTGAATTTATGTTATTGTACATACCCAATAGACATTTCGCACGGAAATCCGTGTGAAAATCAGTGCGAGTAAATAAATGAATATCTCTTCTCTTACTTTTAATTTTATTTTTAGTTCGGATTTACGATTTTTGGTAATAAATAGACCCAAATATTGATTGATTGATTGCGATGTACGATCAAGCATTAAGCAAGTCTCCCGTATTATAAATGCGAATACCACATCACTATACCCATGTTGCAACACGACACCATAACTCTCCCTTACCAAGGAAATATATACCATCACACTTCACTTGTCATGAAGCCAACATAGCAATATTTCACCCCGTAAAGGAAGGCGCCACATCGATAACCACATAAGTCTAATAGTTGTGATATCCGCCCCTGGCCAGGCCGCCGTCGTACACCTTTTTACCTTTTAAAATCGAGGGATGGGAAAGGAATGTTAGCAACAAAGACTCAACCCGGTTCCAGACACCTAAGTAGTTGATAGTTAGTAAATTTGTTAGTAATATATTTTTAGTAATTTATTTAGCACAAGACAATACAATTTAAAGTTCATCTACTGCTCCAACTCCTGTAAGGTTGTGTCAGGTTCTTCAAGACATTCCTAAATTTAAAATATGCATTAATTCTTTATAATAACTATTTTAAAATTAATTAAGTATAAATTTGATTCTCTGAAATAAATTCTAACTCAATCCCTATGTACCACAAATAAATAACCATTAATAGTTTGACAATCATTCAACCAACTACCATCTGGCCATCGTGCAGTCATCACAGCCATTGTCATCATGGTCGAGTTTCTCAGGAGTGTTCTAAACTAAAACCATTTTAACTAACCAATATGAATACTAATACCAAAAACTATTATTAACAATTATACCAACAAGTATGAACATTAACACCAGTACGAACACCAATACCAACACCCACTTCAATATCAATACTAACCTCAACCATAATATTAAGCCATATGAATAATTCAACATCAACAATAAAATTCTACGGGAATGTTCAAAAATTATAAATTGCTAAGTTATAATTCAAATTCACAGCACTTGTTTCATTTGCCACCCACCGTTCTCCTGTAGATAGTTAATTAATGGTTTACCTACTGCAACTAGATTCAAAAATAAAAGCTGAAAAAATATATATTTTATATATTTAACCATACTATTAAAAATTCAACTAATCGGCAATTTCCTAAAAATCTTGCAAAAGGATAATAGTAATGCTCAAATTACTTATTTATTTACTCAGTTAATGATGTTTAAATTAATTATTATATACTACTCAAAAGGTTTAGAATATTAATCGTTTAGTTAAGCACTACATGTACCTATATATGATATTTACTAATAAGACTCAAATAGAGTTTCCCAGGCTTCTCTGAAAACTAAATTGCTTTACTACTTAATTAATAGCAATTAACTTATATAAATTAGTTAGTAATAAATAAAATTTAAATAGATATCACAAGCCAATACAATTTCTACTCTACATATCTGCTGTATGCTTAGCGTTTCTGGGGTTGAGCGAGAATTCACCAATATTTCTGTAGCTTGGAGACGATCTAACAATTATATATAATTTAGTATAATTTATAACAACCACACCATCAGACAAAATACTTGAACAAACTATGACACTTTGATATAATTAAATTCAACAAACCAAAAAGTGCTGAAATGTTTCCGTCAATACCTCAAATATTCTTGCAACGTAATATAGTATACAATATCATATAAAAGGAAATTTCCCCTATTCTAGGTAACGTGCGATGCTGTTCATTCAATTATTATATTGTTTCAATCTATATATATCTAAATTACAATTTAACACTAATAAAGTGATTGATTTCAGCAGAAGATTTTTTTGTCACCTTAGAACAACATTTTTAACTATCTTTATACAGGCATTGTTATGCTTGATTAATTGATTGCTTGCAATGTACGGTCAAGCATTAAGCCAGTCCCCCCGTATCATAAATGCGAATATACCACCCCACTATACCCATGTCACAACACGACACCATAACTCTCCTACACAGCATTACCTTAAAGAAGATGGTAAATTATTAAGGAAGAAATGTCAAGAAAGTATTAAACAGGATCGGGAGTTCAGCCTTCGAGAATTGTATTTTTTATAATGAGTTTAAATTTTTGTAAGTTATTTACCAAAAGGAACGTTTGATAATTTCTGAACAATTTGCTCAATGTCGTCAAATAAAATATCGAACCCATAATGAGCGGTGTCCTTAGGAATATTAAGGCTTCAAACAGTTGAAATCATAGTTCGCACTTTGGCTTAAATAACTGTGGATAGAATAAATGAGCAGCCTTCTGCGGCAAATCAGCCGGATGGATTAAGGAATAAGCAAATGAAAGCCATATGGGTTCCACGGTAGGGAAATTTTTTCGAAGCCCATGAATGTTGCAAAAACTTGAGCGAAAAAACAGCCCCCTCCTCCCCATTTTTTAAATTTTGCGAAACACGCATATGTCAGTGCGAAAAAGTTTGAGAAACACTGGAATGTAGGTTCACGATGCATTCAGCAAGAAGTAAATTTGCCAGCCGCGATCACGATTTTATAAATTTTCATCATCTTTATCACATCTTCATTACGTTTAACAAATTTTTTTCTTGAATAAGTATTTTTAAACTGGTTAGCTACCGGCTTTCTAGGAGGCTTTTTAGGAGATTCAAGAACAAAGAACGTGAGCCATTAAGCTTTGAATATGATGCGAGTTATTAGTAAAACCATGGTAATTTGTGCAAAAGCTCTAAACCTCACATTACCAGTAGGATGGTAAAGAATTGAGGATACAAATTTGGATAGATTATCTATATTAAAAAAATGGATCCACTATTCATTTCCACTTTATAAATGAAATGGGAAACAAAGATAAAAGCAATAACGTTCAATGGCCCCTTTAATCCCTGTTACATCATCATCCATCAATACCAATAATTAGATTTGTTTCGACCACCAATTTTTTCAGGTTTTTGAATAGTCCCAATAATTTCCGAATGAAGACGTCAGCCATCCGCAATGATGATGAGCAACACATTAGACAAATAATCCTACTCCTAAATTTTATCAGGCAACATCGAAAACACACAAAAAAATTGATTATTTCAGAATTCCAGTGCAACTTTTCACCACTAGTTAACACAATGACAGATTCGCACTCAAACCCTCCCAGCGCTAAAATGTATACATCAAAAGTATTTCGTTTACGAACAGTTTACGAAAGGTTCCCATTACAACACATCACTACATCCACACACTCCATACACAGTGCTATCAATTATATCCTGCGGCTTCGCTTTATTTTCAATCCTCCTTGTACAAATCAAATTAAAGTTGTCGTATTGTGAAAATATAAAAACTTCTGACAACCATTGTTAGCCCCTCGTGGCATTCAAGATCAGCACCACATCCACAATATCGTATAAAAATCTTTACAATGATCATTTTGAAAGGTATTTAAGCAATACTCGAAGTACCTCATCTATGACTGAAACATTCTATTTCACTTCAGAAAAAGATCAATTAAGAAATTTGGCACGTTGTGTCTTGTGTTGCGGCTCATTTGAAGAAAACCACAAATAAAAGATAAGATTGTTTCAAAAAAACTATTTTATTCTAACCAAATATAGCAAGTCGCACTAAACCGTTCGTCAACGTTACGCTCAAGCAGCCCGCAAATATTACGTTTAAGCGTACACGTTATGAACACCTTATACATACCAATACATACACAAGTATTCGCAAATTTGTTTCACTTCTCATGTGACAAAAGCACACATTACGTACTACCAGCGTTGCCATATTGCCAGTTTTAACTGGATTTTCCAGTTTTTTTTAACATTGTTCAGTTTTTAAGTTTTCCTTATAAAAACCCAGTTTTTTCTGAAAAATTCAGTTAAATTTAGTTTTTACAAGCAATAAAAATAATTTGCATCATTCCTGTCAATTTTAGATGAGTTTTTACGAAATAGATACATTATACAAAATTTCCTATACTATATTCCACATAAAAATTAAAAGCAATGCTTATAGGGATTCATTGCTTAATTTTGAATTGTGAAAAACTTCAACTCATACAAATACAATACTTCATTTAATCCACACTGTGCTTTTCGGCAGTAGCCATTTTCTTGTTTCATTTGTATTGTTTGGTTAATTCTTGTGATTTTATTGGAAAAAATGGAAAAATATTTTAAAAAAATAGGTTTGTATAATTTTATTATTCAATTATAAAAATTGGAAAATGTAGTTGGTTTATTTTTTTGTCAGACAAAAATACGAATGATATAAATCAGGAAAAAACACAATTTGCAGTTAAACGAAAAAAAATTTCTAATGAGGTTGGCGAAAATACCGATATACATGTGCCGATGCGAATTCCTAAAATTATACAAGAAACTGTACAAAATCGTCAACGAGAGCTCAAATCTAAAAATATATTAAAGAACGAAAACGATGCACTTGGAAATATCGGAACTTGTAGTGAGATCTGTGCTCCTAAAGTAAGTAATCAGATGTAATATTTCTAATGCAAATTGCGATTGCGAATTACATAATATTTATTCTTTTATATAGATATCCCAAATTTATCCTAATCTGCACGAGACATAGTTAAAAAACGGCAATTCATTTATGTATGAGATTACAGAAGGCAATAGTTTGAAGAGCTGTGTGCAAGTTCCTGCAATTTGTGAATCAAGCTTGACAAATATTATAGTTGCGGACGGCGGTTTACATAGTGGAAATACAAGTGCGATATGTGCCTCTAAAGTGAGTACTAAAATTATACGTTTTTCATTCCATAACAAACTAATCATTTTATTTTACATAGAAAAAGAACAAAGTACGAGCTAAGTACTGCAAAATCTGGGAAGAGGACGATGTTCTTAAACCATGGCTAACTAGAAGCAAAAATAATTTTGCCTATTGTAAAATATGCCAACAAGAACTTCGAGCACTCGCAAGAGCAGCAGATTGGCACATCCATGCTACAAGACAGAAGCATATTGAAAAAGCACAAGCACTGAATAATTGTAGACCAATCAACTTCAATGAGCAAACAACTCATTCAACAAAAGTAGGTCAAGCAGAAATCCAAGTAAGTGCCTTTATCGCAGAACATAATATATCATTCCTTACTGTGGATCATATGATTCCCATGTTAAAGGCAGCTTTTAAAGATTCACCGACAATTCAAAGCATGAGTTGCGGTAGAACGAAATGTACATCAATAGTAAAAAACATAATTGGGCAAACTCAGTTCGAAGAGGTATGTGATTTTATTAAAGTTCAGCCTTTTTCAATATGTGTAGATGAATCCACTGATATATCCACAACTAAATTGCTCAGCATAGTAGTTCGAACTCAGTTTTTAAATAAAATTCAAGATTTTTTTTTTGCCTTGAGTAAAGTACAATCATGTGATGCTACTTCGATTTACGAGAAAATTGTAAAATTATTCAATCAATATTCTATTGATTACAAACGAAATTTAGTTGGATTCGGTGCAGATGGCGCTAATGTGATGACCGGAAGAAATCATTCTGTGGCTAGTTTATTAAAAGTTGATGTGCCAAGCTTGATTATTTTTAAATGTACTTGCCACACAGTTTTGCATTGTGCGCAAATTATGCTTGTAAAAACTAACCAAACTTTGTTGAAGAAACGGCAAGGGAAATCTATAATTTTATTCAAAACAGCCCCAAAAGAATTGAACGGGGTCGACACCGACAAGTGCCTTAGAGCTTATGTTGCACCTTCTTCCGGTCGATATTTTTGACAAACAGATGGCGGCAAATACGGCTGTACGACTTGCAGCCGTCTGTCAGTGGAGGTGTCTTTGTATAGGACACTCTACTATTGTCAGATCGTTGAAGGATGAGCTGGCGAATCTTGACTACATTAAACCTACTCTACGCTTCGAGAAGCGATTTCGGATCTCCTTTCCTTCAAGGGAATCCTGGAGGGATAGACCGTTATCGGAAACCAAAGCGTTGCAGTTCTTCACAGATGGCTCCAAGCTAGACGGCAAAGTAGGAGCTGGAGTATTCTGTGACAAATTAAATGTAAATATTTCTATTCGTCTCCCTGATTACTGCAGCGTGTACCAAGCTATCAGAATACCGCGTATCTATTTCAGATGAACCTGACGAAGATGATATGTTGACTAGCTCTGTTGTTGATGAATCAAAAGCGGAAAGTGAAAGTTATATAAATAGTTGCAGTTTACAGAGTGATTTGGCGGAATGGTGCATAAAGTACAATGCAACAAACGACGCAATTAATGCTTTGTTGGCGTTATTAAGAAATTATCATCCGTCATTACCAAAAGATTGCAGAACGCAAAAAAAACTGAATTTATTTCTTTATGTGGTGGATTATATACACTTTTCTGTCTTGAAAAAAATATTAAAATAATTTTAAATTCCCACAAAATCTCGACAACTGAATTAAAATTACACATTGGAATAGATGGTCTTCCTCTAACGAAAAGCTCCAATATAGCCAGCTAGGAAATATACATGGATTTGAGGAAGTTTTTTGTTCAAAAAAAATTTTGATGTACTGGTAGCTGGACACTTTTTAGTAAACGTAAATAATGTATTTACAACGCCAATAGCATCAGCGAATTTAAATATACTATATACTGCACTTCCGATAAAATTTGTAATGAAGCAATAGAGGAATTTGAAGTCAATTTAATTCAATATAAAATTATTTCATTAAATAATAATTCTTATATGATTTATTTACCCTTATTGCATTAAATTCTCTTTTTTTTTTATCCCGTCAGCAATATGGCAACAAATTCAGATTCCGAATGTATCTTCAAATTTATAAGAACAGGTACTTATATGTTTTTGTTTTATTTTTATAAGTTCATTTTTACAAAACAATTATTCCAGAAAAGAGCGGTACATTTAAGAGATCAACACCAGAAGACGATATAAATACAAGTATGATTTTAAATATGGTTGGTTTAAAAAACTACTTTGAACTTTTCTTTATTTTTTAGCGGATGGCCCTTCACAAAGAATCAACTCTACAATCAATGATACATTTTGCTCGTCAGACAAAGAATTCGGATACCAAAATTTTTTAAAAATAAAGAAGATTATGGCTACTACTTCTACCGAAACTAATAATAAATTTGAACAATCTCCTGAACAGCTACTAGATTGTTCAAATACGGAAAACATATGCCCAGAAAGTATTTTAATTTTAAAAGTATATAATTACCGTTAGGTTTTTTAATGTGGTTTCTTTTTAGCAAAAGAACTCAATGTAGAGGAAAGAATCCAAAACATTGAAAATGATGTTAAAACCGTGAAGGATATGTGCAACGAAATAAAAATCACGCAACGAACAATATTGAGGGAGCTAGTTATGTTGAAACATCGAACTCGTGATAAAAGTAAAACAAGGGAAATTAAAAATCTCCCTATCGACATTCCCTGCAAAACAGTCTTGCAATTCCAAGATTTAGAATCGAAATCCAAAGAGAGTGAGGCAATAGAAAAACAATTCGTAAAAACTATTGACAAGCTTATAGCTAAAATTATAGATTATAATAATTTCATAATAATTATAGGTCAGTATATTTGACTCCCAAAAGAATCACGATATGAGCAAGTTTTTAAAGGCGAACCTACAAAACCTCTTAATAGACGAAGTCGCTACAAAGTTCTCGTGGTTTGGTCAGCATGGGAGTATTGCAGTTAAGGACTATTTAATTTTAAAACTTTTAATAGGTACGAGTACCAGAAAACCTAGTACCTTAACATTCAAACTAACTTGTATTTTTGTTTTACAGACTCAACACAAAAAAAATTTTCGAGCACATCGCGTGATGAAGTGGTAACCTTTGTCAAAAAGTGGTTCCAACTTGCGAAAGATCGGCAAAGGAAACGGTCAAAGGCGAATGTAAACGATCAGATATAAAATAATAAAAAATATCATTATAAGATAGTTTATTATATTTTATTAAAAAACAATTTTTAATTAAAATACTTTCTTATTTGAATTGAATTATACGCAATAAAAATTAAATAAAGTTTCAAGAGAAAAAATACTGTTTTCTTCCAGAAAGTAGTTGGGTTATCTTTGAAAAAAGTTGACAAATATTCTTACAGTACGGATAAAGGTTTTCCTACAAAAAGGAGTAGAAATATCTTACAGAACTGAGTAGGACTTTTATACTCAAAGAAGTAAGGTTATCTCACAGAAACTTAATTTAAAATGAGTATATTATGTTCACAGAAAGAAGTACTAGATTTACACGGAAATTATCCTCCAAATTCCGATTATTCTCTCACTAATACATTGAAACACTCGGAAAAAATTGTCCATTCTTTCTTAGGTAAAGCAATCAAATTCAACAATTTCTATAATATCAAAAATATCTCAATTGTTAGCAAAAATGTGGCCAAGATTATTTTTAACAAATTTGAAGACGCAAATAACTGTGTCAAATCAGAAACCTTTAAAAAGTTTGACAATTATACAACCTATGGTATATACCGAAAAATTGCACATCCTCAATCGGCATAGTTATGTGGTTTTCTTTTTGCCCAAATCCGTCAAAAATCCTGCAAAAATCCATCAAAAAGCAAACAAAAAAACAAGAGACAAACGAAAAACTAAAAACAAAAAAAATTTTAAATGGCAAAAAGAAAACCACATTAGGAATATTCCTATTGTACTCTCTATTGAGGAAATTAAAGAAAATATTAAATCGAAATACAATTAATCAAATATAGAAAGGATGACAGAATGGAATAATACCACCAAAACAGCTGAACATCTCGAATCAGTTAGACTCACTTTCGATTCAGGAATTATTCCACACAATGTCACTTTATACGACAATATTTGATTAAAAGTTGAGTATTTTATACCAAATCCGTTATTCTACAAAAAATGCCTCAATTACGGACACACAGCTACTAGATATAGATCAAGATTTAATAGATGTCCAACATGTGCTAAAACTGTCGAGGCCGACCACGATTGTGACAAGAAAGTGTCTTGTAAGTATTGTGGAACGGGCCACGGTACTAATTTTTTCCAGTGCAGTGAAAGATATATACAGAAACAAATTAGAGAGCATAAGATAATAAACAAATCAAGTTTTAGAGAAGCTAAAACCCACCTTTATGGTAAACAACAAAATATTCCCAAACAAACAGATTTCAACAACGATATATGCACTGATAATCAAGCCTGGCCCAATAACAACTTAATGAACTTTGACGCTAGAAAAATTAATGTCTTAAATGAATTAGTAAAAGAGTTAAGAAGTCAAATAAGCGGAAGAGATTCAATCTTTAATGACGTCAATTACTTATAAATAATTCCGATGAATTTAATAAAATCCTAAATAAACTTATTAAAAAATAATTTTTTCTTTCCAGTTTTGTTTTCATTTTATTTATCCATTCATTATGCAGCCTTTAAAAATTTTACAAATTAATATTCGTAGTTTAAATAGTAACAAAGATTTACTATACCATTATATTCAATCCAATCATATCGATATCGTTATTCTATCCGAAACCATCCGAAGTCCAAATAGCAATTTAATTTTTAATAATTACAATCTTATTACTGATGACAGACCAGATGGTTTTGGCGGTGTAGGTTTTTTCATACATAAAAAACTTTTTTGGAGGATTATTAATTTAAATTTTCAATACATCCGTTTTCAAGCTTTCAAAATTAACATCAAATTTAAAAATATTGATTTTAATATCATATCTTTTTATAATAATTCGGTTATTAGACCTCAGGAAATCATTAATGAATTTGAACATCTTATCGCTCAAAATCTAGATAACTGTTTAATAGCGGCAGACATAAATATTCATAATAGTCTTTGGGATGGTTCATTAACCCCTACTTACGACAGAGTGGGCGATAAAATTGCAGATATAATCACTGCTAATAACGTCTTTTTATTGAATGATGGCTCTCACACAAGACAAGAACTTTTCAGAAATAATTCTTCAGCACTGGACATCACTTTGTGCTCAACCAGTTTAATTGGAAAACTCTTATGGAAAATTGATCCCATCAATTTAGGAAGTGACCATCTCCCAATACTTATTGACTTCAAACTAAACTATTATCAAAAAAAACAAATCACAAACTGGTCAAAAGTATTGAGAGATTTTGATCTAAATAATATTGATGATAAATGCAATGTTTAAGAACATCTAGAAAAATTAATTTCTGAAAACACTTCTATCATCACAAGTAAAAATACTTTCAAACCTAAACCTTGGTGGAATGACATTGTACAGAGACTATGGAACATTAAAAAACACAAACAGCTAATTTATAATTTAAACAAACATATTTTTACCGCTATTGAACTCTAATCAGAAGAGAAGAGAAAAAAATCTTGGAACATTTTTTTGATGAGCATAAATCATAAAACTAACAACTCCGATCTCTGGAACAATATCAATAAAATTAAAAATAAAAAACAATTCAACTACAGAAGTTTAGACGATCCTACACTAGCAAATAAATTTTTAAATTATAATTTTCCTGTCTCTTTTGAATCCCCTCCTAATCCCTCTAATAACCTCAATCCTATTAATCCCGCAGAATTTAAAAACACTGAAATTCTTGGCATTATTAAAAACTTCAATAATACTGCTCCAGGATATGATAAAATCTCATATAAAATCATTAAACAGTTAGTTTCCACCTAACCTAACCTAACCTAGTTTCCACTAATCCTGACCTAATCAATATTATTACAAACCATTTTAATAACATATGGCAAAATCAGATTTACCCTATTAAATGGAAAACATCATACACAATTGCCATTTTAAAAAAGGGGAGAGATGATAGAAACATTATTAACTACCGTCCTATTTGCCTGTTACCTATTTTCTCAAAAATCTTCAATAAACTCATTTTAAAACGAATTAATGATCATCTAATCTCCCATAATATTCTTAACTATTACAATTTTGGTTTTAGAAAAAATAAAAGTATCACTGCCTATTTTGTAGAAATGTTTAATTTCATCAACTCCCTTAAACAACAACAAAAAAAAATTGTTTTAGTTAACATTGACATTTCCAAAGCTTTTGATAATGTAGATAAAAATATTTTATTAAACACCTTTAAAAATCTCAATTTCCCTAATAACATTACACATTGGATCTCTCAATTTTTTACAAACAGAATTATTTCTATTCAAAATTTCAATCAAGCTTCCATCCATTACACCAATAAAGGTATTCCTCAGGGTAGTTGTTTGAGCCTTACCCTTTGTAGCGTATGTCGTCCGCTTCACCAACAATTAAATTTAGATTATAATTTCTATTTATTTATTTTTTGTTATCACAGACACAACACCATTGTTTAGTTATTAATTCTCGGTTAAAACGTAAATATAAAAACGCAAGTACAATAATTATACATAATTTTATTAATCCAAATTTAATTTGTTTTACAAAAAACGTAATCCCAAAAAAAACTGATGCGTAATGGATGCCGGCTTAAGAAAAAGAGAAACAAAAAGTAAAGTTTTGTTTTGAAGTATAAAATTTTTGTGGTGAATAAATGTATAATGTCTACCAACATAACAACCCAATTTTATGTTATGGTAAATCAAATTCACCTGACATTTCGTTTGGGTGGAAGTACTTGTTCTTAAACTTTATGTTTGTTTTGTTTGTATGAAAAGGAGGTCTTTTTTAGGACAAATAAGGAATATAATTTTTATTTAGGAGATTGGTCTCGAAGATTTAGGAATAAAGTGGTAAGTATTGGAAATTGTGTTGTTTCTAGGAAAATCTTGGAAAATTGTTGAACGGCGGCTCCATTCTTCCCCACGGTTAAAAATTTATTTCTTAACCGAAATTTTATTAACCGAAAGTTATACATAAGTGATATTTGCAAATAAGTTAGTACATAATGATCAAAATAAGTTACGGTAATGGTAGAATACCATTCCTTAAAACAATTAAATACAGAAATACATTTTTTTTTGTACGTAAAATCGTGTATACGTGTTAACATTCCTTCGGTAGATCTTCCTTCAATGGTAATGGGCTCAATTTGGTAATTGGGCGTTTCATAATTGAGCCCTTGGCTATTTGAAAAGTTGCAACACGAACCAAGTTGTACTTTCCAGGATGCAGTTCCTTAATACGAGCGAGTAACCAGGTGGCCTTTGGTAGCCCATCTTCACATACTAGAACTAATTGACCAACCTTCAAGTTTGTAGTTTTGGTGGTCCACCTTTTCCGTGTATTCAGCATTGTTAAATACATAGTCGCGCGACCATGAACTCCAAAATGATTGAACGCGATTGTTAAGATTTTGCCATCTAGACACCAATGGTGTTGTATGGGATGCTGATGGTTCTGGCAAGGCGGTTGTAGGTACATCAATCAAAAAATGACCTGGTGTTAGCGTATCAAAGCATGACGGGTCTTCAGATAATGTAATAAGCGGTCGAGAATTGAGTAATGATTCTATTTGAATTAATAGGGTTGACATCTCCTCGAATATTAGTGGTGTGGGTCCAACTACTCTTCTGAGATGGTACTTCACTGATTTAACATTTGCTTCCCACAGTCCGCTAAAATTCGGAGCACCAGCTGGATTAAATTTAAAGGAAATTTTCTGTGGGTTCAAAAATTTTGTAATTAAATCATAGTGATGTTCGGTTTTAAACAAATGGTATAATTCGTTTAACTCGTTGCGTGCGCCAACAAAATTACTACCATTATCGGAGAATAGCTCGTGTGGTAAACCCCGTCGGCCAATAAAACGTCTTAATGCAGCAATATAGGCTTCGGTTGTCATGTTACTCACCAATTCAATATGAACTGCCTTTACAGCCATGCAAATAAAAATAGCAACGTAACCCTTTATAAGCCTTGGTGGACCTCGCCCTAGACGTTCTCTTAACAAAATTGGGCCGGCATAGTCCACTCCAGTGGAACCAAAAACTCGACCTGGAGTCACTCGGTAACTAGGTAGTTCGCCCATCAATTGTTGATTCGCTCTAACTCTTTGTTTGTAGCATATTACGCATTTGACAATTTGAGATCGTACCATTTTTCTACACCGTACTATCCAAAAACGTTGCCTCAGTAAGCCAATTAACATTGTAGGTCCAGCATGTAAATTTATTTCATGATAATGACGAATTACATAACGGCTAAATGGATGCTCCTTCGGAATGATAATTGAATGCTTGGCGTCAAAGTTGCATTGAGAGTTGTTTAATCTTCCTCCTACTCGTAGAACACCTAGATCATCGACAAAAGGAGTCAACTGTTTTAAATCACTGCTTGGGAATAAACCTGTTTTTCCTTTTAGTGCAAGTAGTTCGCGTGAGAATGTTGTAAATTGTGCCCATTTTATGCAGAAAATTTCTGCCCAATTAAACTCATCAACTGTGATTGGGGCTGTAATAATTTCACACTTCTTAACGCCCTTGATTTTTACTCTCCATAAGTGTATAGCACGTTTAATGTAGCATAAAATACGATAGATTTTTGTTAGTGATGAGATCCGGTCAAATAATACGTCGCACATATGCTGTTCAATCTCTACGTGAAAATTTCTTCGCTCCTCCATATTCATCGTTGATGAATCGATCATTTTATGTTTAGGCCATTGTGAGTTATCTTCGTACAACCATTTTAGTCCGTGCCACCACAAATCGTTGTTAATAAGATTGGTTGGTGCTACGCCTCGTGAGACAAGGTCGGCCGGATTCTCCTGCGAGGGTACATGGAACCAATGCTTAGGACTAACTGCTTCAATAATTTCGGATGTTCTGTTACCTATAAAGCTCTTCCATCTACGAGGATGATCTGATAACCAGGCCAATACCACCTTGGAGTTTGACCATGCATATTCTGATGTAATGTTAATTTGTAATACCGTTCTACACTTCCTTATCCATCTAGCGGCTACCAAAGCTGCACATAGCTCCAATCGCGGAAGCGAAATTTGCTTAATTGGCGCCACTCGTGATTTAGCACCAACCATTCTAACACTAACAGTATATTGTCTGTGTACACATCGTAGGTAAAGAAGTGCTCCATAAGCTAGCTCGGAAGCATCAGCAAACACGTGTAACTCCATTCTTAAAGCATCCGCCGATTTGATACAACGTGGAATCTGCACTTTTTCCAGCTCAACAAGATTATTACGAATGCTCAACCATTCCTTCTTTATATCGTCACTCAATTCATCATCCCAATTAATATGATTCAACCACAATTTTAGAAACAGAATTCGGATGTACGTGGTGGTTGGACTTCGCCATCCCAAAGGATCAAAAATTCTGGAAAATTCGGATAATATGGTTCGTTTCGTAAATATATTGCTGTCATCCAACTTGACCTTAAATGAGAATACATCATTATGTGGATTCCAATATATGCCCAAGGTTAGGTTAGGTTAGGTTGGAGTGGCTGCTTACGCACACTTAGACCGGTGACGGTCCATTGTGATACCACGGGATTTATCCCCTTTTACCCCTATTGGAACCATTTCGAGCTACTTATGTAGCGTAAGACGTCCCGCACTTTAATGTTTTCGAGATCCGAGAGGCAGTCCATCCTGAACTTACCTAAGTGTTTGTGCCTTCTGAGAGCCAATGCTGGACACGAGCAAAGGAAGTGGACCAACGTCCTCTTCCTCCTCTTCGTCCAAGCAGCTTCTGCAGAAGTCATTAGCCTCCAGACCCAGCCTTCTTGCATGTTCTCCAAAAAGGCAGTGTCCCGTGAGAATTCCTACGACCGTTCTTAATTCACGTCTTCGTAAGGATATTAATGCCCTAGTGCGCCCCAAGTCCAGATTTGGCCAAACTTGTCTTGCAACTCTACAGGTGAGGGCGTTAGACCACCTTTCCCCCGCTGAGGATAGCGCCTGCTTCCCAAGTGCTTGTCTCAGCGCTGTGATAGGCCTCCCCAGACTTGCCCTTTCCGGTTGCAGCTGGAGAGTCGTACCATGCCTAGCAAGTTCATCTGCCCTGCAGTTCCCCATGACGCCCGAGTGACCTGGGACCCAGACTACCTGGATGTTGAAATGCTCACCCATCTCATTTAGAGATGAGTGACAACTCAACACCACCCGTGACGCCAAAGACACCGATTCTAACGACCGGATCGCCGCTTGACTGTCCACATAGATTGTGATATCGTCTGAGGATAACACATTATGCTTCAACCACGTCATGACCTCCTCAATCGCTACGACTTCAGCTTGGTACACGCTGCAGTAATCAGGGAGACAAACAGAAATATTTACATTTAATTTGTCACAAAATACTCCTGCTCCTACTTTGCCGTCTAGCTTGGAGCCATCTGTGAAGAATTGCAACGCTTCGGTTTCCGATAACGGTCTATCTCTCCAGGATTCCCTTGAAGGGAAGGAGGTCCGAAATCGGTTCTCGAAGCGTAGAGTAGGTTTAATGTAGTCAAGATTCGCCAGCTCATCCTTCAACGATCTGACGATAGTAGAGTGTCCTATACTAAGACACCTTTACTGAGAGACGGCTGCAAGTCGTACAGCCGTATTTGCCGCCATCTGTTTGCCAAAAATGTCGACCGGAAGAAGGTGCAACATAACCTCTAAGGCACTTGTCGGTGTCGACCTCAATACCCCGCTAACAAGCATACAGGCCGTTCTTTGCACTCTCTCAATCTTACTTTTGTAAGTTACCTTATCCAGAGCTGGCCACCAAACACCCACCCCGTACATGAGTACAGGTCTCACTACGGCGGTGTAGAGCCAGTGTACCAGCTCCGGCTTCAGACCCCATCTATGACCAATGGCGTTCCTACAGGAGTACAAAGCAATAGTAGCTTTGTTTATTCTTTCCAACATGTTGGGCTTCCAACTAAGCTTACTGTCCAAGATAATGCCCAGATATCTAGCTCTATCAGTAAAAGCAAGTCTCGTGCCATTTAAGGTAGGAGGGACAACTACCGGGATTTTGTATTTCTTAGTAAAGAGTACCAGCTCTGTCTTGGACGGGTTAATACCAAGTCGACATTTGCCAGCCCATTTCGTAACGATGGTAAGCGCATTCTGCATTACGTCTACAATCGTGCCCAGGAATTTCCCGGTAACAGCTAAAGCTACGTCATCTGCGTACGCGATAACTTCAATACCCTCTCTCTCCAATTCAAGTAGTAACCCGTTTACCACTATGTTCCAGAGAAGAGGGGAGCGAACCCCCCCTGCGGAGTTCCCCTAGTTACTCGCCTCTTGAAGGTGGAGTCCCCCAACTTCGAGCTAACAATCCTGCTTCCCAGCATATAATTGATTAACCCTATCAGAGGAACGTCCACCTCCAAAAATGACAATCCCTCCTTGATTGCCTCCGCTTTCACATTATTAAAGGCGCCTTCTATATCCAGGAAGGCCACCAAACAGAATTCCTTCGAATTAATCGATTTCTCAATCGTAGACACCAAGGCGTGCAGAGCCGTGTCCACAGATCTACCCTTTGTGTACGTATGCTGAGACGATGCCCACTTCCTGGCACCTATTTTATCTCTGATGTATACATCCAGCAGCCTTTCCAAGGTTTTCAAAAGAAAGGATGATAGAGCTCCCAAACACCGATTATCTATCACGCATTTGGCTGTAATAACAGTCCAATTTGTATCCCTAATGGTTGCTTCACCATAAGCTCGGTATGTGAAATTAGATATTTGGGAGTTATGATTGATAGTAACCTAAACTGGAAGGCCCACATTGAAGGCCTTAAGTCGAGAATTCCAGGTTTCCAGGAAAATGTATATTTTACGATTATACTGTCCGTTATATCTTCTGAAATTGGTTTATTTTGCCCTAGTTGATTCTATCCTCCTGTATGGTTTAGCATGTTGGGGTGGTGCTTGTAAAACTCTTTTACATCCTCTGTACGTTCGACAGAAGCATGTTTTGCGGCTAATGACGTTTAAATCATTGCAGACACCATCATGGCCTATATTTCAGGAGCTGGATATAATGCCTTTACAACACATGTATGTTTTCAAGGTCTTAAAGCTTTTTTACATCATCAGCGGGAACAACTTTGTCAACTATTCAGTTTATAATCTTCGTTTAAATTTCAAATTTATAAAGTTTGTCCCCAATGTTAATTTAGAGTTTCGTAAACGTTACTTCAGTGTGGCTTCAGCAATAATATTTAACAACTTACCATTGGAAATTCGAGTGTGCAGCAGCTTCTCCGCTTTCTCCAAAGCTCTCAAAAATTGGTTGAAACTAAACAAAGCAATTGAGCATCTATTTTTTGTATTATTATAGTTTTGTCTTTTATTTTATTTGTATTACTTTTACTTTTTAAATTTTGTAAATTATTATTGTGTTAACTTTGACTTTTTTGTTAAATTTTTTGTAATATTATTAGAGAGAACCATTGTACCTGACACACGTTTCTTTGAAACTAAAGGTGCAATTATCTTACCAATTACTTATTATTTATTGTAACTTTGTTTTTAAACGTTTTAATAAAATTGGTAATGAAAAAAAAAAAAAAAAAAAAAAAAAAAAAAAAAAAAGTTATTGGTCTTAGGTCCTTAGGATAGACATGTGAGCTTTTCCCCGCTTTCGGTATGAACACCACATTGACCTCCGTCCAGTACCTAGGAATATAGCCCAGCTTCAAACACCCTTTGAATATAGCTTCCAGGTAGGGAAGAATAATTACTGAGTTGTTTTGAAGTTCCACTGGTATAATTTGATCCGGACCAGCCGATTTAAATGGTTTAAAACCCCTCAGTGCCCATAGGATCCGTTTTCTGGTTACGATATCCTCTGTGGTTACTGACAGTGATTCCTGATGATTACTACGCACCATCAGGTCTTCAAAGCTCCCTGGGAAGTGTGTCTCGAAGAGAAGCTCCAGAGATTCTCCACTAGAAGCTGTCCAAGATCCGTCCGGTTTTATCAAAAAACTAGGACTAGATGTACTTTTGGAAAGAATCTTCCTAAGGCGGGAGGTTTCGGATACCTCTTCCATATTATCACAGAAGACTCTCCAAGACCTCCTTTGTGCCTTTCTTAATTCTTTCTTATAAGTTCCGAGTTTCTCCTTATAGGAGTCCCAATCCTGAGCCTCCCTTGTATTTTTGGCTCTATTAAAGGCTATCCTACAAGCCTTCCGATAGGTTCCCAGTTCCCTGGGCCACCATACCGGTTTTTGCCTACCCCTAGGCTTAGCCAGTGGGCAGGCAGCGCGAAAGGATCGGTTGCATGCGCTAGTAACGCTAGCCACCATGTCCTCCAGCTCCCCAACGGTCGTCGGGGGCTCCATAGCCCTCGTCGGTAACATTTCCTCCAATAATTCCCCATATTTGCTCCAGTTGGTCCTTCTAGGGTTCCTGAAGGCTTCCCGGGTAGCAGGGTGAATATCGAGGCTATAGGTTAAATATCGATGATCAGAAAAGGAGTGTTCCTTATCCACCCTCCAATTTTTAACCATATGAAAATATTATTTGAGGCAAGGGTCACGTCTAGAACCTCCTGCCTGTTACTAGTAATAAATGTGGGTTCCCGCCCAATATTACACACTGAAAGGTTAGTACTCATCAAATAATCAAAAAGCGACTCACCTCTTTCATTAATGTCTGTGCTTCCCAAGATAGTGTGATGCGCATTAGCATCCACTCCCAGTACCACACCTACCTTTGATTGTTCCGCTTTACGGATCAGCTCCTCCAGGTTATCCGGAGGAACCTCCTTCTCCCGGTCCATGTAGGCTGAAACTAGCCAGAATCTACAAGTGCCTACTTCCAGGCTAACTGCAGTAGTGTCACCATTGCTGTATTGAGAGAGAAGGAAAAGATTAATATTATTTTTCCCAAGAATACAAGATCTGATCTTCCCAGACTTACTAGAGGATATAATTTTATACCCCTTGGTTCTGAGGCCACAGATCCTGTTGTTGTTAATCCAAGGTTCTTGGATTAGTATCACATCCTCACCCGAACTAGTCAGCCTGAGGAGTAGAGCTGCCGAAGCAGCCTTAGAATGGTGAAGGTTAATTTGAGTTATCTTAATCATAACCATTTCACCTCTACCTACCTCTATGATAAATTCCTGCTACCGCAGGAATATTAATTCCCGGTAATTTGGGATGCGCCAGATACGCCCGTCTCGCCACCCCTCAAACCCTCTATAGAGGACTTGTCAGTGCCCCCCGTGTGGCCGGGCTGTCGACATCCTCCTCCATCGGTACACCAGCTCCTTCGCTTATGTGCACCTCCTCATCCTTCGAGAGAGTCCTTGCCCTACCGAGGTCGCCGGATTCACTCTCCCTCTACCCTCAGCTTCTTCCCCCATGCTGCTGGTACCCCCTTCAGGCCTGGGCGGGTTGCCACCGTCCTCTGGTTGGCCTCCCGTACGCGCTTCCGCCCCATCCTTCCTATAAACGTTGAGAGTAATTGACCCGAAACCGAAGTCAATTACTCCCTTCGTTTTGTGAAGGAGGGCAAGGGACTCCTTATTTATCACCATGATTGATAATTTCGAGCCCCCCTTGGCCTCCTCCTGCTTGACGATCTTCCAATTTCCGGTCGGAAGACTCGGGTTACTGACCTGAATGATTTTCAAAGCCCCGTCCGGGCTAGCCGGTTCGGATGGCAGCCATACACGTGCCCTCGGCCTGCTGGGAATTTCCTCCCGGCTAACTGCCGCAAGCTTTGCGCCTGGCCACACCTCCCCTACTTTGGCTATATGCCCAATGTCTTGACAGAATTGGATTCATCTAAATTTAGCATGGAAATATCACGTGATTCGGGTGGTATTACATCCATTAATTTCTTAAGATTGGTCTTCCATTTCCGTAAGTTAAATCCACCGTTTTTTAATAAACTGGTCATGTCATTGTAAAGATGTACTGCTTCGGATATATCATCGCAACCCGTTAGCATGTCATCCACATAAAATTGATGTTTCAGAATGTTCGCTGCTACTGGATGTTGGCCACTATACTCATCAGCCAATTGCCTTAATGTACGAATAGCCAAAAAAGAGGCGAATGTGGTTCCGTATGTGACGGTAGCTAAACGATAATGCTGTACAGGTTGTGTCGGTTCATCACGCCACAGAATACGCAAGTAATCTCGATCCAGTTCTCGAATGACGATTTATTTGAACATCTTTTCGATGTCAGCTGATATCCCAATTTGATGTACCCGAAACCGAAGGAGGATTGTCATCAAATCTTCTTGAATACATGGACCGGGTAGTAGTATTTCGTTAAGAGAATTCCCGTTGGAACTCTTACATGAGCCATCGAATACCACCCTTAATTTTGTTGTGGTGCTATCCGATTTGTGAACGGCATGATGCGGCAAATAGTAATGTTCACCTTGTGGATTCAATTCATTTGGGGGAATTTTAAATATATGGCCTAATGTCTCATATTCGTTCATAAATTTACGGTATTCGGTTGCCAATACTGGATTAGTTTGAACACGTTTCATATTTGTTAATCGTTTCATTGCACAATAAAATGAACTTCCAAGCCTCGGTAAATTTTCTGTGATACAAAATGGCAATCTAACCTCATATCGCCCATGGACATCCCGTTCTGTAGTATGCTTGTAATACTTCTCGCATTGCTGCTCAGCTTCCGTAAATTTCGTAGACTTGTCAGAATTAATTTCTTCGACGGACCAGAATTTTTGTAGTTGTTGTAAAATATCGTCGTTTGACACTAATGTGGTATTAAACGACACTATTGCGCCGTAAGATGTTATATTATTATTATTACCTTCGAAGTTGCCGCCAATGACATAACCAAATAGTGTGTTCATGGCATATATATGTCTGTCCAATTGATATTTCTGTGGCAAAAGAACTTCGAAAAATACATCATTTCCAATTATTAGATCTATTGGGCCAGAGACATGAAATTCCGGATCGGCTAATTGTAATTGTTTTAACAACCTCCATTGAGTTATCCTTAAATTTTGGTTTGGTAATGATGAAGTCAATTTAGGCAGGATCAATGCTTTAATCAATATTTTTCGTTCTGGATCATGAATCGATGACGCGACAAGTTCGACTAAGCCCTTAGTAATACCGGCCCGCATAGATCCAAACCATTGACCGTAAACGAAGCCGCCTGCCGCCGAAGTCCCAGACGTTGTACATAATTTTCACTGATTAAACTTGATTGCGATCTGCTGTCTAATAAGGCCCGAATCGTAACATGACGGTTATCTCTGGAAGGAATAAGGACTCGAACTGTTGATAAGATAACTTGAGAATGCGATTTAGTATCGGTGTTGCTTGACGTCATATAAGTGTTAATGTCACCTTCATTGGTTTGGGATGAGCCAGTTGAATTTGGATTGAGGCTCGCATTATCAGGTATAATTTGTGTGTTAAGTACATGGTCGCCTTCATAACTGTTAACTGGAAGACCTCGATTGTCCATATTCAATGAGGAGTTAAGATGTTGGAATGCTGGTCGGTTAGGCACACTCGCATTTGATTGTACTGGATGATTTTCATAATTGACTGGTAACCTCTCAATGTGAATCAGAGTGTGGTGTTTGTCTCCACATTTAAAATATCTTCGATTGGATGAACAACTTGCCACATCATGGTCTCTACGGAAGCAGTTTATACAAGCTTGATGTTTATCCACCATTTCCCTTCTACGATTTGGATGCATACCCTTAAACTGAAAGCATTTATATAATGGATGTTGATTGTTACAGATGAAGCATGGTGATTCAGCCGGAAACTTGATCGATGTGTGCACCTTTGTATAGCTATGATTACGATTATTGTATGCTGCAGGTTTCACACTTTCACTGCTTGATTCACGTGCATTACACCGATTATTCAAAAAAGATATTTCAAAAAATTTTCTATAGTTGGGCTATCTTTATCATTTGAGAAATCGGACCAACGTTCTTGAGTATCGCTATCTAGTTTTCGTATTAGTATATGGATCAGCCAGGGGTCTCTTCCTTCCCAATTCGAACCAAGTGATCGTAAACCTCGGATAACTTCATCCGACACATCATATAATGACCTTAGAGATTTCACCGAAGTTGCCGTCGGTTGTTCCATGAACATTTCAATGAACTCCCTAGCACTGTTCTTCTTCTTGCTGTAGCGTTGAACTAGCTTAGCCCAAGCTTGATGATAACTTTCTGCCGAAAGCGGCAGATGCCGGATAATAGTAGCAGCTTCGCCTTGCAGGAAATACTTCAAATATTGAAACTTAGTTACATCTGATAGTGTAGGGTTGCTATCAACATGTGCGATGAATCGATTTTCGAACGACGTCCATTTTGAATATTCGCCATGAAATGTTTCGATGCCAATGCGCGGTAATTTGATTTCGGGAGCTAAAATATTAGATTGGTTTCCCAATTCAAACATAGATCGATTCATTTTGGCCATATTGGTTGTCGCAGTTGGTGCAGTGCTAGGCCTTCGATCATTTAATAGATGGCGCAGTAAACCATTCGCTTCGTAAAATTTTTCCTCAAACTCTAGCGCTTCGGTAGAATTTTCTGGATCATCCTTTCGATTTCATGAAAATCTCTCAATGCTTCTTCGAATTTTTCCATGCGTGTTTCAATCGCCTCAACACTCGTTGCCTGACCATTTCCTGCATTTGCGATCATATTTTCGGCATAATTTTTAATGTTTGTGAGAACACCCTTTACCGTTCCACGTTTTTTCTTCAGCTGTGATTCAGCCATTTTCATGATTGAATAGAATTTATAAGGCCTTATAAATCCCGGGTTTCGGCACCAATAATGTAGCGTATGTCGTCCGCTTCACCCAGCAATTAAATTTAGATTATAATTTCTATTTATTTTTTATTATCACACACACAACACCTTTGTTTAGTTATTAATTCTCGGTTAAAACGTAAATATAAAAAAGCAAGTACAATAATTATACATAGTTTTATTAATCCAAATTTAATTTGTTTTACAAAAAACGTAATCCCAAAAAAAACTGATGCGTAATGGATGCCGGCTTAAGAAAAAGAGAAAAAAAAAGTAAAGTTTTGTTTTGAAGTATAAAATGTTTGTGGTGAATAAATGTGTAATGTCTACCAACATAACAACCCAATTTTATGTTATGGTAAATCAAATTCACCTGACATTTCGTTTGGGTGGAAGTACTTGTTCTTAAACTTTATGTTTGTTTTGTTTGTATGAAAAGGAGGTCTTTTTTAGGACAAATAAGGAATATAATTTTTATTTAGGAGATTGGTCTCGAAGATTTAGGAATAAAGTGGTAAGTATTGGAAATTGTGTTGTTTCTAGGAAAATCTTGGAAAATTGTTGAACGGCGGCTCCACCCTTTTTAATATCTATACTACTTCTTTATAAGACATCAATAACCCCTATACAAAAATTTTCCAATATGCCGATGATATTTGAATTGTAATCTCAGCCGATAATCAAGATAACTTACAATTAATAACAGATTCTACTTTACTCTCATTAACAGATAAATTACAATCTCTAAAACTACAAATTAACACTGATAAATCTCATTTTCTAAGATTATACACTAATAAAAATAATTCCAAATCTCTAAATTTAAAAATTAATAATATCTACATAAAAGAAAGAGTGACTACTAGGATACTGGGTACAACTTTAACAAACAGACTTTCATTATCAATTCATTACACAAACTTAAAAGCAAATATTTCCAACTCCATTAATTTACTTAAAACTCTCACCCATTTTAATGGAGGTGTAAATCCTGAAACAATGATCAATATTTTTAAAGCAATAGTTAAATCTAAACTTTTATACACATATATTTTCACAGATACTAAATTTAAAAAAGATCTCGAAATCTGTCAATCTATTAAAAATGCTTGTCTGAGAGCTTGTTTAGGCTTCTTAAGAACTACTCCGATTCCGGATATTTTATCTGAATCCCTAGAAACAACCTCAAAAAATCACTAATTTATATTACAAAAAATCTATAGAATAATTCCAAAATCGGTAACGACATTAAATGCAATAGATCTCTTCCTAAACTTAATAACTTACTATATATTCTAACTATTCTTTTCTTTCCAAAATTAAACCTTTTCATATAAAACAAACTTCTCCCTCTAATTTTAGCATTATAACAAATATTGATGGAATCACAAACAAAAATCTTATAAACCATTCTGAACAATATGCCTTATGTGTGGCTGAAATTAATAAATATAATAACTTCGCAAAAATCTTCACAGATGGCTCTATAATTAACAATAAAGCTGGAATTGGAATTTTCGTCGAGGATAAAAATTGGAAATTCGCCATCCAGCTAAATAACCCCTACTGATATTAAAAATATCGAAACCATTGCTATCAAAATTGGAATTACCATATCACTAATTATCAAAAACAATAATATTATCATTATTACTGACTCTCAAAGCTCTTGTATTTCCTTAAAAACATCTCTATCACATGATACAAATAGACACTATGAAAATCAAATTATCGATACTGCAGATCATAATCAAACAAAAAATTTTGTCATACATTGGTTCCCGGGTCATTGTGGCTTAAAAGGAAATACCATAGCAGATGGTTTAGCAAAAAAAAGCAGTTTTTTCCCCTACTCGCTCTCTTAATAATGAACCTACTCTCACAGACCTATTTAACGATATCTCTAGATCTATAAATAATAAGTGGAAGGAAATCTACACAATTATGTGTAATTCATCCGGCCACTTTTATAAACAAATTTGCCATTCTCCAAGATCATCTTCCCTATTTAAAGACTCTAATTTTACATCCTGTCAAACCTAGTTAATTCACAGATTAATCTTAGGTCACACAGATAACAAAAAATGTAAATTCCTTTTGGGACTTGAATCTACATCTAATTGTGAGATTTGCAACACTGTTGAAGATAATGAACATATTATTAACGATTGTGTCATATATAAGAATATAAGAAATAATTTCCCACTATTATACAGAAAGTCCTTATTAGAAATCTTAAAAGATCAGAGAATGGAAGAATATAAAATATTATGTGACTTTGTGGATGGAATTAATTACAAACTATGAATTAAGACTTAATTGCTATTGACTCTCATCTTCACACAATGATTTTTCTTTTGGAATCATTTCATTTCATTATATTTTTATTTGCACTTGTATTTTATTTAAACATTAGATTACTAAGTCTTATGAATACTATATAATTTAATCTAAATTTAATTTTTAAAAAATAAAAAAAAATAAAAAAAAATTAATAATTATGAATTAATATTTAATTTCAAATTTTTATTAAATGTATCTTTTTATTTTCTTTCTAATACTCTTCATTTAATAACTTTCATTTATTATAATTTAATTATTAAGTTTTTGTTTTAAATATTTATGCTTAATTTTAATTAATTAATTTAAAAATCTAATTTTAACTAAACACACTTTATTCAACCCTCCAGAACCTCCCCTGAGTGACCTCTGGAAATCTGGGCTGTTTTCAACTCACTGGTCTTATGGATTGAAAGATCTGACTTAAGCAAAGCTAAAAACAAACAAACAAACGTAACCTGGAGGTTTTTTTTTGTAGTTCATGTTTGGACCTCTGAAATTCATTTTGGTACAACTTATCGTGCCATTTTTCGAAATGCACCTGATCAAAAAAGGAAAAAAAAACATTTCCAGTTTTTTGAAGAAATTGTGGATCAGGTCCCGAAGGCGGGTGAGTATCTGTGGGGTCGTTTATTCACATTTATAATAAGATTCACATAATGCTGGTTTATAATTTGTAGCCAAATTTAAATAATGTTGTTTAAAGTCTTCGAATGGATTTAGTGAGGAATGTGTCATAAACGGGAGCTAAGTTGTATACATGTCTGATGTGTTTTTTTGGTTAAATGTTACAAGAGAGGCTTAGCAATATATGGTTTGTCCCTGTGTAGGGTTGCTGCAATATCGATTGCTGATGGTCGAGTCTAAAGTGGAATAATGTTGCTTATGCTGGCGTTTTTGTTAATTTGACTTTGTTTGGATACAATTTTGTTTACTTTGACATGATGGGTGATTGTTTTGCGAAATGTTAATTTAGCAATAAACGAAGTTGTCCACAATTTGTAATATCTTTGTGATGTTATTCTAGTACAAATGTTAGATAAATTCGATTAAGATTAGTAGATTGCTGGCTAATAAGATTATTGAATACTAAACACCGTTAATTAAATTGTAAGCATAATTTATTTTGTTAAACCATTAAACCATGAGGATTTCGTGTTTAATAATTTTTAGTTTATTTTAAAGTAGTACCTAGTGATAATTAACAAATTTGATCTGGACTTTCACAATATCGAAGAAACCTAATGTAGATTTCCAGAAAACTTAAGCACCCAGCGGACAGGCAGCTTAGAAATTGTGTTGTCTTGATTTTTGCCATCTAAATTCACAGAAACTCCTGGTAGGACTTCGTACTTTAGAAACTAATTAGTGTCTTATCATTTTGATTTCAGTTGCTGGTGGCGTTAATTGTTATTCATTACAGGACAGTATCCAAGACAGATCAAACATCTATAATCTTAGTGCCAGGTTCGCGGAAATGCTTCATTTATAATAACAGTTGTGTTTAACTGTAATTCAAGTTGTGAGAGTGACCAGTATAGCGGAAATCATTTGAATAAGTAGCTGATACTAATTATATTTATTACGTTAGATCATCCCCGGACTACTGTTGATCAGTTCTAAGTGAAATTTAAATTATTAATTATTAAAATTTCAGAAGTGTACAGAAATCTGACCCAGCAAAATAATAAACACTATTTCAGAATGCAGTTGTTAGTCTAATAAACGACAAAATTAAATTTAAATAGTTAGTTAATAATTAGATTTAGGCAGCTCTTAACCATACTGCAACAACAAACTTCCGGAGACGTGCTCTGGAATCTGAAGCAGCCAAGGGAAACAAACACTAATATTAACATAAAGGTTGTGTAGACTTAAAGATTAATTCATAATATGTTTATAAAAATTAAATTAAACTTATGTAATTGGTCGAAAATATGATTAGTTATTTAAAAATCAACGGCCTGAGGAAGAAAGGTGGTGGGAAATATATAAGGGGTAATTGATAACTAATTAATCTTGACTTTAGGATGCCAATGATTG